>OY979713.1:44825697-46102535 GCA_963855925.1 Inga laurina | reverse complement strand
TCGAGTGATGTTCATACTGTGCTCGAGTGTGTTCTATCTGTGCTTGAGTGATATTCTGGAAAATTTAAGAAAACATGTAAAAACGTACCTGGATTATGGATTTCTTGCTATATTTTGTATCTTTGTACTCAAATCCTCCAAGATCATTTGAGTAACCATGATTTAGATTGCTTTTTGAAAGAAATTCTTTCTTTCTACTCGAGCAGGCACTCCTCACTTCAAGCATGTTCATATCATGCTCGAGTGAGAGTTTCTCATTCGCGAGTGAGTTCGATTCTCACTGTTGCTTCTGAGATGGACTCTTGGTATTCTTATTTCCTCTGTTAACCTCTGTTTTACATATCAAGAAGCAGAGTATTTTCAACAGTGCTGTGCTCGAGCAGAGCTACTTGTGCTCGAGTGAAACAGCTTATCACTCGAGCAGCACTCTCAGTGCTCGAGTGACAGACTTGCAAAATGATTTTTAATACTCTGATGCCAAAGTCAGTATGGTTATCATCAAAAGGAACATTTATTTAAAATATTTAACAAGAAAACTTACAACTCATTGGGATCAACCATTCCCAATTCTCTTCGAATATATAAGAATTGATCTTTTGCAATTGGCTTTGTGAAAATATTCGCAAGTTGAAGATGAGTTGGTATGAATTCCACTTTGACATCCTTCTTTTGAACATGATCTCGAATGAAGTGATGTCGAATGTCTATGTGCTTGGTCCTTGAATGTTGTACAGGATTCTTGGCCAAGCTTATCATGCTAGTGTTATCACAATACATTGGAATTTCTTTTAAATAAATTCCCAAATCTTGAAGTTGTTGTTTCAACCATAACACTTGAGAACAGCAACTTGCCACAGCTATATATTCAGCTTCAGTCGAGGATAATGAAACTGTGTTCTGCTTCTTGCTAAACCATGATACTAGAGAGCCTCCCAGAAATTGACATTGACCACTGGTACTCTTTCTGTCAGTTTATATCCTCCGTGATCTGAATCTGAATATGCCAATAAATACTCGTTCCCTCTTTTCGGATACCAAAGACCAAGCTCTGAAGTATCTCCTAGATATTTGAAGATTCTTTTTACTGTCTTTGCATGTGATACCTTGGGAGCGGATTGATATCTTGCACACATTCCCAGCTGAACTGAATATCTGGCCTGCTAGCTGTGAGATAGAGTAATGAGCCAATCATTCCTCTATACTTAGTGATGTTGAAGCTAGGACCCTTTACATCAGCATCCAACAGTGTTGTAGAACTCATTGGTGTATAAGCTCCGTTAGCATTATCTAATCCATATTTCTTTAACAACTATTTCAAATACTTTGTCTGAGATATAAATATACCATTCTTCTTTTGTTTGATTTGAAGTCCAAGAAAGAAGTTCAATTCTCCCATCATAGACATTTCAAATTCTCCCTGCATAATCTTAGAGAATTCTTGACACATAGATTTGTTAGTAGCACCAAAAATAATATCATCAACATAAATTTGAACAATTAGAATATCATTTTTGTTATGTTTGATGAATAGAGTTGTATCAACTTTACCTCTGACAAAACTTTGATCAAGAAGAAATTTGCTTAGTCTTTCATACCAAGCTCTAGGTGCTTGTTTCAAACCATATAGTGCTTTCTTAAGTTCGAAGACATGATCAGGTTTTGTTTCATCTTCAAAACCAGGGGGTTGTTCTACATATACTTCCTCCATAATATAACCATTTAGAAAAACACTTTTCACATCCATTTGATAAAGTTTAAAACCTTTAATGCAAGCAAAAGCTAGGAGTACTCGTATTGCCTCCAATCTTGCCACTGGAGCATATGTTTCCTCATAATCAATACCTTCTTCTTGATTATAGCCTTTGGCAACCAATCTTGCTTTGTTTCTCACAATGATTGCTGATTCATCAAGTTTATTTTTGAAAACCCATTTGGTTCCTATAACCGTATGGTCTTTAGGTCGTGAAACCAAATCCCAAACTTGATTTCTTTGAAACTGATTTAGTTCTTCTTGCATAGCAATCACCCAATCATTGTCAGATAAAGCTTCTTCAATATTAGAAGGTTCAATTTCAGAAATAAATGCAGAGAAGGTTACCTCATTGAGGATTCTATTTCTGGTTTTGACACCTTCATGAATATCTCCTATAACTTGATCAATTGGATGATCCTTCATATGTCTCCATGCTTTTGGTTGAGCATGATCATCGACATCTTCTAAATTTTGAAAATCATTTGTTTCAAAATCATCTTGTTTTGAAATAGATTTGTTTTTCTTAATTGAATCCATTTCTTCTTCATCAATAAGTTTTGTTTGAGATTCAATTTCATCAAACACAAAATGAATAGATTCTTCAACAGTACATGTTCTTTTATTGAAAACTCTATAAGCCTTACTTCTATTAGAATATCCTAGAAATATACCTTCATCAGACTTTGAATCAAATTTACCTAAGTTTTCCTTACCATTGTTGTGAATGAAACACTTACACCCGAAGATATGTAGATGAGCAAGATTTGGCTTTCTTCCTTTGTAAAGTTCATATGGCGTCTTTCCAAGTGATTTGCGAATATATGCTCGGTTTGAGATGTAGCAAGCAGTACTAATTGCATCTGCCCAGAACACTTGTGACATTTCTTTTTCATTAAGTAATGCTCTTGCCATTTCTATAAGAACTCTGTTCTTCCTTTCCACTACTCCATTTTGTTGAGGTGTTCTAGGAGCAGAGAAGTTATGATCTATTCCTTCGTTGTTGCAGTAGTTTTCAAATAGTTGATTATCAAATTCTCCTCCATGATCTGTCCTAATAGAAACAATAGAAATACCTTTCTCATTTTGAACCTTTTTGGCAAATATAATGAATTCAGCAAAGGTTTCATCTTTTGAAGCAATAAATATAGTCCAAGTAAATCTTGTAAAATCATCGACAATTACTAAAGTATATAAATTTCCTCCAAAAATTTTTACTCTTGCAGGTCCTACCAAATCCATATGAAGTAATTGTAAAGGTTTTGAAGTAGAAATCTCATACTTTGTTTTAAAAGAGGACTTAGTTTGTTTGCCTTTTTGACATGCTTCACAAATCATATTATCTTTGAATTTTGGTTTGGGAAGACCAACAACTAAATCTTTTCTAATCAATTTGTCAAGTTGATTCATATTGACATGAGCCAAACTCTTATACCATAACCAACTTTCCTCTGATCGACTAAGAAAACAATTTTCAGAAGAATTTGAATTTAAATCAATAGTATAACAATTACCGTCCCTTTGAACTCAGATCTTTGCCTTGATAGATTCTTTGTTCAGAGGTAGATTTTTCTTGCTTACTATCAAGTATTCTTTTGAGTCAAAAATTACCCAGTTATCTTTGTCAGTGCTTTGACTTACACTCAGGAGGTTGTGGCATAATCCCTCAACATAATATACTCCATTGATTTGAACACCATCAGATTTTCCTACTTCACCAATTCCAGCAATACGTCCAGATTGATTACCTCCAAATGTTACCTTTCCTCCTTCTTTAGTTTCTAGCATGGTGAACTTATTTTTATCACCAGTCATGTGTCTCGAACATCCACTATCAATATACCATTTGTTCGCTTGAGATGCTTTGAGACATACCTAGAATAAGATGATCAAGTTTTAGGTACCCACACTTTCTTGGGTCCTTTGTGGTTAGTATGTGATGTATGTGTCCCTTTCGGAACCCATTTATATGTTCCAACAACCTGTCCCTTTTTGAAATAACACGATGAAGTGTAATGTCCTTTCCTGTTACAATAATTGCATGATGCGAATGGATTCGATGTATGCACAGAATTCCTGAAATATTTAAGATAGGCTCTACTATTCTTCTTATATCCTTTATTCTTATCATGAACAGAATTATATCCAATTCCAGATTTATCAAATGAAACTTTCTGAGAATTTAAAATAACCTTGAGAGTTTCACTTCCTTTAGTAAACTTTTCAACAATTTTTGTTAAATCTTCTATTTTCTTATCTTTCTTTACACATTTCATATGATGATATGACAGTACTTTCTAATTCTTTTACTTTCTTCTTATAGCTAACCATTTCTTTAGCAACTTTGATGAACTCTGTATGCAATGCATTATACTCAGATAACAATTCATCATAAGTAGATTCAGAATCACTTACCTCAGAATCTGATTCTTCTTCCTTGGCTACTAAACACAGATTTGCTACTTCGTCATTGTCACTTTCTTCGTCTGATGAACTATATCCCCATATAGATGATATATATGCTTTCTTTTTCTGCTTCTTTTTGTCTTTGTTCTTGAAGCATTCAGATTTGATGTGTTCAGGTTTCCCACATTCATAGCATACTATTTGTTGTTCTTTATTTTCTCTCTTGCTTGGTCCACCTTGATAATTTTTGAAGTTTTTTTGACCTCTTCTATAGAATCTTTTGAATTTTCTTACGATCATTCCCATTTCATCATCATTAGGGATATCTTCATTCTCAGACGATTCTTCTTCCTCCTTGATAGCTTTTAGTGCAACTCCCTTTTTCTTTTTATCATCGAATTCTTCAAGTTCCTTTTTGAATCTCATCTTCCCTTCATATTTAGAAAGACTTCCAAAGAGAGCAGCTACGGATCTCATAGATTCTCCTTTAGCTTCTTTAATAGCAGTCACTTTTGCTTCCCATTCTTTCGTAAGAATATTAAGAATCTTTCTTACTTGGGAATTTTGATCAAACGACTTTCCAAGAGTAGATAATTGATTAACAAGATGAGTGTATCTAAGTTCGAATTCTGATATACTTTCTTCGGATTTCATACGAAATAAATCATATTCTGTAATTAGAGTATTGATTCTATTTTCTTTGATTCCAGAAGTTCCTTCATGAGCAATTTCAAGAGCATCCCACATATCTTTGGCAGTTGGTAGAGTACATATACGAAAATATTCTTTTTGACTAAGAGCACTCTGTATCAGTAAAATAGCTTTACTATTTAATGTTACTAACCTTTTGTCATTCTCATCAAACTCATCTGGGCTCTTTTTAACTGCTATATCTTTGATTTTCTTCATTGGAACATAGTCACCATCTTGTATAACATTCCACAATCCGTACTCGTTGGCCATCACGAACACTCTGAATTTAGCTTTCCAGAACGAAAAATGTTCTCCAGCAAAACCAGGAGGTCTAGTGATTGAAGCTCCGTCTGGAAGAATGTTTTCACCCATTGTTGCCATTTGTCGGATCCTTCTCAAGCTGTTAGGCTCTTCGGAGAAGACTAGGCTCTGATACCAAATGTAAGAGGCAAGCTTCACCCAAGAGGGGGGGTGAATTGGGTGATGTTATAAATTTTTCGCTTGATGTGGTGATATGAAAAATATAGTAGATAGAGTAGAGTTGAGAAGATTTGAACACAAAGAGTTATACTGGTTCAGCCTAACAACCAGGCCTACGTCCAGTCCTCAAAGATCAAGACCTACTGAGATTTTCACTATACCTCCAAGATTCAATGGGTTCTCAGAACGCCATAAAACAACAATCGTCCTTGAATGGACTACGAGCAGAAATATTCTCTCAATAAGAAATTTCTCTCCCCCTTACGACAAGTCTTACTTGCAGGAAAACAACCTATGACCCTTCTCACTTGCTTATGTATACAAGACTTATGAGCAGCAACGTTCTCTCCTGCTTACACCACTGTAAGTCTTACGAGCAGCAACGTTCTCTTCTGCTTGTATCTTATAAGGCTTATGAGTGGAAGGTACAACAAGGAATTCTCTCAACTGCTTCTCTCGTAAGGAAATATACCCTCTCAAGGTCCCAATACCTTGAGATCAAATAAACATAGAATTTGAATTATATAAGGACTTTCTTACAGAGCAAATGAATAAACACTGAAGATCAATGTGTATACAGAGAAAATGATGAATAGCAGAGACTCGTGTATAAGCTTGTGAATTCTTGTGCTACGTTGTTGTTCTTGACTATCTCTGAATCTCTGTATATATAGTTGCTTTAGTTTTTGCCCGTTTAGGAAATCATCGTTTGAGGAGCGGGACTTTTGCAACTATTGAAAGACACGCGCAAGTTTGAATAATTTGAATGCGGTAGGTACGTGTGTGCTTGTAATGATTATGTCTGTCATTATTTGACTTTCTCCTTAACAATAAATTTTAAACGTTCATTTTCCTGCATCACACTTATAATACATTCAAAATGATGTTAAGCAATGATAATAAGTAATGATGATATGAATAAATAACAATAAACCATATTCGGATTGAACGTTGTGAGACTTGGCATTTTTGGTGATCTGGCAGAGCATCACTCGAGCATGAAAGGCTCACTCGAGTGATCTTCCTAATTTCCTCTTTGTGCTTCAGTTATCGGGTTGTGCTTGCAAAGGATTTCAGAGAGAAAGAATTCTCACTCGTGAGTGATGTGGGGTCTCACTCGAGCACAACTCCTCCTGCTCGAGTGATCTTGTATTTTCCACTGGAAGTGTCTTCTCGGGTCATCACTCGCATATCAAATTAGCAAGAGTGAGATTTTGTACTCACGGGTAATGTGGTCCCTCTCTCGAGCACACACACTGCTGCTCGAGTGAGACGCATATTCTCAAGGAATATGCTCTTAATACCAATACTCGCATCAGGATTTGAGAGAGATAAATTTATCACTCGCAGGTGATGTGGGCCCTCACTCGAGCACACAGACTCCTGCTCGAGTGAGAAGAATATTCTCAAGTAATATACCTTTTAAACAAGCACTCGCATCAGATTTGGAGAGGGATAGAATTTTCACTCGCAAGTGCTGATGTGTCACTCGAGCAAATGAGGTTGTGCTCGAGCACACTTGCTCTCTTATGAACTTCTTGACTCTCGGCCAAACACTTGCAGTCTCTTGCTCGAGTACTGAATGCTCATGCTCGAGCATTGATGTCCCTGCTCGAGTGCATCAAGGAAGAATTGATAATACTTGCTCTCGGCCAAGCACTCGCGGACCTTCACTCGCATGTGCTCGAGTGAATCAGTGAACATAACTGTGGCATGCCTCTCGGGTGAACACTTTCTGGATTTCACTCACACCTGCTCGAGTATAGAAGGAATCTATGCTCGAGTGCAAAGCTCATACTCGAGCACTCCAGTTCAATTTGACAACAGCTACCAGAAAACATTCCTATATGCATTTGGTAACTTTGTAATCTTTTCTTAATCTTATAAAAACATGATTTGCATACAATTGTCTTTTTGTTATCATCAAAACTTGGGATCTAACACTCATTGGAAAGATAAGAGTGCAATGCACTATACCCTCGCTTCAAAGCTCTAAATTTTGTTTCGCCATTAGTTTATCCTCTGAGTGTAATAGAACCTGCCATAATCTATAATAATTGTAAATTGCAACTTGTCCTACAGTAGTTAGAGGATGAACTAGTGGTGAAACAAAATTCAGAGCTTTCTATCGAGGGGGTTGTGAATGGTCAAAACTGGTACAAAAATCAACCTTACACTCTCATCTTTCAAACTAGTTTTTTCTGTTTTTGTACATCACCCTCACTGAAAAGTTTTCAATTTTGTTTAATCATTAGTTCATCTTCTGACTGTAATAGTATTGTAGATCGTTGTAAGTCCTATTATGTGTGTGTGTGTGTGTGTGTGTGTGTTTCAATTGTATTTATGAATGTATGGTACATGCCAGAAGAAAATGCAGATAATCTTTTTAGTGTGCATTTTTTTACCAAAAAATGTATTTATGATATCAAGATATTCTTGATTTCCTTCGGTGGTTGTTTTTATATGATATCCTTGAAACCTAGTAAATTTCTTTTAAACTTAGAAGAGTGAAATGTACTATTAATGTATAATGTTGTTCCTCCAGGTAACAATATATTAACTCTTTTAGAGCCTTCAATCATATTTATACTTACAGATATAGTCTAAACATTGGGTTCTCACATTAGTAAAGAAGAAAAATATTTATCATTTTTAAGTATGGTGTTGGTTGTTGAACCATCAATGAGAAACAAATCTTCACGATTGACATTACTAAGAGTCATTCTTCATTAAAAGGAACATATAAAAAAAACATAATGAAATGGAAATGCTCATTATTTCATGGAAAAATAAAAGCATTACAAGTAGCAAAAAAAAAAAAAAAGAAAGAAAGAAAAAGAAAACACATGAAACCATAGAAGTTCAAATTGAATAGAGGTAGCTTATTTTGGGACATTTCCATCATCAATTAGGTGATCAATTCTTCCGCAATATAATTTTAATTGTAATTTTATACTTAAAATGCAATTTAAATTTAAACAATCTAATAACCACAATAAAAAGAAGATCTCAAAGTTAGGAAATAATTCTCAAAGTAGTAAAAAAAAATCCATAAAAAACAAAAGTAGCTTCAGGCCACGCTAAAGGAAATCAGATGTATTTTGATTGTATTTAGATATCATGTTAGGAATAAGCCAATTAATATAAATAAAATATTATGTTACTCACAATAAGATATCTAGTATAAAAGCAAAATAGAGGATAATGCATGCTATACGTTAAAACTTGATGGGTTCAGGCCATTAATTCAAAAGTGAAAAAAGGAAAAAAAAATATTATATGGCTTCTAGCCAAAAAAAAAATTAGAGTATGTAAGTTATATGACTTCTGGCCAAACAACTAAAAATTTAAAATTAAAATTATATGGATTCTAGCTATTTAATAAAATAGAGAATATATATTATATGACATCTAGTCATATAATATCAAAATAAGAAAAAAAAATTATATAATGTCTGGCCATTTAATAAAGGATAAAGCCATAACTTCTAGTCATATAATCTCAAAATCATATAATATGATAGCGTATGAAAAGAAAAGAAAATGAGCCAATTAGGAAAAAAATTCAAATATTTCAACACAAACAAAGGCTGCAAAATTTTTTTTTGGTTCTTTGAATATAAATGAAGTAGATGATAGGTCATTAGAGAAAAAGTGTATTCTCCTTCTATCCCTTAACCCAACAATATAATAATGTAAATGAATAAAAAGAAAATATAAAGTATATAGATCTAATGGTAATCCTTTAGGGAAATCACAAATATAGATTGGAACTTAATCCTTCAGGGAAATCGCAAATATAGATTGGAACTTCAAGTTCCGTCAAATATGATGACATCAGGTCATTATGAGAGAAGGAAAAAAAATGAGATATCAATTGGAATTTCAGGTTCCATGGAAAACGGTGACTTCAGGTCACATCTAGAAGAGAAAAAGAAATAGTGAAGAAAATTGAAACAAAGAAATATTAAAAATATCATATCCTGACTAGAGCTTCGTGTTGATAACGTGTTATAAATAAAGAGAAAGAAAGTAGAGATTATGAGAGGAGGAGGATAGAGTAATTCTTATTCATTATTCAAGGTCTGTATAATACATAACATATGTCTCCTATTTATAGGCATAACCCTATAATCTACTATAAAAGAGATTACAAAATTACAAGAAAATAATGGGGAGAAATAATAGGGAGATGGGCATCCATATTAATATATTTTAATATATTATTCATAAAAATTTCAAAAATATTGATAAATTTATTTTAGAGTTAATACAATATCTGTCTCCTAAGTTTGAACTCAATTTTGACACTACAAAAAAACATCGGATTTGCGACGGAATTTAGTGACAGAATTTCCATCACTAATTAGTTTATCAACAGAAATTAGCAACGGAACCAAATTAGTGACGGAATTAGCGACTAAATTTGTTCCGTCGGTAAAAAGACCATTACTAATTAATTAGGGACGGAATTTTAAATTCTGTCGCTAATTAGAGACGGATTAGCGACGGAATTTCCGTCGCTAAATTTCGTCTCTAATTAGAGACGGAATTCACTAATTAGTGACGGAATTTTCTGTCACTAAATTAGAGACGGAAAATTCCGTCGCTAAATTCCGTCTCTAATTAGAGACGGAATTCACTAATTAGAGACGGAATTTCCATCTCTAATCCGTCGCGAAATAATCTTTTTATAAAATTTAAATTGCCACATGTCCCTCGTCGACGGCTGCCACATGTACCCATCGCCAGCCATATGTCACCGTCAGCCGCCACCACCTCGCCTTCGCCCTCCACGTGTCCCAGTCAACCGCCATGTGTCACCCTCCATCACGGGCCACGTGTCCAAGTCACAAATTGATTGCATTTTGTGACCAAGTTGGGATTCGAAGCCTTGACCTCTCATGCGTGTGCCAATGCCCTTACCAGTTGAGCTAAGAAGAACCTGTGTAATTTAAATGCAAAATCATATATATATATATATATATATATATATTTTTTTTTTCTTTGTGAACAAAATTAGAAATACAAAATTTAATCTATTATTAAATATTTGAATTTAGTTTTCTTATTTTATTTATGTAATTTTTCTACCTAAATTTTTATTATTTATATATTTTTTTATTCATTTTATGATATATTTTATTTTTTGTTTGCATTTATAAAATTTTTATTTTCATTTGTATATAATATATTATTAAAAATTCAAATATATTATATTATAATTTCAATTACAAAAATAAATTTGAATTAATAATTTTATTTATTTATTTTAATATTTATATTATAAATTTATAATTATAAAAAAATATAATTATTGAAAAAATTAATTATTTGTGACGGAAATTAGAGACGGAATTTAGGGACGGAAAATATTCGTCGTTAATTTTTAATGACGGAATTGGAGACGGATTAGTGACGGAATTTAGCGACGGAATATAATTCCATCTCTATTCCATTGCTAAATTTTTAATGACAGAATTAGAGAAGGATTAGGGACGGAATTTAATGACGGAGTGTGATTCCGTCTCTATTCCGTCGCTAATTTAGTGACAGAAAAATTCCGTCGCTAATTTTAGGGACAGAATTAGAGACGGATTAGGGACAAAATTTAGCGACGGAATGTGATTCCGTCGCTAATTTAGGGACAGAAAAATTCCATCGCTAATTTTAGTGATGGAATTTGCAAGGGATTAGGGACATTTCGTTGCTAATTTTCGTTTTTTTTGTAGTGTGACTTTGGTTGATTAAGTTTCAAAATATAAATTTTGGTTCCTCAAGGGGCAAAATAGTCTAGGCTTAAGGGACCAAAACATATAATTTAAAATTTGAAGGATTAAAACAAAAAAAGGCACATTTTGTTGGAGAGAGCACAAAAGAGGTGGCATTCTACTCGCAGACTCGAATTTCCTTCGTGTAAACAATAGCAATTAAAGAAACATAATGAAGAAGATGAAGAATTTTGTATTAATCACATAAGAGTAACATGCTCATACAAACTATAATCCACTTGGGTTAAATCTAATCTAACCTCACTTGAGAAAGATAACCAAGCCTACTTCCCTCTTTAGAGAAATACTCAAATTAATCTCTCTCTAAACAAAGTGAGCATCTAACTATCCTACACACTAAACCACATTACCCAAGACCCTTTATATAGACTAGAGCCCTAACCAACCAACTAATCAATTTCATTTCACCTTAATATCTCTAACACTTCCCTTTGAATATCACCTTATACTTAAAATTAACCCCAAAAAAATAGGGACGTTTACATGGAGGAATAGATAGCCAATTTTGGGTAAGCGAGATCTAACAAAACCATAGCTAGGCAGGATCTTATATTTCAATCTTTCACTATAATCATTCTATAACTAACCAAAACATGGTATCAGAGTATGACATCAGAGCATGGTATTAGAGCTTGGTATTAACATTAGGTTCCAATAAAGTTTGATTTATTAAAGGTTTAATATAATGTTTTGTCTTTATAGTTTACCTTTTTTTTATTTTGATTCCTGTAGTTTCAAACCATAGGTTTTGGTCCCTCAAGTTTTTCTTTGTCTAAAATGTTGGTTCCTATGATTTAATAAGGGTCTTAACAGTGTTAAATATGGTGATGTGACACAAGCACTGTCAATTAACTGATATGGCTTTATGACTTGGCAAGCTAACTCTGATTCTTATTGCTTACGTGGCTATGTGATGAAATTAAAAAAAAAAGGGAATCAAGGATAAAGAACTCTATCGTACCGAAATTATTCATCATCATCTTCGTGTAATCACTGTCGTTTCCACCCTTGCTCTTCCTTATCCTCTACCCCTCATTCAGAGTGTGATATCAAAGTTGGTATCAGAGCATGGTATCAAAGTTGGTATCAAAGTGTGGCATCAGAGTATGATATTATGTCCAAACAAAGTTTAGTAGATGGTGGTAATATGAATCCTCTGTCGATTCCACTCTTTAACCCAGTGACAGGTTCAATTTGCGATCTCAAACCAGAACTTGAGAACGAAACTTCCTTCTCATCACCATCAAAAGCCAGAATTCACAAACATTAGTAAAGTATTGACCCAGAAAGACATACAATTTGCTACAAAATCCATATTTTTGAGGCAATAAGAACAACACAAATTTAATGGAAGTGGGGAAGAAATATGAAATGAAACAGAGGTGGTGACCGTTATAACCCATTAGAGTGCATTCTTATCGAGCCCTTCAGTGAACATAATTGTGGCTGCGTCTCTACTCTCTACCTTCAAAATTGAAAAAAAGGGGGCGAATGGCTCATATAAAAGAAGTAGCTAGCCAAAAGAATAATACTGCATGGAGTGAAACACAGTAATTCTCGAGTAACAAAGAGTTAAAGACTGAGGCTTCAAGTTTTCGAAGCGCAGGGAATCAAATAGAGCAATGCCAGAGAAAAGCTATGCCAAAAGGAGAAGATGATGAGTATTTAGAGGCTTAAGAGTAGTAACATCGGGAAATGGTTTCATACCCCATTATATAAATATTTAGAGTCTTCTAACTATGGTTACATTAAAGGATATGGTCTAATACTCCACAGTTTGATAAAATCACACACTGATACCCTGCTATGATATCCCACCCTGATACTATGCTTTGATATCATTTTCTGATTACGGATATAGAATAATTAGAGTGAAAGGTTCAAATATACGATAACGCATTTGTTTTTATTGGGCCTCGCTCTCCATGTACAAATAGTGGGAGAGAGTTTTTGGGATGTTATAGGTGGTATCAGAACTAGGTTCAGGACTATATACAAGCAAAGATGCTACTGGAGGGCCCTAAAGCGAGGAATATTAGTCATCATTTTTCATACTATATTATAAGTCATTATTTCACTTTAGACTGAGTTTCTTGTGTTCCTTCACAAATTCACAATAATAGATTCAATACCCATATTTTAATGTTAGAATATCAGATCATATGATAAACTCCTAGTTTGCTTAATTCTCTACTCATAACCAATTTCATATTGTAGGATTGCATTAAAGCATTGAAAAAAAGATTAAAATGGATAATCTCAAGTAAGTTAGATAGGGCTGTATGTTGAGTCATCACTGACCCACCAAGGGTAACTGCTAATGCAACTATGAATCATTACTCAATTTTAACTTTTTTTCCAACAACCTCACAATTTTATATATTTTAATTTGAGAAGAAATAATAATTTGAAATATGATATTCCTGCTCTGATCAGTTCACACTTTCCATGCTTGATCTAACGTTATTTTCTCAGTTAGTCAAATGTATCTTGCCACGTTGGAATTGATGATATACAGAAGTATATGAAAAAAAAAATTATTAAACTTTTTCAATTACACTTGAAACCCAAGAATTAAAAACCCAAATTTTGAACCCTAAAATTAGGAAACTCACTCCTCTTACATGTTTCCATTAATGTACATATTGACGCGTTAAGACTAATCTAGAAAATGTACATTTGTCTACTGAATCCCAGTGGACTATACATATATAGACCTAGTTTAATTAGCCCTAAAATTGTGTGCTCTAATTCAGAAAAACCCAGAAACAAACTTTTTATTTTTGAGAATGGATCTTTCTTTGAGTGTTGAAAGTGGCTCAGATGATGAGCAAAGCACCGCAAAAGCTCGTCTTATCAGACTAGAAAGAAGAGGTCTTTTCATCGTCACACTGCTCTACAGATCTAGAGACTCTAAGAGTAATTTATTTAATTTCTCCTCAAACAAATATTATATTTGTTTTGTTTATTGGTTAATTCCTTAATTATTTCTTTGAAATCCATGATTAATTGCTTGATCTGAAAGGTATTTCTTTGTTTTGATCAAATATAGCCAAGAGCGCAGAGATCGGCAATTTCAGATTTCAATTTCCTCATGAGATATGGTTGGTAACCGGTTTTGTTAGGAGAAAGATGGGATCACAGGAAAATTTGCGTCTAATTCTTTTCCCACATATATTACGAAATGATCTAGATCTAATACTAACAACAAATACGCTTATTATAAGAGATCTACCGTAAATATCAAGTCAAATTTATGTCGGAGTGTTATAAAAACAAGAAAGTATAAGAGATTGAGATGAAGGGAATGAAGAAATACAAGAGAACAATAGAGAGCAAGGAGGGAGTGATTCTTATTCATTTGGATGCAAACAAAGTGTAGTACATAGTGCTCTATTTATAGGCCCTCAACCACAACTAAGAGTTACACAAAGTAAATGGCAAACTTTAATCCTCATGAGTGCACACATTGTAACCTTTGAGTTATGTGCATGAAAACTCCTAAAGATCATTCATTGGAGAGGTTATAGGATATAGAAAATGAAAGGTTAAGAGTTGGGGGTTCATGGACATCCACCTTAATTAGTATTTTACAACACAGAGTCAAATTTTATATATTTTTATAAATGATTTTAATAATTTTCATTTTAAAATAAAAAATAATAGAATAAAATTTTTCTAACTATAAATTTTAGAAAAAAAATTGATTATAGTAGATGTTAGATAGATGGGAGGAGAGCATGTCTTGGTTCTCCCCAAATATAAAACATAAGAAATAAAAATCCTAATTTTAGAATAATTTGGGCAGTACAGTCACCATGTTATTGCAACAAACCATCTAATTTGTGCTCACACGAGTTTACTTCGATCAAGATTTATTTATTTTAACATCCATCTAACTCTTGTAGAGTTAGATCTTTCATATCAAATTTAAACAAATCATTCAAATTAAATTTAAACAATTTAGATCATTTAGATCAAATCTAGACAGTTTACAGCAGCAGCACCTAGTGGCTTGATGTTGTAAATTAATATAGCTTAAATCATATCCTCATTTTTTTTGTCACTTTTACTGGTAAATATTCGACGTGTTTGTCCCAATTCAACGTCTCAGCCGTTTAACATCAAATGATGTAGGGTTTTAGCTCTAAAAATGAACACCCTATCTAAGTCCAATTAGTGCACTGTCAAGTCCCATTTGAAGCCCAAACATTTAAACAAACACACACCATATCAACCGACTTCAATACTTCCTTTATATAATTACAAGTCTCAAACAGTACCTAAATCCATCTGGTTATGATCTGGATCTTCCAACGTGAAATTATTGTCATGCGAGACATAGGCTTATAAATTCTGCTTGTAACAAGTCATTTCATTTACGTTTCCTGTTATTTTTTTATGGACAATAGAGCTTATGAGTTTTTGAGCTTATCAGTTTAAATGAATAAAATAATCATATTTGTCCGACACAAAAATTTGACTTCATCCACTTGCCTAATGAAGTTTTTCCATTTCACTCTCATAGCTCTGGTCTCGTGTATTGTTTGCCGCACGATTGCCAATAGTCAGCGGTGTTTAAATCTGGGACCGGGACCGGGATCCACTACTCCCGGTCCTGGTTTTTGGCCGGGATGCAAATTGCATCCCGATCTAGGTAATCTCGGGCGGGACCGGGATCAAACCGAGAATTCCCATTTTTTTTAAAAAAATAAATTTAAAAAAAAAATTATTATTTTTGTTAAAATTTCTATAATCTAGTGTTTAAAGTAATTATTTAACATTTAATAAGGCCTTGATAATCACACAAATTGATTTAGAATTGAAAAATAGCATTTTATTATTATTATTATTATTATTATCATTATTATCATCATCATCTTCATTATTTTTGTTATTATTTTTATACATTATATAGTAGGATTAGTATCACGATGTTTATAGTTTAACTCCATCTAAATATGTGATACACATTTTTATCAAATGGTAACTTAAATTATGTGATAAAAGCAAAAATAAAACAATAACTTAGTTTTTAAGAAAAAAAATAAAAAAAAATAAAAAAAACCGGGAGTGGGACCGGGATTGGGACCACAAGATGTGTGACCGGTCCCGGGTCCCATAGATCCCGTTCCCGGCCGGGACGGGAAATTCCCGGGATCAAAATGTCCGGGACCGGGACCGGACAACCGATACCGGGACATTTTGAACACTGCTACCAGCAATTGCTCTACACAATGTATATACGTGAAATTTTCACCTGAAATCAAACTAAAAAAAATCATGTTATTAGTTGATTAATATTATTTGATTTTTTTGTTGTTGAATATATTATAGTATTTATCTAATTAATGTCTGTAACTGATATCTCACAGGTAATTAAATTGAGAAAACAGAGATAAATTATAGAAAATGATGAAAATAGTTTCTATTTACATGATACAAAAACACAACCATGACTTATAGAGATATGTAGAGACATAGGGTCTATTTGCTTAACCCAACTAATGAGTCAGGGTTTGATATTCAACACATCAGTCACTAAACGGGGAATTAAATAAGCTACCTTATTTAACTCTACGAGGGTTAGCCTACTTAACCCATCTTAACTTGTTTCGACGGTTCTCTAAATATTCAGGTGATTGATGATTTGAGTGGGTAATTACAATTGTTTCAAATAGTCAAGTGTATAGAAAATTTCAAAAATTCAACGTGGCATATGATAGAATTTTTTCTTTTTGGTCATTTTTCACCCAATGGAAGGAATTTACCCACACATCTATAGAAATATATAGAGTTGAACTCACAGCCACACATTTAATACTTAATAGACATATATCTAGAAGCTATGACGCTTGCTATTATAAGTGTCATAGCTTTTGATGCAGTTATTATTGACATATATAATAGACATATATACTCATCTTCCATCAAACCTGCGGGCTATGCAGAGTCAATGATGATGAATCAATATAAGGGAAAGAAATAATTTTACCATGTCCCACGCATATCACTAATGAATGCAAATAAAACCTCGTCATTATTATCTAGGCATCCAAACAGTCCGATTTTCCACTCAGCCTAAGCATCAATTATTGATTATCTTTTCTATTATGCGCTTGTCTTCCGTGGCTATTAATCATTCATTCCCTCCTTCTCTAGTTGTTGCGGATAAGTGCATGCGTAATTTGATTAAATGATAATATAGTAATTAATGGAGTTTTGTGAGAGAACGATTATTAATTGACGTTACATGCATTCAACATATGCATCATTAGGTGATTATTAATTGACGTTACATGCATTCAACATATGCATCATTAGGTGAGTAAAAATGTGGGTAAACTACTACTTATCATGACTCACAGCACTATTTCATTTGCAAGTGAAAATTAATCAAGCCAGCGAGGTCAATATCAACAAACACCAGCCGATGTAAGTGTTTTTTGAAGTAAGAAGTCACACAGCATCTCCTAAGAAAGATATGTAAGTGATGTAGACCTATAATTGAACAGAGTATGAACAAATTATAGTTCATAAGGAATGTGTCAAATTAATCAAGCAATATGAAAACACAATTACTGGATCATATGTCAATGGTTGAAGAAGCCTTGAACTACAGAGAGCAAATAAATGAGAACAGTGGCAAACCTTGCTGCTGATTTCAAGATGCTGGTGTGCTGAAAAAGAGACGTGCCTTTCATGTAATGTCATAGGCTATGGTATCAATGTCTATTTTGATCCAACCTCTTCCAGCACAATTTACAGCACTCACTACCTACAAACATTAGAAGCCAAAAGATTAGCCACAAAAACTTTTGGGAAGAGGAGGGGGCAATAGGAGGTCTGCTGTACAAATTATACACCTAAATGATTCTTGATTCAGGGAAATATGGAAAAGAAAAATTATGCCATAAGGGACACACCAGTGAAAACATATGTAACTATGTGGACAATAGTTTAACAACATTTAGTCAAATATATCCACGACCACAAACTTTAAAATGCTTTCCTTCTTCGTTTATTGGCAAAAAAAAAAAAAAAAAAAACCAAATCCTTTCCTTCTGTTCAACTTCACGGTATGTTGGACTTTGGGTCCAAGTCCGTCCTTAATGGGCCGGACTATTTGATTAGGAAATAAGTAGCCTAATCAAATAAGAATAAAATAAGCATAAAGTGCAGATTTGGGAATATTTAGCAATAATTATGGATTTGTTAAAAGAGGAACAAATCAGTATAATTAGGGAATTAATTGAGAGACAATTAATTGCTGTCTTGGAGGGTAAGAAGGAGTGCACACGTTTCCTAATTAGTGGCCTCCATAAACCACTATAAATAAGGTGTGACTCCTCAATTGCAACTCGCCCCGCCATTGAATTTTCTGGCAATTCCCTTCTCTCCTACCATCTTTCTAGTTCTGGTGATCTGCTGTGCAAATCACAATTAGGCTCTAGTAGTCTAATAATTGTGTGGGCACAAGTATGGAGTATTGGAGCTTTGACTCGGATCCGAACATGGATTCGTCCAGGTACGCCTAATCTCCTTTTTAGTTGAATAATTTTTTCCTACATTGGCATCAGAGCCTTCTTGATCCTGTGGCTGTGATTATTCTTTGTGAATAATTAAATGATATAATTTTGTTTACATGATGCGCAAGTTTCTCTCCCTTCTTCTATCTCATACGCATGCATATACATGTCTTCGATGATGATAGATTAAATCCGTGAAGCTTGCTGGACATTTTTTTTATGGAAATGGTTAATATATGTCTGGCATAATATGTATACAATTTTTGGCTCTGCAAAAGTTCTTTAGCCATATGCTCTATTCTTTATATATTCATTGAAACATGTTATGCGTGATTCTTTCTCATGTTTATGTATGTATGCATGAGGGCTTTTTTCTTTGTTTTCATATGACCGTATACAATGCTTCGATCTCTGCCTCCATATGCATATAAAATTGTGTTCTTGTATTGCATATGTTCTCACAACGAAGATTCTCTGCCCCTCTGACTATTCTATATATATGTGCATGTGTATATATATATTGTATGGCGCAATTTCTTCTTCTTCTCTTCCCTTCTTTGATCTCTTTCAAGTTGGGTGTTTTTGGAACCTATGTGGAACTAAAAACGGAAAAGACTTGACCCGTCAAAGGTTAAAAGATCCTTTGAAACATAGAGACATACATCCGGTCGAATTACGTCGCGCCAACAACGTCGAGAAAAATTGGGTGTTTGAAACTCGGTGTTTTTGCCCAAAGTAAGGACATGGATGTGTAGATCTCGAAGAGACAATTCCAACGATGCTTAGAACGCGTCAAACGGAGTCCGGATAAGGGAGAAACAAAGGAAAGAAGTTCGCGGGTCGTTAGTCGCCGCCGCAACTTCACTCATGATTTGATCAATGAAACAGAGGTTTTAAGATCAAATAAATGCCATGGATTTGTAGTTCGCTGAACTACGATTCCAACGACACCAAGAACGCGAAAAACGGAGCTAAAACGAGGGAGATATGGCCTCCCGAAGTTGGCGGGTCGCGATGGTCTGTCAGAGCTCCAACTGGGTCGGGTTGACCCGGCTGGAGGTTGAAGATGATGATGTGGTAGTCAACGCCACGTCATCGGTCAACCACTGACACGTGGCGCCAATGAGCGGTTGCCACGTCAGTGACGAATGCCACGTCATCATAGGTCAACGTGGACACGGCATACGTTGACATCCACGTTGACCGAGACACGTCAGCGCCACGTCACTGATACGTCAGCGGTGACGCGTCACGGGTGACCGGTCAACGGTCATTCGTTGACTTTGACCAAAAAAAAAGGAGAGAGAGGACATATGGCGCGTGGGGCCCACTGGGGTCTCTGTTTGACACGTGGCAAGCACTGTCGGAGAGAGGACGACACGTGGAGTCTTGGGAGCTAGCGCGTGTCACCGGCGGACGGCCGCAAGGCAGCGCGTGGAGGTCATGCGCCATCGGGGAGAGTGGCCAACGCTGGAATTTTCCAATTTTTCAGGATTTTTGGATTCTGACATCTTCTAGGGGCGCGTAAGGGCGCATGGGGCCTCCAATTGAGATGTGGTTGGTTCCTAAAAATCCCTAAATTCGAGAGCTTCAATTTGATATATAATTTGCATATATTTGAAGCATGTTTGGATATGATTTGAGTCAAAAAGGTGCTTATGTGCACTTAGAGTGTCCCAAAAACGTTGGAATTGAATCAATGTTGGTTCTATTGTTTTTGAGGATGGGTTGGCTTATTTTTTTTAAGAGTTTTTTCAGTTTCAACATAAGGTTAAATACTGCAAGATTCTTTAAAAGTAAGGGATTATTCAAATGAGTTTTTGAATATAAAATCCTATCCAACCTTGACTCAAACTCTTAGAGATAAAAACCTGAAAAATTGCAGCAACTTAAAATTATTCAATAATTATTGAATAATAATAAGTCTTCCCATGCTTCTAACCACATTGATCCACTTGGATTGAAGCAATCCTTTATCACAAATGTTGTGACAAAGGATAAGACAGATAGAGATGTGAGAATCATCTCATCAAGTGGGAGGTATGCTGTAAATACATCCAGATGAATGGATGTAAACATGGCAAAGAGGAGCTAGACATTGTAGCTAGACGCTACATAAGTTAATATGGTCAGAAGGGCCTATGAGAAGGAGAACCTAGTTAAGAGACAATGATATAAGGCTTAAATTTTTGAATGTTCTTGTTTTTCCCATTAAATTTAAGAATAAATTCTCTGTTAGTTTATAGAATTGAATTCAGTATATTCTCTTCTTGTTTTCTTGAACATTCATGCTAGTTAGATGATAATGTGTTATTATCTTGTTAATATAACTGCTCTTTGATTGAGTGGGAGTTTTCTGGAATGCGTCTAGAAATCCAAAGGGGAAAGTGTTCAAATGAAGACTGTGGTTAAAAGGGTGATGAGCTAACTAGTATGATTGGGATGGGAGTCAACATAGTTATCTCCTGAACATGAAACTAGTGAACTTATTATCTAATTATCCTTTGTCTTATTTGAACAAATAAGATTTGTATACCATAATTGTCTGAGTGACCAATTATGACCAAGCCTATTTGACTGAGCTTATGAAGACAAGCTAAATAGAGATATCTGTGGAGTTAGAAATGAAAGAGGCAAGCTTCACCCAAGAGGGGGGGTGAATTGGGTGATGTTATAAATTTTTCGCTTGAAGAGGATATGAAAAATATAGTCGACAGAGTAGAGTTGAGAAGATTTGAACACAGAGAGTTATACTGGTTCGGCCTAACAACCAGGCCTATGTCCAGTCCTCAGAGATCAAGACCTACTGAGATTTCCACTATACTTCCAAGATTCAATGGGCTCTCAGAACGCCACAAAAACATTAGTTGTCCTTGAAAGGACTACGAGCAGAAATATTCTCTTACTAAGAAATTTCTCTCCCCCTTACGACAAGTCTTACGTGCAGAAAAACAATCTATGACCTTTCTCACTTGCTTATGTATACAAGACTTATGAGCAGCAACGTTCTCTCCTGCTTACACCACTGTAAGTCTTACGAGCAGCAACGTTCTCTTCCGCTTGTATCTTATAAGACTTATGAATGGAAGGTTCAACAAGGAATTCTCTCAACTGCTTCTCTCGTAAGGAAAACTACCCTCTCAAGGTCCCAATACCTTGAGATCACATAAACATATAATTTGAATTGTATGAAGACTCTCTTACAAAGCAAATGAATAATCACTGAAGATCAATGTGTATACAGAGAAAAATGATGAATAGCAGAGACTCGTGTATAAGCTTGTGAATTCTTGTGCTTCGTTGTTCTTGACTGTCTCTGAATCTCTGTATATATAGTTGCTTCAGTTTTTGCCCGTTTGGGAAATAATCATTTGAGGAGCAGGATATTTGCAACTATTAAAAGACACGCGCATGTTTGAATAATCTGAATGCGGTAGGTACGTGCTTGCTTGTAATGATGTTGTCTGCCGTTATTTGACTTTCTCTGTAACAACTAATTACAAACGTTCACCTTCCTGTATCACACTTATAAAACAGTCAAAATATTGTTAGACAATGATAATAAGTAATGATGATATGAATAAATAACAATAAACCATATTCGGATTGAACGTTGTGAGACTTGGTATTTTTGGTGATCTGGTAGAGCATCACTCAAGCATGAAAGGCTCACTTCGGGTGATCTACTTATTTTCCTTCATATGCGCCAGTTCACGGGTTGTGCTTGCATAGAATTTCAGAGAGACAGAATTCTCACTCGCGAGTGATCTGGGGTCTCACTCGAGCACAATTCCTCCTGCTCGAGTGATGTTGCATTTTTCATTGGGAGTGTCTTCTCGGGTCATCACTCACAAGGCATTTTAACAAGAGTGAGATTTTGTACTCGCGGGTGATATGGTCCCTCACTCGAGCACACACACTTCTGCTCGAGTGAGACGCATATTCTCCAGGAATATGCTCTCAATACCAACACTCGCATCAGGATTTCAGAGGGATAAAATTATCACTCGCAGGTGATGTGGGCCTTCACTCGAGCACACAGACTCCTGCTCGAGTGAGAAGAATATTCCAAAGTAATATACCTTTTAACTAAGCACTCGCATCAGATTTGGAGAGGGATAGAATTTTCACTCGCAAGTGTTGATGTATCACTCGAGCATATAAGGTTGTGCTCGAGCACACTTGCACTTCTCTGAAGTTCATGACTCTCGGCCAAACACTCGCAATACCTTGCTCGAGCACAGAATGCTCATGCTCGAGCATTGATGTCTCTGCTCGAGTGAATCAAGGAAGTATGAAAATATTTGCTCTCGGCCAAGTACTCGCGGACCTTCACTCGCAAGTGCTCGAGTGAGAATGACTTCTCTGCTCGAGTGAGAACTCCAGTGCTCGAGTGAATCACAGAATATAATAGTGGCATGCCTCTCGGGTGAACACTTTCTGGCTCTCACTCGCACCTGCTCGAGCACAGAAGAGATCTATGCTCGAGTGCAAAGTTCATGCTCGAGCATGCCAGTGCAATTTCACAGCAGATACCAGAAAACCATGTTATATGCATTTGGTAACTTTGTAAATTTTTCTTACACATAAAAATATGATTTGCACACAATTGTCATTTTGTTATCATCAAAACTTGGGATCTAACATTCTCCCCCTTTTTGATGATGACAAAACCTTTGTGATGAAAGTTTTAGATTGAAAATTTTTTAAATTCTTCAATGTTTCCAAATGCATATTAAGTTTTGGTTTCAAGTTCAAGTTTTCCTGCAATGCTTCCTCTGGACACTTAACAACCAAGATAAGCATAGTATGAGGTATATAACTTAATAACAACTTAATAACTTGAAACATCATTTAAACCTGATAATCAAACTTATGAATAACTTGAAACACAAATATTCATTAAACTTGAATTCAAATGGCTAACAACATAATAACTAACTCATAATTCAAATAACATCAAATAACATCAAATCCTACCCAATACAGAAAATCTACCCAGACACCCAAAACATCCCATAACCGAAGCTCAGCTCAAAATCATCACACATCCTTATTCTCCCCCGTTTTGTCAACATCAGAAGGGTGCTTAGGTGAAGTGGTACCAGAAGGTGGGACAAATGAAACCATGGCAGAGAGAGGGTCAATTGGTTTAATAGGTGGAGATGATGGCTGTGGTATAGAGGATGAGGGAGGTAGAGAAGGCGACCGATCAAAAGTGACATCAACATTAGAATCGGGATCGGTGAAGAGTACATGGGTCTGTGGAACAGAGGTATGAGTGGTCTTTGGAGGAACCTCTGAAGAGGGGAAATGTGAGTGCAAGAAGGTCTCCATATTTGTTATCCTCTGAGACATCTCATCCTGAGTCTTGAACATCAACTCAAAATTGGTATTAGCCTTGTCTACCAAATTGATGACCTGTGCTTCCATCTTTTCTACAAGCTTCTCATACTCAGTCACTAATTCCTTCTTCAAACCAGATACTGCTTGATTGATTGCCTCAGTCAAATGGTTGGAAAGAGAGGTACTGAGGAAGGAAGGAGGAGGAATAGGTCCTTGAGCAGATGATTGTCCCTTATCACCTCTGGATGGAGAAGCTTCCCTCTTGGATGTGGCTTTAGTTCGACTCACCGGAAGGTTGATACCCATGTGAGTTAACTGAGTCTTACCAAACCGTGAGATGAGTACTCGTTCAGTTCCTTCCAAATACCAAATATTGTTTTTCATCAGAACGAAGGAAACAATCTGAGGATATGGTATGGTTGTGGATCTTGTTGAAGAAAATCGAAATCTTCTCATCTCATTGAAAATGATCTCCCCTACATTCCTTTGTTGCCCGGCAATTAAAGAGGCCAACAAATAATAATCCTTTTGAGCAAAATGGGTAAAATTTTTGGACTTATAGACAATGCTCTGGGAATATATATAATGAAGGACTCTGTGAATATCAGGCATATCAATAGGTTTGAAAATGAGAGGGCTTATGGGGTCTTTTGGTCTCAAGATTTTAAAAGCTTCGTTGGCAGAGAAAGAGGGTGGATCAGGAGGTGGTGCAACATACCCAAGTAAATCATTTATGATCTTAGCAGATATCATAATAAACTTTCCTCTAACAGTAGTAGACACTGCTTCCTCAATCAAATCACCAGCTCTAGACTTAATATTATGAGATTTCATGTTGCTATAAAAAGTCTTCACAACAGTGGGAGAATATGGTATATGGATATTTAGCCAGGGAGCATAGTATTCAAGGTAAGGGTATAAATCCAAATGACAATTCTTCTTCAAGTAATCCAAATCCACATATACCACAGGACAGAAATGTCTATGTCTAAATTCATTATCATATACCTTCTGAGACAATGCCTTAAGTTCTGTAACATTGAATCCCTCAGGAGGACTTGTGATGTGATCATCCACTGGTGCTTGTGATGCAGAAGGTGCTCCTGAAGCAGAGGCACTTGCTTGCTTAACTTGATGTGAACTTGAAACACCGGCTTGAGAAGCAATTTTCCCAACTATCTTGTCAAGTTTGGATTTCAATCAATCGCGTCCATTTGCTTCAAATCACCGTTACAACTCCTCAATCTTCTATAAAAGGTGATTCTTACCCTCTGCATTTCTCATTCGTGCCCTAATTTCATTTTGCTTCTTGCTTCTCTTTCACTTTCTCTACAATGGCAAGAACCAAAATACCCTCTATCCCTCAAAGATCCCACTCTCCATCTCCTACTCAGTCTGCTGCCAGTGATTCTGGTACCCCAGAACCAACACCTCCATCTCCCAAAATCTCTTCCTCACCGTCACCTCCTCCTAAACCCAAGACCAAAAAGAGGACTCCGGCTAAGAAACCTCACCCAAAGCCTCAACTCTCAAAGAAAGACCAACCTCCTCAAAAGAAACCAAAGGGTGTTGTGTTCAAGGAACCTATAATCACCCGGTCTCAATCCAAAGAGGTTCAAGGAAAAGGGAAGAAAAAGGAGTCAGAGCAACCCCAATCATCTTCTTCTTCTGATGATACCTTAAGTAGACAACTCCGGGAAGCAATAGATGCCAAAGTTAGTATAGTTATCATCAAAAGATATATTTAATTAAAATATTTAACAAGAAAACTTACAACTCATTGGGATTAACCATCCCCAATTCTCTTCGAATATATAGGAATTGATCTTTTGCAATTGGTTTTGTGAAAATGTCTGCAAGTTGAAGATGAGTCGGTATGAATTCTACTTTGACATCTCTCTTTTGAACATGATCTCGAATGAAATGATGTCGAATGTCTATGTGCTTGGTCCTTGAATGTTGTACAGGATTCTTGGCCAAGCTTATAGTACTAGTGTTGTCACAATAAATTGGAATCTCATTTAAGTATATCCCTAAATCTTGAAGTTGTTGTTTCAACCATAACACTTGAGAACAACAACTTGCTACAGCTATATATTCAGCTTCAGTTGAGGATAATGAAACAGTGTTCTGCTTCTTGCTGAACCATGATACAAGAGATCCTCTGAGAAATTGACATTTACCACTGGTACTTTTTCTGTCAGTTTTATATCCTCCATGATCTGAGTCTGAATATGCCGTTAAATACTCGTTCGCTCTTTTCGGATACCAAAGACCAAGCTCTGGAGTATCTCCTAGATATTTGAATATTCTTTTTACTGTCTCTGCATGAGATACCTTAGGAGCGGATTGATACCTTGCACACATTCCTACGCTGAATTGAATATCTGGCCTGCTTGCTGTGAGATAGAGTAATGAGCCAATCATTCCTCTATACTTAGTGATATTGAAACTAGGGCCTTTTACATCAGCATCCAACAACGTTGTAGAACTTATTGGAGTATCAGCACCATTAGCATTATCAAATCCATATTTCTTTAACAACTCTTTCAAATACTTTGACTGAGATACAAATATACCATTCTTCTTTTGTTTGATTTGAAGTCCAAGAAAGAAGTTCAACTCTCCCATCATGGACATTTCAAACTCTCCCTGCATAATCTTAGAAAATTCTTGACACATAGATTCATTAGTAGCACCGAAAATAATATCATGAATATAAATTTGAATAATTAGAATATCATTTTTGTTATGTTTGATGAATAGAGTTGTATCAACTTTACCTCTGACAAAACCTTGATCAAGAAGAAATTTGCTTAGTCTTTCATACCAAGCTCTTGGTGCTTGTTTCAAACCATATAATGCTTTCTTAAGTTTGAAGACATGATCAGGTTTTGTTTCATCTTCAAAACCAGGAGGCTGTTCTACATATACTTCCTCCATAATATAACCGTTTAGAAAAGCACTTTTCACATCCATTTGATAAAGTTTAAAACCTTTAATACAAGCAAAAGCCAAGAGTACTCGTATTGCTTCCAGTCTTGCCACTGGAGCATATATTTCCTCATAATCAATACCTTCTTCTTGATTATAGCCTTTGGCTACTAATCTTGCTTTATTTCTCACAATGATTGCTGATTCATCAAGTTTGTTTTTGAAAACCCATTTAGTCCCTATAACCGTATGATCTTTAGGTCGAGGAACTAAATCCCAAACTTGATTTCTTTGGAATTGATTTAATTCTTCTTGCATAGCAATCACCCAATCATTGTCAGATAAAGCTTCTTTTATGTTAGAAGGTTCAATTTCAGAAATAAAAGCAAAGAAAGTTACTTCATTGAGAATTCTATTTCTGGTTTTGACACCTTCATGAATATCTCCTATAACTTGATCAATTGGATGATCCTTCATATGTCTCCATGCTTTTGGTTGAGCATGATCATCTACATCTTCTAAGTTTTGAAAATCATTTGTTTCAAAATCATCTTGTTTTGAAATTGATTTGTTTTTCTTGATTGAATCCATTCCTTCTTCATCAATAAGTTTTGTCTGAGATTCAATTTCATTAAACACAATATGAATAGATTCTTCAACAGTACATGTTCTTTTATTGAAAACTCTATAAGCCTTACTTCTATTAGAATATCCTAGAAAAATACCTTCATTAGACTTTGAATCAAATTTACCTAAGTTTTCCTTACCATTATTGTGAATGAAACACTTACATCCGAAGATATGTAGATGAGCAAGATTTGGCTTTCTTCCTTTGTAAAGTTCATATGGCGTCTTTCCAAGTGATTTACGAATGTATGCTCGGTTTGAGATGTAGCATGCAGTACTCATTGCATCTGCCCAGAACGCTTGTGACATTTCTTTTTCATTAAGTAATGCTCTTGCCATTTCTGTAAGAACACTGTTCTTTCTTTCTACTACTCCATTTTGTTGAGGTGTTCTAGGAGCAGAGAAGTTATGATCTATTCCTTCGTTGTTGCAGTAGTTTTCAAATAGTTGATTATCAAATTCTCCTCCATGGTCCGTCTTAATAGAAACAATAGAAATACCTTTCTCATTTTGAACCTTTTTGGCAAACATAATAAATTCAGCAAAAGTTTCATCTTTTGAATCAATAAATATAGTCCATGCAAATCTTGTAAAATCATCAACAATTACTAGCGTATATAAATTTCCTCCAAAACTTTTTACTCTTGCAGGTCCTACCAAATCCATATGAAGTAATTGTAAAGGTTTTGAAGTAGAAATCTCATTCTTTGTTTTAAAAGATGATTTAGTTTGTTTTCCTTTCTGACATACGTCACAAATCATATCATCTTTGAATTTGAGTTTTGGAAGACCAATAACTAAATCTTTTCTAATCAATTTATCAAGTTGATTCATATTAACATGAGCCAGACGCTTATGCCATAACCAACTTTCCTCTGAACGACTAAGAAAACAATTTTCAAGAGAATTTGAATTTAAATCAATAGTATAACAATTACCGTCCCTTTGAGCTCGGATCTTTGCTTTGATAGATTCTTTGTTTAGTGGCAGATCTTTCTTGTTCACTATCAAGCATTCTTTTGAGTCAAAAATCACCCAGTTATCTTTGTCAGTGCTTTGACTTACACTCAGGAGATTGTGGCATAATCCCTCAACATAATACACTCCGCTGATTTGAACACCATCGGATTTTCCCACTTCACCAATTCCAGCAATACGTCCAGATTGATTACCTCCAAATGTTACCTTTCCTCCTTCTCTAGTCTCTAGTATGGTGAACTTATTTTTGTCACCAGTCATGTGTCTCGAACATCCACTATCAATATACCATTTGTTCGCTCGAGATGCTTTGAGACATACCTAGAATAGAATGATCAAGTTTTAGGTACCCACACTTTCTTGGGCCCTTTGTGGTTAGTATGTGATGTATGTCTTCCTTTCGGAACCCATTTATATGTTCCAACAACTTGTCTCTTTTTGAAATAACATGATGAAGTATAATGTCCTTTCCTATTACAATAATTGCATGATGTGAAAGGATTTGATGTATGCACAGAATTCCTAAAATATTTAAGATATGCTCTACTATTCCTCTTATATCCTTTATTCTTATCATGAACAGAATTATATCCAATTCCAGATTTATCAAATGAAAATTTCTAATAATTTAAAATAACCTTAAGAGTTTCACTTCCTTTAGTAAACTTTTCAATAGTTTTTGTTAAATCATCTATTTTCTTATCTTTCTCTTTACACATTTCATATGATGATATGAGAGTACTTTCTAATTCTTTTACTTTATTCTTATAGCTAACCATTCCTTTAGCTACTTTGATATACTCTGTATGCAATGCATTATATTCAGTTAACAATTCATCATAGGAAGGTTCAGAATCACTTACCTCAGAGTCTGATTCTTCTTCCTTGGCTACCAAGCATAGATTTGCTACTTCGTCATTGTCACTTTCTTCGTCTGACGAACTATCACCCCATATAGATGATATATATGCTTTCTTTTTCAGCTTCTTTTTGTCTTTGTTTCTGAAGCATTCAGATTTGATGTGTCCAGGTTTCCCACATTCATAGCATATTATCTGTTGTTCTTTATTTTCTTTCTTGCTTGGTCCACCTTGATAGTTCTTGAAATTCCTTTGACCTCTTTTGTAGAATTTCTTGAATTTTCTCACGATCATTCCCATTTCATCATCATTAGGGACATCTTCATTCTCGGAAGATTCTTCTTCTTCTTTGATAACTTTGAGTGCAACTCCCTTTTTCTTTTTATCATCGAATTCTTCAAGTTTCTTTTTGAATCTCATCTTACCTTCATATTCAGAAAGACTTCCAAAGAGAGCAGCTACGGATCTCATAGATTCTCCTTTAGCTTCTTCAATAGCTGTCACTTTTGCTTCCCATTCTTTCGTAAGAATATTAAGAATCTTTCTTACCTGGGAATTTTGATCAAACGACTTTCCAAGAGTAGATAATTGATTAACAAGATGAGTGTATCTGAGTTCGAATTCTGATATACTTTATCCGGATTTCATATGAAATAAATCATATTCTGTAATTAGAGTATTGATTCTATTTTCTTTGATTCCAGAAGTTCCTTCATGAGCAATTTCAAGAGCATCCCACATATCTTTGGCAGTTGGTAGAGTACATATACGAAAATATTCTTTTTGACTAAGAGCACTCTGTATCATTAAAATAGCTTTACTGTTTAATGTTACTAACCTGTTGTCATTCTCGTCAAACTCATATGGGCTCTTTCTAACTGCTCTATCTTCGATTTTCTTCATTGGAACATAGTCACCATCTTGTATAACATTCCACAATCCATACTCATTGGCCATCACGAACACTCTGAATTTAGCTTTCCAGAACGAAAAATGCTCTCCAGCAAAACCAGGAGGTCTAGTGATTGAAGCTCCATCTGGAAGAATGTTTTCACCCATCGTTGCCATTTATCGGATCCTTCTCAAGCTGTTAGGCTCTTCGTAAAAGACTAGGCTCTGATACCAAATGAAAGAGGCAAGCTTCACCCAAGAGGGGGTGAATTGGGTGATGTTATAAATTTTTCGTTTGAAGAGAATATGAAAAATATAGTAGACGGAGTAGAGTTGAGAAGATTTGAACACAGAGAGTTATACTGGTTCGGCCTAACAACCAGGCCTACGTCCAGTCCTCAAAGATCAAGACCTACTGAGATTTCCACTATACTTCCAAGATTCAATGGGCTCTCAGAACGCCACAAAAACATTAGTTGTCCTTGAAAGGACTACGAGCAGAAATATTCTCTTACTAAGAAATTTCTCTCCCCCTTACGACAAGTCTTACATGCAGAAAAACAATCTATAACCTTTCTCACTTGCTTATGTATACAAGACTTATGAGCAGCAACGTTCTCTCCTGCTTACACCACTGTAAGTCTTACGAGCAGTAACGTTCTCTTCCGCTTGTATCTTATAAGACTTATGAATGGAAGGTTCAATAAGGAATTCTCTCAACTGCTTCTCTCTTAAGGAAAACTACCCTCTCAAGGTCCCAATACCTTGAGATCACATAAACATATAATTTGAATTATATGAAGACTCTCTTACAGAGCAAATGAATAATCACTGAAGATCAATGTGTATATAGAGAAAAATGATGAATAGCAGAGACTCGTGTATAAGCTTGTGAATTCTTGTGCTTCGTTGTTCTTGACTGTCTCTGAATCTCTGTATATATAGTTGCTTCAGTTTTTGCCCATTTGGGAAATCATCATTTGAGGAGCGGGATATTTACAACTATTGAAAGACACACGCATGTTTGAATAATCTGAATGCGGTAGGTACGTGCTTGCTTGTAATGATGTTGTCTACCGTTATTTGACTTTCTCTGTAACAACTAATTTCAAACATTCACCTTCCTGTATCACACTTATAAAACAGTCAAAATATTGTTAGACAATGATAATAAGTAATGATGATATGAATAAATAACAATAAACCATATTCGGATTGAACGTTGTGAGACTTGGTATTTTTGGTGATCTAGTAGAGCATCACTCGAGCATGAAAGGCTCACTTCGGGTGATCTACTTATTTTCCTTCATATGCGCCAGTTCACGGGTTGTGCTTGCATAGAATTTCAGAGAGACAGAATTCTCACTCGCGAGTGATCTGGGGTCTCACTCGAGCACAATTCCTCCTGCTCGAGTGATGTTGCATTTTTCATTGGGAGTGTCTTCTCGGGTCATCACTCGCAAGGCATTTTAACAAGAGTGAGATTTTGTACTCGCGGGTGATATGGTCCCTCACTCGAGCACACACACTTCTGCTCATGTGAGATGCATATTCTCCAGGAATATGCTCTCAATACCAACACTCGCATCAGGATTTCAGAGGGATAAAATTATCACTCGCAGGTGATGTGGGCCTTCACTCGAGCACACAGACTCCTGCTCGAGTGAGAAGAATATTCCTAAGTAATATACCTTTTAACTAAGCACTCGCATCAGATTTGGAGAGGGATAGAATTTTCACTCGTAAGTGTTGATGTATCACTCGAGCATATAAGGTTGTGCTCGAGCACACTTGCACTTCTTTGAAGTTCATGACTCTCGGCCAAACACTCGCAGTACCTTGCTCATGCTCGAGCATTGATGTCTCTGCTCGAGTGAATCAAGGAAGCATGAAAATATTTACTCTCGGCCAAGCACTCGCGGACCTTCACTCGCAAGTGCTCGAGTGAGAATGACTTCTCTGCTCGAGTGAGAACTCCAGTGCTCGAGTGAACCACAGAATATAACAGTGGCATGCCTCTCGGGTGAACACTTTCTGGCTCTCACTCGCACCTGCTCGAGCACAGAAGAGATCTATGCTCGAGTGCAAAGTTCATGCTCGAGCACGCCAGTGCAATTTCACAGCAGATACCAGAAAACCATGTTATATGCATTTAGTAACTTTGTAAATTTTTCTTACACATATAAAAATATGATTTGCACACAATTGTCATTTTGTTATCATCAAAACTTGGGATCTAACAAGAAACTCTTAAATCTTTTTCATTTAAGAAGAATGAGATGTCAGGGACATCCTACCAACTAGTCTTCAGTATTTAGAGGCTGAAGCAACTGAAGGATACAAAAGGTTTATGCTATCAAGCATAGAAAGAACAACATTGCTCAAACTTATGATGGTATGAGCAATGTAACCTTATCCAAGCCATGTGGATAGTGTTGGAAGATAGTGAAATAGGTAATCTTCTTCCATAAGGTTAAAACTAAGTTAAGTTTTAACATAGTGTACTAAGTCCTAACATGTTGTTTAGGCAACACATAAGGCAAATGTCAAACTAAGAAGTTGAGACAAACTAAATGCCAAGTTCTTTCTAACAAACAATAAGTGTATGTTGTGATAAGACATCTCCCAGTGAGTGGGAGGAAGCTATGTCTCCCAGTGAGTGGGAGTGAGCCATGTCTTCCAGTGAGTGGGCATATACAAAAGTATAAATTGCCCATGATATTCATATTATAACCTTCAGCAATGTGATTCACCACATTGAACTTAAGTGTGAGAGACTGAAGGATCTAAGATCCATCAGTCAGACGAACTTAGCTAAAGAGTGGGAGGATTTATCCTCTAATCCCAAGGGCAAGAAACCTATGAGGTAAACTTGATCTAGAGAAGGTCAAATGGTTTCTACAAAGAGGAAAAGCTACATTCATAATCCTTAAGGGTTATAAAAGTAGCGATCCACATGAGTTGTGGATATTTCAGAGAAGCATATGGCTTCAAGTCAAATGCAAAGCAACAAAGAGATAGAATCAAGGGATTGGAACTTGCACGTTAACTCTGCATAGATAAACCACCCTGATTTACTCCATGCAATTGTAACTGACAGAATCACATCTTTGCTATCTCTTTAGTTAAGGATCGATGGGACTATGATTCTCAAATCCTTTGTTGGATTTTGATGTTTCTTTTCTAGGGATAAAAGATTCCATTTCTTGCCACATGTACACCTTGGTCAAGGGGAATGATCAAACTAGCAAAAGAGTATTTGCTAAACAACGTGTGCTAAAGGGTTAATACCCTTATGAATAAGTTGAAAACTTATTCTACCTGGCAAGAAAGACAAAGAAACATTTTTTTGAGAATATCCACTGCAATTGACAAATTATGGCGTTAGTGAACCAATTAATGTGAGGGAAAAATGCAAACAGCTTGGTGTTTCGTTAACGTTGTGGATGTTTACTTGAAATACATTAATGTTTACTTGATTTTTGGCAAGTGTGAAGCTGTTAGATAATAGCTGAACTAGTCAGGAATCAGTAAACTGAAAGAATGAGACCTTTCGAACTAACAAGGGTTTACGACACCCAAATGATTAGTTCAAGCTGTTTTGTGTATAAGAAAGGCATTGTTAGGCAACTATCAATACCTAGAACCCTTCAACATAATAGAATTGTTGAAATGGAGAAATAGACCTCTCCTTGATTTGGTTATGAACATAATGGCACCAATGAGGCTATCAGCCAAATGTTGGTAGGTTGACTCATAGCTATTATATTCACACTTAATCAAATGCCCTCTATGTCAGTCACGACCTTACCCTATGAATCGTGGATGGGCCTTAGACCAGGGCCAAGTTCGTTAAGACCATAAGGGTCATCAACTTTATATTCACACTTCTTCCTATGAGTAAGGAAGATTAGGGCTAAGGTATACAAGGTATCTCTTTGTGAGATGACATGAGAATTTCACATGACATGTCTTCATTAGTGAAAATGATGGCGGTTCAGTGACTGAGAGAAAACCGTGGGACACAACGTTCATAAAACCAAGATTTCCTAGCAGGAAATGAGCATTTATCACAATAAATCTCTTCAAGAGGTTCACAAGTGACAAGGAATAACCAAGTGTTCCTAAGTTCACTGATCCGAGTGGGAGGATTGAGAACATTTTCACAATGAAAGAGGTAAGTTACAAGAGAATTACCTCACTCATACATAGGAAAAGAATCCTATAAAATCCACCTTGGAGCAAATTGTCATCTAGCGAATGACTATAAGGGATAGATTCCCTAATGGATTGAATGCTCCCTTCATCATTTAGAAGGTGATGATAAGTACCTATAAGTGTCTGAAAGACACTAGAAGGACCTGCTAAGATGAATTGCAAAGTGTCATGCAGGAGGATTTGGATTCCTTTTAAGCCAAATACGTGTTTGGGTAATTTGTCACCTAGCCAAGAGGCGATTGGGAACAAGTAGATTCTCAAATCTGTTTGGGGCATGTAGAACCTAAAACACTTTGTGGCTAAGGGGTAATACAATGGAAGGTTGTCCATTGTGCTTTTTAACTCTGAACTTTGGCTATGACAACAAGCTTAGTCTTGAAAATTGCATCAAGATGATGTAAAGACCACCTTCCAATTTGGAATTTTGGAAATTGGATGATGAACTCTACATGAAGCAGCTTAAGGGCTTCATAGAAACAATAACCTAAATAGTAGTATATGAGGTTTTCACAAGGTGAAAGCCTTACCAACTTTGAAATAATCGAAGAACACTACATAAGTTCCAAATGGTCTAGTGATGATTCTTTGTGAAGTCATCCTTTGTCAAGTGACAAATGAAACAAGTGTCAAAGGAGTCAAAGGAATAAAGGATCAGAGAATCCTTAAATTCTGAGTTGAGAAAGTCATGGGTTGAATAAATATCTTGATTGACAAGATAAACGGAGTTGCACAAGAAAGATACAGTCTTTTCCACCTAAGACATGTACAAGTGTAATCCTTAGACATCTTAGGATGTCAAAGTGCAAACCCATGGACACCCCTGAAGTCAAGGGCATAAACCTAAAGAGGTTACATATCCTATGAGGAATCCAACATAAGAAAGGTGGATAGAGTCCCATGTGAGACTATAGTTGGTAATGTGAATGTACATATTGGTGTACATAAGACCAAATGTTTTTGGGTCAGACTTGGAAGTTGCTTTTTGGTCTTACTGTGAAATGGGTTATGAGGATAACCATGGATTAAGTTGTCAAGACAAACAACTTTACTTTGAAAGGATACTCCAATACAAGACCTAGGCAAATGGTGATAGAGTAAGGAAATATACATGATATTTTTCCTGTCATCCATAGAAATAGAACACAGGGTGTGTTCTGCCATCATTCAAAGTGCCATATGGCAAAAGTAATTCCTATGAGAGATTGAGAATGAATGGTGGATAGAAGGAACCAAACGATAACATCTTATGATGAGGATCCTAAGTATCACAGTAAGACGAAACATACTTTTTGATACATCTCTATGAGAGATATGCTTTCAAAGAGGGAAAGCGATAGTTCAATGACCTTCTACTGACAAGATGTTAGTAGATCCCCTTATTGAGCCTATAGCTTGATTTTCATTAAGTTAGTGAAAATCTAGGGGCGCAAATAAAATATAAGGTCGTGAACTTCTTTTATATAAAGATAAAAGAAATGATATGCATGTTATGAGTAAATATATAAAGGTATACATTTTTGTATGTCGTACAGGTCCAAAGAGGTTGGTTCACTCACACGAACAACCGTCTTCCCATGTTTTGCAGGGGCGTGGGAAGGTAAGACGAGCAAATGATCACCATGAGATGGTTGAGAAGAATATTTGCGTTTGAGTCGCCTCAGTTAGACCGAGATGAGATCTACATGTGTGCATATACACAGAAAATGGATCGAAGCATGAATATAGACCTGTAGCCAGGCAAAGAACTCTTTTTCACAAACGAGATTGTAAAAGAGATATTGTGAAAAAGAAAGTTCTGGTTCGAATGTTGAGTACATTTTGGAACTAATGTCTGTACGGTGAAAGATAAAGAAATCGACGTACACCTCAAACCATTCACCGTAGCATGTAATTCATACTGCATGTGCTTGAGAGTTAAACTGCAACACGGGATGTGGGTGAAAGATCCCTGGTTCACCATAGTGTGAGTCCCAAGAAGGAAGAATACTTTCACGATGACCTTAAGACTTAGGCGGCATCATGAAAGCTTGGTTTGGTGACAGCTACTTTAGCTGAAGCTCCATGATCACACTCGATTCGGTCAGACAAGTGAAAACTAGGAAAGCGACCAAGTCAAGATGGACTGATGTTTAGTCAAAAAGGAAGATTTACTCCTAGATACATAAGATGTGCTAGTATCTGTGGTCGACCCCTTACTAGCTTTATGTGTAGCTAGTAAGTGCGGATACTATGTGCGTGGAAGGCAATCTGAGTTAATCAACATATTAACTCGAGAGGGATTAGATATGCCATGAGCAATATGTATGGGATAATCTAGGGCATATGAGGCAATGAATATGTAGCTTACGGTTATATATAAAGGGTGTCCTTGGATGCTGGTCTAATATAAAGGATTTCTAGTATCACAAGCACCAAATCTGAAAGACGTTTTTACCCACACAGTCACGGCAGACGCCAAGTATGAAACAAGAAAGAGTAATGCACGCACAATGGGAGGCCCATCAAGTGCGAGTGGGAGATGTTGGGCTTTGGGTCCAAGTCCGCCCTTGATGGGCCAGACTATTTGATGAGGAAATAAGTAGCCTAATCAAATAAGAATAAAATCAGCATAAAATGCAGATTTGGGAATATTTAGCAATAATTATGGATTTGTTAAAAGAGGAACAAATCAGCATAATTAGGGAATTAATTGAGAGACAATTAATTGATGTCTTGGAGGGTAAGAAGGAGTGCACACGTTTCCTAATTAGTGGCCTCCATAAACCACTATAAATAAGGTGTGCCTCCTCAATTGCAACTCGCCCCGCCATTGAGTTTTCTGGCAATTCCCTTCTCTCCTACCATCTTTCTAGTTCTGGTGATCTGCTGTGCAAATCACAATTAGGCTCTAGTAGTCTAATAATTGTGTGGGCACAAGTATGGAGTATTGGAGCTTTGACCCGGATCCGAACATGGATTCGTCCAGGTACGACTAATCTCCTTTTTAGTTGAATAATTTTTTCCAACAAAAATATATCTTCACAATAAAGTATCCAACAAAATATGTCTATGAATAAACGGTGTAGTTATGAGCTTCCCAGTAACCAGTTGAGGATAGTACCTTGAGTCAAAGAACTTTGAAGATCAATATTATGGTCTTGCCTCTTCTTGGATTCATTGCTTTCCATTAGCTGTCCCATTTCCTTTTTTTTTTAAAAAAATGGTGTATGAATAATATGGAAGGAACAATATGCCAGATGTCTACGAATAAACGATGTATTTATGAGCTTACCAGTAACCAGTTGAGAATAGTATCTTGAGTCAAAGAACTTTGAAGATCAATATTATGGTCTTGCCTCTTCTTGGGTTCATTGCTTTCCATTAGCTGCCCCGTTCCCTTTTTTTTTGACAAAAAAAGAAGAAGAATAATAAATCATCATGCTAAGACAAAAAAAATATGAGCAGGGGAAATAGGGGAAAAATTATTTCCAATGCTCACAAATCAACAGCAAAAGAGAGATATACCATGTTAGTGTGAGACTCTGCTTTGCATAAGACCATTGCTATTCACAATGATAAAGTCTCCGATTTGTTTAGGTAAAGTTTTGTTTGAATATGCAGTAGACAGAAAAAAATAGATGAACATATCAAGTTAACTCTATCACCTACACCATTAATCATTCACACCTACCACGTGAAGCTCTAACTCAGCAATTGCAGCTAGCTTTCTCAACTAGTAAATGGACGTTTGCTAGTTTAAATGGTTGTTGTATTTTTGCAATGAATTTCAGATCCCATAGACATTTTTGGATCTTAAATTTGTACATGGTGCTAGGTGCTCCTGGTGTAAATGAACATGGGCATTTTTGCTCCTTTGCCCAAATAAGAATATAGGGTGTGAAATCATAAGGCAATAAGTTGATAGCAATACCTAGTATCTCCACAGATGGTGGAGGATCTTTGGACGTCATTGTAAGTTGGGGTGAGCAAGTTTGTACAAGGACGACGCGGAACGTTATCTTTTCTTTGTTTTTTCTTTTTTTCCAATCCAGCTGTCGTCTTTTGGATCACCTTCGTCCCTGGCTGTCAGGGAAAAATTGAAGCTCTGAGCTCAAAACCCATTAACTAAAAATTTTAGTCAAATATTAAGGATAACTTTCTCATTTTCATCGAAGAGCAACCCCAAGTTTGACATTGTTGCAAGCAACTGATATAATTTCTTTTTAGAGGATACATGCCCAATGAATCAACTATTACACAGTAAAACAGCACCAAAGTAGCTACAAGGAAGTTTTTAAATTTGCAATTAACAACTTAAATTTTCTCTTATATTAATCAGTAGCCAAACCTGAATGAACGATAAAGGGGGTTAAAATCTCAGATTCCAATAAGCCAAACTCTATGAGTGCTTATAAATGCCAATCTCCAAAGCGCTGGATGATGAACCGACGATGGGTACTAAACCTATGATGAAAACCTTCAAAGATTCAAAAATTTCCGTTTGGGACTGAGGCCAACGATGAGCTCAGCATTCAATGTTGAAAATGCTTATGATTAAATCCCACAAAGCGGTGAATTTGCAAGATGCTGGTGAGGAGTAAGTAAGGCCTTGTTTGGCTAAGGGGACGGGAGCGTAAGCAGCTAGCAAGAGTTTTGAAGCTACATTGAAGGAATTAAAGAAGAAATATAGACTGGATGTGGTAGTAATTTTAGAGCCACGAATTAACAGAGTGGTTGCAAGCAAAACAATTAAGGGTTGGGGATTGTAGGCATGCTTGGATTGGCGTTGAGATTATTTATAAACTATTTTTCATGTAAATCGAAATAAAACTCTTCTTACATATTTATCTCGTATATTGTAAATCATAATTGAAAAGCTACTTTTAGGTATTTAATCGCTATTCCAAACGAGCACTTAATAACTTAATTAGAATGGAGGCTGAGGGTTTCTTTGGAGCAATATGGTTTTGTGAGATTTGGATGGAATAATAGTACGTTTGATTGTAAAGGGGGAACAATTTGTCCATTGTAAACTCTATGTTGGTGGAGAAGAAATGCTATTAACATCAATCTAACCAAAAAGAAATTAGTTATGGGGGAATTTGAAGAGGTTAGTGGAGGTGGTTTCTGAGCCATAGTTATTGTAACATCTCAATTTTTATTCCTTAGATTTAAATAATATTAGGATGTAATTTATAAACCTGAGGTTAAAAGGGGATCAAATGTATTGTTTGAAATTTTAAAATATAGAACTGAGAAAGGAGTAAAATATGGTTGAAAATTGAAGTGAGGAATCCTGATCTGGATAAATGCAACAGATATTTATGATATTTAATTTGAATTAATGGAATTATTTTATCATAATTCAAATTTACCGTGTAATTACTTGTTCAAGGAGAATTTAATTAAAATATAATTAATAAGTTTTAGAGAAAAATGTAGATAAGGAGAAATGAATATATGCATGTAAGTAAATCTCTCACCTAAAAAAATTAACTAATTAAATATTATGGAAGTTGATTTAAATTCTTTGAAAATCAAGATATGGAATTATAAAAAAAAATTGTTATAAGATTAAGAAAAAAGATATCAGATAGTATACTGCATAAAGGTGGGTGGGACCTACGTCAATATAATATTCTTCCACGCACACATAGCGCAAATACTCCCCTCGTCCATTCGCTTTAACTTTCTTCAGCACCTCTTCTCTGTTTTCTTCCTCTTCATCCACAAACGCAAAGTGTGAGAGTAAGAGAGGGAGGAAGTGGGTAAGAGGGTGATTGCTGGGGTCTCAATGGTATTTAGTAACTTATTCATCTCCTATTTCTAAGGATTTTCCTCTTTTATTTTAGGTATTTAATGTTGGGCAAATTTATGGTTGTTAGATTTCAGATTTCTTAAGGATTCTAGTTGATCATTTTGCTTTTAATGGAGCTAGTGAGGGTTGAATAAGAGTTATACAATTTATATTTTTTTCTTGAATGGTTGATTTGAGGAAACTAAAGTTAGGGTTCAGTTATGAAATTGTGATTTATGAGATGAGGTATGTTAGTTTTTGAATTTTATGATCTATTTTAACTTATTGAAGGTTATGTTGATGATTGAATAGCTTGGGTTTGAGATTTATGATGGAATGTGAATATAGAGGGTTTTATGCGAAACTTAAGTGTAGGGAATTGGGTGTTTTGAATAATTTGAGAAGATAATCGAGTTTTGATAATTCTAATAGTGAGAAATAAATTATGAAAGAAAGAAATGTGATTGTAATGATGATTTTGGGAAGAGTTGATTTATGGGATTTACACTAAAGGCTAAAGTGAGCAAATTATGGGAATTTTAGCATGAATGGAGGAAAGCATTATTATCAATAATTTTAAAGAATGAAATAAAGTTATTGGATAATAGAAATATTATTGGAATAGAGAAATTGAGTTATTGTGGTAAATTGAGAATTTTAGAAATTGGTATTAAAGTAAACAAATTGAAGGTTATATAAAGATTTGAAATAGAGTTTGATTTGAGTTATATTTTCAGTTGATATTGATAATGTGAATATTGGAAATAAGACTTGATAATTGGGTTAATTGAGAATGGTCAAAGATGATAGTTGGGATGTTTATAGAGACTTTAAATCTCTAAATTATTTTTGTTAACCATTCAATTAGTTTGAATAGTGAATTGTGGTTCTAATTGATTGTTTTAGATTGATTTGTGAATTGTGGTTGGGATTGGAGCTTGGATACTTGTGGTAAACTTAGCTTTGGCGAGAGATAGTCACTTTCCATTTATTATGTGTATTGGTATGTTGTTTCTGAGTATTTTGTGAAATGATTATGAGAACAAAAATGGTATATTGATATTAATAAGGTATTTCAATGAGTATTTTGAAATGTTTATGGAGATTGAGAAAGTTATTATGATGTTTATTAGTATTTTGATAAAAATTGCCTTGTGGAGCCATATGATTTGAATTATGATATATATATATATATATATATATATATGAGTTGAGAATTGAGATGTTATGGCATGAATATGAAAATGATTTGAATATCATGATATGAATGAGAAAATCTTGAGAAATTCCCGTTGAGCTATTTTTTGATAATTGTTGTGATTGTTGGATTGGGAAAAGATGAAGTAGTTTGTTCCACCAAGTGGTATAACTTCCATTGGTGTATGATGGTTGGCTTTCTATTGTCCCACTAGCTCAATAAAGGATTGCTCCACTAGCTCTATAAGGGGCTGCGACACCCTATTGATTTAATGAGGGGAAAAGTCCAATGGTCTGGGTATGTGCTCTGTGGATTTTGGCTGGTCCTCATCACAAGACCAATGAGCTTTGGAGTGGCCAATAACATGAATAGTAACTTATCCTATGGGTCTAGTCGGAAGAAATAAGGCAGTTCGATTGGTTTGATGAGAGGCATCTTGGGAATTGTGATATAGAAATTGTGATACGGAATTCCTGATATGGAATTTGTGATATGAGATTGTGATATGAAATTTGTGATATTGAACTTGTGATATGGATATTGTCATGCATAATTTGTGATATGGTAATTATGATGATATGGAATTTGTGACACAAAGACTGTGATATAGGATTTGTGATATGGAATTTGCTATATAGAACTTGCGATCTAGAATTTTGTGACTTATATCACTAATACTTTATTTTATAAATTGTTCCACTTGGCCCCTTATGATCACATATTAGCATGTGTAAGGAGTTGGATAGCTGGTTACTGAGGTTTTTGTCTCACCCCATTGATTTAACATTTTTCAGGTAATCGCTCCTCTACTAGTAAATTGAGGGAGGCTCTGGAGGCTTGATTATTGTGATAATCTTTATAAAGCCTCCTCCTTTTTATTTATGTGATAAATTGTTGTTTATTGCCACTGTAGGGCTCATGCTGCTTACTCTGATGTGATATTATGGTTTGGGTCATGCTGCTTTCTATCATGGATAAGTAACTCAAGTGGATATTTGAGAAAATTTTTGTTTAAGTATTTTTGATAATTGAGTTTGATATTGGGCTTAGGGCTTGTAGTCAAATAATTATATTCTGGACTTCAGGAAGTCCAAAGCTCAAGTGTGTTGATTAATTATAGTTTAGTTTTTGAAGTTATGAGAAGAGTTTTATTATCCATGATAAACTTTAAATGACTAGTTTATTCTTTTCCATCTTAAATAGATCTTTTTAGTGATTTAAAATACTTTATTACTATGGTAGTGTTTTCAAATAGTTAGTTGAATTGTTTTCCTACAATGGTTAACTTTTGAAAGATGAATTCTAATCTTTTTTACTATGGTAGGCCTTCGGGTTTAAGCCTTTGTCTTTTACGTCATAGTATTGTTCATTATCAGAATATTTGATTAAATGATTGGAGAATTGAGTTTTAAGGAAATGATTTTAAAGTTTTTAGCTAGAGATTTTAATGAAAGTAAGAACCCTCTGGAACAAAAGGATGGAGGAAGGATAAATGTAGCAAGATGCAGAAGATTTTTTGGATGGATAGAAGAATGTGAACTAATTGATATTAAAGCTAAAAGGCCATTGTTTGCATGGAAAGGGCCTAAGTGAAACGGTTTGGAGAAAGCTTATAAGCAATTACAGTATAGAAGAATTATATATACAAGACATAACTTAAGACTTGAGTTGCAGTAACAACTCAATAAGATCATTTTGACAGCTAAATTCAGAATGTGACCAATAATGCTCAATGCCAAACTCCAAAGATGATAAAAGCATCAAAATTCTTTATGGAAGTTTTCAAAGGTTGTTACAAAACAAAGAACAAAAGACTTATTATTTGGTTTTCCAAGAAAAATTTAAATGGAAATGAAAACAACATGTTTATTTCGATTTTCAGAAGATATATAAATGATATGTTAATGTGTACCAATTAGAATTACACCCTTGGAGACAATGTTAAGTAGTAAAAGTAGCAATATAATTTAACAGTAATCACTATTAGCAAGCACAATCAACAGAAACAAAGAATTTTAGCACAACACACAAACACAAGCAGCATGGCTATCTAAATGTAATGGTGAAGTAGTTAGGAGAGTAGCATCTCATATATGATCCTTCAACCAACGATTAACTAAGAAAATATGAATATCATATGAAGGTCTTTTTGGGAAGTAAGAACATTATCACAAGAATCATAGCCAATTCATGATGATATGCATCCATCATAACCACATATTATTCTAGCATTTTGATACTGATTCCTGTTTAAGGTTTGGTATTAGAGCCAATATGTGTTCAAATCCACTTCCAACGAAGTGTTTGAAGGGGACCTCATTTGAGATGGAGGGAAGTATATGTTGAGAGTTTGAGATGGGATTGGATTAGGTTCAGCCAAGTAGACCATAAAGTTATTGGAGAATGGTGTTCCTGTGTCTGATATCGATTTGTTCTTACAGTTAGATATCAAAGTCAACACGTGTTCAAATCCTACTAGATCAAAATGTTTAAGGACGGACCTTTTTTAAGATAAAGGTAATGTTACATTGTGGGTTTGGGAGGGAGTGTGGATGGGCTCAACCTCGTGAACGATAAAGCCATTGGAGATTGGTGGACTCGTGTCTGACACCAATTTGATACTAAGATTTGGTTTCAGAGCCAGTACAACATATTTATTTTGATTTTCATAAGATATATAAATGGTATGTTAATGTGTACCAATTCGAATTATGTGCATAGAGACAATGCTAAGTAGTAAAAGTAGTAGTATAGTTCAACAATAATGGAATTTGCTCTCGTTACTGCTTAAAGCACCAAAAGCCTTTCATAAAGGCATTTTCACAAACAGGTTATGTCCACAAGAAACTGGAGCTTCATAGCTCGTCAGAAATGGATTGAATAAATTCTTCCATCTTGGACCATCCCTGCTATTGCTCTGCTCATGATGACAATAGTGACTATTTATAAGGATTAAAGGTGAATCCAAACATAGAGATGTCCAAATGTAGTTCGAATGAAGAATCAAACAATGGAATGGGATTTGTTTTCATTCCTCATAGAGTAGTGTATAATGTATTCATATACCTAAATTGTGAAAAACATAGAAGCATAAGAATGGAAGATCAGAAGCCTAGAACTACGACGATGCCCCCAGAGAACCAAAAAACTGGCATCGACAAGATGGTAAAGATGTATTCATCTTCACTTGAAAATCCCAAATATGTTCATCACAAGTTGCAAGACTATGATGATTTAACTACTAATTTCAATGCTCTTAAAAGACAACAACTCCATAATAGAGTGGCCACAAAACCATAAATTAATGTAAGTTTGGCTATATTAACAATGCTCTCAAGACATAACATCTCCACAACAAACGGGACTTCGGTTTGGAAGGGGAGGAGAGAGAGAAGGGTGAGAGGGAGAGGTGTGTAGGAAGAGGGAGAAGGAGAGAGTTTTTTTTAAAATAATTAAAGTGGGGTCCACAAAACCAGAAATTAATGGAAGTTTGCCCCTATTAATGGAGCTGGCACTTTTGTCCCTTTTTGAAATGATTATAGGTATTTTTGCACCTAAAGATTGTATATGGTGCCAGACGCACATGCGATATATGTAGATGGGTATTTTTACACCTTCATCCTAATTAATATGATATTTGAGTTTAGCAAAGCTAATAATGGCAATATTGAAAATCATTTGAATTTTAAGATAACTTTATGGCTTTTAACTGCTTTTATTGTTCTGTGAGAATTGGGAGTTAGTGTCTTATACTAAGGACTAGATGGAGTATTATGCATCAATTTAATATTGATTTGTTTTGAAGGTTTGGGATCAGAGTCAATGTATGTTCAAATCCACTTCCATCTAAGTGTTCGAAGAGGACCTTTATTGAGAGGGAGGGAGTTATATGTAGAGAGTCTGAGATGGGATTGGGTTAGGTTTGGCTTGGTAGATCAAAAAGTTATAGGAGACTACCGGGCTTGTGTCTGATATCAATTCATTTCTAACATTTGGTATCAGAGCCAACACGTGTTCCAATCCCGCTCCATCGAATGATACATTGTGAGTTCGGGAGGAAGTGTGGATAAGTTTGACCTAGTGAATGATAAAGTCATTGGATATTGGTGGACTCGTGTCTGAAACCAATTTGTTCCTAAGATTTGGTATCAGAGCCAGTACAACATATTTATTTTGATTTTCAGAAGATATATAAATGGTAAGTTAATGTGTACCAATTAGAATTATGTGGGTAGAGACAATGTTAAGTAGTAAAAGTAGTAGTATAGTTCAACAATAACGGAATTAGAGAACGGCAATATAGTGCAAAGAGCTCCGAAAAGAGCATGAGTACACATAAGAAAAGAACAAAAAGAAGATCATTATTACTTCAAAACCAATGCATAATATAATACCCCGAATTTTGAGACTCGAGGCTAGAGAATAAGCCTGAGATTAGTGGATTGCTAAGCCCCAGTTTAGCAAGATCCCAAATTATGATTAAGGGTTAATGACTTCAAAAGTGGATATGGTTAGTGATAAATAACCCTTTTGGAGAATATGATGTGATTTGGCACTCGAATGTGATTCGTGTGTGTTGTGAGCAGCGCCGAAACCCTGTATTTGAGTTCAATTTTGGATTAACATCCAAATTGACTTAGAATAAAGGGAAGAATTGAATGGGGTATTGTGTTGGAAATGGTGTCATAGTGTGTTTTGATGTCATTGAAATTGGTTTGGAACTTTGGAATGGAAAAGTTGCAATGTTAGGTTTTGAAATGTGAATTGTGTTGACATGTTGAGACTATTGTGAAAACATGTCAATGAGATGTGAATTTGATTGATTTGGTGTTTCCAATGGATTCCTTGTGAAAATTTATGTAGGAATGATGTTTGGTATGAAAATGGAACCATTGGAAGCAAAGATGCAAAATCTGAAATTCTGTCCAGTGAAACTCTATTATGGGCAGTCAGTTTGTGTGAACGTTTTGAATAACCAAATGGTGTCTAAAAGTTCTGAAACTTTCCAGTCTTAAAGTTCACATCCCAAGCTTCAAAATGGACATATAATTTGTGCCATTTCGTTTTTAGAGCTAGGCGATAAGACTGTCCAAAGTTTGGGATGGAAACTGAACTCTGTTTTGGGGCAGTGATGAATTTTATGTAATTCTGGACTTTTGTGGTGATTTTGGGTAATGGCCCATATTTTTCCTATAATGAGGACTTAAATAAATTTCATTGGACTTTAGAATCATCTCATTTAGATTTTTCTAGAATTAGTTATGATTTTTCAAAGTTTGGGCAGAAATCTGCCAAAAATCTGAAAATTGAGAATTATGACATCATCATGTTACATTGATGACATAAGCATGGAATATGTTATTACACGTTTTTTCACTTCTTCCTCCTCATTTCTGACGCTGAGAACAGCTAAAAAGAGAGTGAGACATTTGAGATCTTTAGAGAGAAAGAGGAAGAAATCTCGCAAGATAAGCCGATTTCTCCGACGATCTAGCTCCTAACGCGTATAACTCCATTCCTAAGCTACTCTTCTATGTAATTTAAGGTTTGGAAGCTCCATTTCTTGTGCTGAAGTGAGCTAGGGTTCATCCACACTTGAGAAAAAGCTAGTGGGAGCTTGAGGTAACTTCCAAACTCTTGTGTATTGGCTACTCTGACTGCTGTAGACAATTTAATCGGTGAAATTTCGCCGGATTGTCATTGGTTTCAAAAATGAAAAATGGGTGTGTGGGGCTGTTATGCTGCCCAAAGTGGTATTAAATGGTAGTTGTAACCTAATGGAATAGTCAATAAAGTGGTTAGGAGTAGAAAGGAATGCATTTACGGAGCCAAAATCGAAAAACCCCAATTTTTCCCGGGGAATTGAGAATTTCGGCCAATGCTTGTTTGGAGGGGTTAGAGATGGATTTTCAATGATTTGATGATTCCATTGAGTTCAGAAGCGAAAATTAGGTGGGGTTACAGTTGGTCACTTTTTTGGAAAAGGCCGAAAAAGCATAATTACGAAAACGCCCCCGAAACCCTTAAAGTGGGGCTGCCAAGGGTAAATTTGTAAATTGACATTGAATTTGATAATTCCGAATCCGCAAATGGATTTCTTGGGCAAAAATATGTCAGAATAGCCCATGTCAAAATTTCAAGAAAAGTACAGTCGGATCGGGTTTGGTGGGGCCAGGCCGGGTCCCAGGGGGTATTTTAGTAAATTTTCAATATAGCCTCATATAACCCCCAGAAACACTATGGAAGTGTCTAAATAGTACATTTGACATTGTAGGATCGAATGTGAAGCCCTGAGTTGCTGGCACGCAAATCGAGGAGAAAAGACTGGAGTTAGGGGACTTACCTTACTTGCATGTATTTGATATCTTTGCTTGTGTAGTGATGTATGTGATTGCTTTACTTTATTGTGTAGAGCATATTTGAATAAATGAAGCTCTGTTTCTGTTTTGATGTGGCCATAGTTTTGTTACATGAAACAATGAGCATGCAGAAATGTCATTATGGGGCATGAATCTAGATAAAGCTAACATATCATACACATAGCATCTATCATGCATGCATTATGGTATCTTTTTCCTACTGAGATTCTCTCAAATCTCACCCTCCCCTAGCAACAATTTAGACAGGGCAAGTGGCTCGTGGAGGGAGCGGCTAGGACTCTTTTGAGATAAGAGTTGGTAGTTGGTTACTAATGAGTTGTGAAGACTGTATATGATTCGGTTGAATATATGGTTATGAATTTGAGATGAGATTATGTAATCCCCATTTGAAGAATTGTAATGGGCAATTGTGCCCTGTGTATCTTTAGCTAAGGTATGTACCCAGGATTGCCGGGATGATTATGTTGTGCACTTTGATATTTTTATGAATGTGATTTATCTTTGCGTAGTAATTATATTCGAAATATGAATATGAGACCAAGTTAATTAGATTTTAAAAGGTATTTTTGAAAACCCTATCTCAAGGATGGGATTTTAAATGAGTTTTGATTATTATTGGTCCCTATTTCATTTTAATCGTGTATTTCAGATATAATTACGGAGGGGGTTACACATAATCGATGTTGACTACTTGATATATTATCACAAACCATCCAAAAATACCCCTTTTCATAAAGGCATTTTCACTAACAGGTTATGTCCACAAGAGACTGGAGCATCATAACTCGTAAGAAATGGAATGAATAAATTCCTCCATCTTAGACCATCCCTGCTATTGCTCTGCTCATGATGACAATAGCTACTATTTACAAGGATTAAAGGTGAATCCAAACATAGAGATCTCCAAATCTAGTTCGAATGAAGAATCAAATAAGGGAGTAGGATTTTCCTCATAGAGTAGTGTATAATGTATTCATATACCCAAATTGTGAAGAAACATAAAATCAGAAGAATGGAAGATCAAAAGCCTAGAACTACAACGAGAATATGTAAAAATATAAGAGTTTAGGGAAAAGAATATGTAAACTGTGATTTATCCTGGTTCGGTTTAATCCACGATGACCTACGTCCAGTCCCTAAGCTTCTCCTAATATATGATTTTCAATCCATTATCTTCTTTTTTAATCCAGGTACAAGAGAAGTCTCTATAATCTCACAAGTTTAGCCGGACGCTTGTGAAGCCTTTTATAAATCTCTTACCGAGTTACTCCCCCTTACACACCGTGAGGATACAATCTTGATGATGAAGGATTACAATCAATCTTCTCTCTAAAAAAATGAATAAGATGAACACTGAGGTACAATATAAATAATCTCTCTCTTTAAGGTAAATGATATCAAAACTAGAAAGCAACATAGAGGATTTGGGTTGAAGAGGATGATTCATGATCTTAGCATTTTGTCATTGTTGTTGTCTCCTCTTACACTTTGAATGCTCTTCTATTTATAGTTGATGAAGATCGATGACCGTTGTAAACATTTGTCTGTTAGAGTCTGATTACTTCCTTTGACTGCTCTTTGTATTTGAAAAACTAGCCGTTACATCCGGTGGATGCTCCGCTTCCATAAAGTAGCTTTTATGTTCTTCGCATGATCTTCTCATTGTTTTCCTAGAAAAATACATTAAACACTAATACAATAAAGTGTTATAATGATTAGAAACAAGATAAATGAGTTACACAATTATTCCAATGATTTTCAGAAGTTACAACGTGTTGCTTTATTTTCCTGGAAAAGCATCACTGGATGGATCACTTGAATATTGTGCTAGTGATCCATTTGATCATATAAACCTCTATTATCACTTCTAAGAACTTGAATCTTGATATTCTCATTCGATCTTGCAAGTTCTTCTTTCTTCAATATCTTTCTTCTTGATTTTTCTCTTGATGATCATTCTTCATAACCCAACTAGATAGCTTCTTTATTTTCTTAACTATCTTTAATATTCCTTTTTCTTTTGCTTGACTAATTTACAAGATATTTCATATTAGATATAGTAGTTAATCAATATAGGAGATAAGTATAGTATGTAAACTTTTTGCTCTTAATATTTAGTATGGGGAGGGAGGGACTCTTGTGAGTCATGGGCCCAGCCACCCTTCGGGGTCAAACCTCCCCGGTCTAGCAGAAGCCAGTGGAGTCTCCTAGGGCGTGACAATAAAAAGGCTCCTTTTTATTGTCATGCCCCAGAAGGCTCCACCGGTACTCTATGTCTACCCCAGATTATTTATGTCACGGGCCCAGCCACCCTTCGGGGTCAAACCTCCCTGGTCTAGCAGCAGCTGGTGGAGCCTCCTGGGGCATGACAATAAGTGTGGGGGAAGCCTTGATATGGATATGCATTTAGATAGTAAGAGTATAATGCATCATTATGTTTAACACTTGGAATTTGTCTTGAGTGATGATTTGAACAAGTAGGGTGAGACCATTCCTCTTCTACTTGTATTGGTTGTTGTTATTGGTTAGACCTATCTTTTAAATTGAGGACAATGCAAGATTTAAGTGTGGAGGAGAGATTTTGTTCTTACTCTTGGTTTTGAAAGAGGCAAACTTTACCCAAGAGGGGGTGAATTGGGTGATGTGATAAATTTTTCGCGTGTTATGGTGTTATAGAGATAAATGAAGAGAGAGTAGAGATAAGAGAATTTGCACACAGAGAGTTATACTAGTTTGGCTCAACCCCATGCCTACGTCTAGTCCTCAGAGATGAATGTAACACCCATGTTTTGAAAGCATATAGATGGCATAAGTGTAGTAATATCTTTAAAAAGGAGACCAGTAATATTTTGTAAACAGCGAAAGTCCCAACTTCAAGCAGAGTGTGGAGCTGCACTTGAATGGGTTTTTAAAAATATTTTCAAAAATCATTTTTCAGATTAGGTCTCATATTATTTTATGATTTATTTTAAGCCATCTGTTTTAGGTTTATTTCTTCATATCAGAGTGTTTACTAATAAGTTCTCTGCTGAAACCCAAGCTACTATGTTTAATTAATGGCCCTAGGTGGATGGCTATCCACTATTGGTACGAATGTCGTTGCGCGTTTGCTTATATACAGGCGCTTACATACATGTCAATACGAGACTGACCACACTTAAATACAAATTACATACAATCTCCAAAATAGATAACTAACAGAAAATTAAATTCTAAGTCCTTTGCTTCATTCGCATGTGTGTACCTTCTTGCCTGAGGAACTACTTGCCCGAGCTGAAAATTTGTTTTGGAAAAATAGGGTGAGATTCAATGAATCTCAGTAGTAACAGATATCACTCATATAAAATGCACATATATCATGCCATGTCAACCAAAGTTAGAGTACAATCAACAAATTCAACATTTAGAGATAAATTCACAATATGTAGAAAGCATATAGTTACCAATTCAAGGACAACCATCCCTTGCCACAGTGCTGGAAAATTCTACTGGGCCTTAGCCCTTCTCATCTGAATGTTTTAAATTCACAATGGTACAAATATGCATATAACATATCACATAGTATGTGAGGGATAAGTTACTACCTGACAATTTTTTCGAAATCTTGATCTTGATTGACGTGCTTTGAACGTTCTGGGCAAGTGTCAAGTCCTATAAATTATAATTTATGGGCAATGAGTTATTTTTTAGTCCAACTCTTCATAAATTATTCTATTATGTTGGTTACCATTAGGGTCACTACATTAGGCCCAATATGAAGCTAATGAGCTCAAGCTACTCCAAATGCTTAACTTAACTCTTAAATGTCCAATTTTATTTCAAAAACACTTTGCTTTGAATTTTCGCACAATTACCAAAAGTTGGCAGATTTTTCACTGAACTTTGAAAAATCATAACTAATTCTAGAAAATTCGAATTGGGGTAATAAAAAATTCTATATAACCCTTATTAAGTCTATTTTAATGGAAAAATACTTTCAGTAGTCGTCTGACTGCGCACACTTCCTAGTTTTTCTTTTTCTCCCTGCTGCCAGAAAATCTGACTAGTTTTAATGGTCTACTTCAAACATTCATAACTCTTAGTATACTTATTGAAATCCTTCAAAATACCTATCAAATTAAAGGTCTATAAGTGTACTTTTATTTTGGAAAGTCTCATCATCAACAGATGAAGTTTATATAGTGAAAGTTTCGCCACAACAAAACTACCAGACAAAAAAGCACACTGGCAACTTTGTTGCACAAGCAGACTTAATTTCCAATTTTTGAATCTTTACAAAAATTATAACCAGAGCCTATTCCCACACAATTTTTCATGAAGAATCCAATTGGAAAGCTCAAAAATAAAAAAATAAAATTATTTCTACCAGATTTAGCTTCCAACTGAAATCTGCCTCCCAAAACAACAAAAAATTCCACTTTGTGATTTTAACAACCAACACGTCTAATACTTCTCCAAACATCATATATCACCTTATATATGTTTAAAACATCTTCCTTCTTCAAAAGCACCCCTTGAATGAAATACATGGGTGGTTCAAGAGATACGAAAAACTCAATGAAATCACAAAGTATTCAGTTTAAAAGAAAGCCTACAGTTATCTCTTTGCGTTTCTACAAGTGGTTCGGTATTCCGACGGCACTCCGGTAGACTAATTGGTAGAAAACACCTCAGATGAGAAATCTAAGACCATATAATTAAAGCTTATATTGAGTAGAGGAAGTTTTGCTGAAGGACTTACCGGACGATAACGGCGATTCAGGGTCGAAATCGGCTCCGGTAGTCAAGAAAACTCACTATTCACTCCTCCTTCTCTCTTCTTGTGTTCTTAAGCTTAAGAAATCTGATTCCTCTTTCTCTTTCCATGCTTGCACGAAATTTTTCCATTTAATTAGGCATGGATGGTTGTGATTTAATCACATAAAATGATCTCATCTCATCTTGCCACGTGTCACAAGTTTAAGGCTTAAGAGTGCTATGTGTCATGTAACCATTGGTCTTCCACTTTTCTCTTTCTTTGGTGGGTCATAAATGGTTAGGGGAAGGGGAGGCCTGACAATTTCCCCAGACTCCTAGGTTCGGTGCTCGACTCGTAAAGTAAGCGACCTGGCCGGAGACCGGTGAATTCCCGAACTCAGACGCTAGATGGCGTACTCTGGAGATGACAACACGAAAGGCGTAAAGTGGGTGTAATGATGAGGGACACATGTAACGCCCTCATTTGGCCAACACAAAAACATGTTTTTACTTAGTAATAATTTCGGGACACTTGTCATTTCCTTATTTGGCCAACACGAAAGATGTGTCATCATGAGTCATAATGAGCTGTCATTACATACTTTACTGAAGTTCTTTTTAATAAAGTTGCTCCATCGGTGCATTACCTGGAATTCCACGTGGGACCTAAGTGGGACCATGGTACGCATATCAAGGCACATCATGAAATGCCCGAATTCCTCCGATCTCGCAACTGATGCCCCTGAACCTTGTAGCCACCAACAAATTTTACTCCAACTTCTTACACATGTATTTTCACAATCTTGACTTCTCGATTTCTGTGAATGACACAATAGATGTCTGAGAATTGCAAAAGTAACTCTACCTTTAATTTGTAAATAACAATATTTATTTTATTCCACTATTTCCATATTCACACATTTTTAGTATTGCAAAATTTGGTATATTACAATGAACACCTCCAAGATTTTCACTAATCTTCCAAGATTTAGTGGGCTCTTGGAACCCCACAAGACAACAACTATCCTTGTAAGGACTACGAGCAGAAATATTCTACACTAAGAATTTTCTCTCCCCCTTACGGCAAGTCTTATAAGCAGAACAACCCCTATGGCCTTTCTCTCCTAATTACGTATGCAAGTCTTACGAGTAGCAACGTTCTCTCCTGCTTACACCCCTGTAAGCTTTTGAGTAGCAACATTCTCTCCTACTTACACCTTGTAAGTCTTACGAGCAGAAATACCTAACAAGAATTTTCTCTAAAGCTTCAACCGTAAGGAAATTTACCCTCTTAAGGTCCCTTTTCCTTGATATCATATTGAAAATATAATTTGAAGTGATTACAGACTCTCTCATAGAATGGATATGATAATAGAGACTCTTGTAAGTTTTTCAATGTATGCTCTTGTAGTGTATTCTTCTACGACTTGTCTCTGACACTCTGTATTTATAATAAGTCTAAAATAGCCATTGTGTAACATGCTGGTGGGGAGTGGGATGTTCCATTATCAAACTGAACGTCCCGTTGTGGAGCAGAATGTAAGTGTTTGTGTTTTCAAACATTTATTCATAGTGGATCAACTGCATGTGATGACAATTATCCGGCAGTCAGTGTACAATAATGATGTTCGTCGCAATTGACCTTCTTATTTGAAACTGTAATCCGAACATTCAAACTCCTGATTCACACTTGAAATATATGTTAGATAACATTTAGGTATAATAACAAGTGAAAACATAATGAATAAATAATATTTAACCACATTTGGATTCTTCGTTGTGATCCTGTATTGCACTCTGCTTCTGAGAAGATGAACTCGAGTGTGAGTGTACTTAGAGTTCAAACTCGAGTTCTCTTTGATTTTTGCATGGATATATAGAGTAATCTTGATCACACTTTCAAGTGTATAGGATGAATTTCAAGTACTAGTGGTCACACTTGAGTTCTTGAGTCACACTCGAGTGCACTTAGCTGATGTCATTGTTTCATTTTTTTATATATTGTTGTTCTCCCTTGGTCTTGAAGTGCTTTGCCCAGGAGTGTAAATGATAAGTGTGGAGGAGTTGATAAAACATAAATTTTATATATTTTATCCTGCCTTATTCATTTATTTTGAGGGCTAATTTGGATTTATTAGATAATATTCAGATGTTAGCGAATTTCAGAAAATAATATAAATATGAATTAATTTAATATTCCTCGAATTACGTGCAACGGCTCAGGCAAATAATCTGGTCCTAAAAGTTCAAACGTACAAAAATTAGGCTAAAACTCATTCATTTACTACTTTAAACACTTCTAAACTATTTTTGTTGGTTATATTAGTCCAAAGCTGAAAATTACCAAAAAGGCCAGGGGACCCGTCCCGGCCCCACCGTACCCGGTCCGACCGTACTTTTCTAGAAATTTTGACGCAAACTATTCTGACCTATTTTCACCCAAGGAATCCATTTATGACCTCGGTTTATGTAAAATCACTACCAAATGTATGTTTTGCAATTGACAGCCCATAATTAGGGTTTCAGGGGCGTTTTGAACATTTCGCTTTCTAGGGATTTTCTAAAAAAGTTTTCAACATAGACCCCACCTAATTTTTCCTTTTAAACACAATGGAATCATCATATTATTGAAAATCCAGCACCTTCCCCCTATTGTGGTCTTGGCCGAAACATGCTAGGGCCTAAGGAAAAATTGGATTTTTGAGTTCGAACACCAAAAGCCTGTTGTGGTCTTGGTCGAACTAGGATAAATCAAAGTTTCCATATTGTCTTCCTTAAGCTCTTATATTTTGAGGATATATTAACTTTTGATTTATGATTCATTACTTTCATATTTATTGCTCTCATTAAGATGCGAAAAGATTTTAAAAGTTCTTAAGTTATGATCAAACACCCAATTCACCCCCCTTCTTGGGTGTTGGCTAGTTCTAACATTTGGTATCAAAGTCAGACTATTGTTTAAAGAACTTAACCATATTAAGAGTTTATAATGGCGGATTTTGGGTGTTATATGTTTTTTGAAGGTTATGACTTTACAATTCCACCTATTTTGAAAGATATTGATTTTTGGTTTTGGAAACTAGAATGACTAGTTTTATTAAATCATCTGATTTTGATATGTGGAATGTTTTTACAAATGCCTTTGATTTTAAACCGAGAAAGGATTGGACAGAAAGAGAAAAGAAAATATTTTCGTTGAATATTAGAGGAATGAAAATTCTGTATAGTGCTTTAACCGAAAATGATTTTCAGAAAATTTGATTTGGCCCTATTGCTAGAGATATTTAGGATACTCTTGATTCTATGTATACTTCTAACAAGTGTGTTGAAGTTGAAAGTGTTGACAGTTCATGTGAAGCTATAAGCTGCGCATCTATAGTGCATGAACAATTGGAAGTTGATGATGAAAAAGGAGATATAATAGAATACTTCCATATAGTCATCATGGATAGACAAGAAGAAGAGGATTCCCGAAAAGCGATCATTATAGACGGACATGAAAAATCACTCTGTGGAGCTCGGTTCCAATTCTTCTTGTGATTTTCTTAAAATTGATTGTCAAAGTCTACATAAGATTGTTTTCAACTATTTGTTGATTCTATTAAGAAAAGGAAAATGTTTTCAAATATGCTGGAAAGTTTTTTGGGAAGAAAGAATGTTCAAATAAAATCCATTCGAGGTTATACTCTCATGACCGACATAATACTTGCATGATATCCCATAATGCATATCTTCATACAATTTGCAATTATTGTGGTAAACCTGATCATATTTCTCACACATGCTATATTCGAAGAAATTCTCATGTGAGAAATAAATATGTTTGAATTCTGAAAGGACATGAAAAGTTGAATGATAACACTCAAGGGCTCAAGTATATGTGGGTACTAAAATGTCCATCTAGTACTTTATGTATACAAGACGATCTGAAAATAAATGGACATAATGGTACAAAAAAGACGAAGAAGAAGCCAAGAGGTTCTTATACACCAATTAAAATGTTCATATCATCATAAAAGAGAACTCTCATAACATCCATTGCTGGAGCTACAGAGCATAACCACAGAAAGAAGCAATGGATAAAAGGGGTATGTTTCACCTCAAGGAAGGGCTATCATAATATACCATTCAACCATCTTGAGGAGAACAAGAAGAGAAGGATCTCTTATAGACAAAGAAAGAGGCAATGGGTATGCAAAGGCAATCCTCCAAGCATCTAATGTAAAAGTAAACAATGGTGAAACCTCCTACACTATCATCTTTAATATTTATTAAGGTTTATACCTTGTTACCTTAGGAATGAGCATTGCATATATGTTCTCACAATCTTCAAAAAATTCATTCATAAAGAATCGTAATGTTCAATAGCTTTACACTTTATGTATATACGCATACTTCAAGAGAAAATATTTTTATGCTTAAAGTCATGTTTAACTCATTATGCTTAATTTCTTTAAATTGACTATATTCTTAGAGCATGTGAATTATGATTCCTACGAGCTAACCATAAGTGGATCCAAATAAACCTGGATACCAAAAAAAGAAAAAGATATATATATATATATACTTTTATAGGAAGAAGAGATGAATGCTCTATTTACAATCATTAAAACAAGGGTAAACAGAGGGTACATGAACTCTTAGTGAGAACTGAAGTTCACATCAAGTTATGGAATTAAACTCAAGGTCCATATATACAGTCGAGCTCACAACTTATAGTTTGAGAGTGAAATTCGAGTTCAGTAAGGAGATTTCAGAAAAGCTTGATTCAAAAGGCATGGGTTACTCAAGTGATCTTGGAGGACTTGAGTACAAACATATAAGGAGATAGAAACCAAATAGAGTGTCTACAAGTTACACTCAAGCCAGGTACGCTATGTCAATATAGGTAATTTTTTGTACAACTCGAGTGTCGAGACTTCATATCAGTAATTTCAAAACTCAACCGTCACACTCATTATTCCCAACTCAATTTGAGTAGTAAATACTTACTCATTACTGTATACCATTAGTGATCAATCATTTATGGTTTTCAAAATTTTTTCAGATTACTAAATGTACCGGAAATAGAATTGTGCATAATCTTTATATATATTAGAAGTTTGAAATACACATTTTAAAAACTTGCTTAGATTTCAATCTATCTTATTAGTGCATACACATGATTTGAAAATTATTCATATTTTGTCTGCATTCAAATCGGTTTCAAAATTGGAAGTTAATATTTTTGTATACTGAAAAGTCAGAAATGCTTCAAAATTCATCTACCTGAGTATTTCCCCAACATTGACATATTGATCATTGATCTTAAATGTGCTATCTAATGCTTGAACTCTTTAATCTTTATTCTTTAACATGTTAGACCTTAGTCTAACAAGTTAACTATCTATATGAGTTTCAAGTGTATTTCCGAGAAAACAATTCAATATGTGAAAGCCTTATGCCTAATGCACAAATCCTTATTGGCCAAGTTATTCCAAGCATTATGAATGTTCATTAATGCATTGAATCTTAATGTATTAACCATTATAGTGGAATAACTTACTAGGATAAAATTCTATCATGTTAGGCATTTGGACTAACAAGCGTATGCTTCGTATTTAATAAATCCATATACATGTTCTTGTTGATCGAATATTTTAACCATTGATATCAACTATCTTTGAATAACTAGTGCCTTGTATTTGAATCATTGGTTTGAATATTCTCAACTCAAAGTATCAAGATAGTCTTTGGGCCAGAAGCAAATTCATTAAACTTATATATGTCTCTATTGAGCTAATCCTTTGTTTATCTATATAACTCTTGCTCTTTGGAAAATTGTCCAGCATGTTAAAATTCAAAGTGAAGCTTTCTGATTGTATACACATATTTTATAACTATTGACTTTCACCATTTTTAACATGAACATTGATTATAAACATGTTTCAAAAATGAGTCTTGTATGTATTCAAAATCTCAATTTCATAATGCTTATTTATGATTTGAAAGAACATTTGAGATTTTGAAATAAATTTGCATATTTCATTCTAGGAAAAATATATTTCATTCATAAGAACATTTTATAAAAGTTGGTTATTATGGATAGATTATCTACTCTCTTGATTCAACTTACATGGATTGCATGAAAATCTTATCAATGACATATTTTCTATATAAAGTGTATTTATAAATTGTCATTGATCTTTGAAAATCATCACTCTAGGTATCATTTGTTCATTACCCTTTATGATTCAGTGGCTTGAATTTATTTATTTACATAAAATTATATTATGGTCTTTATTGGTTTATTGTACTCTTTGTTCAAATATCATATGGATTAATTGTATAAGAGCATAAGAGTTGTTGTGTCTAATATTGTACGGACCCAAAAGAAGTTGGGTACAAAATACACGTATTTATACTTTTGTAGGAGTTGATCAAGATGCTCTGCTTTTGGTACAAAGAACAGAGGCTAACAGAGTAGGTGTGACTAGTAGTATTGCAATATAGGTAGTAGCAAAATTTTGAGTGACACCCTATTGCTAGCAAGTGACTAGCTAGTGATTCGTATGCGTTGTGAGCAGTACCGAAACCCTGTATTTAAGTTCAATTATGGATTAACATCTAAATTGACTTAAAATAGAGGGGAGGGTATTGTGAAAGAAAAGTAATGATATGGTGAGTTTGGTGTTGATACAGTGTGAATTGTCGTAATTAGGGGCGTAACAGTAAAGTTACCGACCAATTGATCGGCTACCGAAGAGGAAACTCATTAGTAACTTCAAGATCAATGGTTAGGATTGATTTGTTCAAGAGATCAATGGGTGGAATCATGTGTGTGTGTGCCTGTGTGAGCTCAAGAAGATGGAGCAAGGGTGTGACACATGGCACAATTTGGACCCTTGGATCTTGGGTGAAGATTTCAAACATTCCCTCTCTCCTCTCCTCTCTATTTGGTCGGTTTTGGCATCCCAAAAATACGGCCATCTTTATCATCTTCAACTCATCTCTCTCTCTCTCTTCAAGCTCCATGTTCGTTTATGAGGATGAGGAAAGAGAAAAGAATAAGATGAGATTTAGTGCATTTGGTGTCCTCTAATGCTTGAATACCCTGCATTAATATTGTTCATAGTGATGAGAGCTTCATTGCTATGGTTTTAGATTTGTGAAATGAGGGGTTTGATGGCTTGAGGAAATTTGGAAAGATGAAGAAGTAAGGAATTGGGTTGGGAAAGAGGAAGAGGTGAGTATTTGAAGCCTTTTGATCTAAGTTTTGTGATTTATGGATGAGCTTTGTGAATTTTAAATTTTTCCCTGATTTTATATGATTTTGAAAAGGAGGAATTGCATTGTGTAGTGTGTTGCAAATAGTCTTTTGTTGTGTTTAATGACTATTGGTATTTGTTTGGAACTTTGGTTGGAGAGGATTACAATGTGGTGCATTGGATTGTGACATTGGGTGACCTGTTGTGCCATTGAGAAAACATGTCAATATAGTGGGAATTTGGTTGATTTGGTGTTTACAATTGATTCCTTGTGAAAATTTGTGTGTGAATGATGTTTGGTATGAAAATGGGACTATTGGAAGCAAAGATGCAAAATTTGAAATTCTATCTTTTGGAAGCCTGTTTTGGGAAGTCTATTCGTGTGGACATTTTGACTGGGCAAATGATGTCAGAAAATTATGAAACTTTTCAGTCTTAAAGTTCACATTCCAATCTTCAAAATGGACATATCATTTGTTCCATTTCTTTTTGGGAACTGGGAGATATGACTGTCCAACATTTGGGATTGAAATTGAACACTGTTTTGGGGCAGTAGTGGATTTTGTGTGATTCTGCATTTTTGTGATGATTTCTGGTAATGGCCAATATTTTTCGTTTATAGAGGACTTGAACAGCTTTCATTTGGCTTTGGAATCACCTAATTTCAAGTTTTGTGGAATTAGTTATGATTTTTGAAAGTTTAGCCAAGAAGCAGGATTTTCTTGGCCACGACTAGCGGATTATGGGCTGTGGCCCAAATGTTTCTGAGCTATTTTTGGCTACGGTCAGTGGATTTGTGGGCCGTGGCCAACCCCTAAAAATGACATTTTGGACTTTTAAGAGGTGATCCTTGGTCAAGTGTTTCCCAAGCTTTTAGGCATATGTTTAGGCTTTGATTAGCCACCTAAAGGTCATGAATGGTAACTAACTTTAAGTGTTGTGAGGTTGAGGATTTGGAATGACGAATAACCCTATGCCCTTGCTTTGGTTATAGGGTTGATATTTGCTCTGATCGTGAGTAAGCGGGGCTGGAGCATACATGGAAAAAGTGTAGGGAACTTACCTCTCTTACATGCTTTGATATTTGTGTTTGTGTATTGATACATGTATTGCTTTGCTTGATTATGTGAAACATGTATGAATGATTGTAGCTCTGTTTCTACTTATGCTATGACCATGAGTATGTTGTGAAATATTGAGAACGCAGATATGTCATTATGTGAGCATGTGTTATTGTGGTGCAAGCATGTCATGCATTAAACACTTATCTTGCATGCATATTGGTATTTGTTTCCTACTAAGATTCTCTCGAATCTCACCCTCCCCTACCAACATTTTAGACAGGGTAGGTGGATCGAGGATGGAGCAAGCAGGCAAAGTCGACGAGGACTCCTTTGGGTTATAGATTTTGGTAGTTGGTTATCATAGTTGGGAGTATTATGTATATTTGGATTCAGATTTGGATATGTACGGGTTGGATGTGTATTTGTACATTTGAATGAGTATTTGAGTATGTATTCGAATGTGTTTGTGTAATCCCTATTTGAGGAGTTGTATGGGCTAATGTGCCTTATGATTGTTTAGTGAAGATATGAGACCCACGATTACCGGGATGATTGTGTTGGGTACTCTGATATTTGTATAAATGTGATTTATCTTCGCATAATAATTGCATTCAAAATTTGAATATGAGACTAGGTTGATTAGATTTTGAAAGGCATTTGTTAAAACCCTATCGTGAAGATGGGATTTTAAAAATATTTTTGATTATTATTGATCTTGATTTCATTTTAATCGTTTATTTCGGATATAATTACTGAGGGGATTTGTTAGGATAGTGGCAGTAGTTGCTGCCTTAAGTTAAAGGAGATGAGTTTATTTGTTTGTGGTATACACATTAAGGTCCCTACTGTTTGTGGATATGAGAGTTTAAGGGATGTGTGTATACATTATTTGTGTTGGGATGTGATGAATCAATATGGTTCGCCCGAGAATCTGATGTGTAAAATCATTGGTGAAAGTAATGAATGACACCAACCAAGAGGTAGGGTGAGAAACCCTAGTTGGTATGACATCACTGGCCATGTCATATTGGATCTTTGTGTTTAAGGGCCTTAAGACCTAGGGGATCGATGTTCCTTAGGCTGGCCAAGATATTTGAACTTATGTTGGAGATGTTCTGTGAAAATAAGGGAAGTAATTTCCTGGTTTAACTGAGGCTCAATAGTTGAGAGTTGAATTGTGATCCAAGGATCAGACTCAATCGTTGGGTTGGTTCTTAGGAGTTTGATTTGACCTGGATGGTCTATGGTACTAGAGTATGGTATTGGGTTTGAATTGAAATGTTTATAAAGTATCCTGAGGTTGTAGGTGGTTAGCCTAGCATAGGGAGAAAGTTATCTACGGAGGATTCGGATCAAAGAGTACTACCTATAGGAAGTCTTGATTGGAGAAGGCTACCTATGGTGACATCTGATTGGAGAGGCTCTTTGTGAAATCTTCACCTATGGCCCATTAGAGTTTCGGTAGGAGAACCATACCTTCAGGGCGGTGGAATACGGGGGATGTGTCTTAGTAAGCCGAAAAGCTATTTGTGTGTCTTTCACCTATGGCTGTATGAGGGGTTTCCATGGCGAAGGACCGTTCCGCTGGGATGGTAGTTTACGGGAGATTGATGATGTGCTTTTGTGAAATTTGTGAATGCCGTCGTGACGATAAACCCTAGTGTGCAGCCGCCGTGACAACGAACAGTAGAGAGCAGTTGCCGTGACGTTGAATTGTAGAGAAGAGCTATGAGGGCCCATGTTCTCACCGATGTGTTGGTTATGGCTCTGAATGATTCAAGTTGAATCGGGCTAAGGTTTGGCACAGATTGTGAGTGTGGTCAGGTGTAGTGGGAGATTCCTATGGGACCACTATTAAATCACCTTGATATTGTGAAGGCACATATGAGGAGAAATACCTCAGAGTGTGCAACGGAAGTGTGTGAATGCGATGTGTTTGAGAACTGTTTCGTGCTCGACATAAGTATGAATTGTGATGCGAAAAGGCATCAATGATGATTATACTCGGTTCCAACTTGATGTGATTATGCATTATGTGTCCGCCCGTTCTCTCTCGCGAGGGAGTTCTTGTGCCGTCGGTGGGTTGCCGATCGAGGCTGTCGACGAAGCCCGTCCGGTAGGGTTGCCGATTGAGGCTGCCGGTGGGGTGGTTGTGACAATTATGAACAAGCTGGGATTGGGGTGTGGTTGTGTAGTAGAGTAGAACTAATTCAGATGATGGAGAATTCAACTACATGATCAGGGGTTCTCGTGTGAGGGCATTTACCTCGGCATGGCCAGCATAGCTAGCCATCAGGCTAGTTGAACCGGTGTTGACCTAAGGCCGAAAGGCGGTGCATAAAATTAAAGTTTACGATGTGTGTTGCATAGAAGCTATGTGATGTGTAAGTATTGCCTTTGGAAGTGAAAAATTAGAATACAGTTTTAATTCACAATTCTTGACGTTGGTTATAAATTTGACAATTGTTATATTCGTGAACCTATTATGCCAAAGGACGTTAGGAAAGAACAAGGTAGTGACTCTTTCTCTTATACTATATATGAAGCATTGTATGTATGTTTGTCATACATTGAGATCGTAGTGAAAGTTGACGAATATTGTATACAACATCGAGATCACAGTGAAAGATGACGCATATTGTGTTGTCGTATGTGGCATGAGCCATGTACCATTGTGATGTTGTTAAACATGATCATATATGCTATGTGTTTATGCACTGTATGAGTGACTTGTTCTACTGGGATTCTGTTGAATCTTATTCTTTCCTTTGACTAACCTTCAGACAGGGCAAGTAGCACCAACAAGAAAGAGGGTGAGGATGGTACGTGACCACGTTAATAGTCCTTGAGTACCTAGCAACGGTTCGGGTGTGTGTAGTGTGCATCCCCGGTAGAGAAAGAGGAAGAGGTTGGTGTTGGGTGAGTGAGACTCTCGACTAGTCGCCTGGATAGAAGAGATTGAGATTATAGGTGGACCATTACAGTTGGGTGCTTCGGATAGAAGAGATTGTGATTCCAAAGTGAGCTGATGATGTGATATTATGGTTGAACCCCAAAAGTCCCGGTTAACACTAATGGATTCACTGGTGGGTGTACGGGTGAGGGTAAAGCTGTGGAAGTGGATATAACAAAAACTGAAATGTTTGTGTATACAGCTAAGGCCGTCGTTTGATGTATTTAGGTTGTGGTGTTTTGGAGTTACTCCCGGAAAGGGGTGACCGGTTGTGCAGAAGTGGTGGCTCATGGCACCCAACTGCCGAGATGTTATGGCTCATTAGTTAGAGCCTCTGAATATTGTGGTTATGTGATGATAGAGTTTTATAGCAATTGTATGTGGAGGCGATTGCATTTGTTGGCAAATTTTTGGTGATTGTGTTTGTTCGGCAATCGTGAAATGGGCCAATTGCAGTTGTGTGGCATATTACTTATGGGGGTGGTCTAAAAGAGACTGTCCCAATGTGAAAAGCAATTGTGATATAAACACAACACAAGGCTAATGGCGTATTGATATGTGAGATAAAGTCTGTGGTTTAAGTGATGTGGCAAATTTCGAGGATGAATTTTATTGAACGAAGGGAGAAAAATAATACCCCAAATTTTGAGACTTGAGGCTAGAGAATAAGCCTGAGATTAGTGGATCCCGATTTAGCAAGATCCCAAATTGTGATTAAGGGTTAATGACTCCAAAGTGAATGTCATTAGTGATAAATGGACCCTTTTGGAGAGTATGATGTGAACTGTGATTCGTATGCATTGTGAGCAGTGGCGAAACCCTGTATTTAAGTTCAATTATGGATTAACATCTAAATTGACTTAAAATAGAGGGCAGGGTGCATTGCGGAAGAAAAGGAATGATATGGTGAGTTTGGTGGTGATATAGTGTGAATTACCGTAATCAGGGGCATAACAGTAAAGTTACCTACCAATTGATCGGTTACCGAAGAGGAAACTCATTGGTGACTTCAAAATCAATGGTTAGGATTGATTTGTGCAAGAGATCAATGGGTGGAATCATATGTGTGTGTGCGTCTGTGAGCTCAAGAAGATGAAGCAAGGGTGTGACACTTGGCACAATTTGGACCCTTGGATCTTGGGTGAAGATTTCAAACATTCCCTCTCTCCTCTCCTCTCTATTTGGTCGGTTTTGGCATCCCAAAAATGCTGCCATCTTCATCATCTTCAACTCATCTCTCTCTCTCTCTTCAAACTCCATGTTCATTTTTGAGGATGAGGAAAGAGAAAAGAATAAGGTGAGAATTGGTCCATTTGGTGTCCTCTAATGCTTGAATACCCTGCATTAATATTGTTCATAGTGATGAGAGCTTCATTGCTATGGTTTTAGATTTGTGAAATGAGGGGTTTGATGGCTTGAGGAAATTTGAAAAGATGAAGAAGCAAGGAATTGGGTTGGGAAAGAGGAAGAGGTGAGTATTTGAAGCCTTTTGATCTAAGTTTTGTGATTTATGGATGAGCTTTGTGAATTTTAAATTTTTCCCTGATTTTATGTGATTTTGAAAAGGAGGAATTGCATTATGTAGTGTGTTGCAAATGGTCTTTTGTTGTGTTTAATGACTATTGGTATTTGTTTGGAACTTTGGTTGGAGAGGATTGCAATGTGGTGCATTGGATTGTGACATTGGGTGACCTGTTGTGCCATTGAGAAAACATGTCAATATAATGTGAATTTGGTTGATTCGGTGTTTCCAATTGATTCCTTTTGAAAATTTGTGTGGGCAAAGATGCAAAATCTGGAATTTAGTCTTTTGAAAGCCATTTTTGGGCAGTCTGTTTGTGTGGACGTTTTGACTAGGAAAATGATGTCAGAAAATTATGAAACTTTTCAGTCTTAAAGCTCACATCCCAATCTTCAAAATGGACATATCATTTGATCCATTGCTTTTTGGGAATTGGGATATAGGACTGTCCAAAGTTTGGGATTTAAACTGAACACTGTTTGGGGGCAGTAGTTGATTTTGTGTGATTCTGCATATTTGTAGTGATTTCATGTAATGACCAATATTTTTCTTTTGTAGAGGACTTGAATAGCTTTCATTTGGCCTTAGAATCACCTAATTTCAAGTTTTGTGGAATTAGTTATGATTTTTGAAAGTTCAGTCAAGAAATTGGATTTTCTTCGTCTCGGCCAGTGGATTTTGGGCCGCGGCCCAAATGTTTATGAGCTATTTTTGGCAACAGCCAGTGGATTTGTGGGCCATGACCAACCCGCAAAAATGAAATTTTTGACTTTTAAAAGGTGATCTTTGGTTATGTGTTTCCCAAGCCTTTAGGCATGTGTTTAGGCTTTGATTAGCCACCTAAAGGTCATGAATGGTAACCAACTTTAAGTGTTATGAGGATGAGGATTTGGAATAAAGAATAACCTATTTCCTTGCTTTGGTTATAGGGTTGATATTTGTTTTGATCGTGAGTAAGCGGGGCTGGAGCATACGTGGAAAGAGTGTAGGGAACTTACCTCTCTTGCATGCTTTGATATTTGTGTTTGTGTATTGTTGCATGTATTGCTTTGCTTGATTATGTGAAACATGTATGAATGATTATAGCTCTGTTTCTAGTTATGCTATGGCTATGAGTATGTTGTTGAAACATTGAGCACGCAGATATGTCATTATGTGAGCATGTGTTATTGTGATACAAGCATGTCATGCATTAAACACTTATCTTGCATGCATATTGGTATTTGTTTTCTACTGAGATTCTCTCAAATCTCACCCTCCCCTACCAACATTTTAGACAAGATAGGTGAACCGAGGATGGAGCAAGCAGGCAAAGTCGATGAGGACTCCTTCGGGTTATAGATTTTGGTAGTTGGTTATCATAGTTGGGAGTATTATATATATTTGGATTCAGATTTGGATATGTATGGGTTGGATGTGTACTTGTATATTTAGATGAGTATTTGAGTATGTATTCGAATGGGTTTGTGTAATCCCTATTTGAGGAGTTGTATGGGCTAATGTGCCCTATGATTGTTTAGCGATGATATGAGATCCGAGATTATCGGGATAATTATGTTAGGCACTCTGATATTTGTATAAATTTGATTTATCTTCGCATAGTAATTGCATTCAAAATTTGAATATGAGACCAGGTTGATTAGATTTTGAAAGGCTTTTGTTAAAACCCTATCTTGAAGATGGTATTCTAAAATAGTTTTGTTTATTATTGGTCTCAGTTTCATTTTAATCGTTTATTTCAGATATAATTGCAGAGGGGGATACACTAACCCACAAGTCGCAAGCGACCTCTAGCAAGACATTACGACTACCCAATTCATATGAGGATTGTTAACAAGATGCAACTTGTTACACAACCACGTCACGTCCATTCTGTCACACGATATATCGATCAATGATGAGGCATGGATAATGTAATCCTCTTGTTCCTGACCATTACTTTCTCGATTCCTGAGTAGTGTGACAATAGAAATGGAAACTCCTTTACATTGTAGTATGGCCATACAATTCTTAGACTCACTCATCGAGGGGCCCAGTAATATCTCTCTGCTAATGTGAGGGACAAATTCCATCTCGATCATTCATATTCCTCTGCATTAAAAACCACCAAGCCCGATCGTAGCCTTTATCATCACCCAGTCAAAAGTGACTTTTATTAACTAGCTTAAAGTTTAGCAACTCTCATGTAAGAATCCATGATGACCTCAGGTCAAAGGGCATTGTGACGTAGCTGTACATGAGAAAAACTTATGACTTGATCCATGTAGCTTTCTCATAGTGGGTATGTCCAGCACCTTTTCCATTTAACTGGATTACACATAATTTGAAATCATGGGACTTCACCTTGCCAATGTTCCTAGCTCGTCATGATTGGACTATGGCTCCCATCCTTTTGATAAAACCAAGGAGGTGTCACTATCTGCTGAAGCCCCGGCCAAAGGAACAATATTGGAGATGGGGTATTGAGAATCGCGACTCGTTGTTCACCCAATATTGGCATACCACTTGATATTTACATACACAGTAACTCTCATTAAAAATGCATGACGAATATCAGTAAAATTTGCAACTTCCACATTCTTCAATCTGCTGTCTTTGCTCCCTTAATTATAGGATCAAGTATTTAAATTTTAAAAATAAAAGAAATCGAATCTTATTTTACAAATCTTATTCAAGGAAGAAATCGAGTTGCGAGGTTAAGGTTTTATTAATATGTCAATGTCGTTAAAAAATATATTCATTTATTCAAATAAAAATAATGAGCACATCAATGCTTTTGATTATCTTATGTTTTTTTTTGTTAAAATAGTACTGTTAATGAAGAAAATACATTATATTTAAAGATAATAGTAAATATACAAGTTTCTATTTGAACAAAAGAATATGAAAAAGGACATGGAATGCACAGAAGAGTACATGCTCATTTTGTAAAATATAGCAACTATTTTGCAAAATAACTTGGCCAATAAGGATTTGTGCATTAGGCACAAGGCTTTCACATATTGAATTGTTTTCTCGGAAATACACTTGAAACTCATATAGATAGTTAACTTGTTAGACGTAAGGTCTAACATGTTAAGGAATAAAGATTAAAGAGTTCAAGTATTGGATAGCACATTTAAGATCAATGATCAATATGTCAACGTTGGGTAAATACTCAGGTGGATGAATTTTGAAGCATTTCTGACTTTTCAGTATACAAAAATATTAACTTCCAATTTTGAAACTGATTTGAATGGAGACAAAATATGAATAATTTTCAAATCATGTGTATGTACTAATAAGATAGATTGAAATCTAAGCAAGTTTTTAAAATATGTATTTCAAACTTCCAATATATAGAAAGATTATGCACAATTCTATTTCCGGTACATTTAGTAATCTGAAAAAATTTTGTAAACCATAAATGATTTATCACTAATGGTATGCAGTAATGAACAAGTATTTACCACTCAAATTGAGTTGGGAATAATGAGTGTGACGATTGAGTTTTGAAATTACTGATATGAAGTCTCGACACTCGAGTTCTACAAAAAATTTTCTATATTGATATAGCATACCTAGCTTGAGTGTAACTTGTAGACACTCTAATTGGTTTCCATCTCCTTATATGTTTTTACTCAAGTCCTCCAAGATCACTTGAGTAACCCATGCCTTTTGAATCAAGCTTTTCTCAAATTTCCTTACTGAACTCAAATTTCACTCTCAAATTGCAAGTTGTGAGCTCGAGTGTATATATGGAATTCAAACATATTTATTTCTCACATGAGAATTTCTTCTAATATAGTATGTGTGAGAAATATGATCAGATTTACCACAATAATTGCAAGTTGTATGAAGATATGCATTATGGGATATCATGCAAGTCTTATGTTGGTCATGAGAGTATAACCTCGAATGGATTTTATTTGAACATTCTTCCTAAAAAACTTTCCAACATATTTGAAAACATTTTCCTTTTCTCAATAGAATCAACAAATGGTTGAAAACAATCTTATGTAGACTTTGACAATCAATTTTACGAAAATCACAAGAAGAATTGGAACCGAGCTCCAGAGAGTGATTTTTCATGTCTGTCTATAATGATCTCTTTTAAGGAATCCTCTTTTTCTTGTCTGTCTATAATGACTATATGGAAGTATTCTATGATTTCTTCTTTTTCATCATCAACTTCCAATTGTTTATGCACCATAGATGCGCATCTTATAGTTTAACATGAACTGTCAACACTTTCAACTTCAACAAACTTGTTAGAAGTATACATAGAATCAAGGGTATACCAAATATCTCTAGCAATAGGGCCAAATCAAATTTTCTGAAAATCATTTTCGGTTAAAGCACTATACAGAATTTTCATTCCTTTAATATTCAACAAAAATATTTTTTTTCTCTTTCTGTCCAATCCTTTCTCGGTTTAAAATCAAAGGCTTTTGTAAAAACATTCCACATATCAAAATCAGATGCTTTAATAAAACTAGTCATTCTAGTTTTCAAAACCAAAAATCAATATCTTTCAAAATAGGTGGAATTGTATAGTCAAAACCTTCGAAAAACATATAACACCCAAAATTAGCCATTATCTACTAAAGTCAAAACCTTCATATTTATGTATCATTAGATAGATATTGCCATATCTACTACAGTCATCTATAAATGTAAAGAAGTGCATATAACCTCCTCTAGCAGCTGTATTTAATGGTCCACATACATCTATATATATGAAGACTAAGAAATCAGTGGCCCTCTCATTATGCCCATTAAAAGGTGCCTTTATCATACTTCTTAATAAGCAAGATCCACATGTATCATATGATTCAAAATCAAATGAGTTAAGAAATCCATCTTGATAGAGTTTAGAAATGCGTTTCTTATTTATATGGCCTAGACGACAATGCCATGGTAGGTCGGATTCAAATCATTTGATTTTATCCTTTTAGTAGTTACGTTATAGATATTCGCATTATTAGGATGTTCCAAATTTAATATACAATAATCGACATGCAAATCACCATCAGTATAAAGAACATCATTACGATAAATAGAACATTTACTATTCTCAGTAATGGAAGTATAACCTTTCTTATCCAAATAACAAAGAGAAACAATGTTACTACTCCAAGCAACAACATAATAGCAATTGTTCAAAACTAACAAAAGCCCACTGAGCAGAACTAATTCATAAGTGCCTACGGCTAAAGCAGCAATTCTTGCTCTATTTCTAACTTGTAGGTTCACCTCGCCCTTCTTCAGCTTTCCACTGTCCTTTAGACCTATGCATTTGTACAAATGTGAGAACCACATGTAATATCTAATCTTATGTAGAGGAAGTAGAAAAATGAATGTCTATAAAATAAATACTTGAAGTGATAGCCCTACTATCCTTCTTGTTCTTTTTCAGATCTTTGAGGTAGAGTGTGCAATTCCTCTTCTAATGACCAGGTTCATTGTCGCACTCCTTCCTTTGGAGACTTTGCCTTCTTGGGTGTAGGCTTGATTTTGGACTTGTTTGACTCTTTGGTGTTACCATCAGAGCCATTACCCTTCTATTTTCCCTTCCCTTTCCTTTTCATACCCTTTCTTTTCTAAACCATCAAAACAATACTTTACTTTTTCTTAAAGCTTTACTTAGTAGTTTTGAGCATCTCATGCAGCTCAAAAATTGATTTCTCCATATTGTTCATGTTGTAGTTCATAACAAACTAGTCATAACTCTCTGTGAGTGAGTTTAGGATCAAATCCGTAGCTAACTCCTAGCTTATGGGAAATTCTAGCCTCTCAAGGTGATCAATGTAGCCTTTCATCTTTAACACATGGGTACTAACTGATACACCTTCAGCCATCTTTTAGGAACGTAAGGCCTTTGCGATCTTATACCTTTCTTGCCTTGCCTATTGCTAAAACATTTCCTTGAGATGTATAATCATCTCATAAGCCTCCATAAGTTCCAGATATCCTTGGAGCTCTGGAACCATGGTGGCAAGCATCAAGCTACCTACATCCACAGAGTCATCCTTATGTTTTATGTAAGCACCTCTTTGTGCTCTTGGAGCATTGGCTGCAAGTGCCTCAGGAATGGGTTGATTTAGGACATAAGCCTTTTGTTACGAGTACAGATGATCAATTAAATAGTGCAAGTGTACACTATCATAATGAAGTAATACAAAAGTGAGTAGAATATCGTTCCCACGAGGATTGGTTATTAAGTACCAAATTGGGTAATTTTAATTCTATTTAGTCGATTGATTAGTTGATGATTGAGATTACAAAATAAAAGAAAAATAATTAAATATGAGTACAGATAATATGAAAGCAAATATGAGAAAAAGCCCTTGGGATTAGATTTCACTTAACAAATTTCCTATTGAATCACTTATCTATTCTAGTCCAAATTATTCCACATGATTGATAGTCGAGTTTCCCTCATTTAATTACTAGCCTCTTCCAAGGTCAAGAAATTCTATAATTAATTGTTAATTCAATATATTCCTATATGAATTTAAGCAATTAATTATGCATTAAGATTTATGGAACTCAGTAAGACTACACAACTCATATGAATATATTCCTATTTCATATGCAAGTGATGGTTTAATTATAGGGTCTACACACATGTATCTCCTTCCGATCTCAACAAAGATATTGAAATCATTCAAAAGATGGCCAGTCAATCGAAAGCATTAAGAATGATAATTAAAACTCAATCATGAAGGAGAAATTAAAACTAGATTTAATAAGCTAAGATTCAATCTGTCATTAGTAAGCTACATCATCACCTTAGGAAAATAGAAATTTAGCTTATTATGAAATTAAATACAAAATAAAAATAGATTAACATTACATAAAAATAGAATGAAAATCTCATAAATACTGCATAACACTTGAATATTAAATTCTAAAACATAAATATACAACCAAAAGAAACATGAAAAATGGAGAAATCTAGCTGTCTATTTAGGAGGCAAAACCTTCCATATATGTGTTGACCTATACCAACCATGTAGGAGGACTACTTAAGCCTTCTATGTAAGAGGCTTGCAAAATATAATACATTCCTAAGCCTTCAAAGATGGAGGCATGCGAGAAATAATACAATGCATAAAATTAAATATAATATATAATACAATGTCCTCCTCATTTCAAAGGAGGACAACACACACGCGCGCACGCACACACACTATTAGACTGTCAACTCCTTCGTTTTCCTCTCTTCCCTCACTCAGCAAAGAGGCACATCTATATCTAGGCAGGCAAAGTCCTTTCACGAGTGCCACAGTCCGTTGATTTTTTTTCCCTACAGGTGCTATAGTGTCCTGTACTTCTTTTCACGCATGAACAGTGTCCCGTACGCTTTTTCAACATCTGCTACAGTGCTTTGTCGGTGAACAATAACTTGCCACATTACCCAACTGCTACAGTGACCCCTGGTGAATAGTATCTGACGCTACAATATTGACCTTTTTTCAATCCCATCAGTCCAATTTTTGGTCTCCTTTCTCCTCTTATTGTGTGGCTATCAAAAGAGAAAGCAAGTAAATATTATAATAGTAATAAAAATATTTATGCCAAAATCATCTTGTATTTATCAATTACACCTAAATTTATTACATTAATCTCAAATATCGTCTATAAGATCATTATATCAAGAAAATAAATATGCAAATATGTTATTTATCAATTTCTTTCCTGCTTGAGAACAATTCTCAAGTTCCTAAACTAGTCAAGAAAGTTTATCCCATTGAGTTTGTCCTTCTCAAGGACCAATTGCAACGATAGTGTAGCAGTATTACTAGTCGACATGATTCTATAATTAAAATATGCAAAGTTAGTTAGTAATCTCCCACTAAATTAACAACCCTCAATATAATAATCAGTGGGCTAAATTCCATATTTGACTTAAACTTAAGTCCGCTTTGGTAGGACGCTTAAATTCAAGTTATTTAGGTAGGTAACCTATTTGCCAATTACATCACATGTAACTATTAGATGTTTATGGGATTCAATCATCATATGATCTGACATGTTTAATCCCATCTAATGCCTTGAGATTTCAAAACCGTTTTGTAAATCTCAATTAAGTCAAAACAATAATGAATATTGTGAGCAGCACCATTACTCATGCTTGTCTTATCAAGATAACTCAAGTTATGAGCAGCACCATTACTCATGCTTGTCTTATCAAGATAACTCAAGTGCATCCACTTTGGTGGTTTCCATAATTGAGCGATCTAGGTTTTGACAGGTATTCATTAATTGACAGCATTATGACTTAAGATTTGATTTGGAGGGCTCAATTAATTAGTTTTGTTTATATAAATGCAATGGTGGTCGTATCTCATACATATAAACACAAAAGTACGCATGCAATGATTTAATCAAAAGCATAATTTAAAATGTGACACAATATGGCTTACCTAACCTAAAATCCTCCCAAGCTAATAAGAAGACTTCTCTAAATAAGAAAAGAAATACATTGAGAGAAACCTTATTTAAGCATACGAGGGAAGTGAGATGAGAAGATAATATACATTGAGAGTATTCAAAAGAAGGTACGACATACATGCCATATTTAAATATCACAACCCTTTGTAAAAATCTAAAGCCATGTTGTTCAGCATACCCAAACAAGTATGAAAAATAAACCACAATAAGTAAGAGTTCATACAATATGAAAAGCAATAAATGTCGTGATTTAGGTTATAACGCATTACGAATAGGTAGTCACGACGGTCCTGCTAGACCCGGGCGGGGTCAAGGGGCAGTTCTCTTGCTGGGGTACAGGGGGCAGTAGCCTCGGAGCTTTTGAAAAAAGACACATTCCTTTTAGAAGAAATATTTGAAAATTTAAAATATTTAAAATTTTCTGGCCCAATTTTTAAAATATTTGTTTCAATCCAGTTTGAAAAAGGATTTCGGCCCAGTTTTAAAAATCAGCCCAGAACGCTTCTGATCCGAATTGTCTTCGCTATAGTTTCGGATCCTTAAAACCCGAATAGGGATTCAAACTAGACCTACATCTTCTCCATGCTTTTAGATTCCTAAATCTAATTAGAGACCTGAACATGTCTGTACGCCATGATCTTCAACCAATTCAAAACAAAAAACGACGGATTCCAGTCTTGGATCCAATCCAGAATAGAAATCGCAATACCAGCAACAGATCATATAATATCTGACTTTAAATTCGTCCACCCTAGATTAGACATTGTCTTGTGTTGAGCCTATCTTGTGTGTGACCCTGTAGGCCCATATGAGTTGGCAGTGAGCCAATAGCTGTACTAGCCCACAAGTCGTAAGCGGCCTCTAGCAAGACATTACGACTACCCAATTTATATGAGGATCGTTAACACGATACAGCCTGTCACACAAACATATCATGTCCCTTTTGTCACATGATCCATCAGTCAAAGATGAGGCATAGATAATGTTGTTCTCTTGTTTCTGACCATTACTTTCGTGATTCCTGAGTAGTTTTACAATAGAAATGGAAACTCCTTTCCATCGTAGTATGACCATATATTTCTCAGACTCACTCATCGAGAGGCCCAATAATATCTCTCTACTAATGTGAGGGAAAAATTCTATCTTGACTGTTCGTATTCCTCTGCATGAAAAACCACCAGGCCTGATCATGGCCTTTATCATCACTTAGTCAAAAGTAACTTTTGACTAGTTTAAAGCTTAGTAACTCTCATGTAGGAATCTTGATGACCTTATGTCAAAGGGCATTGTGACGTGGTTATACATGAGAAAAGCTTTTGACTTGATCCATGTAGCTTTCTCAGAGTGGGTCGGTCCAGCACTTGTACTCTTACAAGTGCCTAAAACTTTGATTCATATCCCCATATCTTATCAAAGTCATACTAGTCTTACTTCATCTTTCCTCCCACATAGATGACCGACCAGGGACATTTAGGACAATCTTTATGATTTATCCAAGGATATAGTCATCATAGTGAACATGTGAATAATATGATAACATAATGGAGAAATTCATTAAATAATAGTGTTTAAAGTATAATGATTGGCCCTTAGGCGCAATTTCTAACACAAATACAGTTCCTCATAAAATAGTTGATGAAGGAGCATTGTACAAAGAAACAAAGTGGAAATGGCAGCCCAACTACAAGAGGAAGCTGCACAATTTCCCCCATGATCTACCTGAAGGTTCAATAGGTGTTTAGTGTTTTTCTGATAGTATTGGACACTATACAGTTGCAACAGGCCACATGTTCAACTACCTAGAGAATAACATACTTTATAACGAACCTATCTCTCTTGAGCATGTAAAGGTACAAATAAAAACCAACATGGACCCTAGCTATATGCTCCATATGCTCTCCAAAGACACAGAACAGTGGGAGGGCCTATGGGCGGCTTTATTGCATGGCCTTGCCGTTTAGTTAGAGTATAGAAGACCCCTACTCAAAAGATGCCAGCCTCTTAAAAGAAGCTGCCCACTAAGTTCAAGTCCCCCCAATTAGCCCCAGCCCCTACTTTTAATACCCACAATCAGTCCAAGTCCCCCACTTCTAAGACCCCCGCTTAGTCAAAGAAGAGGAAACATCTCACCCTCAATGATTATCTCGGGAAGAAGTCTTCCTTATAAAATAAACCCATTAGTCAATCTGTTCGGAATACCCTTTAAGAGTTAACTATCAAGATCTTGGCTTTATACCTGTTTCCAACAATCAAATTTGAGAGAGAGAGAGAGAGAGAGAGAGAGAGAGAGATCTTTGACCTAACGGACCAAGAGGATATTGTAAGCCAAAAGCTTGTTTCTGAGGTGGTGAACAAGGAAATGGCAAGTACAAGCTTAGTCAATTTCTTTATTAGGCATTTTTTCAACTGTGATTAAATAATTGGCTGCTTAGAACTTTGATTACATTTTGATATGCTAGTTTCGATATTTCAAGTACATGTACCATACTTACATCCTCCCTCCCAGCATCTAGGACAAGATCAAGTTCATCTACCCTGACTATGACAGGCACCAGCGTGATGACATGAAGGAAGATATCAAGCAAAATCATGTGAGGTTTCTGGAGGATGAATTCACTATGAGAGCGCCAGATAAAAGGGACACTTACTTCTTTGTGCCTTACATTCAAGGGTGGCAACATCATTAACCATGCTTAAATTAGTTTTTATTTATTTTATAACTATCCTGGTGGTGTGATCTTATTATACTTTTTGCCATTTATAAGATCTTATGTTAGATCTCATGTTTTGATGATAACAAAGAATGGTATGAAAAAGTCTTGAGTAATAAATAAGTTTGAACAAAGTAATAACAGGGAAAATCATCACTTGAAGTAAGCATTGGAGTAATGAAAAAAGGTCAAGAGAAAAAGCTTAGAAACTTGATGAGAAGCAAGTTTTCTAAGGCATTACTCGAGTATGTACTCGAGTAATGAGACAAAACTTGAAGTTACCAGAGATACCTTCCAGTAACCTGCCAACGTTACTTGAGTAAGTACTCGAGTAATAGTGTAAAAGTTTTCAAGTTGCTCTCGGCCTGCCAATGTTACTCGAGTAGCTATTCGAGTAACCAGGTAAATACTTGTAGTTGCTCTCGGCCTGCCAATGATACTTGTGTATGTACTCAAGTTACTCTGTTTTAGAAAATGTGTTGCTCTCGGCATTTTGTACCCTGCCAACGTTACTCGAGTAACTCACTATGGTAAGTAAAAACTTGAAGGTAGTACTGGAATAAACTTGAACTAATTTTATTATACTTTCCTCGAGTCATTACTCAAGTTTGCAGGAATTTATTAACTCATTTTAAGTGGATTACTCAAGTATGTACTCGAGTATGTAGTGTTATGTTTGAAGGAAAACCTCAAGTCATTACCCAAGTAAGTGATGCACAAAAAGTAAGTTTACTCGAGTATGTACTCGAGTAACAAGGTAATTAAACTTGAAGTGCTCTCGGCCTTGAAATCCTGTCAACAGTACTGAAGTAAAGCATCGAGTAACATAAGTTTATTTGAAGGTTACTCGAGTTGGTACCCGAGTAACTTACGAAGAAAAGAGTGCATTACTCGAGTAGGTACCTGAGTAAACATGCATTCTCATAGGTTTGATATTTTGCTTATTCCATGCACTACCGAGTAATCTTATAGCTGTGTGTTGACTTGCAGTTCATTAAAGCTTTCACGATGATACTCGAGTAAGTACTCGATTAAACATTAAAGAATACTCGAGTAGCTACTCGAGTATGCAAGTCCAGAAAGTCAGAAATCATTCCAACGTTCATTGTTTTGTTTCCTAATTGATTAACCTTTTATTATATTAGTATTCTTAGCATATCCACAGATAAACAATGAAGAGATCTTACCAAATAAGGAAAGTCAAATACAACGCTCAAATGTCACCGACCGCCACCTACCGCAAACATATGTTTTTCAAATATTGGAAAAGTCAATAGTGGCTACGCACGCTACAACGGACATGAAGAAATATGTTCCAGCAATAATTACCAACGTATCTATATATATGGGAACATCCAAATAGAGAACAATAAGAACATACTCACGAACGTATCATCAAGTTCATTACTCTGTTTTACATTATATTTGTATTTTTATGCTTCAGTGATTCTTGTTCACTCTGTGAGAGAGATATTTCATTCAAACTCAATATTTGTTATTGAGATAACTTAAGGTTGTGGAACCTTGAGTTGGGATTGGATTACAACTTGTAAGGGGGAATGAGTGTCCAGGAGAAGGAACTTGCTTGTACTGAGGTGCCAATAACCCACTGAATCTTGGAAGTTATAGTAAAACTCTTAGAGAAGCTCTGAGGACTGGACGTAGGTCAAAGTGGTTGTGGCTGAACCAGTATAACTCCCTGTTTACACTTCGGTGATATTTCTCCTTACTCTTTCCTGTTTTAATTTCACCGTCAAATTTTATATTTGCAACGAAATTTTTAATATCACTCAATTCACCCCCCTCTTGGGTGAAACGCTTGCTCTAACATTATTTGCATTTTGTTCTTTGGTTTTAGTAACATTGAAAGCCATAACAATAGGTGGAACTCAAACAAGCTTGATTCGGCACCATAGAATAACTCCAAAGCTTCCATTACCACCACTTCCTCCTCCTCTAATTGCCCAAAATAGGTCTTTTCCCATTATTGCTATATCAAGAATCCTGCATCAATATCATCAATTTAGGTATTGGTGATATTGTTAGATCCAAGGACATAATCTCTCATCATGATGCCGTATGCACCTCCTGTAATGTGGCCAACAATTCCTAAGCTTGTGTTAAAGCTAGCAGGGAAGTTATGAACTTGACTTTTCTTAGTAAACTTCTCCAACTCTAGCACCAACTTGAATCCAAGCCGTGTTTCATGCTACGTTGACATGGATAGCATGAATTTTTGTGAGAAAAGTTTATACTGTAGTTATATGAGTTGATATTTAGCCCACTTAACAATCTTTTAATCATTCCCTCTATGCTTGTTAAGTTTGAATTGTGGTTACTAGGTCCAAGTGACTCACCCCGTGGTTATTTTTTTTCAAGCACATATTTTTTTTTCAAACAAGCATTTAGTCTCAAGGGGAAGTTTTAATTATGGAGCAGTGTGGACATTTGTTGAATTCTGTATTTTTGTGGTTATGGACACCAGTGATTCATATTTTTCCTGTAAAGAGGACTTGAAAAGCTTTAATTAGGGCTTAGGATCACTCCATTTTGATTTTTCTAGAATTATTTATGACTTTTTGAAGTTCAGCCAAGAAACAGGATTTTTCTCAGCCATGGCCTAAATGGTTCTGACGATTTCTTGGCTGCGGCCAAGGGATTTTTGGCCTCGGCCAACCCCTAAAAATCAGCATTTTGCACTTATGAAAGGTGATTTTTAGTATAGTCTTTCTCAACCCTTTAGGCATATGTTTGGGCTTTTAGTAGCCACCTAAAGGTCTTAAATGATAACCAACTTTAAGTGTTTTAGAATTGAGTATTGGATCAGAAAATAACTCTTTGTCATTAATTATGATTCTAGGATTTGATATTTGCCCTGCTCGCGAGAGACCATAGCCAGAGTAAGTGCGGAAAGAATAAGGTAGCAACCTTTGTGTATGATACATTGTATGCATGACTTATTAGTGAATTGTCATTGTGAAATATATCGTATGAAACTTTGCCATTGTGAAACTTGTGGATGTGAAATGAGCCGTAGTGCATTGCAGTGTGAGCATTACAATGTGAGCAGTCATAGGGGGTTATGCACGTCACATATACCCCTATAGTTGTAATTGACATTATAATTGTTGTTGTTGTGTTGTGATATTGTGAATTGCCACTGTTAAGAAACATGCCAGTGTGGCTATGTTGTTGTGAAATATGTCATATAGAACCTTACTGTTGTGAAACATGTTGATGTGAAATGTGCTGTCGTGCATTTCAGCCTGAGCATTACAACGTGAGCAGTCGTAGGGGGTGATGTACATCACACCTACCGCTATTATTGTATTTGCCATTGTAAATGACATTATTTTGTTGCTGTGTTATGATTTGCATACATGCTTTATGGTTGTGCATATTATGAGTGAATTGCTACTACTAGGACTCTTTAGAATCTCACTCTTTCTATTGAATAATCTTCAGACAGGGCAAGCAGTTTTAAGGGGAAGCAAGTGACGAAGGGCGGTTAAACTCCTAGTTAGGGGTTTTACATTTTGGGTAGTTGGTTATCATGCTAATACTTATTGGTTATTTTTTTGGGGAAAAAGTGTATATGTTGCACATATTGGAATAGTTTCATGTAATCCCTTGTTTGGGAAACTGTAAATAGGAAAATGTGCCTTGTAAACCCTTAGATGATTTAATGGACCCCGAGTGTGTCGGGAATTTTTGTTACACTCTGACATGTATGAATGAAATCAAACTGTGCAGGCCAATTAACAAATTTTGAATAATCTTCTGGTCTCTAATTCAATGTAATGTTGTAATTGTGAACTTAATTTTGGCCTTTATGTGAAGGGGGTTACAGTTTCTATGGTAGTGTCTGAAAATATAAATTCAGGGAATTATGAGTTCCAGTAATCAAGAATAGATCACAGATTTGAGTTCTGGTAAGTATATGCTTTGATTTGGACAAAATATTTTGTGCTTTTGTTGAGTATTTTTTGAGATACGCAAACCTTAAATTTTGGCCAGAGGGGTTTTTAGGATGATTTATGATAATTTTGGAAGTTCTGTTCAAATCTGCCTAAATTCATTTTCTAGAGGTAGAGAACTTGCAACGTATTTTTTATTAGTCAAACTTAGTCCAAATGCTATGATATTTTATAAGATGAAAGTAGATATCCTGGGATTTAATTTGATAGGTAATATGAGCCTTTTAGTTCGTGGATTAAAAGTTATGATTTTTCAAAGTTTGACATTGATTCTGGAATGAAATATGTGATAGTCTGAGTTTGACCAATTTCTGGGAAATATAAGGCTGTAATTGATGCTTTGTGATTTTTTCCCTTCAACACACAGCCCCACGGGCAGGATACTCAAACAGGAATACACGATTCCACAACACAGCCTCGACACTTACAGCGACAGATACAACCGCCGGGGTAGGTATCATGAGCATTGCTCCCCCTACGATGGCTCATACTGAACTGCTCGCGCTTTAATGCCCTATGGCCGATAACACATTCACAATGATAAACATGCATACCAAGTATCATACACAACATGAGAGAAAAGTCACTACCTTGATCCTTCCGTGCGTGTCCTAGCTCTGGTCTCTCCCGAGTAGGGAAAATGTCAAATCCTATATTCATAATTAGGGATGAAGTGTTAATTCTCTATTCCAATCCTCAATGACTTCTAAACACTTAGTTTGGTTATCATTATTGCTCTTTTAGAGTCATTAAATACCCCTAACAAAACTTCTAAAGGGTTGGAAGAACTATCCCAAAGATCCCCTTTTGGAAGCATAAAAACTGATTTTTCACTATTGCACCTAGAGTGAGAATGGTCTCACTCGAGTGTTGGTACGGATACTCAAGTAAAGAAGGCCTCACTCGAGTGATGTACAGATAGCACCTCAAGTGCTAGAAAGTGAGGACAGGAAGTGTTTGCCCGAGAGCGCAAGAACTTCTTAAGAAGAGGATCACTTGAGTGAAGAAGACCTCACTCGAGTGAGAACTCAATACTCGCAAGTGTTAAAGCGCACTCTTGAATTTTAGATGCCAATGACAACCCGAGACGATAGATCAGCTGACAAATACACCAGCACTCGACTGATAGAAGGCTCACTCGAGTGAGAACCCACAACACTTGCAAGTGAGGCAACACTCTTGCCTCTCGCCCGGAAGTACAACATGAAAACTGAAGGCCAGAGGGGAAAATACACTAACGCACTCTAGTGAGCTCACCCTCACTCGAGTGATGTTCATCCCTCACTCGAGTAAACTCACTCTCACGCGAGTGATTTTATTAGAAACCAGAAAATGTAGAAGGTAAGACAACACTTCCAAAATTTTTACCAAGTGATCCAAATGAACCCAAATACCAAACTAAAGCTACTCCCACACAAAAACACCCAAGGAATTCAATGGAATCATCACAATTACCAAAATCCTACTCCATTATCATGCTTTGGTTTGAATGAACATTAAACACCAAAGACCCAAAAATTCTAAACCAAATCATTTGGCACAAAACATAGATAGAATGATTGGTTTCACTTACCTCTTCAACTTTTCCAAAGAGATTCTTTAATTCTCCAATTTCCTAAATTTTTTGTGGACACAAACCAACACCAATGGCCAAACTAAACATGAAAATGAAGCTCTCACTCCAAGGAACAACATTAATGAAATGAACCTTTGCATTTGAGGTCATTAGCTTACCTCAAAATCAAGTTTTTCCTTTCTCTCTCATAAGCTCCAATGGCACTAAAAATAGAAGAAGAAAGAGAGTGAAGAGTGTGAAGGAGATGAAGAAGGAATGATAATACTCTACTCCCCCCATGCCTCTCTTGTGTCAGTAAAAAAATTGAAGGGAGAGGAAGAGAGAGAGAACATTTTAAAATGTGCATTTGACTTTTCCTTATCTCCACTCCACAAGCAAGCTTGACACATGTCATTTCCCTATTGGCTCACACCAAATAAATCACCCAATTAGCTTCTCTAATCCTTCCATTAGCCATTTAATCTCATTTCTCACTCTTCACTTAATTAGTAATTAATTTCTCCCTTAATTACCAACTCATGGCCAAAAATTCAATTCTTCCAATTTTTCCACCAATTATGACATATTAATTTATATTTCCATAAAACTTTTAATAATGCCAATTAAATCCATAATTATCCATAATAATCATGATTAGCCCTTAATAAAAAAATTGGGATATTACAGAGCTCTTTTTCTTAATGTCCATCACCCATATCAAAACTTGAAGTACAAGTCATCACTTTTTTATGTCTCATGAGGCATCCTTACATTATTCATTGGCATTTAGCTTTATTTGATATGAGCCTTGGATATAATCATCATTTTAAAACCCTTAGCCTCGTGATGGCTTGGGCCATTCACATGTTAACGGGTACTTCATTCTCCCGAAGAGGTGTGGTTCTTTTTCTCAATATCTATCACCCATATCGAAACTCGAAGTACATGTCATTACTCTTTCATGTCTCATGAGGCATCCTTGCATCATTCATTGGCATTAGCTTTATTTGATATAGGCCTTGGACATCATTTTTAAAACCCTTAGATGTGTGATGGCCTGGGCCATTCGCAGGTTAATAGGCACTTCATTCTCCCAATGAGGTAATGGATCTCTTTAGGAGGTGGAGTTTTTTTCTTAATGTCCATCACCCATATCAAAATTGGAAGTACATGTCATCATTGTTTTAGCATAGGGAAAGATTAAGGTATTCCCTTAGAGGATTGATTGAGGTGATAGCTCTCTGATGAATTGAGAGAAAGAATTAATCTGCCTGCTAATCCACTAACTTGAGGATATACTAGAAGTTGATTGATGGATGCAAATGATATGATAAAATGTTTAAGTAGAAAGATTACCAAATAAATTGTAATCCAAGAATCAACTATTAAGTTTTGATTCCACCAAAGTTTAAAATGGCCCAGAATGATTTAAGTTGAAATGGGCCAGGAACTAGCACAAATTTTCATATGATTTGGTTGTATCTACACCCACAGGTGTTAGAATTATCATAGCCAAAGTCTGTTAGAATTGCATAATAAATGGTAAAGGGCATAAATCAACGGTGGATTTAATTGTTTACCACTGCAAGGATACATGGTAGTCTTGATGGATGATATATTGGTCTATTTGTGGAGTAGAACAAAACATGACAAGTATTTGATAATTTTGTTGAATAAAATGAAACTAAAATTGAGCCTGAAATTGAGACTAAGACTGCAACTAAAATTGAAAACTGAAACTGGGATTAAGACTGAGACTAAAACTGTAACTGAAAGTGACATGAAACCGAGATTGAGATTGAGATTGAGACTGCAATTGAAACTGAAACTGAGACTAAATTAATGTTGGCATCGATACTGATATTCCTAGATCCTCTGTAAACCTTCGTTGTCCTTACTAATGCCAGTAGGCATGGATTGGGAAGTATTTTAATGTAGCATGGCCATGTATTGGCTTATACAACTAGAAATGAAAGCCTCACTGAAATTTAATTGTTATCCCACACATGATATTGAGTTAGCAGTAATTGTACTGGTACTAAAAATTTAGAAACATTACTACTATGGTGCGACTGTAACGTTGTACTGCGACCACCAGGATTTAAAAGTATTGATATAATAAGAAAGAATTGAATATGAGAAATCACAGCTGGATGGAGCTGCTTAAAGATTTCAACCTGGAGATATCACCCAGGAAAGGCTAATGTCGTTGATGTCGCATTAAGCTGTAAAACAGTATGGGTGGCAACCATGATGATACGTGAGCAAAACCTGATTGAAGATTTCAGGGTTCTTAGTCTACATAAGCAGATTTTGATCAGTGTTAATAATGTCAGTGAGACATATAATGATCTGAGATCACCAATTGAAAAAGCCCATATCAAGGATAGATGAGCATAGTCTATCAAAAACATGTAATTAAATATGAGGACGGGGATATATAGGATGATTTGATGCATGAAGTCATACCTGACCGAGTCATTTATCAACAAGAGAAATGGCTCCTATACAAGAGTTTCCCATTCATAAAAGTTGTTTGGAAGGGATTATCTCATAGAGGAGAAACATGGGAAACAAGGTAAGATATGCGAAAGCATTACCTAGAGTATATAGCATTAAAAAATTAAGATGAAATTTATTTAAGAGGGGAAAAACTGTAACACCCCAAATTTTATTCACCAATATGCCTTGCAATTACTTGTGGCATTTAATGAAATAGAATGGTGAAAATTGACCCACTTTGGATAGCCTCCAGATATAAATTCTGGATCATAGGAAACAAACACTGAAAATTGGAATGTGAACAGTAATGCCAGTGTAATTTCCTGTAAGGTTGTGAGTTTGTCATGTGGTTAAGGATGACCAAATGATGACACAATATTTTGAAATTTTACAGGATGAAAGTAGACATCTTAAGCTTTAATTTGATAAGTGATGGGAATTATTTAGAGTTGTACATAAAGAGTTATGAATTTTTGAAGTTAGCCTAGTAAAATTAGCCAACATTCGTGGCAGCGTCCAAAAACAAAATTTCTGGGAAGTGTGAGCTTCCAATTGGTGAAATGCCATATTTTTCTTGAAACTAGACTCAATAAGGGTCATATAAATTTAGGAATCACTCCAATTGAAGTCCTATAAATAAAGTTATGATTTTTCAAAGTTCGGTTAGAAAATCTGCCAAAATTTTCAGTTGTTGCGAATTTGAAAAAAAAGAATGTAACGGCAATTATGTAAATTGTGGAATAAAGAAAATAAGAGGTGAAATAATTATTTTGATTGTGTATATGTCAAGTGTCATCAATCAAAGGCAAGGGAAATAAATTATAATTGTTGAAGTCGAGCACATGTTTAATTAAGAATAAAATACTACATATTTGCACAAGTGGTTAGGCTAATGGAAGAAGCCTAATTGGGTCATAATGGACAATTAAATGGTGTGTTTATGGGCCAAGGTAAGAGGGAAAGAAATTAGTTCTATGCTAATGGAAGGTTAGGACTCAGTTAATAAAGGATAAGCACAAGCACAAGACTTGTCATAAAATCCATTTTGAAAATAAATAAAAAATAAAAGATGATGAGATGTTTTAAATTGCCATCATCATATTTTCTTTCCCTTCTCCTTCTCATATTTACGTTGGGTGTTAAGGAAAGGAGAAAGAGAAAGTGTCATGAAGATAAGACCAAGTACAAAGAGTTTCCTTAAAAGTTAATTAAGGGAATATGGTAGGATGTTTTAAGTCATGTTTCCTCTTTCTCTTCCTTTATTCACGCCTAAGCATAAGAAAAGAGAGAGAGTGTGTGTCTTAGAAAAGGTTTGGAATCTTAGAGAGAAGGAGGACCTTAAGGAGGCTAGAATTAAAGGTAAAGTTAGGACTCAGTTAATAAAGGATAAGCACAAGCACAAGACTTGTCATAAAATCCATTTTGAAAATAAATAAAAAATAAAAGATGATGAGATGTTTTAAATTGCCATCATCATATTTTCTTTCCCTTCTCCTTCTCATATTTACGTTGGGTGTTAAGGAAAGGAGAAAGAGAAAGTGTCATGAAGATAAGACCAAGTACAAAGAGTTTCCTTAAAAGTTAATTAAGGGAATATGGTAGGATGTTTTAAGTCATGTTTCCTCTTTCTCTTCCTTTATTCACGCCTAAGCATAAGAAAAGAGAGAGAGTGTGTGTCTTAGAAAAGGTTTGGAATCTTAGAGAGAAGGAGGACCTTAAGGAGGCTAGAATTAAAGGTAAAGCTTAAGATTTCACATGTTTTTTTGTGTAGCAACTCTTCTAATTCCTTGATCTTCATGGAAACCATGGTGTATCAAGCAAAACATCAAGGGGGGAGAGAGAGGTTACGCCTAGGAGAGAGGAAGTGAGATACCAAGAGGTAACTTCCACAAACTCTTTCTCTTTGATGTTGTGATGTTGTGAGTGTTGATTTGGTGTGATTTGTGGTTGGATTGTTGATTTTGTAAATTTGGGAAATGAAAACCCTAAGGGGTTATGCTGCCCAAATTTCTCAAGTCTTGTTTAGTATATGTTTAAATGGTTTAACAAGGAGTTATAAGTAAAAAAAGGAGTAAGCTTTAAGTGTTAAAACACAATTTCATTTTGTGAGAAAAACTCTAGAAAGTGAAATTACAAAAATACCTTTAAAACCCAAAATAGGGGCTATTAATTGCAAAACTGTCATTTGGCATTAATTTTATGAAACTCATGGTCAAAAATGGATTCTACACGTAAAAATCTGTAAGAATAGCCCAGGTCAAAATTTCTAGAAAAGTTCTGTCAGGCCGGGTAAAAAGGGACCTGGATCGGGTTCCCAAGGGCATTTTGGTCATGATGCAACTTTAGACTAATATAAACAACAAAAGTAATTTGGAAGAGTCTAAAGTGATACATGAATGGGTATTAACCTAATTCTTGTAAACTTGGATTTTTAGAACTAAATTGTTAAGCCTGACCCGAATCAAATTGAGGACTTATTTGTAAACAAAAAAGTACTTAAGGTAGTAACTCTTCCTTTCATACATTATGTCAATGTTTATATGCTTTGTATATGCCATTTTCTATAATATGTATGATGCACAGTACCTATGGGTACACTGAATTGAACTAAGTGCCTACGAGTACACTAAACTAAACTGAGCACCTACGGGGCTGAGCATAGTGCCTACAGGTACACTTATGTGACTGATATGCCCAGTTGGTAGTCTTGAGCTCAGTTGAGGTACGTAACAAGTAGGGGTTGCAACAATGGTTGGCTTTGAACATTTTTTACTGAACTGAATTATGTGTTATTATAATATTATTGTATGTGGTACATGACATATTTATCATCGCATTTTCTATTATCGATTGTTTGTTACTACTGAAATTTGTTTTAATCTCTCCCTTTTTAAAAAATTAAAATATTCACCCTTTTTCAAAGATTTCTCATTGAACTGTGCTCAAGTACAATGAAAATACAGAAATGAGAGTAGGGTGTTGCATCCAAAAATGGAAATGTTGGGAATTATGAGCTTCCAGTTAGTTAAATGCTATATTTTTTCTTACAAATAGACTTAATAAGGGTCACATAGCCTTTAGAGCCATACCAATTAGACATTTGTACAATTAGATATGAATTTTCAAAGTTTGATGAAAATTCTATCAAATTTCCAGCAAGGTGCAAAAATGGAAAAAATGTATGGGAAAAATGGTCATTTGACCAATAAAGCAAGAGTCATATGTTTTTCCCTTTAATTGGGAAGAATTTTGGCTGAAGTACGGAGTAAGAGAGGAAAGAAAAATACTTGGCTCACATTAATTCAAGAAGGAAACATTATGGCCAAGTAAATCAAGCACATGATTAATAGCCATTAAACAATATTATTTCATAAAGTAAGAAGTGAAATTTTTGAAGAGTCTTTTACCCCTTCTCTTCCTCATTATTTTGGCCAGCCAAGATAAATAGAGAGAGACAGAGTGTTTCAAGAAGCAAAGGCAAAGAAAAAGAGCAAGGAGCAAGGAGCAAGGAGCAAGATCAAGGTGAGTTGGTTGTAGAATTCACTTGTTCTTGTTTTCAATCTCTTGTACATCTCTTCTCCACCTTGGAAACCATGATTAGCAAGCAAAATCAAGAGGAAGAGAGAGAGAGAGAGAGATGGCGCCTAGAGAGAGATGGAAACCATGATTAGTTCCTCTTGTTGATTCTTGGTTCTTGTTTGTAGTTGCTGTTGATTTGTGGTTGTGTTAGCCTTGTTGTCATGATTTTGTAATTTTGGTATTGCTAAACCTTAACGGGAGGTGCTACCCAAATTTTGATTAATCATGATTAAGACGGTGATTATGAGGTTAAAAGAGGTTTTATGATTATGTATAATGATTTTGGAAGTTTTTGTTCAAATCTGCCTGAGTTCATTTTTTTGGAGGTAGAGACCTTGCAATGTGTTTTTGATCAGTCAAACTTGGTTCAAATGATATAAAATTTTAAAGGATTAAAGTAAACATCTTGGGCTTTAATTTTAAGAGATAATATAAGCTATTTGGACTAGTGGATTGAAAGTTATGATTTTTTAAAGTTTGACATTGATTCTGGAACAAAATCTTTAACAATGTGAGTTTGACGAATTTCTAGAAAATATGTGGCTATAATTAGGGTTCTGTAATATTTTTCATTGGAAGAGAACTTAAAGAGCTTTTTATAGAACCTAGAACCAACCCATTTGGAGTTTACTAGAATTAATTATGAATTTTCAAAATTTAGTCAACTAAATTGGCATATTGGTCTAACTACAAATTAATTCAATTGTGTTGAATTGTCATAAGTATTGACCCAAATATAAGAAACATGTCCTAAGGCCCATGTGGCCATATTGGACATTCATTCTCATGGCTCTAATAATATGGGTGTTTATTTAAGGCCATTATAAGTCAAGAAGAAGAATATTCAATAATTGGAAATGAAATGTACAAAAGGAGGACTCAAAACAAGAGGTAATGAACTTACCTTATTTACATGTATTTGACAATTATGCTTGTGTAGTGATGTATGTGATTACTTTACTTGATTGTGTAGAGTATATTTGAATGATGAAGCTCTATTTCTGTTTATGCTATGACCATAAGTATAGTATGTGAAGTATTGAGCATACAGAAATGTCATTATGGGGCATGCATCTAGTTAAGGCTAACATGTCATGCACTTAGCATATATCTTGCATGCATTATGGTAACTGTTTACTACTGAGATTTCTCTTAATCTCATCCTCCCCAACCAATATTTAGATAGGTGAAATCAGAGAAGAGAACTACACAAGAGGAATGCAGTGGTGGAACAAAGACAGGAAGATCTCTATGTTTTATTGTAACGGGTTTAGCCCTATACGGCTACATTATTTGTAATTGTGTTATACAATCCCTGTGGGGAATTGCTATAATTGAGCACTTTTTATCAGTATTTTATGTTATTTCTGTGTGTCAACCAAACTGCGCACAAAAACTCTGAAAAATGTGGAAATAAGATATAGGCCTTGCAATGTTTGGTTGAAATAATGGCCAAAGAAAGAGATGAAATATTCCTCTTGCACCTCCTTAAAAGTATAATACTTAATTGTAATTTTGCATGTGTAAATTGACTAAAGTCATCATCTTATTATACTTGGCTCATAATGCTTCCAAAAGGTGTAATATCCCGAATTTTGCAATTGGAGGATTGAGAATAAGCCTAAATTAAGTGAACTGCTAAGCCCCGGTTTAGCAGCTGTCACAAATTTATTCTCTAATATTTCTTATATCTTTGAGGTATTAAAGGGAATAAAATAGTGAATTAAAGAGTAGGGGAAATTTGTACACAAAATGGAATTTATTGAAGTTGCAAGTGCTTGTCGTTTCATTGCTTCTAGTGAGGCAGTGTTGTTATACAATGAATTTTATTGAACAAATGATGAGCACAAATTATGAAATTTTACAGGATGAAAGTAGACATCCTAAAGTTTAAACTAATAAGTTATATGACTCAATCAGAGCTATATAAAAAAAGTTATAAATTTTTGAAGTTAGCCAAGAAAAACTGAAAAGTTTCTAAAACAGTATCCAAAGAATTTAATTCTGGGAATTTTGTGCTTCCAATTGTCTAACATCTATATTTTTCCTTGAAACTAGACTTAATAAGGATTCCATGGCCTCTAGAATCACTCTGATACAATGTCTACAAATTTAGTTATAATTTTTCAAAGTTTGGGCAGAAAATCTACAAGAATTTTCAATAAATCCGAAAATGGAAAAAATGTGATAGCAAGTGTTGTAATTATAAGATAAATTATGTTCAGTTTATTTTAGGTTGATGGAAGGACTTTAGATATGATTTCATGGACCAAGAAGAGGGAGGGAATTGGTTGTATGTGAATTAGGCTTTATGTACACAAAAAAGTCAAAGTTTGGAATTTTGGTTAATTAAAAAATTAAAGAGGATAAAGGTAAATAATATAAATACATTTTCTCTTCCCTCCCAAGCTTCAAAACTACGCAGCCATGGTGTTCCAAGATAGAGAAAGAGTTTTGAGTTCTAGAGAGAGAAGGAGGAAGAAAACTCACAAGGAAGGTTAATTTCTTTGATGAATTTGTACCTAATGTGGATAATCCTTCCTATAAGCTTCTCTTTTACATGTATCAAGGTGTTTGAAGCACAAATTTGGTGTTCAAGAGAGCTAGCATTTTGACCTAAAGGGCTAAAGGGGAAAAGGCAGAGGGAAGCTAAATTAACTTCCTAAACTTCATATATTGCTTGTTATGGCTAGAGCCGGGAATTCAGGCCGAGCCCGTTTAGGCTTGACCCGTCAAGGGCCGGGCCTATGATTTAGAGGCTGAAAATGGAAGCGGGCCTAAAAGGGCCGGCCCTGTAGGGCCAGCCCTGAAGCCCTGCGGACCGGCCCTTTTAGGCCCGTTTAATATTTTTTAAAAATAAATTAATAAATATAATATCATTATATCAAATTATCAATATGAGAGACACCTAAGTTCCTAATAGAGTATTAAAAATAGGTAAACACTTATTAATTGGTTTGATTTATTTTATTTTCTACAATGTTTTATTCATTTAAACTTAAAAAAAAGGCTAATTTGGACATTAGATGATTATTTTAACTAAAAATTTATGAGTTTTAAAAATAATGTATACCAATTTAAAGCAAAATAATAAATAAATTGTAAAACTTTTAAAAAAAAATTTTGAATTAAAATGAGTTTAAGCCCGTTTAGACCCGAGCCCGTGAAGGGCCGCGGGCTTCAAAAATATGGTACTTTTTAGGAAATGGGCCTAAACGGGCCGGCCCGTTTAGGCCCGAGCCCGTGAAGGGCTGGCCCTGTAGGGCCGGGCTGGCTCGTTTTCCCAGCTCTAGTTATGGCTGCTGTGGACAATTTAATCAGAGAAATTTTGCCGAATTGTCTTTAGTTTTAAATTTTGGAATTGAAATGGCCTAAGGGCTATACAGCCAAAATTTAGTCTAAATGGTAGTTGTAACCTAATTAAATAGTTAATAAAGTGGTTAGGAGTATAAAGGAACACATATCTACCGAGTCAGAATCGAAAACCTCCATTTTTTCCTAGAGTATTGTTCAATTCGGCCAGAGCTAGAAATGGGGCTTAGAGTTTGATTTTTGATGTTCTGATGAATCCATTGTATTCAGGATGAAAAATTAGGTGGGGTTATAGTTGGTCACTTTTTTCGAAAAGCCCCAAAAAAAATTACGAAAACGCCCCTGAGACTCTGAAAGCAGGGGCTGCCAATGGTATTTTAGTCTTTCGGCAATGAATTTGGTAATTCTAAATCCGAAAATGGATTCCTTAGACAAAAATAAGTTAGAATAGCCTGGGTCAAAATTTCAGGAAAAGTACTATTAGGCTGGGTATGTCGGGGCCGGGCTAGGTCCCAAGAGGCATTTTAATAATTTTTCAAGTCTTATAACCACTATAAACACTATGGAAGTGCCTAAAATGGTACATGAATGGGTTTTAACCTAATTCTTATATATTTCACATTTTAGGACTGAGTTGGGAGCCTAAGTTGGCACATTTTATGAGGCACGCGAAACGGGGTGAAAGATACTTAAGGTAGGGAACTTACCTCTCCTGCATGTATTTGATATTTGTGCTAGTGTATTGATGCATGTTATTGCTTTGCTTGATTTTGTTAAGCATAAATGAATGGTTAAAGCTTTGTTTCTGTTTATACTATGGCCATAAGTATGTTAACATTGAGCACGCATATATGTCATTGTGTTAGCATGAGTTTATGTAATGTAGGCATGTTATGTATTAAGCACTTATCCTACATGTATATTAGTACTATTTTCTACTGAGATTCTGTTGAATCTCACCTTCCCCTACGAACAATTTAGACAGATGAATACAGAATGTATGTAGATATTAGAGAAGAGAACTACACGAGAGGATTGCAGTAGTGGAACGAAGGTGGAGAGATGTCTCCGTTTAACTGGGACAGGTTTAGACACCTAAGTAGCCTTGTACGGCTACATTGGTTGTAATTATTATGTATGAACCCCTATAGGGATTTTTTGTAATCATGCACATATTATCAGTATATTTATGCAATTCCTGTGGCATCTACCAAACCATGTATTAATATTCTGCTGCAATCAAAATAAGTAAGGGTGTGACATTTTGGTATTAGAGCAAGGATTCTGGCTATAGAATTATTTGCTCAGACTAAATATGGTGGTTCTGGAAATAGGATAATATACTAATATGCTTGATTATACATTGATAGGAACATCAAAGTGAATTGCTTCGGTTAGTTCCCAAGCCTTGAAAGGAACATACAGGCCTCAGGGAAATAGTGGAATACATGGAAAGCAATACATATTACCACACCAGAGAGAGGAGGGCACAAGGATGACATAGACACCAAGGGAGTGGGTCCAAGTAAGGCCAAAGTATGGAGCCACATCCTAAAATAGAATCACCAATTGGCTGAACAGCGAGCAGCCACAGTTGCGGGTAGTAAAGTGACATGTAGATCAAGGATTTTGGGAGGATGTCCGAATCAAGGATTATGGGAGGAGGATTTTGGATGACATAGGGATCCATAAAACACTGCACTTCTTTCCACGAGTATAGTGTTTTAGCCCAGAAGAAGAATGAGATTGCAGAGTGGAGTCAGACAGACAACTTTGTAGACATCAGGGAACATATCATGGTACGTATCCAAGTACTTGTATCGATACTAATATGAAGTCCACAAACAGTGTTTGGTTGACCAACAGTAGTTGGCACGACTCTCAAGATAAGGGTAGTCTCGGGGTACCGGTAAATGAGAATAAATACAGCCGAAAATCTTAAGATGGGTGACCCTTGGGAAGTTACTACATGTTGTGATATGTCATGTAATAGGAGTAAGTACAAGATATACAGTAGTTCAGGGGACTGTATGTTATTACAGGTATTCCCTTATTACTAAAAACATATGTTATACATAATTTTAGGAGTATATGTGTAACCAATACTTGTAAAATGATAGAAATGTGCTTGTCATAATATGATATTTACCTCTTTGTTGTTTTATATAGTGAAACATAAAGATGGTAAGGCTAAGAGGTTCAGATGTTGGGCAGAGTCAGGAAGGTTATCTAAGAAAAGCCAATGTATTAACTCTATCTCTCATACATTATGTCGTAGTATATATGTTGTATGTTTGCCCTGTACTGTGATATGACCAACGTGTTGGAAATTGTTCCCTAAGGGCCAATCATTATACTTTAAACATTATTTTTTAAAGAATTTCTCCATTATGTTATCATATTATTCGCATGTTCACTATGATGACTGTATCCTCGGATAAATCCTAAAGATTGTCCTAATTGTCCCTGGTCAGACATCTATGCGGGAGCAAAGATGAAGTAAGACCAATAGACTTTGATAAGATATTGGGATATGAATCAAAGTCTTAGACACTTGTAAGAGTACAAGGTGCTGGACTGACCCACTATGAGAAAGTTACATGGATTAAGTCATAAGCTTATCTCATATATAACCACGTCATAATACCCTTTGACCTAAGGTGATCATAGATTCCTACATGAGAGTTACTAAGCTTTGAACTAGTCAAAAGTCACTTTTAACCAGGTGATGATAAAGGCTACAATCGGGCTTGGTGGTTTTTCATGTAGAGGAATATGAATGGTCAAGATGGAATTTATCCTTCACATTAGTAGAGAGATATTACTAGGCCCCTCGATGAGTGAGTCTGAGAAATGTATGGCCATCCTATGATAGAAAGGAGTTTCCATTTCTGTTGTTAGACTACTCAAGAATTGAGAAAGTAATGGTTAGGAACAAGAAGATGACATTATCCATGCCTTATCCAGAATGAGAAATGTTCGCCATTGAAACCCGGAGGTCTCTTGATAGAAGCTCCATCAGGAAGAATGACTTCACCCATGCTTGCCATTGGATCTTTCTTAGGCTATTAAACCTTAACAAGAAGACCTATGCTTTGATACCAAATGTTAGTGCAAGCGTTTCACCCAAGAGGGGGGTGAATTGGGTGATTCTAAAAATTTCGTTGCGTATAAGGAAATTTACAGAATATTAAAAATAGTTAAGAACAAGGAAAAATATCACCGTAGTGTATACCGGGAGTTATATTGGTTTGGCCACAACCACTTTGACCTACGTCCAGTCCTCAGAGCATCTCTGAGAGTTTCACTATATTCTCCAAGATTCAATGGGTTCTTGGCACCTCAGTACACAGCAAGTTCCTACACCTGGACACTCGCTCCCCCTTATACGTTGCAATCAAATCCCCAACTCAAGGTTCCACTACCTTAAGTTGTCTCAATAACAAATATTGAGTTTGTAATGAAATACTCTCTCACGAAGCAAATATATAATCACTGAAATACAAATGAATGAGTATAGGAAAACAAGGCACTAAGTGTATTGATCGATGTGTGATCTCAGTTTGTGTCTCCTTAGTTTTCTTCTCTTTGAATGCTCTATATATATAGATGAGTTGTAGTGTCCGTTGAAAGCAATTTCAAACTTGTCCGTTAGAGTCGAGCAGCAACGGTTGACTATTCTTCGTGTAATACCCCGAATTCTCAGACTTGAGGCTAGAGAATAAGCCTGAGATTAGTGGACTGCTAAGCCCTGGTTTAGCAGGATCCTAAATTGTGATTAAGAGATAATGACTCCAAAAGTGGAGGTGGTTATTGATAACTGAACCCTTTTGGAGAATCCAATGTGATTTGAGTTTTGAATTTGATTCGTATGTATTATGAGCAGCGCCAAAACCCTGTATTTAAGTTCAATTATGGATTAACCTCTAAATTGACTTAAAATAGAGGGGAGGGCGCATTGTGAAAGAAAATGAATGAGAAAATGTATTTGATGGTGATTCAAGAGGAATTGCCATAATCAGGGACAAAACGGTAAAGTTACCGACCAATTGGTCAGTTACCAAAGAGGAAACTCATTGGTAACTTCAAGATCAATGGTTAGGATTGATTTGTGCAAGAGATCAAGGGGTGGAATCACATGTGTGTGAGCTTATGTGAGCTCATGTAAGGTTTGTCAAGATGGTGACACTTGGCACTTTGTGAGCCTTTGGATGAGGTCAAAGTGTCAAACCTCATTTTCGCTCTTTCCTCTCTTTATTTGGTCGGTTTTGGCTCCCAAAAACTGAACACTCTCTTCATCATCTTCATCTTCATCTCTCTCTCTCTCTTGTTCTCCATTTTCGCCAAGCACAAGGGGAGGAAAGAGAAAGCTATAGGTGAGATTTTGGTTGGTTTATGGTCCTCTAATGCTCTAATGTCCTTCTATAATCTTATTCATAGTGATGAGAGCTTCATCTCTATGGTTTTAGATTTGTGAAAGGAGATGTTTTGTTGCTTGAGCAAAAGTGGAAAGATGAAGAATCAAGGAATTGGTTTGGAAAAGAGGAAGATGTGAGCATTTGCTTCCTTTTGATCTAAGTTTTGTAAGTTTTGGTTGAGTTTAGTGAATTTCGAATTTTGCCCTGATTTTCTTGTGATTTTGGATTAGATGAATTGGATGTTGTTTTGTGTTGAAAATGGTGCCATGTTGTGGTATTTAGTCATTGGTATTGGTTTAAGAGCTTGGAATGAAAAGAGTACAATGTTGTGATTTGTGTTGTAGTTTTGTGATGACATGTTATGGGTATTGGTAAAACATGTCAATGTAATATGAATTTGGGATGATTTGTATTCGTATTTGGATAAGGGTTGTATATATATATACATATTGTGGAATGTATATTTGAGTATGTATTCGGATATGTATTTGAGATGTGTATTTGAGGAGAATTGTGTAATCCCTATATGAGGGCTTGTATGGGCGAATGTGCCCTATAAAGCTTGAGTTAATAAATAGAATCCGGAATTACCGAACTTATTACATTGTGTACTCTGATATATTGAATGTGATTTATCTTCGTGTAGTAATTGTATTTTGGAATGTGAATGTGAGACCAGGTTATAAATGATTTCAAAAGGTATTTGTGAAAACCCCGTCTGGTAGATGGGTTTATAAATGTTATTTGTTTGTTATTGGTCTCTATTTCACTTTAATTGCGTAATCTGGATATAATTACGGAAGGGGGTTACACTTTGTATTTGAAAACTATCCGTTGGTGGTAGGTAGCGTTAGGTGAACGTTCGGACTTTTATTTGACTTCTCAAATCTGTCATACTCTTTCATTATTTCTTTGCAAATGGTCTTAGAATACTAATACAATGAGGAGTTAATCATATAGATAACAAATCAAGAGATATTTGATGAAAATATAATTTCTGGACTGCCTTACTCGAGTGGCTACTCGAGTGATCAAGTTTGTTACTCGAGTGGTCCCTCAAGTAAACATGTAAAAAATATGGCAGTGAGCAAATCAACATTTTGCATCAGAAATTACTCGGGTAAGACATGGAGTGATATATTACAAACCTTGAAAATACTTGATTACTCGAGTGGCTACCCGAGTGGCCATGTCTTTACCTTCATAGATTACTCGGGTGATCACTGTGGTCAACTTCTTACTCGAGTGACTACTAGAGTGGACATAATTTTTCTTCACACCTTACTCGAGTGGTCCCTCGAGTGGCTTTCAAATAACCCGACAGATTACTCGATTACTTCCTTGAGTAATGGCATCAAATTCTTGGCCAAGAGTTTACTATCTGGTTACTCGAGTGGCTACTCAAGTGGCACTTCAAATAACTCTGCAGATTACTCGGGTTGTCCCTCGAGTAATGCTATTTTCTCACTGGTTACTCAAGTGGTTACTCGAATGATGTGCTGCATTTCTTGGCCAAGAGTCATTGGAAGATTTTGGACCTGGTTACTCGAATGGCTACTCGAGTGATGCCTATGAAAATCATGTTACTCGAGTGTCTACTCGAGTAATGGTCTATATAACTTTGCAGATTACCTGAGTGGTCCCTCGAGTAACTTCGTTCAAAATTTGGCAGTGCCTTACTGGATCAAATTCTGTTTGCTTAGTCGTGTGACTACTCGAGTGATGGTTTCTGTTTCCCGAGTGGCTACTCGAGTAAGCCTTCTTAAAAATTGTTGATTACTTTCAGTGCTGACTCCAAGTGATGCTATGCTACTTTGTTCAAATCCATTTGTTTGTTATCAAATCCTTTCATATTATTGATCCAATCTTTGTTATCATTAAAACATATGGGATCTAACAACATATCTAATTTCTCCTTAGTTAGTAATTTATCTCTCCATTAATCACTAACTTATGGCTATTCTTTCCATTTTTCCACTGATTATGGCACATTTATTTAAATTGCCACATAACACATATTTAATTTCTTTTCCCTCTTCTTTATGCGCAATTTACCCCTATTTTAGCCCAAATAATTATTTGTCACATAATTATGCTAAAATACAGGGTGTTGGGCATTTCCAATAATACTTTGGATCTTAAATCCACATTAACCCACATAATCATTCTCAATAATTGCAATTAGCCCTTAATCAAAACTTGGGGTGTTACATTTGTTTCCTTTTTCTATATTCAAAAAATGTTTTCGTTTTGGTTTTGGATTTCAATTATGTTCGAAACATGATTGCGAGAAAGAGGCTGAAATTGTCAGTTGTTGAGATCATTGGATCGCCTGAAATCGTCACTTGAAGATCGTAGCATACGAGTCATGTTCGGGTCTCTAATTGGATTTAGGGATCTGAAAGCTTGGAGAAGAATCGAGTCTAGTTTTAATTTCTATTCGGGTTTTAGGGATCCAAAACTATGGGGAAGACAATTTTGATTAGAAGCGTTTTGGGACGTTGTTTGAAACTAGGCGGAAATCCTTTTGAATTGGACTGAAACAAATATTTTAAAAAATTGGGCTTGACTTCCTATTTTTGAAACTAGTAGGACCGTCGTGACTACTTATTCGTAGCGTGATATAACCTAATCATGACATTTATTACTTTTCATATTGTATGAACTTTTACTTGTTGTGGTTTATTCTTCATACTTGTTTGGGTTTGGTGAACAACATGGCTTTATATTTTTACAAATGGTTGTAATATTTAAATATGGCCTACATGCCGTGCTTTCCTCTAAATACTCTCCATGTACATTCTCTTCTCATCTCACTCCCTTCAAATGTTTAAACGAAGTTTCTCTCAATGTATTTCTTTTCTTATTTAGAGAAGTCCTCTCATTGGCTTGGGAGGATTGTAAGTTAGGTAAGACATATTGTACCATGTTTAAATTATGCTTTTGATTAGATCATTACATGAATACTTTTGTGTTTATATGTATTTATCTGCATGGGATACAACCACAATTGCATTCATATAAACAAAACTAATTAATTAAGCCCTCGAAAACAAATCTTAAGTCATAATGCCGTCAATAAATGAATACTTATCAAAACCTAGGTCGATCAATTGTGGGAACCGCCAAAGTAGATGCTTTTGAGTTATCTTAGTGAGATAAGAGTAAGTAATGGTTTTACTTACAAAATTCATTATTGTTTTGACTTAATTGAGATTAACAAAATGGTTTTAGATCTCAAGGTATTAGATGTGATTAATAATACCAGATTATATGATGATCGAATCCCATAAACATCTAAGTGTTACATATGATGTAATTGGTAAATAGGTTTCCTACCTAAATAACTTGAATTTAAGCGTCCCGCTAAAGAGGATTTAAGTTTAAACCAAAAATGAATCTTAGCCTACTAATTATTATATTGAGAGTTGTTAATTTAGTGGGAGATTACTAACTAACTTTGTATATTTTAATTGTAGAATAATGTCGACCAGTAATACTGCTACACTATCTTGCGATCGGTCATTGTGAAGGACAAATGCAATAGGACAAACTTTCTTGACTGGTTCAGGAACTTGAGAATTGTTTTCAAGTAGGACAAAAAGGCTTATGTCCTAGATCAACCCATTCCTACGGAGCCTACAGCTAATACTCCAAGAGCTTAAAGAGATGCTTACACAAAGTATAAGGATGACTCTATGGATGTAGGTTGCCTGATACTTGCCACTATGGCTCCAGAGCTCCAAAGAGATCTGGAACTTATGTAGGCTCATGAGATGATTGTCCATATCATGGAAATGTTCCAGCAACAGGCAAGGCAAGAAAGGTATGAGACCACAATGGCCTTACATTCCTGCAAGATGGCTGAAGGTGCATCAATTATTGCTCATGTGTTATAGATGAAAGGCTACATTGATCACCTTAAGAGGCTTGGATTTCCCATTAGCCAGGAGTAAGCTACGGATTTGATCCTTAACTCACTCCCAGAGAGTTATGACCAGTTTATTATGAACTACAACATGAACAACATGGAGAAATCAATTTCTAAGCTACATGGGATGCTCAAAACTGCTGAGCAGAGCATTAAGAAAAAGCCCAATACTGTTTTCATGGTTCAAAAAGAAAGGGAAGGGCAAATGGAAGGGTAATGGCTCAGGTGGTAAGACCAAAGAGTCAAACAAGCTTAAAATAAAGCCTGCACCCAAGAAGGCAAAGCCTGCAAAGGAAGGAGTCTACTACTTATGCAATGAATCAAGTCATTGGAAGAGGAATTATAGACTCTAACTCAAAGATCTGAAAAAGAATGAAAAAGATAGCAGGGCTATCACTTTAGGATTTTATGTTATAGACATTCATCTTTCTACTCCTCTACATGAGTATTAGATACTACATGTGGTTCTCACATTTGTACAAATGTGTAGGGTCTAAAGGACAGTAGAATGCTGAAGAAGGGCGGGGTGGACCTATGAGTTGGAAACAGAGCAAGAGTTGCTGCTTTAGCCATATGCACTTATGAATTAGTTCTGCCCAGTGGGCTTTTGTTAGTTTTGAACAATTAGTATTATGTTTCTACTTTGAGTAGTAACATCATTTCTCTTTCTTATTTGGATAAGGAAGGCTATACTTCTGTTACTGGGAATGATAAATGTTTTATTTATCGTAATGATGTTTTCTATGTTGATGGTGATTTGCATGTTGGTCATTATATATTAAATTTAGAATATCATAATAGTGGAAATATCTAAACGTAACTACCAAAAGGATCAAGTCAAATGATGTGAATACTATCTACGTATGGCATTGTCGTCTAGGCCATATAAATGAGAAACACATTTCTAAACTCCATCGAGATGGAATTCTAAACACATTTGATTTTGAATCATATGATATATGTGAATATACTTATTAGGAAAGATGACAAAGGCACCTTTTACTGGACATAGTGAGAGGGCTACTGATTTATTGGGCCTTATACATATAGATGTTATGTGACAACTTTAACTGTAATCTCTATGCTTAATGCGACAGCTTGCGCTGTAATCACTAGGCTAAATGTGACAACTTGCTCTGTAATAACTATGCTTAATGCGACAGCTTTCGCTGTAATGGTAGCAGCATCACAGATAATCATAATGCATGACAAATATACATACAGTGCATTACACATAGTATAAGAGAAAGAATTACTACCTTGTTATTTCTGATGATCCTCTGGCATAAACTGATCACGTATAGGGTAAATATCAAAGCCTATAACTAAAACCAAGGATGACGGATTGATCTCTATTCCAAGCTTTTGTTTTTAAAACACTTAAAATTGGTTGTCATTTGAACTCTTTAAGTGGCTACTAACAACCTGAACAAAAGCCTAAAGGGTTGGGAGAAACTATCCCAAAGATCCTTCATTCAGAAGCAAAGTACTGATTTTTTGGTTGACGCACTCAAGTGAAGATGACCTCACTCGAGTGATGGATGTCTTACACTCGGGTGAGGATGGCTCACACTTGCGAGTGCTTGATAGAGACCAATAAAGAGAACAAAAAGTGATCATAACACTCAAGTTTTGAATCCAGCACTCGAGTGATGACCTTATACTCACCTGAGTCTCATCAAGTGAAGTGCAGGAAGTGAATACTCGAGAGCAACGGGAAACTCAAAACTGGAAGTGCACTCGAGTATGAAGATTAATACTCGAGTGATGACCTTATGCTTACTCAAGTTCTAACAAGTAAAATACAGAAATTGGATGCTCGAGAGCACATGAAATCCTTATAGTAGAAAGTTTACTCGAGCACTGCTCTTGGTAGTTGAGTAATGACACAACACTTGCGAGTATCAAATTGCACTCTTAGAAAATGGCCCGTGAGTGTTAACCCAAGAAGCAGGCTCAAGGTGCCAAATGCACCCATACTCGAGTGAAACAGGGTGTACTTGAGTGAGAACCCCTGACACTCACAAGTGAGAAAATACACTCTTATTTTTTGGTATGGAAATACAATGGAAAACTGAAGGAAAGGAGGGAATATGCTGCAGCACTTGAGTGAGACCCTACCTCACTCGAGTGAGGCTTATCAGAAGCCAAATCGCAGCAACTGATAGAATTTCCCTAAACTTGTCAAAACTGATTCCAAAACTTATACCAAAGCTCATTTCTACTTAAAATTTCTCAAGGAATCAATTGGAAACACTAAACAACAAAATTCCATTCCAATCAACACATACTTTGTTTTGACCCATTTTGCATCACAACTAGTAAAATTGCCAAATTTCCTAATTCAATTCCAAACTAAATCCCTTGGCTGCAAAACACCATAAAACACTAATTCCATCATTATACACTAAGCAATTCATCCATTTCAAAATGATACCAAAATTGGGGCAAAATCACAAACTCTTAAAACTTAATCAATGATCATAAAACTTAAATTAATAGCGAGCTATAACTCACCTCTTCTCTTGCACAAGTTTGTTTCTTGATTTCTCAACTGCCAAATTCCTTCAAATGATCAAACACTACCTTCGAAAAATCTAAAATCATAGCTATAAAGCTCTCAACACCTTGAACAAGATTAATGAAGACCACTTGAGCATTAGAGGTCAAAAACCCAACCAAAATCTTACCTTTCACTTTCTCTTTCTTTCTTCAAATTCACTAAAAATGGAGGCCAATGAGAGAGAAAATAAGATGAAGATGGAGTACATATTTTTTTCCCTTTTCCATGCCCACAACCGACTTTGAGGGAGAGAGGAGAGAGGGAAAGAGTTTGAAAAATTGACCATGATCCAATGGTCCTCATCTTGCCACTTGTCAATATCTTGCTTCTTCCAACCATGAACTCACATAGACTCAAAGCACATGATTCTTCTTTATTGACAATGAATCTCAACCATTGATCTTTGAGTTACCAATGGATTTTCTCCTCGGTAACTGACCAATCTGTTGGTAACTGTTCATTTTTCCCATTTTGCCCCTGATTATAGCAATTCCACATAAATCACTTCCAAATTCATTTATATCATTCCAATAACATCATTATGCGCCCTCCCCTATATTTCAACCTATTTAGACATTAATCCACACTTAAGTATAAATATAGGGCTTAGGCATTGATTAAGAACACATCTACATTGAATTCAACAATAATTATATAATTACCAGCATCATTAGCCCTTAATCCCAAATTGGGTTATTACAACTTACATACAGCTCGAAGAGGAACCAAAATGGAAGTCTCATCAGTTGATTGAAAGGGATAGGCCTAATTTGAATTAGATATATCTTCTATAGCCCTATAAGAGCCTTGAGGACATTTGTACCAATTAGAGTATAGCTACACATATAAAGTGTGAGATAAAGTGTGGTAGACCTTTGGATAAGTCTTAAGCTCTTAAGTGAGATTATGTACTTTAGTACTTTGCTTATACTTTTGTGAGAGTCATTTATTGAATCATTTATTACAGTGAGTTACTCAAGATAGAGGGATATTGAGTGGGAATTAATTACAAAGTGTAAGGGGGAGTGATTGTTCTTTAAGAAGAACTTGTTTGTACTAGGGCACTAAGAGCCTTGTGAATCTTGGAAGATAGTGGAAATCTCATAAAGGCTTCTGAGGACTGGATATAGGTCAAGTGGTTTGGACCGAACCAGTATAAATCTCCTGTGTCAATCTTTGGTGACATCTCTCTGACTCTACTCTCTTCTTTAAGTTTATGTTTAAGTTTAAATCTTTTAATATCACCCAATTCACCCCCTCTTGGGTGAAAGGCATGTGCTAACATTTAATATTAGAGTTTGGTCTTTTTTTTAGGGTTTAACAACCTATGAAGGATTCCATGGCAAGCATGGGTAAAAGAATACTTCTTGATGGAACTTTAATCATTAGACCTCTAGGATTTTATGGAGAACATTTTTCATTTTGGAAAGCCAAATTTAAAGTGTTTATTACAGTAAACGAACATGATCTCTAGCAAGTCATACAAGATGGAGATTATGTTCCTATGAAAAGAGAAGGAGAAAGAATGATTCCAAAGACACCAAATGAATTCAATGACAATGATAAAAACATGGAGACTCTCAACAACAAGGCCATCATGATGATTCAGAGTGCCTTGAGTCACAAAGAGTAATTCAGAACTTGTACTCTTCCCTCTACAAAAGATATGTAGGAGGCTCTTGAAATAGCTCATGAAGGAACATCTTGAATAAAAAATAGGGTCAATACTCTTACCACTGAGTATGATCTATTCAGAATAAAAGTTAGAAAAAGTGTAACCCCCTGACTTTAAACACGTAATTATAAGTCAATAACACATATTTAAATCGGATTAGAGAACCATTGGATGCTTTAGCCTCGTTTTAAAATTTCTGTATCACAGTAAAATTTTTACAAAACTTTCAAAACTCTTTTTTCCCATCTAGGTATCAATTTCAATATTCGAATATAATTACCTGTGCAGTTAATATACATTCAATCATATCAGAGTGTATAACCGCATCCCCGGCAACTCCCGGGTTCTATGCATAAAAACCTGAAGGTTATAAGTATACACTAGGGGATTACACAACCAAAATCAAATATAGTGTTCCTAATTCAGAATATACAGTAATCCCGAGTTCAAAATACATAACCAACGTTTCCAATTCAACTATATACCCCCAAGGGTCCTAATTGCTCCGGGTTGGCCGCTTCTCCTTTGAGCCACACGCCCTGTCTGAAATGTTAGTCATAGGAAAGAATGAGATTTGAGAGAATCTCAGTAGTAACAAACCACTCGCACAATGCATAAACACAAAGCATATACATAAATCACAAACAGCAACATCAGCAGCAATTCACAGATACATGGTTTTCACTACAAACGATAGCACTCACGGCTGTATACACAATACGATAGCTCTTGCTGTAATCAACATCACTACAGCTTACGCTGTAATCAGTAATCAACATCACGACAGCTTACGCTGTAATCACAATAACGACAGCTTACACTGTAAACGACAGCTATCACCAGCTGTAACCGCAACAGCATCAGAAATCATCATAAAACAGTGATACAACACACATACAATGCATTACACAAAGTATAAGAGAGAGAGTCACTACCTTGTCCTTTCCTGACGTCCTTCGGCGCAGTTGGCTCCCGAGGGCGGCAAATATCGAATCCTACAATTTCAAATGCACCATTTAGACACTTCTATAGTGTTACTTTGGGTTATATGAGTCTATAATAAAAATTTACAAAACTACCCCCGGGGACCCGGCCCGGGCCCGCCGTACCCAGTCCGGTTGCACTTTTCCTGAAATTCTAATCTGGGCTATCCTAACATATTTCCGCCCAAGGAATCCATTTCCGTACTCTGAATTATCAAATTCAATGTTAAATTACAAATTTACCCTTGGCAGCCCCACTTTAAGGGTTTTAGGGGTGTTTTCGTAATTATGCTTTTTCAGCCTTTTCCGAAAAAGTGACCAACTGTAACCCCACCTAATTTTCGCCCCTGAACTCAATAGAACCATTAAATCATTGAAAATCCAACTCTAAGACCCATTTCTAGAGATGGCCAAAATTTATGAGTTCTCCGGGGAAAATCGGGGTTTTACGATTTCAGCTCCGTAAACGCGTTCCTTTCTACTCCTAACCACTTTATTAACCATTACATTAGGTTAAAACTAACATTAAGACCCAATTTGGGCAGCATAACCCCTAGGCCATATCATTTCCAAACTTTAAAACCAATGGCAATCCGGTGAAATTTCACCGATTAAATTGCCCACAGCAGCCAGAATAAGCAATATACGAAAGTTTGGAAGTTACCTCAAGCTCCCACTAGCTTTTCCCAAATTTGGCTGAACCCTAGCCTCTTTGAACCAGAAATTATTTGCTTCAAAACCTTAAAGAATAAAGAGGAGTAGCTTAGAGTCGGAGTTATACGCGTTAGGAGCTAAATCGCCAGAGAAATCGGCTTACCTTGTGAGATTTCTTCCCTTTATCTCTCTAAACTCTCTCACCTTCTCTCTCTTGTTTCAGGTCTGGAACAGCACGAAAATGTCTGGAGAAGGAAGGCTGATGTTATTTAATATCATATATTATATGATATTTAATTAATGATTAATTTCCAACAATTTCGGATTTTTCAGAAATTCTGACAGATTTCTGCCCAAACTTTGAAAAATCATAACTAATTCTAGAAAAATTGAATTGGAGTGATTCCAAAGCCTATGGAACCCTTATTGAGTCTAGTTTTATGGAAAAATATATAATGTTTCTGCATGGAATCACAAAATTCCCAGAATTTCAATCTTTACATGTTGTTCCAGAAAATACTTAATTTCATTGGGCAAACTTCAAAAATCCATAACTCTTAGCTCAAAAATCAAAATGATACAAATTATATGTCCATTTTGAAGCTTGACATGTGAAATTTAAGACTGGAAAATTTCAGAATTTGTAGACACCATATTCCTATTTAAAACGTCCATACAAATCGGCTACCCTGTACAGAGTTTCAACTTTTGCACAATTGTTCCCAATGGTTCCAATTTCATAATAAACACTCTCCCCACATGAATTTTCACAAGGAAGCCATTGGAATCGTTAAAATATCCAAATTCCCATCACATATTCTCTAAAAGTGTTATTTCAACAATAATTACATCCACTTTTAAAGTCATTAGCCCTTAATCACTTTTTGGGATATTACAAAAAGCATCTCAGAATTTGAGCTGAGATACATACATCCTATCAATCAACTTGGTGCTCTTGCGAAAACATATGATCAAAGATTCTATTTGAGGAAAATTCTGAACATTCTCACAAGTGAATAGAAAGCCAAAGTCACGGCTATAGAAGAAGCCAAAAGTGAATCCATAGGGTCAGTAGCAACTCTATTTGGGAGTCTCTTTAAATACGAGGGAAGTTGAAATTCATAAAAGAATTGACTAAAATGGACTAAAAGAAGAAGAGACTTGCTCTCAATGCTATCAAAGAAAAGAACCAAAAGCAGAAGAGAAAGTTAAAGATAAAGATATGGGAATGATTGTCAGAAGATTCAAGAAATTTTATCGCAAGGACCAAGCATTCAAGAAGCTCTAGAAAGGAGGTTCAAGTGCTAGAAAAAAAAAGTGAAATATTGAGTCATTTGCTTGGAATGAAACAGGCTAGGACATATCAAGTACGGGAAGAAGAAAGCATATATTTCTACAACATAGGGAGACAACTCATCAGAAGAAGAAAGTGATGATAAAGAAGTTGCCAACATATGCTTGGTAGCCTGAGAGAGGAATCAGACATAGAGGAGGCAATAGACTTTGAACCCACCTATAATGAATTGCAATATGAATACAATGCTTTACATTCTAAATTTGTCAAAGTAGTTAAGGAGTTGGTAAGCTCCAGAAAGAAAATCAAAGCTCTTGAAGAATAACTTGATAAACCATCTGTAGTATCTTGTGATACATGTCATGCTTTAGGGGAAAAGAATACTGACCTTACCAAAACTCTTGAAAAACTCACTAAGGGAAGTGAAATGCTCGAGGTTATCTTGAAGTCTCAATGGTTTACGAATTATAAGTCTGGTATTAGATATGATCCAGACTTGGATAAAACTTACCTCAATTATTTTCAACACTCTATGCATATATCTAATTATTTTGCTTATTATAATTTTTGCAATAGAAAAGGACATTAAACTTCTTGTTATCACAGAAAAGAAGGAATCAAAAGCACTTATAAATGGGTTCCAAAGGGATCACATGTGACAAGAGTGATTCACATTATATATATAATTTGTCTACCCTAGATTAAACACTGTCTCGCATTAGGCCATTCTTATGTGCGATCTTGTAGGCCCATACAAAGTTGGCAGTGGGCCAATATTGTACTAACCCATAAGTCACAAGCAGCCTCTAGCAAGACATTACGACTACCTAATTCATATGAGGATCATTAACACGATGCAACCTATTATACAACTATGTCACATCCCTTTTGTCACACGATATTTGAGTTGAGAATGAGGCATAGATGATGTCATCCTCCTGTTCTTGTCCATTACTTTCTTGATTCTTGAGTAGTCTGACAACAGAAATGGAAACTCCTTTTTATCGTAGTATGGCCATACATTTCTTAGACTCACTTATCGAGGGGCTTAGTAATATCTCTCTACTAATGTGAGGGACAAATTCCACCTTGACTATTCATATTCCTCTTCACAAAAAACCGCCAAGCTCGATCGTAGCCTTTATCATCACCTGATCAAAGGTGACTTTTAACTAGTTCAAAGATTAGCAACTCTCATGTAGGAATCCATGATGACCTCAGGTCAAGGGCATTGTGACGTGGTATACTGAGATAAGACTTTGATTCATATCTCCATATTTTATCAAAGTCATACCTGTCTTATTTCATCTCTGCTCCCGTATAGATAACTGACCAGGGACATTTAGGATAATCTTTATAATTTATCCAAGGATACAATCATCACAGTGAACATGTGAAAAATATGACAACATAATGGAGAAAATTCATTAAATTAATAATGTTCAAAGTACAATGATTGGCCCTTAGGGCACAATTTTCAACAACAACAGCAGATTCAGGGTATGTTGACATGTTAACAAGAAACGATGAATGAGATCAAGGAGGAGCTGCATGAAGTACAGCAAAGACATGATCATTTAGAAGATCTGGTGAGAAGATGGTGATTTTAATCCACTAGAGGGGCCTCAACTAGAAGATCCTTTACCTGATCCTGAAGCTAATATGCTTTAGAACTGGGTAAGAAGATTCAGTAAACAATAACCTCCTATCTTTATAGGGGAATTTGATCCTCAACAGGCTGAAAACTGGTTATCTCAACTAGAGAAAATTTTCAAAATCTTGGCATGCCCTGATAATGTTATGGTCCAATTAGCAATCTATAACCTGGAGGGCGATGCTGACAAGTGGTGGAAGAATACTGAGATGGTTCTCTAGGGGAGGAATATTCTAGTAACATAGGAATTATTTCAAGAGAAATTTAATGAAAAATACTTTCCCCATTCGGTCAAGCTTGAGAAATAGAAGGAATTTCTCAACATACAACAGCATGATAAAGAGACCTTTATGAGTACTTAGCTCATTATATCCGGTTGTCTTGATGCTCTTCATACCTTAAGTATCGGGATGATGAGGAGTGGAGTTCAGACATGATGATATAGGGGATGAAACCATAATTTAAAGAAAAAATAGTTTCCAAACACTTTACAAAATTCTACAAGGCAGTGGAGGAGTGCCGAATCACAAAAATTAACTTGTTGAATTTATTTGCTGACAGACATGTGAACAGTAAAGGCGAATCTAATTATGGGAATCCTTCCAAGAAATGTAAGAATTAGGAAATTCCTACTGGGGAGAATAACAAAAAAGTTGTATCAAGCTAATAGCCATAACAAGCAACAATTCTTTAAGAATAAATTGTGTTGGCATTGTGGCTAGCCATAAGATGGTGGACTTTGCTCAATCAGGGAACGACTTTATTATAGTTACCAAAAGCTAGGTCATATTATGAAAGATTGCCCACACCAGTTGATAGAGCCTGAACCCAGGAGTAAGGACAGAGTGTTCGCCATAACTCTTGAGTTGGCTTAAGAATCACCTGAGATAACCCAAGGTACAATCTGACCTAATGATTACATTGTGCAGGCATTAATAGGTACTAGTCCTAGACATACCTATATTGTATTTAGCTGTGTGAAACATTTAAGGCGATAAACATATGAGTGTCCCATTAATCTGATTGTGAACACACTTATGGGTGTAAAAACTGCCCTAAGAGTACTTGTTTAGGCTGTAAACATATGAGTGTCCTTATAATCTGATTGTGAACACACCTATAGGTGTGAAAACTACCCTAAGAGCACTTATTTGAATTGTATGATAAGTGTAAGGGATAAAACCTTACGGTAAATTTGCTTTATAAGTTGTGTGAGTTGTCCTATAAACATAAGGTTGTAATAGGAATTGATTGGTTAACAACAAAGCATGTGTTACTACATAGTGGAAATAGGAGAACCATATATCCTACTCCATGATTTCTCTAATGAGATGAAATCGCCTAAGTATATGTTTGGTCCTTTGATATGACCTTGGCTCTTTAGCCTGTGTAATAGCACTGCTATTGTCACAGAACAAATCTATTGGATTTGAGATGGTAGGCACCACTCCTAGTTCAGTAATGAACTTTCTGATCCAAATGGCTTCCTTAGCTGCATTCGATGCTGCTATATACCCATATTCTATTGTAGAATCTGTTACAGTGCTCTGCTTATATCTATTCCAGCTTATTGCTCTACCATTCAGGAGGAATATGTTTCTATATTGCAATTTAAGGTCATCTTGGTCAGTTTGAAAACTTTCGTCTATGTAATTGGTTTGCAGAGGTCATCGTCCAATCCACCATAGACAAAAAATAAGTCATTAATCCTTCTTAAGTACTTTAGGATATTATTGACGCAGTCCAATAACCCTCACCAGGATCTTGTTTGTAATGACCCAATTTGAGATTAAGGGCTAATGGCTTTGAGATTGATTGTAATTAGTTTAATTAAACACTTTAAAAGAAATGTGATGCGAATTAGATATAAATGTTCATAGTGATGATTTATTAATCATAGTGAAACCAGGGGCAAAATGGTAAAATTGGAAATTTACCGACTAATTGGTTAGCTACCAAAGAGGAAACTCATTGGTGATTAGAGATCAAGGGTTGAGATCTATTGTCCATGGGTCAGAATCCTATGTTATGCACCTATGTTATCTCATGGAAGAGTGAGTAAGATGATGACAAGTGGCAATTTGGTGGACCATTGGATTGTTCTAAAAGTCAAAAATCCACTTTTTCTCTCTCTTCTCTCTCCTATTCAGTTTTGTGTATAGGAAAGAGGGAAAAATGATCCATCATCTTCTTCTTTATCATCTCTCATATTCTCTCTCCTTTTTCTCCATTTTTCGGTGATCAACGTAGAAAGGGAAAGCTTGAATTTTGGGTGAGTAATAGTTCTTCTATGCTCAAATCTTCTTCATTAAACTTGTTCATAATGTTAAGAGCTCCATTTTGGTAGTTTTAGAATTCTGAAAAGTGCTGATTTGGGTGTTAGAGCAAATTTGAAAGTTGGAGAATCAAGGTTCTTGTTTTGGCAAAGTGAAGAGGTAAGGATTTGATTCTTTTTGGTATATTTGTTGTGATTTTTGGTTGTGGTTGAAAAAATCATGAAATTTGCCCTGGTTTAGGTCCATTTTTTAATGTATGAATTACATGAGGGATGATGTTAGAATTGGTTCATTGTGAAGCTATTTAAGTATTAGATATGGTTTTGAGTTTTAGAAGTGTGTTGATTGGAATTAGGTATTGTGTGTGAATTAGAGACCCAAGAGTTAGATTGTGGTGAAAATGGTTTTTTGGGTGTTTTGGAGGTTACCAATGTATTCCTTAGGCAATTTTAAGTAGGAATGAACTTTGTGTGAAGTTTAGGAACCATTGGGAACACTTTGGACCAATCTGGGAATTTCTATCAGTTGCTACAATTTGGGCAATCTGATAGCATCACTCCAGTGAGGGAGGATCTCACTTGAGTGTTGTTATGTGTTTTCCTTTTTTCCTTTATGTTTGGCCTGAGTTTTTATGAAGGAAGCTCGAGTATACTTCTTAAACCGTGAGTAAAGTTGTTGATCTCCCGAGTAAGAATGGGATCACTCGAGTGATGGTGTGAGTTCATGGTTAGGGTTGCTCTCGGGTCCTCACTCGCTGGTTAATGATCAAGAGTGTGTACTGACACTCACAAGTGTGGGCTCCTTACCCGAGTGCCAAGGGTGGTGATCAAGTGAGCTTTTCCTCTGATGTTGTATGTGTTCTTAGGTTGTAACTTTCTGTGTTGCACTTTTCGGGGACTCGAGTGGATTTGGAGTCATCACTTGAGTGTAAAGCCTTATGCTCGAGTGTTGTGAGCACTTTCTAGCTGAGGTAGTTGCTCACTGTCAAACGCTCGCGAGTGAGAGCCATTCTCACTCGAATGCAAGTCTGTCATCACTCGAGTGAGGTCATCTTCACTCGAGTAAGTCGGTCAAAATTCAGTGTTGTGCTTCCGAAAAGGGGTCTTTAGGGTAGTTTCTTCCAACCCTTTTAGCATGTGTTTAGGCCTCTAATAGCCACCTAAAGAGTCCTAAATGATAACCAACTTAGAGTATTATGGAAATAATTATTTAGAAAAGAGATTGATCGGTTGTCCCTAATTTGGTTATAGGATTTGACATCTGTCAGACTCGTGAGCCTACTGTGCCAAAGAACGCCAGGAAAGATATAGGTAATGACTCCTCTCCTATACTTTGTGTAAATGTATTGTGATACAGCCATGAGTGCTATCGGTTATGGCATAAGCCATGACTCATAGTGTTATTACTAAACATGATAAACTTACATGCTTTGTGTTTATATATTGTATGAGTGATTTGTTACTTTTGGGATTCTTTAGAATTTCACTCTTTCCAATGATTAACATTTCAGACAGGGCAAGTGGCTCAAAAGGGAAGCGGACAACCAGGAGTGGTTAGGATCTCTTAGAGACATTCGGTTAGGGGTTGGTTATCTGTTTTTGGTCTGGGATTACCGTTTGTAAATGAGATGTAAATAATGATTTTGGATATATAATCCCCATTTTGAGAAACCTTAAACCCATTATATATATATACATGTAACCCGGGGTTGCCGGGATTTTAGTTATGCACTTTGATATTTATAAATGTGATTTAACTGCACAAATAATTGTATCAGAAAGTAAATGTGGGACCATATCAATTATGTTTTTGAACTTTTTTCTGAACACCCCATCTTGAGGTTGAGGGATTAGAAATGTCATTTTTCTTATTGGTCTCTATTTCACTTAAATTTCATAATCTAGGTATAATTATGGTGAGGGGGTTACATTGTTGATATCTGCTGGTCATACTTAAGGCAAATAACACATCCGGTCAAGTACACAATATGGCATACGTGATCAATCTAATAGCCGAGGCATATAGAACCTTACTCATGCGATCTGGATGATCAGGTGTACTAGGATATAGATCCTTGCTAAGATGGATGTCATGAGACATAGGCATATAACCTGCTTTTGAATCCTGCATACTGAACCTATGTAGTATGTTATCTATGTATGTGCTTTGACTTAGGCCTATTAGTCTCTTGGATCAATCTCTATAGATCCTAATCTCTATGATGTAGGTGGCTTCACCCAAGTCTTCCATTGAAAAGGGCTTTCCTAACCAAGACTTAACACTCTGCAAGGTAGGAATGTCATTCCCAATGAGAAGGATGTCATCTACATAAAGCACTAGAAATACAATTGTACTCCCACTAACTTTCTTGTAAACACAAGGTTCATCGATATTTTGAATGAATTCAAACTCTTTGACTACTTCATCAAAATGATGATTCCAGCTCTGAGATGTTTGCTTCAATCCATAAATGGATCTTTGAAGCTTGCAAACTTTACTAGAGTCCTCTAGACGCACAAAACCTTCAGATTGTGTCATGTATATATCCTAAAGGAGCTTTCCATTAAGGAAGGCTATTTTGACATCCATCTGTCATATTTCATAGTCATAATATGATGCAATGGCAAGGAAGATTCAAATTGATTTGACCATTGTAAATGGGGAAAAGGTTTCTTCATAGTCTACACCATGAGTTTGAATGAATCCTTTTGCAACTAGTCGTGCCTTGAAGATATTTACATTGCCATCCATGTTAGTTTTCTCCTTAAAAACCCATTTGCACCCAATGGCTTTTACGCCTTCAAGTAGATCGACTAAGGTCAATACCTGATTTCCGTACATAGATTGCATTTCAAACTTCATGGCTTTTAGCCGTTTCTTAGAGTTTGGTGCCACTATGGCTTCTTGATAGGTTGTTGGCTCATTTTACTCAATGACCAATAATCATGACTTCCAGTAATCAAAAATCCATATCTCTGAGTTTGATGTTGTGTCTTATCAGATTTTCATGGACCTTGTGTTACTTGAGGAGGCTCAGCAACTTGTTGTGAGTCTTTTCTAATTTCTATTTGTGTTTTTGTACTATCTTGTAACTCTCAAACTTCTTTGAGATGTACCTTGCTCCCACTAGTTCTTTTTGACAAAAACCCTCTTTCTAGAAAGTTACCATTTTGGATAACAGACACTTTGTTATGGGTGAGATTGTAGACATAGTATCCTTTTGTTTCCTTATGATACCCCATGAAAGGAACTTTAAGGATCTAGCCGCTAATTTATCTGAGGCTTGTTGCTTAACATATACCTAGCATCCCCAGATCTTGAGAAAAGATAAACTTGGTTTCTTTTTAGTCCATATCTCATATGATATCTTTTCAATTGCCTTAGATGGAACTCAATTTAGTGTGAACACGACTGTCAATAAGGCATGTCCCGAAAAGAATGGTGGACGATCTATTTGACTCATCATAGATCAAACCATATCTAATAGTATTTGATTCCTCTGTTCAAAAATGCCATTCTATTGAGCTGTTCTTGCAGGAGTTAATTGTGAGATTATCCTACAACTCCTAAGATGGTCAATGAACTCTTGGCTCAAATATTCACCACCTCGATCAGATCAAAGTTCTTTAATTATTTTGCCAAGTTGGTTTAGTACTTTATTTTGGAATATTTTAAACATTTCAAAAGATTCATATTTATGCTTCATTAGATAAATATATCCATATCTACTAAAGTCATTTATAAATGTAATAAAATACATATAACCTCCGCTGGTAGTTGTATTTAATAGTCCTTATATATCTGTATGTATGAGGCCCAGTAAATCAATAGCTCTCTCACTATGCCCAGTAAAAGGTACTTTTATCATCTTTTTTAATAAGCAAGATTTACAATTATCATATGATTCAAAATCAAATGTGTTTAGAAATCCATCTTGATGGAGTTTAGAAATGTGTTTCTCATTTATATGGCCTAGATGACAATGCCATGGTAGGTAGGATTCAAATCGTTTGACTTGATACTTTTAGTAGTTACGTTATTGATATTTCTTCTATTAGGATATTCTAAATTTAATATATAATGACCAACATGCAAATCACCATCAACATAAAAAACGTCATTACGATAAATAGAACATTTACTATTCCCAGTAATTGAAGTATAACCCTCCTTATCCAAATAAGGAAGAGAAAAATATTACAACTTAAAGCAGGAACATAATAACAATTGTTCAAAACTAATAAAAGCTCACTGGTCAGAAATAATTCATAAGTGCCTACGGCCAAAATAGCAACTCTTGCTCTGTTTCCAACTCCTAGGTCCATCTCACCCTTCTTTAGCTTTCTACTATCCTTTTGACCTTGCATATTTGTATAAATGTGAGAACCACATGCAGTATCTGATACCCATGTAGAGGAAGTAGAAAAATGAATGTCTATAACATAAATACCTGAAGCGATAGCCCCACTATCCTTCTTGTTCTTTTTCACATCTTCAAGGTAGAGTCTGCAATTCCTCTTCTAATGACCAAGTTCAGTGCAGAAGTAACATACTCCTTCCTTTGGAGGCTTTGCCTTCTTGGGGGCAAGCTTAGTTTCGGGCTTGTTTGACTCTTTAGTCTTACCACCCGAGCCATTACCCTTCCATTTTTCCTTCCCTTTCTTTTTCGTACTCTTTCCTTTTTGAACCATCAAAATAATACTGGGATTTTTCTTAATGCTCTATTCAGCAGTTTTGAGCATCCCATGCAGCTTAGAAATTGATTTCTATATGTTATTCATATTGTAGTTCATAACAAACTAGTCATAACTCTCCAGGAGTGAGTTTAGGTTCAAATCTATAGCTAACTCCTGGCACATGGGAAATTCAGGCCTCTCAAGGTAATTAATGTAGCCTTTTATCTTTAACACATGAGCACTAACTGATGCACCTTTAGCCATCTTTCCCCAAATATAAGGCCTTTGTGGTCTCATACCTTTCTTGCCTTGAATTTTGCTAGAACATTTCCTTGAGATGAATAATCTTCTCATGAGCCTCCATAAGTTGCAGATCTCTTTGGAGCTTCTGAACCATAATGGCAAGCACAAGCCAACCTATATCCATAAAGTTATCCTTATGTTTCGTGTAAGCATCTCTTTGAGCTCTTGGAGCATTGGTTACAGGCTCCTCAGGAATAGGTTGATCTAGGATATAAGCATTTCTTTCCTACTTGAGAACAATTCTCAAGTTCCTGAACCAGTCAAGAAAGTTTATCTTATTGAGTTTGTCCTTCTCAAGGACCAATTGCAACGATAGTGTAGCATTATTACTAGTCGACTTGATTCTACAATTCAAATATGCAAAGTTAGTGAGTAATCTCCTACTAAATTAACAACCCTTAATATAATAATTAGTGCACTAAGCTCTATATTTGGCTTAAACTTAAGTCAGTTTTGGTGGGATGCTTAAATTCAAGTTATTTAGGTATGTAACCTATTTACCAATCACATCATATGTAACTCTTAGAGGTTTAAGGGATTCGATTATCATATGATCCGGCATATTTAATCCCATCTAATGCCTTGAGATCCAAAACCATTTTGTTAATCTCCATTAAGTCAAAACATTAACGAATTTCATGTGTAGCACCATTACTCACTCTTATCTCACCAAGATAACTCAAAAGCATCCACTTTGGTAGTTTCCACAATTGAGCGATCTAGGTTTTGATAAGTATTCATTTATTGATGGCATTATGACTTAAGATTTGTTTTTGAGGGCTTAATTAATTAGTTTTTTATATGAATGCAATCGTTATTGTATCTCATATAGATAAATACATGTAAACACAAAAGTATTCATGCAATGATCTAATCAAAAGCATAATTTAAATGTGACGCAACATGGCTTACCTAACCTAAAATCCTCCTAAGCCAATGAGAGGACTTCTCTAAATAAGAAAAGAAATATATTAAGAGAAACCTTGTTTAAACATTACAGGGGAGTGATATGAGATGAGAATGTACATTGAGAGTATTTAGAGGAAGGTACGGCACGGAGGCCATATTTAAATATTACAACCCTTTGTAAAAATCTAAAGCCATGTTGTTCACCATACCCAAACAAGTATGAAGAATAAACCACAACAAGTAAGAGTTCATACAATATGAAAAGCAATAAATGTCGTGATTAGGTTATATCTCGCTACGAACAAGTAGTCACAGCGGTCTTACTAGTTTCAAAAACAAGTAGTCAGTCTCAATTTTCTAAAATATTTTTTTCAGTCCAGTTCAAAAGGATTTTGGCCTAGTTTCAAAAAATGGCCCAGAACGCTTTTGATTCGAATTGTCTTCCCTATAGTTTTGGATCTCTAAATCCTGAATAGAGATTCAAACTTGATATGATTCTTCTCTAAGCTTTTGGATCCCTAAATCCAATTAGAAACCCAAATTTGACCCTTACGCCATGATCTTCAGGTAACGATTTCAAGCAATCCAGTGACCTTGATGACTGATAATTTCAACCTCTTTCTCACAATCATATTTCGCACATAATTGAAATCCAAAACCAAAACAAAAATATTTTTCACATATAGTCTAGTAGAATCAAAAAATACAAAAAGGAAACAAACGCATGTTGTGTATCATGTTTCGAATACATTCATGATTTACTTCAAAAGGCAAATTATACAGATTTAACAAAAACCATATATATCACATGATTAAGAACATAAACTCAATTTAAACGCATAATTGATCTGGATCTGATGCCATTGTCAGGATAGGTAGGCACAGCGAAAGAATTTAAAATTTTTCCAATCCCAATTGTAGATCTATCAATGGCATTTAAACTGAGTTAGAAATATTCATACCTTTTCAGTTAGGGTTTTTCGATCTCTAGGAGCCAACCCCTCAGGTCCGCTCCCTCTACCGTATCCACACGAATGCTCTCCAACATAAACTACGTTCTAGCATCTCCAACATCTCCTAGGGTTTCCCTTGCGTCTCTAAATTCTCATTTGTGTATGAGTTTTTCTGCTCTCTCAATTTTATAACTCATGAGGACTATATTCGAATTTCAAAATTAATCTATATTAATTTCAAAATTAATTAATCCTTAATTATCTTGATGAGCTAATAGTTTAAATTAAATCTGTCCAACATTTTTAATTTAACCTATTTATTTAATTCAAATAAAGAGCCAATAGATTTAATTTATCTTCATAAATTAAATCTGAGATACTATATCTCTATCATGTTAGTTATTAAATTTAATTTATCTTAATAAAATTAAATTTAAAACTAACACAATATTATAATATCATATAATACACACACAGATATATATATATATATATATATAAACATGTATTTTGAATATATATATATATATATATATATTTAATATTATTAATTTTTTTTCACAAATTTTATATTATATATATATAAATATAAAATCTGTCCACCCTAGATTAAACCTTATTCCTTCCTAATTAGTCATAAGCTTTCCATTAATTTTGGACCAATTTCCCTCCTTTCCCTTTGGCCCAAAATGACGCTATATAGGGTCCTTCATAAACCCAAATGAGATCCATCTAATTACTCTAACCAAAGTGCACAAAATATAATATTTTATGACAATTCTCACGTGTGCTCATATCTTGATCAATTCTTGTTTAATCCCTTGGCTCAAGATAATGACACTTGGCATATTTATTACCTAAGTAATTATTTTTCCTTCTCCCTTAATGTTTTGGCAGTAAATATCCACCAATAAAGGGGAAATATGGGCTTTTACTTTATTCCACAATTTACCCAATTGTCATTACACATTTTTTCCAAATTGGCAATAGTTGGCAATTCTAGCAGATTTTCTCACCAAACTTTGAAAAATCATAACTTTATTTGTAGAAATCTAATTGGAGTGATTCTAAAGGTTATGAAACCCTTATTGAGTCTATTTTCACAAAAATATATAGTCTTTAGCCAACTAGAAGCTCAAAATTCTTAGAAATTTGTTAAACCTTACCTGTTTTAGAATTGGTTCCAGAAATAGGGTCTAATTTTGATAAATCATATCCCTTTATCCTCAAGTCCAAAAATCACATATTACCTATCAAGAAGACTACCATGCTAGAAAAATACATTATCAGCAAATCCTCATTCCTATGACTCTTGCCAAACTGGGGCTTAGCAGTCTACTTGATTCAGGCTTATTCTCAAGGCTCTAATCCCAAAATTTAGGATATTACAACTTTTATGATAAGATATTGTCTTTTTTTAATCACGTTGTGGAAATAGGATTCATACCCCAAATGACTCGCCATTTCATAATTTCTGGACCAACTGTTGATCAGCTGCTTAATCAACTGCAAACCTATCAACCTAAATCAAATCTATTAGTTAAGCAAATAGGTGATAAATCGTTAGATAGCAGTTAGAAGCAGAATTCAGATACCACTCTTTAGTTGTAACTCTCCTTAAGCTCTTGGTTTTACTCTTAGCATTTTGGTTTACTTTATTGTGTGTTAATGTTTGTGGGAAAAAAACTTTCTCTAAGCTCTATAAGACATTAAGGACAATGTCTAATTTTGGTTGGGAAGAGTAGTAAAAAAAATATATTTAGTTAGTTAGTAAAACCATTAGATGCATAGGATGTGGAAAAAATGGTTGAGTAAGGAGTTATTCTTAACTCTTGATATGCATTTTATTAGTCGCATGTTTTTTATTCCTTTTTTTTAAAAAAAAGGAGTAAACGTAAAAAAACAATTCATCCTAGTTAGGTGCTTTATAATGATCTTAAGAAGTATACAAGTTTGAATTTAGAGATTTTATAGCATTAATGAACAACTAATTATTGCAATTGGTGATGAATTTTGAGATTGAATGAGATAAGTTTGAAAGCCCCTGACTGTGAGCTTTTAAGCTTATTTAATCAATAATGATTATTTCTCTTGTTTGTGAGATTCACCTATTAAGTTGTCACTTTAGAACTTGATTTAAATTTGGTTGAAATTACATTTAACATGCACATTTAAAGATGATAAAGACAGTCATTTTTTTTAGTTAGAGCCAAATAGCCGACCTTATAATTATATCGTTGATAAGTCCATTTGAGCCTAATTGATTTTTTCTTTATTCTTAACCCATTAACATGAGCTTTAATGATATATCAAGTATTTTTACCTAATTCAAAAGATTAGCAGAGCATTTGAAATTTTTATGAAATGGGCTTTTGACGAGTGTGGGGTTGTATATATCATTCACTTTAGAATTGTAGAATTATGGAACAGAAAAAAAGAAAGAAGAAGAATGGAATTAAATATTTGAATTATGGGTTGTGTTGATGAGATATATTTATTTATAAATTGGCTCATTTTTCAATTGCTCTTTTTCTTAAATGTAGCTCTTCATATCATATTTTACATTCCTTTTACCTTAACCCCATTACAACCCTCTATAAGTCCTTTTCATTTGAACTATGCATGTGAATTAGGTAGTGGAGATTGAGATTTTTAACAAGCATATGGTAGTGCAATTTTTTCAGTTGAATTTGAGCGAAACAATTACCCTTAAACACTTGAGAGATTGAGAGAATGAGTAACAATTACAAACTTGGTTCAGTCATTTTCAAATAAAGTTGCCAGTTTATATTATCGTTGATTCATGAATACTATGATCTATTTATTTTTCAATTGTGATCTTGCTTATGACTTGACACTTCTGATTTTATTGAAAGCACTTATTAGTCACTCCTTGTTTGAGAATGTCCAAGAGCAAACTGTGGGGGAATTTGATAAGTAAAATATTTATATATTTGTCTTCTCTTATATGATGATTTTGTGGATGATATTTGAGCTTAATTTAATGAATTTGGGTGTAATTGATAAATAAATAATGATTTTGGCATAAAATAGAATTTGAAAAATACTAAATCATACCATGTTTCAGCTTATACATAATAAGATTGTAACGCCTTATTCTCATAATTGGTCAAATAAGCTTATACACAATAAGTCTGAACCATTTTCATAAAATTGTTTTAAATTCCCAATCTCAAGACAAGATTCAAACCTGTAATGTAATTGAGTGGGTATACAATTAGCACATCTTCCACAGCTAGGAGTACTAATCTTTTAGTGTTCTTATATATACATATCATGTAAGTTATATACAATTCCTTAAAATTCAACAACAAATAAAAGTCCTAAGCCTTTATCTATGTGCTCCGGCCGTCCTTGTTTACCTGCTTGCCTTTTGAACTGTTTGCCCTTACTGTAGGTTAGTCATTGGAAAGAGTGAGATTCATATGAATCTCAGTAGTAATAATTCACTTATATGATATACAATTTCACATAGCATGTAAGCAATCATCACATAATAGCATTCATAGCAATCAATCATTCTTGACATTTGTGACAATCATAGCATTCATAACAATTCTTGACATGCTTGACATTTGTAACATTCATAACAATTCTTGACATTCGAAATAGATGATGATATGCACATACATACAAAGTATTATACATGATATAAGAACAAGAGTCACTACCTTGGTTTGTCTGATCTCGTTTTGCTACGCATTTCTTACGCTAAGGGCATATATTAAATCCATAAATAGATTAAGGACGATGAGTTATTAATTATTTCATTCCTTTAATAACTCTAAAATACTTGGGGTTGGTTATCATTTGAGTCCTTTAAGTGGCTATGGGAAGCTCAAACAAAAGCCTAAAGGGTTGGGGAGAGCTAGACCAGAAACTACCTTTCAAAAATTTAAAGTGCTGAAATTAGGTGTTGGTCGTGGTCCAGGAATTGTTTGGCTACGGCCAAAACCAAGTTAGAAAATTTTTTACTGTAGCCAAGAACCTTCTGGCTATGACTAAGAGAAGGTCAGACACTTTTTGGCTGTGGCCAAGAACTTCTGGCCACGGTTAAGAAAATGCCTGTTTCTTGGCTGAACTACCAAAAATCATAACTAAATCTGCAAAAATCAAAATGGAGTGATTCTAAGTCCCACTTGATGCGTCTTAAGTCCTCTGAACAAGAAAAATAATAACCACTACCATCTACAACCACAAAAATATAGAATTCAATGAATTCCCATACTGTTCGAGAATCAAGTTAAAAAACAAGGCCAACTTCAAAAATCTATAACTTCCAATCCACCAGTCCAAATTTCTTATAATAGCTATCAGATTAAAGCTTAGAATGTTTACTTTAATCCTAAAAAGTTTCATAACATTTGGACTAGGTTTGGCTAACCAAAACTTCACCACAAATAGATTCCCTCATAGAAACTTCAATCCAGCAATCTACAGTTTTGCAATTCCACTATCAAACATGTCTAATATCATCTCTAATCCTCATAAATCATCATTTTTATGATTAAAAAAACATATAGCTCTAAAATCATAGCTTGGATGAAATCATAGGGCAGCCTAAGAAATGTTCAGAGCTCAACAAAACTGTAAATCAATTGGTTCAAATCGAATCTTGTACGTACCTCTACTCGATTCTACTACCGGTTCTTGATTTTGGCAGCACATCCCCTAGGTAGATGGCTCCAAAGACCTCTTATCAAGAATCCAAAACCATAGAAAGAGAGATCTTATCGAGTAGAGTAATATTAGAGAAGACTTTGGAAGTTGGAAACGCCGAATCAAGGATCAAACTGGTTCTAGAACACATAAATTTCCACTATTCCTTCTTTCTCTTTCTTCTTTCATTTTCTACTGTTTTTCCTCATTTTCCCTCTATTTTTAGGGCAGCTGGAAGAAATTATGAAGAGGGAGGGAGTTTTAATCTTATCGAACTCAAATACTTAGCCTAGATTGTGCCAACTGTCACAATCTTATGGATCCTTGAAAAGCAAGTGGTAATTACTCAACTATGGTTGGTTTACTTGGGTTAAACTTTCTTGCTCCCTACTTTAGCCAACATTTATCCCAATTAAAGGGAAACATAAATTGTTGCTTCCTTTATTGGTCAAATGACCATTTTGCTCTTACATTTATTTCCATTTTCGCACTAGCTAGAAAACTGGACAGAATTTTCATCAAACTTTGAAAATTCATATCTTTATTTATCGAGATTCAATTGGTGTGATTCTAAAGGTGTGTTTGGTTCAACAGAGGTTAGGTTAAGTGAGGTTTAGTTAAGTTAGGTTAGAGGAGGTTATAATATGGTTTGGTTTAAACAAAGGTTAGGTGAAGTTTGGTATCTTGTTTGGTTCAGGAGGTTAGGTTAGGCGAGTTAATTATAAGTGGACAAAACTACCCTTCTACATATTTTTCTTTTTCTTTTATAATGTATTTATTAATAATAATTTTTTGCAAAATTATTATTTATAAAATAATTATTCTAACTTATTTTCCTCACGCCAATTTAACACAGGTATCTCCAATCTACATCAGTCTCCCCCGCTGCATTTGAAGTAGGGCTTGAGGCATTGAGAATTAAATTGGACGTAAAAAGAGAAAACATGGGGTTATGATGGAGAAAGAGCTCGAAAACTTCATTGAAAACAAACCGAGAATAAGAGTCGACAGGGAAACTAGTTTGGACGGGCATAAAGTGATGACTTTTTACAGGGGAAGGCAGTGTTGGAATTTTAAAAAATTGCCATGGAAATTTTGTCACAATTGGATACAAAATATCTCTCACCTAGAAAAAACCCCAATTTTGGAGGGTTCACAACGTAGGTTAGGTGACCACTAGAAGACAAAAAAACTTCTCACACCTAACCTAACCTCCTTCCAACTAAACACCTATTTTTATTCTCCAACCCCACCCCAACTTAACTTAACTTAATAAAACCTCCAACCAAACAAAGCCTAAAGGCTATATGACCCTTATTAAGTCTACTTTCAAGGAAAAATATAGCCTTTAGTTGACTTAAAGCTCACAATTCCCAGAATTATTGTTTCTAGACACTGCCACTGAAAATCACCAGTATCACTGGCCTAAATTCAAAAATACATAACTCTTTGTGTACGGCTCCAAATGACCTCCATGACCTACTAAATTAAAGCCTGATAAGTCTAATTTCATACTGAAAAATATCATAGGCATTAGACATCATTTTTCTATTTAAAAATGTCAGACAACAAATTGCTCGTAGGAAAACTCACTAGCAACAAATTCAAATGTGTACTATTTATGTTCTAAATATACACATGTTGTGTGTGACCACCAATTGCCTTGTTTTTTCATTTTATTCCCTTAAATGGCATAAAAATATATGGAATATTAGGGAATATCATTATACCCTTTTGAAATACTTGCTTAACTGGGGCTTAACAGTTCACTTGATTCAGGCTTATTCTTGAGCCTCTAGTCCCAAAATTTGGGATATTATAATTCTTCCCCCATTCAATAAATTTTGTCCTTGAAATTTGAACATCATATAGAATTATTTATACTTTAGGGAAATACTTTTGTTACTCAATCTATCTCTTTGATATGTAGGCTCACAAACCATGCAACACAACCATCATTATATTCTTAACACAAATCTCAGCTAGTATTTAGCATTCGCATTGATCATAATGACATTCGACAATCAGTGTGCAACAAAAACAACTGGCATGTAAGATCATACAACTTAGGGTCTCTGTCCCTATTCCTCGGGTCACTACCTGACATAATTCTGAATACATTGATCATCCAAAGGATACACTGGTCCACTAGGTCTTTGGGCCTATGGACAGAAAGGTTGACTACAACATTATGGGCATATAGGTTCTTACAGCCTAAGGACACTGCCCCAAGCAATCTTACAAACCAAGTAATATTGAACATGGAATCCCCCTATACTTACAAGCACTTCGGGGCTTACTTCTTCGAGCCTCCGCTTGTCACCATTCTTAAATACATAACATTCTGCCGACTTAAGGACATATATGTCCATCAGGTCTTATGGCCTTAAAACTTTCGGTTTATCATATTTGCTAAATACATATCAAGATTAACGACCTTATGGAAGCCCATAAGGATTTTATTCCAAGCTCTACCTCTTACTACTCAAACCCTTCATATATTTATGCAATATCCATAAAGCATGTTAAACAAACTATCTCATAACTTAACAATTACCAGCCTAAGGGCGTACTACCTATTAGGTCTTAGGGCATTTCATAACTTAACACTGCCTGCCCAAGGACAACTGCCCACTATGTCTTAAGGCATTTAATAACATAACACTACCTTCCTAAGGACATACTGCCTATTAGGTCTTAAGGCGTTTCATAACATTTGTAACATACTTGACATTCATAACATACTTTACATTCGTAACAATTCCCTATATTCATGAAATGAATACCCGTCATGGTAAATACATACATGCAGAACCATTACATAATGTATGAGAACTTGAGTTGCTTTCCTTTATACCATTGAGCCTGTTCTTTCTTAATTCCCTTCTTCTATCTTTCTTTCAACACATAGTACTAGAGCAACCCATGGCAATACACTGGGTCAAATAAACCCTTCTTCTAAGAAACCCATCGGATGTGGGACTCATTACAATGCACCGCCTTTAAGAGTCAATGTTCGGGTAGCTCTACTTTATAGTTCGATATTACTGCCGTTCTACTCTATGATACTTTACTCAGTGCTTTACTCAGTCTACTCTGACTGGCCAGTCCCTACATTCTTGACACTCTATAGGCAGCCCTTTCTGATCAAAACCCCCATAGGTATCTCTCTCCTGTTGGCTATCTCTGAAGGAAAATACCATTGTAATAGGAAACCCAGATCTTATAAGGTCCCTTTTCTCCAGCAATTCTGCCATCTCATCTTGAGTCATTTTGTATGGACCTTTAAATATTAGTCTAGCTCCAGACATAGTTCTACTTCCCTTACTAGCGTAATCTACCCATATTGTACAGGAAATTCATAAGCCACTAGTATAACTTCTATTATCTCCCTCATCCATAAGACCATAACTTGAGGCTTTTCTCAATCTTTCTATTACTTTGTTCCATAAGGGAACAAACTCTTAATCATTCTTTAATGGGCAGATTCTATAATCATAATCTTTCCCTATATTAGATTAACAACTGGCAACCTTAAGAAATCATCAAACACATTTTTCACAGATTATAGCACTTTAAAATGTTTGGGTCAATTCAAATGCCTAAAGAATTAATTCAACTATTGTTTGATTCTTAGGTTACAATTCATTGGGTAATAACTCTTTGAATATTCACCCAATCTTCTAGATTCATAACTAAATCTAGAACCTTAACAACACCTGAGTCAAGAAATCATTCACCTCAATTATACCTAATAGGCGTGCTCAAATCATGATTCATAATTCATATTCTAATTCTTGAAACATTCGTAAAATATTCTTTTAGCATCATTATTCCTCCAAATCAATATAATTGTACTAGCTATAATTATGAGTAGAGTATTCTATCTCATGAGACTTCAGCTATCGAGAGGCATCCGCCACCATTTTGTCCTTTTACACTAAGGCACATCCTAATCCCGTATACTCATTACACTGTAACCTTTACATGTCACTTCACTTGCAAACCATATAGGTTGCATCTTTGTAGTCCATATTGGCTGCACTAGGATTAGGGATAATAGAGATTGGTATGAATGTCAGTCCCTCCCTTAGCTCCATGAAGCCCCTCTTATAATTTAATAACATCAAACTCTTTCATTCACATGAGGTCTATCAATGGCCAAGCGATTTGGGAGTCAGGATATCTCCCCAACAATATTTGGTAAGACCTAGAAAACTGCATATCTCGATACCAATTTTTGGCCTCTTCCAGTTCAATACTTTTGATCATACCTTTATGCCTTTAAATTGTGAGCGAAAAATAACCTATATGCTAGTGAGTTGAGTAATACACTTTATACCCTTGTGTGACTATTTTACTTAGATTTAATCTTATTAAACTTCGTATCTTAATATAAATTTCTTTATATGTGATTGACAACCCATATTGCACACTTAGTTCCTAGGGTATGTTTACTTGAGTTCTTGCAGTTTCTTAGTCAATTCAATTTGTCTCTTTTCTTTCTTCAACCTATTTTCAAGATTGATTTTTCTTTGCCCAGGAGTGCAAAAGATTTAGTTTGGGGGAGTTTGATAAGTATATATTTTATAATTAAATAGGTATATATTTTGGATATATCCACTGGATTTATTAATATTTTATGCCTATTTAATTATCTTTTATATACTTTTCTATCTTTTTATTAATGATAGGATAATAAGGAATTTTAACAGAAAATCTACTCATATTCGATCCTATTTTATTGTCCAGGAGATATTATATGAAGAAAGAGAAAAAAGAGAAATCAAATGACATAAATATATATATATATATATATAACAAAGGTGCTGTAGCAAATTGTAGAAGTAAAAGAAAAAAAAAGAGAACTGCGGGTCCTATGTGCCGAACATCAAGAAATCAAGATGCGGATTCTATGTCATATATATATATATATATCTTTTAAGAAATTGGAAGGATATTAACTGCGGACCCCACGTGAAGCAAAGAAAGGAAGTAATAGATTAAAATAAATCCCCATGTTATGCTCCGTTGAGAAGATAATATAATATAATATAATATATTATCTTATATTGAGATGATAGAAGATATACAATTAAAGAGACGTCAAGAATAGCATGCATGGAAGGCTATATATATCATACATGCAAGTGGGAGGAGGGCGGACACAGTGGAGACACAGCTAGGACGATAGAGGCTAGAAGCAGAGTCAGGATAGAGCCTGAACAAGGAAAGCAGAGTAGAGATTAGGGAGCGTGTTTGAAGATTCAAAGAGATTTGGAGCTTTAAATTTGGTTTTCCATTAATTTCTCTCTCTCTTTTTCTTAGTTTTTGATATGAACCGAATTATTATTTATGGTTTTAATTTGTTGATAAACATGAGTAGCTAATTTTCTCATTCTAGGATTTTCTTGAACCTATTTATGGATTGAATTATTTATTTACTCACATTTTTGCATCGAATAAAGTTTTTGTATTGATTTTATCTTTCTCTTAATGCCTCTAAATGCCTGATCACCATTTAGTTGTCTTGTTTATTTAAATTAATCTTGAGAAAGATAATTTAAGTGTAGAACTTGGGTAAAATCATGTTAGACTTGAAGTTTAGGTATATTAAATGGATGGTTTATTAGTATCATAGAGATATAGTTACTAACCTAGTATTGTCAAATTAAGATTAGTGTTTAAAGTTAGTCCTTATAAATTAATACAAGAGATTGATTAGTTTATTAGGATAAATATTTGGTTTTGACTCGAGAGAGCGTTATCGAATACTTTTGAATCTTAGACAAATACATGTTTTCGTTTGATTTCTTATTGAGGGTAAATTAATTAGTTTATGAAATAAATAGGGGATAGATAATCTTAGGTTCCTCCTATCTTGAAGTCCTCAATTTAATCAATTAATTTTTAAGTATAAAATTTCTTTCAAAATATTCTCACTTAACCTGATTGATAACTTAATTGAGATAATTAATTCATTTTTGTCATAGTCCTCATGGGAATGATCTTTTTATATTACTTGCGACCTGTACGCTTGCGGTAAAGCTAGATGGCTAACATGGTCTTTGGTCTAGTTTTTCCCAATCCTTTGGGATCTGCTTGGGCTTCTAGTAGCCACTTAAAGGTCTCAAATGATAACCAACCCTAAGTGTTTTGAAATTAAGAATTGAAATAGGGAATACCTCATAGTCCTTGATTATGGTTTATAGGATTTGACATTTACCCTGAACATGATAAACTAGTGCCAGAGCATGAGCAAAAAGAACAAGGTAGTGACTCTTTTTCTTATATCATGTATAATGCATTGTATGTTTGTACTTATCATTGAATTATAACGAATGTGGATGCTACTATGAATACAGCTGTGATAGTTGTCGTTATTGTGAATACATCGCAAGTTGTCATTATTACGAAGACAACATAAGCTGTCGTTATTGTGATTACAGCAAAAGCTATCGTATTGTGTATACAGCCATGAGAGCTGTCGTTATGTGACGAAAGTCATAAATGTGATACTACTTTATGATTTGCTTACATGCTTTATGATTATATATATTATGAGTGATTGTTACTACTAAGATTATTTTGAATCTCACTCTTTCCAATGACTAACCACATCTAGGGCATATAGGTCAAAGGAGAAACAAGTGACAAAGGGCCGTTAGTGCTTCTCGATAGGAGCTTTGGGCTTTTATGTTGGTTGTCATATTTTTTGGGAATGTTGTATATATTGTACATATTGTAAATTTGGATAGTGTGGTATAATCCCCAATATAGGAAAGTGAAACAGGCGAATACACCCTGTAAACCCCTTTTAGTGAATGTATGAACCTCAGTGTTATTGGGAATTTTTGTTTACACTCTGATATTTATGAATGGAACTGAACTGCACAAGCCTAATATATTCAAAATGTGGATGTGAGACCGTATTAAACATGCTTAGGAAAAAGGTTTTGAAAACCCACTTTATCACAGGGCCAAAACCTGTCATGAAGTTAGGACTGTTAATAATTTTTAAAATTATCCATTGGTCTCCAGTTTAATCTAATGAAACATTTTCAAACTATAATCATGGCTATTAAGGTAAGGGTTACACTAAGGGCATATGGTATTCTTTTTCGTGCAGGGAGAGACAGAAGAAACTTTGAAAAGTATACCAATGGTAAGAGAGTTCCCTGAGGTGTTTCGGGACGATCTTAACTGATTGCCTCCGGAAAGAGAAGTAGAATTTCTGATTAAAATTATTCCTGGAGCTGGTTCTATATCAAAGGCCCCATACAGGATGACCCTAAATGAAATGGTAGAGCAAAAGAAACAGATTGAGGAGTTACTTGAAAAAGGGTTCATTCAACCTAGTATTTTGACGTGGGGAGCTCCAGTATTATTTGTCAAAAAGAAAGATGGGAGTCTGAGGCTATGTATATATTACAGAAAACTGTACAAGATAATTGTCAAGAACAAGTATCCACTTCTGAGAATTGTTGACCTTCTAGATCAACTGTCTGGTTCTTGTGTATTTTCAAAGATTGATCTAAGGTCAGGTTATCATCAGCTGTGAGTAAAAGCAAAAGATGTACCAAAGATTGCTTTCAGGACTAGGTATTGCCACTATGAGTTTCTGGTAATGCCCTTTGGATTGACCAATGCACCTACTATATTCATGGATTCATGAATCGTGTCTTTTGACAGTACCTAGATCAATTTCTAGTGGTGTTTATCGATGACATTCTGATATACTCTAAGAGTAATGAAGAACATGAGCAACATTTGAGAATAGTGCTAAAGATCTTACGTGAAAAGCAACTCTATGCCAAACTAAGCAAGCGCGAGTTCTGGCTTTCAGAGGTAAAGTTTCTAGGCCATGTTACCTCGTAAGAAGAAGACTCAGTGGATCCCAGAAAAGTGGAAGCAGTACTGAACTAGATGAGGCCAGAACTGTTATTAAGATACACAGTTTTTTGGGTCTTGCTGGTTATTACTGGAGATTCATTCAGAATTTCTCCTGTATCACAATCCCGATGACCAAGCTCACACAAAAAGATCAACTGTTTAAGTGGGATAAACTGTTAGAACCAACTGACACCCAAGAGGGGTGTAATAACCCAATTTAAGATTAAGGGCCAATGATGTTAGTAATGATGTAATTACTGTTGAACTTAATGTGAATGTGTTTTAATCAATGCTTAAGCCATATATTTATGCTTAAGAGTGGATTAACATTTTAAGTGGGTAAAGATATAGGGGACGGGGCATGTTGAGCTAGAAGAATGATATAAATATGTTTAATGATGATTAGGTAAAGGTTGTGATAATATGGGGCAAAATGGGAAATTCACTTACCGATTGGTTAGTTACAAAAGAGGGAACTCATTGGTAACTTAAAGATCAATGGGTGTGGTTAATTGTCAAGACATCAATGGCTAGGATTTAAGGACTAAGGGGTGGAATCCTATACTCATGAGCTTATGTGCAATCATGGAGGATGAACAAGATGGTGCCAAGTGTCAAAACATGAACCATTGGATGAAGTCAAAATTTCAAATTTTGCTTTTCTCTTCCCTCTCTCTCTTAAGTAGGTTGGAGTATGGAAAAGGGAAAAAAATCTATTTCCCTTCATAATCATCTACATCTTATCTTTTCTCTCTCCTTGGCCTCCATTTTTAGTGTAAGAGAAGGAAGAAAGAGAAAGTGAAAGGTGAATATTTGGTCTTGTAAATGGCCTTGTAAGCTCCAATACCTTTCACTTAACTATTACAGTAAAATTCCTCCTTTCCTTCAACTTTTCAGTAGGATTCTCAGGTAGAGTTCAAGAGTACACTTCCTGACCTGTAAGTGATATGGGCTATCACTTGAGTGAACCAGGACTCACTTGAGTGCAAGGGTGTTTTGAACTATGAGGCCTCTTCTCGAGTAAACACTCGCATGCCATTTTCAAAGAGTGTGATCTGACACTCGCAAGTGTTGCGTCGTCACTTGAGTTCAGAGGGTTGTGCTCGAGTGAGCTTCCCACACTAAAGTTTTTTGTACTCTAGGGAAAATTCTTTCTGTGCTTCACTTTCTGGGACTCGAGTATATTTGAGGTCATCACTCGAGTACTAATCCTCATGCTCAAGTGCACCTTCAGTTCTAAAATTCCTATTGCTCTCGGGTTGTCACTTCTAGCACTTCACTCGATGGGACTCGGGTGAATTTGTGTCCATGACTTGAGTGTGGTCCTGAGTGCTCGAGTGTAGTGAGCACTTTCTTGCTATGATATTGCTCTCTATCAAACACTCATGAGTGAGAGCTACCTTTACCCGAGTGTAAGTCCTCTATCACTCAAGTGAGGCCGTCTTTACTCGAGTGAGTTAGCCAAAAATTAGTGCTTTTGCTTCCAAGGAGGGATCTTTGGGGTAGCTCTACCAATCCTTTTGGTAGTTGTCTAATTTTCTAGTAGACACCTAAGGGACTTAAATGACAACCAATTTTAAGTATTTGAGAAATAAAAGGTTGGAATAGAGACTAATCCGTTATCCTTGGTTTTGATTATAGGCTTTGATATTTGCCCTGTGGGGAGACAAGTCTGTACTAAGGGATCAGTGGAAAGAACAAGGTAGTGACTCTTTCTCTTATATTATGTGTAAAGCATTCTATGTCTCATTGTCATGCATAGTGATTATCTGTGATACTGCTACTACTATAGTGGAAGCTGTCGTATTGAGTATAGTGATTACAGCATAAGTTTTCATATTGAGCATAGATATTACAGCGAAAGCTGTTGCATTGTGTATATAGCCGTGAGTGCTGTTATATATGGCCTGAGCCATGTACAATGTGTTGCTACTTAACATGATCTTACATGTTGTGTGTTTATATATTGTATGAGTGATTTGTTACTACTTGGATTCTTTTGAATCTCATTCTTTCCACTGACTAACCTTTCAAATAGGGCAAGTAGATCAAAGGCAAAAGAGACGACCAAGGGCGAATAGTGCAGGCACAAGATTTAGTTGGTTGTCATATTTTGGATTTAGGGATGTAAACATATTTTGGTTATATAATCCCCTATTTGAGAAATTGTAAACTCTAGATATAAGTAAATATATATATAAAACCCGGGGTTTGCCAGGAGTTTTGCTATACACTCTATATGTGTGAATGTGATTTATCTTCGCGTAGTAATTGTATTCAAATGTGAATGTGAGACCAGATAAAATGCAATTGCAAAACGATATTTGTGAAAACTTTATCTCAATGATGGGATATTAAATGTCTTTTAGTGATTATTGGTCTCTATTTCACTTTAATTTGCTATTTTTGATATAATTACGGTAAGGGGGTTACATTTGTGATATCAGAGTTGTAGTTCCTGGCAAGGGTAAAGTTGCTAGGGTAGTTCCCTTAGACTGGCTTAAGGATAAGATGGATTGTGAGTAATTGTTGCGTGTACACATGTTTATTTTGTTGATATGGATATCTTTGTGAAATTGTGGACATATGTGTATACTTTAACTGTGATATTAATAGGGTGAGTTATTTATAGAATGAATAGAATAAGAGGACACCCCAATATCCAGTAAGTAGACCCAGAGATGGAAATGGGCAATGATAATCCACCAGACCCGATGTGGGAAATGATGGGTCTAATATGTGACTATAAGAACATGATAGTTGAGCTTCCAGAAGAGCTTAGAGAAGATCGAGCAAGGAATAATGAGAACAGGGTTTAGTCTACTCAGGAGGAGACTAAAGAGGAGACTGTAGAGGGATCAAACAGATCACATAGGTCCCCACCTCATCCGGCCTCGAACCAAGAATCACATGGGTACTTGTAAGGGAGGAGCGAGATATGCAGTACTGGGTCTCCAAATTCTGCAAACATCTGCCTCCAGTGTTCAAAGGTAGATTTGATCCTCAGGTAGCTGAAGATTGGTTGAACCTCCTTAAGAAAATTTTTGAGGTTCTGGAGTGCCCATCTGAGATAAAAACTTAACTGGCTGTGTTTAAGCTTGAGGGAGATGTAGACCATTGGTGGTGGAATATCACCCTTTCATTGTGAAGCGAAAATGTGCCACTGACCTGGGAGGTGTTCCAGCAATAGTTCAACCAAAAATATTTTTCTGAGTCAGTGCAGCTTGAGAAGGAGACTGAATTCCTCTCAATCAAGCAAGGTGGTTATGAGTCTTTTGATGATTACCTATCTCGTTTCATCCACTTGTCTCGATATTCCTCTTATCATCAGAAAATGGATGATGAGGAGTTGAGCTCAGACATGTTAACGCGGGGTTTGAGGCATGATATGTGAAACAAATTAGCCACCCACCAGTTCACTAAGTTCAATAAGGCGATTAAGGAATGTAGGATCACAGAAAACAATATGAGAGAATTATATCCGGCTAAGGCTGCTAGTAGTTGTAGTGAGCCCAGCAAAGGTAGTGCCTCTCAGAAGTGAAAAGGCCAGGGATCATCTTCATATAGTGGCAATGGTAAAAAGCCTTATTAGTCTGGGAGTCATGATCAGCAAAGAGTGTTAGATCTCATGTTTTGATGATAACAAAAGAATGGTATGAAAAAGAAGTGATTAATAAATAAGTTTGAGCAAAGGAATAACAGGGATAAGCATCACTTGAGGTAAGCATTGGAGTAATGAAGAAAGGCCAAGAGAAAAAGCTGAGAAACTTGATCAGAAGCAAGTTTTCTAAGGCATTACTCGAGTAGGTACTCGAGTAGTGAGATAAAACTTGAAGTAACCAGAAGCACCTTCCAATAACCTGCCAACGTTACTCGAGTAGGTACTCGAGTAATAGTGTAAGTATTTTCAAGTTGCTCTCGGCTTGCCAATGTTACTCGAGGAGCTACTCGAGTAACCATATGAAAAACTTCTAGTTGCTCTCGGCCTGCCAATGATACTCAAGTAAGTACTCGAGTAACTCTGTTTCTGAAAATGTGTTGCTCTCGGCACTTTGTACCACTGCCAATGTTACTCGAGTAGGTACTCAAGTAACACACTGAGGTAAGTGAAAACTTGAAGGTAGTACCCGAATAACTTGATTTAAGTTTATCTCACTTTCCTCGAGTCTTTACTCTAGTATGCAAGTATTTAATGTTCTATTTTAAGAGGATTACTCGAGTATGTACCCGAGTATGCAGTGTTATGTTTGAAGGAAAACCTCAAGTCATTACCCGAGTAAGTTATGTACAAAAAGTAAGTGTACTCGAGTAGGTACTCGAGTAACAAGGTAATCAGACTTGATGTGCTCTCGGCCTTGAAATCCTGCCAACATTACTGTAGTAGAGCATCGAGTAATGAAATTTATTTGAAGGTTTACTCGAGTTGGTACCCGAGTAACCTATGAAGTTGTGAATGCATTACTCGAGTAGGTACCCGAGTAAATATGAATTTTCAAAGGTTTGAAATTTAGTTATTCCATGCATTACCCAAGTAATCTTGTATTTGTCTATTGACTTGAAGTTAAATAAAGCTTTCCCGATGATACTCGAGTAAGTATTCGAGTAAACTTCATGTGATACTCGAGTAGCTACTCGAGTAAGCAAACCCAGAAAGTTTGAAATCATTCCAACGGTCATTGTTTTGTTTCCTATTTGATTAAATTTTCATTATATTAGTATTCTTAGCATTTCAACAGATAAACAATGAAGAGATCTTACCAAATAAGGAAAGTCAAAAGCAACGCTCAAATGTCACCGACCGTCACCTACCGCAAACGTATGTTTTTCAAAAACTGGAAAAGTCAATAGTGGCTGCGCACGCTCCAACGGACATGAAGAAATATGTTCCAGTAATCATTACCAACGTATCTATAAATATGGGAACATCTAAACAGAGAAAACACACAAGAACACACTCACGAACGTATCATCAAGTTCATTACTCTGTTTTTCATTGTACTTGTGATTCTATGCTTCAGTGATTCTTATTCACTCTATGAGAGAGATATTTCATTCAAACTCAATATTTGTTATTGAGGTAACTTAAGGTTGTGGAACCTTGAGTTGGGATTGGATTACAACTTGTAAGGGGGAGTGAGTGTCCAGGTGTAGGAACTTGCTTGTACTGAGGTGCCAAGAACCCACTGAATCTTGGAAATTATAATGAAACTCTCAGAGAAGCTCTGAGGACTGGATGTAGGTCCAAGTGGTTGTGACCGAACCAGTATAACTCCCGGTGTACACTTCGGTGATATTTCTCCTTACTCTTTCATGTTTTAATTTCAACGTCAAATTTTATATTTGCAACGAAATTTTTAAGATCACCCAATTCACCCCCTCTTGGGTGAAACGGTTGCTCTAACAAAGAGCTCCTACAGTATGGATCTGCCCTCATTGTAATAAGCCACATCATGGCAAGACTTGTGAGGGTGTAGTGATATGCTTCAACTGTAAATAAGTTGGGCATACATCAATTGAGTGCAAACAGCCATAGTTAGAGCAAACACCAAGGGCTCAGGGCTGAGTATTTGCTATGACCTACGATGAGGCCCAGAAATCCCCAGATTTGATACAAGGTACAATCCTTCTCAATGGTTTCCTGTTGCAAGCTATGTTTGACTTGGGTGCAAGTCACTCTTTCATTACATATGATTATGTGAAGCGCCTGGGATTGTTTGTGCATAAATTGCCTTTTGATCTGATTATGTCAATACATATGGGTATTAAGGCCCTAACTATGAAGGTTTGTTTGAACTGTGTGTTAATCATATAGGGTCATGAATTTGTTATCAATCTGATTTGTTTGCCGCTCTACCAAGTAAAAGTCATTTTGGGTTTTGATTAGTTAGAAGCAAATAATGTGTTATTGGATTGTGGGAATAATAGGATAGTGTATCCTATTTCTCAGGTTGTTGATGTTTTGAATGCCAGTGTAAATTTTCTTTTTATAGCTAAAGCTGAGAAATATTTGCAGAAGGGTTGCCATGGGTATATGGTATTCTTATCTATGCAAGGGGTGACCAGAGAAACTTTGAGTAGTATACCCGTGGTATGAGAATTCCCTGAGGTATTTCCAGATGACCTTAGTGGAGATCCTCCTGAAAGGGAAGTTTAATTTTTGATTGAGATTGATCCTGAAGCTAGTGCTATATCTAAAGCCCCATATCGTATGGCCCCAAATGTGATGGCAAAATTAAAGAAACAGATTGAAGATTTTCTTGAGAAAGGGTTTATTAAACCCAATGTGTTGCCTTGGGGAGCTCATTTTTTGTTTGTCAGAAAGAAAGATGGGAGTCTTGGTTTATGTGTTGATTATTGAGAGCTGAATAAGATTACCGTAAAAAAACAAGTGCCCTTTTCCTAGAATCGATGACTCAATTATTTGGTGGATGTTTGTTCTCGAAGATTGATCTAAGGTCAGGGTATCATCAGCTGCGGGTGAAAGCAGAAGATGTTCCAAAGACTACTTTCTGGACTAGGTATGGTCATTCTGAGTTATTGGTGATGCCATTTGGGCTAACCAATACACCTGCTGTATTCATGGATTATATGAACCGTGTCTTTTGACAATATCTGGATCAGTTCATTATGGTGTTCATTGATGATATTTTGATATACTCTAAGAGTACAGAAGAGCATAAGTATCATTTGAGAATTGTGTAGAATATATTACGTGAGAAGCAGCTCTATGCCAAATTGAGTAAGTGTAAGTTTTGGCTTTCAGAAGTAAAATTCCTAGCCATGTTATATTGCAAGAAGGGGTCTCTGTGGATCCTAGTAAAGTGGAAGCAATACTGGACTGGAAGAGGCCAGAAACTGTTGTAGAGGTACGTAGTTTTCTAGGTCTTGTTGGTTACTAATGGAGATTCATTCAGAATTTCTCCCGTATTGCCTTGCAGATGACCAAGCTCACAAGAAAAGATCAACCGTTTATATGGGATGAACATTGTGAAACTTTCTTTGTGGAGATGAAAAAGAAGTTGAGTACAGTACCTATGTTGATTATACCTGATTTCAGCTTGACTTATGCTATGTACAGTAATGCGAGTAAGCAGGGATTAAGGTGTGTCCTTAATAGCAGGGACATGTGGTGGCCAATGCCTCTCGATAGCTCAAACCTTATGAAATGAACTATCCCACTCATATTTTGGAGCTTGCAGCCATTATGTTTGCTTTGAAGATTTGGCGGCATTATTTGTATGGTGTGACGGTAGAACTGTACTGCGACCACAAGAGTCTCAAGTATTTGTATGATCAGAAAGAGTTAAATATGAGACAGCATCGCTAGATGGAGTTACTTAAGGACTACAACCTGGAAATTAAATACCATATGGGTAAGGCAAATGTAGTTGTAGATGCTCTTAGTCGGAAAACGGTGCTTATAACAGCAATAATGATACAAGATAGGAAGTTGATTGCTGATTTTCGAGTTTTTGAATTTGTCCAACTAGGTCATCTGTGCCAACTACACCATCTCCCAATGGGAAAGTGATTTGAGCGGTGAGATTGAAGAAGCTCAAAAGCAAGATAGTTGGATACAGCGTAATCTGGTTAGAGTTAAATGATGAGAAGTTCAGGGCTATGATTTGTCGCCTAGTGGACTAGTGCGCTACCCAAAAAGAATTTATGTTCCACTTAAGGCAGAGCTGAGGCAGAAGATATTAGATGAGGCACACAAGAGCCGATACACTCTTCATCCTGGAATGACTAAAGTGTATCATAATCTGAAATCTGTGTATTAGTAGCCGGGATTGAAGAGTAATGTAACAAAGTATGTAGCGCGGTGTCTGTAATACCCTGAATTTTGAGACTCAAGGCTAGAGAATAAGCCTGAAATAAGTGGATTGCTAAGCCCTGGTTTAGCAAGATCCCAAATTGTGATTAAGGGTTTAATAACTCCAAAAGTGGATGTGGTTAGTGATAATAAACCCTTTTGGAGACTATGATGTGATTTGGCACTCGAATGTGATTTGTAAGTATTGTGATATAGGGGAGGGTGCATTATGAAAGAAAACGAATGAGATGGAATTATAAAATGTGTTTGGAGGTGATTCCAAGGGAATTACCATAATCAAGGGTAAAATGGTAAAGTTACCGACCAATTGATCATTCAGAAACAAACCGTGTCTCAATCAGAGGTCCCATGCACCTACATGTGTCCTTACAAGGTGTCTAGATCAAAAAATCTAGAAAAATTGAAAACTTCCAGCAAACTCCACTCTCAATTGAGCCATATGTACAACACACATGCTGCCTTGCAGCCATCATTCGCATCACAAGCCGACTTCCCAAGCTCCATGCACCGTCCTCTGTTGGATGGTGTTAGCCATGTGGTAAACAGTGGCCCCCATGGGCCCCACTTACCACATTTTATTTTCTGCAATTGTTTTAAAAAAATTCAATTGTTAACGGTTGACGGTTGATTGGTTAATAGTCAACTCTTAACTAGCGACCTGTGACGTGGCACTGATGTGTCTCGGTCTATGTGGCTGGTTAATGAATGACATGGCCTTACATTGATCGATGACATGTCCTTGATGATATGGCACTGAACAAGGACGTGGTACATTCTTATTGGTCCCACGTGGTTTTGTTGACTTATGACATGGCTGAAGACTACCACTTCATCATCTTCAACCTTCAGTTTGGTCAAGTTGACCCAGCTAGAGATCCGGTAGGTCATCGCGATCCGTAAACTTTGAAAGGTCATTCTTTCTTGTTTTAGCTCTATTGTACGCATTCTTAGTGTCGTTGAAATTGTTGCTAAGCAAACTATAGATCTATGGCTTTTACTTGATCTAAAAATGTCTTTTTTAGATATCAAATAATAAGTCAATTGTAGGTGGTGACAATGCAACTTACCAACTTCTTCTTTTTTTTTTGTTTCTCTCTAATATACAATTACTTGTTTCTCAATTAACAAATCCATAATTAATGCTAATTTGTTTCTTGTTTGATAAGACTACTTATTTTCTTATCAAATGGTCTGGACCATCAAGGGCGGACTTGGACCCTAAGTCTAACAAGTGACAACAATCACAAGAGCATATGCTTTCCTTGAGCGCAGAGACGAAACAATAAAAACAAAAGAGAGAGAAAATAAAGAATAATAAGAAAATAAATCAATCCAAATTTAATATTAGATTCAACCTCTAGCCTTTGGTATTACGGCATCACATATGTGGCACCAACCATAAAAGCATAGATTTTCCTTGGGTATAGAGAAGAAAAGAAAAATAGAAGAGAGAAAGAAAAAGAAAAAGAAATCAATATCATCATCATATTAGAATTCACTCTCTGGCTATTGGTATTGAGGCATCACATGTGTGACACTCAATTATAAGGGTATAGGCTTTTCTTAGGGGTATGAGGGAAAACACAATAAACAAAAAGATGAACAATAGATTTCACTCTCTTTAGGCATCTCTAATCATTCCTTTTGCACTCATCCCATTTTCTTGTGTCTTTTCTCTCCCAAAATTTATGTATCTTGCTCTCTCTTGTACTCCCCTTTAAATAGGCATCACCTAGGTTTTGCCTCATTAATGGATTTTTTTTAAATTTTTATTTATTTTTTGTATTTTCTAATAATAAAACTTCCTAACTTAACTTAATCACCATCAATGAGAGATTCTTTTAATTTTTTTTATTATTTTTATATTTTCTCCACAAGTAAATTCCTAATTTAAACCAATAAAAAAGAGAGATAATTTTTGTATTTTTTTTGTTTTCCTTTAATGAATGATAATGTGAATTTCAACCATAACAATTATCAATAAGAAGATATTTTTATTTTCCCCTTTAATGATGATTGTCAATTTGGACCCCAATCATCATCAATGGAAGGAATTTCATTCATTTTTTTAAAATTTATTTTTTCTATTTTCCTCTTAAATGAATGATGACTGTCAATTTGGACCCCAATCATCATCAATTAGGAGATTTTTTTTATTTTTGTTTATTATTATTTTTTATTTTTGAGTAGGGCCCAGATAAAATATGATGTTTACAGTTGCTTCTCTTTACTTGTTTCGTAGTTGAAAAATGTGAGATTCACGTCTATAAAATAAGTAAAGATATGAAAACATATTTTGTCCAGCCAAAAGAATAAGGCGCCCCCTTTAGAACTAAAGAAGGTTAAGACAAAATACAGTGCCCATTAGCCAGAGCACCTGAAATTTGGAAAATATGAAGCTGCCACCAAAATTTTAAAACAAGAATAAGATTAGTCGAGCAAAGAAAGAAGAAGATTGAAGATATTCAAGAAGATATCTTGTTGGATTATGAAGAATGATTATGAATTCAAGAAGATATCTAGTTGGGTTTATGAAGAATGATCATCAATTCAAGAAGATATCTAGTTGGGTTTATGAAGAATGATCATCAATTCAAGAAGATATGTAGTTGGGCTATGAAGAATGATCATTAAGAGGAAAAACAAGAAGAAAGAGATTGAAGAAAGAAGAACTTGCAAGATCAAATGAGACTATCAAGATTCAAACTCTTAGAAGTGATATCGGAGGTTGGAATGAGTCAATACAAAGCTAAAATGACTTATATAGCAGTTATCAAACTTCCCCAAGGTGTTCCCTTGAGTTTTGACTCTCTGCCAAGTTTTGGAGGGCATCACTCGAGTGATGTGTACTCTATTTTGCATAGCATAATAGAGCTTTGGTATTTTGGCTATATCTCTCTAACCTAACCATAAGTCGGATTGTTTTGAAACTAGTTGCGTATGAAAATAGACTCCCAATATGAACTATGGACACTAAAATCACATTAAAAGGAGTTCAGATAAGAGAGATATGATATGTTGAACTTGACACATAAATTATCATTATATTCCAGGACAGCTTTAGTATTTTGGACATAACTCCCAAACTATACATCGGATTGAGGATAAAGAGATTTCCATAGATAGGTAGTTTGTCATATTTGAAGTTATATGCTAAGAGGTATGTCTTTTGGAAGTTGACATTGGAAACTTTGAGGACTATCAGGAATAGTAGACACTCCTCGATCATAACTTTCAAATTTCAATAAGTTTGGAGCTAATTCTTATTGCATTGGAATGTACACAGAAAGAGCTTTCCGATGATGTATCATTTGTAATGTTTTAAATCAAAATGAAGAGATCACTCGAGTGATGAACTTGGACAACGTCCCAGAAGCTCTATGCCATAATTTGAAGGAGATCACTTGAGTGATCACTCAAGTGATGACCTTGAATCACTCAAGTGACTGCTCAAGTGATGCTTCCCAAGAGAATAGAACAACATCTTGAAGATTCCAAAAATCATGTGAATGATTATGTAGCTCACTCTTCTTGCTTCCAGTAACTCTAATACTTCATTATATTAGTGTTTAGTGTATTTCTCTAGGTATACAATGAAGAGATGATGTGAAGAGATAAAAGTTAACTTTACAGAAGCAGAGCATCCACCTAACGTAACGATTAGTTTTTCAAATATGAAAAACGGTCAAGCGAAGCAACTAGATTCTAACGGACAAGTTGAAATGCTCAAATGATCATCAATCCTCATCAACTATAAATAGAAGATCATCCAAAACAGAAAAGAGACCCAGTGCATACATCATCTAAATGCCAACATCGTGACATCAATGCTCATAGCAAATACTCTCTGTTTCTCAGTATTTACCTAATATATCTTTAGAGAGAGATTATTTGTATTGTACTTCAGTGTTCATCTTATTCACTTATGAAAGAGAAGATTGATTGCAATCTTTCATCATCAAAGTTGTATCTTTATAGAGTGTAAAGGGGAGTAATTGGACGTATCCTTACTGTATGTAAGGGCGAGTAACTCAGTACGACAATTGTAAAGACTTCACAAGTGCCCGGATTAAACTTGTGAGATTGTAGTGATTCTCAAGTACCCATTTAAACTTGAGGAAGATAGTAGTTTGAAAATCTTAGGAGGAGCCTGAGGATTGGACATAGGTCATCGTGGATTGAGCCAAACCAAGATAAATCACAGTTTGCATCTTCTCTTCCCTAAGCTTTTATATTTCCAAGATATATGTTTTAGATACTTACTTATGGTTTCATGCTTTCATACTTATTGATTTCATAAGATGCGGAAGAATTTCAAAGTTCTTAATTTCTTATCATACACCCAATTCAGCCCCCCTCTTGGGTGTCAGCCAGTTCTAACACAAATATCATTCGGCATATCTTCGCAATATCAACAAGAAGAGAGTAGCATAAATATTGTTGAGGGTGGTAGAGTTAAAGAAATAAAAAGAGAGAGGGATGAGAGGTACAATCATGTGAAACTAAAAAGATTAAATATAAAAAAATAAGGAAAAGAAAAAAAAGAATAGAGAGGAAAGATATAAGGAGAAAAAAGGGAAAAGAAAAAACAAGATAGAATAATCCAAATCATATTTGATTGCACCCTCAAGCAATTAGCGTTGTAGCTCACCAAGGTGACAACAATCACACGAGTATATGCTTTCCTTGAGCATATAGACGAAACAGTAAAAATAGAAGAGATAGAAAATTAAGAATAGTAAGAAAACAAATCAATCCAAATTTTATATTGGATTCACCCTCTAACCATTGTTGTTCCGACATCACATATGTGACATCAACCATAAAAGCATAAGTTTTCCTTGGGCATAGAGAAGAAAAGGAAAACAGAAGAGAGAAGGAAAAAGAAAAAAGAAACAAAGTCCTCATCATATTGGAATCCACCCTTTAGCCATTGGTGTTGAGGTATCAGATGTGTGACACTCAATTATAAGGGTATAGGCTTTCCTTGAGGGTATGAGAGAAAACAAGATAAACAAAAAAATGAACAATAGATTTCACTTTCTTTAGGCACCTCTAACCACTCCTATTGCCTTTTTTCTCACCCCATTTTCTTGCGCCTTTTCTCTCCCAATTTTTATGTCTTACTCTCTCTTGTACTCCCCTTTAAATAGGCCTCACCTAGGTTTTGCCTCATTAATGTGTTTTTTAAAATTTTCATTTTCTTGGTATTTTCTATTAATGAAACTTCCTAACTTGATCTAATCACAATCAATGAGAGATTTTTTTTTACATTTTCCCCACAAGTAAATTCTTAATTTATACCCATCAAAATGAGAGATATTTTTGTATTTTCGTTTTTCATTTTTTTTATTTTCCTTTAATGAATGATAGTGTCAATTTGAACCACTATCATCATTAATAAGAAGATTTTTTTTTTATTTTTTTTTTATTTTCCTCTATAATGATGATTGTCAATTTGGATCCCGTTCATCATTAATGGAAGGATTTTCATTCATTTTTTTAATTATTTTTTATTTTCATCTTCAATGAATGATGATTGCCAATTTGAATCCGAATCATCATCAATGGGAGGATTTTGATTTTCTTCTTTAATGTTGATTGCCAATTTGGATCCCAATTATCATTAATGAGGGGATTTTCTTTTATTTTCATTTATTATTATTATTAGTATTTACTTTTGAGTGGGGCTCGGACAAAATAGGGTGTTCACAATGAGGAAGAGGACACTCTTCTTTTCATTTTTCTCATTATCTTCTCATCCTATCCCCACCCTTAGATTTTGAAATGAAATGGATTGTTTAGATGTAATAATCTATAAAATTATTATTATTATTATTATATTTTATAAATTTAAATTTATTTATTTTTTTGTATTGCAGTTATGAATGGTTAGATTTTAAGAGTTTAAATTTATTTATTTAAAATCATAGTAATAATTTTATAAAATATTGAATCAAAACTTGGGAAAAAAGAAGCCAAACCATTTATTTTTTTTAATCCAACGATGGATATGAATAATTTACCATAAAAATATAATTATACTAGTACTAATTACCCGTAACTAAACCCTTATATTCTCTTTCCATATTCCTCTAACCACATCTCAGTTTTTTTTTATAGTTATTGGCGGAAAAATAGGGGAGTATATATTGTCTTCATTTTTCATTATTTTTTATTTATCCTGTACATTATAAAATTTTACAATATAATTATTTTTTTTGCCAACTTTACAATATAATTATATCCTCTATCGCTCATCCAATTCTGACCACTAAGATTTGATAGTCCTTGTGTTCTAAGCCTCTCACCCTTAATATCTGTATGCGTGTAAATATTATATAATTCTCTCATTTGTATACGAGCTTAATTTCATATACGAGTTTATCTTTGTCTTTTCATATGACATTAAAATTGGATATGGTAAAGGGAATACATAGAAGCAGTCAATTCATACAATAGCCTGTTCTGCTAACTTAAAAATAATTTAGTATAAATTAGTTTAAAATTTTCATAATAAGTTATGCCCGTTAAGATATTTTATGAGAAATAAAAATTATTTTCATTTTGAATAAAATCATAAAATTAATTTTTTTGGTGAATTAAAATACTATATTGTGAATTATTTTTCAAATTTTATAACATCTTTGCGCGTCTATATATTTTTACCAACGTTTTCACTCATCTACTATGTCTTATTATTTCTAGAAGTTATGTTATTTAAACTATGTTTGATTAAAAAGATAACTTTTTGATCATATTATACTTTAATAGCATGAACTTCTTCAAGAAATAAAAAGAAAGAGTTGGCATAAAAAATAATGAGATAGAGATGAATAAATAAAAAAGAGACAGGCCTTTTTAAGTATGTTTTCGGGAGACATGCTTTGTTTGTCTTAGGCATTGATGGCTAGGTCGCGATCCTAATTCTTTTTCTCAAGCTATACTTGGCTTTGTATATATATATATATATATATATTTTTTTTTTTTGAAAAAGAGAGATAGGCCTATTGGCTTCAAAGCTATGACAATGGAGGTTGGAAATGACTGTTTGTTACTCACCTTGGAGTATGCTGACCGATGGCAAAGGTCAGCCAGCAGCTAATATTATCTTTCTTTTTGACTTCAGAAGCTCATCATCAAGCAACTCATCCTGACCGTACTGATCTAAGAGTATGTATTAGAAGACAAATTAACAATATTATATATTACTCGTTGGAAGACAGCATAACGGTAATAAAACAATAAATATATCCAATTTTTAGGCATATAAAAAAAATGTCCAATTGTAATCATCACAACTTATTTTTAACAATGCAACAAATAATTTAAGGAAACTCAGCACAAGTGTGCATGTTAACCAAATGAAATCAATTAACAATTAATAAGTACGAGAATCAGCAGTTGTTATTTTTTTCCATCCTAAATTACTGTGATTCATACGTTTCGTATTAGTTGGTCTCCACTTTGATGTGGAAAATTTGCAAAGTAAAAGAGTTTATTAAACCTAAATTATTGTGATGTGTTTTGAACTCAGCATTAAATTAGGTGACAAGTCCAAAATTAATTTAAAATTTTTATAAATATATTAATTATGTAGATGTCCATTGACTCTTGACCTCTCATATTCTAGTCAGCATTCATGAATAGTGGTTGGAAAAGTAAAGGGCTATTTAACATATAGATGCATGAATGATACAAAGTGTCATATAATATATATTCATATGTAAGCATTCATTGTATCTTAATGGTGACGTTTTATTTTAAGTGTAAAATCTAGAGTTTAGAGCACTTAGTGCTAATTGGATTTCACTACATTTGGTATCAGAGCTAGAGCTCAAAGCAATATCAGAGCTAGAGCTCCTAGCACTTAGGCAAGATCTCCTCAATGTATTTCAAGTGTAAAGAGCTCAAAGCACTTAGTGCGTTAAATGGATTTCACTACAAGTGGTATCAACGATAGTGAGATAATAGAGCTAGAGCTCATTGGTGGATTTCACTACTAGTTGTATAAGAGCACACTAAATTGGTATCAGAGCTAGAGCTTAGAGCACTTTGGACACTCAGTGGATTTCACTACAAGTGGTATCAAAGATCATTGTAACTGGCATTAAAGAAAGAGCTTAGAGCACTTAGAGCATTCAATGTATTTCACTACAAGTGGTATCAGAGTACTTAGAAGTTGGTCCCATTCTCATTGGCATTAAAAGAGCCACTATCATGTCTGATCCAACTTAGGAGCTCCACAGAAGAAGCTAAATCAGAAGCAAGCTCTACTGTATGCTTGTGCCTTGGAAGTAGAGAATACCATAATTTTTTCCCAAAGAGCTAGCGGTTGCTTTGTAGAAATCCAAGATTCAAAAAAGGAGATCAATGGTAATACTAGAATACCAATTTCATCTCTTAATCCTAGTGACAGAATTTGATGGTAGCCAATATATGAAGATGAGCATGAATGCATTAGGAAGATCCAGCTCTCACTCAGTAGCATAATGACAAACTATGAGAACAATCATATAAAGAGTGGTCCTATGGTAGAAACTTTAGCTTATGATATATTGCTTGAGGGGTAATTCTTGCCTAGCAAATCCATGCCTGAAACTTAAGCATAAATGTTCCTTGGAAGTGGTTGTTGGATGCATTTGCAGACTACTATGAGGGTTTCTGAGTCATATGCTAAGTTAAGATATCTGCTACTAGTCATGAATGTTGCCACTCCAACAAAGGATTGCCTAGAGCTTGTAAGGGAGCTACGTTTGCAGCTATTAAAGGCCATAATTAATAAGAGATTCATGTACTTCTCCTATTTTGGGTTTATTAACATGGTATGGCACTTTGAAGAGTGAGACACTTATCTCTAAAGAATTCATGCAATCCAAAGGCACTTTGAAGAGCTAGTCACTTATCTCTCAAGAACTCCGAGGCATCTGTGTAGCCGTTTGCTCATGCTTGTAGGCACAAATGTATACAAGCATCATGAGTGATAAGGGTTTGCCAGGCATATTGGCTATTGCAATTATTGGTATTGTAGTATGATAAATGAGTAGCTTGCTTTCCTTTTTCTTTTGCTAAAACTTTGTTAAATCTTTCATTGGTTTAAAAGTCTCCTAGAGTCTTGGTATTCCATTCATTTGAGTTCACACTTCTTTCATCATTATCTATTGACTCTCTTGATGGCCAAGACCCATTTTGGATTTGTTCATTCATAGTCTTGGTCTTCCACTTATGTGAACTTACACTTCTCACGTCACAATCCACTGAATCTCTAGATAACCAAGAATAATTAGGGGTATATTTATTGATAACCAAACCTTTAGAATATCTCTTCTGTGCATCAACATTGATGATTGGAGCAACACTTGGAGTTCCCATTTTTGTAAGGTCATTATGGCTATTGGCATTCCTCAAGTGGACTTGCTTTAAAAGATGACTACCTCCAATTGGGGTTGATTTTTTTTTATTTTGAGAACATCTTTTAAAAAACAGTGGAAGCGTGGTGGGCTCATAACCCACATGTCCTAGGATCGAACCTAAGTCTGACACTATGTTAATAAACCCATAATAGGAGAATTACATGAATCTCTTCTTGACAATTACAAGCCACAAGGGCATTACATCAACCTACCCTTATTGGGTGATTCTACTATTAATCCTGAAAATAGGAGGTGATAACCTAAGTTAACCGCCCTCATTTTTTGTAAAGATCCTACCATCCTTCACATTTTGATCCATTCAATTAGAGATCTATTTATAGGGTCTTATAATGATTAACTACCTTATTAAGATCCATTCAATTAGACATCTATTTTAGGGTCTTATAATGATTAACTACCTCATTAAGATCTTAATGAACTAATGAGGATATCAACTAACTAATGATTTTATATCTCGAACAAACATAATAATCATGATTTTTTGGGTTATTATGTAATACTGGATCTGGGAAAACGTAGATGATGGGTTCCAATTATACTGGGGAAGAAAGTAGTGTCAGAATTATCCCCAAGTCGTATCAGAGGTAGAGCTCATAGTACTTTGGGTGCTCAATAGATTTCACTACAAGTGGTATCAAATCTCACTTAAGTGGCATTAGAGCTAAAGCTCAGAGCAGTTAAAGAGCTCAGTGGATTTCACTATAAGTGGTATCAGAGCTGAGAATGCACTAGTGGATTTTGAAAATACTCAAAATCATTTAGTAAAAACCCATATTGATTTCAAATAAAGCCAAATTTGAAAGTTGGGGATGTATGATAATCTGAATATAAGTACGTAAGAGAAGTGAACCCTGGGTGGTTATAGTGCTTGTGCTGTGAAGAGAGGAAGATGACAATGGATAGTAACATTAGTTTTTGAGTGGGTGAAGGACTAGGTTTTTCAGGTATGATTGTGTTAGCTAAGAGAGAAAGTTGGCTTCATTAGAATCTAAAAAACACGTGATCTGTAATGTGATATAAATGGATACTAATAGTAATAATAAAAAAGTGTGAGAATATGGTCCCACTTTCCAACCAATTAATGAAAGGGGGCCCTTCAACTTGCTTGCAAAACAGTCCAATTTTTCATTTTGCCATGCTTGTATCTCATGTTCATGTCAATATCCATGCTTCCTCTTAATTGATTAATGTGTTATTTTTTCTTTATATTAATGCAATTCTTTTCATGTAGGTTGATATCCTTCTTGATCCTTATTTGTTTGAGATGATTTCCAATTCTGGAGTTGAAATAGAAGGTTCAAAGGTGGCAGATCCATTATTTAATGAAAGGTTTTGATAGCATTATTGCCTGGAATAATACTAATTCTTTGGCTTATCATGGAGTCTCTGATGCTCTTACATGTTACTTCCAAGCGCTTTGTATACAAAAAGTATAAATCAGCTTTTTTATATGGCTTATGCAGAAATTTCATCCTAGTAAGCTTTTGATCTCCAACACACTTTAGTCCGTAGATAGCGCGGCTACAAATTACCGCATTTTGAAAAATTTTGCAAGAGAAGAATTATATTTCTTTTGCTATATTTTTAGCCAGACAAATATTTTGCTTCTGATACTATAATAATATAAAGCCTTATTATTATTTTTTTAAAAAAACCATAATTTAGACTTAACATTAGAATATATATTGATATGATGTTTATGTGTTTAGAGTGAAATGATCTTTTGTATTATTAACTTGAGGAGGATATATAATAATTACTAGATAGTAAACATGCATTGCTTCCTTGGAAATTGGAATCTAAATTCGACATTGGCAGCTGACTCTAAATATTTTATTCATGTTGCTTCATGTATTAATTGTCATCCAGTTGGGGATGTTTGTAATATCCTAAATTATAATTAAGGACTAATAGCTAAAAGAGTAACTTGGTCAATATGTTTCCCCTTCTTGAATGATATTTCGTCCAACATAAAGGAAAGGCAAGAGAAAATGATATTTGGCTCATAATTAAAGCATATGGAGGCATTTGGACCTTGGTCAAATATATCATGCTAAAATCAATATAAGTGGAGGCAAAAACCATGAGAGTTTAAGAAGTCTTTTAACTCATTCAAGAGCCATAATTTGGTGGAAATCTCATGGTCAAAGGGTAAGGGAATAAAGAAATAAAAGATGATATCAAGCAAAGAGTTGAAAAGTCAAAAATTTCAACTCCCTTCCCTCTCTCCTTGCAAAATCAGTTAAGAGGTGTATGTGAGGCCAAAATTCTGATCTCATTTCATCACCTCTCTCTCTCACTTCAGCTGCCATGTTCGTCCAACCAAGAAGAGGAAAGAGAAAGGAAAAGGTGAGAGTTTGGCTTTATAGAGTCCTCTTTAGCTCAAATGCTCTTCTTTAACTTTGATCAAGTTGATGAGACCTTTATCTTGATGGTTTTAGAATTTTGAAAGAAGGTGATTGCACACTTGAAGAAATTTGAAAGAAGAGAAATCAAGAAACTAGTCTTGGAAAGAGGAAGAGGTAAGAATTTGGAACCTTTTGACATATTCATTGTGGTTATTGGTTTAGTCTTGAGATTTTGTGATTTTACCCTGGTTTTTGGTGAATTTTGAAATGTGTGAATTGGTTAGTGTTTAGTTTGAAATTGGTGTCATAGTGTGCCTTGGAGCATTTGAAATTGATTTGGAATGTTGGTTTGGATTGGTTTGCAATATGGTGGTTTGATTGAGTCTTGGTACGACATGTGGTGGTCATTGTGTAACATGTCAATGGAGGTTGAATTGGGTTGTTTTGATGATTTCAATGGATTCCTTGTGCAAATTTATGTGGGAATGGTATTTGATATGAATTTGGGAACCATTGGAAGCATTGGTGCAAAAATGGAAATGTTGTCCATTGAAAGTTTATTCTAGGCAGTCCGGTTGTCTGGATGTTTTGAATAGACAAATGGTGTCTAAAAATTCTGAAACTTTCCATATTTGAAGTTCACATTCCAAGCTTCAAAATGAAGATAAATTTTGTGTCATTTCGTTTTTTGAGCTAAGAGCAATGACTGTCCAAAGTTTGGGCTTAAAACTGGAATCTGTTTTGGAGTGGTGGTGAATTTCGTGTAATTCTGTACTTCTGTGGTGATTTCCAGTAATGGCCAATATTTTTCTTAGGAAGAGGACTTAAATAGCTTTCATTTGGCTTTGGAATCACCTCATTTTTATTTTTCTAGAATTAGTTATGATTTTTCAAAGTTCCCTTGGCTGCAGCCAGAAATTCTTGACTGCAGCACAAAACTTTATGTGCATGTTTTGGCCGCAGCCAGAGAATTCCTGGCTGCTGCCAAAATACTTCTGTGCTATTTTTGGCCACAGCCAGAGAATTCGTTGCTGCAGCCAAAACCATATTTTCAGCATTTTGTGACTTTGCAAAGTAATTTCCAACCTAGTACTCTCCAATTCTTTTAGGTTCTCTTTGAGCTTGTTATAACCATTTAGGGGACCCATATGGAACCTATTTTAAGTGTTTGAAAGTAAGAATTGGGGGTAGGAAAGTAATCCACCATTCTTGATTTTGTTTATAGGCTTTGATATTTGCCGTCCTCGTGAGCCAACTGCGCCGAAGGACGTCAGGAAAGGACAAGGTAGTGACTATTTCTCTTATACTGTGTGTGAAACATTGTATGTATGTGTGTCATGCATTGAGAACACTTTGTGTTACATCATGATGCTTTGAGATCGCAGCGAAAGGTGATGCCTAGTGATGCTTTGTTAATACTTTGTGAATATATTGAGATCGCAGCGAAAGCTGACGCTTAGAGTTTACAGCCATGAGTGCTATCGTTTGTGGTGTGAACCATGATACATTGTGATGATGCTAACATGACCTTATATGCTATGTGTTTATGCACTGTGTGAGTGATTTGTTACTATTGGGATTCTCTTGAATCTCATTCTTTCCAATGACTAACATTTCAGACAGGGCGAGTGGCTCTAAGGAGAAGCGGGCAACCCGGAGCGATTAGGCCCTTTGGGGTATATTTGGTTTTGGGATATTGGTTATCCACTTCTGAAATTGGGATTACTTTATATGTTGAGATGTAAATATTATATTTGATTTTGGTAATGTAATCCCCTTGGGAACCCTATAAATCCTTAGTTTATATATGTACAACTCGGGAGTTGCCGGGGTTTTGGTTATACACTCTGATATGTATGAATGTAAATTAACTGCACAGGTAATTATATTCAAAAATTCAAAATTGAGACTAGGGGAGGGAAAACTTTTGAACGATTTTGTGAAAACCCTACGGTAAAGTAGGAAGTTGAAAAGAGTTTAAGTTATCCAATGGTCTCTAAACCACTTTAATTATGCGTTATCGAATCATAATTACTCTAATTAAGGCAGGGGGTTACAATGTTGGTGACACTTAATCTATGTACAAGGAAGTTGTACTAGGGGACGATGTTTGGGATCTCTATGATGAATTGATTATATCTATATGGGAAATCCTTTGTAGTTTTATGGAAGGGGCGTGCAGTTCGTGTGAGTAAAAAATTAAATTTTAGGCGTCAATAGTTTACCATAAAAATGTACTTCCTCCTGTCGTTAATATAAGATTTGTTTAGAGAGTTTATCTTAATCCTAAATATAAGATATAACTTTCATATTTATCATTCTTTTCTTAATTTACCTCTGTTAAAATTCCTTCAACAATGATCAAGGAGGATATGGAATGAGAAAATTAAGCAAAATGACTACAATGTTTTAAGAAATATATGTTATATTAACTGACTTAACTAACTTCAATCTAATCAAATTAGGTAAATATATCTTATATTAAGTGTAAGAAAAATATAACTAAAAGGAGATTTGGCGTACCGGGGCGAATCCATGTTCGGATCTGGGTCAAAGCTCCAATACTCCATACTTGTGCCCACACAATTATTAGACTACTAGAGCCTAATTGTGATTTGCATAGCAAATCACCAGAACCAGAAAGATGGTAGGAGAGAAGAGAATTGTCAGAAAGCTCAATGGCGGGATGAATTACAATTGAGGAGGCACACCCTATTTATAGTGGTTTATGGAGGCCACTAATTAGGAAACGTGTGCACTCCTTCTTGCCCTCCAAGACAGCAATTAATTTCCTAATTATGGTGATTTGTTCCTCATTTAACAAATCCATAATTATTGCTGAATTATTCCCCCAATCTGCAATTAATGCTGATTTTATTCTTATTTGATTAGGCTACTTATATCCTATTCAAATACTCCGGCCCATCAAGGGCGGACTTGGACCTGAAGTCCAACATCTCCTACTCACACTTGATGGGCCTCCCATCGTGCATGCGTTACTCTTTCTTGTTTCATACTTGGCGTCTGCCATGACCGCGTATGCAAAAATGTCTTTAAGATTTGATGCTTGTGATACTAGAAATCCCTCATATCATATTAGTATCCAAGGACATCCTTTATATATAACCGTAAGCTATATGTTCATTGCCTCATATGCCCCAGATTCTCCTATACATATTACTCATGGCATATCTAATCCCTCTCGAGTTAATATGTTGATTAACTCAGATTGCCTTCCACGCACATAGTATCCGCACTTACTAGCTACACATAGAGCTAGTAAGGGGTCAACCGTAGATACTAGCACATCTTATGTATCTAGGAGTAAATATTCCTTTTTGACTAAATATCAGTCCATCTTGGCTTGGTTGCTTTCCTAGTTTTCACTCGTCTGACCGAATCGAGTGTGATCATGGAGCTTCAACTAAAGTAGCTGTCACCGAACCAAGCTTTCATGATGCCACCTAAGTCTTAAGGGCATCACAGAAGGATTTTTTTCCTTCCTAGGACTCATACTGTAGTGAACTAGGGATCTTTCATCTATATCCCATGTTGCAGTCTAACTCTTAAGCACATGCAGTATGAATTGCATGCTACGGTGAATAGTTTGAGGTGTACGTCGATTTCTTTATCTTTCACCGTACAGGCATTAGTTCCAAAATGTACTCAACATTCAAACAAAAACTTTCTTTTTAACAATATATCTTTTACAATCTCATTTGTGAAAAAGAGTTCTTTGCCTGGCTACAGGTCTATATTATGCTTCGATCCATTTTCTGTGTATATGCACACATGTAGATCTCATCTCAGTATAACCGAGGCGACTCAAACACAAAGATTCTTCTGAACCATCTCATGGTAATCATTTGCTCATCTTACCCTCCCAGGCCCCCGCAAAACATAGGAAGATGGTTGTTCGTGTGAGTGAACCAACCTTTTGTGAGCTGTACGACATACAAACTTGTATACCTTATATGTATGTACTCATAACATACATACTATTTCTTTTATCTTCATAGAAAAGAAGTTCACAACATTTCATTTTATGCACGCCCTAAGATTTTTACTAACTCAATGAAAATCAAGCTATGGGCTCATTAAGGGGATCTACCAACATTCTGTCAGTAGAAGGTCATTGAACTGTCATTTTCCCTCTTTGAAAGCATATCTCTTATAGAGACATATCAAAAATTATGTTTCTCCTTGCTGTGATACTTAGGATCCTCATCATAAAATGTTATCGCTTGGATCCTTCTATCCATCATTCATTCCCAATCTCTTATAAGAATTACTTTAGCCATATAGTACTTTGAATAATGGCAGAACACACCCTACATTCTATTTCTATGGATAACAGGAAAAAATACTTTGTATATTTCCTTACTCCATCACCATTTGCCTAGGTCTTATATTAGAGTATCCTTTCAAAAGGAAAGTTGTTGTCTTGACAACTTAATCCATGGTTATTCTCATAACCCATTTCATAGCAGGACAAAAAACAACTTCCAAGTATGACCAAAACATTTGGTCTTATGTACACCAATGTGTACATTCATATTACCAACTATAGTCTCACATGGGACTCTATCCACCTTTCTTATGTTGGATTCCTCATAAGACATGTAACCTCTTTAGGTTTATGCCCTTGACTTCAGGGGTGTCCATAGGTTTGCAGTTTGACATCCTACGATGTCTAAGGAGTATACTTGTACATATCTTAGGTGGAAAGTATTGTATCTTTCTTGTGAAATCTTCATTTATCTTGTCATTCAAGATATTTGTTCAACCAATGACTTTCTCAACTCAGAATTTAAGGATTCTCTGATTCTTTATTCCTTTGACTCCCTTGACACTTGTTCCATATGTCATTTGACAAAGGATGACTTCACAAAGAATCATCATTAGACCGTTTGGGACTTATGTAGTGTTCTTCGATTATTTCGAAGTTGGTAAGGCTTTCACCTTGTGAAAACCTCATATACTACTATTGATTGTTTCTACGAAGCCCTTAAGCTGCTTCATGTAGATTTCATCATCCAATTTCCAAAATTCCAAATTGGAAGGTGGTCTTTACATCATCTTGATGCAATTTCAAGACTAAGCTTGTTGTAACAGCCAAAGTTCAGAGTTAAAATGCACAACGGATAACCTTCCATTGTATTACCCCTTAGCCACTCGGTGTTTTAGGTTCTACATGCCCCTAACATATTAGAGAACCTACTTGTTCCCAATCGCCTCTTGGCTAGGTGACAAATTACCGAAACACGTATTTGGCTTAAAAAGAATCCAAATCCTCCTGCATGACATTTTGCAATTCATCTTAGCAAGTTCATCTAGTGTCTTTCAGACACTTATAGGTAGTTATCATCACCTTCTAAATGATAAAGAGAGCATTCAATCCATTAGGGAATCTATCCCTTATAGTCATTCGCTAGATGACAATTTGCTCCGAGGTGGATTTCATAGGATTCTTTTCCTATGTATGAGTGAGGTAATTCTCTCATAACTTACCTCTTACCTCTTTCATTGTGAAAATGGTCTTAATCCTCTCACTCAGATCAGTGAACTTAGGAACACTTGGTTATTCCTTGTCACTTGTGAACCTCTTAAAGAGATTTATTGTGATTAATGCTCATTTCTTGCTAGGAAATCTTAGTTTTATGAACGTTGTGTCCCACGGTTTTCTCTCAATCACTGAACCGCCATCATTTCCACTAATGAAGATGTTTCATGTCAAATTCTCATGTCATATCACAAAGAGATACCTTGTATACCTTTGCCCTAATCTTTCTTACTTATAGGAAGAATCATGAATATAAAGTTGATGACCCTTATGGTTTTAAAGCGCTTTGCCCTAGTCTAAGGCCCATCCATGATTCATAGGGTAAGGTCTGACTGACATAGAGGGTATTTGGTTAAGTGTGAATATAATAACTGTGAGTCCACCTACCAACATATGGCTGATAGCCTCATTGATGCCATTATGTTCACCACCAAATCAAGGAGAGGTCTATCTCTCCATTTCAACAACTCTATTATGTTGAAGGGTTCTAGGTATTGATAGTTGTCTAACAATGCCTTTCTTGTACACAAAACTGTTTAAACTAATCACATAGGTGTCCTAAACCCTTGTTAGTTCGAAAGGTCTTATTCTTTTAGTTTACTGATTCCTGACTAGTTTAGCCATTATCTAACAGCTTCACACTTGCCAAAAATCAAGTAAACATTACTGTATTTTGAGAAATGTCCACAACGTTAAAGAAACACCAAGCTTTGTGTCTTGCCCTCACGTTCACTGGTTCACTAACATCATATTTTGCCAATTGTAGTAGATTTTCTCAAAAAAAAATGTTTCTTTGTCTTTCTTGCTAGGTAGAATAAGTTCTCAACTTATTCATAAGGGTATTAACCCTTTAGAACACATTTAGTAAATACTCTTGCTAGTTTGATCATTCCCTTTGATCAATGTGTACATGTGGCAAGAAATGGAATCTTTTATCCCTAGAAAGAAACATCAAAATCCAACGAAGGATTTGAGAATCATAGTCCCATCGATCCATAACTAAAGAGATAACAAAGATGTGATTTGTCAGTTGCAATTACATGGAGTGAATCAGAGTGGTTTATCAGTGCAGAGTTAACGTGCAAGTTCCAATCCCTTGATTCTATCTCTTTATTACTTTGCATTTGACATGAAGCCATATGCTTCTCTAAAATATCCATAACTTATGTGGATTGCTACTTTTACAACCCTTAAGGATTATCAATGTAGCTTTTCATCTTTGTAGAAACCATTTGACCTCCTCTATATCAAGTTTACCTTATAGGTTTCTTGCCCTTGGGCTTAGAGGATGAATCCTCCCACTCTTTAGCTAAGTTCGTCTAACTGATGGATCTTGAATCCTTCAATCTTTCACACTCAAGTTCAAAATCACATTGCTGAAGGGCACAATATGCATATCAGGGGCAATATTTACTTTCTTATAAGCCCATTCACTAGAAGACATGGCTCACTCCCACTCACTAGGAGACATAGCTTTCTCCCACTCACTGGGACATGTCTTATCACAACACACACTTGTTGTTTGTTAGAAAGAACTTGGCATTTAGTTTGTCTCAACTTCTTAGTTTGACATCTACCTCAAGTGTAGCCTAAACAACATGTTAGGACTTAGTACACTATGTTAAAACTTAACTTAGTTTTAACTTTATGGAAGAAGATTTCTTCCAACACTATCCACACGACTTGGATAATGTTACATTGCTCATACCAATATAAGTTTAAGCAATGTTGTTCTTTCTATACTTGATAGCATAAACCTTTTGCATCCTTTGGTTGCTTCAACCTTTAAATGTTGAAGACTAGTTGGTAGAATGTCTTGACATCTCATTCTTCTTGAATGAAAGAGATTTGAGTGTTTTTAACTCCACAGATATCTCTATTGAGCTTGTCTTCATAAGCTCAGTCAAATAGACTTGGTCATAATTGGTCACTTAGATGATTATGGTATACAAAGCATATTGTTCAAGTTAGACAAAGGATAATTAGATAATAAGTTCACTAGTTTCATATTCAAGAGACAACTATGTTGACTCCCATCCCAATCATGCTAGTTAGCTCATCACCCTTTTAACCATAGTCTTCTTTGAACACATTCCCCTTTGGATTTCTAGACGTATTCCAGAAACCCCACTCAATCAAAGATGGTTATTCAAAGAAGATAATACAATATCATCTAATGAACATGAATGTTCATGAAAACGAAAAGATAATATGCTTAATTCAATTCTAAAAACAGAAAATTTAATCATAAATTCAATGATAAAGAACATTCAAAAAAACTTTTTGCCTCATTTTGTTGTCTCTTAACTAGGTTCTCCTTCTCATAGGCCCTTCTGACCATATTAACTCATGTAGCGTCTAGCTACAATGTCCAACTCCTCTTTGCCATGTTTACATCCACTTACTTGGATGTATTTACAACATACCTCCCACTTGATAAGATGATTCTAATATCTTTATTTGTCTTATCCTTTGTCACAACATAAGTGGCGTCTAGCAAGACATTATGACTACCCAATTCATATGAGGATTGATTAATCGATGCAACCTGTCATACATATCACATCCCTTTTGTCACACAATACTTCAGTCAAGGATAAGGTATAGAGAATGTCATCCTCCTATTCTTGACCACCACTTTCTCGATTCCTAAGTAGCCTAATTATAGAAATGGAAACTCCTTTCTATTATAGTATGGTCATACATTTCTCATACTTAATCATCGAGGGGCCCAATAATATCTCTCTACTAATATGAGGGACAAATTCTATATTGACCATTCACTTTCCTCAGCATGAATACTACCAAGCTTGAACATAGCCTTTATCATCACCCGGTCAAAGATGACTTTTAACTAGGTAAAAGGGCATAGTGACGTGGTTATACATGAGACAATCTTATGTCTTGATCCATTTAGCTTTCTCATAGTGGGTTGGTCTAGCACCTTGTACTCTTACAAGTGCCTAGGACTTTGATTCATATCTCTATACCTCTTCAAAGTCATTCTGGTCTTATTTCATCTTTGCTCTAGCATAGATGACTGATCATAGACATTTAGGACAATCATTATGATTTATCCAGGGATAGTTATCACAGTAAACATGCAAATAATATGATAACAAAATGGAGAAGTTGATTGAGTAATAATGTTCAAAGTATAATGATTAGCCCCTAGGGCATAATTTCCAATATCCTCCCAGTTGCACTAGATACAATCATTAATTTGCCTAATTCCCATTGCCCTAACATGACGCTCATGCTTTACCTGTGTAAGTGGCTTGGTAAGAGGAGTAGCAACATTGTCTTCACTTGGTGCTTACATATTTTTATATCACCTCTATCATTGGTTTCTCTAATGAGATGAAATCACCTAAGTATATGCTTGGTTCTTTGATTTGACCTAGGCTCCTTCATCTATGCAATAGCACCACTGTTGTCACATAACAAATCTATTAGATTTGAGATGGTAGGCACCACCCCTAGTTCAGTAATGAACTTTCTGATCTAAACAGCTTCCGTAGCTGCATCCGATACTGCGCTATACTCATCTTCTATTGCAGAATCTACTATAGTGCTATGCTTGGAGCTCTTCCAGCTTACTGGTCCACCATTCAGAAGGAATATGTATCCAGATTGTGATTTAAGGTTATCTTGTTAGTTTAGAAACTTGCGTCTGTATAACTTGTTACATAGAGCTCATTATCTAATCTACCATGGTTACACAAACTCATCATCCAATCCACCATATACCAAGAATAAGTCTTTAGTCCTTCTTAAGTACTTTAGAGTATTCTTGATAGCAGTCCAATAACCTCATTTGGAGTTTATTGATATCTTCTAGTCATACTTAAGGCAAAAGAAATATCAGTCGAGTACATAACATGGCATACATGATGGATCCAATGGCCGAGGAATATGGAACCTTACTTATGCAATCTCGTTGATCAGGTGTACTAGGACACAGTTCCTTGCTAAGATGGATGCGATGAGACATGGGCATGTAACTCCTTTTTTAATCTTGCATACTGAACCTATACAATATCTTATCTATGTATGTGCTCTGACTTAGGCCTAATAGTCTCTTGGATCTGTCTCTATAGATCCTAATCCCTAGGATATAGGTGGCTTCACGTAAGTCTTTCATTGAGAAAGACTTTCCTAACTAAGACTTGACACTCTACAAGGTAGGAATGTCATTCCCAATGAGTAGGATGTCATCTATATAAAATAATAGAAATACAACATGCTCCCACTGACCTTCTTGTAAACACAAGGTTTATTGATGTTATGAATGTATCCAAACTCTTTGACTACTTCATCAAAATGATGATTCTAGCTTTGGGATATCTGCTTCAATCCATAAATGGATCTTTAAAGCTTGCATACTTTTCTAGAGTCCTCTGAATGCATGAAGCCTTCAGGTTGTGTCATGTGCATATCCTCAAGCAACTTCTATTAAGGAAGCATGTTTTAACGTTTATCTGCCATATTTTATAGTTATAATATGCAGTAATGGCAAGAAGGATTCTGATTGATTTGCCCATTACAATTGGGAAAAAGATTTCATCATATCTATACCATAAGGTTGAGTAAATATTTTTGCAACCACTAATGCCTTGAAGACATTTACATTACCATCTATGTCAATTTTCTCCTTGAAAACCCATTTGCACCAATGGTTTTTACACCTTCAAGTGGATCGATTATGGATTGCATTACAGACTTCATGACATTTAGCCATTTCTCAGAGTTTAGTCCCACTGTGGCTTCTCGATAGGTAGTAGGCTCATTTTGCTCAATGAACAACACATCACGACTTTCAGTAATTAGAAATCCATATCTCTGAGGCAGATGTTGTGTCCTATTAGATTTGTATGGACCTTGTGTTAGTTGTGGAGGCTCATCAACTTGTTGTGAGTCTTCGCTATTTTCTATCTGTGGTTCTGTGCTATCTTGTGGCTTTCGAACTTCTTCGAGATGTTCCTTGCTCCAACTATTAGGATGTTCCAAATTCAATATATAATAACCAACATGAAAATCATCATTAGCATAGAAAATGTCATTACGAAAGAGAAACAAATAAGAAAGAGAAACAATATTACTTTTCAAAGCAGGAACATAATAGCAATTATCCATACTAACACAAGCCTACTTGGCAAAACTAATTCAGAAGTGCCTATAACTAAAGCAACAAATGTTGCTCTATTTCAAACTTGTAGGTCTACTTCACCCTTCTTTAGCTTTCTACTATCCTTAAGAGCCTTCACATTTGTACAAATGTGAGAACTGTAACACCTTGAATTTTATTTCCCAATATGCCTTATAAGTATTTGTGGCATTTAATGAAATAGAATAGTGAATTTTGGAGAATGTGATTATGCTATCAGTGAAAATTTCCTATGAAGAAGTGAGGTTGTCATGTGGTTTTGGGTGATCAAATGATGTCTAAAAATTGTGAATCTTTATTAATTTCAAAATTAATTAACCTTTAATTATCTTGATGAGCTAATTAAATAAATTTAAAATTAAATTAAATCTGTCTAGCAGTTTTAATTTAATTATTTATTTAATCCAAATAAAGAGCCAATATATTTAATTTACACTAGTAGAAAATAGCCCTTTTAGACCACAACATTTAGACCGGTTATTGCGGATAAGGTCTAAAAAGTATGATCGGTGGCAATTTTGTAATTATAAAGAACTTTTGAGATCGGTTCCTAAAATATGCTTTCTAAAAGATATTACTTAGACCGGTTATCCAAACAACCGGTCTAAAAAGATAAAAAAAATTAAAATTAAAAAATTTTGAAACTTTTTATACTGGTTGTTATTAACAACCGGTTTAAAAGATAAAACATTTTAGACCGGTTATTTCTTATAACCGGTCCAAAAGATATAGAATTAAAAAAATAATATTTTTTCCCTTTTTAAGACCTGATATTTGAAACAATAATCGCTCTAAAAATATCCCTCATTTCATTGTCACACGATTTACTCTGAGCTTCTTCTCATCTCCTTTGTCGCACCTCGCTCCTCAGTCTCGTTCCCATGTCGCTCCTCGATAGCCCTCGCATGTCTACATTGGCTTGCTCCGATTACACAATTGATGTAAAATTTTTTATACTTATAACTCATGTTCAAAACACCCGTTCTATTAGAACTCCAATCCCTAAAAATTCAATCAATTTCTTCTGCTGTGATCTAGCTCTCTGATATTCGCATCTTCGTTACTATAGCGACCTTGCTTGTTCTGATCTTCACTGCCATGTCCTGAGCTAGCTGGGAACATACTCCGACTTTGAATCACCACATGCTCCGACCTGCTTTGCAAAATTCCTTCTATGTAATTGTTATGCGTTGCTTTTTTATTTTTTTATTTTTGTTTTTGTCTTCGGTTTCATTTCTTTGTTTCCTAGGGGATGACTCTTGTTCGTTTCTTTCCTTTACCTAATTTACCATTTTCTCTATTTTTGTTCCTGAGTAATTCTTCATTCTTTTGTTGATAACAGTCAATCAACCAGAAGTTAGTTTCTTTGGTTTCTAATATCTAACGATTTCTTTGCTTCTGAAGCTAGTTACTCTCTAATATGTAAAAATGGTGAACTTTTTCTTTGATCTATTCTTTTGCAGGCTCTTCTACATTCTAAATTTCTAAACACCCTACATCTGGAGTGAATTCGCTTCGATTTGATATTTTTTGATCTTCTTGTTAATTATTGCCTAGTTTATTTGCTTTTTTGTTATTCTAATGCGAACTTATAGCGAAATCTACATTAACTTGTGTTTGGGTTCTGACGGTGGATGTATTACTTCAAATCACGATATGGCACTATTCTAAATGTTTTGCCTTTAATTAGTTTCATGATTTACATTTACTTACAAGATGAATTCACTTTCCTTTGATGAATGGAATGGTTCTTCTAACATGTACTAATGTTTATAACAATCGATGTGTGCCATATGAATTTACCAATTGGCATTTGAAAGATTTCAGTTTTCTATTTTTAAGTTGCTCCTTTATAGATGTTGAAGTTAGTCACTAGCCTGTCTTCTATAAATGGACACATATCAATTTCCATGGGGATTTCTTGTGAAACCTGCACTCAAAAGAAATGTCTTTACTGCTATTTCAGACCATGGCAAAGTCATTTGAGGCCACTGAGTTACCAGGTACATATTTGCTCATTGATTTTTGACATATTCTTATTAAATGGTCCAAAGAAAAATACCTTTTCTCATATTGATTTTTGCCATTCATTTTCTGATTTTTCTGCTTTTAATAGGAAATATTTTCATTGATAAATTTTATGAAATAGGTATAGGACTACTAGACTAAAATTTGTGTCCGGAGTCTATAAGGTTGCCCGCACAATGTATCTGCTATATGATTTCATTCTGATCTTCCCATAATTGTTACTGGATTAAAGGATGGTGCGTGTATGGCATTCAACAACTTATAGGTAGTATTTGATTTGATATGCACATTTATCACTTTTATGCTCATGTGATCACTCTCTTATCAAGTCTTTTTCTTTTCTTTTGTTTTTTGTTTTTTAAAAAAGAACGTATTAGTTTTCCTTCTGTAGTGTAGGTTGACTTTCAATAGAGGATGAGTCTTCAAGGCAAGTTGTCTTTTGGTTATGAACATCATGTCTTTGAAGTGCCTTCTTTAGGTGCCACTTTTTGCCACGTTTAATATTTAGATTAAGTTTTTGAAAGTGTTTGTATCTTCATTTGGTGAATATAAATGTCTATATTGGATGCTTACTTGAAACTACTTTGAATTTGACACCTGCAAATTGGATAGTGTCATCCATTCTTCTTTTTCTATTTTTCAAAATGAGTGGTTAAATAGTGTGTCTATTTGGAAATAGTGTGTATAAAATACTGTTTTACTTTTATATAAATTCTTTATTGATGATCCTCTTAACTCTGTATCATATTGATTAAGTACCGCAAGGTTCCTCATAATCAGTGTTAATTGCAACTATGAGTATTATCTGGTCCGATGCCCAATTTACTTTAATATTCCAAACATACTAATAATTTTTTTCTCTTTCTTAGATGTAATGTCTACACTCACACCTTTGCCCCTCATCTTTTAATCTTTTTGCAGGGAAAGGTGAAGAAAGAAATTATACTACATGATCTTTTTGAACACTTGTATCCATTTTTTTTCATTTTCTTATGTTGAAACTACCTTTGCTTAACTATTATTTTAATGTGTATTAACAAGAAGAGTTAAGCAATCTCTGAAAGCTGGGTTTTAGCATCTTGTCTTTGAGGATAACTATGTCATTAGAACTGGAGACCATTATTCATTGAGGCATATATGTGATTAGTTTTATATTAGAGGTGTGTAAACTTCCACTTTTTCTGGATTTAGTATATTACTATATTGCGCAATTTGTACTACATGTGTTTGATGTTTTAGCCTGATATGTAACTCTCATGTGAAAGATCTGCAATAGTTGTGTTTATAAATTATTTTTATATACTAGTAAGTATTTTAATTTAAACCAATTGCCAGGTTTATGTCCATGTCATTATGACCTTGTAAATTTTGTTTTACAAGTTTAGTTGCACAATATCTTAAATTGCATTATGATACGTTGGCAGGAATTATTAGCTATTCACCTAAAATTTATGTGATGATAAAAAATTATGAGGCATTATTTTTGTATTGGAGCTTATTTTTAAAAATAATCTTCAATACAAAAAAAGGCCCCATTTATTTTTTTAAAAAAATATTATTTTTTAGACCGGTTGTAATTAGAACCTGTTTAAAAAGTTCTTTTTAGAGACCGGTTATAGTTAGAACTGGTCTAAAAAGTCACTTTTTAGACCAGTTGTAGTTAGAATCGGTCTAAAAAGTCACTTTTAGACCGGTTTTAACTGCACCCGATCTAAAAAGTTCACTTTTTAGACCTTACCTTTATGAACCGGTCTAAAAAGGTATGCTTTTTAGACCTCACCTTTGTAAACCGGTCTAAAAAATCATACTTTTTAGACCGGTTGTACAACCGGTCTAAAAAGTATAAGACTTTTTAGACCAGTTGTATCTAGACCTGTTCTAGAACCGATCTAAAAAGTGATTTTCACCCGGCCTAAAAAATGATTTTTGCACTAGGTTATCTTCATAAATTAAATTTGAGATACTATATCTCTATCATGTTAGTTTTAAATTTGACTTTATTATATATATATAATATGTATTTAAAAAATACATATAAATATATATAATTTTATTAATTTTATTTTCACAAATTATATATTATATATATATAATTCGTCCACCCTAAATTAAACATTATCTTGTATTGGGCCATTCTTGTGTACGACCCTGTAGGCCCATATGAAGTTGGCAATTGGCTAATAACTGTGCTAACCCATAAGTCACAAGCGGCCTCTAGCAAGACATTATGACTGCCCAATTCATATAAGGATCATTAGCACAATGCCACCTATCATATAACCATGTCACTCCCCTTTGTCACACGATATGTCGGTTAAGGGTGAGGCATGGATAATGTCATCATCTTATTTCTACCCATTACTTTCTCGATTCCTTAGTAGTTTGACAATAGAAATGGAAACTCCTTTCCATCGTAGTATGGCCATACATGTAATATCTCTCTACTAATATGAGGGACAAATTCCATCTTGACCATTCATATTCCTTTGCATGAAAAACCACCAAGCCTGATTGTAGCCTTTATCATCACGTGGTCAAAAGTGACTTTTGACTAGTTCAAAGCTTAGCAACACTCATGTAGGAATCCATGATGACCTCAGGTCAAAGGGCATTGAGACGTATGTTTCTTATGTATGTTTATGATTTGTTTATGATTTGATAAGTTTATGATTTGATCCATGTATGTTTCTTATAGTTGGTCGGTCCAGCACCTTGTACTCTTACAAGTGCCTAAAACTTTTATTCATATCCCTATATCTTATCAAAGCCATACTAGTCTTATTTTATCTTTACTCTTGCATAGATAACCGACTGGGGACATTTAGGACAATGTTTATGATTTATCCAAGGATATAGTCATCATAGTGAACATGCAAATAATATGATAACATAATGGAGAAATTAATTAAATAATAATGTTTAAAGTACAATGATTGGCCCTTATGGCATAATTTCCAACATCCTCCCACTTATACTAGGTACAATTATTAACTTGCCTAATTCTCATTGTCCTAACATGATGCTCATGCTTTGCCTGTGCAAGCGGCTTAGTAAGATGATCAGCAACATTATCTTCTCCTGCTACTTTGCATATTTTTATATCACCTCTATCATTGATTTCTCTAATAAGATGAAATCGCTTGAGTATGTGATTGGTCCTTTGATGTGACCTAGGCTCCTTAGCCTGTGCAATAGCATCGATATTGTCACAGAATAGATCTATTAAATTTAAGATGGTAGGCACCACCCCTAGTTCAGTACTGAACTTTCTGATCCAAACGGCTTCCTTAGCTACATCCGATACTGCTATATACTCAACTTCTATTGCAGAATCTGCTACAGTGCTTTACTTGGAGCTCTTCAGCTTACTGCTCCACCATTCAGGAGGAATATGTATCCAGATTGCAATTTAAGGTCATCTTGGTCAATTTGAAAACTTGCGTTTGTGTAACCGTTTACACAAAGCTTATCATCCAATCCACCATAGACCAAAAATAAGTCCTTAGTTCTTCTTAAGTACTTTAGGATATTCTTGATGGTTGTCCAATGACCCTTACCAGGATCTTGTTGATATCTGCTGGTCATACTTAAGGCAAAAAAGGCATTCGGTCGAGTACATAACATGGCATTTATGATGGATCTAATGGCTAAGACATATGGAACCTTACTCATGCGATCTCGCTGACCAAGTATACTAGGACATAGGTCCTTGAAAAAATGGATGCCATGAGACATAGGCATGTAAACCCTTTTTGAAACCTGTATACTGAACCTATACAATATCTTATCTATGTATGTGCTCTGACTTAGGCCTATTAGTCTCTTAGATCTATCTCTATATATCCTAATCCCTAGAATGTATGTGGCTTCACCTAAGTCTTTCGTCGAGAAAGACTTTCCTAACCAAGTCTTAATATTCTGCAAGGTAGGAATGTCATTCGCAATGAGTAGGATTCATCTATATAAAGCACTAAAAATACAACTGTACTCCCACTAATCTTCTTGTAAACACAAGGTTCATCAATGTTTTGAATGAATCCAAACTCTTTGACCACTTCATCAAAATGATGATTCCAGCTTCGGGATGCTGGCTTTAATCCATAAAGGGATCTTTGAAGCTTGCAAACTTTTGCAAAATCCGCTGAACGCACAAAGCTTTCAGGTTGTGTCATGTTCATATCCTCAAGCAGCTTTCGATTAAGGAAGGCTATTTTGACGTCTATCTGACATATTTCATAGTCATAATATGCTGTAATGGCAAGAAGGATTTTGAATGATTTAGCCATTACAACTGGGGAAAAGGTTTCATCATATTCTACATCATGAGTTTGAGTGAATCCTGTTAGAGCAAGTGTTTCACCCAAGAGGGGGGGTGAATTGGGTGATCGTAAAAATTTCGTTGCAAATATAAAATTTGACGTTGAAATTAAAACATGAAAGAGTAAGGAGAAATATCACCGAAGTGTACACCGGGAGTTATACTGGTTCGGCCACAACCACTTTGACCTACGTCCAGTCCTCAGAGCCTCTCTGAGAGTTTCACTATAACTTCCAAGATTCGGTGGGTTCTTGGCACCTCAGTACAAGCAAGTTCCTACACCTGGACACTCGCTCCCCCTTACAAGTTGTAATCTAATCCTAACTCAAGGTTCCACAACCTTAAGTTACCTCAATAACAAATATTGAGTTTGAATGAAATATCTCTCTTACAGAGTGAATAAGAATCACTGAAGCATAGAATCACAAGTACAATGAAAAACAGAGTAATAAACTTGATGATACGTTCGTGAGTGTGTTCTTGTGTATATCTCTATTCAGAAGTTCAGATATATATAGATACGTTGGTAATGATTGCTGGAACGTATTTCCTCATGTCTGTTGGAGCGTGCGCAGCCACTATTGACTTTTCCAGTTTTTGAAAAAACTTACGTTTGCGGTAGGTAACGGTCAGTGACATTTGAGTGTTGCTTTTGACTTTCCATATTTGGTAAGATCTCTTCATTGTTTATCTGTTGAAATGCTAAGAAGACTAATAGAATGAAAAGTTAATCAAATAGGAAACAAAACAATGATCGTTGGAATGATTTCAAACTTTCTGGGTTTGCTTACTCGAGTAGCTACTCGAGTATCCCTTGAAGTTTACTCGAGTACTTACTTGAGTATCATCGGGAAATCTTTGATCAACTGCAAGTCAATGAATAAATATAAGATTACTCGGGTAGTGCATGGAATAACCAATTCTTAAAACCTTTAAAAATATACGTTTACTCAGGTACTTACTCGAGTAATGCACTCACAACTTTATGAGTTACTCGGGTACCAACTCGAGTAAATCTTTACAAAAACTTTTGGTTACTCGATGCTTTACTCTAGTAATGTTGCAGGATTTCAAGGCCGAGAGCACTTACCTTGTTATTCGGATACTGACTCGACTAATGCATTCATTTTTGCATATGTTACTCGGGTACCACCTCGAGTAAATATACTTTTTGTGCTTAACTTACCCGGGTAATGACTGGAGGTTTACCTTCAAAATATCTCTGTATACTCGGGTACCTACTCGAGGAATCCACTTAAAATAGATAATTAAATACTTGCATATCAGAGGAATGACTCGAGGAAATTAGATAAAATTATATCAAGTTAATCAGATACCACCTTCAAGTTTTCACTTACTTCAGTGTGTTACTCGAGTACCTAATCGAGTAACATTGGCAGTAGTACAAAGGGCCGAGAGCAACTCATTTTCAGAAACAGAGTTACTCGAGTACCTACTCGAGTATCATTGGCAACCTGAAGGCAACTGGAAGTTTTTCATATGGTTACTCGAGTAGCTCCTCGAGTAACATTGGCAGGCCGAGAGCAACTCCAAGTTTTTACCTGGTTACTCGAGTAGCTCCTCGAGTAACATTAGCAGGCCGAGAGCAACTTAAAAATACTTACACTATTACTCGAGTACCTACTCGAGTAACGTTGGCAGGTTATTGGAAGGTGCTTCTGGTTACTTCAAATTTTGCTTCATTACTCGAGTACCGCCTTGAGTAATCCCTTAGAAAACTTGCTTCTGATCAAGTTTCTTAGCTTTTTCTCTTGGCCTTTCTTCATTACTCCAATGCTTAATTTAAGTGATACTTATCCCTGTTGTTCCTTAGTTCAAACTTGTTTATTAATCATTTCCTTTTCAAACCATTCTTTTGTTATCATCAAAACATGAGATCTAACATTCTCCCCCTTTTTGATAATGACAAAACTTGGTGATTTTGGACATGGTTTTTCAAATTGAATTTTCAAATTAAATTTGTCTTATTTAGTTTTGGATTCATAGCTTACACCTTGCATACACAACAATTTCATTAGTCCAACAATGTATCATAATGAACTTAAAATGCAATCATAACATAAACACACTTGTATTAAACTTAAATTGCATATTACAATAAAAGAAATAACAAGTTCCAAAATGCTCCCTAGCACCCATATACAACCAAATAACCAAAAGAAACTAGGACACATCCACAAAATCACTCTCAAGCTCTTCTCCCCCTTTTTGGCTTCATCAATCAAGTGGAGGGCTAGGAGGTTTGACCACAGAAATGGGTGTCACTGGAAGAACAGTAGAATCATCTGAGCCTAAAGATTCAAAGGAGCTAGAGGGGACAGGGTCAGGCAGATGAACTGGAGGGATATGGATGTCAACGCCGGGAGGAGTAGGTTGGAAGACAACCATAGTAGAGGTTTCTCCTTCTGGACTGGTCTGAATCTCAGGGGTGGTCTCAGCCTCTGGAGTAAGATGTTTAGAGGAGGATGAGGAAGGAGAGATTTCCTCTGTGGGGGCAGGAGAAGGTACAGGTTTAGGAGTGGTTTTTGGTGGAGGTTTAGGAGGTGAATCATCAATGACAATGTGTATAGTCTCATTGGTATCTGGGTTGTCCACTGTATACAGAATGTCTTTGGCTTGAGTCTCAGGTGGACTAGATACCAGAGGGGTAGATGGTTCATCCTCAGGGATAGGAGTGTCAGAAGGAGGGTTTACAGGAGGTGGTGGTGGTGCAGATGAAGATGGACCAGCAGAAGGTCCGGGACCTAAGGAGTCCAGTCGTGCCAAAATCATTCTCAGAGTCTCGCCTTGGGCACGTTGCAAGCTAGCAACTCCTCATGCCTTCTGTCCATTCTCTCAACCAATTCCTCATGCCTCTTGTCGATTTTCTCAACCAACTCCGCCATCTTGAAGTTTGTGTTGGTAATCAACTCGGTCTTTGTGTTGGCGATATCCACATGGAATCCTCTGAGTATGTTTTCCATGAAGTGCTGGAGAGTGGCATTGAGGAAAGATGGCAATGATGTGGTAGCAGCTGGAGCCGATGACTGAGTGTCATCCAACTTGCTGGTCTCTGCCTCAGTGGTCTTCCTCTTCTTTTTAGACCCAGATTCCAGAGGGCCTTTGAGAGGTATGTCAATGTTCAATTTCCCTATCTGGTTTCTCCCAACGGGAGTCAACCTCTCAATGGGCTCTTTGCTATCCAAATACCATATTTTGTTCTCTTTCAGGATTAGAGACACAATCTGAGGATATGGCATTGGTGTTGTAGCCTTCCCATCCACCTTATACCTTTTTATCTCCGAGAAAATATATTCTCCTAGATCCTTCTGTTATTTCAAAAGCAGTGAAGCAAACCACCTAATGTCCCTATCAGAGAAATGGGTATAGTTGTTGGCTTTGTTCACTAGGGACCTAGAGTAGATGTACCATAGGACCCTGTGATGATCACACATATCACTTGGTTTAAAATTTAGGGGGCCAACTAGCTCACCAGGTTTGAGAATAGTGAAGATTTGGTTTGGCTCAAGTTCAGAATAGATATCATCTGGGGGGTTCTCTTTTCCTAACCATAAGTTAATTCTAGATGGTCAAATTAGAATCTTTTGGCCTCTCACAGTTGTGGTCATTTCTTCCTCAACTGAGGTTCAGTTAGGCTCATCTATGATCTCTAAGTTACAATAAAAATGGGTGATCACTTTAGTACAGAATGGTAATCTAATAGATAGCCAAGGCATAAAGGGATCTAAATAAGGACTTAGGTCATGCTTCACTACCTCTTGAAGTAACTTCAGATCAACATAGTGTGTCTTACACACTTTCCTTCTGGAGAACTGAGACAAGTACTTCGGAGACTCCACCAATTTGCTAACATTGAATCGCTTTGGTGGGTTGGTGATCTCTGTTTCCGGTACTTTGGTCTTCTTGGAAGATTGTCCCTTCTCCATTTGATCAATGATATTTGCCATAGCTGCAGCCACATTCTTGTCATACTTTGGCTTTTTGGTAGGCTTAGGAGTGAAAGAAGGGGTAGAGGAATCAGAGGGAGGAGGTGAGGGAGATTTGGCACTCTTCCCTCTTCCGGTTGAGGTACTCTTCTTGGATTGAGCCCTTGTAGCAATAGGCTCTTTAACTTTCTTCTCTTTTTGGGAGGAGAAGAAAGACGATCAGAATGTTGTTGGGATTCAGAGGATTCTATGGGAATAAGATTTTTGCTTCTTATCTTTCTGAAGGATTGAAAAACTGAAATTCTCAGAAAAACAGAGACTCAGTCGCGTTTTTAGGGTACAGGGATTTTGAGCAAGATAGGAGGTTTCTAGGGATGAAAATGGTTGGGTTTTGACAGAAATGAAGCAAGGAATCACTTGTGAAAAATTTTTGTGAGAGAGAATAGTGATTTACTCGAGGAGATTTTGTGGAAATGATCGAGTTTGCGACAGATAAAGCCCTAGAACCCGACGTTACTCGAGGCGTTACTCGAGTAACCTTCAAGTTTACTCGAGGCCCTCCTCGAGTGTTCATACAGAAAAATTTTAAAATGAATTATTTAAAGTGCGTACCTGGCATGAATAATATTGTAATTATCCATGGATGTTCCCTCGATCATTTATAACCCATTCTGAGTAGATTTGAGTCATTATTCATCAATTATGAAAATCTAGACTTGCAGTTACTCGAGGCCTTACTCGAGTAAGCTTCAAGTTTACTCGAGGCCTTCCTCGGGTAACCTGAGTTTTCAACTTGTGACTCTTCATTTCTTTGTAACTGAGCCGTTAGATTTGAAAAATCAAGTAACTTGATCCGTTACTTCCAGTTTTGAAGTCAATTACTCGAGTACATACTCGAGTAAAGTGCTTCTTTACTTCAAGTTGTTCCTCGGGTAATGCTTCTGTGTTAGTGATAACTTCAAGTTGGTACTCCAGTAAATGTGTCCTCTGATCACCTCTATTTTTGTTTCTCAAAACAGAGTTTCAACCTTCCTGCAAAACAAATTTCTATATACTCCGATGCTTAAGTTAGTAATCATCAAAACTTTAACAAATGACTTCATCTAATATTATGAGAAACTGAAATAACTTACAATTCATTGGGATTTACCATTCCCAATTCTCTTCTAATGTATAGAAATTGATCTTTTGCAAGAGGTTTTGTGACAATATCTGCTAGTTAAAGATGAGTAGGAATAAATATCACTTTCACATCTTTCTTTTGAACATGATCTCTGATGAAGTGATGTCTGACATCGATATGCTTGGTTCTAGAGTGTTGAACTGGATTCTTTGCCAAGCTTATCGTACTAGTATTGTCACAATAGATTGGTATTTCTCTGAGATAAATACCAAGATCTTGTAATTGTTGTTTTAACCATATTACTTGTGCACAACAAGTTGAGACTGCAACATATTCGGCTTCCGTTGACGAAAGAGACACTGTATTTTGTTTCTTGCTGAACCATGATACAAGAGATCCTCCAAGAAATTGTCCTTGTCCACTGGTGCTCTTTCTGTCTATTTTGTATCCTCCATGATCTGAATCTGAATATGCGACAAGATATTCACTTCTTCCTTTGGGATACCACAGACCCAATTCGGGTGTGTGAGCAAGGTATCTAAAGATTCGTTTGACCGTTTCAGCATGTGATTCTTTTGGTGCCTATTGATATCTTGCACATATGCCAACACTAAATTGGATGTCCGGTCTACTTGCCGTGAGATAGAGTAATGATCCAATCATTCCTCTATATTTTGTTATGTTGTAGTCTTTCCCTTTGACATCAGTATCAAGCAACGTAGTTGAACTCATAGGCGTGTCCGTGCCATTTGCTTCATCCATTCCATACTTCTTCAATAGCTCTTTTAAATACTTTGTTTGAGATATGAAGATTCCATTCTTTCTTTGTTTGATTTGTAAACCGAGAAAGAAATTCAGTTCTCCCATCATTGACATCTCAAATTCTCCCTGCATTATCTCAGAAAATTCCTTACACAGAGATTCATTAGTAGCACCGAAAACAATGTCATCAACATATTTGAACAATTAAAATATCATTGTATTTTCGTTTTATAAAGAGTGTTGTATCAACTTTTCCTCGTACAAAACCTTGATCGATAAGAAACTTACTGAGCCTTTCATACCAAGCTCTAGGAGCTTGTTTTAAACCATATAAAGCCTTTTTAAGTTTGAAAACATGGTCAGGTTTATTAACATCCTCAAAACCTGGAGGTTGTTCTACATACACTTCTTCTATGATGTAACCATTTAGAAAAGCACTCTTTACATCCATTTGATAAAGTTTGAATCCTTTGATGCATGCAAAGGCTAAGAGTACACGTATAACTTCCAATCTAGCCACTGGAGCATACGTTTCCTCATAATCAATCCCTTCTTCCTGATTATAGCCTTTGGCCACCAATCTTGCCTTGTTTCTGACTATAATTGCGGATTCATCGAGTTTGTTTTTGAATACCCATTTAGTACCAATGATCGGATGATCTTTGGGTCGGGGCACCAAATCCCAAACTTGATTTCTCTCAAATTGATTTAGTTCTTCTTGCATTGCTATAACCCAATCATTGTCTGATAGGGCTTCATCAATGTTAGAAGGTTCAATCTCAGAAATGAATGCAGAAAAACTTACTTCATTGAAAATTCTATTTCTAGTTTTGATCCCTTCATTCACATCTCCTATGACTTGATCTAAGGTATGACTTTTATTGTATTTCCAAGCTCTAGGTTGTCCTAGGGATTGCTCTTCATCCTTAGTTTCATCAACCTCTGGAATAAGAGATTTAGAAATAGATTGACCATTTTCTTGATTTAAACCAACTTCCTGTTCTTCATCAATGGTTTTGTCAGAGGATTCAAATTCATCAAATACAATATGAATTTATTCTTCAATAATACATGTTCTTTTATTATAAACTCTATATGCTTTACTTCGGTTAGAATATCCTAGGAAAATTCCTTCATCTGTTTTAGAATCAAATTTTCCTAAGTTATCTTTATCATTATTATGAATGAAACACTTACAACCGAAGATGTGTAGATGAGCAATGTTTGGCTTCCTTCCTTTGTATAACTCATAAGGTGCCTTTCCAAGTTTTGTTTTGATATAGGCTCTATTTGAAATATAGCATTTTGTACTCATAGCATCGGCACAGAACACTTGAGACACATTCTTTTCATTCAACATTACTCTAGCCATTTCAGTGAGCACTCTAATCTTGCGTTCCACAACTCCGTTTTGTTGAGGCGTCCTTGGAGCAGAGAAATTGTGATCAATGCCATTAGTATCACAATATTCTTCAAAGGCTTGATTTTCAAATTCTCCACCATGATCAGTCCTAATACCTGCAATGGACATACCTTTCTCATTTTTCACCTTCTTGGCAAAAACAATAAATTCTTCAAAGGTCTCATCCTTTGATGATAGAAAAATAACCCATGTAAATCTAGAGAAATCATCAACAATGACCAATGAATATAGGTTGCCACCAAGACTTTTTACTCTTGCTAGACCAACTAAATCCATATGCAATAATTGTAATGGTCTATTTGTTGAAATCTCATTTTTCAATTTGAAAGATGATTTAGTTTGTTTACCCTTTTGGCATGCATCACACATCAAGTCATTTTTGAAATTTACTTTGGGTAATCCAAGCACTAAATCCTTTGAGTAATTTGCCTAGTTGATGCATATTGACATGAGCCAATCTCTTATGCCATAGCTAACTTTCATCAGCATTACTCAGAAAACAATTTTCAGATTCATTTCTACTAATATCTAGAGTATAACAGTTACCTTCCCTTTTTGCTCTGAGCTTAGCCTTAATATTCTTCTTATCAAGTTGTAAGTCATTTTTGTTGATAATTAAGCATTCTTCTGAGTCAAATATTACCTAGTTGTCTTTATCTGCACTTTGACTTACGCTCAGCAAATTATGACACAAGCCTTCAACATAATATACATCTTTGACTTGTATTCCTTTGTCATTCTTGATTTCACCAATTCCTACTATCCTTCCGGATTGATTTCCCCCAAATTTTACCTTTCCACCTTCCTTAAGTACCCACTATCTATGTACCACTTACTATTTTTGGATGCTTTGAGACATACCTACAATCAAATGACTAGGTCTTAGGTACCCACATCTTTTTGGGTCCTGTTGGGTTAGTACACATAATTTTCTGAACATATGAACCTTTAGGTACCCATTTGTAGGTTCCTATTGTTCCTTTCTTCTTATGAATGCATGAAGATGTATAATGACCTTTTCTATTACAGTAATTATAAAATGCAAAAGGATTCGATGTATGCACAGAATGCTGGAAATAATTCAAATATGACTTACCTCCTGCTTTCTTTCTACCTTTCCTTTTATCTGACTTTGGATCATATCCAATTCCAGATCGGTCATTTACAAATCGTTGAGCTTTTAAAATAACATTTAGCATCTCACTTCCTTGTGTAAATTTTTCAAGAGTTTTTGTGAGATCAATGTTTTTCTTTTTCAAAGATGAACAATTTTCACAATCCTTTTCTTTAAGTTTAGTTTCAAGAGCTTTGTTTTTCTTTTTGAAAACAATCAATTCTTTAACTACTTTGATGAATTCAGAATGTAAAGCATTATATTCGGAAAGTATTCATCACAGGTAGGTTCAGAATCATTTACCTCCTCTTCTGTTTCTTCTTGAGCGATGAGACATATATTAGCTACTTCTTCCTCATCACTTTCTTCGTCAGAGGAGCTATTACCCCATATAGCAGATACGAAGGCCTTCTTTTTGTTGAAGAATTTGCCTTTTCTCTTTTCTTTGCTCTTTTGATTCAGTTCTGGACATTCTGATTTGATATGTCTTGGTTTTCCACATTCATAGCAAATGATATGATCTTTGCTGCTAGTTCCACCTTTTTGAAAGTGTTTGAATCCTTGTCCTTTCTTGTAGAACTTTCTGAATCGTTTTATAATTAGGCCCATTTCATCATCGTCAAACTCCTCATCCTCATCTTGATTCTCTTCTTTTACCTTTAGTGCAAGACCTTTCTTTTTCTTGTCACCAATGTCATCTAGTTCTCGTTTGAACTTTAGTTTGCTTTCATATTCAGAAAGACTTCCAAATAGAGAAGCAACTGATCTCCTTTTACTCAATGCTTTACTCCAGTAATATTGCAGGATTTTAAGGCCGAGAGCACTTACCTTGTTACTCGGATACTGACTCGAGTAATGCATTCATTTTTGCATAGGTTACTCGGGTACCACCTCGAGTAAATATACTTTTTGTGCTTAACTTACCCGGGTAATGACTGGAGGTTTACCTTCAAAATAACTCTGTATACTCGGGTACCTACTCGAGGAATCAACTTAAAATAGATAATTAAATACTTGCATATCAGAGGAATGACTTGAGGAAATTAGATAAAATTATATCAAGTTAATCGGATACCACCTTCAAGTTTTCACTTACTTCATTGTGTTACTCGAGTACCTAATCGAGTAACATTGGCAGTAGTACAAAGGGCCGAGAGCAACTCATTTTCAGAAACAGAGTTACTCGAGTACCTACTCGAGTATCATTGGCAACCTGAACGCAACTGGAAGTTTTTCATATGGTTACTCGAGTAGCTCCTCGAGTAACATTGGCAGGTCGAGAGCAACTCCAAGTTTTTACCTGGTTACTCGAGTAGCTCCTCGAGTAACATTGGCAGGCCGAGAGCAACTTAAAAATACTTACACTATTACTCGAGTACCTACTAGAGTAACGTTGGCAGGTTACTGGAAGGTGCTTCTGGTTACTTCAAGTTTTGCTTCATTACTCGAGTACCACCTCGAGTAATCCCTTAGAAAACTTGCTTCTGATCAAGTTTCTCAGCTTTTTCTCTTGGCCTTTCTTCATAACTCCAATGCTTAATTTAAGTGATACTTATCCCTGTTGTTCCTTAGTTCAAACTTGTTTATTAATCATTTCCTTTTCAAACCATTCTTTTGTTATCATCAAAACATGAGATCTAACAAATCCTATTGTAACCAGTCGTGCCTTGAAGACAATTTGCACCTGATCATTTTACACCTTCAGGTAGATCAGCTAAGGTCCATACCTGATTGTCGTATATGGATTGTATTTCAAACTTCATGGCAATTAGCCATTTCTCAGAGTTTGGTCCCACTATGGCTTCTCAATAGGTGGTTGGCTCATTTTACTTAATGAGCAACACATCATAGCTTCTAGTAATCATAAATCCATATCTCTAAGGCTGATGCTATGTCCTATCAAATCTTCATGGACCTTGTGTTAATTGAGGAGGCTCAGCAACTTATTGTGAGTCTTCTATAATTTCCCTCTGTGGTTCTGTACTATCTTGTGACTCTCGAACTTCTTTGAGATATATCTTGCTCCAACTGGTTGTTTTAGAAATAAACTCTCTTTCCATAAACTTACCATTTCGAATAACAAACACTTTGCTATCGGTGGGATTGTGGACATAGTATCCTTTTATTTCTTTAGGATACCCCGCGAAAAGGCACTTTGAGGATTTGTGTGCTAATTTATGTGAGGCATGTTGCTTAACATATACCTCACATCCCCAGATCTTGAGAAAAGATAAACATGGTTTATTTCCAGTCCATATCTCATATGGTGTCCTTTCAATTACCTTAGATAGAACTCGATTTAGTGTGAACGCAACTGTCTCTAAGACATGTCCCTAAAAGGATGGTGCAAGATCTGTTTGACTCATCATAGATAGAACCATATCTAATAGTGTTCGATTCCTCCATTCAAAAACGCCATTCCATTGTGGTGTTCCTAGAAGAGTTAATTGTAAGATTATCCAGCAACTCCTAGATGGTCAATAAACTCTTGGCTCAAATATTCACCACCTCGATCAGATCAAAGTGCTTTAATTGTTTTGCCAAGTTGGTTTTCTATTTCATTTTGGGATAGTTTGGACATTTCAAAAGATTTAGAGTTATGTTTCATTAGATATATATAGCCATATCTACTAAAGTCGTCTATAAATGTAAAGAAGTATATATAACCTCGTCTAGTATCTATATTTAATGGTCCACATATATCTATATGTATGAGGCCTAATCAGTCAGTGGCTCTGTCACTATGCCCTGTAAAAGTTGCCTTAATAAGCAAGCTTCACATGTATCATATGATTCAAAATTAAATGAGTTAAGAAATCCATCTTGATGGAGTTTAGAAATGTGTTTCTCATTTATATGGTCTAGATGACAATGTCATAGGTAGCTCAAATTCAAATTATTTTATTTTATCCTTTTAGTAGTTATGTTATAGATATTTCCATTATTAGGATGTGCCAAATTTAATAAATAATGACCAACATGCAAATCACCATTAGCATAGAAAATGTCATTACGATAAATAGAACATTTATGAATCACAGTAATAGAAGTATAACCTTCCTTACCCAAATAAGAAAGAGAAATAATGTTACTACTCAAAGCAGGAATGTAATATCAATTGTCCAAAACTAACAAAAACCCATTGAGCAGAACTAATTCATAAGTGCCTATGGCTAAAGCAGCAACTCTTGCTTTATTCCTAACACCTAGGTCCACCTAGCCCTTCTTAAGCTTTCTACTGTCTTTTAGACCCTGCACATTTATACAAATGTGAGAACTACATGCAGTATCTAATACCCATGTAGAGGAACTAGAAAAATGAATATCTATAACATAAATACCTGAAGCAATAGCCCCGCTATCCTTTTTATTCTTTTTCAAATCTTCGAGATAGAGTTTGTAATTCCTCTTCCAATGTAGGTTTATTGTTGAAGTAGTGAACTCTTTCCTTTGGAGGCTTTGCCTTCTTGGGTGCAAGCTTGGTTTCAAGCTTGTTTGACTCTTTGGTCTTACCACTTGAGCCATTGCCCTTCCATTTCCTTTTCATACCCTTTCCTTTTTGAACCATCAAAATAGTTCTGGGCTTTTTCTTAATGCTTTGCTCAGCAATTTTGAGCATCTCATACAGCTTAGAAATTGATTTCTCTATGTTGTTCATGTTGTTGTTCATAATAAATGGGTCATAACTCTCCAGGAGTGAGTTCAGGATCAAATCCGTAGTTAACTCCTGGCTCATAGGAAATCCAAGCCTCTCAAGGTGATCAATGTAGCGTTTCAACTTTAACACATGGGTACTAACTGATGTACCTTCAACCATCTTATGGGAATGTAAGGACTTTATGATCTCATACCTTTCATGCCTTGCCTGTTGCTGGAACATTTCCTTGAGATAGACAATCATCTCATGAGCCTCCATAAGTTCCATATCTCTTTAGAGCTCTGGAACCATAGTGGCATGTATCAGGCAACCTACATCCATAGAGTTAACCTTAAGCTTCATGTAAGCATCTGTTTGAGCTCTTGGAGTATTAGCTGTAGGCTCCTCAGGAATGGGTTGATCTAGGACATAAGCCTTTCTTTCATGCTTGAGAACAATTCTCAAGTTCCTAACCAGTCAAGAAAGTTTGTCCCATTGAGTTTGTCTTTCTCAAGGACCGATCGCAATGATAGTGTAGCAATATTACTAGTCGACATGATTCTACAATTAAAATATACAAAGTTAGTTACTAATATCATACTAAATTAAAAACCCTCAATATAATAATTAGTGGGCTAAGATCCATATTTGGCTTAAACTTAAGTCTACTTTGGCAGGATGCTGAAATTCAAGTTATTTATGTAGGTAACCTATTTACCAATTACATCCCATATAACTCTTATATGTTTATGGGATTCGATCATTATATGATCCGGCATGTTTAATCCCATCTAATGCCATGAGATCCAAAAACGTTTTGTTAATCTCAATTAAGTCAAAATAATAATGAATATTGTGAGTAGCACCATTACTCATACTTGTCTCATCAAGATAACTTAAAAGCATTCACTTTGGTGGTTTCCACAATTGAGCGATCTAGGTTTTGACAAGTATTCATTAATTGACAACATTATGACTTAAGATTTGATTTCGAGGGCTTAATTAATTAGTGTTGTTTATATGAATGCAATCGTGGTTGTATCTCATACAGATAAATATATATAAATGTAAAATTATTTATGCAATGATTTAATCAAAAGTATAATTTAAATGTGACAAACATGGCTTACCTAACCTAAAATCCTCTCAAGCCAATGAGAGGACTTCTCTAAATAAGAAAGGAAATACATTAAGAGAAACCTCGCTTAAACATTTGAGGAGAGTGAGATGAGAAGAGAATGTACATTAAGAATATTTAGAGGAAGGCAGGGCACGCATGCTATTTTTAAATATTACAACCCTTTGTAAGAATCTAAAGCGATGTTGTTTACCATACCTAAACAAGTATGAAGAATAAACCTTAACAAGTAAGATTTCATATAATATGAAAAGCAATATATGTCGTGATTAACTTTTTGAAAAAGACACATTCCTTTTAAAATAAATATTTGAAAATTTAAAATATTTAAAAATTTCTGGCCTATTTTTTAAAATATTTGTTTCAGTTTACTTCCAAAAGGATTTCGCCCAGTTTCAAAAAACAGCCTAGAACGCTTCTGATCAGAATTGTCTTCCCTATAGTTTCATATCCTTAAAATCTGAATAAAGATCTGAACTAAGCCTGGTTCTTCTCCAAGCTTTCAAATCCCTAAATCCGATTAGAGACCCGAACGTGACTCGTACAGTGTGATCTTCAGGGGATGATTTCAGGCGATCCAATGACCTCAACGACTGACAATTTCAACCTCTTTCTCACAATCATGTTTCGCACATAATTTAAATCCAAAACCAAAACGAAAATTTTTTTGCACATAGTCTAGTAGAATCTGAAAATAGAAAAAGGAAACAAACACATGTTATGTATCATGTTTCGAATACATTCATGATTTACTTCAAAAGGCAAATCATACAGATTTAATGAAAACTATATATATCACATATATATCACATAATTAAGAACATGAACTCAATTTAAATGCACAATCGACTTGGCTCTAATGCCACTATTGGGATCGATAGACACAGCAGAAGAATTTAAAATTTTTGTAAATCCCAATCGAGGATCTATCAGCAGCGTTTGAATTGAGTTAGAAAGAATCATATCTTGTGAATTTAGGGTTTTCAATCTCTAGGAGCCAACACCTCATATATGCTCCCTCTGCTGGTATCCACACTTGACCTCCAAGACAAACTATGTGCTAACACCTCCAGTGTCTCCTAGGCTTTGTTTGGTACGAAGTAACAGGGGATAGGGATATGGATTGGATCATGGATTAAGTCAAAATATATCGTTTGGTACCAGGGACTATGAATAATCAGGGATTGGGAATACCACAAAAGAGGGATTGCTGCAAAGCCACCTCCCCCTGGTTTTGTGTTTTCAATCCCTGGATTCCAAAATTGTAGAGACAACATTACCCTTGATTTAAATTTTTTCAGACAAAAATACCCTGATTTTAACCTAATCAATCTCTCTCACAATCACTCCCTCTTTGATTGTTCCTCACCAACGGCATAAAAACCATCACTCTGAACCATACCATCGTCGCCCTGCACAGTCACCCTCACCGTCGCTCACACCGTCAGCAACTCCATCGGCCTCACCACCAAGCGCCTTTCCCCTTTATCTCTGTCGCCTTCAGCCCCACCCACACAGTCGCGAACTCCATCGGCCTCACCACTAGAAGGTTTCCATCGGCTCTCACCATCACGCAAAGTCTCTCTTAGCACCAGAAACATTTCCCCTTTCTTTCCTTCAACCTCACCGTCGGTCACTCAGTCAGCCTCACCACCGATCATCTTCACCCAGATTTTTTTCCTGAAGAACAATCGCCAATTTGAGGTATTGCCTCCTCTTTTTCTTTTCTTCTTTAACTGTGTTATGATCAAGTCTTTAGGCCCAAAATTATAGTAATGTCTCTGAATCTCTTTTAAAATTGTTCATTCACAATGTATTCTCGATAGATTATTCTCTCAGGGAAATTTGATAACCATTGTTGTAATCAATGGTTATTGATTCTGAAATAGGAAACAATGATAAAATGTTGTAATAGTGAGTTTTGAATCCCATCTTCCCCTGTTATGGTGTGTGTCCGTAATATTCAAGTTGTAATCTTTCTCCTTTGATTTCTGTTGTAAGATATAAACATAAATGTGAGAAGTTTTTGATATTGTGAAAGACCAAATTGTCTGTTTCAGGAAAAAGAAGGGGTTTAATTGGACATCATGTGGGATTGCGATTTCTAATGCTAATTCAAAATATTAGATGACTAAAGCATGTTATAGATTTGTAAGTCAAGATTCTTGAACTTCTCTATTTTTTTGCAACCATGAGTTTTGATGTTGGAAACTAATGTGAGCTTAGTGTTTTATGCTTCCAAATAATGAATAATCGTTGGGGTTGCATGTCTTATTTGGTTTTGTTTTTGTGATGACTGAACCAGAGCACGGCCTCTGGTTCCACAAGTATGGCTTTGGGATCTTTACTGAAAAGATAAGAGGAAATATATATGAGTGATGATTTCAGCTTGTAAGTTTGAGTATCTGAATCTGAAAAACTAATTGAGGGTTGTTGCCGAATATGAAATTAGTGTTATGTGGTTGTGAGATGTCACCTAATGGTTCAAGATGATTTTTAATAAGCTATAAATTTATTGGGTTGACCTTGTAAAGCTGAAAACTTAGTGAAGACTTGCTGTTTGTTTGTTTTTCTAGTGTTGCAAACTCTGTTTATAAGCTGGAAATTTATTGGGTTATGTTTTAGCGACAAATGTAATGAAACGAGTTGTTAATAATGTGAATCCTCTTTTGCAAACTGTATTTATCTCCTTTTAATATTTAAGCATAGTGCTTTATTTTATGTGGCAAAGAGATTTATTATCTGAATTGGTGAGATCAATATCTTGACCTTGCATTCTGATTATATTGCCTGCTTCTCTATAGAACAATGTGCATGGTCTCAAGATGTTAATTTTTTGTGATTGCAAAGCTGCTGGATAGATTTGCTTTGCTACTAGTCTTGATGTAGGACTAACATTTGATTTGCTCCGACACTGTTTTTCTCTATATGAAGATTTGGTATCTCCAACTTATAAAATCAATTGGACACATGACATAAAGTGAAAAAAACCAATCAGTGACATATTTCCTTGTTAACTCTTATATGGTTGTTTACACAGTTATGACAATATCTGAAGAAAAGAGAGCCCAGTTTTGCTTGTTACTCTGGTGGCAGAGTATGGCTGAGGCAATACATTGGTTTTATCTATGTGTGAGTATGATGATCATGTTAAGGAGGTGACGGATCATTCATATACCTTACAAAATAGACTTTTTCGTAAAGAGAGCTTATCTAAAGAGATTAGTGTGTTGTAGTGATGTAGCATGTTACAACTTACTTAGAATGCATAGGTCAACATTTGATAAGCTATGCTCCATGCTAACGGATGTGGGAGGTCTCCAACCTAGTAAGAATATGCTTATAGATGAGCAGGTTACCATTTTTCTTCACATACTAGCACATCATGTGAAGAATAGAGTAATACAATATAACTTTAATAGATCTGGAGAAACCATTAGTAGGTATTTCAATTCCGTTCTACATAGTATGATGAGGGTTGGACATATTTTATTCAAAAAAGCAGAGCCTGTGGCAGAAGACTCCAATGATGATAGGTGGAAATGGTTCAAGGTAGATATATATGTTATATACTCGTTAAATTTTGTATATATATATATAGATAATTTATAATATATTTTTTTGCTTTTTGTTAGCATTGTTTAGGAGCATTGGATGGAACTCATATTAACGTGAGAGTTTCTGCTTTGGACAAGGCAAGATACTGAAATAGGAAAGGAGACATAACCACAAATGTGCTGGGTGTTTGCTCACAAGATGGCTACTTCATATATGTATTGCTTGGTTGGGAAGGGTATGCAATAGATGGAAGGGTTCTTCGTGATGCCATTAGTAGGAGGAATGGTTTAAGAGTTCCACATGGCCAATATTACCTGGTTGATGCTGGGTATGCCAATTTGTGAGGGATTTCTTGCACCATTTCGAGGACAAAGATACCACTTGAATGAATGGAGAGAAGGGCGATATCCTAGAAATGCACAAGAGTACTTCAATATGAGACATTCATTGGCACGAAATGTCATTGAGAGGTGCTTTAGCATTTTGAAGTTACGGTGGGCTATACTAAGGAGCCCATCATTTTATCCCATTAAGATATACAACCGAATCATAATTGCTTGCTGCCTCTTGCACAACTTAATTCGTCAAGATAGTGTAGATCGACTTGAAAATAAAGTAGATGACCTAGAAGTTGGTGTGGATAGGATGTACAACCCTCCAATCCAAAACATGGACAACTCTAATCAATGGGCTACTTTTTGGAATAATCTTGCTAATGAAATGTTTACTACTTTTACTTCTAATAGAACAATGAGTTGAAAGAGATGTGTAATTTATTCAATTTTTATTAATGCTATAACTGCTCCCTTTTTCATTTAAACTATATATGTTCTCCTTTTATGCATAATTTATGTTAGGTTCTAACATGTCTTACAGTTAACCAACATGTCAGAAAAATCTGGAAAGTCAGATATTCACAAATAGACAAGTGTAGAAGACAATTTGTTAATCCGTTTCATGCTAGAATTGCATGAGAAGGGTGATCTTATTAGTGAAAATGGTCTTAGGCCTGGTGTCTTGAACACATTAAAAGAAAAATTCCATGAGACTATACCTGGATGCCAAATTCAGGCACATCCTCATATCCAATCTAAATATAAAATTTTAAAGGCTCACTATAGTGTGGTGATTGACCTTCTTAACTTATCTGGGTTTGGTTGGAACTCTGAAACTAAATGTGTGATAGCACCTAAGACAGTTTGGGATGAATATATCAAGGTAAATATGATTAATTATATCTATATATATAGCATTTATTGTTAATCAAATTAATTATTCCTGATGTCAATTTATGTAATTTCCTTACAGGCTCACAAGAAAGCTGCAAAGTTCTGCCATATGTCTTTCCCTTGTTATGAGGAGTTCAGCCTTATATTTAATAAGGATCGTGCACAAGGCAAGGAGTCTGAACAATATGATGATTCTGTTGAAGAGATAAATAATCAACCTGGTTTGGACGAGCACAATGATGGGGACATACATATATCCCATGAGAACAATTTACAACCTGAGCAGACTCCAGATGAGCACCCATCATTTGAGCAGACTCCTGACGAGCAAACTCTATCTGCTACAAGTGCAGGGTCAAAAAAGCGAAAGCGAAGTAGTGCTGATCGTGAAGACTTTTTACTACAAGGCATGGAGAAAATTGCTCATACGTTGGCTGAAGGCTTTAAAGAGGAAAGTGAGAGATTAGCCATGTATATGAACAAAGATGAACGTGAGAAGCGTATGGAAGAACGTGAGAAATGTTTGGATGACATGAAGGAATCTCTTTATACTGATATTATGCAGGTTGAAGGACTTTTAGACCAACAACGAGATTCTGCTTATATCAAGTTGATGTTCGATGAGAAATTGTTGACTGCATTCTATGCTACGCCTCAAGCTGGAAAAGCGTGTGTACTTCAACAAATGATAGCCTAGATACTCTAATTTCCAAGATTTATTATTTTTTTAGCATCATGGTAGATGTTTTTCATTGATTACTAAGTAGGTATTTATTATTTCATGTTAGATACTTTTTTCATGGATTATTCATTATGCACAGAAGACTACAGTTTTTGGACTTCTGGTTAATTGCTTTTTTCTATAAAAAAATGCAACCGCTTTTAATTGTTCTGTACAATAATTTACATTTATTGGTTTTGAATCTTTCACAAACTATGTAGCATCCGAAAAATCTTTCTTGGCGTGGTTATCATATTCGTAAGGTTTTTGAGATATGAAATTAAATTACTGAGTGCATAGCTCATAATTACCTGATCATTATCTCACTAATGTTTTAGTATATTTGCTATTGGGTTTTTGTCTACCCGACTTATTGCTAATTTAGTTTGAAAGCAGCACGAATGACTAAATATAGCCCTTGACACTTCCATTATGAAGAAATGTAAGTTGTTCCATTGCTTTTTATGAAAACAAAATTCTCCATATATTTAGTAATCATGCAACAAATTCTTCACCTCAACGATAATTCCCCAAGTCTCAAGTGGCATATCTCATATCCTCTACTGATACTTTGTAGCAAACCATTTTCAAAGAAAGTTTGTAGAATCCAACATTAATAATTCATTCCCACCGCATGCCTAAATATACCACTTGAGACTTCCATTATACAATGCATGCCCCCTCTTTGAATATGAGCGCCATGGACTCATCACTAGGTGGAATCTAGTTAGAATCATGCAAAATAAAACAGACACAAACATGAAACCACCAAAATTAAAAATCAAGTCCTAAGTTCTTAACCAAATTTTAAGATCTGCATTATAAAGCATTTCAAGATAATATATTCTAGTGTCCGCAGCCATTGAGCACAACACAGAAATCACATATCATAGAGACAAATGAAGGGTTCAATCATCCCGGGCCTACTTTGTGGATATCATGCTCGCTCATGTTTGCCAAATACTTATTGAAATCCTGCATTCTGTCATAGTGAGATTTATTGGAAATCTTCGCCAATCTATAAACATCAAGTTTTTCTCTTTGTTCTATGTACCGTCTCTCTGTAATACCCCGAATTTTAAGACTTGAGGCTAGAGAATAAGCCTGAGATTAGTGGATGCTAAGCCTTGGTTTAGCAGGATCCTAAATTATGATTAAGAGATAATGACTTCAAAAGTGGAAGTGGTTAGTGATAAATGAACCCTTTTGGAGAATCCAATGTGATTTGAGTTTCGAATGTGATTCGTATGTGTTATGAGCAGCGCCAAAACCCTATATTTGAGTTCAATTATGGATTAACATCTAAATTGAATGAAAATAAGGGGAAGGGCATATGTATGGTGTAAATGAATGAGAAAAAGAATTTGGTGGTGATTCAGAGGAATTGCCATAATCAGGGGCAAAACGGTAAAGTTACCAACCAATTGGTCAGTTACCGAAGAGGAAACTCATTGGTAACTTCAAGGATTGATTTGTGCAAGAGATCAAAGGGTGGAATCCCATATGCATGTTCCTATGTGAACTCATGAAGATGGATCAAGATCATGACAAGTGGCAAGATGTGAACCCTTGGATCTTGGTCAACATTTCAAACTCATTTTTCCTCTCTCCCTCTCTACTTGGTCGGTTTTGGCATCCCAAAAGCTGATCACTCTCTTTATCATCTTCATCTCTCCAAAGCCTCCATTTTCGCTTAGCTCAAGGAAGAAAGAGAAAAGAATAAGGTGAGATTTGGCTTGTTTCTTGTCCTCTAATGCTCTAATCACCTTCTATAAAGTTGTTCATAGTGATGAGAGCTTCATATCTATGGTTTTAGATTCTTGATTGGAGGTGTTTGATAGCTTGACCAAAAGTGGAAAGATGGATAATCAAGAAATTGGTTTGGGAAAGAGGAAGAGGTGAGTATTTGCTTAATGTTGATCTAAGTTTTGTGACTTTTGGTTAAGTATGGTGAATTGTGAATTTTACCCTGATTTTATGGTATTTTCGTGTGGAATGTCAATGGTGGAATTGGATGTTGTTTTATGTTGAAAATGGTGTCATGTTGTGGCATTTAGTCATTGGAATTGGTTTGAATTGGATTAGACACATTGGTTGCAAAACTGGAAATTCTGTCCAGTGTAAATTCTGTCTGGGCAGTCTTATTGTGTGGACGTTTTGACTGGGCACATGAAGTCATAAAATTATGAAACTTTCTAGTATTAAGGTTCACATCTCAAGATTCAAAATGGACACATAATTTGTGCCATTTCGTTTTGTCTTCTGTGAGTTATAGCTGTCCAAAGTTTGAGGTAAAAAATGAACACTGTTTTGGGACAGTCTTGAAGTTTTGGGAATTCTGTATTTTTGTAGTGATTTTCAGTAATGATCCATATTTTTCCTATGAAGAGAACATGAATAGCTTTCATTTGGCTTTGGGATCACCTCATTTCGAGTTTTTTGGAATTAGTTATGATTTTTAGAAATTCAGCCAAGAAATTGGATTTTCTTGGCCGCGGCCAGTAGATTCTGGGCCGCAGCCCAAATGTTTCTGGGCAGTTTTTGGCCACGGCCAGTGGATTTGTGGGCCGCGGCCAACCCCCAAAAATCAGCATTTTGGACTTTTAAAAGGTGATCTTTGGTCAAGTGTTTCCCAAGCCTTTAGTTATGTATTTAGGCTTTGATTAGCCACCTAAAGGTCATGAATGGTAACCAACTTTAAGTGATATGAAAGTAAGAGTTTGGAATAGAGAATAACCCTATGTCCTTGCTTTGATTATAGGGTTGATGTTAGCCCTGATCGTGGTTCGATATTCACCTAGTCGCGAGTAAGCGGAGCTAGAGCATACGTGGAAAGAGTGTAGGGAACATATCTCTTCTGCTTGTATTTGATATATGTGTTAGTGTGTTGGTGCATGTCTTGGCTTTGCATGATTATGTGTAATTTGAAGCTATGTTTCAATGTATGCTATGGCCATATGTATGTTATTCGAAGCATTGAGCTTACCATTTGTCATTGTGTTAGCATGAGTTATGTGATGCAAGCATGTCAAGCATTAAACATCTATCGTACATACATATTGATATTGTTTACCTACTGAGATTCTCTAGAATCTCACCCTCCCCTACTAACCTTTCAGACAGGGTAGTGGATCGAGGATGGAGTAAGTGATCAAGGGCGGCAAGGACTTCCTTCGGGTTGAAGATTCAGTAGTTGGTTATCATAGTTGTGAGTATATAGATTTGGATGTGTATATAAGTATGTGGATGAGGATTTGCTATGTATTTGAGATGGATTTGTGTAATCCCCATATAAGGGCTTGTAATGGGCGAATGTGCCCTATAAAGCTTGAGTTAATATATGGAAACCGTGATTGTCGGGATTATTATATTGCGTACTCTGATATATTTAAATGTGATTTATCTTTGTGTAGTAATTGTATTCGGAATGTGAATGTGAGACCAGGTTATGAATGATTTTGAAAGGTACTCATGAAAACCCCGTCTGGTATATGGGTTTGTAAAATGTAGTTTTGTTTCTTATTGGTCTCTATTTCACTTTAATCACGTATTTCGAATATTAATTACTGCAGGGGGTTACACTCTCAGCCGGCGTAAGATGATCATCATAATGAGGAGCCTTCTCTTCCCCTGTTGCTTTGTTCACATCATCATTGTCATGATCATTAGGATCATTATCTTGTTCAGCACTTCCACCTGCGTTAGAGAATATAAATGATACAAATTGTGTTAGACACTTCATGACATGCTGATCATAAAAAGATTAAGGAACAATGCAGTAGATAGAACTCATTTTTGGATTATTCCACAAATCCAGGCATTTTCTCAATTTGGCCTTTCTTGAAGATAGACAAACCCGCTAACTTACTAAATAGTAGAGCAGAAGGTCCTAGTTAGTAGGTACAATATTCTCTAAAGTTGATAGAATCTTATCAACCCAATTCCATGAGCTTTTGTATTTTATTATTACTTTTTGGTGATACTATGAGCCATTTACTACTATATATGAAACATCACCAACTGGGGTAAACCATTCAAACAACTTCAACCCAAGAATCACTTACTCAAATAACTAACTGACTTATAATTTATAGTGTCAACTATCAATACCTAACCTTGAATGACAACAACCACTTTTGCAATTTGATTTAAGAATTCTAATAAAAGAAACCAACCTACCAGAAGTTCATTTTCAGTGGATTCTAATATTTGATCATGATTCTTATTCTTCTACTTTTTCTTCTTCACCCCCCAGACTTCACATCCAAGGCCTTTCCCTTGAGTTTCGGGCTCACTAAAAGGGGCAGCTCTAGGATTTTCCTCATATAGATCATAATCCTATTTATTAATGTAATGACAATAAGAAAGAGAACCAAGAAAAATAAGAACCTTAATCAGGTAAACTTCTATATGCGACTACCACAATTCATAACCTTAATAAGTTTTACAAGATGCAATGAATGAAACACAGTAAAGGCACCATGAAATTAAGTAAATGATAAGATTTTGATGAGGAGTTTGGAGAAAAATGATTAACCTTCTCCTTTTTGCCCCAATCTACACTCCAACAACATTTTCATAAGCTAACATCTCTGTCAAGTAATCAATAAAATCAATGATGATTATATCATTAAAGTCCAAGTCTAAAGCATTAACACTTGAGTAAAATAAACATAAAAATGACTTTAATCACAAATATAAAACCCATTAAATAATTCAACAAAAGGAAAAGGAGATAAGGGTAGAACAAGAGATTGATAATTAACAGAATCAAAACAGAGAACAAGAATGAGCCAGTTGTAGTTTACCGCAGGTTCTGTAGATCTGTGCTTTTTTTCCCTCTGTTTTGATCGTGCGGTGATAAAGAAGGTCCCCCTGCGATTCCGGCTGCCCTCTGGTTCGAGCCACTCCTTATCGACGATGACGATGACGATAACGAGGCATGATCTCTGTGATGAAGACTATGATTTATCCGGACGATTGCGCCCCCTTGCGATTCCGAATGCCTTCCTCCGTTTACTGCAATATGTACTAAAATTTCGCTAGGTTCTCTCCCATCTCTTTCGCTGTCGATATGTTTTCACGATGACGATGAGAAGACCAAATCGGTTTGGGTTGGAAGATTGAGAGATGGAGAGGAAGGGAAGGTGTGGGGTTTTGAGAGATTGGGAAGAAGAAGAAGGTGATGATGAAAGAGATGAAATGGCAAAAGCTGCAGGAATTGCAGAAGTAGCAATTGCAATTATGGTTGTTGCGACGGACCTTCAATCGATTGTTTGAGATTTTAGATAGGGTATTGGTGTCATTTTATAATTAATACATGTTTATTAAATAATATTAGTAAAATCATTCCCTCCAATTACCACCTCATACCAAACATATTTTTAAAGTATCAATCCCTATCCCAATCCCAATCCCTATCACAATACTAATCCCTATCCCAATCCATCAAAATTAAATACCACGTACCAAACATAGCCCTAGGGTTTCCCTTCCAGCTCTGAATTCTCATCCGTCAATGAGTTTTTCTAATCTATCAATTTTATAACCTATGAGGGCTATATTCGAATTTCAAAATTAATTTTTATTAATTTTGAAATTAATTAACCTTTAATTATCTTGATGAGCTAATTAAATAAATTTAGTTTAAATTAAATTTGTCTAACAATTTTAATTTAATCTAAATAAAGAGCCAATAGAATTAATTTATCTTCATAAATTAAATATGAGATACTATATCTTTATCACGTTAGTTTTAAATTTAATTTTATTATATATATATATATATATATATATATATAATATTATTAATTTTTTCCTGAATTTTATATTATATATATATAAATATAAAATTCGTCCACCCTAGATTAAATATTATCTCGTGTTAGGCTATTCTTTTGTGCGACACTGTAGGCCTATACGAAGTTGGCAGTGGGCCAATAACTATATTACCCCACAAGTCGCAAGAGAACTCTAGCAAGACATTATGCTGCCTAATTCATATAAGGATCGTTAACATGATGCAACCTATCATACAACCATGTCACGTCCCTTTTGTCACACGATATATCAGTAAAGGGTAAGGCATGGATAAAATGATCCTCTTGTTTCTGACTATTACTTTCTTGATTCTTGAGTAGTCTGATAATAGAAATGGAAACTCCTTTCCATCGTAGTATGGCCATACATGTAATATCTCTCTACTAATGTGAGGCACAAATTTCTTTTTGACCATTCATATTCCTCTGCATAAAAAACCACCAAGTCTGATTGTAGCCTTTATCATCTTGCAGTCAAAAGAGACTTTTGACTAGTTTAAAGCATAGCAACTCTTATGTAAGAATCCATGTGATATCAGGTCAAAGGGTATTGTGACATGGTTATACATGAGCTAAGCTTATGACTTGATCAATGTATCTTTCTTATAGTGGGTCGGTCCAGCACCTTGTACTCTTACAAGTGCCTAAGACTTTGATTCTTATCTCCATATCTTATCAAAGTCATACTAGTCTTATTTCATCTTGGCTCCCGTATAGATGACCAACCAGGGACATTTTGGATAATCTTTATGATTTATCCAAGGATACAGTCAGCATAGTGAACATGCGAATAATATGATAGTATAATGGAGAAATTCATTAAATAATAATGTTTAAAGTACAATGATTGGCCCTTAGGGCATAATTTCCAACAACTACTGAGATTTGTTTGAATCTCACCCTTTTTCAAAATGAAAATATTCTAGCAGAAGCTAGCAGCACAAGGGTAAGACGGTAAATACAGGAAGTTAAAGTTTATGAGTCCAGAGATGAAGCTGTTTGGTTATATGTAGTTTATTCTTAATATTTTAGAGAAAATTGTATATATATCAAACCCTGCGGGGAAGATTCCTATATGTAAACAAGTGCTTATTATCAATATGTTTTTCTATTTCTATAGTTATCAATTGGTGAAGCAAAATGTCTTTCCTCATGATACAAATTAGGCAAAGACATTTGAGCTGAAATTGAGTGATTGAGTTAGACATCATGCTAATTGGTTTCATGGCATACCAGATGTTTAGCTGTATAAGTGAAATTGCCTTTATCGAGATTATGCTACATTCTAGTCAAATATATATATCGATTTGTTACATTTCGTTCTGTTTGTAACCTTGACAGTGATCCCCATTATTTCCTCTTGCCATCACATTTGGTACCTTCTGTTATCTATTCTAATTTTTGTTTGTGGTGGAAATAGTGTTGAAATAGTGGTATAGAAATATGGATAAAGCTGTTTGGGATGATGAGACAACGGAGATTTTAGTCAACGGCTGCGTTGAGCAAGTATATAAAAACTGGGAAAGATTATGACAGAAAGAAATTGAAGAATAGGTTAGATATCCTGAAAAATGATTTCAAGACTTGGGATTCTTTAATCAAAGAGACTGGGGTGGGCATAAACCATGTGACGAAAAAAGTCGTGGCAACAAATGAGTGGTGGCAGCGAAAACTACAGGTAAAACAATACTGTTGTAACTTATAGCTTTCATTTTTTCCCTCATAAATGATTAGTTTTGGTGAAGTAATTATTTTTTGGTTTCTTGTTTGCATGTAGGAGAAGCCAGCATATAGAAAGTTTAGGCACACAAGCCTTAAGTTTGAGAATGAATTAAGAATAATTTTCAAGGATGCGATGGCAAGCGGCGAAGATGTACTTGTACCCTCTTTCACACAGCCTCAGACACAACAGGAGGATGACGAGGAGGATTTGTATCGACCTACTATGGATGAAGAGGAAGGCTCAGGGGACAGTGAAGATGACATGTTTGGTGTTAACCTCGTGCCTAGTACCGAAGTGATGGATAAGCTAGCAAGAATTGGCTTAACAACAAGCACTCCATCAAATGGTGGTACTGTGTTAAGAAGTTGGGGTAAGAGGAAGATGGGTGAAGGGTGTGGGCAGAGAAAGAAGCAGAAAATGCCAGCTTCAAGACAAATCGTTGATACAGTTAGTATGATAGCAAATGCATCCAAGGACAAAGCGACAACATTAGATGCTATTAAAGATGTTAGTGTCGATTCTGCTATGAATGAACTGCTTGGCATTTAAGAAGTCGTACGTGATAAGAGCTTTCGTCACCACTGTATCAAGCTAATCACATATAAGACTAATCGGGAGACGTTTATGTCACTCTGTAAACGAAACATGGAGTTCATGGTTCCGTGGTTGGAGTTTATGATTTATGAATCCTAGATGTACCTAAACTATGTTTTATTTGACTTCATGACATTATGCTTTATGTAAACTACATTATGCCAATTATTGTATGCTATTGAGTTCTTATTTGGAGTTTTTTTCATTCAATTGCTCATACTTGAATTTTTAATCATACTCATAGGGTACATAATCAATGGCAAGTTCGAGTAATCAACACTTACCTGACATGGTGGAGGAAGATGATCAGTCTTGACTTATATGTCTTATAAATAATGAAGTAGATGTGTATGAGCGATTGACTATATTGATATGTCAATATTGGGTGCCTTTTATGTGTAAAGAACCGCAAAAAACAAGTACACGCATCGATCATGACTGGGTGCAAGAGGTATTGGCAACATATGGTTCACGCTGTCATGACATGTTAGAGTGGAAAAACATGTCTTTATAGCTTGTGTCATAAATTGGTCGAACATGGCTTACAGAATTCAATGAACATTGGGATCGAGGAAATGGTTGCCATGTTCTTGCTCACCGTCGGCCATGGAGTAAGCAACAGGGTGGTTCAAGAGCTCTTTCAATATTCAGGGGAAACGGTCAGTAGGAATTTGCACAATGTATTAGATGCTTGCATTAGTCTAGTGGGGGAAAATATCAGACCGTACGATCCCGAATTCAGTATATGCCACCCCAAAATAAAAGATGATCCCCGTTATTATCCATTCTTCCAAGATTCTATTGGAGCAATAGATGGAACCCATATTAAGTGTGTGATCACTAGTACGAACCGTGAGAGATATATCAGCAGAAAGGGATATCCAATATAGAATGTAATGGCTGTATGTGATTGGGACATGTGCTTTACGTTTGTTATGGCGAGCTGGGAAGGTACTGCATATGATGCTCGTGTCTTCGAATCTACTGTTTCTAATCTATCTAATAACTTCCCTCATCCACCTGCAGGTATTGCTCCGTCACCTTCCATTCAATTACTTTCATTTTAGACTTTAATGAATCTAATAGTTTAGATTGATTTAAACTTTTATTAGACAAATATTATTTGGTTGACGCTGGCTATCCGACACAACTTGGGTACCTTGGTCCTTATAGACGTGAGCGTTACCATCTTCCAGAATTTAGCCGCCAACCCGGATTTAGAAACGCTAATGAGACCTTAAATTTTTGTCATTATAGTTTAAGGTCTACTATTGAAAGGACTTTTGGAGTGTGGAAGAATCGATTTCAATTGTTGCAAAACATGCGCAAGTATAGCTATCAGACACAAGTCCACATTGTTTGTGCAACATTGGCCCTACATAATTTTATTAGGCAAAATGATATTGAAGACGTAGTGTTTCGCTAAGGTAAAGCTGGGAATCTTGTTGATGTAGATAATAATAGTGTAGCTGAACAATCTTCCACGATAAATTATGGCTGGCGATCTTCCTCTCAAATGAATCAAATTCATGACTTAATTAGAGATCAAATTGTACGAAACATGTGATCCAATTGGTTATGTAATATTATTTTAATCAGATTGTGCATTTTTTAATTGTCTAATTTCCCAACTTAAACTATTATAAATTTTTTGTAATTTTTAATTACATTTCTCTCTTATCATTATCACAAAAGACTAATTGACAATCGCCAATCCAAACATAAATCACATTACATAATTTGGCTTTTATCAAAAGTAATATCACAACAAGCCCAATTGAAACAAGCCTACTTGACAACCACTGTTCCAAACACACTCTTATTCAAGGTATGGCTTATTTTAATAGTAACTCAATACAAGTAATGTATGATTTGGGTTTTAATTGTGTGAGACGGCTAGACTTGAGAGTACACAAATTTCCTAAATCCTTCCGAAAGATATGAGTGGATAATAGGGATAATTAAGGCGAAATGATTTTTGACCCTGATAAAATTGAGGTTTTGAGTTGTGACTGAGAGAATTGTAATATGAGAATTAAACTTAGTAGTTGAATTGACTCCTTAGGCATTTAATATGGTTGAGTTGCTCAAGGTATTAGAATATCATACATGATCCGTGGTGATTATGCTGTATGTCAATCCTAGAGAATCCAATCTGATAATACTGAGGGTTGGGGATAGGCTTGAATCAGGTCTAGGCTGAAATAGTGTTTAGGTCAAAATATGAATCAGGTTGTACTATGGTTCTAGTTCATGATAAAGGTTTGGACCTTCTGAAACTTATGGATGATATTAAACTTTCAACAATATTATAAGGATATTACCTAAATACAGTGAATGTCAGAATAGATGCTATTGATCCTAATTCTTAGTGAACCTATTGGGTATACTTGAGGAAAATGATTTCCAATTTGCATGATATTGAGGTTCTAGATTTCTTGATGAACCTAAGATTTGGGTTAGAGACCCTAGGCTGTAAAATTCTATATGCTAGATATGTGATAGTGGGTCTATGTATTCAGAGGTCTTAAGACTTAGTAGACCAGTATTTCCTTAGGCTGGAAGATGTATTCAATATTGTATTGGGTTAGTAAAGATTTATGGAATAGAGGAACAAGATTCTTACGGACATGAATCCTTATAGAAAGGGAGTTTGAATGGTTACTAGCTGTTAGTCTAGAATAGGGAAAGATGTTGATCATAAAATATTTCAATGGAAAGAATGATTGCTTAGAAATAATAATTTTGAGTTAGATCCCTGATGGAATAAGGGGTAGTTGGGAATTGTGGTTTGACAGCCAGGTAGGCGAATGAGTTCTCTGGAATTTGCTTCAGAGGATATGAATGGACTACTCTAGAAAGGGAAGTAGAGTTTGTAAGTATGCATAGATTGTTAGATCTATATGTTTTGATGATAACAAAGATTGGATCAATCATACAAAAAGGTTTTGATAATAAACAAAATGATTTGAACAAAGTAACTAAGTTCTTGATGACAGGGATAAGAATTACTCGAGTAGCTACTCAAGTAATAAAGAAGAAATGAAAAACAGAGTAGGAGAGAACAGTACTGCCAAAATTTTAAAGGCATTACTCGAGTGAGCACTCAGGTAATGGTCTTCATTACTCGAGGGATCACTCGAGTAACGTCTGAAGATTTTCTCTCTGTCAAAAATTGAAGGTGATTACTCGAAGGGATCACTCGAGTAATTTGTAGAGTTATTTGAAATATTACTTGAGCAGCCACTCAAGTAATCAAAGAAGAAATCATCCAGTAGCTCTCACCCAAGAATTGACTTCCATTACTCGGGGGATCACTCAAGTAACCAGATTTGAACAAGGGGCATTACTCGAGGGAGCACTAGAGTAATATGCAAAGTTATTTGAAGCATTACTCGAGGGACCACTCGAGTAATCAAGTAAGCACAGGGTAAGTTGCTCTCGGCCAAGATTTGGACCACATTACTCGAGGGATCACTCGAGTAATATGAAAACTTATTTGAAAACTTACTCAAGGGATCACTCGAGTAATATGTGAAGAAAAGAAAGACTTACTCAAGGGATCACTCGAGCAATGTAGTTTTCCAGGTATTATAAGAAGAATTACTTGATGACTTACCTGAATAATATGGTCAGTAAACGTTGACTTACTCTCTGCGTTATTTTTAATGAGATTACTCGAGGGACTACTCAAGTAATGGTCATGATCACTCGAGTAGCCACTCGAGTAATGAAGTACAGAAAGCATGATTTTAATTTGATGTTCATTGATTTGTTATCTATATGATTAACCTTTCATGTTTTAGTATTCTGAGTATATTTGCAGAGAAACAATGAAAAGATCATGCATTAAGAGATAAGTTAAATATATCATCCGCAACGTCCAAAATGCTCACCTACCGTAAACGGTTAGTTTTCAAATTTTGAAGAATCATCAAACAAAGCTGCGTGACTCTAACGGACATGTTGAAAGTGTTCCAACGGCTATCACAACTCAACTATAAATATGGGAACATTCAAACAACAAAACACAACAATAGAGGACATACAAACATCTAGCGATCAATATATTCTTAATGCTCTATTTTCACATATTCATTCTTTATACTTCAGTGATTATATATTTGCTATTTGAAAAAGTTCTTTCATTACAAACTCAATATTTTTTATTGAGACAACTTAAGGTTGTGGAACTTTGAGTTAGGGATTTGATTACAACGTGTAAGGGGGAGCGAGTGTCCAGGTGAAGGAACTTGCTGTGTACTGAGGTGGAAAAAACCCACTGAATCTTGGAAGATATAGCAAAACTCTCAGAAAAGCTCTGAGGACTTGACGTAGGTCAAAGTGGTTATGGCCGAACCAGTATAACTCTCAGTGTATACTTTGATGATATTTCTCTTAGCTCTTAAACTGCTTTAAATTTCCAAGTCAGTTTTTAATAGCAAATGAATTTTTCTGGTATCACCCAATTGACCCCCTCATAGGTGAAACGTTTGCACTAACATTTGGTATCAGAGCATAGGTCTTCTTATTCAAGTATAACAACCTAAGAAAGATCCAATGACAAGCATGGATGAAGGAATACTTCCCAACAGAGCTTCTATCACCAGACAATCATGTTTCAACAGCGAATACTTTTCCTTTTGGAAAGTAAAGTTCAAAGTATTTGTAATAGCTACAGAATACTAATTGTGGGAAGTGATTGAAAGTGGAAACTATCAACCTGTGAAAATTATAAGTATACAGAAAATTCCTAAAACGCCAGCGAAATATGATATGAATGACAAGAAGCTCATCATTATGAAAAGCAAGGCAATTCTGATGATTCAAAGCACCTTGAGTCAAAATGAGTACTTCAGAATTTGCATACTTCTAACAGCTAAGAAAATATGGCAAGCCTTGAAAATAGCTCATGAAGGAACTTCTAGAATAAAAGAAAACAGGATCAATACTTTGGTTACTGAATTTGATCTACTTTGAATGAAAACTAGTGAGTCAATAACTAAATTTGAACTTAGATATACTCATCTTGTTAATCAACTTGCAGTGCTTAGGAAAGTATATGATCAGCATACCCAAAAAAGAAAGATTCTGAATATACTATCTAAAGAGTGGGAGGCCAAAGCCACCTCAATTGAGGAAACAAATGGTGAATCAATGCGATCAGTTACTTCTCTATTCGGAAGTCTCTCTGAATATGAAAGTAAATTGAAATTCAAACAAGAGCTAGAAGATATTAGTGACAAGAAAAAGAGACATCTTGCATTGAAAACAAAAGAAGAAATCCAAGAAGAAGACGAAGATCTTAATGATAATGAAATGGGCCTTATAATGAAACGATTTAGAAAATTTTACAAGAGAGGCCAAGGATTTAAGAATTTTCAAAAGGGAGGTACAAGTAATAATGAACACATCATCTGTTATAAACATGAAAAACCAGGACATATCAATTCAGAATATCCAGAGCTAAATCAAAAGAGCAAAGAAAAGAGCACAGGTAAATTCTTCATAAAAAAGAAAGCCTTTGTATCTGCTATATGGGGAGACAGTTCCTTTGATGAAGATAGCAATAAAGAAGAAGTAGCCAATATCTGTCTGGTTTCTCAAGAAGAAACAGAAAAAGAGTTAACTAATTCTAATCCTACCTATGATGAATTACTTTCCGAATACAATGCATTACATTCTGAATTCATCAAGATAGTTAGAGAATTAGTTGTTTTCAAAAAGAAGAATAAACCTCTTGAAGAAAAGCTTAACAAAAACTCAGAAGAAGTTTGTGAAAATTGTTCTGCTTTGAAAAAGAAAAAGATTGATCTCACTAAAACTCTCGAAAAGTTTACTAAAGGTACTGAGATGTTAAACGTTATTTTAAAAGCTTAAGGATTTATAAATTATCGATCTGGTGTTAGATATGATCTAAAATTAGATAAAAGAAAAGGAAGAAAGAAAGCAGGAGGTAAGACATACTTCAGTTATTTTTAGCATTCTGCACATACATCAAATCCTTTTGCACACTATAATTATTGTAATAGAAATGTCATTATACTTCATCATGCAATCATAAAAAGAAAGGAAAGATAGGAACCTACAAATGGGTACCTAAAGGTTCGTATGTTCAGAAAATTATTTATACTAACCTAAAAGGACCCAAAAAGATGTGGGTACCTAAGCCTTAATCATATTTGATAGCAGATATGTCTTAAAGCTCCCAAAAAACAACAAGTGGTACATAGACAGTGGATGCCCCAGACATATGACCGGTGATTTCAAAAGTTTTACCACATTACAACCTAAAGGTGGAAAGGTAAATTTGGAGGAAAGCAATCTGGAAAGATTGCAGGAATTGGTGAAATAAAAAATGATAAAGGAATACAAGTCAAAGACTTATATTATGTTGAAGGCTTATGTCACAACATGCTGAGCGTGAGTCAAAGTACAGACAAAGATAATTGGGTAATATTTGACTCTGAAGAATATCTAATTGTAAGATTTGCGATTAGATAAGAAAAATCTCAAAGCAAAGCTCAGAGCAAAAAGGGAAGGTAACTGCTATACTCTTGATATAAGCAAAAATACTTCGAAAATTGTTTTCTAAGCAATGCCGATAAAAGTTGGTTATGGCATAAGAGAGTATCTTATGTCAATATGCACCAACTATGCAAATTACTCAAAAAGGATTTAGTGATTAGATTACCAAAAGTAAATTTCAAAAATGATTTGATTTGTGATGCATGTCAAAAGGGTAAACAAACTAAATCATCTTTCAAATCGAAAAATGAGATCACAACCAATAGACCATTTCAGTTGTTACATATAGATTTAGTTGGTTCAACAAGAGTTAAAAGTCTTGGTAGCAACTTATATTCATTGGTTATTGTTAATGATTTCTCTACATTTACATGGATTATTTTCTTATCAACAAAGGATGAAACCTTTAGTGAATTCATTATTTTTGCCGAGAAAGTGCAAAATGAGAAAGGTATGTCCATTACAAGTATTAGGACAGATCATGGTAGAGAAATCAAGAATCATGCCTTTAAAGATTATTGTGACACTAATGGCATTGATCACAATTTCTTTGCTTCAGGGACACCTCAACAAAAAAGGAGTGGAACAAAAAAATAGAGTACTCACCGAAATGGCTAGAGTAATGCTGAATGAAAAAAATATGTCTAAAGTTTTTTGGGCAGACGTAATGAGCACATCATGCTATATTTCAAATAAAGCCTATATCAGAATAAAACTTGGAAAGACACCATACGAACTATACAAAAGAAGGAAGCCGAATCTTACTCATCTGCATATCTTTGGTTGTAAGTGTTTCATTCATAGTAATGGTAAAGATAACCAAGGAAAATTTGATTCAAAAATAGATGAAGAAATATTCCTAGGCTATTCTAACTGAAGCAAAGCATATAGAGTTTTCAATAAACGAACTTGTGTTATTAAAGAGTCAATTCATATTGTATTCGATGAATTTGAATCCCCTGACAAAATTATTGATGATGAGTAGGAAATTGTCTTAAATCAAAATAATAAACAATCTCTGCCTAAACCTGAAGATGACCAAACCAAGGAATAGTTACTAGGACAACCTAGAGCCTGGAAATATAACAAGCGTCATCCCTTAGAACAAGTCATATTAGATGTGAATGAAGGAGCCAAAACTGGAAAGAAGATCTTTAATGAAGTTAGTTTTCCTTTATTTATGAATGAAATAAAGTACATATAAATGTAATAAAGTACATATACCCTCCTTTGGCACTTGTATTTAGTGGTTCATATACATCTGTATTCCCAGTAAATCACTACTAGAAAAAATGATTTTAACTTCCTTTTTTTGGGCCTTTTAACGTCTGAAAATATAGGGACGTCTATCTAAGCGACGTAGAAAGAAATGTCAATAATGTCAGTAAAACATGGGACATTATAGGGGACTTTAGATGTCCCCACTTCAGACTGGGGATGTCTAAAGTCCAAGAGGCACTTTAGACATCCCCAGTTCAGACAGGGGACACCTAAAGTGACTTTAGGCTTCCCCAATCTTGACTGGAGACGCCTAAACTAACAATTAAATATTTTCTACGTCCCTTTTTATTTTAACAACGTTAAAAGTTTTTTTTATATATATTTCACTATTTGGAAAATTTAAACTACAGAAATAGGATAGAAACAACAGCAGTTCAGCAAAATGGAAACAACAATCTATATGCCGTTGTTATGTAAAAAAAACAATCTATATACAATATAGAGAACACATAGCTGCCATGACAAACTCTAGCTTTTGCCTCTGTTATGCCTATGGAAACAATGACCAGGGATTTAGAAGAGGCAAAGTTAAAAAGCATAAATTTGTCTAGCTATGTTACACAGCTATCAAATAGCAAGAGTAGCACACAAGCTCAGACTGGAGGAGTAAACTTCCTCTTTGATTAATGCCTTTAGAGCCCAAGGCTCTAAATGCAATAACTTTAAGGAGTAGCAAGCTAATTCACTAACATACTACACAAACTACACAACAATCTATATCCAACAATAACAACGCTAATTATATGTACAATATATAGAACTGAATTCAAAAAGGCTAACAAAGCGATATCAAGAACGCTTGCAGAACTGGAAGAACGAAGCCTTGAAACTCTACTTTTCATGCCCACAGATCCACATGCACAAGAACCACCACAAAAGTATGTCCCACACAAACTAGTAAAGACTTTACTCTGGTATATGTTGAAGAAGATGTCCAGCCAAAAAGTCTCTGATAAAATTTAGGTCTTCATATAAGTAGGCATCTTCATTGTCAAAAATCTACAAATTAGAAAATAAGCTTAGATGAAATAATGAATCAAGTGAATGAATTAATTTGCCATTGAATTACAACACTAAAAATATTATCCTTTGAGAATGAAGAAGCGATTACTTGTTCAAAATATGTCATCATGCCACTCTGAATGATGTTATACATATAAATTAAGACATAATATCCATATTCCTAGCCACCAGGTTGTTGAGGGCACTATAAATGAAAAGAAAATGGTTAAAATCAATAAAGGCATATCTAAAACGACCATCAATCAAAAGAACTTGATTTGAAACTATGCACCTTTGGAAACAACAATTTTGGGTTGTTGCCACCTTTACAATCACGTAGCTCGCTAAGCACTCGATATGTCTTGCATGCCCTATAATTAAAATGAAAATCAACATAAATTAGAATAATTCATTTAAATCAAGAATCAAGAAGCAATGAAATACAAAAAAATTACTTAAGTGTTGAAGACATTTTTTGTTTCTTTGTCTGGTCTCTTACTCAAGCAATCAAACCAGTAAACTACATGGGACCAAGGACAGAGAATGCACAAACTCCAGCAGTAACTATAACAACATATACATATTAAAAAGAAGTTAGATGGCAAGACAATTATTTATTAAAAATCTTAAATACACAAAATTAAAATGCTTACCCTTGAACAATCAATGTTAGATAACAACGATAGTCGTTCTCTCCCATTGTGAAGCCCACATAGTGAGTACATTTTTGCACTATATTCTTATTCCTTATCGTATTTATAGACACAATAATCCATATAAATCAACTCTTTCCAAGTCAATGCATGTATGATGGAAGGAGCTATAATAGAATTAAAATGATGAATGTATTAGCTAGTAAATATATGAAACCAAAAAACCACTTAACTAAATAAAGTAAAAAATGGGAAATAAAAAACTTACAAGATTGCAAATTTGCCCCATCCTATATCTAGCTCCTCCAACTTAATGAATTGTTTAAGATCTTCTTTATCAATTGTGAAGGGATACTCTAATTGCTGGCCTACAATCCCTATAGGCATATGCAAATCAATCTGGCAAACTCCTCTATAAATCTGCTGCAGCCATGCTAAGAAGGGCCATTTTCTTGCTTCCTGCTTGTTCTTTTAGAACATAAAAAAACATATTGTTAGTAGGATACCCTTATGGCACCTTAATTTCATGCAAACAGCCACACAAACTTCTTTTCTCCGCTTTTGATAGTGTATGCACTGTTGGCTCCATGTATGCCCTCCTACCATTATCTCTTAGCTGTGGAGGTAACCGTTCTCTTATTCCCATATCAACAAGGTCTAGTCTCGCACTAATCTCATCCTTAGTCTTCCCTGGTATGTGTAAAAGTGTATTGATAAGGCTATTACAGATATTTTTCTCCACGTGCATCACATCCATCACATCAATATTGTGTCTCACGTCAAGACTATGCTAATATGGAAGATTAAAGAAAATTGATCTCTTCTTCCATATGTTTTTCTCACAAGCAGTCTTCTGATTCTTCCTGAATAAGACATTGATATGTTCGACCCAACTGTAAACTTCCTCTTCGATTAATGCCTTTAGAGCCATTCCATGCTCCGGAAAGCCGTTAAAACACTTTCTTAACCTATGATACGAGTAGAACCTAGGAAGGAACCTCCTGTGACCAAGGTAGACCATTTTTCTTCCATGTTTAAGTTGGTGGAAGTGAGTGTCTGCTTCATAGATCGGACATGCTTTATGCCTTTTCACAATGTACCCTGACAGGTTTCCATACGCAGGGAGGTCATTTATCATGGTGAAAATTATTGCACGTAGGTTGAAGGACACATTCATATATACATTAAACACATCTACACCTTCCTCTCACAACTTCTTCAAGTCCTCAATCAAAGGCGCTAAGTAGACATCGATATCATTTCCTGACTCTTTTGGTCCATAAATCATCAAAGAAAGCATCACATACTTGCGTTTCATACAAAGCCAGGGAGGAAAGTTGTATATTACATGGAATACCGGCCACGCACTGTGTGTGGTATTAAGAGTTCTATACGGATTAATGCCATCTATACAAAGTCTAAGCCAAAGGTTTCTCAGCTCGCTGCCAAATTCAGGGAATATTTCATCTATTTTCTTCCACTATAGAGAGTCTGCAGGGTGCCGAAGATATTTTCCATTAGATATTCTATCATCTGAATGCCATCTCAACTTCTTTGCTTTTTTTGCAGTACTGAACAAAAGCTTAAAATGCAGTATTGTTAGAAGATACCACAAAACCTTTAAAGGTTGCCTTTTAGTTATCCCATCGCCACACTTTTTGTCATGCAGTTTGACACTTAGGGCATGCACTTAGACCTTCATACTCATTTCTATATAGTACGCAATCATTAGGGCAAGCGTGTATCTTTTTGTACTCCATACCCATCATAGATAGGATTTTCTTGACCTCATACATACGATTTGGAAGTACATTATCGTCTGGAAACATATCACACAACAGTTCAAGCAACAATCTGAATCTAGTATCGATCCACCCACAAGTTGCTTTTAAGGTAACCAAATGTAATGTTCCTGTTAGCCGTGTGTACTTACTCCCAGGGAACAACGATGTCTTTGCATCACTCCGCAGGCTGTCATATTCATGCGCTGTGCAAAGGATTCTACCTCAACATCGTGAATCATTCTCTCCATCCTATCTTCATCTAAGACATCCACAGCTTCCTTCTTGTGCAACGGAAAATTAGTTACTTTCTCACTATGCCATATCCACCTTGTGTATCGAAGATTTATTAAATTACAAAGTAGGTAGTCCCTTATAACTTCAACATCCCGTCTTCTCTTATTTAAACAATTGACACAAGGACAAAAGTACATCCCTTGTTTTGCTGGAGCATTCCTTCTAGCATATTCAATAAACTCTTCAACCTCATTCTCATATTCTTCACTTGTTCTTAAAGCATTCATCCATCTATGATCCATTTTATTAGCACCTACACCATTCCTATTAATTAAAACTCAAGTTTAGAATAATTGTCAACACTGAGATTTCCTTTTACTATTTTGTTTTTCAAAATTTTGGCAGCATTTACCCTTAAAAGTGAAACATCACAAAATCAAAATAACAAACTATCTCAGCTTAATTTAAATGAATTTAAACTTTAGCTTCTAGCACCAAGCACAAATAGAATACACTTATATTTTAGCAACTAAATTATTAAATCAGATATGTACCATAAGTGAGATATGTGACACTGAAAGCAAATCTCAACAGTAATATTATATTTTTCTTCCATACAACAATTTTTGACTCACAAGTGTTCCAAGTTGATCACAGCAATGAAGTTCCAAAAATCCAAAATCACAATGGAATAGGTTTATGACAACAAAGTGGAACTCGAACAATTAATTCACACTCCAGGAGTCAATCATAGCAAGCAAATTCTAGCACTAAGTTACAACAAGAAACGTTTAGCTCCAAACACTATCAATAGCATATTCCAGATCTTTAGCCATTCTACACCTTGCAAGCTATTCACAGTCATACTTTAATTTATTCTTTTAATCACCAATTAAACTCAATATTTTGTAATTGAAGATAGTAAAGTTAACATCAACAACAGTGTGCGATGATAAAGCTCAAGAATAAATCAAGAAGGGCAGAGGAGAGCACAAAGATGGGGACAGAAGTGAAGATAAGCTTTGGAGAAAGAAGAAAAACAAGAAGGGGAGAGGAGATCAAAGATAGGGATAGAGTGAAGGTGGGAGGAGTGATCCAGAGGGAAGCAGGGAGGCTTTAGGGGTCCCCAGTTAATATTGGGGACACTTAAAGCAAAATTCTGACATTATCACATGCACTGGTCATGTCGACCAGTGCATGTGATCAAGCTTAGACGTCCCCAACTGGGCTGGGGATGTCTAAAGCTTGTCATTAGACGTCCCCAGAATAGCTGGGGATGTCTAAAGTCAGATCTTTAGGCATCCCTAATTGTTCTGAGGACGTCTAAAGTTTTTCTTTTTCTTTTTTGTTTTTTTGCTTGCGAGTTGACTAGTTGTAGAGAAAGCCCTGTATTTCTTGCTTGGTTTTCAAAGGTTGTTTCGTGCATAGTCAAAAGTTGAGGGCCTAATATCTCTCTCTTTCTCTCTCTCACCCGCCTACTTACTGGAAAGTCCCCTATTTTCTTTACCTTTATGCAAGTTTTTCTAATAGAAGTCACATGCATTGGTCATGTCAACCAGTGCATGTGAACGTTTAGGCGTCTTCAACCAAGTTGGGGATGCCTAAACCAACTTTTTTTAAAAAATAATAATAATTTTAGGTGTCCCCACTGATATTGGGGACATCTTAGGGGAGGTTTAGGCATCCCCAGTTTGACTAGGGATGCCTAAACACCCACCCTGTTGGCTTTAGGCTTCACCAGTCAAATTGGGGACGCCTAAAGCTTCCTTTATGGCGTTAAAATCAAATGTTTTCGAGCAAAATTTAAAGTTTTAGTGTTTTTGGCGTCCCTTTTTAAAAAGGGCCGTCCTTTAGGGTAGAAATATGTATATTCTGTAGTAGTGAATAGTGCCTTTGTCATTTTTCCTAATAAGCAAGGTTCACACGTATCATGTAATCCCCTACCTTGATAACCGTAATTAAGATTCAAAAATGCGTAATTTAAAGGAATTAGAGACCGAAGGATGTGTTTTTCTCAAATCTCTTTTCTAAAATTCGTTCAACATGGTCTCATATTCATCTTCCGAATCTAATTACTCTGCGCAGTTCAATCATATTCATACATATCAGAGTGCCTAGCCAAATTCCCGGCAACTCCCGAATTTCATATAGGTATAAACTAAGGGTTGTAAGTTCCAACTAGGGAATTACATGACCAACATCAACGTAATATCAACATTTCAAAAATAAATAGTAATCCCAAGTCCAAAATAGATAACCAACAACCTAACAACACATCTCTACAAGATCCTAGCCGCTCCTGGTGGTTCGTTTCTCCTTGGAGCTACTTGCCCTGTCTGAAATGTTAGTCAATGGAAAGAATGAGATTCAAAAGAATCTCTGTAGTAAAAAATCACTCATACAATGTATAAACACATAGCATATATGATCATGTTAAGCAGCATCATAATGTATCATGGCTTTCGCCACAAACGACAGCACTCATGGCTGTAATCTCTATACGTCAGCTTTCGCTGCGATCTCTATGTATCACAAAGTATCACTATGCATCAACTTACGCTGTGAACTCAAAGCATCACAATGTATTCACAAAATATTCTCAATGCAAGACAAACATACATACAATGTTTCACACACAGTATAAGAGAAAGAATAACTACCTTGTTCTTTCCGATTGTGCTCTAGCGTAGGTGGATCACGAACAGGGCAAATATCAAATCCTACAATTCCAAATGCACCATATAGACACTTCCATAGTGTTTTTTGGGGTTATATGAGTCTATAATGAAAATTTACAAAAATGCCCCCGGGACCCGAACCGGCCTTCCGTACCCGGTCCGATTGCACTTTTCCTGAAATTCTAATCTGGGCTATCCTAATATATTTCCTCCCAAGGAATCCATTTTCGGACTCATAATTATCAAATTAAATTTAAAATTACAAATTTACCCTTGGCAGCCCTACTTCAAGCGTTTTCGGGGCATTTTCATAATTATGCTTTTTCGGCCTTTTCCGAAAAAGTGGCCAACTATAACCCCACCTAATTTTTGCTCCTGAACGCAATGAAATCATCAAATCATTGAAAATACAACTCTAAGACCCATTTCTACAGCTGGCTGAAATTTATAAGTTATTTGGAATTGGTTTGAATTGGATTAGACACATTGGTTGCAAAACTGGAAATTCTGTCCAGTGTAAATTCTGTCTGGGCAGTCTTGTTGTGTGGACATTTTGACTGGGAAAATGAAGTCATAAAATTATGAAACTTTCTAGTCTTAAGGTTCACATCTCAAGATTCAAAATGGACACATAATTTGTGCCATTTCGTTTTGTCTTCTGTGAGTTATAGCTGTCCAAAGTTTGAGGTAAAAAATGAACACTGTTTTGGGACAGTCTTGAAGTTTTGGGAATTCTGTATTTGTGTGGTGATTTCTAGTAATGATCCATATTTTTCCTATGAAGAGAACTTGAATAGATTTCATTTGGCTTTAGGATCACCTCATTTCGAATTTTTTGGAATTAGTTATGATTTTTAGAAATTCAGCCAAGAAATTGGATTTTCTTGGCCGCGGCCAGTAGATTCTGGGCCGCAGCCCAAATGTTTCTGGGCAGTTTTTGGCCATGGCCAGTGGATTTGTGGGCCGCGGCCAACCCCCAAAAATCAGCATTTTGGACTTTTAAAAGGTGATCTTTGGTCAAGTGTTTCCCAAGCCTTTAGTTATGTGTTTAGGCTTTGATTAGCCACCTAAAGGTCATGAATGGTAACCAACTTTAAGTGATATGAAAGTAAGAGTTTGGAATAGAGAATAACCCTATGTCCTTGCTTTGATTATAGGGTTGATGTTCGCCCTGATCGTGGTTCGATATTCGCCTGGTCGCGAGTAAGCGGAGCTAGAGCATACGTGGAAAGAGTGTAGGGAACATATCTCTTCTGCTTGTATTTGATATATGTGTTAGTGTGTTGGTGCATGTCTTGGCTTTGCATGATTATGTGTAATTTGAAGCTATGTTTCAATTTAAGTCTATGGCCATATGTATGTTATTCGAAGCATTGAGCTTACCATTTGTCATTGTGTTAGCATGAGTTATGTGATGCAAGCATGTCAAGCATTAAACATCTATCGTACATGCATATTGATATTGTTTACCTACTGAGATTCTCTAGAATCTCACCCTCCCCTACTAACCTTTCAGACAGGGTAGTGGATCGAGGATGGAGTAAGTGATCAAGGGTGGCAAGGACTTCCTTCGGGTTGAAGATTCAGTAGTTGGTTATCATAGTTGTGAGTATATAGATTTGGATGTGTATATAAGTATGTGGATGAGGATTTGCTATGTATTTGAGATGGATTTGTGTAATCCCCATATGAGGGCTTGTAATGGGCGAATGTGCCCTATAAAGCTTGAGTTAATATATGGAAACCGTGATTGCCGGGATTATTATATTGTGTACTCTGATATATTTAAATGTGATTTATCTTTGTGTAGTAATTGTATTCGGAATGTGAATGTGAGACCAGGTTATGAATGATTTTGAAAGGTACTCATGAAAACCCCGTCTGGTATATGGGTTTGTAAAATGTAGTTTTGTTTCTTATTGGTCTCTATTTCACTTTAATCACATATTTCGAATATTAATTACTGCAGGGGGTTACACTCTCAGCCGGCGTAAGATGATCATCATAATGAGGAGCCTTCTCTTCCCCTGTTGCTTTGTTCACATCATCATTGTCATGATCATTAGGATCATTATCTCGTTCAGCACTTCCACCTGCGTTAGAGAATATAAATGATACAAATTGTGTTAGACACTTCAAGACATACTGATCATAAAAAGATTAAGGAACAATGCAGTAGATAGAACTCATTTTTGGATTATTCCACAAATCCAGGCATTTTCTCAATTTGGCCTTTCTTGAAGATAGACAAACCCGCTAACTTACTAAATAGTAGAGCAGAAGGTCCTAGTTAGTAGGTACAATATTCTCTAAAGTTGATAGAATCTTATCAACCCAATTCCATGAGCTTTTGTATTTTATTATTATTTTTTGGTGATACTATGAGCCATTTACTACTATATATGAAACATCACCAACTGGGGTAAACCATTCAAACAACTTCAACCCAAGAATCACTTACTCAAATAACTAACTGACTTATAATTTATAGTGTCAACTATCAATACCTAACATTGAATGACAACAACCACTTTTGCAATTTGATTTAAGAATTCTAATAAAAGAAACCAACCTACCAGAAGTTCATTTTCAGTGGATTCTAATATTTGATCATGATTCTTATTCTTCTACTTTTTCTTCTTCACCCCCCAGACTTCACATCCAAGGCCTTTCCCTTGAGTTTCGGGCTCACTAAAAGGGGCAGCTCTAGGATTTTCCTCATATAGATCATAATCCTATTTATTAATGTAATGACACTGAGAAAGAGAACCAAGAAAAATAAGAACCTTAATCAGGTAAACTTCTATATGCGACTACGACAATTCATAACCTTAATAAGTTTTACAAGATGCAAATGAATGAAACACATTAAAGGCACCATGAAATTAATTAAATGATAAGATTTTGATGAGGAGTTTGGAGAAAAATGATTAACCTTCTCCTTTTTGCCCCAATCTACACTCCAACAACATTTTCATAAGCTAACATCTCTGTCAAGTAATCAATAAAATCAATGATGATTATATCATTAAAGTCCAAGTCTAAAGCATTAACACTTGAGTAAAATAAACATAAAAATGACTTTAATCACAAATATAAAACCCATTAAAGAATTCAACAAAAGGAAAAGGCGATAAGGGGAGAACAAGAGATTGATAATTAACAGAATCAAAACAGAGAACAAGAATGAGCCAGTTGTAGTTTACCGCAGGTTTTGTAGATCTGTGCTTTTTTTCCCTCTGTTTTGATCGTGCGGTGATAAAGAAGGTCCCCCTGCGATTCCGGCTGCCCTCTGGTTCGAGCCACTCCTTACCGACGATGACGATGACGATAACGAGGCATGATCTCTGTGATGAAGAATATGATTTATCCGGACGATTGTGCCCCCTTGCAATTCCGAATGCCTCCCTCCGTTTACTGCAATATGTACTAAAATTTCGCTAGGTTCTCTCCCATCTCTTTCGCTGTCGATATGTTTTCACGATGACGATGAGAAGACCAAATCGGTTTGGGTTGGAAGATTGAGAGATGGAGAGGAAGGGAAGGTGTGGGGTTTTGAGAGATTGGGAAGAAGAGGAAGGTGATGATGAAAGAGATGAAATGGAAAAAGCTGCAAGAATTGCAGAAGTAGCTATTGCAATTATGGTTGTTGCGACGGACCTTCAATCGATTGTTTGAGATTTTAGATGGGGTATTGGTGTCATTTTATAATTAATACATGTTTATTAAATAATATTAGTAAAATCATTCCCTCCAATTACCACCTCATACCAAACATATTTTTAAAGTATCAATCCCTATCCCAATCTCAATCCCTATCACAATACTAATCCCTATCCCAATCCATCAAAATTAAATACCACGTACCAAACATAGCCCTAGGGTTTCCCTTCCAGCTCTAAATTCTCATCCGTCAATGAGTTTTTCTAATCTATCAATTTTATAACCTATGAGGGCTATATTCGAATTTTAAAATTAATTTTTATTAATTTTGAAATTAATTAACCTTTAATTATCTTGATGAGCTAATTAAATAAATTTAGTTTAAATTAAATTTGTCCAACAATTTTAATTTAATCTAAATAAAGAGCCAATAGAATTAATTTATCTTCATAAATTAAATATGAGATACTATATCTTTATCACGTTAGTTTTAAATTTAATTTTATTATATATATATATATATATATAATATTATTAATTTTTTTTCATGAATTTTATATTATATATATATAAATATAAAATTCGTCCACCCTAGATTAAATATTATCTCGTGTTAGGCTATTCTCGTGTGCGACACTGTAGGCCTATACGAAGTTGGCAGTGGGCCAATAACTATAGTATCCCACAAGTCGCAAGAGAACTCTAGCAAGACATTATGCTGCCTAATTCATATGAGGATCGTTAACACGATGCAACCTATCATACAACCATGTCACGTCCCTTTTGTCACACGATATATCAGTCAAGGGTAAGGCATGGATAATATGATCCTCTTGTTTCTGACTATTACTTTCTTGATTCTTGAGTAGTCTGATAATAGAAATGGAAACTCCTTTCCATCGTAGTATGGCCATACATGATACAAATTAGGCAAAGACATTTGAGCTGAAATTGAGTGATTGAGTTAGACATCGTGCTAATTGGTTTCATGGCATACCAGATGTTTAGCTGTATAAGTGAAATTGCCTTTATCGAGATTATGCTACATTCTAGTCAAATATATATATATCGATTTGTTACATTTCGTTCTGTCTATAACCTTGACAGTGATCCCCATTATTTCCTCTTGCCATCACATTTGGTACCTTCTGTTATCTATTCTAATTTTTGTTTGTGGTGGAAATAGTGTTGAAATAGTGGTATAGAAATATGGATAAAGCTGTTTGGGATGATGAGACAACGGAGATTTTAGTCAACGGCTGAGTTGAGCAAGTATACAAAAATTGGGAAAGATTATGATAGAAAGAAATTGAAGAATAGGTTAGATATCCTGAAAAATGATTTCAAGACTTGGGATTCTTTAATCAAAGAGACTGGGGTGGGCATAAACCATGTGACGAAAAAAGTCGTGGCAACAAATGAGTGGTGGCAGCGAAAACTACAGGTAAAACAATACTGTTGTAACTTATAGCTTTCATTTTTTCCCTCATAAATGATTAGTTTTGGTGAAGTAATTGTTTTTTGGTTTCTTGTTTGCATGTAGGAGAAGCCAGCATATAGAAAGTTTAGGCACACAAGCCTTAAGATTGAGAATGAATTAAGAATAATTTTCAAGGATGCGATGGCAAGCGGCGAAGATGTACTTGTACCCTCTTTCACACAGCCTCAGACACAACAGGAGGATGACGAGGAGGATTTGTATTGACCTACTATGGATGAAGAGGAAGGCTCAGGGGACAGTGAAGATGACATGTTTGGTGTTAACCTCGGGCCTAGTACCGAAGTGATGGATAAGCTAGCAAGCATTGGCTTAAAAACAAGCACTCCATCAAATGGTGGTACTGAGTTAGGAAGTTGGGGTAAGAGGAAGATGGGTGAAGGGTGTGGGCAGAGAAAGAAGCAGAAAATGCCAGCTTCAAGACAAATCTCTGATACAGTTAGTATGATAGCAAATGCATCCAAGGACAAAGCGACAACATTAGATGCTATTAAAGATGTTAGTGTCGATTCTGCTATGAATGAATTGCTTGGCATTTAGGAAGTCGTACGTGATAAGAGCTTTCGTCACCACTTTATCAAGCTAATCACAGATAAGACTAATCGGGAGATGTTTATGTCACTCTATAAACGAAACATGGAGTTCATGGTTCCGTGGTTGGAGTTTATGATTTATGAATCCTAGATGTACCTAAACTATGTTTTATTTGACTTCATGACATTATGCTTTATGTAAACTACATTATGCCAATTATTGTATGCTATTGAGTTCTTATTTGGAGTTTTTTTTCATTCAATTGCTCATACTTGAATTTTTAATCATACTCACAGGGTACATAATCAATGGCAAGTTCGAGTAATCAACACTTACCTGACATGGTGGAGGAAGATGACCAGTCTTGACTTATATCTCTTATAAATAATGAAGTAGATGTGTATGAGCGATTGACTACATTGATATGTCAATATTAGGTGCCTTTTATGTGTAAAGAACCGCAAAAAACAAGTACATGCATCGATCATGACTGGGTGCAAGAGGTATTGGCAACATATGGTTCACGCTGTCATGACATGTTTAGAGTGGAAAAACATGTCTTTATAGCTTGTGTCATAAATTGCTCGATCATGGCTTACAGAATTCAATGAACATTGGGATCGAGGAAATGGTTGCCATGTTCTTGCTCACCGTCGGCCATGGAGTAAGCAACAGGGTGGTTCAAGAGCTCTTTCAATATTCAGGGGAAACGGTTAGTAGGAATTTGCAATATCTATTAGATTATTGCATTAGTCTAGTGGGGGAAAATATCAGACCGTACGATCCCGAATTCAGTATATGCCACCCCAAAATAAAAGATGATCCCCGTTATTATCCATTCTTCCAAGATTCTATTGGAGCAATAGATGGAACCCACATTAAGTGTGTGATCACTGGTACGAACCGTGAGAGATATATCGGCAGAAAGGGATATCCAATATAGAATGTAATGGCTGTATGTGATTGGGACATGTGCTTTACGTTTGTTATGGCGGGCTGGGAAGGTACTGCATATGATGCTCGTGTCTTCGAATCTGCTGTTTCTAATCCATCTAATAACTTCCCTCATCCACCTGCAGGTATTGCTCCGTCACCTTCCATTCAATTACTTTCATTTTACACTTTAATGAATCTAATAGTGTAGATTGATTTAAACTTTTATTAGGCAAATATTATTTGGTTGACGTTGGCTATCCGACACAACTTGGGTACCTTGGTCCTTATAGACGTGAGCGTTACCATCTTCCAGAATTTAGCCGCCAACCCCGATTTAGAAACGCTAATGAAACCTTAAATTTTTATCATTCTAGTTTAAGGTCTACTATTGAAAGGACTTTTGGAGTGTGGAAGAATCGATTTCAATTGTTGCAAAACATGCGCAAGTATAGCTATCAGACACAAGTCCGCATTGTTTGTTCAACATTGGCCCTACATAATTTTATTAGGCAAAATGATATTGAAGACGTAGTGTTTCGCTAAGGTGAAGCTGGGAATCTTGTTGATGTAGATAATAATAGTGTAGCTGAACAATCTTCCACGATAAATTATGGCTGGCGATCTTCCTCTCAAATGAATCAAATTCGTGACTTAATTAGAGATCAAATTGTACAAAACATGTGATCCAATTGGTTATGTAATATTATTTTAATCAGATTGTGCATTTTTTAATTGTCTAATTTCCCAACTTAAACTATTATAAATTTTTTGTAATTTTTAATTACATTTCTCTCTTATCATTATCACAAAAGTCTAATTGACAATCACCAATCCAAACATAAATCACATTACATAATTTGGCTTTTATCAAAAGTAATATCACAACAAGCCCAATTGAAACAAGCCTAGTTGACAATCACTGTTCCAAACACACTCTTATTCAAGGTATGACTTATTTTAATAGTAACTCAATACAAGTAATGTATGATTTGGGTTTTAATTATGTGAGACGGCTAGACTTGAGAGTACACAAATTTCCTAAATCCTTCCGAAAGATATGAGTGGATAATAGGGATAATTAAGGCGAAATGATTTTTGACCCTGATAAAATTGAGGTTTTGAGTTGTGACTGAGAGAATTGTAATATGAGAATTAAACTTAGTAGTTGAATTGACTCCTTAGGCATTTAATATGGTTGAGTTGCTCAAGGTATTAGAATATCATACATGATCCGTGGTGATTATGCTGTAATACCCTGAATTTTGAGACTTGAGCTTAAAGAATAAGCCTGAGATTAGTGGATTGCTAGGCCCCGGTTTAGCAAGATCCCAAATTGTGATTAGGGTTTAATGACTACAAAAGTGGACGTGGTTAGTGATTAATGAACCCTTTTAGAGAATATAAAGTGGATTGTGGTCGCTTGTGTTATGAGCAACGCCAAAATCCTGTATTTGAATTCAATTGTGGATTAACATCCAAATTGGCTTAGAATAGAGGGAAGAATTGAATGGGGTATTGTGATTGAAATGGTGTCATGTCGTGGTATTTAATCATTGGAATTGATTTAAATTGGATTGGACACATTGGTTGCAAAATTGGAAATGCTGTCTAGTGTGAATTCTGTCTGAGCAGTCTTCTCGTGTGGACGTTTTTACTAGGTAAATGATGTCAGAAAATTATGAAACTTTCCAGTATTAAAGTTCCCATCCCAAGCTTTAAAATGGACATATAATTTGTGCAATTTCGTTTTGGGAACTGGGAGATATGACTGTCCAAAATTTGAGGTTGAAAATGGACTCTGTTTTGGGGCAGTGATGAAATTTGTGTAATTCTGGATTTTTGTGTTGCTTTCTAGTATTGGTAAATATTTTTCCTATAAATAGGACTTAAATATCTTTCATTTGGCTTTGGAATCACCTCATTTCAATTTTTCCAGAATTAGTTATGATATTTCAAAGATTGGGCAGAAAATCTGCCAGAAAATCCGAAAATAGGAATTATGACATCAGCATAATAAAACATGACATCATCCTAATATTAAAGCACCTTTTCTTCATCTTCCTTCCTCCAAACCGACGCCATTCTGCAACAGAAATAAAGAAAAAGAGTTGAGAGGGTTTTGGGAGAAAAGGAGAAGAGAACTCGCAAGGTAAGCCGATTTCTCCGACGATCTAGCTCCTAACGCATATAACTCCGATCCTAAGCTACTCCTTTATGTTCTTTAAGGTTTGGAAGCTCCTCTTTTGGTGTTAACACACCTAGGGTTTTCAGCCAAGTCAAGGAAAAGCAAGTGGGAGCTTGAGGTAACTTCCAAACTCTTGTGTATTGACTATTCTAGCTGCCGTGGGCAATTTAATCGGTGAAATTTCGCCGGATTGCCATTGGTTTTAATTTTTGGAAATGGGTATGTGGGGCTGTTATGCTGCCCAAATTGATACTAAATGGTAGTTGTAACCTAATGGAATAGTCAATAAAGTGGTTATGAGTAGAAAGGAACGTGTTTACGGAGCCGAAACCGAAAAACCTCGATTTTTCCCTTAAAACCCATATATTTCGGCCAGCATTGTAAATGGGTCTTAGAGTTGGATTTTCAATGATTTGATGATTCCATTGGATTCAGTGGGCGAAAATAGGTGGGGTTACAGTTGGGCACTTTTTCAGAAAAGGCCGAGAAAGCATAATTACGGAAACGCCCCTAAAACCCTAAAAGTAGGGCTGCCAAGGGCAATTTCGTAATTTGACATTGAATTTGATAATTCTGAGTACAGAAATTGATTCCTTGGACGAAAATATGTTAGAATAGCCCATGTCAAAATTTCAAGAAAAGTGCAGCCGGACCGGGTACGGCGGGGCCGGGCCGGGTCCCCGGGGGTATTTTAGTAATTTTTCAATATAGCTTCATATAACCCCCAGAAACACTATGGAAGTGTCTAAATGGTACATTTGACATTGTAGGATCGAATGTGAAGCCCCGAGTTGCTGGCACGCAAATCGAGGAGAAAAGACTGGAGGTAGGGGACTTACCTTACTGGCATGTATTTGATATCTTTGCTTGTGTAGTGATGTATGTGATTGCTTTACTTGATTGTGTAGAGCATATATGAATAAATGAAGCTCTGTTTCTGTTTTACTGTGGCCATAGTTTTGTTACATGCAATATTGAGCATACAGAAATATCATTATGGGGCATGCATCTAGATAAAGCTAACATGTCATACACATAGCATCTATCATGCATGCATTATGGTATCTATTTCCTACTGAGATTCTCTCGAATCTCACCCTCCCTTACCAATAATTTAGACAGGGCAAGTGGCTTGTGGAGGGAGCGGCTAGGACTCCTTCGAGATGAGATTGTGTAATCTCCATTTGAAGAATTGTAATGGGCAATTGTGCCCTATGTATCTTTAGCGAAGGTATATACCTGGGATTGCCGGGATGATTATATTGTGCACTCTGATATTTATATGAATGTGATTTATCTTCGCGTAGTAATTGTATTCGAAATGTGAATATGAGATCAAGTTAACTAGATTTTAAAAGGTATTTTTGAAAACCCCATCATGTGATGGGTTAGTAAATGTTATTTGATTATTATTGGTCTCTATTTCATTTTAATCGCGTATTTCGGATATAATTACGGTGGGGGTTACATATGCTGTATGTCAATCCTAGAGAATCCAATCTGATAATACTGAGGGTTGGGGATAGGCTTGAATCAGGTCTAGGCTGAAATAGTGTTTAGGTCAAAATATGAATCAGGTTGTACTATGGTTCTAGTTCATGATAAAGGTTTGGACCTTCTGAAACTTGTGGATGATATTAAACTTTCAACAATATTATAAGGATATTACCTAAATACAGTGAATGTTAGAATAGATGCTATTGATCCTAATTCTTAGTGAACCTATTGGGTATACTTGAGGAAAATGATTTCCAATCTGCATGATATTGAGGTTCTAGATTTCTTGATGAACCTAAGATTTGGGTTAGAGACCCTAGGCTGTAAAATTCTATATGCTAGATATGTGATAGTGGGTCTATGTATTCAGAGGTCTTAAGACCTAGTAGACCAGTATTTCCTTAGGCTGGAAGATGTATTCAATATTGTATTGGGTTAGTAAAGATTTATGGAATAGAGGAACAAGATTCTTACGGACATGAATCCTTATAGAAAGGGAGTTTGAATGGTTACTAGCTGTTAGTCTAGAATAGGGAAAGATGTTGATCATAAAATATTTCAATGGAAAGAATGATTGCTTAGAAATAATAATTTTGACTTAGATCTCTGATGGAATAAGGGGTAGTTGGGAATTGTGGTTTGACAGCCATGTAGGCGAATGAGTTCTCTGGAATTTGCTTCAGAGGATATGAATGGACTACTCTAGAAAGGGAAGTAGAGTTTGTAAGTATGCATAGATTGTTAGATCTATATGTTTTGATGATAACAAAGATTGGATCAATCATACAAAAAGGTTTTGATAATAAACAAAATGATTTGAACAAAGTAACTAAGTTCTTGATGACAGGGATAAGAATTACTCGAGTAGCTACTCAAGTAATAAAGAAGAAATGAAAAACAGAGTAGGAGAGAACAGTACTGCCAAAATTTTAAAGGCATTACTCGAGTGAGCACTCAGGTAATGGTCTTCATTACTCGAGGGATCACTCGAGTAACGTCTGAAGATTTTCTCTCTGTCAAAAATTGAAGGTGATTACTCGAAGGGATCACTCGAGTAATTTGTAGAGTTATTTGAAATATTACTTGAGCAGCCACTCAAGTAATCAAAGAAGAAATCATCCAGTAGCTCTCACCCAAGAATTGACTTCCATTACTCGGGGGATCACTCAAGTAACCAGATTTGAACAAGGGGCATTACTCGAGGGAGCACTAGAGTAATATGCAAAGTTATTTGAAGCATTACTCGAGGGACCACTCGAGTAATCAAGTAAGCACAGGGTAAGTTGCTCTCGGCCAAGATTTGGACCACATTACTCGAGGGATCACTCGAGTAATATGAAAACTTATTTGAAAACTTACTCAAGGGATCACTCGAGTAATATGTGAAGAAAAGAAAGACTTACTCAAGGGATCACTCGAGCAATGTAGTTTGCCAGGTATTATAAGAAGAATTACTTGATGACTTACCTGAATAATATGGTCAGTAAACGTTGACTTACTCTCTGCGTTATTTTTAATGAGATTACTCGAGGGACTACTCAAGTAATGGTCATGATCACTCGAGTAGCCACTCGAGTAATGAAGTACAGAAAGCATGATTTTAATTTGATGTTCATTGATTTGTTATCTATATGATTAACCTTTCATGTTTTAGTATTCTGAGTATATTTGCAGAAAAACAATGAAAAGATCATGCATTAAGAGATAAGTTAAATATATCATCCGCAACGTCCAAAATGCTCACCTACCGTAAACGGTTAGTTTTCAAATTTTGAAGAATCGTCAAACAAAGCTGCGTGACTCTAACGGACATGTTGAAAGTGTTCCAACGGCTATAACAACTCAACTATAAATATGGAAACATTCAAACAACAAAATACAACAATAGAGGACATACAAACATCTAGCGATCAATATATTCTTAATGCTCTATTTTCACATATTCATTCTTTATACTTCAGTGATTATATATTTGCTATTTGAAAAAGTTCTTTCATTACAAACTTAATATTTTTTATTGAGACAACTTAAGGTTGTGGAACTTTGAGTTAGGGATTTGATTACAACGTGTAAGGGGGAGCGAGTGTCTAGGTGAAGGAACTTGCTGTGTACTGAGGTGGCAAAAACCCACTGAATCTTGGAAGATATAGTAAAACTCTCAGAAAAGCTCTGAGGACTTGACGTAGGTCAAAGTGGTTATGGTCGAACCAGTATAACTCTCATTGTATACTTTGATGATATTTCTCTTAGCTCTTAAACTGCTTTAAATTTCCAAGTCAGTTTTTAATAGCAAATGAATTTTTCTGGTATCACCCAATTGACCCCCTCATAGGTAAAACGTTTGCACTAACATTTGGTATCAGAGCATAGGTCTTCTTATTCAAGTATAACAACCTAAGAAAGATCCAATGGCAAGCATGGGTGAAGGAATACTTCCCAACAGAGCTTCTATCACCAGAAAATCATGTTTCAACAGCGAATACTTTTCCTTTTGGAAAGTAAAGTTCAAAGTATTTGTAATAGCTACAGAATACTAATTGTGGGAAGTGATTGAAAGTGGAAACTATCAACCTGTGAAAATTATAAGTATACAGAAAATTCCTAAAACGCCAGCGAAATATGATATGAATGACAAGAAGCTCATCATTATGAAAAGCAAGGCAATTCTGATGATTCAAAGCACCTTGAGTCAAAATGAGTACTTCAGAATTTGCATACTTCTAACAGCTAAGAAAATATGGCAAGCCTTGAAAATAGCTCATGAAGGAACTTCTAGAATAAAAGAAAACAGGATCAATACTTTGGTTACTGAATTTGATCTACTTTGAATGAAAACTAGTGAGTCAATAACTAAATTTGAACTTAGATATACTCATCTTGTTAATCAACTTGCAGTGCTTAGGAAAGTATATGATCAGCATACCCAAAAAAGAAAGATTCTGAATATACTATCTAAAGAGTGGGAGGCCAAAGCCACCTCAATTGAGGAAACAAATGGTGAATCAATGCGATCAGTTACTTCTCTATTCGGAAGTCTCTCTGAATATGAAAGTAAATTGAAATTCAAACAAGAGCTAGAAGATATTAGTGACAAGAAAAAGAGACATCTTGCATTGAAAACAAAAGAAGAAATCCAAGAAGAAGACGAAGATCTTAATGATAATGAAATGGGCCTTATAATGAAACGATTTAGAAAATTTTACAAGAGAGGCCAAGGATTTAAGAATTTTCAAAAGGGAGGTACAAGTAATAATGAACACATCATCTGTTATAAACATGAAAAACCAGGACATATCAATTCAGAATATCCAGAGCTAAATCAAAAGAGCAAAGAAAAGAGCACAGGTAAATTCTTCATAAAAAAGAAAGCCTTTGTATCTGCTATATGGGGAGACAGTTCCTTTGATGAAGATAGCAATAAAGAAGAAGTAGCCAATATCTGTCTGGTTTCTCAAGAAGAAACAGAAAAAGAGTTAACTAATTCTAATCCTACCTATGATGAATTACTTTCCGAATACAATGCATTACATTCTGAATTCATCAAGATAGTTAGAGAATTAGTTGTTTTCAAAAAGAAGAATAAACCTCTTGAAGAAAAGCTTAACAAAAACTCAGAAGAAGTTTGTGAAAATTGTTCTGCTTTGAAAAAGAAAAAGATTGATCTCACTAAAACTCTCGAAAAGTTTACTAAAGGTACTGAGATGTTAAACGTTATTTTAAAAGCTTAAGGATTTATAAATTATCGATCTGGTGTTAGATATGATCTAAAATTAGATAAAAGAAAAGGAAGAAAGAAAGCAGGAGGTAAGACATACTTCAGTTATTTTTAGCATTCTGCACATACATCAAATCCTTTTGCACACTATAATTATTGTAATAGAAATGTCATTATACTTCATCATGCAATCATAAAAAGAAAGGAAAGATAGGAACCTACAAATGGGTACCTAAAGGTTCGTATGTTCAGAAAATTATTTATACTAACCTAAAAGGACCCAAAAAGATGTGGGTACCTAAGCCTTAATCATATTTGATAGCAGATATGTCTTAAAGCTCCCAAAAAACAACAAGTGGTACATAGACAGTGGATGCCCCAGACATATGACCGGTGATTTCAAAAGTTTTACCACATTACAACCTAAAGGTGGAAAGGTAAATTTGGAGGAAAGCAATCTGGAAAGATTGCAGGAATTGGTGAAATAAAAAATGATAAAGGAATACAAGTCAAAGACTTATATTATGTTGAAGGCTTATGTCACAACATGCTGAGCGTGAGTCAAAGTACAGACAAAGATAATTGGGTAATATTTGACTCTGAAGAATATCTAATTGTAAGATTTGCGATTAGATAAGAAAAATCTCAAAGCAAAGCTCAGAGCAAAAAGGGAAGGTAACTGCTATACTCTTGATATAAGCAAAAATACTTCGAAAATTGTTTTCTAAGCAATGCCGATAAAAGTTGGTTATGGCATAAGAGAGTATCTTATGTCAATATGCACCAACTATGCAAATTACTCAAAAAGGATTTAGTGATTAGATTACCAAAAGTAAATTTCAAAAATGATTTGATTTGTGATGCATGTCAAAAGGGTAAACAAACTAAATCATCTTTCAAATCGAAAAATGAGATCACAACCAATAGACCATTTCAGTTGTTACATATAGATTTAGTTGGTTCAACAAGAGTTAAAAGTCTTGGTAGCAACTTATATTCATTGGTTATTGTTAATGATTTCTCTACATTTACATGGATTATTTTCTTATCAACAAAGGATGAAACCTTTAGTGAATTCATTATTTTTGCCGAGAAAGTGCAAAATGAGAAAGGTATGTCCATTACAAGTATTAGGACAGATCATGGTAGAGAAATCAAGAATCATGCCTTTAAAGATTATTGTGACACTAATGGCATTGATCACAATTTCTTTGCTTCAGGGACACCTCAACAAAAAAGGAGTGGAACAAAAAAATAGAGTACTCACCGAAATGGCTAGAGTAATGCTGAATGAAAAAAATATGTCTAAAGTTTTTTGGGCAGACGTAATGAGCACATCATGCTATATTTCAAATAAAGCCTATATCAGAATAAAACTTGGAAAGACACCATACGAACTATACAAAAGAAGGAAGCCGAATCTTACTCATCTGCATATCTTTGGTTGTAAGTGTTTCATTCATAGTAATGGTAAAGATAACCAAGGAAAATTTGATTCAAAAATAGATGAAGAAATATTCCTAGGCTATTCTAACTGAAGCAAAACATATAGAGTTTTCAATAAACGAACTTGTGTTATTGAAGAGTCAATTCATATTGTATTCGATGAATTTGAATCCCCTGACAAAATTATTGATGATGAGTAGGAAATTGTCTTAAATCAAAATAATAAACAATCTCTGCCTAAACCTGAAGATGACCAAACCAAGGAATAGTTACTAGGACAACCTAGAGCCTGGAAATATAACAAGCGTCATCCCTTAGAACAAGTCATATTAGATGTGAATGAAGGAGCCAAAACTGGAAAGAAGATCTTTAATGAAGTTAGTTTTCCTTTATTTATGAATGAAATAAAGTACATATAAATGTAATAAAGTACATATACCCTCCTTTGGCACTTGTATTTAGTGGTTCATATACATCTGTATTCCCAGTAAATCACTACTAGAAAAAATGATTTTAACTTCCTTTTTTTGGGCCTTTTAACGTCTGAAAATATAGGGACGTCTATCTAAGCGACGTAGAAAGAAATGTCAATAATGTCCATAAAACATGGGACATTGTAGGGGACTTTAGATGTCCCCACTTCAGACTGGGGATGTCTAAAGTCCAAGAGGCACTTTAGACATCCCCAGTTCAGACAGGGGACACCTAAAGTGACTTTAGGCTTCCCCAATCTTGACTGGAGACGCCTAAACTAACAATTAAATATTTTCTACGTCCCTTTTTATTTTAACAACGTTAAAAGTTTTTTTTATATATATTTCACTATTTGGAAAATTTAAACTACAGAAATAGGATAGAAACAACAGCAGTTCAGCAAAATGGAAACAACAATCTATATGCCGTTGTTATGTAAAAAAAACAATCTATATACAATATAGAGAACACATAGCTGCCATGACAAACTCTAGCTTTTGCCTCTGTTATGCCTATGGAAACAATGACCAGGGATTTAGAAGAGGCAAAGTTAAAAAGCATAAATTTGTCTAGCTATGTTACACAGCTATCAAATAGCAAGAGTAGCACACAAGCTCAGACTGGAGGAGTAAACTTCCTCTTTGATTAATGCCTTTAGAGCCCAAGGCTCTAAATGCAATAACTTTAAGGAGTAGCAAGCTAATTCACTAACATACTACACAAACTACACAACAATCTATATCCAACAATAACAACGCTAATTATATGTACAATATATAGAACTGAATTCAAAAAGGCTAACAAAGCGATATCAAGAACGCTTGCAGAACTGGAAGAACGAAGCCTTGAAACTCTACTTTTCATGCCCACAGATCCACATGCACAAGAACCACCACAAAAGTATGTTCCACACAAACTAGTAAAGACTTTACTCTGGTATATGTTGAAGAAGATGTCCAGCCAAAAAGTCTCTGATAAAATTTAGGTCTTCATATAAGTAGGCATCTTCATTGTCAAAAATCTACAAATTAGAAAATAAGCTTAGATGAAATAATGAATCAAGTGAATGAATTAATTTGCCATTGAATTACAACACTAAAAATATTATCCTTTGAGAATGAAGAAGCGATTACTTGCTCAAAATATGTCATCATGCCACTCTGAATGATGTTATACATATAAATTAAGACATAATATCCATATTCCTAGCCACCAGGTTGTTGAGGGCACTATAAATGAAAAGAAAATGGTTAAAATCAATAAAGGCATATCTAAAACGACCATCAATCAAAAGAACTTGATTTGAAACTATGCACCTTTGGAAACAACAATTTTGGGTTGTTGCCACCTTTACAATCACGTAGCTCGCTAAGCACTCGATATGTCTTGCATGCCCTATAATTAAAATGAAAATCAACATAAATTAGAATAATTCATTTAAATCAAGAATCAAGAAGCAATGAAATACAAAAAAAATTACTTAAGTGTTGAAGACATTTTTTGTTTCTTTGTCTGGTCTCTTACTCAAGCAATCAAACCAGTAAACTATATGGGACCGAGGACAGAGAATGCACAAACTCCAGTAGTAACTATAACAACATATACATATTAAAAAGAAGTTAGATGGCAAGACAATTCTTTATTAAAAATCTTAAATACACAAAATTAAAATGCTTACCCTTGAACAATCGATGTTAGATAACAACGATAGTCGTTCTCTCCCATTGTGAAGCCCACATAGTGAGTACATTTTTGCACTATATTCTTATTCCTTATCGTATTTATAGACACAAGAATCCATATAAATCAACTCTTTCCAAGTCAATGCATGTATGATGGAAGGAGCTATAATAGAATTAAAATGATGAATGTATTAGCTAGTAAATATATGAAACCAAAAAACCACTTAACTAAATAAAGTAAAAAATGAGAAATAAAAAACTTACAAGATTGCAAATTTGCCCCATCCTATATCTAGCTCCTCCAACTTAATGAATTGTTTAAGATCTTCTTTATCAATTGTGAAGGGATACTCTAATTGCTGGCCTACAATCCCTATAGGCATATGCAAATCAATCTGGCAAACTCCTCTATAAATCTGCTGCAGCCATGCTAAGAAGGGCCATTTTCTTGCTTCCTGCTTGTTCTTTTAGAACATAAAAAAACATATTGTTAGTAGGATACCCTTATGGCACCTTAATTTCATGCAAACAGCCACACAAACTTCTTTTCTCTGCTTTTGATAGTGTATGCACTGTTGGCTCCATGTATGCCCTCCTACCATTATCTCTTAGCTGTGGAGGTAACCGTTCTCTTATTCCCATATCAACAAGGTCTAGTCTCGCACTAATCTCATCCTTAGTCTTCCCTGGTATGTGTAAAAGTGTATTGATAAGGCTATTACAGATATTTTTCTCCACGTGCATCACATCCATCACATCAATATTGTGTCTCACGTCAAGACTATGCTAATATGGAAGATTAAAGAAAATTGATCTCTTCTTCCATATGTTCTTCTCACAAGCAGTCTTCTGATTCTTCCTGAATAAGACATTGATATGTTCGACCCAACTGTAAACTTCCTCTTCGATTAATGCCTTTAGAGCCATTCCATGCTCCGGAAAGCCGTTAAAACACTTTCTTAACCTATGATACGAGTAGAACCTAGGAAGGAACCTCCTGTGACCAAGGTAGACCATTTTTCTTCCATGTTTAAGTTGGTGGAAGTGAGTGTCTGCTTCATAGATCGGACATGCTTTATGCCTTTTCACAATGTACCCTGACAGGTTTCCATACGCAGGGAGGTCATTTATCATGGTGAAAATCATTGCACGTAGGTTGAAGGACACATTCATATATGCATTAAACACATCTACACCTTCCTCTCACAACTTCTTCAAGTCCTTAATCAAAGGCGCTAGGTAGACATCGATATCATTTCCTGACTCTTTTGGTCCATAAATCATCAAAGAAAGCATCACATACTTGCGTTTCATACAAAGCCAGGGAGGAAAGTTGTATATTACATGGAATACCGGCCACGCACTGTGTGTGGTATTAAGAGTTCTATACGGATTAATGCCATCTATACAAAGTCTAAGCCAAAGGTTTCTCAGCTCGCTGCCAAATTCAGGGAATATTTCATCTATTTTCTTCCACTATAGAGAGTCTGCAGGGTGCCGAAGATATTTTCCATCAGATATTCTATCATCTGAATGCCATCTCAACTTCTTTGCTTTTTTTGCAGTACTGAACAAAAGCTTAAAATGCAGTATTGTTATAAGATACCACAAAACCTTTAAAGGTTGCCTTTTAGTTATCCCATCGCCACACGTTTTGTCATGCAGTTTGACACTTAGGGCATGCACTTAGACCTTCATACTCATTTCTATATAGTACGCAATCATTAGGGCAAGCGTGTATCTTTTTGTACTCCATACCCATCATAGATAGGATTTTCTTGACCTCATACATACGATTTGGAAGTACATTATCGTCTGGAAACATATCACACAACAGTTCAAGCAACAATCTGAATCTAGTATCGATCCACCCACAAGTTGCTTTTAAGGTAACCAAATGTAATGTTCTTGTTAGCCGTGTGTACTTACTTCCAGGGAACAACGATGTCTTTGCATCACTCCGCAGGCTGTCATATTCATGCGCTGTGCAAAGGATTCTACCTCAACATTGTGAATCATTCTCTCCATCCTATCTTCATCTAAGACATCCACAGCTTCCTTCTTGTGCAACGGACAATTAGTTACTTTCTCACTATGCCATATCCACCTTGTGTATCGAAGATTTATTAAATTAAAAAGTAAGTAGTCCCTTATAACTTCAACATCCCGTCTTCTCTTATTTAAACAATTAACATAAGGACAAAAATACATCCCTTGTTTTGCTGGAGCATTCCTTCTAGCATATTCAATAAACTCTTCAACCTCATTCTCATATTCTTCACTTGTTCTTAAAGCATTCATCCATCTATGATCCATTTTATTACCACCTACACCATTCCTATTAATTAAAACTCAAGTTTAGAATAATTGTCAACACTGAGATTTCCTTTTACTATTTTGTTTTTCAAAATTTTGGCAGCATTTACCCTTAAAAGTGAAACATCACAAAATCAAAATAACAAACTATCTAAGCTTAATTTAAATGAATTTAAACTTTAGCTTCTAGCACCAAGCACAAATAGAATACACTTATATTTTAGCAACTAAATTATTAAATCAGATATGTACCATAAGTGAGATATGTGACACTGAAAGCAAATCTCAACAGTAATATTATATTTTTCTTTCATACAACAATTTTTGACTCACAAGTGTTCCAAGTTGATCACAACAATGAAGTTCCAAAAATCCAAAATCACAATGGAATAGGTTTATGACAACAAAGTGGAACTCGAACAATTAATTCACACTCCAGGAGTCAATCATAGCAAGCAAATTCTAGCACTAAGTTACAACAAGAAACGTTTAGCTGCAAACACTATCAATAGCACATTCCATATCTTTAGCCATTCTACACCTTGCAAGCTATTCACAGTCATACTTTAATTTATTCTTTTAATCACCAATTAAGCTCAATATTTTGCAATTGAAGATAGTAAAGTTAACATCAACAACAGTGTGCGATGATAAAGCTCAAGAATAAATCAAGAAGGGCAGAGGAGAGCACAAAGATGGGGACAGAAGTGAAGATAAGCTTTGGAGAAAGAAGAAAAACAAGAAGGGGAGAGGAGATCGAAGATAGGGATAGAGTGAAGGTGGGAGGAGTGATGGAGAGGGAAGCAGGGAGGCTTTAGGCATCCCCAGTTAATATTGGGGACACTTAAAGCAAAATTCTGACATTATCACATGCACTGGTCATGTCGACCAGTGCATGTGATCAAGCCTAGACGTCCCCAGCTGGGCTGGGGATGTCTAAAGCTTGTCATTAGATGTCCCCAGAATAGCTGGGGATGTCTAAAGTCAGATCTTTAGGCATCCCTAATTGTTCTAAGGACGTCTAAAGTTTTTCTTTTTCTTTTTTGTTTTTTTGCTTGCGAGTTGACTAGTTGTGGAGAAAGTCCTGTATTTCTTGCTTGGTTTTCAAAGGTTGTTTCGTGCATAGTCAAAAGTTGAGGGCCTAATATCTCTCTCTTTCTCTCTCTCACCCGCCTACTTACTGGAAAGTCCCCTATTTTCTTTACCTTTATGCAAGTTTTTCTAATAGAAGTCACATGCATTAGTCATGTCAACCAGTGCATGTGAACGTTTAGGCGTCTTCAACCAAGTTGGGGATGCCTAAACCAACTTTTTTTAAAAAATAATAATAATTGTAGGTGTCCCCACTGATATTGGGGACATCTTAGGGGAGGTTTAGGCATCCCCAGTTTGACTAGGGACGCCTAAACACCCACGCTGGTGGCTTTAGGCTTCACCAGTCAAATTGGGGACGCCTAAAGCTTCCTTTATGGCGTGAAAATCAAATGTTTTCGAGCAAAATTTAAAGTTTTAGTGTTTTTGGCGTCCCTTTTTAAAAAGGGCCGTCCTTTAGGGTAGAAATATGTATATTCTGTAGTAGTGAATAGTGCCTTTGTCATTTTTCCTAATAAGCAAGGTTCACACGTATCATGTAATCCCCTACCTTGATAACCGTAATTAAGATTCAAAAATGCGTAATTTAAAGGAATTAGAGACCGAAGGATGTGTTTTTCTCAAATCTCTTTTCTAAAATTCGTTCAACATGGTCTCATATTCATCTTCCGAATCTAATTAGTCTGCGCAGTTCAATCATATTCATACATATCAGAGTGCCTAGCCAAATTCCCGGCAACTCCCGAATTTCATATAGGTATAAACTAAGGGTTGTAAGTTCCAACTAGGGAATTACATGACCAACATCAACGTAATATCTACATTTCAAAAATAAATAGTAATCCCAAGTTCAAAATAGATAACCAACAACCTAACAACACATCTCTACAAGATCCTAGCCGCTCCTAGTGGTTCGTTTCTCCTTGGAGCTACTTGCCCTGTCTGAAATGTTAGTCAATGGAAAGAATGAGATTCAAAAGAATCTCTGTAGTAACAAATCACTCATACAATGTATAAACACATAGCATATATGATCATGTTAAGCAGCATCACAATGTATCATGGCTTTCGCCACAAACGACAGCACTCATGGCTGTAATCTCTATACGTCAGCTTTCGCTGCGATCTCTATGTATCACAAAGTATCACTATGCGTCAACTTACGCTGTGAACTCAAAGCATCACAATGTATTCACAAAATATTCTCAATACATGACAAACATACATACAATGTTTCACACACATTATAAGAGAAAGAGTAACTAGCTTGTTCTTTCCGATTGTGCTCTAGCATAGGTGGATCACGAACAGGGCAAATATCAAATCCTACAATTTCAAATGCACCTTTTAGACACTTCCATAGTGTTTTTTGGGGTTATATGAGTCTATAATGAAAATTTACAAAAATGCCCCCGGGGACCCGACCCGGGCCTGCCGTACCCGGTCCGGTTGCACTTTTCCTGAAATTCTAATCTGGGCTATCCTAATATATTTCCTCCCAAGGAATCCATTTCCAAACTCAGAATTATCAAATTAAATGTAAAATTACAAATTTACCCTTGGCAGCCCTACTTCAAGCGTTTTAGGGGTGTTTTCATAATTATGCTTTTTTGGCCTTTTCCGAAAAAGTGGCCAACTGTAACCCCACCTAATTTTCGCTCCTGAACGCAATAGAACCATCAAATCATTGAAAATACAACTCTAAGACCCATTTCTACAGCTGGCCGAAATTTATAAGTTATTCAGGAAAAATCGGGGTTTTACGATTTCGGCTCCTTAAACGCGTTCCTTTCTACTCCTAACCACTTTATTAACTATTACATTAGGTTATAACTACCATTTGAACCAAAATTAGGCAGCATAACCCTTAGGAAACTCAATTTCGCAAATTTAAAACCAATGGCAATCCGGCAAAATTTCACCGATTAAATTGCCCACAGCAGCCAGAATAGTTAATATACAAAGGTTTGGAAGTTACCTTAAGATCCCACTAGCTTTTCCTCAAGGTGGCTGAACCCTAACCCTTGAAACACCAAATTTTGAGCTTCACAACCTTAAAGAATAAAGAGGAGTAGCTTAGAGTTGGAGTTATATGTGTTAGGAGCTAAATCGTCGGAGAAATCGGCTTACCTTGTGAGATTTCTTCCCTTTCTCTATGTAAACTCTCTCACCTTCTCTCTCTTGTTTCAGGTCTGGAACAGCACAAAAATGGTTGGAGAAAGAAGGCTGATGGTATTTAAAATCATATATTATATGATATTTAATTGTTGATTAATTTCCAACAATTTCAGATTTTTCAGAAATTCTGGCAAATTTCTACCCAAACTTTGAAAAATCATAACTAATTCTAGAAAAATTAAATTGGAGTGATTCCAAAGCCTATGGAACCCTTATTGAGTCTAGTTTTAAGGAAAAATCTAGAATTTTTCTGGATGGAATCACAAAATTCCCAGAATTTCAATCTTTGCATAATGTTCCAGAAAATAATTAATTTCGTTGGGCAAACTTCAAAAATCCATAACTCTTAGCTCACAAATCAAAATGATACAAATTATATGTCCATTTTGAATCTTGACATGTGAAATTTAAGACTGGAAAATTTCAGAATTTTGATACACCATTTACCAATTTAAAACGTCCATACAAATCGGCTGCTCTGTATAGAGTTTCAATGGACAGAGTTTTCAACTTTTGCACAATTGTTCCCAATGGTTCCAATTTCACAATAAATACTCTCCCCACATGAATTTTCACAAGGAAGCCATTGGAATCATTAAAATATCCAAATTCCCATCACATATTCTCCAAAAGTGTTTATTCAACAATAATTACATCCACTTTTGAAGTCATTAGCCCTTAATCACTTTTTGGGATATTACATATCATATGATTCAAAATCAAATGAGTTAAGAAATTCATCTTGATAGAGTTTGGAAATGTATTTTTCCTTTATATGTCCTATACGACAATGCCAAAGGTATATTAGATTCAATTCGTTTGATTTTATCATTTTGGTAGTTACGTTATAGATATTTCCACTACTAGGATGTTCCAAATTTAATATATAATGACCAACATGCAAATCACTATCAGCATAGAAAACATCACTATGCTAAATAGAACATTTACCATTTCTAAGAATGAAAGTATAACCTTATTTATCCAAATAAGAAAGAGAAATAATGTTACTACTTAAAGCAGGACCAAAATAGCAAGTTTTCAAAACTAACAAAAAACCCACAGGGTGGAAATAACTCATAAGTGCTTACAGCTAAAGCAACCACTATTCTTCTGTTACCAACTCGTAGGTCTACCTTGCCTTTCTTCGGCCTTCTACTATCCTTTAGACCTTGCAGATTTGTACAAATTTGAGAACCACATACAACATCTAATAATCATGTAGAGGAAGTAAAAAGATGAATGCCTATAACATAAATACCTGAAGCGATAGCCCTGCTATCCTTCTTCTTATTTGTCAAATATTCGGGGTAAAGTTTGCAATTCCTCTTCTAATGACCGGGTTTATTGTAGAAGTGGAAGACTCCTCATTTGAAGGCTTTACCTTCTTGGGTGCAGGCTTGGTTTCAAACTTGTTTGACTCTTTAGTCTTACCACCTGAGCCAATACCCTTCTATTTTCCTTTCCTTTTCTTTTGCATATCCTTTCCTTTCTGAACCATCAAAATAGTGTTGGGTTATTTCTTGATGTTTTGCTTAGCAATTGCAAGCATCCTATGCAGTTTAGAAATTGATTTCTCCATGTTGTTCATGTTGTAGTTCATAAAAAACTAGTCATAACTTTCTGAAAGTAAGTTCAAGATCAAATTTATAGCTAACTCCTGGCTCATGGGAAATCCAAGCCTCTCAAGGTGATCAATATAGCCTTTCATCTTTAACACGTGAGCACTAACTCATGCACCTTCAGCCATCTTAGAGGAATGTAAGGCCTTTGTGTTCTCATAACTTTCTTGGCTTGCCTATTGCTAGAACATTTTCTTGAGATGCACAATCATTTCATGAGCCTCTGTAAGTTCCAGATCTCTTTGGAGTTCTAGAACCATAGTGGCAAGCATCAAGCAACCTATATCCATAGAGTCATCCTTGTGCTTCGTGAAATCATCTTTTTGAGCTTTTAGAGCATTTCCTGCAGGCTCTTCGGGAATGGGTTGATCTAGAACATATGCTTTTCTTTCCTGTTTGAGAACAATTCTCAAGTTCCTGAACCAGTCAAGAAAGTTTGTCCCATTAAGTTTGTCCTTTTCAAGGACTGATCGCAATGATAGTGCATCAGTATTACTAGCTAACATGATTCTTCAATAAAATATGCAAAATTGGTTAGTAATCTCACTTACTAGTGGGTTAACAGCCCTCAATGTAATAATTAGTGGGCTAAGATCCATATCTTACTTAAATTTAAGGTTGCTTTGGCAGGAAGCTTAAATAAAGTTATTTAGATAGGTAACATATTTACCAATTATATTACATGTAAGTCTTAGATATTTATCGGATTCGATTATCAAATGATCCAACATGTTTATTCTCATATAATGCCTTGAAATTCAAAATAGTTTTGTTAACATCAATAAGTCAAAACAATAATGAATCTTTATGAGTAGCACCATTACTCATGCTTGTCTCACCAAGATAACTCAAATTCATTTACTTTGGTGGAACCTACAATCGAGCGATCTAGGTTTCAACAAGTATTCATTAAGTAACGTCATTATGACTTAAGATTTCATTTAGAGGGTTTAATGAATTATTTCATTTATATGAATACATATATCGTGGTTGTATCTCATGCAAATATACATATATATGTAAAATATGCATATAATGATCTAATCAAAAGAAACATACTTTAAACATGACACAATATGGCTCACCTAACCTAAATCCTGTCTAGCCAATAAGAGGAAATCTCTAATAAGAAAGCAAAATACATTGAGAAACCTTATTTAAACATTTGAGGGAAGTGAGATGAGAAAAGAATGTACATCTAGACTATGTAGAGAAAGATATGGCACGCTAGCCATATTTAAAAAAAATTTACAACCCTCGTAAAACTGGAGCCATATTGTTCACCATACCCAAATAATTTTAGAAATTTAAACCAAACAAATAAAAAATCATACAATATGAAAAATAATAAATGTTATGATTATGTCACGCTATAAATAATTAGCCATGGCAGACCCGCTACCGAACTTATGCTCCTCAGTCCTCCTCTAAGAAAAGAGATATGAAAAGAAGAAGATAGGGAATGGCTTAGATGATAGTTCATATGATTCTAATTCCAAGGGAAGGGTATCTCTGAGCTTTTTCCCCATTTTTAGTAACTAACCATATGATTAGAGGAGAAAATTGATACGTTCTTTATTTTTCCTTATATTTTGTTGACTTTATTTTATCTAGCTCTTATCTAATTTTTAATTAAAAAATAACTTCTTTATGTTTTACTGTCTCTATTGATCACCAAATGTGGGATTTCTATAAGACTAGCTTCCTCATATTTTGCTAATTTTCAAGCTTTTTTACACTAGCAGTTAAGGTATCACATATCTCCAAGAATAGTTATGAATCTTCTTAAACTATTCATCCTTAACATTTGATGTAAGAAATCCTCACATGTTTCTACTCAACATGCTGCCCATGAGATTTTGAATCCAACAACCCCATAATACAAGAGTACCACAGCTAGGCCTGGGTTTTTCTTGGTCTCCTATCCTTCTCGATTAATCACCATCAATCGAATCCAAAGCAATATATCACAAACAACTTATATATCACATACAATTTATGAAACCTCAAAATCAACTTAAAAGCAAAATTTACTGGCTCCGATGCCACTGTTGGTATAGTAGTCACAATAGAAAATCAAAATTCAAAAGTTTTCCAATCCCTACTATGGATCTGTCAATGATGTTTAAATCGAGTAGTAGAGAAGCATACCTTTCTTATGTGTTCAGTCTTCCTTTTCGATCTCGAGGAAATAACAACTCGGATTAACTCCCTCTACTGATATCCACATGAATAGGAATTCAACACGACAAGCGTGCTAGCGCCACCAATGTCTCTCTCTAAAGTTTTCTTTTCTCATGGCTCTCTATCTTGCTTTTTTAGTCACTCATAAAAAACCCTAGCTCACCCTTTAAATAACTAGTCAGGGCTTTCTATTTTATGATGGATATTGAATTTTTAAAATTAATCTTAATCAATTTCAAAATCCATATCACATCAATTAACAGTTAATTGTTTTTTGATAAGCAAATTAAATCAATATGGTTTAATTAAATCTGTCCAATAGGTTTTTAATTTAACCTATTTATTTAATATGAATAAAGAGGTAATGGAATTAGATTTAATTTATCTTTATAAATTAAATCTGAGATGAAATATCTTTATCGTGTTAGTTATTAAATTTAATTTATTAGATAAAAATAAATTTAAAACTAATACAATATAATAATACTATCATATATAGTATAATATACATATATTTTTCAAAAATACATATATGTATGTATAATATTATTAATTTTCTTTTTGAATACATGCATATATATATATATATATATATATATATATTCATCCACCCTAGATTAACCATTATATTCATTAAATCTAGACATATATTAGATTCAATGAATCTGGACATTATAGCACGTGTTGGGCTATTTTTGTGTGCTACCCTGTAAGTCCATATGAAGTTGGTAGTAGGCCAATGACTATAATAACCTACAAGTCGTAAGCGGCCTCTAGTAAGACTTTATAACTACCTAATTCATATGAGGATCGATAAACCGATACAACCTGTTATACAACCATATCAAGTCCCTTTTGTCACACAATATTTAGGTCAAGGATGAGGCATGGAGAATGTCATCCTCCTATTCCTGACCATTACTTACTTGATCCCTGAGTAGTCTGACTACAGAAATGGAAACTCCTTTCCGTCGTGGTATGACCATACATTTCTCAGACTCACTGATCGAGGGGCCCTGTAATATCTTTCTACTAATGTAAGGGACAAATTCCATTTTGACCATTAACTTTCCTTTCCATTGATTATTATTGATCTCTATTTCATTTTAATTCAATATTTTGGATATAATTATGGAGGGGGGTTACACTCTAACTTAGGTTTATCAGTCTTTTGGATCTATCTCTATAGATGTAACCCCCTCACGGTAATTGTATCCGGACTATGAAATTTAAGTGAATTAGAGACCAACAAGACAAAATCATTTTTTATAAGCACTCATCTCCAAGAGATGGGGTGTACCAACAAAACATTTAAAACAGAATTCATCTAGTCTAACATTCACTTTCGAATACAATTACCTATGCAGTTATATCACATAATAAATATCAGAGTGCGTAACCGAAATCCCGGCAACCCCGGGTTACTTATATATACATAATGGGTTTAAAGGTTTCCCTAAATGGGGATTACATTACCAAAATTCATATTTACATCTCATATACAAAGTAATCCGAAAATCCAAAATCTAAAATCCAAAATAGATAACCAACGGTCCGAATTCCAATATGTCCCTACTAGCCCTAACCACTCTTGGATGGCCGCTTACCTTGGAACCACTCGCCCTGTCTGAAAATGTTAGTCATTTGGAAAGAGTGAGATTGTAAAGAATCCCAGTAGTAACAAATAATTCATACCACACGTAATCACATAGCATGTAAGCAAATCATCCATAACAGCAACAACAAAAATCACACTCTACCCTCATCCCCTTTTACCACCGGGAAGGCACACTGTCCTAACCCGAACCATTGTTAGTGACTCAGGGACTGTTGGTATGGTAGTGCATACGAATAGCCTTACGGCTCACTTATAGCCTTTCGGCCCACAAATAGCCTTTCGGCTCACATAATCACAAATGTTACACCCTAACCTCATCCTCTTTTACTGCCGGGAAGACACACAACCCTTACCTGAACTGTTGTTAGTGACCCAAGGACTATTGGTATAGCGGCACATACACAATTTCACAAATATTGCAGTATACGAATCCATCACAAACCAATGATATAACACACATACAATACATCACATAAGATATAAAGGAAAAGTCACTACCTGAATCTTTCCTGACTTTTTTTGGCTCCGCAGGCTCACGAGGGTGATAGATATCAAATCCTATACCAAATTAGGGACAACCAATCAATTTCTTTTCCAAATGTATATTTCCATAATACTCTAAGTTGGTTATCATTTAGGACTCTTTAGGTGGCTAATAGTGTAACCCCCTGCCGTAATTATATCCGGAATACGCGATTTAAAGTGAATTAGGGACCAATAAGAAACAAAACTATTTCAAAGTCCCATCTTCATGATAGGGTTTTCACAAATACCTTTCGAAATATAATACACCTGATCTCATATTCAAATTTCGAATACAATTACTATGCGAAGATAAATCACATTTATACCAATACCAGAGTGCACAATATAATCATCCCGGTAACCCCGGGTTTCATATCTTCGCTAAACAATCATAGGGCACATTAGCCCATACAAGCCCTCATATGGGGATTACACAAAGTCTTCTCAAATACACATCCGGATACATACTCAAATATACATCCATATCATATATAATTATCCCAACATCTATGATAACCAACTACCAAACTCAAATACTCTAAAGAGTCTTCACCGTCCTAGAATGCCTGCACCATCCTCGTTCTTCCTTCCCTGTCTACAATGTTGATAGGGGAGGGTGAGATTCGAGAGAATCTCAGTAGGAAACAGATACCTATATGCATGTATGATATGTGTTTAATGCATGACATGCTTGCAATACATAACTCATGTTCACACAATGACATATCTGCAAGCTCAATGTTTCAACAACATACTCATGGCCATAGCATAACTAGAAACAGAGCTACAATCATTCAAACATGTTTCACATAATCAAGCAAAGCAATACATGCATCAAAACACAAACACAAATATCAAAGCATGCAAAAGAGATAAGTTCCCTACTCTCTTTCCACGTATGCTCCAGCTTCGCTTACTCGCGATCAGAATGAATACCAAACCACGATCAGGGCGAACATCAACCCTATAATCAAAATCATGAACATATGGTCAATCCCTTTACCAATTCCTCAACATACAAACACTTAATGTTGGTTATCATTTAACACCTTTAGGTGGCTAATCAAAGCCTAAACATATGCCTAAAGGCTTGGGAAACACTTGACCAAAGATCACCTTTTAAAAGTCCAAAATGCTGATTTTTGGGGGTGGGCCGCGGCCCAAGAATCCACTGGCTGTGCCCCAAAACTGCTCAGAAACGCTCAGAAACATTTGGGCTGCGGCCTAGAATCCACTGGCTGCGGCCCAAAACTGCTAAGAAACGCTCAGAAACATTTGGGCTGCGGCCCAGAATCCGCTAGCCGCGGCCAAGAAAATCCAGTTTCTTGACTAAACTTCCAAAACTCATAACTAATTCCACAAAAATTGAAATGAGGTGATCCCAAAGGCAAATGAAATCTATTCAAGTCCTCTACACAGGAAAAATATTGGCCAATACTGGAAATCACCATATAAATACAGAATTCACCAAAACTCAAGACTGTCCCAAAACAGAATCCATTTTCGACCTCAAACTTTGGACAGCTATAACTCCCAGTTCCCAAAACGAAATGGCACAAATTATATGTCCATTTTGAAGCGTGGGATGTGAACTTTAAGACTGGAAAGTTTCATAATTTTCTGACTTCATTTGCCTAGTCAAAACATCCACACAACAAGACTGCCCAAACAGAATTCCCACTGGACAGAATTTCTAGTTTTGCACACAATGTATCCAATCCAATCCAAATCAATTCCAATGATTAAATACCACAACATGACACCATTTTCAACATAAAACAACATTCAATTCCACCATTCACATTCCACACAAAAATACCATAAAATCAGGGCAAATATCACAATTCTCAAAACTCCACCAAAAACCACAATAAATAGATCAAAAGGAAGCAAACACTCACCTCTTCCTCTTTCCCAAACAAATTCCTTGATTCTTCATCTTTCCCAATTTCCACAAGCTCTAAAACACCTCCTTTCAAAAATCTAAAACCACAGAGATGAAGCTCTCATCAACATGATCAAGATTAGTGAAGAGGATTTAAGCATAAGAGGCCATTACACAAGCCGAAGCTCACCTTGTTTCTTTCTCTTTCCTTCTCTATTTGGACGAACATGGAGGTTTTGGAGAGAGAGCATGAGATGAAGATGATGAAGAGAGAATCATTTTTTGGGATGACAAAACTGACCTAAAAGTGAGAGGGAGAGAGAGAAAATAAGGTTTGACACCTTGACCAATCCAAGGGTCCAAAACTTGCCAAGTGTCAACATCTCAACACACCTCCCATGAGCTCACATGAGCACACCACATGAGATTCCACCCTTTGATCTATTACACAAATCAATCTCAACCATTGATCTTGAAGTTACCAATGAGTTTCCTCTTCGGTAACTGACCAATTAGTCCGTAACTTTACCGTTTTGCCCCTGATTATGGCAATTCCTCTTGAATCACCAACAAATACATTTTCTCATTCATTTTCTTTCACAATGTGCCCTCCCCTCTATTTTAAGTGAATTTAGAGGTTAATCCATAATTGAACTTAAATACAGGGTTTTGGCGCTGCTCAGAACACATACGAATCACATCGGGTGCCAAATCACACCATAATCTCCAAAAAGGTTTATTTATCACTAACCACATCCACTTTTGGAGTCATTATCTCTTAATCACAATTTGGAATCTTGCTAAACCAGGGCTTAACAGTCCACTAATCTCAAGGTTATTCTCTAGCCTCAAGTCTCAGAATTCGGGGTATTACAAATAGAGGCCTAAACATATCCTTAAGGGTTGGAAGAACTACCCTGAAAACCCCTTATTCGAAAGGCAACGTAGTGATTTTAGACTGTCTCACTCGAGTGAAGATGACCTCACTCGAGTGATGGGTGACTCGTGCTCGAGTGAGAATGGCTCTCACTCGCGAGTGTTTGATAGTGAGTAGCTACTTCAGCCAGAAAGTGCTTACATCACTCGAGCATAAAGCTTTGCACTCGGGTGATGACTCCAAATCTACTTGAGTCCCTGGAAGTGCCACACAAAGAGTAACAACCTGAGAGCACACACAATCACCAGAGGGATAAGCTCACTCGAGATACCCCTAGTGCTCGGGTGAGATGGTTTCACTTGCGAGTGCTAGAACACACTCTTGAACATCAACTAGCGAGTGACAACCTAAGACGCAGCCCTAACCAAGAACTCAAGCTATCACTCGAGCAATCTCATACTCACTCAAGTGATCACCAACATCACTCGCGGTGAAGGAAGTGCACTTGAGCCCTTATTATGAGAACCCAGGCAAAACACGAACAGAAAAGGGAAAACACATGTAGCACTCGAGTGAGTTCCTCCCTCACTCGAGTGAAGCTATCAGATTACCCAGATAGTAGCAAATAATAGAAAATTCCTAGATGGCCAAAACTTATCCAAAAATCACAAATAATCTATCAAAATGCATCAAATGCCTACCTCTTCACTTTGCCAAAGTTAGATTCTTGATTCTCAAACTTCCAATTTCGTCCAACACCCAAATCAATACTATTCAAGATTCTGAAATCACCACAATGAAGCTCAGATGTTACAATAGATCTTAATCCCTATGATGTATTTGGCTTCACCTAAGTCTTTCATCGAGAAAGAGAAAGACTTTCCTAACCAATCCTTTGAACGCACAAAGCCTTCAGGTTGTGTCATGTACACATCCTCAAAGAGCTTTCCATTAAGGAAGGCTATTTTAACATCCATCTGTCATATTTCATAGTCATAATATACTGCAATGGCAAGAAGAATTTTGATTGATTTGGCCATTACAAATGGGGAAAAGGTTTCATCTCAATCTACACCATGAGTTTGAGTGAATCCTTTTGCAACCAGTCGTGCCTTGAAGACATTTACATTGCCATGTCAGTTTTCTTATTGAAAACCTATTTGCACCCGATGGGTTTTATACCTTCAGGTGGATCGACTAAGGTCCATACCTGATTGTCGTACATAGATTGCATTTTAGACTTCATGGCATTTAGCCATTTCTTAGAGTTTGGTCCCATTATGGCTTCTCGTTAGGTGGTTAGCTCATTTTGCTCAATGACTAATACATTATGGCCTTCAGTAATCAGAAATCTATATCTCTGAGGCTGATGCCATTTCCTATCAGATCATTGTAGACCTTATATTACTTGATGAGGCTCAGCAACTTGTTGTTAGTCTTCTTTGATTTTCATATGTAGTTCTATACTATCTTGTGACTCTCAAACTTCTTCGAGATATACCTTGCTCCCACTAGTTGTTTTAGAAATAAACTCTCTTTCTAGAAACTTACCATTTTGAATAACAACCACTTTGTTATCGACGGGATTATAGACATAGTATCCTTTCATTTCTTTAGGATATCGCACAAAAAGGTACTTTGAGGATCTGGGTGCTAATTTATTTGAGGCTTGTTGCTTAACATATACCTCACATCCCCAGATCTTGGGAAAAGATAACTTGGCTTCTTTCCAGTCCATATCTCATATGGTGTCTTTTTAATTGCCTTAGATTGAACACGATTTAGTGTGAACGCAGTTGTCTCTAGGGCATATCCCTAAAAGGACGGTGGAAGATCTCTTTGACTCATCATAGATCAAACCATATCTAATAGTGTTTGATTCCTTTGTTCAAAAATGTCATTCCAATGTGGTGTTCCGGAGGAGTCAATTATGAGATTATCCTACAACTCCTAAGATAGTCAATGAACTCTTGGCTCAAATATTCACTACCTCGATCAGATCGAAGTGCTTTAATTATTTTGCCAAGTTGGTTTTGGTTTTGTTAGATCCTATATGTTTTGATGATAACAAAGATTGGATTAATGATAGAAAATGTTTTGATGATAAACAAGAAGATTTGAACAAAGTAACTAAGCTTTTCATGACAAACAAAATCATTACTTGAGTAGGTACTCAAGTAATGAAGATGAACTGAGAGATAGAGTACAGGAGGAACACTGTCAAATTTTGTGAAGGCTTACTTGAGGGAGCACTCGAGTAATGAGCCTTGTTACTTCAGGGAGCACTAAAGTAATGTATGAGAAATTGCCAATACCCAGTTTGTCCCTCACATTAGTAGAGAGATATTACTGGACCTTTCGATAAGTGAGTCTGAGAAATGTATAGTCATACTACGATAGAAGGGAGTATGGTCATACTACGATGGAAGGGAGTTTTCATTTCAATAGTAAGACTACTTAGGGATTGAGAAAGTAATGGTTAGGAATAAGAGGATGACATTCTCCATACCTCATCCTTGACCAAAATATCATGTGCCAAAAGGTACGTGATACGGTTGTTTAACAGGTTACATCAGTTTATCAATCCTCATATAAATTGGGTTGTCATAATGTTTTACTACAGGTCACTTACGACTTATGGTTTAGTATCAATGTCGGTCCATTGCCAACTTCATATGGGCCTACAGGGTTGCACATAAAAATAGCCCAAGATGAGCTATAGTATCCAAATTCATTGAATATAAGATATATCTAAGTTTAATGAGTATAATGGTTAATCTAGAGTAGAAGAATGTATATATTTGAAAAGAAAATTAATAATATTGTACATACATACATACATACATACATACATACATACATACATACATACATACATACATACATTATATGATAATATTATTATATTTTGTTATTTTTCAATTTAGTTTTATCTGATAAATTAAATTTAATAACTAACATGACAAAGATATAATATCTTGGATTTAATTTATAAAGATAAATTAAATCTATTTCTGTTGGCTTTTTATTTAGATTAAATAAATTGGTTAAATAAACTGTTGGACATATTTAATTAAATCATATTATTTAATTTTCTTATCAAAATAGAATTAACTGTTAATTGATATGATATGGATTTCAAAATTAAGATTAATTTTAAAAATCCAATATCCATCATAAAATGGAAACATGTAACTAGTTATTTAAAATGGTGAGTTAGGTATATATTCCCTATTACATTGAATGCTCTCTTCATCATTTAGAAGGTGATAATGACTACCTATAAGTGTCTGAAAGACATTAGAAGAACCTGCTAAGAAAAATTGCAAAGTGTCATGTTGGAGGATATGGATTCTTTTTTAAACTAGTCAAGCACATGTTTAGGCGATTTGTCACCTAGCCAAAAGGTGATTAGGAACAAGTAGGTTCTCAAATCCATAAGGGCAAATAAAACCTAAAACACTTAGTGGCTAAGGGGTACTATAATGGGAAGATTGGCTATTGTGCATTTTAACTCTAAACAACCAATTTTGGCTATGACAACAAGCTTAGTCTTGAAATTACATCAAGATGATATGAAGACTGCTTTCCAATTTGGAAATTTGGAAACTGGATGATGAACTCTACATGAAGTAGCTTGAGGGCTTCATAGAAACAATCATCTTGGTAATAGTAGAAGGTTACATAAGGTGAAAGCCTCACCAACTTCGAGATAATTGAAGAACACTACATGAGTGTCAAACGGTCTTGAGATGACTCTTTGTATAGTCATCATTTTTCAAATGACATCTATTTAGATGAAACAAGTGTCAAGGGAGTTAAAGTAATAAACGATAAGAGTTATACTTAAATTTTGAGTTGAAAGATCATGGGTTGAACATCATATATCTTGCATGACAAGATAAATAGAGACTGCACAAGGAAAGTACAGTCTTTTCCATCTAAGACATATACAAGTATTTTTCTTAGGCATCTCAGTATGCTAAATTGCAAACCCATGAACATCCCCTAAAGTTAAGAACACAACCCTAGAATCTCATAGTAAGAATTTGGTTGGTAAGATGAATATACACGTTGGTGTATAAGACCAATGAATTTGGTCAGACTTGGAAGTTATTTTTGGTCCAGCTATGAAAAAGATTATGAGAATAACTATGGATTGAGTTGTGAAGGCAATAACTCCCATTTGAGATGATACTCCACTACAAGACCTAAGCAAATGATAACGGAGTAAGGAAATAGATAGTATATTTTTGTCATCCATGGTATAACGCCTCATTTCCATAATCAATTCGATGAGTTTTATGCAAAAAATTCGAACCATAAATTGATATTCTTTTGTAAAGTTCTTTCAATTCCAAACCTCAAGTCATGATTCAGACCCATAGTTGAGTGGGTTTTTCTGAAAATTTCAAAATCTTACGGAAGCATCTTATAGCGATTCACAAATTCATTGTTACTTATCCATTCTCATCTCTATTTAATTTAATTAGGGTGATTTGCTGCTCATTTCTCTGCTTATTCTTAACTCATTTATTTACATATTCCTCAACACTATTCAACTAGGCATGTTCATACAAGTATTCTCATACAGTGATAATTTATATATAACTTATTGTCACATACTATTCTTCAATTTGCCATTGCATTTTCTTCTTGCACATCTTTTTGCATTCCTTTCATGAGCTTACCTACCTATATGGTTAGTGAGGGAGAGTAAGATTTAAGAGAATCCCAATAGCAAACAATGCTAACAAATACATACAAGAAATGCTATATGAATGACATGCTTTCTTACATAAATTCATGCCACTATTTAACACATTCACTACTACAAAATATAGATATTACCACCCTAAAGGATGTCTGTTTTTTAAAAAGGGAAGTTAAAAATTGAGGTGATGGCATTTTTGCAATAAAGGGGGGATTGTGTATCTTTAGACGTCCCAAATTTGAATTGGGACGCCTACAGTCCATTTTAGTAATCCCAAATATAAATTGGGACATATAAGGTTTTGAATTTTGCCTTTCGCACCAAAATATGAAACTTTAGGCGTCCCCATTCAAAATGGGGATGCCTAAAGTATACTTAAGGATGGACTTTAGACGTCCCTAGTCTGACCGGGGACAAGTCCCTCACTTTAGGTATCCCCAGTCAGCCGGGGTGGTCTAAAGTGACTTTAGAAGTCCCCAAGCTGACTGGGGATGCCTAAAATAGGACTTTAGACGTCCCCAGTTTGACTAGGGATGCCTAAAGTAAGGCATGCATTAATGGCCCATCAGGCAACTCCACCCTGCTCTAACTGTATTATTTCTCTTATTTAATGTGTTTTCACTTCTTTATCTATGTTTCCCTCTCTCTTTTTTCCTTGTGTTTCCCTATGTTCCAAAAATGCTCTTCTTGTTTGTCCGGTAGAGCTATAGGCGACCAAGGAAGGGACAAGTACGCTGTTGTTTCTCTCTCTCACACACAACTATTGTCCAGCTCGTGCCATCGTGGGTCGTCTCCTTCTCCATCGTCTATAGGTTTGTCTCTAACTCTCACAACTTTGCTTTCTTTAATACAAAAATGCTTGGAATCACTAAAGTTATGCTTTTATTACAAAAATGCTTGGAATTACTGCTTCCCTATACACTATGATAGCTAGTTCCCTTGATAACATTGGCCATTGTCCTTGTTGTTTTTGTTATTAAGAATTTAAAAATAAAAAATGAGTTAGTGCAAGTATTTCACCTAAGAGGGGGTGAATTGAGTGATACTAGAAATTTTGCTGCATATATAAAAAAATTGACTGTAACTGTAAAGCAGTTAAGAGTAAGGAGAAATATCACTAAAGTGTATACTGGGAGTTATACTGGTTCGGCCATAACCCTTTGACCTACATCCAGTCCTTAGAGCGTCTCTGAGAGTTTCATTATATCTTCTAAGATTCAGTGGGTTCTTAGCATCTCAGTATAACAAGTTCCTTGACTTGGACACTCGTTCCCCCTTAAACGTTGTAATCAAATCCCCAACTCAAGGTTCTACTACCTTAAGTTGTCTCAATAACAAATATTGAGTTTGTAATGAAAGACTCCCTTACAGAGCAAATAAATAATCATTGAAGTATAAATAATGAGTATAAGAAAGTTAAAGCACTAAGAGTGTGTTGATCGATGTATGTTCGTGTGTTCTTGATCTTGTTTTCTTATGTTCTGTTTGATTGTTCCCATATTTATATATGACTTGTGATAGCCGTTGGAACAATTTCAACTTGTCTGTTAGAGTTACGTAGCTATGGTTGACTGTTATTCAAATTTAAAAACTATCTGTTTGCGGTAGGTAGCGGTAGGTGAGCGTTCGGATGTTTTATTTGACTTTCTACTTAGAGCATGATCTTCTTTATTGTTTCTCTGCAAATATACTTAGAATACTAATATAATAAAAGGTTAATTATATAGAAAACAAATCAATAAACATTGGATTAAAATCATGCTTTTTGCATATCATTACTTGAGTGGCTACTAGAGTGATCATGTCCATTACTCGAGTAGTCCCTCGAGTAATCTTATTAAAAATCATACAGGGAGTAAGTTAATGTTTTCTCACCATATCACTTGATTAAGCAATGGAGTAAATCATGTCACCATACCTGGCAAACCACATTTCTCAAGTAGCTATCGAGTAAGTATTTCTTTTCTTTACAGGTTACTCAAGTGATCCCTTAAGTAAGATTTCAAATAAGTTTGCATATTACTCGAGTGGTCCCTCGAGTAATGTGACTTAAATATTGGCCGAGAGTACTTGTTCTTTACTTACCAGATTACTCGAGTGATCCTTTGAGTAATGCTTCAAATAACTCTATAGATTACTTGTGTACTCCCTCGAGTAATGCCTTTTCTCTATGGTTACTCGAGTGGTGCCTTGAGTAAAGTATGGCATTTCTTGGCCAGAGCTACTGGATGATTTCTACTTTGGTTACTCGAGTGGATACCCGAGTAATGATTCATACAACTTTACAGATCACTCGAGTGGTGCCTAGAATAACTTCATCCAAAATTTGACAGTACTTTTCTGGAAGATTTTCTCCATCATTACTCGAGTGCTCCCTCGAGTAGTAAGGTTCATTACTCGAGTGCTCCCTCGAGTAATATGGTTCATTACTTGAGTGCTTACTCAAGTAACCCTTTTAAAAATCTACCAGTGATGTTTTTCCTGTGCTCTGTCTCTCAGTTCTTCTTTATTACTCCAGTGCTTACTTCAAGTACTGGTTTTATCTGCCATTTAGTTACTTTTTTCAAATTCTTTTGTTTGTTATCAAATCCTCTTATATCATTAGTTCAATCTTTGTTATCATCAAAACATATGAAATCTAACATTCTCCCCCTTTTTGATAATGACAAAACTTGGTAATTTTGAATAAAGTTTTTTTAAATTAAGTTTTCAATCATATGCTTCTTAAATACTTTTCATATGAAATATCTTGTTCAATTTAAACCTGAAAACTCTTTTGAAATACTATGGTAAAGATCTTTCTCAAATCAAAGTTAACGATCTTGAGAAATTTAGTTTTTGAAACCCTTTTGAATTCAATGATGTTAAAATCAAAAACTCATAATATGTTCTAATTTGTTCACCTTGCATACACAATAAAACTTATCAGTCCCACAATGTAATATAACTTGAATTGAAATTGCATTATGAGTTCATTACATAAGTAAAAACTACAAAAGCTCCCTAAAAACCCTTTACACCCATATACCCTTTGTAATATCCTGAATTATAATTAAGGATTAATAACTTCAAAGTGATGTAATTAATGTCAATTAAACACTTTTGAAGCAAATAATGTGATTTATGATGTAAATGTGTTTGTTGATGGTTTAGTAAGCATTGTGTCAATCAGGGGCAAAACGGTAAATTTACTGATCGATTGGTCAGTTACTGGAAAGGAAACTCCTTGGTAATCGAGATCAATGGCTAGGATGTATTGAGAAAGAGGTGGAATCAAGTGTGGATGAGTTCATATCAACTCATGGGAGGAAGAGTAAGATGTTGCCAAGTGTCACAATAAGAACCATTGGATCAAAGTCAAAATTTCAAACTCATTTTCTCTTCCCTCTCTCCTCCAAGTCAGTACAGGAGTGTGTGTGTGAAAAACTGATCTTTATCCATTCACCATCATCTCGCATCTTCTCTCTCATCATTCTCCATTTTCATAGCACAAGGAAGGAAAGAGAAAGAAGAAAACTTGAGGTAGGTGCTCCAAATGACTTCACATGCTCAAATGTTCTTTATTAATGTTGTGCAAGAGGTTGAGAGCTTTAAACCTATGGTTTCTAAATTTTCATTGGTGGTGGTTGAGAGATTGTGAACTTTAGAAAGTTGAAGAATCAAGAAGCTAATAATTGGAAGTTGAAGGGGTGAGTATCTATAGTATTTTGGTATAATTGCTTTGATCATTGGTTAATTTTTGAGAACTTTGGAATTTGCCCTGATTTTAGCCTAATTATTAAATGTATGAAGTAGCTAGTGTTTTGTGATGAAATATATGCTACATAGTGTCTTGGTGTCAATGGTTGTGGTTTGGATTTGAAAAGGGAAAGTTTGATCATTAGGTGATTTTGGTTGCAATGTGGTTAGAAGAGTAGGATGTGCCATTGTGGTAAGATTTTGGTTGTTTTGAGTTTACCAATAGGTTCCTTGTGGAATTTTAGAGGGGAATGAGTTTTGGTATAAAGGTTGGGACCATTGGAACCAGTTTTGGTAAATCTGGAAAAGTGTATCAGTTGCTGTGATCTGGCTTCTAATAAGCTTCACTCAAGTGAGGAAGGGTTTCACTCAAGTGCAGTATGAAATTCTGGGTATTTTGGTTAAGTCTTCAGGCAGAAATCACGAGTGTACTTCTGTGTCTGTGAGTCTTATAGGTCATAACTTGAGTGCTGCTCCTTGTGCTCGAGTGTAGGAGTAAGTACTCGAGTACAGGAGTAAGTTAAAGACTCTGGAATTTATGTTTGCTCTCAAGTAGTCACTAGTGGTGCCTCACTTTTGGTGCTCGAGTGCATTTGAGGTTATCACTCGAGTGCAGCTTCCTGTGCTCGAGTGAGTGTGAGAGATATTTTGTGGTTTGCTCTCGAGCAAGCACTTCCTCTGTCTCACTCACTGGGACTCGAGCACAGGTGTAGGCAACACTCGAGTGAGACCCCCTTCACTCAAGTGTTGTAGCCCAAAGATTAGTGTTCTTTGTCTGAAAAAGGTACCTTCAGGGTAGTTTCTCCCAACCCTTTTGGGTATATGTCTAGGCCGCTAATAGCCACCTAAAGAATCTAAATGATAACTAACTTAAAGTACTATAGAATTAAGAACTTGGAAAAGAGATTGATGGGTTGTCCCTGGTTTGGTTTATAGGATTTGACATCAGCCATCCTTGTGAGCCCACTGTGCCAGGGAACATTAGGAAGGAACAAGGTAGTGACTCTTTCCCTTATACTGTATGTGATATGTTTTATGTTTGGTTTATCATTGTTTGTAGGTATATCACCTACGGCCCATTGGTGGTGACGGTTGGAGGATCGTACCTTCGGGGCGGTGGAATCCGGGGAATGAGACTATGTGTAATACCCCAAATTTTGAGACTCGAGGCTAGAAAATAAGCCTGAGATCAGTGGATTGCTAAGCCCCAGTTTAGCAAGATCCCAAATTGTGATTAAGGGTTAATTACTTCAAAAGTGGATGTGGTTTAGTGATAAATAACCCTTTTGGAGAATATGATATGATTTGGCCCTCAAATGTGATTCGTGTGTGTTATGAGCAGCACTAAAACCCTATATTTGAGTTCAATTGTGGATTAACATCCGAATAGACTTATAATATAGGGAAGAATTGAATGGGGTATTGTGTTGGAAATGGTGTCATAGTGTGTTTTGATGTCATTGAAATTGGTTTGGAACTTTGGAATGGAAAAGTTGCAATGTTAGGTTTTGAAATGTGAATTGTGTTGACATGTTGAGATTGTTGTGAAAACATGTCAAAGAGATGTGAATTTGATTGATTTGGTGTTTCCAATGGATTCCTTGTGACAATTTATGTGGGAATGATATTTGGTATGAAAATGGGACCATTGGAAGCAAATATGCAAAATCTGAAATTTTGTCTAGTGAAACTCTATTCTAGGCAGTCAGTTTGTGTGAACATTTTGAATGACCAATTGGTGTCTAAAAATTTTGAAACTTTCCATTCTTAAAGTTCACATCCCAAGCTTCAAAATGGACATATAATTTGTGCTATTTCGTTTTGTGAACTAGGAGATATGACTATCCAACGTTTGGGATAGAAACTTAACTCTGTTTTGGGGCAGTGATGCGTTTTATGTAATTCTGGAATTTTGTGATGATTTTGGGTGATGGCCCATATTTTTCCTATAGAGAAGACGTAAATATATTTCATTTCACTTTGGGATCACCTCATTTCGAGTTTTTTAGTATTAGTTATGATTTTTCAAAGTTTGGGCAGAAAATCTGCCAGAAAATCTGAAAATGGGAATTATGACATCATCAAAATAAAAGATGACATCAGCATGGAAATTAAAACATTTTCTCATCATCTTCAGCTCTCATTTTCATGCTTAACCAGCAGCCAAGAGAGAGAGAAATTTTGAGAGCTTTTAGAGAGAGAAAGAGAAGAGAACTTACAAGGTAGGTTGATTTCTTCGGTGGATTCGTACCTAATACGTATAACCTTGTTCCTAAGCTTCTCTTCTATGTTATGTAAGGTGTTTGAAGCACAAATCTTGGTGTTTTGAAGTTAGGGATTTCAGCCACAAGAAGGAAAAGCTAGTGGGAGCTTGAGGTAACTTCCAAACTTTTACATATTGACTATTCTGGCTGTTATAGACAATTTAATAGGTGAAATTTCGCTGGATTGTCTGTGTTTAAAAATGGAAAATCGGTTGTGGGGGCTGTTATGCTGCCAAAATTTGTACTAAATGGTAGTTGTAACCTAATGGAATAGTCAATAAAGTGGTTAGGAGTAGAAAGGAACGCATTTACAGAGCCAAAACCGAAAAACCCCAATTTTTCCCGGGGAATTGAGAATTTCGTCTAAGGCTAGTATGGAGGGGTTATAGATGGATTTTCAATGATTTGATGATTCCATTAAGTTTAGGAGCGAAAATTAGGTGGGGTTACAGTTGGTCACTTTTTCAAAAAAGGCCGAAAAAGCATAATTACGAAACGCCCCTGAAACCCTTAAAGTAGGGCTGCCAAGGGTAAATTAGTAAATTGACATTGAATTTGATAATTCCGAGTCCGGAAATGGATTCCTTGGGCAAAAATATGTCACAATAGCCCATGTCAAAATTTCAAGAAAAGTACAACCAGATCGGGTCCGGCCAGGCCGGTCGGGTCCCTAGGGGTATTTTAGTAAATTTTCAATATAGCCTCATATAACCCCCAGAAACACTATAGAAGTTTCTAAATAGTATATTTGACATTGTAGGATCGAATGTGAAGCCTCAAGTTGCTGGCACGCAAATCAAGGAGAAAAGACTAAAGATAGGGGACTTATCTTACTTACATGTATTTGATATCTTTGCTTGTGTAGTAATGTATGTGATTGCTTTACTTGATTGTGTAGAGCATATTTGAATAAATGAAGCTCTGTTTCTATTTTGCTGTGGCCATAGTTTTGTTACATGAAACATTGAGCATGCAGAAATGTCATTATGGGCCATGCATCTGGATAAAGCTAACATGTCATACACATAGCATCTATCATGCATGCATTATGGTATCTGTTTCCTACTGGGATTCTCTCGAATCTCACCCTCCCCTACCAACAATTTAGAAAGGGCAAGTGGCTCGTGGAGGGAGCGGCTAGGACTCCTTCGAGACGAGAATTGGTAGTTGGTTATCAATGAGTTGTGAAGACTATATATGATTCAGTTGAATATATGGTTATGAATTTGAGATGAGATTGGGTAATCCCCATTTGAAGAATTGTAATGGGCAATTGTGCCCTCTATATCTTTAGCGAAGGTATGTACCTGAGATTTCTAGGATGATTATGTTGTGCACTCTAATATTTATATGAATGTGATTTATCTTCGCATAGTCATTGTATTCGAAATGTGAATATGAGACCAAGTTAATTAGATTTTAAAAGGTATTTTTGAAAACCCTAGCTCAAGGATGGGATTTTAAATAAGTTTTGATTATTATTGATCTCTATTTTTTTAATTACGTATTTCGGATATAATTACGGAGGGGGTTACAATATGTGATTATGTGCATATACAGCCTGCGTATTGTGTATTATGCCATGATGTTGCTTGATGATTTGCTTACATACTATGTGATTACATGTTGTATGAGTGAATTACTATTACCGGGATTCTTTTGAATCTCATTCTTTACTTTGACTAACATTTTAGACAGGGCAAGTGGCTCCAAGTAAAAGTGATCAACCCGGAGCGGTTAGAACCTTATAGGGACATTTGTTTTTGGATATGTTGGTTAATCATACTGGACAGGGATTTTGTAAATTATTTTTGGGTTGTAATTATTAGTTGAATATAGTTGTGTAATCCCCTATATGGGAATTATAAACCTTTTAGTAAATGAGTGAAACCCGGGGGTTGCCGGGATTTTTGTTATATACTCTGATATGTATGAATGTAAATGAACTGCATAGGTGATTATATTCGATATTTAAACCTGAGACCGGGAAAGGAAAGAAGGTTTCAAAACATTGTGAAAACCCTACCTTAGGAAGGGTGTTTAAAATGAGTTTTAAACTATCCGTCGGTCTCTAATCCATTTTCTTATATGTTATCGAATCTTAATTACACTAATTAAGGCAGGGGGTTACACCCTTTACATTTACCCAGCCATTGATCACAAAATCACTCAAGCTCTTCTCCCCTTTTTGTATTCATCATAAGGGTAGGATCAATCAAGATCAAAAGGAGGAATAGATGGCTTGGCTACAGAGATAGGTGTGACAGGAAGTACCAAAGAGCCATGTGAGTCATCTGAACTGGAAGATTCTGAAGATGATGGTTCACATTTAGGAAGATTCACTGGAGGATTCTATGGATATGGAATTAGAGAAGTAATCTCTAGCTCCTTTGTAGCAGCTGGTGATTGATGATCAGGGGAGGAAACAATTACCTCCTCAGTGCCTGTGGGTGAGGCAATAGGAGAAGGCACTGACTCAGGCTGGGTTGGAGTAACTGAGTCATCAATGGTGATGTGAATGTCTCAAGGGTTTCTGGGTCAGATATAGAGTATAGGATGTTTCTTGAGATGGTGATAGGTAGGGGAGGAAGAGGGATAAATGAGGGTCCCTGTTCAGAGGGTCCAAGCTCAGAAGTTCTCATTTCAGAATGTGTAAGCTCAAAGGGTCTGGAATCAGGAGGTGGTGCTAGCTCATGCATAAAAGAAGGCATAGAAGGACCAGGAGTAGGGGAGCCAGATGCCATAGCATCAAGTGTGGTGTGAAGTGATCTTAGAAGCTTACTCTGGGCATATTGTTCAGCCAACATCTCTTTATTCCTCTTATCCATCCTCTCCACAAGTTCACCCATCTTCTCATTCATGTGGGTTATCAACTTAGTATTGGTATTCGATATGTCGATGTGAAAACCCTTCAGAATATTCTCCATAAATGTCTGCATTGTTGCATTGAGAAATGAAGGAGGAGATGTGGATGTTGGAGTAGAAGACTGTGTGTCATCCAATTGACTTGTTGCAGTCTTAGTCTTCTTCTTCTTCTTGAAACTTGTTTCAAGAGGAGTCTTCAAGGGAATATCAATATTCAATTTTCTAATTTGATTATGTCCCACCGGAGTTAGCCTCTCAATTGGTTCTCTTTTCTCCAAGTACTAAATCTTATTCTTTTTGAGAAATAAGGATATAAGTTGGGTGTAATACCCCGAATTTTGAGACTCGAGGCTAGAGAATAAGCCTAAGATTAGTGGATTGCTAAGCCCCGGTTTAGCAAGATCCCAGATTGTGATTAAGGGTTAATGACTTCAAAAGTGGATGTGGTTAGTGATAAATAACCCTTTTGGAGAATATGATGTGATTTGGCACTCGAATGTGATTCGTGTGTGTTGTGAGCAGCGTCGAAATCTTGTATTTGAGTTCAATTGTGGATTAACATCCAAATTGACTTAGAATAGAGGGAAGAATTGAATGGGGTATTGTGTTGGAAATGGTGTCATAGTGTGTTATGATGTCATTGAAATTGGTTTGGAACTTTGGAACGGAAAAGTTGCAATGTTGGGTTTTGAAATGTGAATTGTGTTAGCATATTGAGATTGTTGTGAAAACATGTCAATAAGATGTGAATTTGATTGATTTGGTGTTTCCAATGGATTTGGTCTCTATTTCACTTTAATTGCATATTTCGAATATAATTACAGTGTGTAACCCCCTGCCTTTAACCACGTAATTATAATTCGATATCACATAGTTAAATTGGTTTAGAGACCGTCGGATAGCTTAAACTCATTTCAAGTTCCTACACTATAGTAGGGTTTTCACCAAAAACTTTCAAAAACTCTTCTCTATCCTGGTCTCAATTTCAAAATTCGAATATAATTACCTGTGCAGTTAATTTACATTCACACACATCAGAGTGTATAACTAAATCCCCGACAACTCCCGGGTTCTATACATATATAATCTGAGGGTTTAAAAGTCTCCACTAGGGGATTACATAACCAAAATCAACAGTAATATTTACATCTCCAAAAATAAACAGTAATCCCAAGTCCAAAATAGTTAACCAACAGCCTAACAACACACTCCACAAGATCCTAGCCGCTCCTGGTGGTTCGCTTCTCCTTGGAGCTACTTTCCCTATCTGAAATGTTAGTCAATGGAAAGAATAAGATTCAAAAGAATCTCTGTAGTAACAAACCACTCATACAATGTATAAACACATAGCATATATGATCATGTTAAGCAGCATCACAATGTATCATGGCTTTCGCCACAAACAACAGCACTCATGGCTATAAACTCTAAGCGTCAGCTTTCGCTGCGATCTCAATGTATTCACAAAGTATTCACTAGGCGTCAGCTTTCGTTGTGATCACAAAGCATCACAATGTCACAATGTCACAATGTATTCTCAATGCAAGACAAACATACATACAATATTTCACACAAAGTATAAGAGAGGAGTCACTACCTGGTTCTTTCCGAACGTGCTCTGGCACGGGTCGTTCGCAAACAGGGCAAATATCGAATCCTACAATTCCAAATGCACCATTTAGACACTTCCATAGTGTTTCTTGAGGTTATATGAGTCTATAATGAAAATTTACAAAAATGCCCCCGGAGACCCGGCCCGGCCCCGCCTTACCCGGTCCGGTTGCACTTTTCCCAAAATTCTAATCTGGGCTATCCTAACATATTTCCATTCAAGGAATCCATTTCCGGACTCGGAATTATCAAATTCAATGTAAAATTACAAATTTACCCTTGGCAGCCCCACTTTAAGGGTTTTAGGGGCGTTTTCGTAATTATGCTTTTTCGGCCTTTTCCGAAAAAGTGACCAACTGTAACCCCACCTAATTTTCGCCCCTGAACTCAATGGAACCATCAAATCATTGAAAATCAAACTCTAAGACCCATTTCTAGGGCTGGCCGAAATTTATGAGTTCTCCAGGGAAAATCGGGGTTTTACGATTTCGGCTCCGTAAACGCGTCCCTTTCTACTCCTAACCACTTTATTAACCATTACATTAGGTTACAACTAACATTAAGACCCAATTTGGGCAGCATAAACCATAGGACACATCATTTCCAAACTTTAAAACTAATGGCAATCCGGCGAAATTTCACCGATTAAATTGCCCACAGCAGCCTGAATAAGCAATATACGAAAGTTTGGAAGTTACCTCAAGCTCCCACAAGCTTTTCCCAATTATGGCTGAACCCTAGCCTATTTGAACAATGAAATTCCTTGCTTCAAAACCTTAATTCACATAGAGGAATAGCTTAGGAGGAGGATTATACACATTAGGTACGAATTCACTGAAGAAATCGACCTACCTTGTGAGATTTCTCCTTCCTTCTCTCTACTTTTCTCCAAGCTCTCTCTCACGTTTTTTCCTCTTGCTTCAGCTGGAAATGGCGTGAAATGGCTGAAGAAGATGAGCAATTTGATTAATAATCCATGCTGACATCATCTTTTAATGAGTTGATGTCATAATTCCTTATTTTCCCATTTTCAGATTTTCTGGCAGATTTTCTGCCCAAACTTTGAAAAATCATAAATAATTCTAGAAACATAGAAATGAGGTGATCAAAAAGCCAAATAAAAGGTATTTAAGTCCTCTTCATAGGAAAAATATGAACCATTATTAGAAATCACCACACAAATACAGAATTACACAAAACTCAACACTGCTCCAAAACAGAGTCCAGTTTTGATCCCAAACTTTGGACAGACATATCTCCAAGTTCCCAAAACGAAATGGTACAAATTATATGTCCATTTTGAAGCTTGGGATGTGAACTTTAAGACTAGAAAGTTTCATAATTTTTAGACACCATTTGCCTATTTAAAACGTCCATACAAATCGGCTGCCCTGTACAGAGAATAAATGGACGGAGTTTTCAACTTTTGCACAATTGTTCCTAATGGTTCCAATTTCACAATAAACACCCTCCCCACACGAATTTTCACAAGGAAGCCATTGGAATCATTAAAATATCCAAATTCTCATCACACATTCTCCAAAAGTGTTTATTCAACAATAATTACATCTACTTTTGAATTCATTAGCCCTTAATCACTTTTTGGGATATTACACAGTGAGGGAGTTACAGAGATAGTGGGAGCCCTCGATTTCAACCCAAGTGATATGAGTGATTTTCATAGGGTCCTATGGTATATCTATTCGAGAGCCATAATCAATAAATCCAACAACTTCACTCATTTCATAGAGAGGGATTTCAGAAAATTTGCCTTAGTTCTTCTTAAAGAGAAAAAGGACTTGGGAGAATATATCTTTGCTGAGATCAAGAGGTATAGATTTGAAGGAAAATCTACCACTCCAATTCCTTATCCCCAATGTAACCCCCTCCGTAATTATATCCGAAATACGCGATTAAAATGAAATAGAGACCAATAATAATCAAATAATATTTACTAACCCATTACATGATGGGGTTTTCAAAAATACCTTTTGAAATCATTTATAAACTTGGTCTCATATTAACATTTCGAATACAATTTCTACGTGAAGATAAATCACATTCATATAAATATCACAGTGCAAAACATAATCATCCCGGCAATCCCGGGTACATACCTTCGCTAAAGATACACAGGGCACAATTGCCCATTACAATTCTTCAAATGGGGATTACATAATTTCATCTCGAAGGAGTCCTAGCCGCTCCCTCCACGAGCCACTTGCCCTGTCTAAATTGTTGGTAAGGGAGGGTGAGATTCGAGAGAATCTCAGTAGGAAACATATACCATAATGCATGCATGATAGATACTATGTGTATGACATGTTAGCTTTATCCATATGCATGGCCCATAATGACATTTCTGCATGCTCAATGTTTCATGTAACAAAACTATGGCCACAGCAAAACAGAAGCAGAGCTTCATTTATTCAAATATGCTCTACACAATCAAGTAAAGCAATCAAATACATCACTACACAAGCGAAGATATCAAATACATGCAAGTAAGGTAAGTCCCCTATCTCCAATCTTTTCTCCTCGATTTGCGTGCCAGCAACTCGGGGCTTCACATTCGATCCTATAATGTCAAATATACTATTTAGACACTTCTATAGTGTTTCTGGGGGTTATATAAGGCTATATTGAAAATTTACTAAAATACCCCGGGGACCCGGCCCGGCCCAGCCCCGCCGTACCCGGTCTGGCTGTACTTTTCTTGAAATTTTGACGTGGGCTATTCTGACATATTTTTGCACAAGGAATCTATTTTCGGACTCAGAATTATCAAATTCAATGTCAATTTACAAATTTACCCTTGGCAGCCCCACTTTAAGGGTTTCAGGAGCATTTTCGTAATTATGCTTTTTCGGCCTTTTCCGAAAAAGTGACCAACTGTAACCCCACCTAATTTTCACTCCTGAACTCAATGGAATCATCAAATCATTGAAAATACATCTCTAACCCCTCCAAAATTTCCTTGGCCGAAATTCTCAATTCCCCGGAAAAAATTGGGGTTTTTCGGTTTCGGCTCCGCAGACGTGTTTCTTTCTACTCCTAACCACTTTATGAAGCATTACATTAGGTTAGAACTACCATTTAGTATCAATTTTGGCAACATAACCCCTAGGCCAAACCCTTTACCAAATTTGAAATCAAAGCAAATCAATAGGAATTTCATAGATTAAACTACTCACAGTAGCTAGAATAATCAAACATTGAAGTTTCTGAGGTTACCTTAAGCTCCTTTTGGCTTATCCTTCTTATGGCTGAACCCTAGCCTCTTTGAACAATGAAATTCCTTGCTTCAAGACCTTAATTCACATAGAGGAATAACTTAGGAGAAGGATTATACACATTATGTACGAATTCATCGAAGAAACCGACCTACCTTGTGAGATTTCTCCTTCCTTCTTTGTATTTTCTCCAAGCTCTCTCTCACGTCTTTTTTTTTTCTGAAATGGGGTCGGGAAATGGCTGATGAAGATGGTGGAATTGCTTTTAATTCCATGTTGATCTCATCTTTTATTTTGATGATGTCATAATTCCCATTTTCGGATTTTCTGGCAGATTTTCTGCCCAAACTTTGAAAAATCATAACTAATTCTAGAAAAGTCGAAATGAGGTGATTCCAAAGCCAAATGAAATCTATTTAAGTCCTATTTATAGGAAAAATATGGACCATTATTAGAAATCACCACAAAAATACAGAATTACACAAAACTCAACACTGCTCCAAAACAGAGTCCAGTTTTGATCCTAAACTTTGGACTGTCATATCTCCTAGTTCACAAAACGAAATGACACAAATTATATGTCCATTTTGAAGCTTGGGATGTGAACTATAAGACTGAAAATTTTCAGAATTTTGAGACACCATTTATTCATTCAAAACATTCACACAAACTGGCTGCCCAAAATAGAGTTTCACTGGACAGAATTTCAGATTTTGCATCTTTGGTTCCATTGGTTCCATTTTCATACCAAACAAAAAACATTTAATGTCCCTCAATAAGATAGGGTTTTCAAAATTACTTTTCAAAATCTAAATATCCTGGTCTCATATTAACATTTCGAATATAACTACTACGTGAAGATAAATCATATTCAGTATAAATATTAGAGTACGCAATAATAATTCCTGGCCATCCCGGGTTCCATATATTAATACAAGCTTTACAAAGCACAACGCCCATATACAATTCACAATATGGAGATTACATAAAACATCTCAAATACATAATCAAATTCTCATCCACAAATACACATCCAAATCATATATAACAATCCCAACTACAATGATAACCAACTACCAACTTCGCATCTCGAAGGAGACCTCGCTGCCCTTGAATGCTCGCTCCATCTTTAATCCACCTACCCTGTCTAAAATATTGTTAGAGGAGGGTGAGATTTGAGAGAATTTCAGTAGGAAACAGATACCAATATGCATGTAAGATAAATGTATAATGCATGACATGTTTGCATCACATAACTCATGCTCACACAATGACATATTTGCAAGCTCAATGTTTCAATAACATACTCATGGCCATAGCATAAATAGAAATAAAGCTTCACACATCATATATGATTCACATAATTAAGCAAAGCAATAACATGCATCAATACATTAACACATATATCATAGCATGCAGGAGAGGTAAGTTCCCTACACTTGTTCTTTCCACGAATGCTCCAGTACCGGCTACTCACGATCAGGGCGGATATTGAAGCCTATAAACCAAATCAAGGACATAGGGTTATTTTTCTAATCCAATTCTTATTTCAGATGACTTAAAGTTGGTTATCATTTGAGTCCCTTAAGTGGCTAATAATAAGCTCAATGAAAGCTTAAAATGATTGGGAAGTGCTAGATTGGAAATCACCTTTCAAAATCTCAAAATACTGAAAACAGGGTTTTGGCTGCAGCTAAGAATCCTCTGGCTGCGGCCAAAATGTGCATAGAAGGTTTTGGCTGCAACTAAGAATTTCTGGCTGTGGCCAAAATGGTCACAGAAACTCTTGTGCTGCAGCCAAGGCAAATTTGAAAATTCATAATTATTTCCAGAAAAATCAAAATGAGGTGATCCTAAAGCCTAATAAAATCTCTTTAAGTCCTCTTCATAGGAAAAATATAAGTGATTACCAGAAATTACTGCACAAATACAGAATTATTCCAAATCCCCTTGCTATCCAGATTTGCACCCAGATTTAACATCAAACTTTGAAAAACCATAACTCCTAGCTCACAAAATGAAAGACGCAAATTATATGTCCATTTTGAAGATTGTGATGTGAAATTTAAGACTGGAAAGTTTCATAATTTTTAGAGACTACTTGGTCATTCAAAACGTCTACACAACCAGACTGCCCAAAACAGACTACCAATGGACAACATTTCAGTTTTACACCAATGATTCCAATGGTTCCCAAATTCACATCAAATACCATTCCCATACAAATTTTCACAAGGAATACATTGAAAACACCAAATCAACCAAATTCACATTATATTGACATGTTTTACTGCCATCTCAACATGTCCCACAATTTCACATTTCAAACTCTAACATTGCAAACTTTTCCATTTCCAATGCCAAACCAATTCTAATGACCAAATTACACAACAAATCGTAATTTTCAACACAAATCAATATGCAATTCTCCCAATTACATGCCACATGAAAATACCACAAAAATCAGGGCAAAATTCACAATTCACAAAACCCAATCAATGGCCACAATATAGAGATCAAAATGAAGCAAATACTCACCTCTTCCTCTTCCCCAATCCAATTCCTTGATTCTTCATCTTTCCAAATTCTCACATGCTCTCAAACACCTCCTTTCAAGAATCTAAAACCATAGAGATGAAGCTCTCATCACTATGAACAATATTAAAGAAGGGTATTAGAGCATTAGAGGATATATATAAGGCTAAATCTCACTTTGATTCTTTCTCTTTCCTCCTCCACATGCTTGGACGTCCATGGAGTCTTTTAGAGAGAGAGAGAGAGAGATGAGTTAAAAATGAAGATGGGCAGATTTTAGAATGCCAAAACTGACTAAAAAGAGAAGAGAGGAGAGAGGGAAGAGTGGAAACATTTGACCAAGATCCAAGGGTCCAAAACTTGCCAAGTGTCAACATCTTATTCACCTCCCATGAACTCACATACACGCACATACACTTGATTCCACCCCTTGATCTATTGCACAAATCAATCTCAACCATTGATCTTGAAGTTACCAATGAGTTTCCTTTTCAGTAACTGACCAATTGGTTTGTAACTTTATCGTTTTGCCCCTGATTATGGCAATTCCTCTTGAATCACCACCAAACACATTATCTCATTCATTTACACCATACATACGCCCTCTCCCTTATTTTCATTCAATTTAGATGTTAATCCATAATTGTACTCAAATACAGGGTTTGGGTAAGAATCACATTCGAATCTCAAATCACATCGGATTCTCCAAAAGGGTTATTTATCACTAATCACATATGCTTTTGGATTTATTATCCCTTAATCACATTTAGTGATCTTGCTAAACTGGGCTTAGTAGTTTACTTATTTCAGGCTTATTCTCTATTGTCAAGTCCCAAAATTTGGGGTATTATAATCTCACCAGGTCTTAGGATAGAAAACAAGTGGTTTGAATCAAGGGTAGGATAAATGTCATCAGGCGGCACCTTTATCCCTAATCAAGTGTTTATTTTAAAGAGTGAGATAAAGATTTCTTGTCCTCTAACCTTAGAAATCATTCCTTCTTCCAAAGCATTTTGAAGAGGATCATTTACAGGTTCTAGATTACAATAAAAATGTCTCACTACCTTGGTGCAAAATGGAAGTTTAAAAGAAAGCCAAGGCATATAGAACTCAAGATAAGGACTTAGGTTGAATTTTAATACCTCTTGAAGAATCTTGAGATTAATGAAGTGCATCTTGCACACACTTCTCCTTGAAAAGTGATTTAAATATTTCTGAGATTCCTCAAGCTTGTTCACATTGAATCCCTTTGGAGGGAATGTGATTTCTTCTTCCTTTTCCTCTGGTTCCTTTGAACATTTTCCTTCCTTTGCACCTTTAGACTGGATGGCTTCTTCAAGTATGTTTGCCATGACTTTGGTAAGGTCCTTATTAAGCTTGGGCCTTTTAGATGTTTTTAGAGAAAAGGTAGGTGTGTCCGGTGAGTTAGAAGGAGGAGGAGATGGTGCCTTAGTCTCTTTGCCTCTACCAGGAGGGATTTCCTTCTTAGATTGAGCTCTTGTAGTAGTGGGTTCCTTGATCACTACCCCCTTGACCTTAGGCTTGACTTGCGGCTTGGTTTTTGCTTTTGATCTAGGAATGAGCTTTTGTCTCTTGGTAGGAGGGGAAGAAGGTGAATCAGAGGGTTGGTATGATTCAAAAGACTCAGAAGGAGTAGTAGGATTAGGAGATTTTGTTCTCACCATTTTGATTTAAGAGAAGAAGGATTTTCTGGAAAAATATGGTTCGAAAGTCATGAATGTAGGGCACTGGATTCTGTGAAATCTGAGAGGTTTTTAGAGATATAAAGCAATGGGTTTTGATGGAAATAAGAAGACAAAGTGATTGTAAGAAGTTTTTGTGAGAGCACTGGGAGAATCACTTGAGGAGATTTTGTGAAGAATGACCGAGTAGCGACTGATAAATACCTAAAGCCTAATATCACTCAAGGGCTTACTCGAGTGATCATGAGCTTCACTCGAGTAGCTACTCGAATGATCATACAATAAATTTAAAAATACAGTGAATTTAATTGTGTACCTGGTATGAATAATATTGTAACTACCCATGTATATTCCCTCGATCATTTGATAGTTCTTTAAGACAGATTTAGGCTGAAAACTGGCAGATTTGTGATCTGCAACCAGATTTACTTGAGGCCTTGCTCGAGTAATCTTGAAGTTTACTCGAGGCCTCCCTCGTGTAATTTGTCTTTTCACATTTTGACTATTCAGTTTCAACCATTATGCCGTTTCCTTTTGAATTGATTTTGAATCAATACTCCACTGCCATCTTTTCCATGTCATTACTCGAGTGGTTACTCAAGTAACCCTATCCTTCATTTCAAGGTGCTACTCAGGTAATGATAATTACTTGAAGTTGTCCCTCTAGTAATATTGTCCTCTGTTAACCTCTACTTTTCATACCTCATAACAGAGTTTCAAAGTCTTGCAAAACAAATTACTAGAAACTCTGATGCCTACGTTAGTAATCATCAAAACATCAATAAATAATATCATCTAACATTGTGTAAACATTACATAACTTACAATTCATTGGGATTTACCATTCCCAATTCTCTTCTAATAAATAAAAATTGATCTTTTTCTAGGCATTTTGTAAAGATATCAGCTAGTTGAATATGAGTAGGAATGAATATCACTTTGACATCTTTCTTTTAAACATGATCCTTAATGAAGTATTGTCTAACATCAATATGTTTGTTAGAGCAAGCGTTTCACCCAAGAGGGGGGGTGAATTGGGTGATCTTAAAAATTTCGTTGCAAATATAAACTTTGACGTTGAAATTAAAACAGGAAAGAGTAAAGGAGAAATATCACCGAAGTGTACACCCGGAGTTATACTGGTTCGGTCACAACCACTTTGACCTACGTCCAGTCCTCAGAGCTTCTCTGAGAGTTTCACTATAACTTCCAAGATTCAGTGGGTTCTTGGTACCTCAGTACAAGCAAGTTCCTATGCCTGGACACTCGCTCCCCCTTACCAGTTGTAATCCAATCCCAACTCAAGGTTCCACAACCTTAAGTTATCTCAATAACAAATATTGAGTTTGAATGAAATATCTCTCTCACAGAGTGAATAAGAATCACTGAAGCATAGAAATACAACTATAATGTAAAACAGAGTAATGAACTTGATGATACGTTCGTGAGTGTTCTTCTTGTTGTTTTCTCTGTTTAGATGTTCCCATATATATAGATACATTGGTAATGATTGCTGGAACATATTTCTTCATGTCCGTTGGAGCGTGCGCAGCCACTATTGACTTTTCCAGTTTTTGGAAAACATACGTTTGCACGTTTGCGGTAGGTGACGGTCGGTGACATTTGAGCGTTGCTTTTGACTTTCCTTATTTGGTAAGATCTCTTCATTGTTTATCTGTTGAAATGCTAAGAATACTAATATAATGAAAAGTTAATTAAATAGGAAACAAAACAATGACCGTTGGAATGATTTCAAGCTTTTTGGGTTTCCATACTCGAGTAGCTACTCGAGTATTCATTAAAGTTTACTCGAGTACTTACTCGAGTATCATCGTGAAATCTTTGATGGAACTGCAAGTCAATACACAACTATAATATTACTCGGGTAGTGCATGGAATAACTAAATTTCAAACCTTTGGAAATTCATGTTTACTCGGGTACCTACTCGAGTAATGCATTCACAACTTCATAGGTTACTCGGGTACCAACTCGAGTAAACCTTCAAATAAACTTTTGATTACTTGATGCTCTACTCCAGTAATGTTGGCAGGATTTCAAGGCCGAGAGCAACTTCAAGTCTGATTACCTTGTTACTCAAGTACCTACTCGAGTAAACTTACTTTTTGTACATAAATTACTCGAGTAATGACTTGAGGTTTTCCTTCAAACATAACACTGCATACTTGAGTACATACTCGAGTAATCCACTTAAAGAAAAATCATCAAATCCTTGCATACTAGAGTAATGACTCGAGGAAAAAGTGATAATATTAGATCAAGTTATTCGGGTACTACCTTCAAGTTTTTACTTACCTTAGTGTGTTACTCGAGTAGCTACTCAAGTAAATTTGGTAGTGGTACAAAGTGCCGAGAGCAACACATTTTCAAAAACAGAGTTACTCTAGTACTTACTCATAATTACTTGAAAATAGTGTAAGTGTTTTCGAGTACTTACGCATTGGTAGGCTGAGAGCAACTGGAAAATTTTCACATGGTTACTTGAGTAGCTACTCGAGTAACATTGGCAGGCCGAGAGCAACTCCAAGTATTTACCTGGTTACTCGAGTAACTACTCGAGTAACATTGGCAGGCTGAGAGCAACTTGAAAACACTTACACTATTACTCGAGTACCTATTCGAGTAACATTGGCATATTACTGGAAGGTGCTTCTGGTTACTTCAAGTTTTGTCTCATTACTCGAGTATGTACTCGAGTAATGCCTTAGAAAACCTGCTTCTGATCAAGTTTCTCAGCATTTTCTCTTCGCCTTTCTTCATTACTCCAATGCTTACCTCAAGTGATACTTATCCCTGTTATTACTTTGTTTAAACTTATTTATTAATCAATTCTTTTTCATACCATTCTTTTGTTATCATCAAAACATGAGATCTAACAATGTTTAGTTTCTAGAATGTTGAACTAGATTCTTTGCCAAGCTTATCATGCTAGTATTGTCATAGTATATAGGTATCTCCTTCAAATAAATACCAAGATCTTGAAGTTATTGTTTTAGCCATAACACTTGTGCACAACAACTTGAGGCTACAACATGCTCAGCTTCGGTTGATGAAAGAGACACTGTATTTTATTTCTTGCTAAACCATGACATAAGTGATCCTCCAAGAAATTGGTTTTGTCCACTTGCACTCTTTCTATCTATCTTGTATCCTCCATGATCAGAGTCTGAGTATGCAACTAGATATTTACTTCTTCCTTTAGGATACTAGAGACCTAATTTTGCCGTATCAGTTAGGTATCTAAAGATTGTTTGATGGTTTTAGCATGTGATTCCTTTAGTGTTGATTGATATCTTGCACACATACCAATACTAAATTAGATGTCAGGTCTGCTTGCAGTGAGATAGAGTAATGATCCAATCATCCCTCTATATTTTGTGATGTTGTAATCTTTTCCTTTGACATTAGCATCAAGCAATGTAGTTGAGCTCATAGGCGTGTCCATTCTATTGCCTCATCCATTCCATACTTCTTCATTAGCTCTTTCAAGTACTTCATTTGAGATATTGAAATTCCATTCTTTCTTTGTTTGATTTGAAAACCAAGAAAGAAATTTAATTCTCCCATCATTGACATCTCAAACTTCCCCTACATTATCTCAGAAAATTCCTTAGAAAAGGTTTCATTAGTAGCATCGAAAACTATATCATCAATATATATTTGTACAATTAAAATATCATCTCATTTTTCATTTTGTAAAAAGTGTTGTATCAACTTTTCCTTATACAAAACTTTGATCAATGAGAAATTTACTGAGCCTTTTGTACCATGCTCTAAGAGCTTGTTTTAAACCATATAAAGCTTTACTTAGTTTGAAAACATGGCCAGGGTTGGTTAAATCTTCAAAACCTGAAGGTTGATCTACATATACTTCTTCTATGATGTAGCCATTTACAAATGTACTCTTTACATCCATTTGATAGAGTTTAAATCCTTTGATGCATGAAAAGGCTAAGAGTACACATATAGCTTCCAATCTAGCCACTGGAGCATACGTTTCCTCATAATTAATTCCTTCTTCCTGATTATAGCCTTTGGCCACCAATCTTGCCTTGTTTCTGACAATGATTGCAGATTTATCAAGTTTATTCTTGAAAACCCATTTAGTACCAGTGATTGGATGATCCTTACGTCGAGGTACCAACTCCTAAACTTGATTTCTTTCAAATTGGTTTAGTTCTTCTTGCATTGCTATTACTCAATCATTGTCTAATAGGACTTCATCAATGTTAGAAGGTTCTATCTCAGAAATAAATGCAGAAAAACTAACTTCATTGAAAATTCTATTTCTAGTTCTGACTCCTTCATTCACATCTCCTATGACTTGTTCTAGGGGATGACTTTTATTGTATTTTCAGGCTTTAGGTTGTCCTAGTGACTGATCTTTTCTTTGATTTGATCAACATCTGGGATGGAAGGTTTAGGATTAGGCTGACCATTTTCTTGATTTAAAACAACTTCCTACTCATCGTCAATGGTTTTGTCTGAGGATTCAAATTCATCAAATACAATATGAATTGATTCTTCAACAACACATGTTTGTTTATTGAAAACTTTGTATGCTTTACTTCGGTTAGAATAGCCTAGGAAAATTCGTTCATCTGTTTTAGAATCAAATTTTTCTAAGTTATCTTTACCATTATTATGAATAAAACACTTATAACTAAAGATATGCATATGCACAAGATTTAGCTTTCTTCCTCTATATAGTTCGTATGGTGTCTTTCCAAGTTTTGTTCTGATATAGGCTCTGTTTGATATATAGCATGATGTGCTCATTGTATCAGCCCAAAAAACTTAAGGCATGTTCTTTTCATTCAACATTTCTCTAGCCATTTTAATGAGTATTCTATTCTTTTGTTCCACAACTCCATTTTACTAAGGTGTCCTTAGAGCGGAGAAATTATGATCAATGCCATTAGTATCACAATATTCATCAAAGGCTTGATTCTCAAATTTTCCACCATGATCTGTTCTGATACCTGCAATAGACATACCTTTCTCATTTTTCACTTTCTTGGCAAAAACAATAAATTCTGTAAAGGTTTCATCCTTCGATGATAGAAAAATAGTTCATGTAAATTTAGAGAAATCATCAATAATGACCAATGAATATAAGTTGCCACCAAGACTTTTAACTCTTGCTACTCTAACAAAATCCATATATAGCAATTAAAGTACTCTGTTTGTTGTAATTTTTTTATTTGAAAGATGATTTAGTTTGTTTACCCTTTTGACATGCGCCATAAATCAAATCATCTTTGAAATTTACTTTGGGTAATCCAAGTACTAGATCCTTTTTGAGAAGTTTTTCTGGTTAGTGCATGTTGACATGAGCTAGTCTCTTATGCCTCAGCCAACTTTCATCAGCATTACTTAGAAAAAAAATTTCGGAATCATTTCTATTGATATCAAGACTGTAGCAATTACCTTCCCTTTTTGCTTTGAGCTTTGCCTTGAGGCTACTCTTATCTAATTGTAAGTCTTTCTTGTTAACAATTAGACATTCTTTTGAGTCAAATATTACCTAGTTGTCTTTATCTGTACTTTGACTTACGCTCAGCAAATTATAGCACAATCCTTCAACATAATATATGTCTTTAACTTGTATGCCTTTATCATTTTTGATTTCACCAATTCCTACTATCTTTTCAAATTGATTTCCTCTAAATTTTACCTTTCCACCTTCCTTAGGTTGCAATTTGGTAAAACTTTTGAAATTACCGATCATATGTCTAGAGCATACACTGTCTATGTACCATTTGTTGTTTTTGGATGCTTTAAGACATATATGTAATCAAATATGATTAAGTCTTAGGTACCTACATCATTTTGGGTCTTTTGGGTTAGTACAAATAATTTTCTGAACATATGAACCTTTAGGTACCCATTTGTAGGTTCCTATCTTTCCTTTCTTCTTATGAATGCATGATGAAGTATAATGACCTTTTCTATTATAATAATTATAGTATGAAAAAGAATTTGATGTATGTACAAAATACTGAAAATAATTCAATTATGACTTACCTTCTATTTTCTTTTAAAATTACAAATCCTTTAGTGAATTTTTCAAGAGTTTTTGTGAGATAAGTGTTTTTCTTTTTCAAAGAAGAATATTTTTCACAATCCTTTTCTAAATTCTCTTTAAGTTCTACTTCAAGAACTTTTTTTCTCTTTTTCAAAACAACTAGTTCTTTAACTACTTTGATGAATTCAGAATGTAAAGCATTATATTCGGAAAGTAATTCATCAGAGGTAGGATCAAAATCAGTTACCTCTTCTTTTGTTTCTTCTTGAGCAACGTAACTAAACAAATATTGGCTACTTCTTCTTCATCGCTATCTTCGTCATAAGAACTAGCTATCTTCGTCAGAAGAACTATCTCCCCATATAGCATATACAAAGGCTTTCTTCTTGTTGTAGAACTTGCATTTTCTCTTTTCTTTATTCTTCTGAACCAGTTCTAGACATTCTGATTTGATATGTCTTGACTTTCTATATTCATAGCAGATGATGTGTTCTTTACAACTTGTACCTCATTTCTAAAAATTTTTGAATCCTTGGCCTTTCTTATAAAACTTTTTGAATTATTTTACTATTAGGCCCATTTTGGCATCATTGAGCTCTTCATCCTCATCTTGAGTTTCTTCTTTTGCTTTTAGTGCTAGGCCTCTCTTCTTCTTGTCACCAATATCATATAGCTCTCATTTGAATTTTAATTTACTTTCATACTCAGAAAGACTTCCGAATAAAGAATCAACCGATTGCATTAATTTACCTTTTGCTTCCTTAATAGCAGTGACTTTGGCCTCCCAATCTTTAGAAAGAATATTCAGAATCTTTCGTACTTGGGCATGTTGATCATAGACTTTCCCAAGTGTTGCAAGTTGATTAACAAGATGAGTATATCTAAGTTCAAATTTAGCTATTGACACACCTAATTTCATTCAAAGTAAATCAAATTCAGTGACTAGAGTGTTGAAACGGTTCTCCTTTATTCCCGAAGTTCCTTCATGGGTTATTTCTAGGGCTTCCCACATTTCCTTAGCCGTTGAAAGCGTGCAAATCCTAAAGTACTTGTTTTGACTCAAAGTGTAACCCCCTCACCGTAATTATATCCGAATTAAGAAATTTAAGTGAAATAGAGACCAATAAAATGAAATTAACATTTTAATCCCTCATCTTCAAGATGGGGTGTTCACAAAAGTGGTTCGAAAATAAATTTGAACTGGTCTCACATTCACGATCGAATATAATTACCTGTGCAGGTATATCACATTCATACATATCAAAGTATAAAGCAAAAATCCTAGCAACTCCTGGGTTACAATTATATATATAGTTCTAGTGTTTACAATTTCCCAATTTCTCCATGTTGTCCATATTGTAGTTCATAACAAATTCGTCATAACTCTCTAGGAGTAAGTTCAGGATTGAATCCGTAGCTAACTCCTGGCTCATAGGAAATCCAAGCCTCTTAAGGTGATCAATGTAGCCTTTTATCTTTAATACATGAGTATTAACTGATACACCTTCAGCCGTCTTGCAAGAATATAAGGCCCTTATGGTCTCATACATTTCTTACCTTGCCTATTGCTGGAAAGTTTTTGAGATGGACAATCATCTCATGAGCCTCCATAAGCTCTAGATCTTTTTAGAGCTCTAGAACTATAGTGGCAAGCATCAGGCAACCTACATACACAGAGTCATCCTTATGCTTCGTGTAAGCATCTCTTTGAGCTATTAGAGTATTGGCTATAGTCTCCTTAGGAATGGGTTGATCTGGGACATAATCCTTTCTTTTTTGCTTGAAAACAATTCTCAAGTTTCTGAACCAGTCAAGAAAGTTTGTCCATCTCAAGGACCAATTGGAATGATAGTGTAGCAGTATTAGTTGTCACCATGATTCTAAAATTAAAATATACAAAGTCAGTTAATAATCTCCTACTAAATTAACAACCCTCAATATAATAATTAGTGGCCTAAGATCTATATTTGGCTTAAACTTAAGTCCGCTTTGGCCTAAGATCTATATTTGGCTTAAATTCAAGTTAATTAGGTAGGAAATCTATTTACCAACATCACATATAACTCTTAGATATATATGGGATTCCATCATTATATGATCTGGTATGTTCAATCCCATCTAATGCCTCGAGATCCAAAACCGTTTTGTTAATATCAAATAAGTCAAAACAATAATGAATTTTGTGAGTAGCACCGTTACTCATTCTTATCTCACCAAGATAACTCAAAAGTATCCACTTTGGTGGTTCCCACAATTGAGCGATCTAGGTTTTGATAAGTATTCATTTATTGACGGCATTATGACTCAAGATTTGTTTTTTAGGGTTAGATTAATTAGTTTCGTTTATATGAATGCAATCATAGTTGTATCTGATACAGATAAATACATATAAACACAAAAGTATTCATGCAATGATCTAATCAATAACATAATTTGAACGTGACACAACATGGTTTACCTAACCTAAAATCCTCCCAAGCCAATGAGAGGACTTTGTGTATAGATTCAGCCACTAATATAACACCACTGTTCTGGACGGTGCTCTTATCATCTAGGGACTTCGTGTAAAAAGTATAACCATTGATCACAAATGAAGTCCAACTTATGACATCAACTTCAAAACCACGTGCTAACCAATTTATTGTATTAGAAACACATTCTTCTCCGTCAACCTTTTGTTTGGACCAATATGCGAAAGTTCTATTATGCTCCCTAAGTAACCTTTATTCATTCATTCAACTATTTTGTTTTCGTACAATTTCTTTATAGGCATTCATGTAATATTGAACTTTATTAACATTATTCAAGATGTACAAGTGCACTTGTTACAATTCATCAGGATCTACGCTATTTACTGTTACCCCGCATCTACCCCCCTTCTTGATCATGATGTTTCGGAAGCCTAATTGTCATATATTTGACAAATAATGTTGACAAAATTCTATAGCTTCTTCAAAAACATATTTCTGAATAATAGATGCTTCAGGCCAGTTGGGGTTCTTCACATACCATTTTAGGATTTTCATAGTTCTTTTGATTGGATACATCCACCAGAAATAGATAGGGCCACACAACTTTATCTCTCTTACTAGATGAACAATCAGGTGTACCATGATATCAAAAAAAGAAGGAAGAAAAAGCTTCTCAAGATGGCATAATATCATATATCCTTCATTTTCCAATTCCTCTAATTTTCCATGTTAATGACTTTACTATAAATAGCATTGAAGAAGAAACAAAGTCTAGTCAATATGTGTTGAAGATCATATTCGACACTGCCTTGAATAGCTACTGGGAGTAGTTGTTACATTAAGATATGACAATCATGAAACTTTAGCCCTATTAACTTCAAGTCTTTCATCGATACAAGCTTTTTAAAATTTGAAGAATACCCTGAGGGAACTTTGGTGCCATGTAAATACTCACAAAAGCTTCTTTTCTCATCCTTAGAAAAAGTATGAGCAGCTGGAGGATAAAAAGTTCTATTACCATATGGCCTTGGATGTAAATCTTCTCGTATTCCTATTTCTTGCAAATCTAATCATGTGTTCACGCCATCCTTAGAACTTCCTTGTATGTTGGGCAATGACCCAACAATACCATCACATACGTTTTTCTCTACATGCATGAAATCAATACAGTGTCTGACATCAAGATTGTGCCAATATGGAAGATCGAAGAAGACAGACATTTTTTTCCATATATTTTTCTCATTCCTACTATTTGATGACTTACCAAGATAGTATTGCTATTTTTCACCTTTTTATAAATTTTCTCCTCAGTCAATACCTCTGGTGCATCTTCAAACTCTTAGCTACTGAAAAAAGATTTTTTTTAATCTACGATATGGGTGGCTTCATCTAAGAAATCTCCTATGGCCAAGGTAAACCATCTTTCTTCCATGTTGAAGTTGATGGTAGCATGTGCCTTCTTCATAAATCGGACATGCTTTGTGGCCTTTAACGCTATATCCTGACAAGTTCCCATATGCAGGGAAGTCATTTATAGTACAAAAGATCATTGGTCACATATTAAAAGTCTCCTTCTTATTTGCATAAAAAAAATTGACACCTTTATCCCACAACTCTTTCAAGTCTTCAATCAAGGGTTCTAGGTAAACATCTATGTCATTTTTGGGTTGCTTTGGTCCTGAAATCAACATAGACAACATAATGTACTTTCATTTTATACATAACAAAGGAGATAAGTTGTAAATTACCAACAGAATAGGCCATGAACTATGTATACTGCTTAAGTACCATAAGGATTCATGCTATTTATGTTAAGACCAAGCCTAAGATTCCTAAGTTCTTCACCGAAGCTAGGAAATAATTGATTGATTTTCTACCATTAAGAAGAATCAGCTGGATGTCAAAGCTTTCTATCAAAAATCCACTCATCTGTATGCCATCTCAAATTTTTGGCATCAAGTTCATTGGCAAACAAGCGCTTGAACCTTGGTATGATTGGAAGATACCACAACACTTTTGTAGGGGCCTTGTTTAATTTATACCTCAGAGTTTCACATATCGGACATTGCTCCTTCTCTTCATGATCTTTTCTATATAATATGCAATCATTAGGGCATGCATGGATCTTTTTATGCTTCATCCCTAGTGGACACAATATTTTCTTAGCATCATAGTATCAACAAGGCAACACATTATCATCAGGAAGATTGTCTTTAAAGGCCTCAAGCGTTTCTAAAAAACTCTTGTCGCTCCATCCATGCCTGCTTTCAAGCTTACAAATTTCAATATAGCGTTCATCAATTGGTATTTTTTACACCCTGGGTACAGTGGCTTCTCAGCATCCCTGCACTTATTACCATATACATGTGATTGTTCAAAAGCCTCTTCTCCTACATCACGAATAATATCCTCGATCCGATTATCTAGATCCATGTCATTATCAACACAAGTCACTCCCCCCTGTTGAGATGCACTTAGCATTTCTAATTATTCACCATGCCATGTGCATACTATATATGTCTTACAAAAACCTTCACAAATTAAATGTATATATATCTATAGTACTTAGTTGCTTCTCATTCAAACATTTTACATAAGGGCAATAAAACATCTCACTATCATCATCAGTATTTCTTTTTGCAAAGTTTAAAAAACCCCCACCCTAACATCATATTCAACACTCATCCGTTTACCTTGTGTCCAACCATGATCCATATATTCCAACACCTTTTTTCTTGTTTTCTAATTTTCCCCTAGAAATGACAGGAGTATGATGAGAGCATGCAATCATTACACCCAAGTACCTAGTTTAACTACTACATAATGAACAAGTAAAAGAGAGTTGAGAGATAGAGATAGAAGAAGAGTAATTCAAATAGTACAACTCTCATTAACAATGCAACTTTGTCTAATACAATGGGTCGACTGCCCATATATATTGCCAATACGAATAGTAGAAATAGAATAGTACCATAGGGATTAGGGGTTCAGTAATTAGAGACCTATTAGCAATTAGACACAGTTAAGGCCATGTTTGGCTTATGCCACTCTTAAACGGCTAGTGCCACTAATGGTTAATCCTGGTCTTCTAATTTACTAACCTAACTAACTTTCAAAATATTCCAATTATGATATCATATCGTATATATAGCAAAGATCATTTTTTGTTGGCATCATTTCAATTATTTAATGGCAAAGACTAATTGAATTACCCGTCAATCACTCAAATAAAGGCTTTAGAGATTAGAAACTACACTTAAAAGATGAGTTTATCTTTCACACATCCATGTGCAATTTTAATTTCCGTATATTGAATTAATATAAGCACTCAGATCAGAATGTGACGCACCATTAAGCTCTTTACATTGCGTCTAAACCATTTTCTTAAACTCCGATAAGCCAATCTATTTTGCAATATAGCAAATTGTATTCTATTTAATATGGTAGCGAATTATGTTTCGTTCAATATATAGCCTATTTTTATAAATTACTCAGCAAAACATAGGTTTATCAGAGTATAGGTTTGTCTAACTAAAATCTCCAATGCCATTTCAACATACATGCCCATGCACTATTTTTTAGGATTTCATTCAAGCGTTATGCAATTTTAATTTATTTTGTTTTTGTTTTTAATTTCATTATGTGTTAAATTTCTATTTTTCTAGGGTGATAACGTAGCTTACTAATGACAGATTGAATCTTAACTTATTAAATCTAGTTTTAATTTTTCCTTCATGATTGAGTTTTAATTAATGTTCTTAATGACTTTGATTGACTGGCCATCTTTTAAATGATTTCAATATACATGTTGAGACCGGAAGGAGTTATATGTGTGTAGATCATATAATTAAAACCATAACTTGCATATGAAATAGGAATATATTCATATAAGTTGTGTAGTCTTACTGAGTTCCATAAATCTTAATACATAATTAATTGCTTAAATTCATATAGGAATATATTGGATTAGCAATTAATTATAGAATTGCTTGACCTTGGAAGAGGCTAGTAATTAAATTAGGGAAACTCGACTATCAGTCATATGGAATAAATTGGGTTAGACTAGATAAGTGATTCAATCCGGAATTTGTTAAGTGAAATATGACCCCTAGGACTTTTTTTCTCATAGTTGTTTCATATTATTTGCATTCATATTCAATCTTCTTTTATTTCGTACTCTAAATCACCAACTAATCGATCGACTGAATAGAATTAAAATTACCCATTTCGGTACTTAGCGATCAATTCTCGTAGGAACGATACTCTACTTACTTCTATATTTCTTGATTACGATAGTGTACACTTGTACTTTCTAATAGACCATTTACACTCATAACAGAGCTCAGAATAAGGCCTTGTAGTTCTGGTTGATCAAGTTACAGAGTTGTCTAATCTTGCTATTAACAAAAGTCATTAACTAAGCTTTATTTGCAACAAGCTTAGTGTGAAATTGCTGAAGCTTCTCTACTAGATAGTCCTAGATATATAGACCAAAGAATTAAAGACTAGGGGGACCAGCTCTAGCTAAGTGTTGTATCTCACCATCCTTGAAGTCTTAGCTCCTATCCTCTATGCCTCTTGTGTTGAGTAAATAACATTTGGAAGTTCTGATTCACCATAGCACATAACTTCCTAACTCTATCATCCACAACCTTAATGAGCTTCTTTATTGGTAACATCAAGTAAAGCTCAGTATATTTGAATGGTGGATTCACTGAAAGAGGCTCTGCTGATTTAGCTATGGCTAAGGATTGTACTTTATCATCTCTAGATGCCTTAGGTTCTGCTCTCTGTCTCTGGCTAGTAGCCTACTAGTGACAAGTGTATATTCACCTTTTGGATGTGCGGCTTCTCAACCATAGAAATCCTTACAATAGGCTTATTTAGCTCTCTTGTTCTCTGAAAGACATGATCTCTGTAGTGTTCCTCTCCTTCTTGCGAATAATATAGGCCATTGTGTGATAATTCTTCTTGATGAAGTAAGTGAAGTTATTGGCCTTGTTCACATATCTCTAGTTTCGGTATATTAGATAATTCAGTGAAGATCACACATAGAGGTAGAATTGAAGTTGAGAATCCTCATCAGTTCTTATGGTTTGATGATTCTGTACTTCTCAGCTTGTTGTACTCCTTGAAAAGTCTAGTGGGAGGGTTGCTGCAGCCTAACCACTCATTGATCTTTGAGGCTGAGATGGTGACCCTTTAATCTTTGATTGATGTCTTCAAAGTTTCCTCAATTTTGTGCCTTTCTCAAAGTATTACTCAACAAGCCCCATGTTGCAATAGAGATGTCTAACTGCCTTTAGCAGTAGGGAAGATGGTTGGATAGCGAAGGCTTATATTGTTGGAAGTATGAATCCAACTCATGAGTGTCCTTCAATATGTTTAAGTCAAGATCGATAGCTGGACAAAAAAATCTCTTGGTATAATAACTGTCATTTCCTACTCTTTCTCCTTTTCTAATTACATCACTAGCTAGTCACTTGCTAGTGATAGGGTGTCACTCGAGTGATACTACAAATTCTGTTACTTCCCATATTACAACACTTCTAGTCATGCCTACACTGTTAGCCTCTGTTCCTTATACCCAAAAGCAAAGCATATAGGTTAACTCCTACAAAAGTATAAATACATGTTCTTTGGTACCCAACTTCTCTTAGGTCTGTACAATATTAAGCATAAAAAATTTTTTACTCTTATATAATTGAACTACATGATTATTTAGCAAAGAGTATATTAAATCTCTAAAGATTAGAATTATAATGTCATTCAATTAATTCATGGATACAAAATATCAAACAATTGATACTAAGACTGATGTTTTGAAAATAATAGTTCACAAATATACTTTGTATAGAAAAATATGTTATTGAAAATATTTTCATGCAATCGATGTAAGTTGGATCAAAAGAGAGTGGTAGATATATCCATAAAATTTTTATCAACTTTTGTGAAATGATAAATCATGATTGAAATCAGGTTTTCCAAGAATGATAATGAAATATACAAATTGTTTCAAATCTCAGATGCAATTTCAAAACATAACAATGTATTGAGAAATTGAGATTTTGAATACATGCAAAACTCATTTTTTAAACATGTTTATATCAATGTTCATGTTAAAATTGGTAGAGGTAAATAATTATAAAATATGTATCAGAAAACTTTACTGTCGAGTTCAACTAAGACAACATGTTAATCATCAGAGTTAACATGTTGGAGATTTTCCTGTGTAAAAGTCATATGGATAACCAAAAGGATTAGCTCGATAGACATATATGAGGATCATGACTTTGCTATTGATTCATAGACTATCTTAGAGATTTCAATGAAATTAACATGTACCATTTGAAACTAATATCGTTTTAACAAACCAATAACATTGACTGTAATCAAACAATCACACTAAACTAAAACAGAACATAGAGTGGTATTACTCCAAGCCAAATATCACAGGGATGTACAAGTCAGAGCATCTAACAAGAATATGTAGATTTTTTTCCAAATTACGTTATCACAAAACAGTTAGATTTCCAACAAACTATAATAGCAATTTGTGGGAATTAATTGTTCAAAACAACAACAAGAACCATTTTTTCATAGGACATTATTAATTATTGAACAACGTACAACTAAATAATAGATCGAACACTAACCTGATTGAAGACCAAGGAGTGAGCTTCTACCCAAAGTCAAGGTGGCATCGACTGAGGTTAAAATAAAGTCCTTAAATTCACATCACTAAGAAAGGAAAGTCAAGGCAGAGGAGAATGGTCACTATAGAGCATAGATGTGGCGATGGAGAAGAAGGACAATGATCAAATAACAGTGATGACAAACACAGCAATGGCAACAGGAATGACTAAGAAGAGTTGAGAAAATGAAGAATGGGGCACCATGGACGAGTTCAGAACAAGTACAAATAGAGCTCACAGAGAAATGGTGAAAAGAGAAGAAAGGGTTCATAGAGCGCGAGAGTAAAAATACGGGCAAAAAATCGCACCTTTTAAACCGATTTTTGACAAAAATAGGTCTTAAAAGTGTGAAAAAAATTACTTTTTAAAATTTTCAATTTTATGACTGGTTTTATCAAAACCGGTCTTAAATGTTTTTAAGACCGATTTTGATAAAAATCGATCTTAAATTCTGTACATTTATGACAAGTTTTGATTAAAACCCGCCTTAAAAGGTTACAATTTTTAATTTTTTAAATATTTTGATATTTTAAGACTAGTTTTATGTATAACCGATCTAAATAAATTTTTTAGGACTGGTTTTTTTTAAAATCGATCTTAGAAGTTCAATATAATTATAGAACTGCCATTGGTCAAATTTTTTAGACCTTATCTGCCAAAACCGGTCTAAATGTTGCGGTCTAAAAAGGGATTTTTCCACTAGTGTAGACTGAAAACTTTCAGAATTTTTAGACACCATTTACTCTTTCAAAACTGCCATGCAACCTGACTGCCTTGCACAGAGTCTACACTTGAAAGAATTTCCAATTTTCAACCAATGTTTCTAATGGTCCAGAATTCACAACCAAGATTACTCCCCACACAATTTTTCTTATGGACTCCAATAGAAACATCAAATCAACCAAATTCTCACTCCTTGCACATGTTCTATTTTGGGGTAATCATTAGTGGAAAAATCCCTTTTTAGACTACCAAATTTATACCGGTTTTGGTGGATAAGGTCTTAAAACTTACGCGGTGGCAGTTCTGTAATTATATTGAACTTCTAAGACCGGTTCTCAAAAAACCGATCTTAAAAACTTTATTTAGACTGGTTATAAATAAAACTAGTCTTAAAATGTTAAAATTTTTAAGAATTTAAAATGTTTAACATTTAAGACCGGTTTATATAAAAACCGGTCTTAAATGTAAAATATTTAAGACCTGTTTTCATGAAATTTTAAAACTGATCTTAAATTGTTAACATTTTAAGAATTTAAAATGTTTTAACATTTAAGACCTGTTTATATAAAAACAGGTCTTAAATGTTTTTACATTTAAGACCGGTTTTAATATTAACCGGTCTTAAATATGTCAAATTTAAGACCGGTTTTTATAAAAACGGGTCTTAAATTTGAAATTTCACTCTTCTAAGACCGGTTTTTATTGAAAACTGGTCTAAAAGGTAATATTTTTTGCTCGTATTTTTACTCCCGCGCCCAGATCACGCGCTCTATGAACCCTTTTTTCTCTTTTCGCCATTTCTCTGTGAGCTCTGTCAGTGCTTGTTATGAACTCATCCATGGTGTCCCATCCCTCATTTGCTCAACTCTCTAAAAGAGGCAAGCTTCATCTAAGAGGGGCTGAATTGGGTGATGTGATAAATTTTTCGGTTGATGTGGTGATAAAACAATAGTTGTAGATAAAGTAGAGTTGAGAAGATTGGTACACAGAGTTATACTAGTTTGACCCAAAATCAGGCCTACGTCTAGTTCTCAGAGATCAAGAGCTACAGAGATTTTCACTATGCTTCCAAGATTCAATGGGCTCTCAGAATGCTACAAAACAACAATCGTCCTTGAATAGACTACGTGCAAAAATATTCTAACACTTAGAAATTTCTCTCCTCCTTACGACAAGTCTTACGTGCAGAAAAACAAACCCATGACCTTTCTCTCTTGCTTATGTATACAAGTCTTATGAGCAGCAACATTCTCTCCTGCTTACACCACTGTAAGTCTTACGAGCAGCAATGTTCTCTATTGCTTGTATCTTGTAAGTCTTATGAGCAGAAAGTCCTACTAAGAATTCTCTCAATTGCTTCTCTCGTGAGGATATCTACCCTCTTAAGGTCCCAATACCTTGAGATCAATTAAAAATAGAATTTGAAGTGTATACAGACTCTCTTACAGAGCAAATATGATAAACACTAAAGAATGATACGAATATAGAGAAAATATGAATAACAGAGACTCGTGAATTTTCTTATGTGAATTCTTGTTCTTGGTTATTTTCGATGGTCTCTGATGCTCTGTATTTATAGCCAGTAGATTTTGCCCATTGAATACTAATCATTGTGGAGCGGAGCATTTTACTATGGAATGGCATGCATACGTTTGAAATCTTTGAACGCGGTAGGTACGTGCTTGGTTGATTGTAATGATATTGTCTGCTATTGTTTGACTTCCTCTGTGCTTTTCTAATTCAAACGTTCAAACTCCTGTATCACACTTGTAATATATGTTAAATGATGTTATATTATAATAAAAAGTAGAAATAGAATGAATAAATAACATTAAACTATATTCGGATTGAACACTGTAAGACTGGTTCGTTTTGGCTTTTGGCAGAGTATCACTTGAGTGCTAGAGGGCTCACTTGAGTGCAATATCATATTTTCTCTTCTTGCTTCAGTTTTAAACTTGTACTTCCATGTGATTTTTGAGATAGTGCATTTTCTCACTTGCAAGTGATGTGGGACCTCACTCAAGTACAAATCTCCTCACTCGAGTGTACCTTTATTTTACATTATGAACCATGTTTCTGGACAACACTCGCATCCCATTTTATCAAAAGTGTGATTTTGCACTTGTAGGTGATGTGGGCCCTCACTCGAGCATACTTACTATCACTCGAGTGAATCAAATATTCTTCTATAAGATACTCTTTATCTTCAGCACTTGCATCAGAATGGAGAGAGATAGATTTCTTACTCGCGGGTGCTGAGATATCTCTAGGGGTGCATATTCCTCCACTCGAGCATAATTTCTCCTTCATTCACTTTTGACTCTCAGGCAAACACTAGCTGTTCCTCACTCGCTTGGACTCGAGTGCACTTGAGACTATCACTTGGGTAGAGATTCTATGCTCGAGTGAGAAAATGATTTCCAACTCTATCATTGCTCTCTGTCAAACACTTTCTGTCCAACACTTGCATATGCTCGAGTGTAAAATAGTTCTATGCTCGAGTGCTAGCTCCATCACTCAAGTACATCTGTAAAACTGACAGCAAATACTTCTAGACTTTGTGAAATACATTTGGTAATATTATTAACCATTGCAAAGTATGAATTTCTTACCACAACACACAATGATCTTTTGTTATAATCAAAACTTGGAATCTAACATTCTCCCCCTTTTTAATGATGACAAAACCTTTGTGATGGGTTTTAAAGCAACTTTATTTAGAAAACATTTTGAAATGCATATTTCACCAAAGTTTAGATTTTTGCACTTAAATTCAATTGTTTCCTACAATAATTCCAATGAACACTTAAAAAGCAAGATAAGTCATAGTATCACAAAAACTATTAAATCTGAACAGAAAACTTAACAAACTTGAAAATAATCATTAGTGAACTTGTGTAAATTACAATATTAAGCTTGAATTAACATCTACCCATAAAACCCCATATACAACCATGTCATCAAAAATAAACCAGAGACTAACAATAATCCTACCCCAATACATAAAAACTACCCAATATTCATCATATCAGTCCATATCAGCTCAAAAACCATCACAGATCCTTCTCTATACTTTTTCAGTATCAGAAGGGGGTTAAGGAAAAATGAGATTAGATGGTGGGGCAAAGAGCACCATGGTAGTGGAAGGGTCAATTGGCTTAGGCTCAAAAAGTAGAGATGATAGCTGAGGAACAGAGGCTGCAAGTGGTGGTGAAGGCGACCAATTATAAGTGACATCAACATTGGAATCCAGGTCGATGAAGAGAACATGAGTCTATGTTTGAGGAGGTGAAGTCGTTGCATGAGTAGACTCAGGTGGTACCTCAGAAGAAGTAGTCAGAAAATGAGTACGCAAGAAGATTTCCATATCAGTGATTCTTCTCAACATATCTTCTTGAGTCTTAAACATCAAGTCAAAGTTGGTATTTTCCTTGTCTACCAACTTTAAAACTTGTAACTCCATCGTGTTCACCAATTTCTCATAGTCACTCATCAATTCCTTTTTCAGACCAGTCACAGCTTGATTGATCACTTCGATTGATGGGTTGATAGTGATGCATTCAAAAAAGATGGAGGTAGAATCGGACCTTGATCAGACGACTAAGTCTCATCACCTCTCGATAGAGTGGCTTCTCTCTGACCCTAGTTTGACTCACTGGAAGATTGATACTCATATGTGTCAGTTGAGTCTTGCCAAACCTTGGAATGGTTACCCTCTTAGTTCCCTCTAAATACCATATTTTGTTTTTCTTGAGAATGAGAGACACAAGTTGAGAATGTGGTATTGTGGTGGATCTTGATGAAAAAAATCGAAATCTTCTCATCTCACTAAAAATAAGCTCCCCCACATTTCTTTATTGATTGGCTAGGAAGGAGGCCAATAAATAGTAATCTGTCTAAGCAAAATAGGTATAATTCTTGGATTTGTTAACAATACTACAAGAGTATATGTAGTTAAGGGCCTGAATAGAATCAGGCATGTCAATAGGCTTAAAGTTAAGAGGGCCTATTGGGTCATTTGGTCTTAAAAGCCAGAAGGCTTTATTGGCTGAAAGTATGGGTGGATCAGAAGGTGGTGTAACACAGACAAGAATGTCATTAATGATAGTAGCAGATATCATAATAAATTGATCTCTAACAGTAGTAGATACTGCTTCCTCTATCAACTCTCTGGCCCTAGAGTAGATGTTATGAGTTTTCATGTTACAATAAAAGGTTCTCACAACAGAGGGTGAATAAGGGATACGAACACTCAGCCAGGGATCATAAAATCTAAGAAAATGATGAAAATCCAAACTACAGCTTTTCTTCAGATAATCTATGTCCACAAACTATAGGACATAAATGTCTATGTGCAAACTTAGAATCATATACCTTCTGTTTCAGTGCCTTCAGTTCCTTAACATTGAAGTCATCAGGAGGATTTATGACTTGTTCTTCCTCTAGAACCTAGAAGTAGAAGGAACCCCTGAAGCAACTGCACTGGACTGGCCAATATGATGTGAACTTGAGGCACTGGCTTGTGAGGCAATTTTGCCAACCAATGCGTCAAGCTTGAATTCTCCATTGCTTCCCGAAGTTGCATATTCAAAGAGTCATCGGAGGAAGAAGATTGTTATGGTCTTCTTTCCTCTTCCTTTGACTTCTTTAGATTGAGACCGAGTGACAATCGGTTCTTTAAAAACCACTCCATTTGGTTTCTTTTGCGGAGGTTGATCCTTCTTATCCATTTGAGGCTTAGGGTGAGGTTTCTTGGTTAGAGTTCTCTTTTTGGTTTTGGGTTTAGGAGGAGGTGTTGGAGTATAGGACATAGAAAGTGTAGGAGATGAAGGTATTGCCACTAGAGTCTTTGAAACACTAGCGGCAGAATGAGTGGGAGAAGGTGAATGGGATCTTTGAGAAATAATAGGAATCTTAGTTCTAGCCATTTAGAAACAAAATGGGAATCACAGATTTGATAAGGACTTGAAGAAATCTATATTAAGGAAATTGTGAGATTACATGGTACTCTAAAGAACATTATCTCTGATCAAGATCCATGGTTTGCTTCTAAGTTTTAGAAGGCAGTATATGAGGCTTTGGGTACCAAGCTCCGATTCAGCACGACATATCATCCTCAAACTGGTGGGTAGATAGAACGAATGATTCGAACCCATGATAATATGCTAAGGGTGTGTGTACTTGAATACAAAGGTAGTTGGGATAAATTCCTTCTGTTGGCAGAGTTTTCCTATAACAACAGTTATCATTCGAGTATCTAGATGGCTCCATATGAGGTACTCTATAAGAGGAAATGTCAATCGCCCTTATATTAGACAAATTGGTCTGAGAGGCAATTGTTGGGCCAGATCTTGTTAACAAGACAATGGAGTAGATAAAATTGATTAAGCAGAGGTTGCTAGATGCTCAGAACTGACAGAAGAGTTATGTAGATAAGAAGTGAAAACCTCTGGAATTTGAAGTCGGCGACCACGTGTTTATGAAAGTATCACCGATTACAGGTGTTGGCAGAGCATTAAAAGTATAGAGGCTGCAAAGTATAGAGGCTGCAACCAAGGTACATTGGGCTCGTAGCATACCACATCACCTTGCCACCGAATTTGAGCAGGCTACACAATGTTTTCCATGTTTCCCAACTCAAAAAGTATTAACCTGATCCAGAACATGTGATTGAGCAAGAAGACGTGGCAATGCGTGATGATTTTATGTATGAGGTCTCACCTGATCGGATCATTGATTGGCAGGATAAACAACTTAGGAACAAGAGCATTCCCTTTGTCAAAATTGTTTGGAAAGGGTCATCGGACAAAGATAGGGGTGGAAACAGGTCAGGCCAGGCCAGGCTTTAGCCTTAACAGGCCTGGCCTGTTAAGGCACAAATTGGCCTGAGCCTGGGCTGTGGCCTGTTGAAGGCCAATTTTTAGGCCTGGGCCTGGCTTGTTCACAGGCCTGACCTGGCCTGAAGCCTGTTAAGGAGGCCTAAATTTTTAAAATTTTTTAAGCAAACCGACAGGCCTACAGGTCACACTGCAAAACAGGCTAATATGCCACAGGCCGAAAACAGGCCTCCTTAACAGGCCTCCTTAAATAGGCCGAAAATAGGCTAAAACTTACAGGCTCAGGCGAAATTATCCTTTAATCCTTATCTTATTTTTTTAAAAAAACTATTCTTACAGGCTCAAGCCGGCCTGACAGGCCTAACAGGCCTATCAATAGGCCTTGGCCTGGCCTATTAAGCAAAACAGGCTTTTATTTTGGCCTTGGCCTGGCCTTTTAGCTTGACAGGCCAAGCCTGAACAGGCCAATCACAGGCCAGGCATAGGCCTCTAACAGGCCGCCTGGCCTATTTCCACCCCTAGACAGAGAGGCTACATAGGAAATAGAGGAAAGTGTAAAGAAATGTCACCCGAAATTTATGGCTATATAGGTATAGCGAATTTCGGGGACAAAATTTTCTTAAGTGTGGCAAAACTGTAACACCCCAAAATTTATATTCACCAAATATATTGTAATTATTTGAAAAATTCAATAAAATGGTGAATACTCATGAATTTGGAATTTACGAATTTATAAATGTTCATTTTCACGAGAAATTGGGCAAAAAAAATTATGGAATTAGTTTGGGTAATTTAAAAATCCCAATATTAAAGTCTAAAAATGGTGAAATATTGAAGAAAATATTTGGTCCAAAAATGGGTGAAATTGGCCAAAGAAAAATAAGAAAGAAATTGGATTAAAAAGGTAATGGTAAAATCGTAATTTTGTCAATTTAGCACAAAATAAATTATTTTTCAATTAATTGAAGTTAATTTCAATTAATTAAGGAGAATAAAGGTGAAAAAAATATTTAGAATATTTTGGTCAATTTTAATATGAATTTAAGAAGAATTTGAGCAAAAAAAGCAATTTTGATCAAAATTAAGACTTTATGTGTATACTTAACTGGTTCTGAAGCGCTTAATGTGTATAACTTCGATCCTAAGCTACTCATCTTTGTTCTTAAAGGTTTAGAGGCTCAAAAATCTGTTGTTGAAGGGTTAGGGTTTCAGCCATATTGAGGAAAAGCTAGTGGAAGCTTGAGGTAACTTCCAAACCTTCGTATATTGACTGTTCTAGCTACTCTGGGCAATTTAATCGGTGAAATTTTTCCTGATTGCCATTGGTTTTAAATTTTGGAAAGGTGTGTGCCTAGGGATTATGCTACTAAAATTGGGTCTAAATGGTATTTGTAACCTAATGTAATAGTTAATAAAGTGATTACGAGTAGAAAGAAACACGTCTGCGGAGCTAAATTTCGGAAACCCCAATTTTTCTCAGTGAATAAGAGGATTTTGACAAGGGGCATAAGTGGGCCTTAGCATTGGATTTTCAATGATTTGATGGTTCTATTGAGTTCAGGAGCAAAAATTAGGTGGGCTTATAGTTGATCACTTTTTCGGAAAAGCCAAAAAAAACATAATTACGAAACACCCTTGAAACCCTTAAAGTAGGGGTTGTCAAGGGTAATTTTGTAATTTGACATTGAATTTGGTAATTCTAGGCTAGGAAATGGAGTCCTTAGGCAAAAATATGTCAAGATAGCCTATGTAAAAATTTTGGGAAAAGTATAGTCGAGCCAGGTACGACAAGGCCTGGTTGGGGTCCTTGGGGCATTTTGGTAAATTTTTACCATAAGCTAATATAACCACAATAAACACTACGGTAACCAAGGTTCTGAAACCCAGACCGGTCACTGGACTGGTCGGGGTACTGGGTCAAGGGTCAATGGGTCAGATCGAAGTCAAACTGGAGCTAAACCGGGACTAAACCGGTGAAAAATTGAATATTTTAGGTTTATTAATATGAAATTATAAGGAAAAATATTAAAAAATAAATTTAAAAATAAAAAAAATGGTGAACCGGTTCAGTCGCCGGACCGGACCGGTTTATGGTCCGGTTCATCTGTTCCCGGGCCGGACCGGCCGGTCTGGTCCGGGTTCTAAAACAATGGGTAATGCCTAAAATGATACATGAATAGGTTTTAACCTAATTCTTGTACATTTAACATTTTAGGACAGAGTTGGAAGCCAAAAGTCGACACGTTTTATGAGGCACACGATATAAGGGTGATAAAGCTTTGAGGTAGGGGCTACTATCTCTTATATACTATGTGACTATTTATATGATATGTGTTACTGTATTTTGTGATATGAATGCATGTTAGAGGCACATTACTTGGTTGTGTTTTGATACCCAATCAAGGTATACGAGTATTGTCTAGTTGTAGTCGGTGACTCGGCTGAGGTACACTTAGGGGTTTTAACTCAGTGTTTGGCTCTGAAATTTTGTGTATACACATGAATCAATGAGAATTTTCAGTTTACTTAATACGGTGCATTACATATTTAATTCTCACATTTTATATGAACAATAGTATGTTTCTACTAGGATTCCTTGGAATCTCACCCCTTTTCTAAACCAAACATCTTAGTGGGTGCCTGTGGATCCAAAAGCAAGGATATAGACAAAGAGAAGTGACTGGCATGTGTCTTGAGCCGAATCTAAAGTTTGTGATTATAGATAGTCTATGTTTAAAATACTTTTGGATATTCTCTAAATGTTGTAAATATTGTCACATTCTATAGTTTGACTCTAGATTGCAAGCAATTACTTTTATCAATAAATATGTACTTTTCTGTATGTCTATGGAACTAGGCCTATATTACTCTGCATATATCGAAATGGAAAAAAGTGTTAACAATGATAGCAATTAAAGGGAGCGAAGTTGGATGTAGAAGTTTTTTACTTTGAAGTTGGATGTAGTTGATGTTGTGTTTCCCCCTCGAATTATTCTTGATGATCCTTGTAGAACATGAATAATTCCTTTGATTTAATGAATTATATTTTATTATATATTGATGTTGATATATATTTAAAAATATAAGCTATATAGCAATGAAAGTCGTTTAAGAGTAGGGAGCATTAAAGTCATTTTAAGCATATTTTAAAATCCTAAATTGTGTTAATGACTTAATTAAGAATTTGAGTAATTTACCAACCTAATTTAGAATTTTCCTATTTTAAGTAGATTTATATGGGATTTTCCTAATAACTAACTTAACTCACACAAAAAACAAAATAACTTATTTAACTAATTTCATTAATATCTGTAAATTAGTTATATAACTCTTATTTTAACGCATCAACATATGTTCTAATCTCCACATAGTTCATAATGCATGAGCTATCTCAACTTGTACAGTATCATCATATTTTTTTTCTAATCTCCACATAGTATAACCAAATTGAATAAAAACCTTACACAAAATAGTAAATCCAAATAATATAACAATCTTTCACAAATGTTAATTCTCGATATAAATAAGTAAGAATAGTCCTAGAATAAGGATCACCTAGAGTTCTCTATTTTCATGCTCAGTTAATTTTCTCCCTTCTTTTCTGAATCTTGGTAACGATCATCCAAATTATCACTAGATAATGATAAGTAAAATATTTGCATATTTATTTTCCCTTATATGATGATTTTATGGACGTTATTTGTGTTTAATATAATAAATTTGGGTGTGATTGATAAATAAATATTGTTTTTGGGATAAATAGCATTTTTCAAAAAATAAAAAAATAATAAAAAATTAAAAAAGTACTGTAGCAGCACCGGCCACTGTAGCAACCGCCAGCACTGTAGCATGTCGACGACACTGTAGCAGCCGCCAAGGGAATAGTAGCAGGTCGGCAGGTACTGTAGCAGCCGCCGGGGGAATAGTAAAGTACTGTAGCACACGTTTTTTCCCCTATAAATAGAGATCAAGGCCAAGCTCAAGGAGAGGAGGAGAGGAAGAGAAGCAGAGGTTCCTTCTCCGACCGGGAGAGGTCCTTCTCTGACCGGGAAAGATCTTTCTCTGACATTTCTGTGTTCTTTGTGTTGTTTTCTAGATTTAATTTCATGTATTGTATGCCTCCATCTTGGAAGGCTTAGGATTGTATTAGATATTGCATGCCTCCATCTTGGAAGGCTTAGGATTGTATTGCATTTTGCATGCCGCCTACATGGAAGGTTTTACCTCCTCAATGGACGGCTAGATTTCTTCATTTTTCATGCATTTTTTGGTTGTATGTTTATGTTTGATATTGTAATATTCAAGTTTATGCAGTATTTCTAAGGATTTCATTCTAGCTTTATATAATGTCAATTTATTTTGGTTTTGTTTTTAATTTCATCATGTGCTAAACTTTCATTTTCCTAGGGTGATGATGTAGCTTACTAATGACGGATTGAATCCTAACTTATTAAATCTAGTTTGAATTTCTCCTTCTTGATTGAGTTTTAATTATTATTCTTAATGCTTTTGATTGACTGGCCATCTTTTGAATGATTTCAATATGCATGTTGAGACCGGAAGGAGATACATGTGTGTAGACCCTATATTTAAAACCATGACTTGCATATGAAATAGGAATATATTCATATGAGTTGTGTAGTCTTACTGAGTTCCATAAATCTTAATGCATGATTAATTGCTTAAATTCATATAGGAATATATTGGATTAGCAATTGATTATAGAATTGCTTGACCTTGGAAGAGGCTGGTAATTAAATTAGGGAAACTCGACTATCAATCATGTGGAATAAATTTGGCTATAATAGATAAGTGATTCAATCCGGAATTTGTGAAGTGAAATCTAATCCCTAGGGCTTTTTCTCATATTTGCTTTCATATCATTTGCATTCATATTTAATTGTCTTTATTTTATTTTATTTTATTTTGCACTCTCAATTACCAATTAATCGATCGACTGAATAGAATTAAAATTACTCATTTTGGTACTTTGTGCTCAATCCTCGTGGGAACGATACTCTACTTATTTCTATATTACTTGATTACGACAGTGTATACTTGCACTATTTAATTGATCATCTGAACTCGTATCAGATAATATAACTCAACACAATAACATTGAACCATCTCTAATAGAAATTTCAAGCTTAGATACATCTAATAGATTTGACAATATAAAAAGGACAAAATAGCTCCAATACAATTGAAATGAGAAAACATAGAATAAGAGAGTAGCAGAAAAATAGGAATAAAATCACTGAGAAAGTGATGGCCAGAGAGAAGACAGATATGAGCGAGAGGAGAGAATCCACAAAATTCATCCACGCCTCCTCTAACGGAATTTACCTTTATTATAACTAAGGTTATTAAACCCGGACCGGCCACTAAACCGACTGGGGTATTGGGTCAAGAGTTAGTGGTTCAGATCGAAGTCACATAGGAGCTAACCTGAGGCCAAAATGGTGAGAAATTAAATATTTTAGGCTTATTAATATGAAATTCTAAAAAAAATCGATTCTTAAAAACCTCCCGGTTTGATCCAGGTTCAATAACTATGATTATAACTAAGGTCTCCTTATTGTGCTATGCATGTGATCTCCATATGGGCCTTCTCTTGGATCAGCTTCTAGGTTGAAGTATGTGGGTCGGTTACATTTCTCCCCCCTTAGAAAAGACCTTGACCTCAAGGTCCAAGCAAGCAGGCAACCTTGTAAATAATTGAACTAGTGTAGGCTCAACATATCTTACTATATGAGAGTCACATAAGTATATTGCAATAAACAATAATCCCAAAATAAGCATCAGTACTGTAATGAAATAGCAAAGCTTTTGGAACTGGAATTTCATGAAGTGCCATTCCATGGCTTATGTCAACAGAGCTATTATAAAAGGAAGATTCTTAGTAGTAAAAGCTCTAAGGTAATCATGTTGTATACCCAGATCACCAACATGAAAAGCACCTCAACTTGAAAATGGAACCTAATGTCTAGATCTACCCACATCAAATATGACAGTGAACATTGGTAAGATTTTGGTCAAATTGCCATTTAGAACCTTAGAAGCAAAATCAAGAAGGAGTGAGCATGTGAAAGCCCCCATAGAAGATGCCACCCACTAAAGCTTAGTCATTGTGAATGTAAAGCATAAAATAGATGCTAATTCCTTCAATATGGAATGATAATATACCCGCTGTAAGTTGAAGTATACCACATATAGGAGAGAGTTTAAAGTAACTAAATAAAAGGAATAGGATTTTAGATTGCACCTCCTCATAAAGTAAGCAAAATAGAGCTTGGGGCCATTGGACAACTTCAAAACAGTAATATATAAATCTTTATCAGTAGTAAAAACATCTCCATAACAACCAACTGTTCCCTATGAAGCATACTCAAGATCATCCAATAAAACTTCCTATTTTCATAGTAGGAGTCTACGGTATATTTTTTTGTGCTAGAAAAAATTGCAATGAGGTCATTCATGTTCTAAATGAAGATGGAAGTAATAAGATGTATCAAGATATCCAGATCAAATGACGAGTGAATATCCAAAACCCCTTGAAGATCATATGCCAAATTGTTAATGAAATAGTATTGATGAAATAAAATGGGTAGAATACAGTCCAATTTAACACCAATAGTCTCATATCCAATTTAGAAATATTTCTCAAGGAAAGTTCCCATGGCGGAGCAAAATCAAACTTGTCTCTCTTACTATCAGCAAGACTATAATGTACATCAACATTCTTTGGAATATTCTCAAACAATCAAAAAATAGCCCTTCTTAAATGTTTTGCCAATTCATTCTTGCAACCATGAATCATTGTATCAATAGGATTGACTATATTAAACTCTGCTCTCACATACACATCCAAATTTTATGTTTCATCACCTTTTAACCTGCATTTCATTGACATGCTAATAGAATCATGTGAAGTCAGTATTTGGACATCCATGTTTCTACAAAATTCATGCTTCTTAATTAAAGTACGATATGCAAATCCATATTTGGACGACAACTCCACTTTAATTAATGAGATCAATATCATGAGCTTTCTTCTTCAATGTTTTCCCTGCCTCGAATCTATTAAAATCAATAGCAACCAAATCCAGTGCATGAATGATGGGCCCATCAAACTAAAGGATTTGGGCCAAGTGTATAAGAGGAGGAAAGGGAAGGAAGTTTTGAGCAAAACACCAGGCCCATTCAGTAGCACAAAAGCCCGAGAAGGGCAAGACAAGAATTATGCTAAGATACGATCCTTTGACAATCAATTGGGTAGTGGGAGTGTGTAAAAGGTGAGGTGGGGCCAATGGTATGGACATATGAGAATTAAGATGTGGTGAGGAGAGGGCTCCTGGTCTCTCGAATATCATGAGGGTAGAGTGTGAGGTTGTCCCTGGGCTATCTTTTTTGTGTATTTCAATTTTATTTTCCTATTTCATTTCTTGTATGCTCTTATTTCCTATAACGTAATAGAAGATCATACATCATTATTGCTCTTTCCTTTACTCTAAAATCTAAAATCCTAACAAAGAACCAAGGTACCTACTCCTTTTCCACGATTAGCATGATAGATGCAAATGGTTTGATAATAGAATATTGCAAAAGACCCAACAATAAAGTCTTGATTTAAAATATGGTAAGAGCAGGAACCCCAGTGACAACAGAAGGTTTTATAATGAAATGCTTACTCCCTAATGTCACAACATCAATGTTAAATGGGATATTTTCTGTGGGGCTGAATTGGCCAAGTAATTTTGAGGGCTGAATTGAATCATTTAAACGCATACTCCACACTCTCATTCAGCTCCCATGTCTTGCAAAAAGAAGGAAACTGAAAAAGGAAAAAGAAAGATGAAAGTTGAGGAACAAGTTTAAGGTAAGAGCTTTTCCTTTGATTTTCACCTTCCAAATCACCTTTCTAGCTCTTGAGGTTTTCATAAATGTTGTTTTTCTCATCAAGAGCTTCATTTTTATGGTATTTGTTTCTTAAGGAGAGGTGTTTTGCTGCTGCTAAGTTGAGCCAAAGTTGGAGAATGATAAAAGCCTACAAACGTGGCTGACTTATTCAAGGAAGAATAAAAAACATGCACAGCAAGTGGCTAATTAACCATCATGTTATTTATTCATTTTCTCTGAAATTTACTTTATTTTATTTCAAGGAAATCTGTTAGATCCTGAATAAGTGGGACGACCACTCTTCCCACATAAGCATCCAGTAAGAGTCTTTTAATTACAGCATTTAGACACCCACTATCCCCACATCCCAATAGTGTCATTTGTTTATTATTTATTATGAGGTAAAAACCCAAAAATTAAGGTCTATAATATTTGTATAAATAAGCTAATGGCCCTGATGAATGACATCACAGATTTTACAGAATGAAACTTTTACTTGTGTGAGGAGATTCTCTAGGCTATTAGAAAATAAGAGCAAGATACTTGCTTGATTTTTATTTTGATAGAGTTCTATCTTTCTACTCTCTATTTTACAATTCTGGGTTAGCTTCTAACAAAGAATAAGCTATAGAAAGTGAAAGAGGAAAAGCTTAAGCTTTGATTTGAGCTTAGCATCTTGTAATTTAGTTGAATCTTTTGGATTATTTGGTGCTGCCCTAATTTCGGTTAACTTAGGGTTTTGAGGTTTCATGATGCTTTGATCATACACATGTGGTGATATGATGTTTAAGAAACATATGAAACTAGTTTGGTGGATGATTTGGGAATTGGTGAAGTGTTGCCTTATGAAGGCCATTTTCGGCCAAAATGGGACACACAGAAGGAGAATGATTTTCCTAAATTTGAGGTTTCCAATGGATTTATTGGGCAAAATTGTATAAGAATAGGTTGTTAGTTGATTTTAGAAAGAATGGATTTGAAATCCAAAATTTGGAATTTGATCATAGTACTGCCAACATATGATTTCTGGGAGGTAGTGTAATTGTGACGAGATTTTGAATAACCAAATGTGATCTAATGGCCATAAAATTTTCCAAAATACAAATAGACCAATCAAGCTTTAATTTGATAAATCACATAGGTCAATTGGATATGTAGACTATGAGTTATGCATTTTTTAAGTTGGTCGTGCAAAACTTGCATGTTTCTAAGGTAGAGTCCAATAAATGTTAATTCTAGAATTCTATGCGTCCAATTGGCTAAGGACAATAGTTTTTTCTTGAAAATAGACTCCATAAGGGTCATATAGCCTTTAGAACCATTGTAATTGAACTTGTGTACATAAAGATATGAATTTTTAAAGTTAGTTGAAAATTTTGGCAGAATATCTTTAATGTGCGAAAATAAAAAGTAATAGCAACCATGTAATTTCTTTGAACTCTAAGGGTAGAAATAAGCCCCTTGGGATCATTTGACGACTTTAACTCATTGTTTTATTTTGTAAGATGACCCTAATGATATGATTATATATCTAGGGCTATGAGAAGTCATATGGTTGTATGTCTATGGTCATGAGATGACAAAGAAGAAGCATCCTCAGTGGTTGGAGAAAAGGTACAACAGGAGGACTCAGACAATAGGTAGTGAAAATACCCTACTTGCATATATTTAATATTTATACTTGTGTAGTGATGTATATGATTGCTTTACTTGATTGTATAGAGAATAGCTAAATGATGGAGCTCTGTTTCTATTTATTCTATGGCCATGCGCATAGTATGTGAAGCATTGAGCATGCAGAAATGTCATTATGTAACATGCATCTAGTTAAGGCTAACATGTCATGCACTTAGTATATATCTTGCATGCATTATGGTAACTATTTACTAATGAGATTCCCCCGAATCCCATCCTTTCCAACCAACCATTTAGACAGGTGAAAGCAAGAGGTGTGCTGAGAACAGAGAAGAGGACATCATGAGAGGAATGTAGTGGTGGAACGAAGACAGGATGATATCTGCATTTCATTGTAATGGGTTTAGGCACCCTAATAGCCCTATATGGCTACATTATTTGTAATTGTATGTACATGGAATTGTAATTGAGCAAAGTACTGAGCTAAAAGAATCACTATGATAATTAATCACGATGCCCCTTAAGAATATGACTTCCGCATACGTAATAAAGGGGTATAACGAAGGGTGTTCACACTCTCCTTCACCCATAACCTGGTCATACAAAGTTCAAGTAGAAATAGTAGACTTGGATATTTACACACCAAAAGAACAAAATGAACAAGCGTACTAAACACAAGGGGACCAAAAAGGAGGTTGAAATGAAAATGGCTATATATAACTGTAAAAGAATATATAAGTATACAATGATAAGGCAACTAGAGGCATACCAATATATTTAATGGCTTAACGTCTCAATGAATTATGCAATTACTATAGTATAAATGAAATACGTTGAGCCCATTTAAGTAAAAAGAAACAACAAAATTGAAAAGGAATCATTTTCAATGTCATAAAAGAATACTCACCTATGCAGATAGTTTGGGCCGTTGAGCAACTGCCAAAGTAATGATTTAACATAGTATTGATTAATAGAATGGTTGACTTTGTCCCTGTGATGTCAAATGATTTCATGGCAATCATAATAGCAAGTTTTACATTCAATTTTTCCAACAAGAAAAATATATTTCTTTCCAACTATACATTTATTACCAGATAGACTAAAAAAAACTAGGGCTATGATAATAATATAAAATCCATAGTAGAGCTACAACCTTAAATATTAGTGTAATACAAGAAAATGAGCAACTGATTTATTTTTTTTAAAAAAATCCAAGTGAGACTAGAAAGTAAAACGCATGTCTTTTGAAGTAAAATCTACATCTAGTTTCCAGGGGAGCATCAGAATGTGAGGAGACTGTACGCGTCGATGTTGATGGCTCTAGGGGCAGCAACGGGCATGCGGCTTGTGGTGGGGTTATAAGGGACCACCACGGTAACTGGATGTGTGGTTTTCAAAAAAGGATAGGCCACAACAACTCGACTGCTGCGGAAATACATGCGATTCACAGCGGACTCCAGCTATGTAAGCAGATGGGTTTTACTAGGATCAGGCTCTTCACGGATTCATTGCAGGCTATTCACTTGTTATCCATGGATGGAGGCATTGACCATCCTCTGATTGATGTAATCTTAGAGACGAGATCCCTTATTTACAGGGACTGGGACTTGGCAATCACTCATGCCCACAGAGAGACTATCCGATGCGCTGACTATCTAGCGAGGAACGCTCAGTTGAGTACTCAGGAGTTCTTGTTGATAGAAACACCTCCAGTTGAATGCAACCAGCTATTTGAGGACGACTGTGGTGGAATGCCACGAGATCATTCGGTGATGCTTACTTCGTAGCATTCTTGTAATTCATCAAGCTTCGCTTGCCTTTGTATGCAAAAAAAAAAAAGAATGTGAGGAGACAAACATTATGTCAAATATCAAAGAATACATATTTCATCAAATCTTTTTTGCAAAGTTCTATATGAGATGGAATTTTTAATTTAAATGCTTAAATTTGAATTTTTTCTAAATAATAGGCACCCTTTACAACTATACTTACATAAAGGTCATGTTCAGCATAATCAAAAGCTACATACAGAGACATATCGGCATGATTGATGTGAACATTTACAAGCTTCACAACATTTTCGTGTGTTATTCCCGAGTAACTGCAGCATAAAAGAAATTACTCAAAATGAACGCTCAAGGCATCAGATGAGCAAAAATGATAACAATCAGGAGAATCAAAAGATTCTTAAAGTATGTCTTTTGGTTGCACTATGAATATTTGATTTGTCAAACGAGGTTGAAAGAGACCAAGGTCCATACAAACCCTAAATCAAAATCCCATACTTCCAATAGGGGGCTCAAGTCCAATACCATGCAATTAGGGTCCATACCATACCAATATACCACCATGCTCGGCAACCCTAGCATCCATGCAGGCTCCTGCTAACCATCTAGCCTTAGTGTCACATTACAATGTTGGTTACCACATGCCCCACAAATTTGCAGTTGGAAGGAAGTTGAAGGTTATAATACCAACAAACTTTAGGAAAGCCACTCGTGTGTGTGGCTTGAGTGCCAAAAGTTCCTCAAAACCACGTTTTAGAATCTTATACTTCTAAGATGAGACTCAGATCTCATATTTGTCAAATTTGCAATTGGTATAGCAATAACATGTTTGCCAATTAGCATTAAGTTTTCCCTATCTTGTCAAGTATAATAAAAATAGCCACCATTCCATTTCTGACAGAATGAAAAGTAAATTAGACGTCAACACTGTATTGGATGATTTTGTTTCTGAATGGAGTACATGAAATAAAAGAACAAGACTGTAAACAAAAAAAAAAAACAGGACAATACTTGAAGAACTAGTTCATTTTCCCAAGATTGGCTAAGTACATTACTTACAAATTTGCAATAAAATAAAATGGTACTATTTGTAAATTCGATATCAAAATCCTTGGGTGTTTCTTATTTCATTGACCTCACTCCCAAATATCCCTTCATTACAAAACAACTGGAATTGAAACAACAAATGAAAAGTGCAAGCGATGGAAAGAGAGAAGGAAAGAGAAGGTAGACCATAATTTCGCGGATAGCGGTGGGAGAGACTTCATCGCCATCCTTAAACTGCAATTGATTTTCCACATTTCGTTGCAGACTTGATCCTTGCGAGGAAAACAAGACCATAGGTACCTTCCCCAATTTCCCTATCAGATCGTACTGTTGTAGGCACTCAGGTTTATTACTGTTATTGTTGTTAGACTGATTGTTGCCGGAGGCACTATTGCCATCTCCCATGCCTCCTCCTCCTCCTCCTCCTGCCTCCTCTACCTACCCTCTCCAATTATCCTTTTAAGTTGTGCATACTGTATGAGATGATTCTTACACAAAATAAGGTGGGCCCAGTGGGAAAACTTCGCCGTTAGGAATAACACATGAACAAGGGTAAATATTTTAGTGTAGTTGATTAATATATTATTTGGATTTAATTTTGCATTAATTTTAACTTATAAATTGATGAAAAAATTCAAGCACGAACCCAAATCATCCAATTAATTAATTAAACTTATTAATTTTAACTTCTGATGTTTCTTCCTATAAAGACATAAATGAAACAATTAATATTGTCAAACTCATGAATTTAAACAAACTCATAACACAAAGATAAACTTGTAAGAGTTTATATTTATATCAATAAATAGTTATTAATAGTATATGATTAAATACTTAAAATACAAAAAATGACAACAATTTATTTTAAATATATTTTAAATTTAAATAGTTGAAATTAAATCCATCAACAATAATAATTTATCATAATCAATAAAAAAATTTAATAAAGTTTTTATATATGAAATCACAAAACATGATTACATTTTAAAAAAAATAAATGTAACATGATCATAATTAAAAGCTCTATTACTTTGCTTCAATGTCAATTCTTTAATTTTTTTATTCCTACTATTTCTTTTTTGGTATAAATCTAAACAAAATAAAAAAATTCTTATAACCTTTAAGTAAATCATCAATCAATCAATCAATTTATTATTGAAAATTTGTAATACCTAGTTCCATAAAAAATGGGGTCAGATCCATTGGTCATTAAATACCTCATCTTAATCATTATTTCATAATATCCCCTATTCTATTTATTTATGTTTTTCATATTGGATTGGTTAATCAACTATATTTGAAAATGATTTGATAATTTTTATATTCCCTACTTTTCTTTATTTTATTACTTCCTCCATTTGAACAAAATAAAAACTTCCTAAAAAATAGCAATATAAGTGCAGAAATTACATTTCCATCAATGACATTACATCCCCATAAATAATGATGATTCATTTTTTTCCATCCTTTTAAATTATGTTTGCAACACCTTATTCCTCAACCCAATCAGATGAGCTTTTACACAATGAGTCCGAACCATCTTCATAAAATAGTTCTAAATCCCAACTTTGAGATAGGATTTGAACCTGTAATTGAGTAGGTTTTTTTGAAAATTTCAAAATCTTTCGGAAGCATCTTTTAGTAGTTCACAACTTTGTTATTACTCATTGATTTTTATCTTTTCTTTCAATTCCCATCAGAGCGATTCTCTGCTCATTTATTTTTATTTAGCCTATTGAATTTTAGGTACAATTCAACCCTCGTATTACTTTTCTATTATTGTATTCTTAAATTTGCAAACTCGCACTCATTCATCCTTGTATTCATACACACTATTCATAGCATGTTTATTCATTTGTTTAAATCACATGCCAATTTACTCATAACATATTATCATGTATCATTCTTCGATTCACCATCGCACTTCCCTCTTGCATATCTTCTTGCATTCCTCTTAGTGCTCATCATATACCTATATAGTTGGTGAGGGAGAGTGAGATTTGAGGGAATCTCAATAGCAAACATGCTAACTATGCATGCAAGATCATGCTTAGTGCATGATATACTTGCTTATATAAATTTATGCCAACATAATGACATTTGCATGTTCAATGCTTTATGCAGTACTCATATGGCTACAGTATAAATAGAAACAGAGCTTCAATCATTCACATATATTCCTTACAAGTCATCAATACATGCAAGTCAAGAAAGTTTACTACCTTTTGTCTTTAGGTCCTACTCTTATTCTCTTTCCTCCAACCATTGTAGTTTCTTGCAAAGCCTTCCATTTCCTCTTCCTTATTATCTCATGACCCTAGATATATTGTCAGGATTTTTAACAGATACTAAATGCATGTAAGATAACTCATGTTCACAGATAATGACAAATTTGTAAGATCAATGCTTCGAATAATACACATATGGCCATAACATATATTGAAACATAGCTTCAAGCATCATATATGTTTCACATAATCAAGCAAAGCAATTATATGCATCAATACATTAACACAAGTATCATATACATGCAAGAGAGGTAAGTTCCCTTACTCTTATACTTCTACGTAAGCTCCAGCATAGCTTACTCATGATCAGAGTGAACATCGAACCACGATCTGAGCGAATACCAAACCCTATAACCAAAATCAAGGACATAGGGTTTTCTCTATTCCAAATCTTACTTTTACAATACTTAAAGTTGGTTACCATTTATGACCTTTACGTGGCTACTCAAAGCTTAAACATGCACCTAAAGGGTTGGGAAACACTTGACCAAAGATCTCTTTTGGATGAGAACATACTGAGTTTTGGCTCGAGCACTCGAGTGAAGATGACCTCGCTCGAGTGATGGATGACTTGCACTCGAGCATGAAACACAACACTCAAGTGAGGCCCCAACTTTCACCCGAGTCCCACCTAGTAAGGCTTCAGAAGTGCTTACCCGAGAGCACAGAAACCTTAGAACCAGAAGTGCACTCAGCACCATAATCAACACTTGAGTAATATCCTGATGCTCACCTGAGTCCTTCAAAGTGCAATACAGAAAGTGACCACCAGAGAGCCACTAAACCCTTATATCAATAAGACTACTCAAGCACTCCCCTCAGCACTCGAGTGAAGTCACAACACTTGTGGGTGCACATTCACACTCTTGCCAAATTGCCCGTGAGTGTATACCCGAGACGCAGCTCTAAGTGCCAAAATACATGCTCACTCGAGTAACACAAGGTATACTCAAGTGATAACCCTCATCACTCACGGGTGAACCAATACACTCTCACTTCTTCCTCATACAAGTGCAACCAAAATAGAAGGGAAAAGGAAAATATGACGTTGCACTCGAGTGAGGACCAGGTGCACTCGAGTGAGGCTTATCAGAAGCCAAAAACGCAACAGATATCAAAATTTTCCCAAACTTCCAACATATGTTCCCAATGGTTCCAAAACTCTACCACAAAGCTATTCCCACATAATTTCACACAAGGAACCCATTGAAACCCTCAAAACACTCAAAATTACATCACAATGACATTTTCCCCATTTGGTCACACTTATAACACACTTTACCCAAATTTCACAACTAAACTTCCAAAGCTCCAAACCACTTCCAATGACACCAAAACACATCAAAACACCATTTGCCACACAAAACACAAGGCAATTCATTCATTACACAATTATACAAAAATCAGGGAAAATTCCACAAATCACAAAACTTAACCAAATAACAAAACTTAGATCAAAAGGGTATAAATCTCACCTCTTCCTCTTCCCAATGCCAATTCTTTGATTCTTCATCCTTCAATATTCCTCAAGCTCTCAAAACACCTTATTTCCTATATCTAAAACCATAGTAATAAAGCTCTCATCACTATGAACAACTTTAAAGAAGAGTGTATGAGCCAAAGAGATCATTTACTAAGACAAAACTCACCTTTTTCTTTCTCTTTCTTCTTTGAGCTTGGCCAACCATGGAGGATGAAGAAGGAGAGAAAAGATGATGAAGAAGCAGATTTTGGCTCCCCCCACATACACACAAGCGACTTAAAGGAAAGGAGGGGAGAGGGAAGAGAGTTGAAAAGTTGATCAAATCCAATGGTCCACAAGTTGTCACTTGTCACCATCTAAACACAGCTCCCATGAGCTCACATGCACCTACATGTACATGATTTTGCCCCCTGATCTATTACACAAATCAATTCTAACCATTGATCTTAAAGTTACCAATGAGTTTCCTCTTCGGCAACTGATCAATTGGTCGCTAACTTTACCGTTTTGCCCCTGATTATGGTAATTTCTCGGGAAGCACCACCAATACTTCACATCTTTTCATTTAGCCACAACGTCTGCCCTCTGTCTATTTTACGCCAATTTAGATGTTAATCCACAATTGAGCTTAAAAACAGGGTTTCAGTGCTGCTCACAACACATATGAATTTCAAATCACATCGGATTCTCCAAGAGGGTTTATTTAACACTAAGCACATCCACTTTTGGAGTCCTTGACCCTTAATCGTAATTTGGGATCCTGTTAAACCAGTTCTTAGCAATCCACTAATCTCAGGCTTATCCTCTAACCTCAAATTTCAAAATTCGGGGTATTACACCTAACAATTGTGTTTTTCCATTAACTAATTTGGGCTCCAATAATGGGCTTTTATGAAGACACAAATTACATTGTATGTCTTATTGTTGCCACCAATTGCACTATTTGGCCATTTTAAGTGCTTCATAATTCACCATTTATTCCTTTTAATGCCATAAGGCGCAAATGAATTTTGGTCCAAAATTTGGGATGTTACATAAAGGCTTTAGGGTGTGAAATGACAATTTTACCCCTTAAACCCTAACATAGTGGCTGCTAAGGGTAAATATGTAATTTAGGCAAGAATTTGACTAATTTGAGGTCAAAAATAGATTCTGCATGTGAAATTGTGTAGGAATAGCCTAGCTCAATATGTAATTTTGAGTCAAGATAACCAACACTATGAGTTTAAAGTGAGTTATTGATAAATCCTAAATTTTATATATTTTATCCCACCTTATTCATTTATTTTGTGAACTATTTTAGGCTAAATTGGATTTATTAGATAATATTTGGATTATTAGCCAATACTAGGAAATAATATAAATTTGAATTGATTATGATATTATTGGGCTTAAATTGATAATATTCTGATAGTATCTTATAATTGGATAATATTTTCAAATATATGATAGATCACGATTTTATTTAATTCTTGCAGGACAAGGAAAAGAAAGTTAGAAGATCTTACAGTGCAGAAATTTTCTTAAAAGCTAAAAAAGAATCTAATGGTGGAATTTTATCTGGGCTTTTCAAATTTTAATGGGTCTAAGTTGGTACCCAAAAACTCTCCCCTCCTCTCTTAAAAATTTACCCCAGCCGCCACAACAGAAGGAGGCACTCACGGACATGGAACAAACCCAGAGACATAGGTAGATGCTTGCATTACTAGGGCTTCTTCTCTATTCATCATCAATTTGCCATTCCTTTGCTTTGATCACGGACCCACCATGACTTCCCTTATATCCAATTGATCCCATCTTCATCTCTCATTCAATTCACCTACTGACACACACCATGACCCCACCTTCAATTCCACTCTCCAATTTTCATGGTTGTGACGTGCTACTTAGGGCATGAATGCAGAGATAATATCAAAGAAACTTAAACTATTTAGGGAGGCAACTTTGGAGGAGCATGGAGGAAACTAGAGCCTAGGAGCATACATTTGAAGACTATAAGGGAGTGTTTTTCCTTGTATCTTTTTAATTCAAGACTTCAGATTATTTAGTTTTAAATGATTTTGAGTTGTATTAATTGAGAACACTCTAGTTTTAGATTGATGACTTATTATTGATTTGGATTGAGTTGATATTTTGGATTTGAATTGTTCTTATATGACTGTTGGGATTTTTGTTTGCAAACCCTTGATTGTTAATTAGATTATTAATTGAGTTTTTATTATTAATTTAATTGTCAATTTAGGTTTAATCTCTTGATTATTAAATTAGGGTGATTAATTGTCAAATTGTTTAATTAAGCAATTATGAACATAATTTCCAAAACTATCTTAAACTATGGTGATTGGTTTTTAATGAATTTAATTAGCCACCACTTATTTCATCATGAGTTTTCTAGTGGAATAAGTGTTGTTGAGCTTAAGTGTTTCCCATGTTTTAATTGGGTGATTAAGTTTATTGATTCCAATTTTTCATCAACCTCCCTTTGGTCTATAAATTGAATAGCTAAGAAGTTAAATTCATGTGAATCCTGAGTTGTCCCCTTATCATCATAACTGAACTAAATCCTTGTTGTTTGTCTTGCTTTAGATTATTCTTTTTGCTTAGCATTTTAACTCCACTTTCATAAAAGAAAACCCCCCCCCAAATTGCATTCAAGTTCATATAGATTAGTCTCATTCTCATATAGGTTTTAGAATCAATTGCATTAGCGCATTTAGTTAGTCAAATTTCATTTAGAGAGTAGAGTCTTGCATTTAGTTTAGGTCCATGTCATTGCATTTTTATCACTTAAAAATCAATCCTAAAGAAAACGCATAGCTTGCTCCTTAGGAGAATGACCTAGGTTGACCCTAAACTACATAATTAATTAGGACCTAGTTTAATTGATTGCTTTAGCGAAAGAAACACACATCAATTTTGGTGCCATTGTCAGGGAGCAATGGTTAGGCTTTAGGTTTTAGTTTTTTGGTGATGCCTTAGGTAGTTGTCTATTGCATGACCCGATCTTCTTCTAAAAAATTGTTTGAATTTGATCCTGAGATTGAGAGGATGTTCCACCAACGAAAAAGAACTAGAGCTAGCACTTTTATAGGCAATAGTTGCTCTGTTGAGGCCATTATTGATTCTTCTGATTCTAAGGTCAACATAGATGGTAATAATATTGTTGTCAATGGTAATGAGAATGAAAATGCAAATGTAATTGCAATTACAAATGCAAACGCTCATATTGTTGATCCTGTTATGACCATTAGAGAATTGGTTTCACCTAATTTGTATTTTCAAAATTGGTGCATCAATTATCCTGATATTAATACAAATTTTGAGTTGAAATCTGGTTTGATACACTTACTTCCAAAATTTAATGGTCTTTCAAGTGAGGAAGCATACAATGACTAGAAGATGTTTCATATGGTTTGCACTACTATGAAACCTGTTGGTGTGACTGAAGATCATATTACGATGCGTGCCTTTCCATTCTCTCTAGAAGGATATGCTAAAAATTGGTTACTTCGATTACCTCCTATATTCATTACTTCATGGAACTAATTGAAGAAATTGTTCTTGGAAAAGTATTTCCCAGCTTCTCATACTTTATCTATCAGGAAGGACATATGTGGATGTCAACAAATGGTTGGGAAATCCTTAAATGAATATCTAGAGTTTTTTAAAATGCTAAGTTCTAGTTGTCCCCACCATTAGATTCTAGATACATTACTGATCCAATATTTCCATAAAGGTCTCTTACTTCTAGAGAGAGATTTATTAAATTCAGCTGCTGCTGTTGCTCTTCTTCACTTGAATGCGGATCATGCTTAGGAATTGATTGAAAGGAAAGCTGAGAATAGCCAACAATATGGTTCTAGACAATAGGTCAAGGTTAATGAAGTGGGACTACTTTCTTCTAATTCTGAGTCTCGCCTAGAGAGCAAAATTGATAGACTTACATCTACTTTGGAAAAAATGACTATGTCTCATATGCAAAATTCTTCTAATATGGCCAATCCTATGGGGCCCTCTACTTCTTTTACCCCACAGGCTAACTCTTCTGCTCTAGTAGGGCCACTCTGTTCTATTTGCTCTCTAGCAACTTATGGTATTGACTCTTGCCCTTATATGAATGATGGAGTTGAATTTTGTAATGCGATATACCCTTCTAAGCCTTTGACTCAAGATGGCCAAAAATATGGTCCTTACTCCAATACATATAATCCTGGATGGCATGATCATCCAAATATTTGATATGGAAATGGCCAAGCTTAACAAGCATAATTCAATCAAAGTGGGAATTCTAGTGGCAAGATGTTTTAATAAGATAAACAATCAATGCCAGTCCAAGATAAAGGCTCAAAGTTAGAAAGCAAGATGGATGCTATGATGAAAATCCTAATGCAACAACAACAACAACAACAAATGCAACAACATAGACAGGAAATTCAAGCTCTTCAAACTTAAATGGGTCAACTGTCTAATGCACTTAGTAATGTACAGAGTCAAGGATTAGGAAGGCTTCCATCTCAAGTAGTAACCAATCCAAATGTTGGACCTCAGTAAAATCTTAATATTGGTGGATTTAATGCTATATCTCTTTGACGTGGAAAGATAATCCCTTCTGCAGATCCAGTTACCATAAATACTTCAAATGACAAGGAAGTTGTTGATGACTCTCCTTCTACTCTTCCTTCTACTTCCACATCACAGGATCAGTCCACTTTATCAAAAACACAAGTGACGCCTCATAAAGAACAAGAAAAGGATGAGGAAGGAAAATAAGTGATTAAGCCAGCCCTACCATTTCCTATCGTAGTAGCTAAGGCTGAAAGGAAAAAGAAGGAAACTAAAATGTTTAATGAAGTCTATGATATCTTCAAGAAGGTGGTGATCAATGTTCCACTAGTTGACTTAGTCGCACAAGAGCCTAAATATGCAAAGTTCTTAAAGTAGTTATGTACTACAAAGAGAAAATTTAAGCTTAAAGGCAAAGTTGACTTAGGGGCAGTGGTCTCCTCTCTTTATCAAATGCCAATGCCAGTTAACTACAAGGATCCTGGTAGCTTTCTCATACCTTGTACTATTAGTGACATTGAATTCTCAGATGCTTTAGCGGATTTAGGAGTAGCTATCAACGTTATGCCAAAATCAATCTTCAATCAACCAAGGGTGTAGAGCTTAAACCCATAAATCTTATTGCATGCCTTGCTTATTGATGGTGTACAGTCCCAGAAGACATCTCAGAGGACATCTTGGTTAAAGTAAAAGATTTCATATTCCCTGTAGACTTCTATGTTCTTGATATGGATGATGGTAGGTTTAAACAGAAAGGACATTCATCTTTAATTCTAGGTAGGCCTTTCCTTAAAAATGCTAGAGCTATGATAGATGTTCATGTTGGTAGCCTTACTCTAGAATTTACTGGTGAAACTATTAGATTTAATATGCTTGAATCTATGAGACATTCCCCTGATGATTGTGCTGAGATAGATGTTAATGCTATTGATGCTATTGTGAATGACTCTGTTGTAGATCTTAGAGATAGCATACTTAGTAGATCATGTGATATTGCTAGTTTAGATGATACTATCTTTTGTTCATGGGCTGGAGCCCGTAGTTGTGATACATGTACTGATCTTGATTTTGCTGATATTGATACTTTTATTAATGCTATTGAGATTGTGAAACATTCTAGACATGACACTTCTGTGCCTATTTGTAGCATTAGTGATTCTAGTGATCATGCACCTACTACTTCTATTGATTCCGATAGACTTTCTCAGTTACTTAATGTGATTGATGCCATGAATAAAGCTGATTTATCTTCATTACCTGACTCTGAATTATTGATTGGCATTGATCATGTTTCTGATAGTGAGATTTCTGATTCTAATTCTATCTCTGACATGAGTGCTATTGATAGCACTATTGTTGTTAATTGTGATGTGTTGGTTGATTCTTTTGCTCTTGCAATTTCTACTCATACTCCCAATATGGGAAAGTTTGCTCTTCTGTTTGTGAATTAGTTGTGCAGGTTTCTAGTTTGATTGATGTTGAGTTGAAGCCTCTCATACCTTAAATTGAGCAAGCTCCATCCTTGTAGTTAAATCCACTTCCCGACTCATTGAAGTATGTCTATTTGGAGAAGGATGAGACACTTCCTGTGATTTTAGCTAGCTACATAGATGCTGATGAGGAAATCCACCTCCTGGAGGTACTAAAGAGACAAATGAAAGCTATTGGATGGTGCCAAAGCTGTGCGACAGCCACAGAGATGACTCAATCCATTGATCCTTGATGTGGAAAAGAAAGAGGTCTCTAAACTTCTTTCTGTTGGTACAATCTATCCTATTTCTGATAGCCAGTGGTAAGTCCAGTTCAGATAGTATCCAAGAAATCTGGTATTACAGTTCAGGTAGAAAGACTGGCTAGTATATCACATTACTATTTTTTGGATGATTTTTCTGATATTTTCAAATTTCTATTGCCCCTGAAGATCAGGATAAAACTACATTCACATGTCCATTTTAATCTAACTTCTAATGCCTCTAGTATACGCCTAAGAGATGTGAGTTCATAGTCCATAGGACCACTAACATCTCTGTGTACTAAGTGTTATTAGTCTATGTTTAGTTCATAGTCCTCAGGACCACTAGATATAATGGTTATACCCGTGTGTGCAACTAAGTTAAAGGTGTTCTTTTTGACACATGCGGGGGATTGTTGGAGATTTAAGCTATATATGGGTGTGTCAAATAGAACAAGTCCCACATTGCTTGGGAAAGAGAGAATGCTAGTGTATATATTACACTATGTGAATTTGGGCTAGTAAATGGGCCAAGAGTAAGAGTGGGCTCGCACGCACAACAAAGGGCCATCAGGAGGCAAATGTAGTGGAAATCCGACGATTTCCCCCTGTGCATGAATTAAATGCAGAATGGGCACTTTTTATCAAATGTTTTTTTGGAAAAATCTACAATTTATTTTTGTGAAAATGGCTTACCGAAAAAACCCAGTTTTGAGGCATCTGAATTTTGAAACCTTAATATTTCGGTTACAGAGGTCATGAGTCAAATTTTGAATTGCCAAACGTATATTTTAAATTGCCAAATGTACATAGTCCTTCAATGTTCAGAAATGGCCTCATCATGTGGTTTTATTGTTGTGTAACTGATAGTTTAATGGTATTTACACGGATTAAAATGTTGCCCAACATTCAGATACATTAAGGCTTATAAAAGGCGCTGCCTACAAGAGGTTCAGGCACCAAGCTTAGACATCTTGAGCTCTCTCTCTCTCTCTCTCTCTCTCTCTCTCTGTTCTTTCTACCTCTCTGCCTTCTAGTTGCTATTTTGTTTGCCCTGTATCTGTAGGAAGAATCCGTTTTATCTTGGGGAGTGCCACTTCCAGTCTGCCGGTGGTCACGGAATAGCTCTTAAGGATAGCGTTCTTGGACGTGACTCGGATTGCACGGTATTTGCAGGAGTTCGCTAATAAAACTAGCCCCTATTAATGCTTTTGGAATCAAGTAAGGAAATGCTGTGAAAAGCCACTAGTGCCTTTAATTTCCCCCCTTTCCTTTTTTTTTTTCATTATATAGAGAATTAACAAAGCATTCACTAAGCATTCTACATGACCTTCCATAATTGCCATGGTGGAGTAGGAATTTTCTACATGGTTTTGGATGCATATTGAAGTGTGCATTTTAATAGTAATTCTCTTCTCTTTTCAGAGATGTATATGTAATCTATATTATGTTTTGAATTATTTTTTACACATCCCTTGGATTTCTTTCTTTTCCTTGACCTATTTTAGTTATGGCTGCTTCTACAACCGTATTTAACAAGAAGGGCTAATCCATGCTTGAGCCTGGTTGTCGTCTTTTCAATACAATTCGATGGAACCCAAAAGGAAAGTGTATCCTTGGCTGATTAAGCAAACTATTCTGTCACTGTGTGGCCTTGACATCTGGTTTTCCAGTCTTGGTTTGGCTGCCTTTGGTAACCTACCAGGTGATATGGTATGTTGTCATGGACCATTATGCTTTATTTTGATTTTTCCTGTGATAAGAGAGATTTGACGGCTTATGATGATTAGTGACTTTCCTTGCTCAATGATTAAATGAAGATTTGCATATTTTGGTTTTTTGTCTCTTAATGATGTCATTGTAAATGATGTAACTAAAAAATGAAGTTTATAATGTTAAACTAGTTGAACTTTTCCATGTTTTAACCAAGTGAAACTGAGACATCTACTTTTAGCTTTCTATTCTCTTTTCATACTAATTTTTCTTATATGTCCCATGCGATTTTCCCCTCAAATAGAAATGAGTGTGTTCTTTGTCCAATTTTTACTTTGGGGTGTGCTTCTCCCATTTGAGGACAATAAAGAACGAACCTTTCATATTTTTAATATTAAAGATGTTAATTTTGCTGCTAAATGCGTTATTCTTTGGTCCTAAGGCTATTTTGCCTTAGCTGCCTTTTGGTTCTTGTATTGACTGTTGACTGGATAGCTCTTTGTAACACAATTTTGTTTAAGTGAATCCAAGTGTGGTTTTTGTTTCTACAAGTTCGGAAGTCAATACAGATTCTGAAGCTTGGAACCATGTTTCCAAAGTTGCTAGGTGGGCCAGTGGTGAGAGTAGTTGTAGAAGATCTTAGATAGAAGCCTCCATGTTGCCATGTCTTGATAAAGACTCGTGTCTCTAGAACTATATGCTATTCTTTCATAAGACAGAGAAACAGGCACTCAAGCTTACAAACAGGTATTTCTTTTATGAAGTTAATATTTGTTTCATGTTTACTTTCCAGGAAATCTGGGATTACGTAGACTCAAAAAAGATTTGAAAAAAAAATTAAAGGCTGAATGGTCTCTTGTGGATGCTATTTCATAACGGCCACAACAGCTCTAAGGCTTCAAGTTGATAATAGGTATTTTATGTTTGGCCATTAGTGGAATCTTGTTTTATTTTTTAGCTGATTTGATATCCTTGTTTCCATTTTGTCGTCGGTCATGACTTGGTTGATTTAATCTCATTCACCAAGCAAGCATTCTATTATTTTCCCTTCTAATTTTATCCATTCCCCCTCCTATTATAAGGTCAAGGTTTTCAACTATGATGGGCCATTATACTTCAAAAAGAAGTTTGACAAGTTGTTTTAGGTTAGTGACGCTTTAATCCTTCTGACTTATCTCCTATCTTGAATTATCATAGAATTGTATGACAAATTCTGTGTAGGCTGACTGGAAACCAGCGTCAACCAATAAGTTTGGTGACATTACTGAATTAATCAAATCTCTGGGCACAGTAAAAATCGAAAATGGCAAACGGCCAGGTTTGTGATGTGTTCATTGTAATATATTGTCCTGTTGTGGGTTTTTTCTTCTCTTTTTGCCCCCTTGTTTGAGAGTATGGACTAATTTTCATCTCAAGGGCCAACAGCAACCAAAGTTGCAAACTGCCCTCTATATGCTAAGAAGGCAGCCACTATTCAAGCAGAGGTACGTAAAATTTGTGCTTCTGCACTGTAGAAAGTTAAAGTTTAGCTATGATGTGTTTCAAGATGATTTACTTAATGTATATAACGGTGACAAAATGATTTGTATTTGTATTGGCAAGTGTTGGGAATGGACCCCACAGACTAAAGGTGTGTTCTTATTAGCTTTTGGAGAATAGCTTTGGAGAAAAAAATGAAGAATAGCTTTTGAAGAATAAATTATGGGAAAAAAGTGATTTTGATAAAGTGAGAGTATTTTGATGATTTTATCATAATAGCTTTTTGGGAAAATCCCTTAAAAATACTACCGAAATACCGAAATCTCAAATCAGTGCAGCGAATTTGAAAATTCTGATTCAGTTCTGTGTCAGTATGATGAATAGTACCAGGTATGCGAAAAGACGATTTTGCCCTTCAGCTCTCCCTCTCGCCACTTTAGAATAACAACACGAGACTCTTAATTAACAACTCATATTTCTTAATTAACAACTCCTGTTTCTTCTTTATATTTTTGCAATAACAACATCGGCCTTGTTATTAACAACATCATATTCTACATTAACAACTCTCATTTCTAGTTTCACAACTTCGTAATTTAAGTTTTAGAGCCAATAACAACACCTATTTCTTTATTAACAACATTATATTTTACATTAACAACACTATATTTTTGAGATACGAATATGTGAAAGAATAAAGCGGAGTTGTTAATCAAGAATCCAGAGTTGTTAATTAAGAGTCTCTTGTTGTTATTTTGAAGTGGCGAGAGGGAGAGCTGAAGCGCAAAATCGTCTTTTCGTATACCTGGCACTATTCATTCCTACTGACACAGCACTGAACCGGAATTTTCAAATTCGCTGCACTAATTTAGGATTTTGGTATTTCGGTGGTATTTTATAGGGATTTTCCCTAGCTTTTTGCATTGTCAAATAACTAAAAATGACATTAACTTTTATGATAGTTACATGTAAAGAATAAGATTATATTTTATATATTATTTAAGGGGTAAGGTCCAAATTTAATAGCCAAGTTTTTCCTGAAGGGCATCCGGTACAAATAAATTTTAGAAGATGGAAAAATAACAATGAACAATTAAAACCCCTAACAGCATTAAAAATGATACATCTTAACCCATTATTTAGCATTAAATTTCACAATTAATACCAAATATGAAATAAATTTGTCTATATGTAATGTTAATTAACTTAACTAATTTTTCTAATATAATCAAATTGGAGAAATAGGTCTTATATTAAGGATAAGAGGGAGTATTAAAATTAAAAAAAAAAAGACAGAGAAAACATTGAAATTCAAAAAAAAAGATGAGAAAGAGTGTGACATGGGACCCACAGACAGAAAAAGAACCAATGGGAATGAAAGGGTGGGGCCCACAAAGTGCAAAAAGTCAAAAAAAATAGCTTATGCCCAAACCATGGTTTTGGGGTCCAAAACCATGGTTTGAGGTCAAAATAACTTATTTGAAAAAATTGAGTGTTCTTGTATTTTTTTCCTCAAAACCATAGTTTTGAGAAAAAAGCACTTGTTTTTTGGATAGCCGAACAGACTCTAAGCAAAATTTCCCTTTCTAATGCATAGTCTTGGATTCTTAATTGTTACTCCCCCGATCTTAATTATAAGATACAGTTAATTTTTTTTGGAAAAATTAAGGAAACTAATTAAATTACTTTAGAGTATTTATATTTTTATATTTTTCTCCGAACTAATTAGTTTGACTAATAAACTATTATATAATCTAAGGATACATAACATATAATATGATTAAGTAACTTATTTAGCTTTCTTAATTTGTCCAAAAAAATAAAGTCAACTTTATCTTATATTTAGGACTGAAAGTAGTAATTGTTAATTGTTAATTGATGCAGATCAAGCAACATGAGCAAGAATGCGCTACGAAACAAGAAAAAGAGGTAGCGACAACGAGAGAAAAAGGCTGTTGAAGCTGCCGGTCCTTCGTGATTGAATCACTCTGAACTCTTTTATTGTGCGCAAATGCCTGAAGAATGCTTTAAGATTGAGGTGTTAATTTCCTTTAATTAGCAGTGTGGCAATGAAGTTCAGACAGTTTTCCCCCTGACTTGTTTAAATTTTCCGTCTCTGTTAGCTTTCTACGGTTGTTTCTTTCTATAGGAAAATAGAGTAATGAGAACCAATGTTTTAAAAGTTGGACCGGACATCGAGCCAAGAAGCTCAGCGGGGTCATGGTTCAAACAGTTGGAATAGTCGAGCCGTTTGGTCGGACCGGTGACGTAATAGTTAAATTTAAAAATATTATATGTGTATATATATAATAATTAGTTTTTAGTCTAATTTTATAGGAAGTTAATAAAATTACAAAATATTATTTAAAGAAGAACATTAATTTAATCACTAACAATAATTATTTCATGACTTGTTAAACAATGGTAGTTCTTAATTGATCAAGCATGAGTTTTTTGAAAGACATTTATACCATATCACTCTGATCTTATTTATAAGTCCTTTTTTGACTAAAAAATTTGGTTATATTTATAAATTCAGTTTCAATGTAATAAATAAGATTGTGACAATTTTACCCCTATTTTTGCAGTTTATTGTATAAATGAAGAAATAATTTAAAGATATATAGAAAAGAAAAAGTTGAAAAGTACTCATTTATAAATAATGACATAGTTGTAAATTTACTCCATAATCATTGATTTAACTGTATCTCTTTGGTATGAGATTTAGTTGAAATAGACTTATAAATAAGATCAGAGTGGTAAATGTCATCATCTTCTTAAGGAAATGACCCAAAATCAGGACATTCAACTCTAATTCCAGTGCTTCCAATTTCATCTTTAGCTTAAGGATAAACCTCATTGCCTTTTCTTCAAAAACATCTTTATAAAATAGATTGCAACAAACCAAATTATGAAAATTAGTAAAATATAATATAAATAAAATAAAGTAACATGTCTAAAATTTATATGCCTTTTTTTTGCAGCATCAAATTTTTTTAAAGAAAAAATTTGCGGCAAAATTTTTTTTTTGCATTTTTATTTGGTCGGACAGTTTTTAAAAAACCGATTCGGTTTCCGACCTAACAACGGTTGATGGCCCAAAAATGGATAAACAATGGCCCAAAATGGTTCCCTAAAAAAAATGGTTCAATTTTTGAAAAACCGATTTGGTTTCCGACCTAAAAACGGTTTGACACCTCTTTTTGGGGTTTTATTTGTAAGAGTCATTTATGATTAATCTAAAATGTAAAAGGTGTCAATCCCCTTAACATTTTGATATTTGTTAGAATAAATAATGCAGAGTTCAGAAAGCAAACGGAAATAGCATAAAAATACTAATATTAAGTGCTTGCATTACATTATAAAATATCCCATGGGGTTTGAAAACTTTATACAACATTTTCAAAACTTAACCATCTATCCAAGCTTGAATTGCATCGGTACCCTCAGTCGCCGGTGTTGACGCTTTTGCCCTTCGAGCCCCTATCTTCCACTGGAATATTTGTAAATTTTAAAAAACGATGAGATTTAAAGGAATCTTAGTAGTAACATACAACTAATCATATAAAATGCGGTAAACAAATATGATGTACACCATGTAATGCAACATAATAACAACACAAACAACATAGCATGTATACATGAGTCAAGGTTACTCCCCTATTATCCATGAACCTCGGTTGGGTTCTTACTCACAAACAGGTAAAAGAACCTACTCGCACAAATTGCCCTATGTAATACCCTTATCTCATTTACACATTTTCAGAGTATTTGAATGCAGTTCATTAAGCATCACAGGAATAACGTAAATATACTGATATATTGATACAAGGTATTTAATTACATTACAGGAGTCTTCCCGTAGGGTTTGAAGAATATATAGAATTGTCCATAATATCCAAAAATAAACTAAATGTTCCAACATCTCCATTTCTCTTGGCCTATACACTTCAGCTACCTGTATTTACCATTTTCCCCTTGGATTTGCTAACTTTTGTAGGAATATTTTAATTTTTGAACAAGGGTGAGATTCAAACAAATCTCAGTAGTAACAGACAATCTATCATAGAAAATGCAATAATAAATATGCCATGTACCACATACAGCAATATTATAATAACACAAAATTTAGTTCAGTTCAGTTCAGTCGAAAATGTTAGATCCCAAGTTTTGATGATAACAAAATATCATTATGTATTAAGGCAAGAAATTCATGTCTTTTAAATTTGGATAATGAATGAAAATGGTACCAAATGCATTCTACAAAGTTTAGAGGTCATTGCTATGTTTTTATCTGATGCACTCGAGTGAGGGAGCTAGCACTCGAGCATTAAGCATTTTTGCACTCGAGCACAAGCGATTGTTGAACTGGAAGTGTTTGACAGAAGCTATCTCAGAGTTAAAAATACTAGGACAACTCAAGTGATAACAATAGCACTTGAGTGATGAACTGGTTTTACACTCAAGCATGAAGGTTCACTTGCGAGTGTTTGACAGTGAGCAACTTTAGAGATAGGAAAGCAAATGTCTCACTCGAGCACTGGAAAGTGTTGTACAAGAAGTGTTTACCCGAGAGCAATCCAACTGCATGAACCAAGTTCACTCGAGCACTCATGAAGTCACCCGAGTGAGTTGCAGAAATGCACCTGAGTACAAGCGAGTGAAGTAGAGCAAGTGCTTTCTTGAGAGTCAAACATATCATGTAAATAAAAGTACACTCGAGCATGGAGAGTTGCACTTAAGTGTTACCTCAGCACCCATGAGTGAGAAATCTAACTCTCTCAGTTTTAGGTGCAAGTTTGAATCAAAAGGTATATTATGTTAGAATATACCATGCACTCGAGCATAGCTATCAACACTCGAGTGAGAACCCACATCACCTGCAAGTGCAAAATCAAACTCTTGATAAATTAGACGTGAGTGTTATCCAGAGATAATAGCTTATAGTGCAAACTTCAAGTGCACTCGAGTGAGAGCATATGCACTTGAGTGAAATTACTCGAATAACTACTCAAGGGATACAGGGTTATAAACTTAAAACCCTGACTAGCACCATCATTTTCAAAGCTCGATTTATCTTTAGTCTTCATATTTTCATAATCTCTACAAAATTTCCAATGATTTTACTAATCTAAGAGAGTTATTAATTGTATTGCTTACAAAGATTTTGTTTAAGCCATGCATTCATTAAGGGGGAGCTTCACATTCACATGTGTTTTATACATAGAACAAAAAACCGGACCGGACCGGCCGGTTCGACCGGTTGAACCGGGAACCGGTCCTTGGTCCGGTCCGGTTTGAGCAAAAACCGGTCAAACCGGTTGAACCGGTCAAAACCGGTTGGACCGGTCAGAACCGGTCAAAACCGGTAAAACCGGTGGTCCAACCGGTTGACCCGGTTTTTTCCCTTTTTTTTTTTTAAATTTTTTTAAATTTTTATTTTGTGTTTTTTGAGGGAAAAATGGAAAGTTGAAGACTAAAATGAAGAGAAAAATAGATAAAGAAAGAACAAATCTAAAAAAATGAAGAAAATAATGAAAAAAATTATTTAAAAAGATATAATAATTATAGAAAATGAGATATCTTTGCATAAGTATAGGTATTATAACTAATACTAATAGATTTTAAACATTTTTTTTTCTAAAAATCTTTATATTTATCTATAGAAGTTTAAAAATATATTAATATATATTATCACTAATAAATTATAATATTTTAATATGACCGGTTATGACCGGTTCAACTACCGGTTAGACCCCGGTTGACCCATTAACCCTTGAACCTGTGCTGTGACCGGTTCGTTGCCCGGTCCGGTTTTTCATTCCTTGGTTTTATATCCTAAAAGCTCATCACTTTTATTGAAAGAAAATCCTTTTAACATACTCATCTGAATTCACTATCTTTTAATTAGTTTTGATGATGAGTTACTCTTATATTTTCCTTTCACGATCTTAATTTTTAACATATCATATGGAAAGGATGACTTTGGTTTGTGCAATAAATTTGATACTTGATTGCACTAACCATTCTCTTTGCAAGAATGCTTTTATAGTAGGAGAATTGGCTCAATGCAAAATCATTCCTCAACACACTAAAAGGAGAATATATCAACTTTAAGGAAAGATGATTGGCTGCAACACTCAAAGAAACAAAAGGCACAAATCAGGATGATTTTGGTAGCATTCTAAGGAAGGCTATTCCTGAGCTTCCTATTGAGCACACTTCAGAGTCTACCACTAAGCCAACTATAGTTCACTCCTATGAATTTTATTCATCAAAGTTGTGCTTCAAAAGTATGGTGAACACAACATTATAGATCTACACAACAAGAAAAGGAAGCAACGGACTTCATGGAGCACTTCATCATTTTCCAAAAACTACATGAGCATTTCTAAACCCTCTCTTTATATTTTGAGCTTACTTTGTCTATTCTTGATTATGAAAGTTTTTCTTGAAAACAATTTTACATCAAATTATAAATAAAACTACTTTCAAAATGGGGGAGAGAAACTTGTTTTCCTGATGCATTTATTTTGATTAATAGGGAGAATGAATTTCTCATTTGATTTCATATTTACTTCTCTACAAGTCTTTCTTCTTTATACTTCAAACTTTTTGCTGATGTCAAATAGGGGGAGAGAAAGGCAAGAAAAATATATAGAGAAAGGCAAGAAAAATATATTGTTCTTACATAGGCAAGAAAAATATATAGAGAAAGGCAAGAAAAATATATTGTTCTTAAATAGTTTTTTTTTTATAACTCATATATATTTTTCTTGAAGGATTTGTCATCATCAAAAAGGGGGAGAATGTTAGATATGAATAGTTTTGATGATGTCAAATATAGATGTTAAATATGAGCAAAAAGTTTGTATGATATAATTATCTTCTACATTGACTAACTACCATATTTAATGTTGTATATCTTGTAGATTAGTCATAGACATAATTGTGGGTTGATATTATAATGCCTCATAAATGGAGAATAATCATCAAGAAGAAAACCAAGAGGCAAGGAAGTGAAGAAAGAAGAAAGAAAGATGAAGATTGAAGATATTCATCAAGAAGATTGAAGTTGGGTTATGAAGAATGATCATCAAGAGGAAAAATAAGAAGAAAGAGATTAAAGAAAGAAGAACTTGCAAGATCACATGAGAATATCAAGATTCAAGCTCCTAGAAGTGATACCGGAGGTTTCTATGATCATACGGAAGTTGGAATGGGTCAATACGAAGCTAAAATGATGTATACGGAAGCTATGGTACCTTTGGGAATGATTACCCGAGTAATCACTCGAGTAATATGGCATTGTCTGATTTTGGAGGTGTTTACTCGAGGCCTTACTCGAGTAATCTGCCGGGTTATTTGATGAATCACTCGAGGCGGAACTTGAAGTAATAGGCACTCTGTTTTTCGCGCGGCAGAATAGAGGTTCGGTATTTTGATGATATCTCTCCAACCACATGTCGGATCGAACTGAAACCGATGGCATATGAAACTAGACTTCCAACACGAACTTTTGACACCAAGATAACATTCAAAGGAGTTCCGATGAGGGAGATATGATCTGTTGAAGTTGACTCATGAATCACCGTCATATTCCAGGACAGCTTCGGTATTTTGGACATAACTCTCAAAATACATATTGGATTGAGACGAAACCGGTGCCATATGAAAGAAGACTCAAAGAGCTTTCCATGGATATATAATATGTCACATTTGAAGCTATATCATAATAGCTATGACTTCTGGAAGTTGCTGCTCGTGATTTCAGGATTGTCTAAAGAACAGTAGATACTCTTTGGATCATAACTTTCTGTACACAACGAATTTGGAACTGATTTTTGTTGCATTGGAATGTAGATAATGAGGGCTTTCCGATGATATATAATTCGCCATGTTTCGAGTCAAAATCAAGAATTTACTTGAAGGCACCACTCGAGTAACTAGTTGATAACAAAAGACTTTACTCGAGTAAGTACTCGAGTAACCATGTATGTCACTTGCAGTTGCTCTCGGCATTTTGTACCACTGCAACATTTACTCGAGTATGTACTGGAGTAAACTTTAATGAATACTCGAGTAGCTACTGGAGTAATGCACTGTACATGAAGAGTTATTGACGAAAACTTCAAGTCACTACTGGAGTAAATCACTGTACATGAAGAGTTATTGACGAAAACTTCAAGTCACTACTGGAGTAAATCACTGTACATGAAGAGTTATTGACGAAAACTTCAAGTCACTACTGGAGTAAAGCACTGTGCATGAAGAGTTATTTAGAAGAGAACTTCAAGTCACTACCCGAGTAAGCTATGCAGAAAATGGAAGGCCACTCGAGTAGTCACTCGAGTAACATGTGAAGAAACTTGATGTTTACTCGAGTAAGCACTCGAGTAATGCTTCCCAGGAAAACAGAACAACGTCCCGAAAATTCTGGAAATCAATGGAATGATCGTATAACTCATTTTTCTTGCTTCTAATCACTCTAACACTTCATTATATTAGTGTTTAATGTATTTCTCCAGGAATACAATGAAGATATGATGTGAAGAGTCAAAAGCTGAATTTACGGAAACGGAGCGTCAACGTTCACAACGGCTAGTTTTCAAATTGAAGAAGCCACACTCCAACGGATATATTGAAATGTTCAAACGGTCATCAACCTTCATCAACTATAAATAGAAGAGCATTTAGAGTTCAGAACAACCAACGAGAAACATGCGAAGATCATGAATCATCGACTCCAACCCAACTACTCTCTGTTCTTACCCATTTTCTATATCATGTATATTTGAGAGAGAGATTGTTTTCATTGTGCTTCAATATTCATCTTATTCACTTCTAAGAGAGAAGATTGATTGTAATATTTCATCATCAAAGTTGTATCCTTACAGTGTGTAAGGGGGAGCAACTTGGTTGTAATCTTACGGTGTGTAAGGGGGAGTAATCTCAGTGTGAGAATTGTAAAGGCTTCACAAGTGCCCGGATCAAACTTGTGAGATTGTAGTGGTTCTCAAGTACCCGGTTAAACTTGAGGAAGATAGTGGATTGAAAATCTCAGGAGGAGCCTGGGGACTGGACGTAGGTCATCGTGGATTGGACCGAACCAGGATAAATCACAGTTTGCATATTCTCTTCCCTAAGCTCTTATACTTCTAGCATATATCATTTAAATATCTAACTGTGATTTATGATTCATTACTTTCATATTTATTACTTCCTCTAAGATGCAAAAAGATTTTCAAAGTTCTTAAGTTTTTATCTTATACCCAATTCACCCCCCTCTTGGGTGTCAGCCGGTTCTAACACAAAATGCACCAGACTTACAACGATAAGTCCGAATATGGTTTAATTTTATTTATTCATTCTTTATTAACTTTCCATTATTACTTAACATTATTTAACATATACTTCAAGTATGAAAGAGGAGTTTGATCGTTTGAATTAGAAATACATAGAAAGTTAACAACAACGACAGACAGAATCACTACAACGTACCTACCAATATCTCATTCAAATATTTCAAATGTACACATGTTGTTCTATAGTGAAGACACTCTGCTCCACAACGACTATCATGCAACGGTCAAAATCTTCTGACTATAAATACAGAGATGCAGAGAAAATTAAATAATGAACTAAGAATGAGAATACACACAAGCAAATTCATGAGTCTCTGTTATTCATATTTTCTCTGTATTCATATTGTACTTCAGTGTTTATCATATTTGCTCTGAGAGAGAGTTTGCATTCACTTCAAATTATATTTCTATTTGATCTCAAGGTAAAGGGACCTTGAGAGGGTAGATATCCTTACGAGAGAAGCAGTTGAGAGATTTCCTAATAGGACCTTCTTCTCATAAGACTTATAAGGTACAAGCAGTAGAGAACGTTGCTTCTCGTAAGACTTGTATACGTAATCGAGAGAGAAAGGTTATAGGTTTGTCTTTACACGTAAGGCTTGTCGTAAGGGGGAGAGAAATTTCTAGGTGTTAGAATATTTCTACTCGTAGTCCTTTTGATGATGACTGTTGTCTTGCAATGTTCCAAGAGCCCACTGAATCTTGGAAGAATAGTGAAAATCTCAATAGGTCTGGATCTCTGAGGACTGGACGTAGGCCTGATTTTTAGGTTGAACCAGTAAACTCTCTATATGCAAATCTTCTCAACTCTACTCTATCTACAATTACTTTTATATCACCGTATCAACCAAAAAATTTATCACATCACCCAATTCACCCCCCTCTTGGGTGAAGCTTGCCTCTTTCATTTGGTATCAGAGCAAGGTCTTCTCCGAAGAGCTTAACAGCTTGAGAAGGATCCGGTAAATGGCAACAATGGGCGAGAACTGTAACCCCCCTGCCATAATTATATCCGAAATACGCAATTAAAGTGAAATAGAGACCAATAAGAAACTAAACTACATTTTACAAACCCATCTACCAGACGGGGTTTTCATAAATACCTTTCGAAATCATTTATAACATGGTCTCACATTCACATTTCCGAATACAATTACTACACAAAGATAAATCACATTTAATATATCAGAGTACGCAATGAAATAATTCCGGCAATTCCGGATTCCATTTATTAACTCAAGCTTTATAGGGCACATTCGCCCATTACAAGCCCTCATATGGGGATTACACAAATCCTCTTAAATACATCTACAAAGATCGTATCCACATTCATATATGTTAGATCCCATGTTTTGATGATAACAAAAGAATGGTTTGAAAAGGAAATGTTTAATAATCAAACTTGAACTAGAAATGACAGGAATAAGCTTTACTTGAGGTAAGCATGGAAGTGATGAAGAGAGGCCAAGAGATAAAGCTGAGAATCTTGATCAGAACCAAGTTTCTTAAGGCATTACTCGAGGCGGTACTCGAGTAATGAGACAAAACTTGAAGTAATCGATGACAACTTCCAGTAACCAGGCAACGTTACTCGAGGAGCTACTCGAGTAACAGTGTAAAAGTTTTCAAGATGCCATTGATACTCGAGGAGCTACTCGAGTAACCCTGTTTCTAAAAATGTGCAGCTCTCGGCATTTAGTACTACTGCAACATTACTCGAGGCGGTACTCGAGTAATCATGTGGAAAACTTCCAGTTGCCTTCAGGTTACCAACGATACTCGAGGCGCTACTCGAGTAACTCTGTTTCTGAAAAGATGAAGCTCTCGGCACTTTGTACCACTGCAACATTACTCGAGTAGCTACTCGAGTAACGCATAAAGGTAAGTGAAAAACTTCAAGGTGGTACCCGATTAACTTGATATCTCTTTATTTGATGTTCCTCGAGTTCTTACTCCAGTATGCATATATATTTAAGTGGATTCCTCGAGTAAGTACCCGAGTATGCAAAATGTTTTCAAGATAAACTTCAAGTCAGTACCCGGGTAAGTCATTGACAAAAAGCACAGTTACTCGAGGTGGTACCCGAGTAACCTATAGTACAATGAGTGCATTACTCGAGTACGTACTCGAGTAATGAGGTAAGTGCTCTCGGCATTGAAATCCTGCAACATTACCCGAGTAGAGCATCGAGTAACCAAAAGTTTATTTCAAGTTTTACTCGAGTTGGTACCCGAGTAACTCATAAAGTTGTGAGTGCATTACTCGAGTAGGTACCCGAGTAAACATGTATTTCCAAAGGTTTGAAAATTGGTTATTCCAGGCACTACCCAAGTAATCTTATGTTTATTCATTAACCTGCACTTGATCAAAGATTTTTCGAGGTTACTCGAGTAGGTACTCGAGTAACATTCAAGCAATACTCGAGGAGGTACTCGAGTAAGCTTACCCAGAAATTCTGAAATCATTCAAACGTTCATAGATTTGTTTCCTATATGATTAACCTTTCATTGTATTAGTATTCTTAGTCTATTTACAGATAAACAATGAAGAAAACACTTCAAGAGATTGAAGTCAAAAGAAACGTTCAAATGCCAACCACCGCCAACGGATATTTTTCAAAAACTTGAATAGTCAATAGTGGCTGCGCACTCTCCAACGGACGAAAGAAAATGTTCCAACGGTCATCACCAACATATCTATATATATGGGAACATCCAAACAGAAAAAAAACAACAAGCACACACACAAACGTATTATCAAGTTTATTGCTCTGTTTTCACATTGAAATCATATTTCTATGCTTCAGTGATCCTTATTCACTCTGTAAGAGAGATATTTCATTCAAACTCAATATTTGTTATTGAGATAACTTAAGGTTGTGGAACCTTGAGTTGGGATTGAATTGCAACTTGTAAGGGGGAGCGAGTGTCCAAGTATAGGAACTTGCTTGTACTGAGGTGCCAAGAACCCACTGAATCTTGGAAGTTATAGTGAAACTCTCAGAGAAGATCTGAGGACTGGACGTAGGTCAAAGTGGTTGTGACCGAACCAGTATAACTCCCGGTGCACACTTCGGTGATATTTCTCCTTACTCATTACCGTTTTTAATTCCTCTGCTAAAGTTTTATATTTCCGACGAAATTTTAGTATCACCCAATTCACCCCCCCTCTTGGGTGAAACGCTTGTTCTAACATTTGGTATCAGAGCGTAGGTCTTCTTGTTAAGGTATAACAACCTAAGAAGGATCTAATGGCAAGCATGGGTGAAGGAATTCTTCCCGACGGAGCATCCATCACTAGACCTCCCGGTTTCAGTGGAGAACACTTTTCATTTTGGAAAGCAAAATTCAGAGTGTTCGTGATGGCTACCGAATATGGGCTATGGGATGTAATTGAGAGTGGAAATTATCAACCTACAAAGATTGTAGATTCTCAGAAAATTCCCAAGACACCAGCGGAATATGATGAGAATGACAAGAAACTTATCACTCTCAACAGCAAGGCAATTCTGATGTTACAAAGTGCCTTAAGCCAAAGTGAATACTTCAGAATCTGCACACTTCCAACAGCAAAGGAAATGTGGGAAGCTCTGGAAATAGCTCATGAAGGGACTTCGGGAATAAAGGAGAATCGCATCAACACCTTGGTCACTGAATTCGATCTACTTCGAATGAAATCAGGTGAATCAATTTCTGAATTTGAACTTAGATATACTCATCTTGTTAATCAACTTGCAGCACTTGGGAAATCTTATGATCAACATACCCAAGTACGAAAGATTTTGAATATTCTTTCTAAAGAGTGGGAGGCCAAAGTCACTGCGATAGAAGAAGCAAAAGGAGAATCAATGAGATCAGTTGCTTCTCTATTTGGAAGTCTTTCTGAATATGAAAGCAAACTAAAGTTCAAACGGGAACTAGATGACATCGGTGACAAGAAAAAGAAAGGTCTAGCACTAAAAGCAAAAGAAGAAAATCAAGATGAGAATGAAGAGTTCGACGATGACGAAATGGGTCTAATCATAAAACGATTCAGAAAGTTCTACAAGAAAGGACAAGGATTCAAACATTTTCAAAAAGGTGGAACTAGCAACAAAGATCACATCATTTGCTACGAATGTGGAAAACCAGGACATATCAAATCAGAATGTCCAGAACTGAATCAAAAGAGCAAAGAAAAGAGAAAAGGCAAATTCTTCAACAAAAAGAAGGCCTTCGTATCCGCTATATGGGGTGATAGCTCTTCTGACGAAGAAAGTGATGAGGAAGAAGTAGCTAATATATGCCTCGTTGCTCAAGAAGAAACAGAAAGAGAGGTAAATGATTCTGAACCTACCTATGATGAATTACTTTCCGAATATAATGCTTTGCATTCTGAATTCATCAAAGTAGTTAAAGAATTGATTGTTTACAAAAAGAAAAACAAAGCTCTTGAAACTGAACTTAAAGAAAAAATTTGTGAAAATTGTTCATCTCTGAAAAAGAAAAACATTGATCTTACAAAAACTCTTGAAAAATTTACACAAGGTAGTGAGATGCTAAATGTTATTTTAAAAGCTCAACGATTTGTAAATGATCGATCTGGAATTGGATACGATCCAAAATCAGATAAAAGGAAAGGTAGAAAGAAAGCAGGGGGTAAGTCATATTTGAATTATTTCCAGCATTCTGTGCATACATCAAATCCTTTTGCATTTTGTAACTACTGTAATAGAAAAGGCCATTATACTTCTTCATGCATTCATAAGAAGAAAGGAACGATAGGAACCTACAAATGGGTACCTAAAGGTTCATATATCCAGAAAATTATTTGTACTAATCCAAAAGGACCCAAAAAGATGTGGGTACCTAAGACCTAGTCATTCGATTGCAGGAATGTCTCAAAGCATCCAAAAATAACAAATGGTATATTGATAGTGGATGCTCTAGACATATGACCGGTGATTTCGAAAGTTTTACCAAATTGCAACCTAAAGAAGGTGGAGAGGTAAAATTTGGAGGAAATCAAACCGGAAGAATAGCAGGAATTGGTGAAATCAAAAATGACAAAGGAATACAAGTCAAAGATGTATATTATGTTGAAGGCTTGTGTCATAATTTGCTGAGCGTAAGTCAAAGTGCAGATAAAGACAACTGGGTAATATTTGACTCAGAAGAATGCTTAATTATCAACAAGAATGACTTACAACTTGATAAGAAGAATATCAAGGCTAAGCTCAGAGCAAAAAGGGAAGGTAACTGCTATACTCTAGATATTAGTAGAAATGAATCTGAAAATTGTTTCTTGAGTAATACTGATGAAAGTTGGTTATGGCATAAGAGATTGGCTCATGTTAATATGCATCAATTAGGCAAACTACTCAAAAAGGATTTAGTTCTTGGATTGCCCAAAGTGACTTTCAAAAATGATTTGATTTGTGATGCATGTCAAAAGGGTAAACAAACTTAATCATTTTTGAAATTGAAAAATGAGATTTCAACAAATAGACCACTACAACTATTGCATATGGATTTAGTTGGTCCAGCAAGAGTAAAGAGTCTTGGTGGCAACTTATATTCATTGGTCATTGTTGATGATTTCTCTAGATTTACATGGGTTATCTTTCTATCATCAAAAGATAAAACGTTTGAAGAATTTATTGTTTTTGCTAAGAAAGTGCAAAATGAGAAAGGTATGTCCATTGCAGGTATTAGGACCGACCATGGCGGAGAATTTGAAAATCAAGCATTTGAAGAGTATTGTGACACTAATGGGATTGATCACAATTTCTCTGCTCCAAGGACGCCTCAACAAAATGGAGTTGTAGAACGCAAGAATAGAGTGCTTACAGAAATGGCTAGAGCAATGTTGAATGAAAAGAACGTGTCTCAAGTATTTTGGGCTGATGCCATGTGTACAGCATGCTACATTTCAAATAGAGCCTATATCAGAACAAAACTTGGTAAGACACCATACGAGCTGTACAAAGGAAGAAAGCCAAACATTGCTCATCTACACATCTTCGGCTGTAAGTGTTTCATTCATAATAATGGTAAAGATAACTTAGGAAAATTTGATTCTAAAACTGATGAAGGAATTTTCCTAGGATACTCTAACCGAAGTAAAGCATATAGAGTTTTCAATAAACGAACATGTGTTGTTGAAGAATCAATTCATATTGTATTTGATGAATTTGAATCCTCTGACAAAACCATTGATGAAGAACAGGAAATTGTTTTAAATCAAGAAAAATCTATTTCTAAGTCTCTTATTCCAGAGGTTGATGAAACTAAGGAAGAAGAGCAATCCCTAGGTCAACCTAGAGCTTGGAGATACAATAAAAGTCATCCCCTAGATCAAGTCATAGGAGATGTGAATGAAGGGATCAAAACTAGAAATAGAATTTTCAATGAAGTAAGTTTTTCTGCATTCATTTCTGAGATTGAACCTTCTAACATTGATGAAGCCTTATCAGACAATGATTGGGTTATAGCAATGCAAGAAGAACTAAATCAATTTGAGAGAAATCAAGTTTGGGATTTGGTGCCCCGACCCAAAGATCATCCGATCATTGGTACTAAATGGGTATTCAAGAACAAACTTGATGAATCTGCAATTATTGTCAGAAACAAGGCAAGATTGGTGGCCAAAGGCTATAATCAGGAAGAAGGAATTGATTATGAGGAAACGTATGCTCCAGTGGCTAGATTGGAAGCTATACGTGTACTCTTAGCCTTTGCATGCATCAAGGGATTCAAACTCTATCAAATGGACGTAAAGAGTGCTTTTCTAAATGGTTACATCATGGAAGAAGTGTATGTAGAACAACCTCCAGGCTTTGAGGATGTTACTAAACCTGATCATGTTTTCAAACTCAAAAAGGCTTTATACAGTTTAAAACAAGCTCCTAGAGCATGGTATGAAAGGCTCAGTAAGTTTCTCATCGATCAAGGTTTTGTACGAGGAAAAGTTGATACAACACTCTTTATAAAACGAAAACACAATGATATTTTAATTGTTCAAATATATGTTGATGACATTGTTTTCGGTGCTACTAATGAATCTCTATGTAAGGAATTTTCTGAGATAATGCAGGGAGAATTTGAGATGTCAATGATGGGAGAATTGAATTTCTTTCTTGGTTTACAAATCAAACAAAGAAAGAATGGAATCTTCATATCTCAAACAAAGTATTTAAAAGAGCTATTGAAGAAGTATGGAATGGATGAAGCAAATGGGACAGATACGCCTATGAGTTCAACTACATTGCTTGATGCTGATGTCAAAGGTAAAGACTACAACATAACAAAGTATAGAGGAATGATTGGATCATTACTCTACCTCACGGCAAGTAGACCAGACATCCAATTTAGTGTTGGCATATGTGCAAGATATCAATCAGCACCAAAAGAATCACATGCTGAAACAGTCAAACGAATCTTTAGATACCTTGCTGACACACCTGAACTGGGTCTGTGGTATCCCAAAGGAAGAAGTGAATATCTTGTTGCATATTCAGATTCGGATCATGGAGGATACAAAACAGACAGAAAGAGCACCAGTGGACAAGGACAATTTCTTGGGGGATCTCTTGTATCGTGGTTCAGCAAGAAACAAAATACAGTGTTTCTTTCGTCAACGGAAGCCGAATATGTTGCAGTCTCAAGTTGTTGTGCACAAGTGATATGGTTAAAACAACAACTACAAGATCTTGGTATTTATCTCAAGGAAATACCAATCTATTGTGACAATACAAGTACGATAAGCTTGGCAAAGAATCCAGTTCAACACTCTAGAACCAAGCATATCGATGTCAGGCATCACTTCATCAGAGACCATGTACAGAAGAAAGATGTGAAAGTGATATTCATTCCTACTCATCTTCAACTAGCAGATATCTTCACAAAACCCCTTGCAAAAGATCAATTTCTATACATTAGAAGAGAATTGGGAATGGTAAATCCCAATGAGTTATAAGTAATTTCAGCATTTCATAATATTAGATGAAGTCACTTGTTAAAGTTTTGATGATTACTAACTTAAGCATCGGAGTATATAGAAATTTGTTTTGCAGGAAGGTTGAAACTCTGTTTTGTGAAATAAAAACAGAGGTGATCAGAGGACATATTTACTGGAGTACCAACTTGAAGTTTTGGCTATCTGAGAAACATTACCCGAGGAGTAACTTGAGGTAAAGTAGCATGTTACTCGAGTATGTACTCGAGTAATGGACACCAAAACTGGAAGTAACGGATCAAGTTACTTGATTTTCAAACATAACGGCTCAGGTTTCGAAGAAATGAAGAGTCAGAAGTTAAAAAGATGGTTACCCGAGGCGTGCCTCGAGTAAACTTGAATGTTACTCGAGTAAGGCCTCGAGTAAAGTCGGAGTCCAGATTTTCAAATTGATGAAAAACGACTCAAATCTGTTCGGAATGGGTTATAAATGATCGAGGGAACATCCATGGATAATTACTATATTATTCATGCCAGGTACGCAATTTAAATGAATTATTTTTGAATTTTTCTGTATGATCACTCGAGGAAGGCCTCGAGTAACCTTGAATGTTACTCGAGTACGGCCTCGAGTAAAGTCAGGTGTTAGGTCTTTATCTTGCGCGAACTCGGTCATTTTCACAAAATCACCTCGAGTAAATCACTATACACCCTTTCAAAAACTTTTCCCAATTGATTCCTTGCCTCATTTCCGTCAAAACCCAACTGATTTCAAGTCCAAAAACTTCCTATTTTGTTCAAAATCCTTCTGCCCTAAACCTGCGTCAGTCACTCTGTTTTTCTGTGATTCTTGATTTTCTGTGTTTCAAGATGGTTAGAACCAAAAATCTCAACTTCACTGATTCCTCTGATTCACAACAAAACCCCGATCCCCTTCCTCCTCCTCCAACGAAGAGAAGGAAGTTAATTCCAAGATCAAAAGCCAAAATCCCTCTTAAACCTCAATCACCACCGAAAGCAAAAGGGATTGTAATCAATGAGCCTATTGTCACTAGGGCTCAATCCAAGAAGAGTGCCTCAACCGGAAGAGGGAAGAGTACCAAATCCCCATCACCTCCTCACTCTGATTCCTCTACACCCTCTTTCACTCCTAAGCCACTCAAGAAGCCAAAGTATGACAAAAATGTGGCTAAGGCAATGGCTGGGATCATTGACCAAATGGAGAAGGGTCAATCTTCCAAGAAGTCCAAGATTCCAGAAGCAGAAATCACTTCCCCTCCAAAGGGATTTAATGTGGGCAAACTGGAGGAGTCTCCCAAGTACTTAACTCAATTCTCCAGAAGGAAAGTGTGCAAGACACATTATGTGGATCTCAAGCTACTTCAAGAGGTAGTGAAGCACGATCTTAGTCCTTATCTAGATCCTTTTATGCCTTGGTTGTCAATTAGATTACCTTTTTGCACAAAGATAGTCACTCATTTCTATTACAACCTAGAGATAATAGATGAACCTAACCGAACTTCAGTAGAGGAAGAGATGACCACAACTGTGAGAGGTCAAGAAATTTTGATTTCACCTTCCAAAATCAACCTATGGTTAGGAATAGAGAACCCCCCTGATGATATATATTCTGAACTTGAGCCAAATCAGATTTTCTCTATCCTAAAGCCCGGTGAGTTAGTTGGCCCCCTAAACTTTAAACCAAGTGATATGTGTGATCACCATAGGGTCCTTTGGTACATATACTCTAGGTCCCTAGTAAACAAAGCCAACAACTACACCCACTTCTCGGATAGGGACTTTAGGTGGTTTGCTTCACTGCTTCTGAAGGAGCAAAAAGATCTGGGTGAATACATCTTCTCGGAGATGAAGAGGTACAAGGTAGAAGGGAAGGCTACTACTCCAATGCCATATCCCCAAATTGTGTCTCTTATCTTAAAAGAGAACAAAATATGGTACTTGGATAGTAAGGAACCAATTGAGAGGAAGGTCCCAGTGGGGAGGAACCAGATTGGTAAATTAAACATCGACATCCCTCTTAAAGGCCCACTGGAGTCTGGGTCCAAAAAGAAGCGAAAGACTACTGAGGCAGAGACCAGTAGAATGGATGACACTCAGTCATCGGCTCCAGCTGCTACCACTTCTTCACCATCCTTCCTAAATGCCACTCTCCAGCACTTTATGGAGAATATGCTCAGAGGGTTCCATGTGGATATCTCCAATACAAACGCCGAGTTGATCACCAACACTAATTTCAAGATGGGAGAGTTGGTTGAAAGAATCGACAAGAGGCATGAGGAATTGGTTGAGAGAATGGACAGAAGACATGAGGAGTTGCTAGCAGAGCAACGTGCCCAGGGAGAGACACTGAGATTGATATTGGCACGCTTGGACTCTTTGGGTCCCGGACCTTCAGCCGGTCCCTCCTCTTCTGCACCACCACCTCCTTCTGTAGATCCTCCTTCTGACACTCCTATTCGTGAGGATGAACCATCTACCCCTCTGGGTTCTGATCCACTTGAGCCCCAAGGCAAAGAAATTCTATTCTCAGTGGATGATCCTGAAACCCATGAGACCACTCACATTACCATTGATGATTCACCTCCCAAACCTCAACCAGAAACTGATCCTAAACCAACTCCATCACCTGCTCCCACAGAGGAAATCTCTTCTTCCACATCCTCCTCTGAACATCTTACTCCCACGGCTGAGATCACCCCAGAGAACCAGACCACTCCAGAAGCTGAAACTACTATGGTTGTCTTCCAACCTTCTCCTCTCCAGCCTAGAGATGACCTTGTTATCCCACCTCTTAATCTTCCTGAACCTGTGTCATCTAGTTCTTTTGATAGTTCAGATGGTGGTGGGTTGGTCTTCCCAGTAAAACCCATTTCCGTGGTCAAACCTCCTAGCCCTCCACCTCATTGATGACGCCAAAAAGGGGGAGAAGAGCTTGAAGTGATTTTGTGAATGTGTCCTAGCTCATTTTGGGGTATTTGGGTGTACATGGGACTTTAGGGAGCATTTTGTTTTTCATTTTGTTTTCATTTTGTTTTCATTTCGTTTTATCTTGTAATTTGAAAGTTTTTAAGATTAATGCAAGTGTGTTATGATTTTAAGTTCATTTTTAGCTTTGAATTATAATACATGTTTTAGACTAATGAAGTTATTATGTATGCAAGGAATATATGATATGAATTCAAACTTAAAATGACATATTTATAATTGAAAATTCAATTTGAAAAACCATGTTCAAAATCACCAAGTTTTGTCATCATCAAAAAGGGGGAGAATGTTAGATCCCATGTTTTGATGATAACAAAAGAATGGTTTGAAAAGGAAATGTTTAATAATCAAACTTGAACTAGAAATGACAGGAATAAGCTTTACTTGAGGTAAGCATGGAAGTGATGAAGAGAGGCCAAGAGATAAAGCTGAGAATCTTGATCAGAAGCAAGTTTCTTAAGGCATTACTCGAGGCGGTACTCGAGTAATGAGACAAAACTTGAAGTAATCGATGACAACTTCCAGTAACCAGGCAACGTTACTCGAGGAGCTACTCGAGTAACAGTGTAAAAGTTTTCAGGATGCCATTGATACTCGAGGAGCTACTCGAGTAACCCTGTTTCTAAAAATGTGCAGCTCTCGGCATTTAGTACTACTGCAACATTACTCGAGGCGGTACTCGAGTAATCATGTGGAAAACTTCCAGTTGCCTTCAGGTTACCAACGATACTCGAGGCGCTACTCGAGTAACTCTGTTTCTGAAAAGATGAAGCTCTCGGCACTTTGTACCACTGCAACATTACTCGAGTAGCTACTCGAGTAACGCATAAAGGTAAGTGAAAAACTTCAAGGTGGTACCCGATTAACTTGATATCTCTTTATTTGATGTTCCTCGAGTTCTTACTCCAGTATGCATATATATTTAAGTGGATTCCTCGAGTAAGTACCCGAGTATGCAAAATGTTTTCAAGATAAACTTCAAGTCAGTACCCGGGTAAGTCATTGACAAAAAGCACAGTTACTCGAGGTGGTACCCGAGTAACCTATGGTACAATGAGTGCATTACTCGAGTACGTACTCGAGTAATGAGGTAAGTGCTCTCGGCATTGAAATCCTGCAACATTACCCGAGTAGAGCATCGAGTAACCAAAAGTTTATTTCAAGTTTTACTCGAGTTGGTACCCGAGTAACTCATAAAGTTGTGAGTGCATTACTCGAGTAGGTACCCGAGTAAACATGTATTTCCAAAGGTTTGAAAATTGGTTATTCCAGGCACTACCCAAGTAATCTTATGTTTATTCATTAACCTGCACTTGATCAAAGATTTTTCGAGGTTACTCGAGTAGGTACTCGAGTAACATTCAAGCAATACTCGAGGAGGTACTCGAGTAAGCTTACCCAGAAATTCTGAAATCATTCAAACGTTCATAGATTTGTTTCCTATATGATTAACCTTTCATTGTATTAGTATTCTTAGTCTATTTACAGATAAACAATGAAGAAAACACTTCAAGAGATTGAAGTCAAAAGAAACGTTCAAATGCCAACCACCGCCAACGGATATTTTTCAAAAACTTGAAAAGTCAATAGTGGCTGCGCACTCTCCAACGGACGAAAGAAAATGTTCCAACGGTCATCACCAACATATCTATATATATGGGAACATCCAAACAGAAAAAAAACAACAAGCACACACACAAACGTATTATCAAGTTTATTGCTCTGTTTTCACATTGAAATCATATTTCTATGCTTCAGTGATCCTTATTCACTCTGTAAGAGAGATATTTCATTCAAACTCAATATTTGTTATTGAGATAACTTAAGGTTGTGGAACCTTGAGTTGGGATTGAATTGCAACTTGTAAGGGGGAGCGAGTGTCCAAGTATAGGAACTTGCTTGTACTGAGGTGCCAAGAACCCACTGAATCTTGGATGTTATAGTGAAACTCTCAGAGAAGATCTGAGGACTGGACGTAGGTCAAAGTGGTTGTGACCGAACCAGTATAACTCCCGGTGCACACTTCGGTGATATTTCTCCTTACTCATTACCGTTTTTAATTCCTCTGCTAAAGTTTTATATTTCCGACGAAATTTTAGTATCACCCAATTCACCCCCCCTCTTGGGTGAAACGCTTGTTCTAACAATATATACACATCCAAATCTATATATTCCCAACTATGATAACCAACTACCGAATCTTCAATCCTGAAGGAGTCTTCATCGCCCTTAGCTGCTCGCTATATCCTTGATCTACTACCCTGTCTGAAAGGTTAGTAGGGGAGGGTGAGATTCTAGAGAATCTCAGTAGGTAAACAATATCAATATGCATGTACGATACATGTTTAATGCATGACATGCTTGCATCACATAACTATCATATGACGAATCTGTAAGCTCAATGCTTCAAAGAATATACTAATGGCCATAGCATAAATTGAAACATAGCTACAATAACACATAACCATGCAAAGCTAAGACATGCATCAACACATTAACACATATATCAATTACAAGCAGGAGAGATATGTTTCCTACCCTCTTTCCACATAAGCTCCAGCTTTGCTTACTCGAGATCAGAACGAAGACCAAACCACGATCAAGGCGAATATCAATCCCTATAACCAAACAAGGACATAGGGTTAAATCCCTTTTCCAATTCTTTAACTCTCAAACACTTAAGTTGGTTATCATTCACGACCTTTAGGTGGCTAATCAAAGCCCAAACATATGCCTAAAGGCTTGGGAAACACTTGACCAAAGATCACTTTTAAAAAGTCCAATATGCTGATTTTTGGGGTTGGGCCACGGCCCACAATCCTTGGGCTGCGGCCCAAAACTGCCCAGAAACATTTGGGCTGCGGCCCAAGAAAATCCAGTTTCTGGCTGAACTTCCAAAAATCATAACTAATTCAGGAAAAATCGAAATGAGGTGATCCCAAAGCCAAATGAAATCTATGCAAGTCCTCTACACAGGAAAAATACTGGCCAATACTGGAAATCACCACACAAATACAGAATTCCCAAATATTCAAGACTGTCCCAAAACAGAATCCATTTTCGACCTCAAACTTTGGACAGCTATAACTCTCAGTTCCCAGAACGAAATGGCACACATTATATGTCCATTTTGAACCTTGGGAGGTAAAATTTAAGACTGGAAAGTTTCATAATTTTTCAACATCATTTGCCCAGTCAAAACGTCCACACCATCTGACTGCCCAGAACAGACTTACATTGGACAGAATTCCAGATTTGCACAATTGGCTTCCAATGGTCCAATTTTCATATCAAACATCATTCTCACACAAAATTTCACAAGGAATCCATTGGAAATACCAAATCAACCAAATTCACATTATATTGACATGTTTCACAAAAAATGGCAACATGTCATACAATATCACATTTCAAACCACAACATTACAACTCTTCCAATTCAAGTTCCCAAATCAATTCCAATGACCAAATACCACAACATGGCACCATTTCCAACATAAAACACAACCCAATTCATACAATCCAAAATCACAAGAAAATCAGGGCAAAATTCGAAATTCACAAAGCTCAACCAAAACTCACAAAACTTAGATCAAAAGTCTTCAAATACTCACCTCTTCCTCTTTCTCAAACCAACTCATTGATTCTCCATCTTTCCAAATTTCCTCAAGCCATCAACCACCTCCAATCAAGAATCTAAAACCATAGAGATGTAGCTCTCATCACTATGAACAACTTTATAGAAGGTGATTAGAGCATTAGAGGACAAGAAACAAGCTAAATCTCACCTTGATTCTTTCTCTTTCCTCCTCTACTTGGGCGCCATGGAGTCTTGAGAGAGAGAGGGAGTGAAGATGAAGATGATAAAGAGAGAATCAGGTTTTTAGGGCCAAAAACCGTCCAAAATAAAGAGAGGAAAGAGGGAAAATGAGTTGAAATCTTTGACCAAATCCAAGGGCTCAAATTGTGACACTTGTCACACCCTTATTCAATCTCTATGAGTTCACATGAACCCACACACATGGGATTCCACCCACTTAATCTCTACACAAATCAATCTCAACCATTGATCTTGAAGTTACCAATCAGTTTCCTCTTCGGTAACCGATGAACTGGTCGGTAACTTTACCGTTTTACCCCTGATTACGGTAATTCACTTGGAATCACCATCAAAATCATTTTCTCATTCATTTTCTTTAACAATGCGCCCTCCCCTTTATTTTAAGTCAATTTAGAGGTTAATCCATAATTGAACTCAAATATAGGGTTTTGGCGCTGCTCACAGCACATACGAGTCACATCGGGTGCCAAATCACACCATAATCTCCAAAAGGGTTTATTTATCACTAACCACATCCACTTTTGGAGTCATTATCTCTTAATCACAATTTGGGATCTTGCTAAACCGGGGCTTAGCAGTCCACTAATCTCAGGCTTATTCTCTAAGCTCAAGTCTCAAAATTCGGGGTATTACAAGAACATCCTTCCAGACGGAGCTTCAATCACTAGACCTCCTAGTTTTTCTGGAGAATATTTTTCGTTCTGGAAAGCTAAGTTCAGAGTGTTTGTGATGGCCAACGAATACGAACTATGGAATATAACACAAGACGGTGACTATGTCCCAATGATGAAAATCGAAGATAGAGTCATGAAAAAGAGTCCAAAGGAGTTTGACGAAAATGACAAGAGGTTAGTAACATTAAATAGTAAAGCTATTTTAATGATACAAAGTGCACTTAGTCAAAAGGAGTATTTCCAAATCTGCACACTACCAACAGCCAAAGATATGTGGGATGCTCTTGAAATTGCTCATGAAGGTACGTCTGGAATCAAAGAAAATAGAGTCAATACTCTAATTACATAGTATGATCTGTTTTGGATGAAACCTAGAGAGAAAATCTCAGAATTTGAACTCAGGTATACTTATCTTGTCAATCAACTATCAGCACTCGGGAAAACATTTGAACAAAATTCTCAAGTAAGAAAGATTCTTAACATTCTTATGAAATTATGGGAAGCAAAGGTTACACCTATCGAAGAAGCTAAAGGAGAGTCAATGAGATACATAGCTGCACTCTTTGGTAGTCTTTTTGAGTATAAAGGAAAGTTAAGATTCAAGAAGGAACTTGAAGAGTTCAATGATAAAAAGAAAAGAGGAGTTGTTCTTAAAGCCATCAAGGAAGATGAGTCTTCAAAAAATGAAGATGTTCTTGATGATGATGATATGGGAATTATCGTGAGGAAATTCAAAAAGTTTTATAGAAGAGGCCAAAAGAATTTCAAAAACTACCAAGGTGGACCAAGCAAGAAAGAAACAAGTAGCAACAGATAGTATGCTATTAATGTGGAAAGCTTGGACATATCAAATATGAATGCTTCAAAAACAAATAAAAGAAGAAGCAGAAAAAGAAAGCATACGTATCATCTATAGAGGGTGATAGTTCGTCAGATGAAGAAAGTGACAATGATGAAGTTGCAAACCTATGCTTGGTGGCCAAGGAAGAAGAATCAAATTCTGAGGTATATCTCAAAGCATCCCAGGCAAACAAATGGTATATTGATAGTGGATGTTTGAGACATATGACTGGTGACAGAAGTAAGTTCACCATACTGGAAAATAGAGAAGAAGGAAAGGTAACTTTTGGAAGTAACCAATCTAGGCGAATTGCTGGAATTGGTGAAGTGGGAAAATTTGATGGAGTTAAAATTAATTATGTATATTATGTTGAAGGACTATGCCACAATCTTCTAAGTGTGAGTCAAAGCATTGACAAAGATAACTGGGTAATCTTTGATTCAAAAGAATGCTTGATAGTAAACCAGAAGGATCTACAGCTTAACAAGATTCCATCAAAGCAAAGATTTGAGCTCAAAGGGATGGTAACTGTTATACTATTGATTTAAATTTAAATTCTTCTAAAAATTATTTTCTTAGTAAATCAGAGGAGAGTTGGTTATGGCATAAGCATCTAGCTCATGTTAACATGAACCAACTTGACAAACTGATTAGAAAAAATTTAGTTATTGGTCTTCCTAAACTTAAATTCAAAGATGACATGATTTGTGATGCATGTTAAAAAGGCAAACAAACTAAATCTTCTTTCAAAACAAAGCATGAGATTTCTACTTCCAAGCCTTTACAATTATTTCATATGGATTTGGTAGGTCCAGCAAGAGTAAAACATTTTGGTGGAAATCTATATACTTTAGTAATTGTCGATGATTTTACAAGATTTACATGGACCATATTTATTACTTTAAAAGATGAAACATTTAATGAATTTATTATGTTTACCAAGAAGGTTCAAAATGAGAAGGGTAATCAACTCTTTGAGGATTTCTGCAACAGCGAGGGAATATATCACAATTTCTCTGCACCGAGAACTCCTCAGCAGAATAGAGTAGTAGAAAGGAAGAACAGAGTCCTCACAGAAATGGTAAGGGCAATACTCAATGAAAAAGAGATGTCACAAGTGTTCTGGGCTGATGACATGAGTAATGCATGCTATATCTCAAATCGAGTATATATAAGCAAGACACTTGGAAAGACACCATATGAACTCTACAAAGGAAGAAAGCCAAATCTTGCTCATCTACATATCTTCGATTGCAAATGCTTCATTCACAACAATTGTAAAGAAAATTTGGGTAAAATTGATTTAAAGTCGGATGAAGGTTTATGTCTAGGATATTCTAATAGAACTAAAGCATATAGAGTTTTTAACAAAAGAACATGTACTGTTGAAGAATCCATTCATGTCGTGTTTGATGAACTTGATTCTTAAATAAAAACTTTTGATGAAGAAGAAATGGAATTGATAAAGAAAAAAAACACTATTTTGAAACAAGATGATTTAGAAACAAATTATTTTCAAGATGAAGAAGGTGTAAATGATTATGTTGAACCAAAAGCATAGAGACATATTAAAGATCATCCAATTGATCAAGTAATTGGAGATATTCATGAAGGTGTCAAAACCAGAAATAGAATTCTTAATTAGGTAACTTTTTCTGCTTTTATTTCTGATATTGAACCTTCTAATATTGAAGAAGCTTTATCTGACAATGATTGGGTGATTGCTATGCAAGAAGAATTAAATCAATTCTAAAGGAATCAAGTTTGGGATTTGGTACCTCAACCTAAAAATCACTCGGTTATATGAACCAAATGGGTTTTCAAAAACAAACTTGATGAATTAGTAATCATTGTGAGAAATAAGGCGAGATTGGTTGCCAAAGGCTATAATCAAGAAAAAGGTATTGATTATGAGGAAACATATGCTCTAGTGGCAAGATTAGAAGCAATACGAGTACTCTTAGCCTTTGCTTGTATTAAAGGTTTTAAACTTTATCAAATGGATATTAAAAGTGCTTTTCTAAATGGTAACATTATGGATGAAGTATATGTAGAACAATATCCTGGTTTTGAAGATGAAACAAAGCCTGATCATGTTTTTAGACTTAAGAAAGCTTTGTATGGTTTAAAACAAGCACCCAGAGCTTGGTATGAAAGACTAAGTTCTTTTTTATCAAAATTTTGTTAGAAGAAAAGTAGATACAACTCTCTTAATTAAACATGATAAAAATGATCTTCTAATTGCTCAAGTTTATGTTGATCATATTATTTTCGGTGTTACTAACGAATCTCTTTGTCAAGAATTTTCCAAGATTATATAGGGAGAATTTGAAATGTCCATGATGGGAGAATTAAATTTCTTTCTTGAACTTCAAATGAAGCAAAAGAAGAATGGGATATTTGTATCTCAAACAAAATATTTGAAAGAATTGTTGAAGAAGTACGGAATGGACAATGCTAATGGAGATGATACTCCAATGAGCTCTATAACATTATTGGATGCTGATGTAAAAGGCCCTAACTTCAACATCACAAAATATAGAGGAATGATCAGTTCATTACTCTATCTAACAGCAAGTGGGCCAGATATACAATTTAGTGTTGGAATGTGTGTAAGGTATTAATCAGCCCCTAGGGTATCACATGCAGAGACTGTAAAAAGAATCTTCAAATACCTAGGAGACACTGCAGAACTTGGCCTATGGTATCAAAAAAGAGGGAACGAATATTTGATAGCCTATTAAGACTCAGATCATGGAGGATATAAAACTGATAGGAAAAGCACCAGCGGACAATACCAATTCCTTAGAGGCTCTCTGGTATCATGATTCAGTAAGAGGCAAAACATAGTGTCATTAGTTTGGCCAAGAATGGTTGAAGCAACAAATTCAGGACTTAGGGATATACTTAAAGGAGATACCAATTTACTATGACAATACTAGCACCATTAGTTTGGCCAAGAATCCTATACAACATTCAAGAACCAAGCATATAGATATCCGACATCATTTCATTCAAGATCATGTTCAAAAGAAAGATGTCAAAGTAGAATTTATACCAACACATCTTCAACTTGCTGACATTTTCATAAAGCCTATAGCCAAGGATCAATTCCTATACATTCGAAGATAATCAAGAATGGTTAATCCCAATGAGTTGTAAGTTTTTCTGAATTATTATGTTTAAATATAAGTTTTGATGATAACTATACTAACTTGAGCATCGGAGTATGTAGAAATTGTTTTACAGGTGCATCACTCGAGCACAGAATGAGTCACTCGAGTGCAAGGCACTTGATCACTTGAGTCAGTGATGTATGCTGGAGTGAGAAGCTATTTCATTTACTCTATTTTTGTACTTGCAAAACAGGGGTTAACAGAGGAGATAAGAATACCAATAAGCTTATAAATGCAACAGTTAGAATAATCCTCACTCGAGTGAGGAATTTAGTCACTCGAGTCGACTATAAACACACCTAGAGTGAGGAATGAGTACTCGAGCAGAAGAGAAAGATTTTATGTAAAACTCATTCAAAGAATGGTTACTTAAATGATTTTGGAGGATTTGAGTACAAAGATGTAAAATATATCAAGATACGCTTGAATCAAGTACGCATTTACATGTTTCATGAAGTTTCTGTATGCATCACTCGAGCACTAAAATGGCTTACTCGAGTACTGTATGAACAACACTTGTGCACTAGGGTTGTCACTAGAGTGTTGACACTTATATCAGATAAACGATAGCTCAGACTGTCGCACTTCCTCATCTCACTCGAAGCGTCTCCTCACTCACAAACAGTGTCTCTTCACCTCTAACCGTTACCCAACAATTAATTGACTCAGAACTCTTCAAATTTTAGTCACAACTCTTTAAATCACTCTTACAAGGTCATATTTATCTCTATAAATTCTCATTTGTGCCCTAGCTGAGAATACCTTCTGAAAATTTCCTAAGTTCTCATTTCATTTATAATGGCTATAACCAAAACTCCTGTCGTTGCCTAAAGATATCACTTTGCTTCACCTACTTAATCTATTGCCAGTGATTCAAAAACTCCAGTGGCAACACCTCTATCTCTAACACCGTCTCTATCTTCTACTCCTACACCCCTTCCTAAACCTAAATCCACTAAAAAGAGAACAACTCCAGCAAAGAGAGTTCATCCTAAGCCTGAAATGGCTAAGGAAGTTCAACCTCCACCAAAGAAGGCTAAAGGAGTTGTCTTCAAAGAGCCGGTTGTCACTCGCTCATAGTCCAAAGGGGTGAAAGGAAGAGGAAAGAAAAAGGCCACAGAGCAACCACAAGAATCTTCCTCTTCTGATGAATCTTTCAATTTGCAACTCTGGGAAGTAATGGAGAAGTCCAAACTCGATGCCTTGGTTGGCAAGATTGCCTCCCAAGCCGGTGTCTCAAGTTCTCATCATATTAGGCAGACCAGTTAAGCCACTTCTGGAGTACCTTCTACTTCTCAAGTTCCAGAGGAAGAACAAGTCACAACTCCTCTAAAGGACTTCAATGTTTAGGATTTGACACCCTTTGATCAGAAGGTATATGACTCTGAATTTGCTCATAGGAATTTTTTCCCAATAGTCTATCTGGATTTGGACTATTTGAAGAAGAGTTGTAATTTGGATTTTCAACCATTCCTTGATTATTATGATGCCTGGTTAAATGCATATATGCCTTATTCCCTTTCTGTGGTCAGAAACATTTATTGCAATATGAAAGTCCATAACATTAAGTCTAGAGCCGAAGAATTGATAGAAGAAGGAATGTCTACCACTATTAGAAATCAATATATTATGATATCCCCTTCTATCATAAATGACATACTTGGCTTTGTTGCACCCCCTTCTGATCCACCTATTTTTTCTACAAATAAAGCCTTTTGGCTAATAAGGCCAGATGATCCTATAGGCCTATTTAACTTTAAGCCAGTTGACATGCCAATCCCAACTCGTGCCTTTCACTACATATACTCCCAAACCATTATGAATAAATCAAAAAACTACACCCACTTTGCTCTGAGAGACTATTACTTATTGGCCTCATTTTTAGCCAGTCAACGAAGAAATATGGGAGAGCTTGACTTCAGTGAAATGAGGTGCTTCAGATTTTCTTCATCCAGAAATGCCACAATTCCTTATCCACATCTGGTGTCTCTTATCTTGAAGTATAACAAGGTCTGGTATTGGGAAGGAACGGAGAAGGTTCATATCCCAAGGTTTGGCCAGACTCAGTTGACACATATAGGGATTGCTCTTCCGGTTAATCCAACTAAGGCCACCTCTCAGAGAGAAGGAACTCCTTCTAGAGGTAATGGGGCTCAGTCATCGACTCAGGGTCCTACTCCACCTCTACCTCCATCTTTCCTGAATGCCTCACTATCAACCCATCTGACAGAAGTGATCAATCAAGCAGTAGGAGGCTTGAAGAAGGAACTAATAGGTGTGTTCTAGAATTTGGTAGACCGATTAGAATCGCAAGTATCAAGATTGGTGGACAAGGCTAATGCCAATTTTGATACTATGTTCAAGGCACAAGAAGATTATTCTTGAAGGATCACTGATATGGAGATCTACTAGCGCACACATCTTTCGACTACTTCTACTTAGATGCCTCCAAAGTCTACCCCTGCCACAGCCTCACCTTCTGTGCCTCAGACTCATATCCTCTTTACTGACCCAGAATCCAATGTTGATATGACCTATGAGAGGCCACCCTCACCTTCTCTTACATCCACTACTCGTTAGCTATCATCTCCACCATTTGTGTCTAAGCTATTTGATCCTTCTACCGCCATGATGATCTATACTCCACCAGTGATCTTACTTTCCCTCAACCACTTTCTGATGCTGACAAAACAGGGGAGAAGGAAATATGATGGCTTCTGAGCTTCTGAGCTGTGGTATGATATTTGAGTCTTTTGTTTTAAGGGGGAGTTTTGGTAGTTATTGTGTATTGGGGTAGGGTTTATGTATTTTTGGTTTATTTTTGCTATCATGGTTGTATATAGGTTTATGGGTAGATACCAATTGCAACTTGTCAATATACTTTGAAAGTTGAATTATCAATATGGCCATTTTCAAGTTTTTCCAAGTTTAATGTTCCAATAATATGGTATTATTACTTATCTTGGCTTTGTGTGTTTGTTGGAAGCATTGCAAGAAACTTATAAGGATAAGTACAATGATATGAAAAATGAGTCTAAATTTTAGTAGACATGCATTTGGAAACTTTGAAAATGTTTTCAAAAATTTTAATTTCAATTAAGTTTTCAAAATCCATCACAAAGGTTTTGTTATCATCAAAAAGGAGGAGAATGTTAGATCCTAAGTTTTGATGATAACAAAATATCATTATGTATTAAGGCAAGAAATTCATGTCTTGTAAGATTGGATAATGAATGAAAATATTACCAAATGCATTCTACAAAGTTCAGAGGTCATTCCTGTGTTTTTATCTGATACACTTGAGTGAGGGAGCTAGCACTCGAGCATTAAGCACTGTTACACTCAAGCACAAGCGAGTGTTGAACTGGAAGTGTTTGACAGAAGCTATCTCAGACTTAAAAATACCAGGACAACTCGAGTGATGAACTGGTTTTACACTCAAGCATGAAGGTTTACTTTCGAGTGTTTGACAGTGAGCAACTTTAGAGATAGGAAAGCAAATGTCTCACTCGAGCACTGGAAAGTGTTGTACAAGAAGTGTTTACCCGAGAGCAATCCAACTGCATGAACTAAGTTCACTCAAGTACTCATGAGGTCACCCGAGTGAGAAGCAGAAATGCACCCGAGTACAAGCGAGTGAAGTAAAGCAAGTGCTTTCCCAAGAGTCAAACATATCATGCAAATACAAGTGCACTCGAGCATGGAGAGTTGCACTTGAGTGTTACCTCAGCACCCATGAGTGAGAAATCTAACTATCTTAATTTCAGGTGCAAGTGTTGAATCAAAAGGTATATTATGTTAGAATATACCATGCACTCGAGCATGGCTATCAACACTCGAGTGAGGACCCACATCACCTGCAAGTGCAAAATCAAACTCTTGATAAATTAGACACGAGTGTTATCCAGAGATAAGAGCTTATAGTGTAAACTACAAGTGCACTCGAGTGAGAGCATATGCACTTGAGTGAGGACCCACATCACTCGCGAGTATGAAAATGCACTCTCTCAAAATCACATGGTCGTGCATCATAAAAGCAGAAGCTTAACAAGAAAATATGAACAGCACTCAAGTGAGCCCCTCTTGTACTGAGTGATGCTCTGTCAGAAGACCAAAACGCACTAGACTTACAACGATCAGTCCGAATATGGTTTAATTTTATTTATTCATTCTTTATTAACTTGCCATTATTACTTAACATTATGTAACATATATTTTTGGGACGCCTAAAGTAGAGCTTCAACATCCCTAATAAAGGTCTTGGGTTCCTATATAAGGCCGTCCCTAATATATATTAGGGATACCCTGATATCATATCAAAGATGCCAAAATGGTGTCCTTGATATATATATATCAGGAATGCTATTTTGGCATTCGTGATATGGGGGACAAGGACGCATAAATATATCAGGGACACCCTTTGGCGCCCCTAATATATATTTGGCGACCCTCATATACAGGGACCTTTGGTTGCTTAGATTTTTTTCTATTTGTTTGTTGAGGAGTGCTTGATGATGTAGCCTACACAGACATGGAAATTATTTTTAGGTACAACTTTTACAAAACAGGTTGATTGGCAACAAAAAATAAACAATTGAATACAAATATACTTGCTTCTTTACACGTAGACTTGTTGTAACCTATTGTAAACATTGCATTTGTTGATCTTTCCTTTCTTGCTTAATTTTTCAGCATGAGAGGGGTGAAATGTAAGTCTCACAACTAGTGCTCGTTCTTCATTTTGAACAGGCACATATTCGTTCCTCCTTTATTGTGCGTCTTCAATTTTGACCCTTTTTTTAGGTGGTCTTCTAGGTAAGGATTCAATTTGTAGAGGTTTCATGAGGAGCAAGTTTTCAATATTCTAGAATTTTTTGCCCGACAGTAACTCTTTCTTTCATACATTATGTCAATGTTTATTTGCTTTGTGTATTCCATCTTCCATAATATGTATGATACACAGTGCCTACAGGTATACTGAACTGAACATTGTGCCTATGATTACACTGATATGACTAATATGCCCAGTTGGTGGTCTCGAGCCCAGCTGAGGTACAGAATGAGTAGGGGTTGCAACAGCAGTTGGCTCTGAATGTTTTCTAAAAGAGGCAAGTTTTACCCAAGAGGGGGATGAATTGGGTGATGTGATAAATTTTTTGGTTGATTCGGTGATATAAAAGTAATTGTAGATAGAGTAGAGTTGATAAGATTTGCACACAGAAAGTTATACTGGTTCAGCCCAAAAACTAGGCCTACGTCCAGTCCTCAGAGATCAAAACCTTCTAAGATTTTCACTATTCTTCCAAGATTCAGTGGGCTCTCGAAATGCTGCAAGACAACAGTCGTCCTCGAAAGGACTACGAGTAGAAATATTCTAACACCTAGAAATTTCTCTCCCCCTTACGACAAGCTTTACGTGCAAAGACAAACCTATAACCTTTCTCTCTCGCTTACATATACAAGTCTTATGAGCAGCAACGCTCTCTCCTGATTACACCACTGTAAGTCTTATGAGCAGCAACATTCTCTACTGCTTGTACCTTGTGAGTCTTATGAGAAGAAGGTCCTACCAGGAATTCTCTCAACTGCTTCTCTCGTAAGGATATCTATGTTAGAGCAAGCATTTCACCCAAGAGGGGGTGAATTGGGTGATACTAAAATTTTGTTGCAAATAAAAACTTGACGGTGAATATAAAGCAATAAAGAGTAAGGAGAAATATCACCGAAGTGTACACCGAGAGTTATAATGGTTCAGCCACAACCACTTTGACCTACGTCCAGTCCTCAGAGCTTCTCTGAGAGTTTCACTATAACTTCCAAGATTCAGTGGGTTCTTGGCACCTCAGTACAAGCAAGTTCCTTCGCCTGGACACTCGCTCCCCCTTACAAGTTGTAATCCAATCCTAACTCAAGGTTCCACAACCTTAAGTTAACTCAATAACAAATATTGAGTTTGAATGAAATATCTCTCTCACAGAGTGAATAAGAATCACTGAAGCATAGAATTACAAGTATAATATAAAACAGAGTAATGAACTTGGTAATACGTTCATGTGTGTGTTCTTGTTATGTTTCTCTGTTTGGATGTTCCCATATATATAGATACGTTGGTAATGATTGTTGGAACATATTTCTTCATGCCTGTTGGAGCGTGTGCAGCCACTGTTGACTTTTTCAGTATTTGAAAGACATACGTTTGCGGTAGGTGGTGGTAGGTGACATTTGAACGTTGCTTTTGACTTTCCTTATTTGGTAAGATCTCTTCATTGTTTATCTGTGGATATGCTAAGAATACTAATACAATGAAAGGTTAATCATATAGGAAACAAATTAATAAATGTTAGAATGATTTCTGAATTTCTGGACTTGCATACTCGAGTAGTTACTCGAGTATTCATTTAAGTTTACTCGAGTATCATCGAGAAAACTTTGATAAACTGCAAGTCAATAAGCAAATATAACATTACTCGGGTAGTGCATGAAGTAAACAAAATTTCAAACCTTTGGAAATACCTGTTTACTTGGGTACTTACTCGGGTATTGCACACTTTTCTTTATTAGTTACTCGAGTACAAAATTTAGTAAACCCTCAAATAAACTTTAGGTTACTCGATGCTTTACTCCAGTAATGTTGGCAGGATTTCAAGGCCGAGAGCACTTCAAGTTTGATTACCTTATTACTCAAGTCCTTACTCGAGTAAACATAAATTTTCTGCATAGCTTACTCGGGTAGTGACTTGAAGTTCTTTTCCAATTAACTCTGCATACTCGAGTAGTGACTTGAAGTTTTCCTTCTAAGTGATTCTGCATACTCGAGTAGTGACTGGAAGTGAAGGGTGAGAAAAACATTTCATGTTATTCGAGTACTACCTTCAGGTTTTGCTTACCACAGTAGGTTACTCGAGTAGCTCCTCAAGTAACATTGGCATTGATGAAAATGCCGAGAGCAACACATTTCCTGAAATAGAGTAACTCGAGTAGTGACTCGAGTATCATTGGCAGGCTGAGAGCAACTGGAAGTCTTTTACATGATTACTCGAGTATTTTCTCGAGTAACGTTGGCAGGCCGAGAGCAACTCCAAGTGAATTACCTGGTTACTCGAGTAACGTTGGCAGGCCGAGAGCAACTAGAAAACATTTACCTTATTACTCGAGTGCTTACTCGAGTAACGTTGGCAGGTTACTTCAAGTTTGACTTGGTGACTTCAAGTTTCTGTCTCATTACTTGAGTAACTACTCGAGTAACCCTTTAAAAAACTTGCCAATAAGGAAGTTTCTTAGCTTTTTCTCTTGGCCTTTCTTCATTACTCCAATGCTTACTTCAAGTGATGATTTTTCCCTGTTATTACTTTATTCAAACTTATTTGTTTATCACTCTTTTTCATACCATCCTTTGTTATCATCAAAACATGAGATCTAACAATCTACACTCTCAAAGTCCCTTTACCTTGAGATCAAATGGAAATATAATTTGAAGTGAATGCAGACTCTCTCTAAGAGAAAATATGATAAACACTGAACTACAATATGAATACAGAGAAAATATGAATAACAGAGACTCATGAATTTTCCTGTGTGTGTTCTCGTTCTTAGTTCATTATTTGATGTTCTCTGCATCTCTGTATTTATAGTCAGAAGATTTTGTCCGTTGCATGATAGTCATTGTAGATCGGAGCATCTTCACTGTGGAATAGCATGCGTACATTTGAAATATTTGAATGAGATATTGGTGGTACGTTGTAGTGATTATGTCCGTCGTCATTGTTGAATTTCTGTGTATTTCTAATTCAAACGATCAAAGTCATGTTTCACACTTGAAGTATATGATTGATGAGTTGACAGAGAAAAACCCAATGGGAGATAGAGACAGGTTCGGTGGTGAGGGGCTGATTGTAGAAGAAGGTTGAGCTGAGGGGAATGAAGAGTGAGGATGTGCGTCAGATGGTGGAACTAGAGAATAAGCCTGAGATTAGTGGATTGTTAAGCCCCAGTTTAGCAAGATCCCAAATTGTGATTATGGGTTAATGACTCCAAAAGTGGATGTGGTTAGTGATAAATAACCCTTTTGGAGAATATGATGTGATTTGGCACTCGAATATGATTTGTGTGTGTTGTGAGCAGTGCCGAAACCCTGTATTTGAGTTCAATTGTGGATTAACATCCAAATTGACTTAGAATAGAGGGAAGAATTGAATGGGGTATTATGTTGGAAGTGGTGTCATAGTGTGTTTTGATGTCATTGAAATTGGTTTGGAACTTTGGAATAGAAATGTTGCAATGTTAGGTTTCGAAATGTGAATTGTGTTAACATGTTGAGATTGTTGTGAAAACATGTCAATGAGATGTGAATTTGATTGATTTAGTGTTTCCAATGGATTCCTTGTGAAAATTTATGTGGGAATGATGTTTGGTATAAAAATGGAACCATTGGAAGCAAAGATGCAAAATCTGAAATTCTGTCCAGTGAAACTCTATTCTGGGCAGTCTTCTCGTGTGGATTGTTTTACTAGGAAAATGATGTCAGACAATTATGAAACTTTCCAGTCTTAAATTTCACATCCCAAGCTTCAAAATGGACATAAAATTTGTGCCATTTCTTTTTTGGAACTGGGAGATATGACTGTCCAAAGTTTGAGGTCGAAAATGGACTCTGTTTTGGGGCAGTGATGAAATTTGTGTAATTCTGGAATTTTGTGGTGATTTATGATAATGGATCATATTTTTATAATGAATAAGACTTAATAAATTTCATTTGGCTTTGGAATCACCTCATTTCGATTTTTCTAGAATTAGTTATGATTTTTCAAAGTTTGGGCAGAAAATCTGCCAGAAAATCCGAAAATGGGAATTATGACATCATCTCAATAAAGATGACAGCAGCATGGAATTAAATATTTTCTCATCTTCTTCAGCTCTCATTTCGTGCTGAACCAGCTGAAACTAGTGAGAGAAAGTTGAGAGCTCTTAGAGAGAGAAAGAGGAGAAATCTCGCAAGGTAAGCCGATTTCTCCGACGATCTAGCTCCTAACGCGTATAACCTTGCTTCTAAGCTTCTCTTTCATGTTCTTTAAGGTGTTGGAAGCTCAATTTTCATGGTTTAAAAGGGGCTAGGGTTTAGCCATATTGAGTAAAAGCCAGAGGGAGCTTGAGGTAACTTCCGAAACTTCAATCTTTGATTGTTCTGGCTGTTGTGGTTGATTTAATCGGTGAAATTTCACCGGATTGTCTTTGTTTGTAAATTTGGAAAATAAGTTGACCTAGGTGCTATGCTGCCCAAATTGATACTAAATGGTAGTTCTAACCCAATGTAATGGTCAATAAAATGGTTAGGAGTAGAAAGGAACGCGTTTACGGAGCCGAAACCTAAAAACCCCAATTTTTCCTGGGGAATTGAGAATTTCGGCCAAGCCTAGTTTGGAGGGCTTAGAGATGGATTTTCAATGATTTGATGATTCCATTGAGTTTAGGAGAGAAAATTAGGTGGGGTTACAGTTGGTCACTTTTTCAGAAAAGGCTGAAAAAGCATAATTACGAAAACGCCCCTGAAACCCTTAAAGTGGGGCTGCCAAGGGTAAATTTGTAAATTGACATTGAATTTGATAATTCTGAGTTGGGAAATGGATTACTTGGGCGAAAATATGTAAGAATAGCCCATGTCAAAGTTTCAAGAAAAGTACAGCCGGACCGGGTACGGCGGGGCCGGGCCGGGTCCCCAGGGGTATTTTAGTAAATTTTCAATATAGCCTCATATAGCCCCCAGAAACACTATGGAAGTGTCTAAATGGTACATTTGACATTGTAGGATCAAATGTGAAGCCCCGAGTTGCTGGCACGCAAATCGAGGAGAAAAGACTGGAGGTAGGGGACTTACCTTACTTGCATGTATTTGATATCTTTGCTTGTGTAGTGATGTATGTGATTACTTTACTTGATTGTGTAGAGCATATTTGAATAAATGAAGCTCTGTTTCTGTTTTACTGTGGCCATAGTTTTGTTACATGAAATATTGAGCATGCAGAAATATCATTATGGGGCATGCATCTAGATAAAGCTAACATATCATACACATAGCATCTATCATGCATGCATTATGGTATCTGTTTCCTACTGAGATTCTCTCGAATCTCACTCTCCCCTACCAACAATTTAGACAGGGCAAGTGGCTCGTGGAGGGAGCGGCTAGGACTCCTTTGAGATGAGATTGTGTAATCCCCATTTGAAGAATTGTAATGACCAATTGTACCCTGTGTGTCTTTAGCGAAGGTATGTACCCGGGATTGCCGGGAAGATTATGTTGTGCACTCTGATATTTATATGAATGTGATTTATCTTTGTGTAGTAATTGTATTCGAAATGTGAATATGAGACCAAGTTTATAAATGATTTCGAAATGCATTTTTGAAACCCTATCATGCGATGGGTTAGTGAATGTTATTTGATTATTATTGGTCTCTATTTCATTTTAAGTGAGTATTTCAAATATAATTACGGAGGGGGTTACACCGACGGTAAAGGAGCTGGGCTGTTTGTGGAGGAGGACGGGTCGACGGTGGAGGAAGCTCGGTGGTGAGAGAGGGGTGTGCCGCGACGGTGTGTTGGGGTGGAGTTGTGAAGAGTACGGTGATGGTGGTGTGTGTGTGTGGAGCTGAAGGTCAAAGAGAGTAGAGAGAGCTGAGAGAGAGGTGAAGGCGGAGTGACGATGGTGAGGTGGGGTCTGGGTGCAAAGTTTCAATTACTGTTTCTAAGGAAGCAGTTATTGAAAATTAACCACAACTGCTTTTTAAAGACAGTCGTTGAATCTACGGGATTCAACGACTGTTTTTGAAAACCAGTAATTGAATTATCCTGTTTTAGAGAGAGAGCTGAGAGAAAGGTGAAGGCGGAGTGACAATGGTGAGGTGGGGTCTGGGTGCAGAGTTTCAATTACTGTTTCTAAGGAAGCAGTTATTGAAAATTAACCACGACTGCTTTTTAAAGACAGTCGTTGAATCTACGGGATTCAACGACTGTTTTTGAAAACCAGTCATTGAATTATCCTGTCATATTTACAGCCTTGTCACTGTATTATTTTTTACTAGTTTTTTTTAAAACGGTTGTGAATTGTTGTCGTTGAATCATCTATTTGTGGTAGTGTTTACATGAAGGGATATATAGCCAATTTCAGTTGAGCAAAATCTAACAAAACCATAGCTCGGTAGAATCTTATATTTCAGTCTTTCAGTATAATCATTTTATAACTAACCAAAACATGGTATCAGAGTATGACATCAGAGCATAGTATCAGAGCTTGGTATCAACATTAGATTCCAATGAAGTTTGATTTATTAAAGGTTTAATATAATGTTTTGTCCTTATAGTTTACCTTTATTTTGATTTTGATTCATATAGTTTCAAACCATCAGTTATGGTCCCTCAAGTTTCTTTTTGTTCGAAACGTTATTCTCTATAATTTAATAAGGATCTTAACAGTGTTAAATATGATTATGTGACACAAGCACTGTCAATTATACTAATATGGCTTTATGGATTGACAAGCTAACTTTGATTCTTATTACTTACATGGCTATGTGATGAATTAAAAAAAAAAGCAAAATCAGGGACAAAGAACTCTATTATGCTGATACTACTCATCATCATCTTCATGTAATCTACTGTCATTTCCACCATTGCTCTTCTTCATCCTCTACCCCTCATTCAGATCGTGATATCAAAGTTGGTATCAAAGCATGGTATCAGAGAATGATATTATGTCCAAAAAAATTTTAGTAGATGGTAGTAATACGAATCCTCTGCTGCTTCCACTCTTTAACCCATTCACAAGTTCAATTTGTGATCTCAAACCAAAACTTGAGAATGAAACTTCCTTCTTATCACTACCGAAAGCCAGAATTCACAAATATTAGTAAAGTAATGACCCAGAAAGACATACAATTTGCTGATTAGTAACATCGGGAAATGGTTTCATACCCTATTATATAAATATTTAGAGTTTTCTAACTATGGTTACATTAAAGAATATGGTCTAATACTCCACACTTTGATAAAATCACACCCTGATACCATGCTATGATTCCCACCCGATACCATGCTTTGATATCATTTTCTAATTAGGGATACAAGATAATTAGAGTGAAAGGTTTTAATATACGATAATGTGTTTGTTTTTATTGGACCTCGTAATTAATGTACAAATAGTGGGAGAGAGTTTTTGAGATGTTATAGGTGGTATCAGAACCAGGTTCAAGACTATGTACCAGCAAAGATGCTACTAGAGGGCCCAAAAGCAAAGAATATTAGTCATCATTTTCATAATATATTATAAGTCATTATTTTACTTTAGATTGAGTTTCTTGTGTTCCTTCACAAATTCACGATAATAGATTCAATACCCATATTTTAATATTAGAATATCAAATCATATGATAACCTCTTAGTTGTCTTAATTCTCTACTCATAACGAATTTCAAATTGTAGGATTGCATTAATGCAATGAAAAAAAGATTAAAATGGATAATCTCAAGTAAGTTAGATAGGGTTGTATGTTGAGTCATCACTGACCCACCAAGGGTAACTGCTAATGCAACTATGAATCATTACTCAAGTTTAACTTTTTCTCCAATAACCTCACAATTTTATATATTTGAATTTGAGAAGAAATAATAATTTGAAATATGATATTCCTGTTCTGATCAGTTCACACTTTCCATGCTTGATCTAACGTTATTTTCGCAGTTAGTCAAATGTATCTTGCCGTGTTGGAATTGATGATATACAGAAGTATATGGGAAAAAAGTATTAAACCTTTTCAATTACACTTGAAACCCAAGAATTAAAAACCCAAATTTTGAACCCTAAAATTAGAAACTCACTCCTCTTAAATGTTTCCATTAATGTACATATTGACACGTCACTACTAGAAAAAATGGTTTTAACGTCCCTTTTTTTGGCCTTTTAATGTCTGAAAACAGAGGGACGTCTATCTAAGGGTCGTGGAAAAAACGTCAATAACGTCCGTAAAATAGGGAACATGAAAGGTAGACTTTAGACGTCCCCAGTTGGAACTGGGGACGTCTAAGGTGGCCTTTAGATGTGCCCAGTTTTAACTGGGGACGTCTAAAGTGTTGCCACCCACTCTACCACGTCCCTTTTTATTTAAGGACGTTGAAAGTTTTTTTTAAATGGCCTTTTTATATATTGCACTGTCTGGAAAATGTAAACTGCAGAAATAGGATTCCAACAACAGAATAAAAAAACAGCAGTTCAGCAGAATGGAAACAACAACTTGAAACACAGTGATCAACCCAAGGCTCTACTACATGCAATAATTTTAAGGAGTAGCAAACTAATTAACTAACAAACCACACAAACTACACAACAATCTATATCCAAGTCTGTTATTGCACTAAAAAGACTATATCCAAGTCCCCAGTTTGTACAATAACCAAGACTAAATCCAATCTATATCCAACAACAATAACGCTAATTATATGTACAATATATAGAACTACCACAAAAGTATGTCCTACACAAACTGCTAAGTCTACCACCAAAATAGCAATTGTCTCAGCAAGCTAAGTCTACCACCAAAATAGCAAAGATAAAGCTCAAGCACAAATCACACTTAAATTCCAGCCGAGAATCAAATGCATTTTACTAAGCATTCACAAGTTTAGTTAGCTAACCTGTTGCTGAAACTTTAGAGGGAGATGACCCACTGTGGTAAGAGGGAGGCCGACAGTGGCGAGAATGAGAGAGAAAAGTGCAAACCCAGCAGAGCAAAGATGGCGACGAGCAACGCTATGGATGAAATAGAGGGTAAGAAAGACCAAGAAGAAACAGGGGATAGCCGTATAGCAAGATTTGGAGAAAGAAGAAAAAAAACAAGAAGCCCAAGGGAGAGGAGAGCACGAAGAAGGGGATGACGGAAGTGATGAAGATGGGAGGAGTGAAAGAGTAAAGTAAAGGAACTCATTCTGACACTGCACATGCACCGGTCATGTCGACCAGTGCATGTGAGGTAGCTTTAGACATCCCCAGCTGGGCTAGGGACGTCTAAAGGTCCCTTTAGATGTCCCCAGACCAGTTGGGGACATCTAATGTTAAGCTTTAGACATCCCCAGCTGGTCTGGGGACATCTAAAGTTGCCTTTAGACGTCCCCAGGCCAGCTGGGGACGTCTAAAGTCAGTTCTTTAGGCGTCCCCAACTCTTCTGGGGATGTCTAAATGTTTTCTAATTTTTTTTACTCTATATGATATGCTGGGCGGAAATGGGGGTCTTTAGACGTCCCCATTTTGATTGGGGATGTCTAAAATAGTCTTTAGACGTCCCCATTTTGATTGGGGACGTCTAAAACACTTTCTACCATATTCAGGCGTGAGATTCAATTATATTTGACACGCCAACCTTTCCAATTTCCATCTATAATTACACATATGTCACCCACCAATATTTTGGGTGTCCCTTTTTCAAAAAGGGACGTCCTTTAGGGTAGTTATAAGTATATTTGTAGTAGTGCGTTAAGACTAATCCAGAATATACATTTGTCTACTGAATCCCAGTGGACTATATATATATATACATGTATATATAGACCTAGTTTAATTAGCCCTAAAATTGTGTGCTCTAATTCAGAAAAACCCAGAAAAACAAACTTTTTATTTTTGAGAATGGATCTTTCTTTGAGTGTTGAAAGTGGCTCAGATGATGAGAAAAGCACCGCAAAAGCTCGTCTTATCATACTAGAAAGAAGAGGTCTTCTCATCGTCACACTGCTCTGCAGATCCAGAGACTCTAAGAGTAATTTATTTAATTTCTCCTCAAACAAATTTTATTTTTGTTTTGTTTATTGGTTAATTCCTTGATTGTTTCTTTAAAATCCATGATTAATTGCTTGATCATCTGAAAGGTGTTTCTTTGTTTTGATCAAATATAGCCAAGGGCGCAAAGATCGGCAATTTCAGATTTCAATTTCCTCATGAGATATGGTTGGTGACCAGTTTTGTGAGGAGAAAGATGGGATCACACGAAAATTTGCGTCTAATTTGTTTCCCACATATATTACGAAATGATCTAGATCTAATACTAACAACAAATACTCTTATTATAAGAGATCTACCCTAAATATCAAGTCAAATTTATGTCGGAGTCAAATTTTATATATTTTTATAAATATTTTAATAATTTATATTTTAAAAGAAAAAGAAAAAGAATAAAATTTTTCTAACTATAAATTTTAGAAAAAAAATTGATTATAGTAGATATTAGATAGATGGGAGGAGAGATTGCCTTGGTTCTCCCCAAATATAAAACATAAGAAATAAAATCCTAATTTTAGAATAATTTGGGCAGTCCAATCACCATGTTATTGCAACAAACCATCTAATTTGTGTTCACACGAGTTTATTTCGATCAAGATTAATTTATTTTAACATCCATCTAACTCTTGTAAAGTTAGATCATTCAGATCAAATTTAAACAGATCATTCAGATTAAATTTAAACAGTTTAGATCATTCAAATCAAATTTAGATAGTTTATAACAGCACCACCTAGTGGCTTGATGTTGTAAATTAATATAGCTTAAATCATATCTTCAATTTTTTTTGTCACTTTTACTGGTAAATATTCGATGTTTTGTCCCAATTTAACGTCTCAGCCCTTTAACATCAAATGATGTAGGGTTTTAGCTCTAAAAATGAACACCCTATCTACATGATAAACTGACTTCGAGACTTCCTTTATATAATTATAAGTCTCAAACAGTACCTAAATGCATCTACTTATGATCTGGATCTTCCAACGTGAAATTATTGTCATGCGAGAAATAGGCTTATAAATTCTGCTTGTAACAAGTCATTTCATTTACGTTTCCTGTTATTTTTTTATTAACAACAGAGCTTACGAGTTTTTTGCTCAACAAAAAAAATAGAGCTCATCAGTTTAAATGAAATAAAATAATCATATTTGCCCGAAACAAAAATTTGACTTCATCCACTTGCCTAATGAAGTTTTTCCATTTCACTCTCATAGCTCTCGTCTCCTTGTTTGCCGCACGACTGCCAGCAATTGCTCGACACAACGTATATATATAAGTCAAAATTTCACCTGAAATCAAACTAAAAAAAAATCATGTTATTAGTTGATTAATATTGTTTGATTTTTTTGTTGTTGAATATATTATTGTATTTATCTAATTAATGTATGTAACTGATATCTCACAGGTAATTAAATTGAGAAAACAGAGATAAATTATAGAAAATGATGTAAAAAGTTTCTATTTGCATGATACAAAAACACAAACCTTGACTTATAGAGATATGTAGAGACATAGGGTCTATTTGCTTAACCCAACTAATGAGTCAGTATTTGATAACTCATCAGCCTACTTAACCCATCTTAACTTGTTTTGACGGTTCTCTAAATATTCAGGTGATTGATGATTTGAGTGGGTAATTACAATTGTTTCAAATAGCTACGTGTATAGAAAATTTCAAAAATTCAACGTGGCTTATGATAGAATTTTTTCTTTTTAGTCCTTTTTCACTCAATGGAAGGAATTTACACACAGATCTATAAAATATAAAGAGTTGAACTCAAAGCCACACATTTAAGACTTAATAGACACATATCTAGAAGCTATGACACTTCCTATTATAAGTGCCATAGCTTTTGATGCAGTTATTATTGACATAATAGACATATATACTCATCTTCCATCAAACCTGCGGGCTATGCAGAGTCAATGATGATGAATCAATATAAGGGAAAGAAATAATTTTACCATGTCCCACACATTGCACTAATGAATGCCAATAAAACCTCGTCATTAGTATCTAGGCATCCAAACAGTCTGATTTCCCACTGATCAGCCCAAGCATCGATTATTGATTATCTTTTCTATTTTGCGCTTCTCTTTCGTGGCTATTAATCATTCATTCCCTCCTTCTCTAGTTGTTGCCGATAAGTGCATGCGTAATTTGATTAAATGATAATATAGTAATTAATGGAGTTTTGTTAGAGAATGATTATTAATTGACGTTACATGCATTCATCATATGCATCATTAGGTGAATAAAAATGTGGGTAAACTACTACTTAACATGACTCACAGCACTATTTCATTTGCAAGTGAAAATTAATCAAGCCAGCGAGGTCAATATCAACAAGCACCAGCCGATGTAAGTGTTTTTTGAAGTAAGAAGTCACACAACTTCTCCTAAGAAAGATATGTAAGTGATGTAGACCTATAATTGAACAGAGTATGAACAAATTATAGTTCATAAGGAATGTGTCAAATTAATCAAGCAATATGAAAACACAATTACTGGATCATATGTCAATAGTTGAAGAAGCCTTGACCTACAGAGAGCAAATAAATGAGAACAGTGGCAAACCTTGCTGCTGATTCCAAGATGCTGGTGTGCTGAAAAAGAGACGTGCCTTTCATGTAATGTCATAACCTATGGTATCAATGTTTATTTTGATCCAACCTCTTCCAACACAATTTCCAGCACTCACTACCTACAAACATTAGAAGCCAAAAGATTAGCCACAAAAACTTTTAGGAAGAGAAAGAGGGGGAAATAGGAGGTCTGCTATACAAATTATACACGTAAATGATTCTTGATTCAGGGAAATATGGAAAAGAAAAATTATGCCATAAGGGACACAACAGTGAAAACATATGTAACTATGCGGACAATAGTTTAACAACATTTAGTTAAATATACCCACGACCACAAACTTTAAAATCCCTTCCTTCTTCGTTTATTGGCCAAGAAAAAAAATCCTTTCCTTCTGCTCAACTTCACGGTAAAAATATATCTTCACAACAAAGTATCCAACAAAATATGTCTATGAATAAACGGTGTAGTTATGAGCTTACTAGTAACCAGTTGAGGATAGTACCTCGAGTAAAAGAACTCTGAAGATCAATATTATGGTCTTGCCTCTTCTTGGCTTCATTGCTTTCCATTAGCTGTCCCGTTTCTCCTTTTTTTTTTATGGATAATATGGAAGGAAAAATAAGCCAGATGTCTATGAATAAATGATGTATTTATGAGCTTACCAGTAACCAGTTGAGAACAGTATCTCGAGTCAAAGAACTTTGAAGATCAATATTATGGTCTTGCCTCTTCTTGGATTCATTCCGTTCCATTAGCTGCCCCGTTTCCTTTTTTTTTATTTGGACAAAAAAGATGAAGAATAAATCATCATATTAAGACAAAAAATAATCTGAGCAAGTGAAATAGGGGAAAAATTATTTCCAATGCTCATAAATCAACAGCAAAAGAGAGATATACCATGTTAGTGTGACAAGAACCTTCAATATTGTTACCATATTCCATCTTCCCTAACTCTGCTTTCCATAGGACCACTGCTATTCGCAATGATAAAGTCTCCAATTTGTTTAGGTAAATTTGAGTCTGAATATGTAGTAGACAGAAAAAATCAGACGAACATATTAGGTGAGAGATCTTTGAATTCTTGAAAGGAAGCGAATCAGGCGAACATATCAGGTGACAGATCCTTGATGCCAAGAGAGCGACGAGGTGGGAGTGGGGAGAAAAGCTAATGGAGGCCATGAGGAGGTTGGAATGTTGAATAGTATCATATGAGAGAGAATAAGCAGCAGAATACATTTGAAAACCCTAGTGCCCCGTTTGGTACATTAGAATTAGAGTTGGAAAAGTGGAAGTGGAAGAGGAATCTAAAAATAAGTTGTTTGGCACAATGCAATCCAATTCCACATGGAACCTACTTCCATCAAATTTGATGGAAGTGAGTTCCATAGCCCCTCCTATGGAATTGGGTTGAGTTTCATGGAAGTGAAAATTTATTCCAAATATACCATCTAATGTTTAATCAATTGACAACTTTACCCTTCATAATTATAACCTACATTAGTCCCTTATCCCTCATCTTTCTCTAACCCATGCCTCTCCGTCCGACCAACTTCGATGGCCTCCTTCTTCGGGGAAAATGTTGGTGAAAAATTTCACCAACAAGCAGCATCCACTAATAGCTTTTCTTGTTCTAACACATGCTTCTCCTATTCTAGTGTTAGATATTTGATCTCCACTGAAACCCATAATCAATGGAGGTGGATTGGAGGTCTCTGAAACCCATCACCGACACCGTCTCTCGCACCGTTCACCTTCATTGTCATCTACAGCACCCATTGTTGCACCTTCTTCAACATAGATGTGATCTTCATAATGGGGAGTTTGGAATGTGATTGATCTTCATAGCTAACAAAATCTGGTTTTTTTCTTAGATTTGCTTTTTGTTTTAAAAAAAGAATATTTCAATATTTCAATAGTAGGTATTTTGATTTTGGTTCCTGTGTTTCCAAAAGCCATAAAAGAGGAGGAAATGGTTCTTTGATGTTGATTCATGGTTATGGTCGTGTGTTTGGCCATTTGGTTTCCCTAATTCTTTATGATTTTTTTTATTTAACGGTGATCGGTGACTATGATTTTTGCCTAACTTATTTCTTTAGTCATCGGTGTTGTTTCTTTGGTGTATGACAATGTTCTCCTGCGGTAGTTCTTTCAGGGCAGGAGGCTCTTTCTACATTTGGGGGTAAGTTGGTCATTTCATATTTAAAGTAAATGTATTAATTAAAAATTTTATCATACTTCCATAGCCATACCAAACACAATTTTATCCTCACTTCCACTTTTTCTTCCACTTCTACTTTTATTTCTACTTCCACCTTCATTAAAAAGTCTTCTACTATACCAAACGAGGCATAGAACTGATGGAAATGAGAATTGAGAAGGCGGGGATAAGTAAGCACTACTCATGAAGGCAGGATTTAGACAAAATTTTGGGATTCACCCGCCTTCCTAGCAGATTTGAATTTCAAACATCAAACAATCAAACAAAAACCACAAAAGCCACTCTATTTTGACCAAAAGGAAGAAGCCACGTGACCGAGTGAAGGAGTGAAAAAGCTAGTTGAGGAGCCTGAAGGTGATAATTTAATATTGTATGAGCCGATAACTTGGTTTGAACAGTATTTTTGTGAGAGGAACCATGAACTAACCGCCTCATTGGTGGAATAGTATTCTAATTTATATTGATGTTATCATGCATGGTTTATAATTTATAGAGGGTTAAGGGGCAAAATTACCCATAAACTTCTTCTTACAACACATGCATCACTATAAATTTTTTTTGGGGGTAAAAGTGATTATAAAATTTATAAAAGGGTGCAATAGTGACAACTCCGTTTATTTTACCAAACATGTGTGAAATTTACTGTCTCTTGTGACACGTTGCTGCATAGGTGGAATTTAATTGGCAAAGAGAAATTGAGACATGGTAGGTGGAGAAGGTTATATTTGTGGGTGTCTCCATTAAAGTAGACACCAACCATCTTCATCATCTTTATAGTCCAGAGGGAGCTGCAACATAGGTGAAAGATTGAATGAAGGTGGATTAAAGATTGCAATCGAGACAGAAGACAATGGCATCATCTGCATGTTCCACATCACGAAACTGCAAGAGCAGGGTTGTTTTGATGCGACGACATAGTAAGGAGGAAGATTACGTGAACGTGATGCCTTGAAGTGGGAACGGTGGTGATAGGTTATGTGAAGAGCTTGAGGTTAATGAAAGTAAAATAACACTACTATAGAATATAGAATCTACTACCCTAAAGGATGTCCGTTTTAAAAAAAGAGAAGTAAAAAATAAAGATGGTGGTATTTTTGTAATTATGGGTGGGAACTGGATAGCTTTAGCAAATTGGGGATGCCTAAAGTAAACAAATATTTTTTTTACTTTAGACATTTTCAATTCAAATAGGGACATCTAAAGTCTCGAAAGTCACACTTTAGACGTCTTTATTTAAATTGGGGATTTCTAAAGTAAACTTTTTTTAATTAGGGACATGGCATCCCTGATATCATGTACAAGGATTCCAAAATGGCATCCTTGATTTAAACTTTTTTTAGACGTCCCTATTTGCATTGGGGACGTCGAAAGTAAAAAAAAAAAATTGTCAACTTTAGGCGTCCCTAAATTAAATTTGGGATGCAAAAAAAAATTAACTGATAGTATTTATTTGTTAGTTTTATGCTCTTACACTCATCTTTCTCTTCTTTTTGATTTAAATGGAAGACCCTTCCCATCGCCTCAACCACAAGAAGAACCACTACCACCACGCCTTTTAACTCTTGCTTCGTCTTCCTTATATGCTCTTTTTACTTTTGCTTCTTCCTTTCTCTCTCTTTTTTTCACCTCCAGATCTGTTATGCTTTCTTGCCATTTTTTATTATTTTATCTTCTTTCTCTTTTTTCTTTGGATTTCTTTTCTATTTTATCTTCTAACTCATGTTGTTATGGCTTGTAGATCGAGGCTCTATGTGAATCTATCAATATATATTTATTTGCTGTTTTGTTTTTCAAAATCGGGACAGTAGTATGTCAAGTTAACATATAAGGTTCAGCAGCATAATTGTAGCAATCTCTGAACTTTTTTTTTAATTTCTTAATTTTGGAAATATACAAAGTTAATCTCTTAACATTAATATATATTAGAAAGTACTAAATTATTTAGTGAAGTAAATTAAGAAAATACGAGACACCTGGACACGCAATGCATTTTAATGATATCAAAGAAAAAACCTAGGAATTAATTACTATAGTTCAGTTTAATGCATTTTACAATTAACCTCTTAAAGCCTGTCGCATAATATTTCCAATTGTGCTAAACTCTCCATTCTTCAGTGCTCAGAAAGACTGTCCAATATTTCAGTTTTAGCTCCTTTCACAATTATAACAAATGTCAAATCTAAAAATCTTTCAATTACAAGAGATGCTCTAAATTTCCAAACTTGATAAATTTGTCAATATTAACACACTACTACAAAAAGGGGTTTTAACATCCTAATTTTGGCACTTTTAACGTCCAAAAATGGGGGGGGGGACGTATATGTTGGGGGCATAGTATGTTTTAAGAAAAGACGTCCCAAATATCAATTTGGGACTTCTAAATTCCCCCGAGGATGACTTTAGATGTCCCAATTCTTAATTTAGGACGTTAAAATGTTAGATTTTTTTTATACCATAATTTACATTCTATATTACCCAGCGAATTCAAATTGCAAAAATAGAATAGAAGATAGATTCATAAACCACAATGTCCGTTACAAAATGGTAAGGACATCCAGCACTACAATCTTTACTATATATACATATAATAACAACGCATACAACCTACTACTATATATATCAACAATAACAAACAGAAAGTGTCAGAACGCTGTCATCATACAACTACAACTAATATAAATGAAAAGTTCACTGCTCTATATGTTGAAGAAGATGTCCAGCCAAAAGGTCTCTGAGCAAATCAAGGTCTTCACGTAGGTAGGCATCTCCATTATCAAAAATCTGAAAATTAGAAAATAAGCTTTGATGAAATGAATCAAGCAAATGAATTAATTAGCATTTCAATTAGAACACCAAAAATATTATCATTTGAGAATGAAGAAGCGATTACCTTTTCAAAATCGCTAGTAATTCCACTTTGAGTGATGTTATACATATAAAGTATAACATAATATCCGCATTCAGTGTTGCCAGTTGTCGAGGGCACTTTAAATCAAAGGAATGCAATTGGTTGTTAAAATTAATAAAGGTATGTCTAAAAGGACCATCAATGAAACAATTAGAATCAAAACTACTTACTATCGGATAAAACCACTTTGGCTTTTTAACAACTATACCCTCGCGTGACCCGCCTAGGACTCTATATGTTTGAGAAGCACTATCATGAAAATAAAAATGAACAGAAATTAGAACTATTCATTTTTTTAAGAGTCAATGAAATAAAAACAGAATAACTTATGTGTCGAAGACGGATTTTGTATCTTTGTCTGGCTTTTTACTCAAGGGATCAAACCAATAGACTACGTTGTGGCGAGGACATATAACACACAAACTCCAGTGGCAACTATAACAACATGTACAGATTAAAATGAAGTTAGATGACAAGACAATTATTTATTAAACTTCTTAAATTGACAAAATGAAAATATGAACCGTTGAACAATGGGTGCTAGATAACAATGAAGTTTGGTCTCTCCCATTGCGTAGCCGACATAGTGAGTCCTATGCGCCACAGTATTGGTATCCCCTATCATATTCGCAGGGCATAAGAATCCATACCAATCACGTCTTTCCATGTTTGTGCAGAGACCGTGGAAGATGCTATAATAGAATTAAAATAAGGAATGAATTATTGAAAGTATGAAATCAAAAAACCACTAAATGAATTCTATGGGAAAATTGAAAAGAAACTTACCAGATTACAAATTTCACCCAGCCTGCATCTATCTCCTCCAACCTGATAAATTGCCTGAAATCTATATTGTCAATCGTGTAGGGATACTCCAATGTAAGGCCCACAATCACTTGAGGCATCTTCAAGTCAACCTATTTAATGCCCTTGTAGATCTGTTGTAGCTATGCTAAGTAGGGCTATTTCCTCGCATCTTCGTCATTCGTTTAGAATATCAAAAAACAAATTGTTATTAGGATGCCAACAGATTCTCAATAATAGTAAGGTAATTCCTACCATTGGAGGTGTTGCATCTGAACCAATAAGAGTGTGAGGCCAAAGGATGAAAGATCCTATCGCCTGACCTAACGTGCTAACCTCTGGATCAGGAACAGGGATGGTTGTACCTTCTTCCCCCTTTCTAACACTCGTCACATTCACCCTACGAAAATCCTGCAGAATTTGCTGAAGATGGTGGGTGGGAGCACGTGTGTGAATGAGAGCATCGGCAACAACACGCAACAGTTGATCATCCAAATAGAGGGTGGAAGGGTCTCCCGACACTAGAGTGGGGAAGGGTCCCAAGTGGTTCCTCCAGAGGGTTGTAACTTCCTTTGGTGCTATTGAAGGCTGGGGATTCCTGAGTTCTATGCTTGTCCCTTACCCTTTACGCTTCGAACATCTTTGCCATTTCAAGTTGAAGCTCTGGCAACAGCTCTTGTCGGAGCTTTTCGCGAAGGTTGGCCTCAAGCTCTCATTCGAGGTCCTCTCAAATATTGGCCATAAGGTCCTTACTAGGTCCAGCTTGTGACGAATAACGTGAGTCTCATCCAAAATACCTCACGGCACTACTCCCCATGTCTCTCCTCGAACACGACTAAGGTCATCTGCCTTCCCAATAGCCATTGACAAGATGTCTATCCATCTACTTGGATTGAATGAACCTTAGCTACTCTGATCTTCCAGTTTGTCCTGTAGCATACAGTTTATCGTAAATGTATCAAAACCACCCACGATATGCAAAAAATTAGGTACTTATGGTATAACTACTTACAATCCTCGCAGCAACCTCAGCAACAGCCGGATTTATGTACTTCCAAGCCTTAATCCTCCTTGTTTTCCATTTTTTGTGACGTGGAGAAGGTGTCGGTGGCTGGATAACAACACTAGGATCAAATTCTGTGCTTCCTTCATTTTCTCTAACTCTTCTTGCATCATTTACCGCTCAAGCTTCCGATATCCACCACGAGACATGTAATGTTGATATTTATTTTCTGATTGCCTCTATGCATTTGCTGTACTTAATTTCTATGAATGAAAAACAACAAAAAATAAATCAACGATATCAAGTATATGAAAATTAAAAGCTCTATATCATGATGACAGAACTCAAGATCTTCCCATGATGCCACAAACAACCTCTAGTCCTCTGGAGACAAATACGAATAATGTGTACATAGATCCTGACCCCTAAGGGCCCCTTGAATGTACCATGTTGTTAGCTTGTTCTTGAAACCTTTCCATCGTATACGAACCTCATCCATCCAGTTCCTGTACATCTCCCTGGTGTCTGGGACATCGTATGTTTGCTGCAAGGTAAAACATAAGATTATTATATTTGAAACAATAAGAATAAAGCTACAATTACCATAGATGCATCAAAACTTATATACCAAAAGTTGCTGCCAAATCATGTCTTTCATTTTTGGGGGAACCAATCTCCAATTATCGTAGGTAATACGCACTTTGCTTTGACCCAAAAACCCTATGTAGCTAATGAAGTGGTCTTCCTTAGGACCAACTGGATTCAGATTGTCATCGAAGTCTATATATAGCCTCTCTTGTTGATGTTCATGACGTGCAACTAATGTTCCCATCTTTGTATAGCCTCTAACCCTCCTTCTTGCAATGGGTTCATCTCTAGGCCTTTCGTAATCTCTACGCCTTTCGTCATCACTAGAGTTGTCCATATTCCTGTTAACACAAAAAGCATCATCAGAAACATAAATAAATTGCAATAAAAATGAAATAAACTGAGCAGGAGTAAAAAACACACAGTTCTCATTTATAAATTAAGGTCTTATTCTATATTGTTTCCTATAGTCCTTTACTATGGTCATTTCTTACAGCATATTCGTCATCATCTACCAATTCTACTTCATTTGTTTAAGGTGGAGTTGTTGTGAAAGGTGGTGTGTCATCAAGGTTGAAGGTCATATCACCATACTTCTGTTTTTCACTTTTAAGGACAATGGACATGTTTTTGCTCGCAGGATCGGTGACATAAAACACTTGTTTTGCCTGGCTTGCTAGAATGAAGGGCTCATCTCTATAGCCAACTCTTCGAAGATCGACTGAGACAAATCCAAATTGTTTATCTATTACCACAACATTATTGCTAACCCACTTACATTTGAATAAATTAACTTTGCGCTTCTTGTATGTCATCTCCCATATTTCTTCTATAACTCCATAATAGGCCATAAACGCTAATATGGGGTTTTTGTCTCTCAAACTGGAAAAGTGCATAGCTTTAGCTTCTACCATGACCCCACTATTTTGCATGGTACTTCTGTCATCTTGCTCTTTCGTATAGAAAGAATAGCCATTTATATCATAACCTATCTAAGTAATGACCTGAAATGAAGGCCCCCAAGCTAGCCACTCGATTATCTTAGACACACCGGTCTCGTACAAAACCTTTTCCTCGAACCACTGCATGAATGTCTTGTTTTTCTCAATAGCAATCTGCATGTCATTCTTCCTTAGATTTTTGTTCTTCAAAGTCTTTCTGTGTTCATCTATGTAAGGTTGAACTTCCTCCATATTATTCAGGATATACAAGTGGGCTTGCAACACCTCTTCACGAGGAACATTCTTCACTTTTAGTCCTCGTGTTCCCTTGCTTCTCCCCTCTTCATGCTGAGATTGTTCCTTCTTCCCTGACATATAATCTTTGCAAAGCTCTATAGCCTCCTCAACTACATATCTTTCTACTATTGAGGCTTTTGGTGGATAAGGATTTTTAGAATACCCTTTTAAGATCTTCATGTATCGCTCAAAAGGGTACATCCACCTTAGGTAAATTGGACCGCAGAGCCTTACCTCCCTTACCAAATGAACTACCAAATGCACCATTATATCAAAAAATGAAGGAGGAAAATGCATCTCTAGTTGTGACAAAATAATGTAACCCTCATTTTCCAGTTCATCCAACTTTTCAGTGTCAATGACTTTGTTACAGATAGCATTGAAGAAAATGCACAATCTTGTTACAGTGGTTCATACTTCATCTTTCATTATGCCTCTAATAGCTACTGGTAATAGTTATTGCATCAACACATGATAATTATGGGACTTCATTCCCACTAACTTCAAATCGTCCATTGAGGCACATCTTCTCACATTCGAGGAATACCCTTGCAGCAGCTTAATTTCATGCAAACACCCACACAAACTTCTTTTCTCTGCTTTTGATAGTGTATGCACTGCTGGCTCCATGTATGCCCTCCTACCATCATCTCTTAGTTGTGGATGTAACTGTTCTCTTATCCCATATCAACAAGGTCTAATCTCACACTAATCCCATCCTTAGTCTTCCCTGGTATGTGCAAAAGTGTACTGATAAGGCTATCACAAACGTTCTTCTCCATATGCATCACATCAATACTGTGTCTCACGTCAAGCGAACGCCAATATAGAAGATCAAAGAAAATGGATCTCTTCTTCCTTATGTTCTTCTCACCGCAATCTTCTGATTTTTACCAAAAGGGACATTGATACATTCTACTCGACTGTAAACTTCCTCTCTGGTTAATGACTTTAGAGCCATTCCATACTTTGGTAAGCCATTAAAACGCTTTCTTAACCTACGATATGGGTGGAACCGATGAAGAAACCTCTTATGGCCAAGGTAGACAGTTTTTCTTCCATACTTTAGTTGATGGAAGTTTGTGTTTGCTTCACATATTGGGCATGGTTTATGACCCTTAACGATGTACCCTGACAAGTTTCCGTACGCAAGGAAGTTGTTTATCATTGTGAAAATCATTGCACGTAGCTTGAAAGACTCCTTCTTATAAGCATCAAACACATCTACGCCTTCCTCCCACAACTTCTTCAAGTCCTCAATCCAAGGCGCCAAATAGACATCAATATCGTTCCCTAGCTGTTTTGGTCCAGAAATCATCATAGATAGCATCATATACTTGTATTTCATACATAGCCAGGGAGGCAAAGTTGTATATTACAAGGAAAATTGGCCACACACTATGTGTGCTAGTAAGAGTTCCATACGGATTGATGTCGTCTGTGCAAAGCCCAAGCCGAAGGTTTCTTGGCTCGCTACCAAATTGAGGGAACATTTCATCTATTTTTTGCCATTGTGGAGAGTCAGCTGGGTGCCGAAGATATTTCCCATCAGATATTCTCTCATCAGAGTGTCATCTCAACTTCTTCGCTTTTGTTGCAGTCGCAAACAAATGTTTAAAACGTGGTATTATTGGAAGATACCACATAACCTTTAAAGGTTTCCTTTTACTTGTCACATCGCCACAACTACCATTTTTTTCACTTTGTATCATGCAGTTTTATACTTAGGACACTTACTAATACCTCCATACTCATTTCTGTACAGTACGCAGTCATTAGGGCAAGCATACATCTTTTTATACTCCATACCCATCGTAGACAGGATTTTCTTAGCCTCATACATACGATTTGGAAGTACATTATCCTCTGGAAGCATATCACACAATAGTTCAAGCAGCAACCTTCTTCCACAATCGGCCCCTCACCGCCAAACCTGTCTCTATCTCTCGTTGGGTTTCTCTCCGTCAACTCATCAATCATTGTCTCTTTACCATCGACCCATCACCACCGGCCCCCTCACAGCTCACAATCGACTGAGCCCTTTACCGTCACCCACTCATCACCGCCGGTTGTTAGATCCCATATGTTATGATGATAACAAAGATTGGATCAATAATATAAAAGAATTTGATAGCAAATAAATGAATTTTGAAAAATGTAGCAAAGCATTACTTGTAGTAAGCACTAGAGTGATGAACCAATTCTGTGAAGGCTTACTCGAGTAGCAACTCAAGTAAGGGAAGCAATTACTCGAGTAGCCACTCAAGTAACCAAAGAAAATTTCATCCAGTGAAGCACTGCCAAATTTTGAACAAAGTTACTCGAGGGAGTACTCGAGTAATATGCAAAGTTATATAGACCAATCCTCGAGTAGCTACTCGAGTAATATGATTTTCAAAGGCATCACTCGAGTAGCCACTCGAGTAACTAGGTCAAAAATCTTCTAGTAGCTCTCGGTCAAGAAATACAACACTTTGCTCGAGTAGCCACTCGAGTAACCGTGTAAGAAAAAGGATTTACTCGAGGGACCACCTGAGTAATCTGCGGAGTTGTTCAAGGTATTACTCGAGTAGCCACTCGAGTAATCAGAAAGCAAACTCTTGGCCAATAATTTGATCCAATTACTCGAGGGAGTAATCGAGTAATATGTAATCCACTAGAGGCACCATACAAGTAAGATGTGAAGAAAATTGAAGACCACTCGAGTAGCCACTCGAGTAACCATATTACCACAGTCAGCACCTGAGTAACTTGTTAAGGTAAAGACAAGGCCCCTCGAGTAACCACTCGAGTAATTAGATTTTTTAGAGATTTACTCGAGGCACCACTCGAGTAACAATCTTGATCACTCTAGTAGCCACTCGAGTAAGGGAGTCCAAAAATTATGTTTTTGATCAAATGTTTATTAAATTATTTTCTATATGATTAACTCTTCATTGCATTAGTATCCTAAGTACATTTATAGAGAAATGATGAAGAGATCATGCAAGAAGAGTAAAGTCAAATAAAGTGTCCGAACGTTCACCTACCGCTGCCTACCACAAACGGATAGTTTTGAAATTCAAAGAACAGTCAACCGTTACTGTGCGACTCTAACGGACATGTTTGAATTTCTTCTAATGGATATTACCAATCATCTATATATATGGAGCATTCAAAGAAAAGAAGACAAGACATAAGAACTGAGAACACACATCAATCAATACACTTAGTACTTTGTTTTCTTATACTCATTCATTGTACTTAAGTGATTATATATTTGCTCTGTGAGAGAGTTTTTCATTACAAACTCAATATTTGTTATTAAGACAACTTAAGGTAGTGGAACCTTAAGTTGGGGATTTGAATACAACGTGTAAGGGGGAGCGAGTGTCCAAGTGAAGGAACTTGTTGTGTACTGAGGTGCCAAGAACCCACTGAATCTTGGAGAATATAGTGAAACTCTCAGACATGCTATGAGGATTGGACGTAGGTCAAAGTAGTTGTGGCCGAACCAGTATAACTCCAGGTGTATACTTCGGTGATATTTCTCTTTACTCTCAACTGGTTTAAATATTTTGTCGATTATCTTATACGAAACAAAATTTTTGGTATCACCCAATTCACCCCCCTCTTAGGTGAAACGCTTGCACTAACATTTGGTATCAGAGCGTAGGCCTTCTTATTAAGGTTTAACAGCCTAAGAAGGATCCAATGGCAAGCATGGGTGAAGGCATTCTTCCCGATGGAGCTTCTATCACAAGACCTTCAGGTTTCAATGGTGAACACTTCTCATTCTGGAAAGTAAAATTCATAGTCATCATAATGGTTACTGAATATGGGCTATGGGATGTATTTGAGAGTGGAAACTACAAACCTGAAAAGATTGTAGATTCACAAAGAGTTCCCTAGACACCAGCAGAATATGATGAGAATGACAAGAAACTTAATACACTCAACATCAAAGCAATTCTAATGATTCAAAGTGCCTTGAGTCAAAATAAGTACTTCAGAATCTGCACACTCCCAATAGCTAAAGAAATGTGGGAAGCCTTGGAAATAGCTCATGACGGAACTTCGGGAATAAAAGAAAACCAGATCAATACTCTGGTTACTGAGTTTGATTTACTTTGAATGAAATCAGGTGAGTCGATAACTAAATTTGAACTTAGATATACTCACCTTGTTAATCAACTTGCAGCACTTGGAAAAATCTATGATCAATATACCCAAGTATGAAAGATTTTAAATATTCTTTCTAAAGACTGGGAGGCAAAAATCACAGCAATTGAGGAAGCAAAAGGTGAATCAATGCGATTGGTTGCTTCTCTATTCAGAAGTCTTTATGAATATGAAAGCAAATTAAAGTTCAAACAAGAACTAGATGATATTGGTGACAAGAACAAAAAAGGTCTAGCACTAAAAACAAAAGAAGAAGAACAAGATGAAGATGAAGAGCTTGGTGATGATGAAATGGGCCTAATCATGAAACGATTCAGAAAGTTCTACAAGAAAGGCCAAGGATTTAAAAACTTTTAGATAGGAGGAACAAGTAATAAAGAACATATCATCTTCTATGAATATGGAAAGCTAGGACATTTCAAATCAGAATGTCAAGAACTGATTGAGAAGAATAAAGAAAAGAGAAAAGGCAAGTTCTATAATAAGAAGAAAGCCTTTGTATCTACCATATGGGGAGATAGTTCTTCTAACGAAGAAAGCGATGAAGAGGAAGTAGCCAATATATGTCTAGTTACTCAAGAGAAAACAAAAGAAGAGATATGTCTTAAAGCATCCAAAAACAACAAGTAGTACATAGACAGTGGATGCTCTAGACATATGACCAAAGATTTCAAAAGTTTTACCACATTGCAACCTAAGGAGGTGGAAAGGTAAAATTTGGAGGAAATCAATCCAAAAAGATAGCAGGAATTGGTGAAATTAAAATCGACAAAGGAATACAAGTCAAAGATGTATATTACGTTGAAGGCTTGTGTCATAATTTGCTGAGCGTAAGTCAAAGTGCAGATAAAGACAACTGGATAATATTTGATTCAGAAGAATGTCTGATTGTCAACAAGAAAGACTTACAACTTGATAAGAAAAATATCAAGAAAAAGCTCAGAGCAAAAAGGGAAGGTAACTGCTATACACTTGATATCAATAGAAATAACTTTGAAAATTGTTTTCTGAGTAATGCCGATGAAAGTTGGTTATGGCATAAGAGACTAGCTCATGTCAACATGCACTAACTAGGTAAACTACCCAAAAAGGATTTAGTTATTCGATTACCCAAAGTAAGTTTTAAAAATGATTTGATTTATGATGCATGTCAAAAGGGTAAACAAACTAAATCATCTTTCAAATCGAAAAATGAGATTACAACAAATCAACTACTTCAATTGATATATATATATGGATTTATTTGGTCTAGCAAGAATTAAAAGCCTCGGTGGCAACTTATATTCATTGGTCATTGTTGATGATTTCTCTAGATTTACATGGACTATTTTTCTGTCATCAAAGGATGAAACTTTTGCAGAATTCATTGTTTTTGCCAAGAAAGTGCAAAATGAGAAAGGTATGTCCAATATAGGTATCAGGACAGATCACGGTGGAGAATTTGAAAATCAAGCCTTTGAAGAATATTGTGATACTAATGGCATTGATCACAATTTCTCTGCTCCAACAACACCACAACAAAATGGAGTCGTGGAACGTAAGAATAGAGTGCTCACTTAAATGGCTAGAGCAATACTAAATGAAAAGAACGTGTCTCAAGTTTTCTGGGCCGATGCATTGAGCACAGAATGCTATATTTTAAACAGAGCCTACATTAAAACAAAACTTGGAAAGACACCATATGAGCTATACAAAGGAAGGAAGCCGAACATGGCTCATTTACACATCTTCAGTTGTAAGTGTTTCATTCATAATAATGGTAAAGATAGCTTAGGAAAATTTGATTCTAGAATAGATGAAGGAATTTTCCTTGTATATTCTAACTGAAGTAAAGCATATAGAATTTTCAGTAAACGAACATGTGTTGTTGAAGAATCAATTCACGTTGTATTTGATGAACTTGAATCCTCTGACAAAACTATTGATGATGAGAAGGAAATTGTTTTAAATCATGAAAGTGGTCATTCTATTTCTAAATCTCTTACTCCATAAGTTGATCAAACTAAGGGAGAAGATCAGTCTATAGAACAACCTAAAGCCTGGAGATACAATAGGAGTCATCCCCTAGATCAAGTCATAAGAGATGTAAATGAAGGAGTCAAAACTAGAAATAGAATTTTCAATGAAGTTAGTTTTTTTCTGCCTTCATTTCTAAGATTGAACCTTCTAACATTGAGAAAGCCCTATCAGACAATGATTAGGTTATAGCAATGCAAGAAGAACTAAACCAATTTAAAAGAAATCAAGTTTGGGATTTGGTACCCCGACCTAAGGATCTTCCTATCATAGGCACTAAATGGGTATTCAAGAACAAACTTGATAAATATGCAATTATTGTTAGAAACAAGCAAGATTGGTGGCCAAATGCTATAATCAAGAAGAAGGATTGATTATGAGGAAACATATGCTCCATTAGCTAGATTGGAAGCTATACGAGTACTCTTAGCCTTTGCATGCATCAAAGGATTCAAACTTTATCAAATGGATGTAAAGAGTGTATTTTTAAATGGCTACATTATGGAAGACGTATATGTAGATCAACCCCCAGGTTTCAAAGATGTAACCAAACCTGACCACGTTTTCAAACTCAAAAAGGCTTTGTATGATTTAAAACAAGCTCCTAGAGCATGGTACGAAAGGCTCAGTAAATTTCTTATTGATCAAGGTTTTGTACGAGGAAAAGTTGATACAACACTTTTTACAAAATGAAAATGTGATGATATATTAATTGTGCAAATATATGTTGATGATATAGTTTTTGGTGCTACTAACGAAACTATGTGTAAAGAATTTTCTGAGATAATGCAGGGGGAGTTTGAGATGTCAATGATGGGAGAATTAAATTTCTTTCTCGGTTTGCAAATCAAACAAAGAAAGAATGGGATTTTCATATCTCAAATGAAATATTTGAAAAAGCTATTGAAAAAGCATGATTGGATGAAGCAAATGGAACGGACACACCCATGAGCTCAACCACATTGCTTGATGCGGATGTCAAGAGAAAAGATTACAACATAACAAAATATAGAGGAATGATTGGATCATTACTCTATCTTATTGCAAGTAGGCCTGACATTCAATTCAGTGTAGGTATGTGTGATCAGCACCAAAAGAGTCACATGCTGAAACTGTCAAATGAATCTTCCGATATCTTGCTGACATGCCAAAATTAGGTCTCTGGTATCGCAAAGGAAGAAGTGAATATCTAGTTGCATACTCAAACTCTAATAATCATGGAGGATACAAGACGGACAAAAAGAGTACGAGTGGACAAGGCCAATTTCTTGGAGGCTCACTTGTAACATGGTTTGGCAAGAAGCAAACTACAATGTCTCTTTCATCAACGGAAGCTGAGTATGTTGCAGTATCAAGTTGTTGTGCACAAGTAATATGGCCGAAACAACAACTCCAGGATCTTGGTATTTATTTAAAAGAAATACCAATATACTGTGATAATACTAGCACGATAAACTTGGCAAAGAATCCCATTTAACATTCCAGAACCAAGCATATTGATGTTAGACATCACTTCATCAGAGATCATATCCAAAAGAAAGATGTCAAAGTGATATTCATTCCAACTCATCTTCAACTAGCTGATATCTTGACAAAACCTCTTGCAAAAGATCACTTTTTACATATTAGATGAGAATTGAGGATGGTAAATCCCAATGAATTGTAAGTTATTTAGTGTTTACAAAATGTTAGACGATGTTATTGATTAATGTTTTGATGATTACTAACTTAAGCATCGGAGTTTCTAGCAATTTGTTTTACAGGATCATAATGATCTGTTTTAAAGTATAATAGTAGAGGTTAATAGAGGACAATATTACTGGAGTGACAACCTTAAGTAATGAACATTACTAGAGTGAGAACTTCAAGTAATGAGCATTACTGGAGTGAGAACTTCAAGTAATGAGCATTACTGGAGTGAGAACTTGAAGTAATGGATGCATTACTCGAGTAGCCACTCGAGTAATTAACTTGGAAATGTGCCAGTGAAGCATTAATTTCAAATGAAACGGCACAACGGTTGGAAATGAACAGTCAGAAGGTAAAGAGACAGCTTACCCGAGGGAGTCCTCGAGTAAAGTTCATCATTGCTCGAGTCAAACCTTCAGTGAACCTAGGTCCATATTTCAAATTTGCTGATTTTGAGCTAAAATCTATTCTAAAGAGTCATCAAATAATCGAGGGAATATACATGGATAATTACAATATTATTCATGCCAGGTACGCTCTCAAATTTGCTGTATTTTAAAATTTTTTGGTATTGTCACTCGGGTAGCTACCCAAGTGATGCTGATGATCACTCGAGTAAGCCCTCGAGTGATGTCGGGTTCTAGGTTATTTCAACTTGATACTCAATCATTTTTCACAAAATCTCCTAGAGTGATTCTCCTAGTGCTCTCACAAAAACTTTTCAAAATCCTTTTCACTTCCCATAACCGTCAAAACCCAGTGATTTACACCTTAAAAACCCTCCCAGATTGTTCAGAAATTCTTGCCCTACACTCACGACGCATGTCTCTATTTTTTAGAAATATTTGATTCTCACAAATCACAATGGTGAGGACAAAATCTGTCAATCCTAGCACTCCTTCTGAGTCTTCTGAACCATATCAACCCTCTGATTTACATTCCTCTCCTCCTACCAAGAAAAGGAAAATTTCTACCAAATCAAACCCCAAGACCAAGCCGCAAGCCAAACCTAAAGTGAAAGGGGTTGTGATTAAGGAACCCATTACCACAAGAGCTCAATCCAAGAAGAGTTCACTTCCTGGAAAAGGGAAAAATACAAAAGAGCTATCTCCTTCTTCCTCTGATTCATTCGACACACCTACCTTTACTCCTAAGCCTATGAAAAAGCCTAAGGTTAGTGAGAAGCTTACCAAAGTCATGTTAGGCATGCTTGATGAAGCTTTTCAATCTAAGAAAGCAAAGAAAGGGCAATCTTCAAAACAAATAGAAGAGAGGGATGAAGAAATTACATTCCCTCAAAAGGGATTCAATGTAAGAAAGCTTGAGGAATCACAGAAGTACCTGAGTCATTTTGCAAGAAGAAATGTGTGCAAGATGCACTACATCGACTACAAGGTGCTTCAAGAGGTATTGAAATTCGATCTAAGTCCCTACCTTGATTCCTATATGCCATGGTTATCTGTCAAGCTTCCTTTTTGCACCAAAATAGTGAGACATTTCTATTGTAACCTCGAACCGATTAATAATCCCGTTAGGAAGTCTGTGGAAGAAGAGATGACCTCTGAGGTTAGAGGACAAAGAATTCTAATCTCACCTTCTAGAATCAATACCTGGTTAGGAATAGAAAATCCTCCTGATGATGATTACCCTAACCTTAATTCAAACCAGATATTTTCTATCCTTAGACCTGGTAAGATATTGGGACCTCTCAACTTCAATCCAAGTGATATGAGTGATTTTCATAGAGTCCTATGGTATATCTTGTAATATCCCGAATTTTGAGACTCGAGGCTAGAGAATAAGCCTGAGATTAGTGAATTGCTAAGCCCCATTTTAGCAAGATCCCAAATTGTTATTAGGGTTTAATGACTACAAAAGTGGACGTGGTTAGTGATTAATGAACCCTTTGAGAGAATATAAAGTGGATTGTAATCGCTTGTGTTATGAGCAACGCCAAAACCCTGTATTTGAGTTCAATTGTGGATTAACGTCCAAATTGACTTAGAATAGAGGGAGGAATTGAATGGGATATTGTGATGGAAATGGTGTCATGTTGTGGTATTTAATCATTGGAATTGATTTAAATTGGATTGGACACATTGGTTGCAAAAAATTGGAAATGTTGTCCAGTGTGAATTCTGTCTGGGCAGTCTTCTCGTGTGGACGTTTTTACTAGGTAAATGATGTCAGAAAATTATGAAACTTTCCAGTCTTAAATTTCACATCCCAAGCTTCAAAATGGACATATAATTTGTGCCATTTCGTTTTTGGAACTGGGAGATATGACTGTCCAAAGTTTGAGGTCGAAAATGGACTCTGTTTTGGGGCAGTGATGAAATTTGTGTAATTCTGGATTTTTGTGGTGATTTCTAGTATTGGTAAATATTTTTCCTATAAATAGGACTTAACTACCTTTCATTTGGCTTTGGAATCACCTCATTTCAATTTTTCTAGAATTAGTTATGATTTTTCAAAGATTGGGCAGAAAATCTACCAGAAAATCCGAAAATGCCAATTTTGGGAATTATGACATCATCAAAAGGCAAGATGACATAAGCATGGAATTAAAACATCTTCTCATCATCTTCAGCTGCTCATTCACGCACAGCACCTGAACATAGTGTGAGAAAGTTGAGAGAGTTTAGAGAGAGAAAGAGAAGAAAAATCACAAGGTTTGGAAAGCTCAAATTTGGTGTTTTGAAAGTTAGGGTTTTCAGCCATCTTTGAGAAAAGCTAGTGGGAGCTTGAGGATCGAATGTGAAGCCCCGAGTTGCTGGCACACAAATCGAGGAGAAAAGACTGGAGGTAGGGGACTTACCTTACTTGCATGTATTTGATATCTTTGCTTGTGTAGTGATGTATGTGATTGCTTTACTTGATTGTGTAGAGCATATTTGAATAAATGAAGCTCTGTTTCTGTTTTACTGTGGCCATAGTTTTGTTACATGAAATATTGAGCATACAGAAATATCATTATGGGACATGCATCTAGATAAAGCTAACATGTCATACACATAGCATCTATCATGCATGCATTATGGTATCTATTTCCTACTGAGATTCTCTCGAATCTCACCCTCCCTTACCAACAATTTAGACAGGGCAAGTGGCTTGTGGAGGGAGCGGCTAGGACTCCTTCGAGATGAGATTGTGTAATCCCCTTTTGAAGAATTGTAATGGGCAATTGTGCCCTATATATTTTTAGCGAAGGTATATACCCGGGATTGCCGGGATGATTATATTGTGCACTCTGATATTTATATGAATGTGATTTATCTTCGCGTAGTAATTGTATTCGAAATGTGAATATGAGATCAAGTTAACTAGATTTTAAAAGGTATTTTTGAAAACCCCATCATGTGATGGGTTAGTAAATGTTATTTGATTATTATTGGTCTCTATTTCATTTTAATCACGTATTTCGGATATAATTACGGAGGGGGTTACATATCTACTCTAGAGCCATAGAGAATAAATCCAATAACTTCACTCATTTCATTGAGAGAGACTTCAGAAAATTCGCCTCAGTGATCCTCAAAGAGCAAAAAGACTTGGAAGAGTATATATTCATTGAGATCAAGAGGTATTGGTATGAGGGAAAACCAACTACTCCAATGCCTTATCCTCAACTAATTTCCTTGTTTCTCAAGAAGAACAAGATTTGGTATTTGGAGAGTAAGGAGCCAATTGAGAGGTTAGCACCAGTAGGAAAGAATCAAATCAAAAAGCTAAATATTGATATTCCTTTGAAGACACCTCTAGAAGCAAGTCCCAAGAAAAAGAAGAAGACTGACACAGTAACAAGCTGAATGGATGACACACAGTCTTCTGCTCCAGCCAATACATCTTCTCAATCCTTCTTTAGTGCCGTAATGCAAACATTCATGGAGAACATCCTGAGGAGTTTCCATATTGATATTGCGAATACCAATACGAAATTGGTAACTCATATGAATGAGAAGATGGGACAACTTGTGGAAAAGATGGATAAGAGGCACGAAGAGTTTCTTGCTTAACAACATGCCCAGAGTGAGCTTCTGAGATCCATTATTGCTAGACTTGATGCTATGGCATATGGATCCTCTACTCCTGGTCCTTCTGGTATTCCTGAGCCCATACCTATCCCTAAACCAGGACACTCTATACCCACTGAGCATAGACCCTCTGAGAGTGGACCTAGCAATGTGTTGTTCTCTATGCCTAACCCTGACATATCCGAGCCTATCACCTCAGCCTTTTTAGCCAGAGCCCATATCTACTCCTATTGCTTCACCTGCACGCACTGAAGAGGTGCTTGAGTCTTCACCGGTTGCTACAGAGGAAGTAGAGATTACTTCTATGGTTCCTTATCCTTTATCTCCGGTGAATCCTCCAGAGGATCTTTAGTTACCGCCAGTGAACCTTCCTAATCCTGAACCATCATCTTCAGATCCTTCCAGTTCAGATGGTTCATATGAATCATTGGTGTTTTCTATCACTCCTATCTCGGCGGCCAAGCCACCTACTCCTCCTCATGATTGATTCCACCTTTGTGATGAAGATAAAAAGGGGGAGAAGAGCCTGAGTGATTTTGTGTGATAAATGACTGAGTTGATTGGGATTTGGATGTATGGGGCTTTTGGGTGTTTTTCAATTTTTTTTAGCTTTGAATTCTAAGTTAAGTATTGAACTTTTATTTATGCAATTTGCTATGCCCTTAAAGTTAAACTTCATTGTGAAATTTTATTGCATTATGGAACTAATGTGTTTTCAATTGTGTATATAAGGTCAACAAGTAAAGAACAAAAATTTTGAAAAGATCTCTAATAAGTTATTTGAAAAGAGTTTTGAAGTTTAAATTCAACAAACGATTTCATATGAAAAGAATTTAAGAAGCATATGTTTCAAAACTCAATTTCAAAAACCTTGTTCAAAATCACCAAGTTTTGTCATCATCAAAAAGGGGGAGAATGTTAGATCCCATATGTTTTGATGATAACAAAGATTGGATCAATAATATAAAAGAATTTGATAACAAACAAATGAATTTTGAACAATGTAGCAAAGCATTACTTGGAGTAAGCACTGGAGTGATAAACCAATTTTGTGAAGGCTTACTCGAGTAGCAACTCGAGTAAGGGAAGCAATTACTCGAGTAACCACTCGAGTAACCAAAGAAAATTTCACCCAGTGAAGCACTCCAAAGTTTGAACAAAGTTACTTAAGGGAGTACTCGAGTAATCTACAAAGCTATATAGACCATTACTCGAGTAGCCACTCGAGTAACATGATTTTCAAAGGCATCACTCGAGTAACCAGGTCAAAAATCTTCCAGTAGCTCTCGGTCAAGAAATGCAACACTTTACTCCAGTAGCCACTCGAGTAACCGTGTGAGAAAAAGGATTGACTCGAGGGACCACTCGAGTAATTTGCAGAGTTATTCAAGGCATTACTCGAGTAGCCACTCGAGTAATCAGAAAGCAAACTCTCAGCCAAGAATTTGATCCAATTACTCGAGGGAGTAATCGAGTAATATACAATCAACTCGAGGCACCACTCAAGTAAGATGTGAAGAAAATTGAAGGCCACTCGAGTAACCATATTACCACAGTCAACAACCGAGTAACTTTTTAAGGTAAAGACAAGGCCACTCGAGTAACCAGATTTTTGAGAGATTTACTCGAGGCACCACTCGAGTAACAATCTTGATCACTCGAGAAAGGGAGTCCAGAAATTATGTTTTTGATCGAATGTTTATTAAATTGTTTTCTATATGATTAACTCTTCATTGCATTAGTATCCTAAGTCCATTTGTAGAGAAACGATGAAGAGTTCATGCAAGAAGAGCAAAGTCAAATAAAGTGTCCGAACGTTCACCTACCGCTACCTACCGCAAACGGATAGTTTTGAAATTCAAAGAACAGTCAACCGTTGCTACGCGAATCTAATGGACATGTTTGAATTGCTTCTAATGAATATTACTAATCATCTATATATATGGAGCATTCAAAGAAAAGAAGACAAGACACAAGAACTGAGAACACACATCGATCAATACACTTAGTGCTTTGTTTTCTTATACTCATTCATTGTACATCAGTGATTATATATTTGCTTTGTGAGAGAGTTTTTCATTACAAACTCAATACTTGTTATTGAGACAACTTAAGGTAGTGAAACCTTTAGTTGGGGATTTGAGTACAACATGTAAGGGGGAGTGAGTGTCCAGGTGAAGGAACTTGTTGTGTACTGAGGTGCCAAAAATCCACTGAATCTTGGAGAATATAGTGAAACTCTCAGAGACGCTCTGAGGACTGGATGTAGGTCAAAGTGGTTATGGCCGAACCAGTATAACTCCCGGTGTACACTTTGGTGATATTTCTCTTTACTCTTAACTGGTTTAAATATTCTGTCGATTATCTTATACTGAACAAAATTTTTGGTATCACCCAATTCACCCCCTCTTGGGTGATACGCTTGCACTAACACCAGTTACTACCTCTAATCTATAGAAGAGGTAATTTCTATTTTCTTTCCACTTTGGGTTTCAGTCTGATGATTGTGGGTATTAAGCTTGAACCTAGTAGACATTCATATCTGCCCTGTTTTTGACTCAGTCGTAGAGCGCTCATGTTTTAGCATCTATTGACTCAATATTGAGGTTTCTTGAATTCAGAATGGGATTAGTTAGATGGTTTTGATTGGTTTAGTTAGGCTTGAACTGATGTGGGATGGTTTGAGTATTAATGTATTCCCTTGGTTGCTTGGGAAGTTCTCTAAATTGACAAAACTTTGATCTCTATTGTTTCTGGCTAACTTTGTCTATGCGTGGTTTTCATGAGAACTAAACTGTATTACTAACTTCTGAAGTCTGAACACTTGAGGTTGCTGTTAAGACTCTATTTCTAAGTTTATTGCAAGAGTAAAATGCAATTTTACAACTCTATTTTGGTGATTATGAGAATTGAAAGGGTTCTTCAGTTCTCAACTTGTTTTTGTTGTGATAAAGGTTTACAACACAAATTTCACTGGCCATTTAACTCCTGTTATAAATTTATACATTTGTTTGACGGTGAGCTTTATAGATATAGTTGTCATGGAATTACTAATATATAAGAAAGAAAAGAAAATAACCATAATATTTCTTCTCATGCTTATCCAATGCAAACTATTATGTTTTGAATTTTTGTCGCAGAGTTCATGAGGGGCGTGATCTATGTAGCTAAGCGAAGCAAAGCTTTCTCCCCTTACAAGTGGGAGAATGTTGTAGTCCTTCATTTTCATTTTTCATGCTTTGATCTCTAATACTGGCAAGGTTAATGTTAGAAACATCCATCAATTTTTCCTATTCTCCATGTTAGTGAATTTATAGTCCAAGAAATTCCTTTGAGGGCTTAGGATAAGTTTGTAAAAAAATTTGGATAACTTGTCAATGTAACCTTGGATGTCAAGTTTTTAACTATACCTTTTCAGTCTACAATTCTATCAAGTTGCAGACCTTCCATGTTTATTATGATATGTCTTTGTAATAATTCTAACAATAGAGAGAGAGTTGAGAGAAGAAAAGAGAGGAGAAGGTAATAGGAAATAGAGAAACTGAGAAATGCACACTGAATTACTTTATTGATGTTTACAAATCATAATCTGAATGCAAGGTTGGTGTGGATCCAATTTATAAGCTCAATACCTCTCAACTAACTATGATTTCCTACCATTTTCCTAAATATCTTTACAACTCTTATTACCATCACCTGTATATAATTACAATTACCCAAAAAAATTATCCCTTTTGAGGACCCCAAACTATTCATAGCAAACATCAATAGGAATTGCTCAGTTTAGGATTCCCAACAAGTATTTAAGAATCCCAACAAGGAATTCAATGTTTATTGTAATACCCTGAATTTTGAGACTCGATGTTAGAGAATAAGCCTGAGAGAAGTGGACTGCTAATCCCCATTTTAGCAAGATCCCAAATTGTGATTAAGGGTTAATGACTTAAAAAGTGGATGTGGTCAGTAATAAATAACCCTTTTGGAGAATATGATGTGATTTGGCACTTGAATGTGATTCATGTGTGTTGTGAGCAGCGCCAAAACCCTATATTTGAGTTCAATTGTGGATTAACATCCAAATTAACTTAGAATAGAGGGAAGAATTGAATGTGAATTATGTTGACATGTTGAGATTATTGTGAAAACATGTCAATGTGATGTGAATTTGATTGATTTGGTGTTTCCAATAGATTCCTTGTGAAAATTTATGTGGGAATGATGTTTGGTATGAAAATGGAACCAATAGAAGCAAAGATGTAAAATCTGAAATTCTATCCAGTGAAACTCTATTCTGGGCAGTCAGTTTGTGTGAACGTTTTGAATGATCAAATGGTGTCTAAAAATTCTGAAACTTTCCAATTATAGTGAACATCGCAAGCTTCAAAATTGACATATAATTTTTGCCATTTCGTTTTGTGAACTAGGAGATATGATTGTCCAAAGTTTGGGATGGAAACTGAACTCTGTTTTGGGGCAGTGATGAGTTTTATGTAATTCTGGAATTGTGTGGTGATTGTAAGTAATGGCCAATATTTTTCCTATGAAGAGGACTTAAATATCTTTCATTTGGCTTTGGAATCACCTCATTTTGAGTTTTTTAGAATTAGTTATGATTTTTCAAATTTTGGGTAGAAAATCTGAAAATGGGAATTATGACATCATCAAAATAAAAGATGACATCAGCATGGAAATTAAAACATTTTCTCATCATCTTCAACTCTCATTTTCGTGCTGAACCAGAAGCCAAGAGAGAGAGAAAGTTTGAGAGCTTTTAAAGAGAGAAAGAGAGGAGAAATCTCACAAGGTAGGTCAATTTCTTCGGTGAATTCGTACCTAACGTGTATAATCCTTCTCCTAAGTTATTCCTCTATGTGAATTAAGGTCTTGAAGCAAGGAATTTCATTGTTTAAAGAGGCTAGGGTTCAGCCATAAGAAGGATAAGCCAGAAGGAGCTTAAGGTAACCTCCGAAACTTCAATCTTTGATTGTTCTGGCTGCTGTGGTTGATTTAATCGGTGAAATTTCATCGGATTATCTTTGTTTGTAAATTTGGAAAATGGGTTGGCCTAGGTGTTATGCTGCCCAAATTGATACTAAATGGTAATTCTAACCCAATGTAATGGTTAATAAAGTGGTTAGGAGTAGAAAGAAACACGTTTACGCAGCCAAAACCGAAAAACCCCAATTTTCCCCGGAGTACTTGTATATTTCGGTTATGGCTATAAATGGGTCTTAGAGTTGGATTTTCAATTATTTGATGGTTCCATTGAGTTCAGGGGTGAAAATTAGGTGGGGTTACAGTTGGTCACTTTTTTGGAAAAGGCAGAAAAAACATAATTACAAAAACACCCCTGAAACCCTTAAAGTGGGGCTGCCAAGGGTAAATTTGTAAATTGACATTGGATTTGATAATTTCGAGTTCGGAAATGGATTCCTTGGGCAAAAATATGTCAGAATAGCCCATGTCAAAATTTCAAGAAAAGTACAGCCAGACCGGGTACGGCCGGGCCGGGCCGGGTCCCGGGGGTATTTTAGTAATTTTTCAATATAGCTTCACATAACCCCCAGAAACACTATGGAAGTATCTAAATAGTACATTTGACATTGTAGGATCGAATGTGAAGCCCCGAGTTGTTGGCACGTAAATCGAGGAGAAAAGACTGGAGGTAGGGAACTTATCTCTCCTGCATGCTCTGATAACTGTATTATTGTGTTGATGCATGTTATTGCTTTGTTTGATTATGTGGAACATCTATGAATGATTTGAAGCTATGTTTCAATATGTACTATGGCCATATGTGTGTCGTTCGAAGCATTGAGCTTATAGATTTGTCATTGTATGTGTGCATGAGTTATGTGATGCAAGCATGTCATGCATTAAACACTTATCTTGCTTGCATATTGATAATGTTTCCCTACTGAGATTCTCTCGAATCTTACCCTCCCTTACCAACAATTTAGACAGGGCAAGTGGCTCATGGAGGGAGCGGCAGGACTCATTCGAGATGAGATTGTGTAATCACCATTTGAAGAATTGTAATGGGCAATTGTGCCCTATATATCTTTAGCGAAGGTATATACTCGAGATTGCCGGGATGATTATGTTGTGCACTCTGATATTTATATGAATGTGATTTATCTTCGCGTAGTAATTGTATTCGAAATGTGAATATGAGACCAAGTTTATAAATGATTTCGAAAGGTATTTTTGAAAACCCCATCATGTGATGGCTTAGTAAATGTTATTTGATTATTATTGGTCCCTATTTCATTTTAATCGCGTATTTCAAATATAATTACGGCAGGGGTTACATTTATTCCGAAGTAGGTACAGGAAACTTGGGAATTTGATGAATTGTACGTCTTTCAAAAGGTTCTCTTGATAGCATGCATAAGCTGGTTCTATTTTGGAAGACTGTTTTGACATGTACTTTACTATAAAGTGAAATCTTGTGCAGGAAAATATGCAAATGCAAGAAGGAAAGATTATTACAAAATAGTGAGCTCCAACAGTAACAAACAATGTTAGATTAAAAATTCAACAAAATTAGAATTCAGAAAGTCATTGATAGTATCTACCCAATGTTCCTGTGCACTTTTATCTAACTTTAAAAATTTACAGGTCTGACTCAAATATATCATTATTCATTCTGTTGGCAGTCAATAGTTGATAGCCTTAGCCACGATTCGAGAAGGAAGAAACTGAATATATAATACTTCATTTTGATATAAACTTCTAATTACAATCAGGAGAAAAAAACTATACACAAACACATATTAATAATTAACATCTTTCAACCAATTTCAGACTTGATCGTAAAATTTGTTAGATAATTTTCAATCGATGCATATTTTACTTCAGATGCAGCCCATCTATTCAAGGACTCTAACAGGAAAAGGAATTAAAGAACTTGTCGTGCTGTAGTCTTGAAGTCAGGATGCCAAAGCCAAGACTCATCGAGGACTACCCCAGAAACAACAGGCTCTCCAATAACCCTTTGTCCTGTAATTTTAAAGCAAGTGATTAAGCTTCCAACAACTAACATATCAAGAAGAAAATGATGAAGGAAATTCAAATAAGAAGGTATTCAAAGACAATTAATTTAGCTGTGAAATCTAATTCTAAACATAAGCAATTACATAACCATAAGTATATAGTTGACAATATACAAGGCACACTTTTTATCTTAAGGAACTTTCTTTTGAATTTGAACAAAAAAGAATTGATTTTTCTCTTTAGCATGACAGGATAATTTCTCTAAAGTAAAGGAACTTCATCAATATAAGGATAACCATGGTCAATCACATTTTAGCAGTAAGGTCATCAATGTTCACTACTTGCTGCACATATTGAACCAGTGATAGACTCTGTCAAATTGCCAAGATACAAATAAAAGCTTTCCTAGGTGGAGTCCATGGAAGACCACTACTTTGCAAAATTTCAATCCATGTCAGAGAACGAACAAGATGAGAAAGAAAACTAGATACAAATGTGATAAACATTAAGCCAGTAGAAATAGGAAGGGACAAAAATATATTGACAAAATATTCTCACTTAGAATTTCTGCCTCTATTCTACAAGTTTCATCCATCTGCAGAAACACTAGAGTAGGCACTTTATAGCTAGCACAAAAATTTAGATAATAAAAAATATATGTTGTTAGGAAATAGAAACAAGCAACTTTGCAATTATTCATCCCTTATTTTCTTCTCCCTCTCTTTTCTACAAGGGAATTATACTGTAGCTTCATATATTGAGATGATTTGAAAATAAGGCTTCCTTGAAGTACTTATTAGATGGTAACCTTTGTCATTAGTTGCATCCTCTCAGTTATAATTACTTTGATTTTTCTATTAGATCTGCCTTGTCAGAATTGTTTTATATGAAAGGAAAAGTAAAACGGTGAACAAATTAAAAAATTGATATTGCTGAGGCTTAATTATGCAGAAAATTTCAACCAACTTCATCATCTTTATCTTCTTTAAGATCACTCTCATTATCTTCAGGAAGCACTGAATATTCATCCCTTTTGTTTGACATTCCTTGATCTTCTACTCCTCATTTTGCTCCTCCTCCTCAAAAACAATCCCTCACAGCATCGTCATCTTCAAGCCCTTACCACCAGCAAGTCATCCAAGCACTAGCTCAAGTCACGGCACAGAGCCCATTTCCTACTCTTCACACCAAAAATGAAGCCATCATGAGAGCAAATGAAGATTTAGAAATCCTTCCCATTTGGGTTGTTATAGGAGTAGGATTTGATGCTATGCAGATAATTTCTAGGGCATTCATGTTGTTTGCCTATTGAGACCTCTGAAATGTTTTTGTAAAATTTTCAAACTTTCTTGTGATCTGCATTATGTGCTAGTAATGCACTTTTTGAATTAGGATGTACATGTTTTACACTGCTACTATAGTCTATTTGATTTAAAGGCTACCCTATTTATTATAAAATCCTTATTATAGTGCTCTTATTGAATCACAATGATGTCCCTCTTATTTGTGTGTGAATTGCGAATCCCTTATGACATTGATATGATGTCTTTCTTAGAAAGAGTGTTTTTATGGTTTTAGCTTTCCGTTTCTTGTTTTGTGAGGGACATGGTGTTTTTCATTTAAGTGTTTTCCAAACTCAAAATATAAATGTCTGAAAATTGGTAGTTTTTTAATATAGAGGGGTGGAAAAGAAAATAATATTTTTTTTTAAAAAAAAGGTTACAACGACTGATTTTTCAAAAATAGTTGTTGTATCTCGACTTATGAGCAGCAAACTCAGACTAATAACCCTCAATCGTCTCAATGCATTAACTTGAGTGGGAGCTCAGAACAAATATGTGCCTGTTCAAAATGAAGAATGAGCACTAGTTGTGAGACCTGCAGGTCACCCCTCTCAAGCTGAAAAATTATTTAAGAAAGGAAAGATCAACAAATGCAATGTTTGCAATAAGTGATAACAAGTCTACGTATAAAGAAGCAAGTATATTTCTATTCAATTGTTCATTTTTTGTTGCCAATCAACTTGTTTTGTAGAATTTGTACATAAAAACAATTTGTATGTTTGTGTAGGATACATCATCAAGTACTCCACAACAAACAAATAGAAAAAAAATCTAAGCAACCAAAGGTCCCTGTATGAGGGACGCCAAATATATATTAGGGGCGCCAAAGGGCTTCCCTGATATATTTTGGCTTCCTTGTCCCTTATATCACGGACACCAAAATGGCGTTCCTAATATATATATATCAAGGACACCACTTTGGTGTCCCTGATATGATATCAAGGCATCCATAATATATATTAGGGACGCCCTTATATAGGAACCCAAGACCTTTATTAATGTACGACACCAAAGCTCTACTTTAGGCGTCCTAAAAATATTTGGGACATCTAAAGTAGACTTTAGATGTCCCTAAATTAAATTTGGGATGCCAAAACCAATTTAAATTTAAATTAACAGTCTTTATTTATTAGTTTTATGCTCTTACACTCATCTTTCTCTTCTTCTTGATTTAAATAGAAGACCCTTCCTATCATCACCACCATAAGAAGAACTACTATTACTACACCTTTTAACTCTTGCTTCTTTTTCTTTATATGCTCTTTTTACTCTTGCTTCTTCCTTTCTCTCTCTCTTTTTCACCTCCAGATCTGTTTCACTTTCATACCATTTTTTATTATTTTATCTTCTTTCTCTTTTTTTCTTTGGGTTTCCCTTCTATTTTATCTTCTAACTTATGTTGTTATAACTTGTAGATCGAGACTTTAAAACATGCTTCATGGCCCACGTTCCCGATGAGAAGATGAGGTTCATCTTTCCCTGTCGCTCTTCTCTATTCGCTATTATGAGAAAATGAATTTAAATAATAGAAAGAGAGGAGTTTTTTTCAACTGATTTCTCTTATTGTTATCATCTTCTGCTTATGAGATTTAAGCTTTGGAGTTAGTATTATGTAGATTTTGGATTTGAAGTTCAGATACTATATCTGTAATTTTATTGAAGATGATCTAAAATTTCTGGTTTTAAATACTGTTTAGTCTAGATCTATAATATAAACGCTTTTCTTTTTTTAAAAAAAGGCACTTTAGACGTCCCTAATTTAAAATGGGGACATCTAAAGTGTCACTTTAAGCGTTCTTTTATTTATAGACATTATTGCTATTATTTACTATGTTGCTCATATAGACGTCCCCCTGTTTTCAGATGCTAAAAGACCTAAACAGGGGACTTCAAAAGAGTTTTCTATAGTAGTGAAGAGGGAAATTATGACAGAAAAGTGAAGACTCATTTTATTTGTAAATGATGTAATCATTTAAGGTTTTTGGTTTGAGTAATTAATTGCCTATTTATGAGCAGAAAAGTTTTATGATAGTACTCTCATAGTTAAGAAAAATAGTAACCCCTGAGAGAAAAATTGATATGGTAAGTTTTGGTTTGGGAACTTTAATGACTGATATTCCAAAGCCAAAACAAGTGAATGCACGCTTCCATATACATAATAAGGGGCTTAAAATTGAGGTGTTACATCTTCATTGTTGTGTCCCTTATGACATGAATCATTTAGGTGTATAATTTGTACAACAGACCTCCTATTGCCCCCTCCTTATCTTCCCAAAAGTTATTGTGGCTAATTTTTTGTTCTAATGTTTGTAGGTAGTGAGTGCTTGTGAACTGTACTGGAAGAGGTTGGATCAAAATAGGCATTCATACCATAGCCTATGACATTGCATGTAAGGCACGTCTCTTTTTCAGCATACCAGCATCTTGGAATCAGCAGCAAGGTTTGCCACTGTTCTCATTTATTTGCTCTCTGTAGGTCAAGGCTTCTTTAACTATTGACATATAATCCAGTATTTGTGTTTTCATATTGCTTGATTATATTACACATTCCTTATGAACTATCATTTGTTCATACTCTGTTAAATTATATATAGGTCTACATCACTTACATATCTTTCTTCAAAAAACACTTACATCGGCTATGTTTGTTGATATTGACCTCTCTGGCTTTATCAAGTTTTACTTGCAAATGAAATAGTGCTGAGTCATGATAAGTAGTAGTTTACCCACATTTTTATTCACCTAATGATGCATATGATGAATGCATGATTAATGCTATGGATCTATGCTTTCAAGTTATGAGTTCAACTCTATTTTTTCATTTGATATTGTTAATATTGACAAATTTATCAAGTTTGGAAATTTAGAGCATCTCTTGTAATTGAAAGATTTTTAGATTTGACATTTGTTATAATTGTGAAAGGAGCTAAAACTGAAATATTGGACAGTCTTTCTGAGCACTCTAGAATGGAGAGTTTAGCACAATTGGAAATATTGTGCGATAGGCTCTACAAGGTTAATTGTAAAATGCATGCATTAAACTGAACTATAGTAATTAATTCCTGGGTTTTATATTTGATAGGAGTATCATTAAAATGCATTGCATGTCCGGGTGTCTCGTAGTTTCTTAATTTCCTTCACTAAATAATTTAGTACTTTCTAATATATATTAATGTTAAGAGATTAACTTTGTATATTTCCACAATTAAGAAATTAAAAAAAAAGTTAAGAGATTGCTACAATTATGCTGCTGAACCTTATATGTTAACTTGACATACTACTGTCCCGATTTTGAAAAAGAAAAACGGCAAATAAATATATATAGATAGATTCACACAGAAACATCATGCTCCTATGTTTTCAGTATCTCCAAATAGAGCTTGGTTCTTTCTTACTGCTGCCTGGGGATAAAATCGGGCATCTCACATGTGCCTGGAGAAAGCCTTAGAAAATCATTGCCTTTAAGCACTGCATATCTTTTACAAACGCAGATACACAATACACAGCTATACCCATGTTACAAATAAAATTCCTATAGCAAATCTAAGCTTAATCTCTCCCTTTCTTACACTACTACAAAAAATGCTTTTAACGTCCCTCTTTTTAGGCCTTTTAATGTCTGAAAACAGAGAGACGTCTATATGAGCGACATAGTAAAAATGGCAATAACGTCTGTAAATAAAAGGACACATAAAGTCTAGACTTTAGATGTCCCTATTTTAAAAAGGGACGTCTAAAGTGTTGCACTGACACTTTAGATATCATCATTTTAAAATAGGGAGATCTAAAGTGCTTATTTTAAAAAAAAAAAATCGTTTACATTACAGATCTGGATTAAACAGTATTTAAAACCAGAAATTAAAGATCATTGTTAATAAAATTACAGATCAAGTATCTGAACTCCAATAGTAACTCAAAAGCTAAAGTCTCATATGCAACAGATGATAACAATAAGAGGAATTAGTTGCAAAAAACTTGTCTCCTTCTATTATTGAAATTCATTTTCTCATAATAACGAATAGAGAAGAGCGACAGGGAGAGATAAACCTCGTTTTCTCAGCCAGAACGTGGTCATGAAGCATGTTTCAGAGTCTCGATCTACAAGCCATAACAACACGAATTAGAAGGTAAAATAGAAGGGAAACCCAAAGAAAAAAGAGAAAGAAGATAAAATAATAAAAAATGGCAAGCATGCATAACAGATTTGGAGGTGAAAAAAAAGAGAGAGAAAGGAAGAAGCAAAAGTAAAAAAAGCATATAAGGAAGAAGAAGCAAGAGTTAAAAGATGTGGTGATAGTGATTCTTCTTGTGGTTGAGGCGATGGAAAGGGTCTTCCATTTAAATTGAGAAGAAGAGAAAGATGAGTGTAAGAGCATAAAACTGACAAATAAATACTATCATTTTAAATTTAAATTTTTTTTTTGCATCCCAAATTTAATTTAGGGACGCCTAAAATTGACAAATTTGTTTTTTTACTTTAGACATCCCCAATTCAAATAGAGATGTCTAAGTGTGACTTTAGACATCCCTATTTGTATAGGGGATGTCTAAAGTACAAAAATAAATAAATCAGGGATGCTATTTTGGAGTCCCCATACATGGTATCAGGGATGCCATGTCCTTGATTAAAAAAATTTGTTTTTTATTTTAGACGTCCCCAATTCAAATAGGGACGTCTAAAGTGTGACTTTAGAGATTTTAGATGTCCTTATTTGAATTGAGAATGTCTAAAGTAAAAAAATTATTATTTTTTTTACTTTAGGCATCCCTAATTTGCTAAAGCTATCCAATTCCCACCCATAATTACAAAAATGCCACCATCTTTATTTTTTACTTCCCTTTTTTTAAAAACGGACGTCCTTTAGGGTAGTAGATTCTATATTCTGTAGTAGTGTTATTTTACTTTCATTAACCTCAAGCTCTTCACATAACCTGTCACCACCGTTCCCACTTCAAGGCATAATGTTCACATAATCTTCCTCCTGACTGTGTCGTCAAATCAAAACAACCCTGCTCTAGCAGTTTCACCGACATTTTCACCAAAGAGGGAGGCCATCGAAGTTGGTCGGATGGAGAGGTATGGCTTAGAGGAAGATGAGGGATAAGGGACGAATGTAGGTTATACTTATGAAGGGTAAAGTTGTGAATTGATAAAATATTATAGGGTATATTTGGAATAAATCGTGACTTCCATGAAACTCAACCCAATTCCATGGGAGAGGCTATTGAACTCACTTTCATCAAAATTGAAGGAAGTGGGTTCCATGTTGAATTGGGTTGCATTGTGCCAAACAACTTATTTTTAGATTCTTATTCCACTTCCACTTCTCCAACTCCAATTCTATTGTACCAAATAGGGCGCTTGGTTTTTCAAATGTATTTTGCTGCTTATTCTCTCTCATCCGATACTATTCAACATTCCAACCTCCTCGTGGCCTCCATCAGCTTTTCTCCCCGCTCCCACCTCGTCAATCTCTTGGCATCAAAGATCTCTCACCTGATATGTTCGCCTGATTCCCTCAATTTCAAGAATTCAAATATCTCTCACCTGATATGTTCATCTGATTTTTTCTGTCTACTGCATATTCAGACTCAAATTTACTTAAACAAATTGGAGACTTTATCATTGCGAATAGCAGTGGTCTTATGGAAAGCAGAGTCAGGGAAGATGGAATATAGTGTCAATATTGAAGGTTTTTGTCACACTAACATGGTATATTTCTCTTTTGCTGTTGATTTGGGAGCATTGGAAATAATTTTTCCCCTATTTCGCTGGCTCAGATTATTATTTTTTTGTCTTAATATGATGATTTATTATTTTTCTTCTTTTTTGTCAAAAAAAACAAAAAGGAAGCGAGGCAGCTAATGGAACACAATGAATCCAAGAAGAGGCAAGACCATAATTTTGATCTTCAAAGTTTTTTGACTCAAGATACTGTTCTCAACTGGTTACTGGTAAGCTCATAAATACATCATTTATTCATAGACATCTGGCTTATTGTTCCTTCCATATTATTCATACACCGTTTAAAAAAAAGGGAAACGGGACAATTAATGAAAGCAATGAATCCAAGAAGAGGCAAGACCATAATATTGATCTTCAGAGTTCTTTCACTTGAGGTACTATCCTCAACTGGTTACTAGTAAGCTCTTAACTACACCGTTTATTCATAGACATATTTTGTTGGATACTTTGTTGTGAAGATATATTTTTACCATGAAGTTGAGCAGAAGGAAAGGATTTTTTTGTTTTTTTTTTTGCAAATAAACGAAGAAGGAAGGGATTTTAAAGTTTGTGGTCGTGGGTATATTTAACTAAATGTTGTTAAACTATTGTCCGCATAGTTACATATGTTTTCACTGTTGTGTCCCTTATGGCATAATTTTTCTTTTCCATATTTCCCTGAATCAAGAATCATTTACGTGTATAATTTGTATAGCAGACCTCCTATTTCCCCCTCTTTCTCTTCCTAAAAGTTTTTGTGGCTAATCTTTTGGCTTCTAATGTTTGTAGGTAGTGAGTGCTGGAAATTGTGTTGGAAGAGGTTGGATCAAAATAAACATTGATACCATAGGTTATGACATTACATGAAAGGCACGTCTCTTTTTCAGCACACCAGCATCTTGGAATCAGCAGCAAGGTTTGCCACTGTTCTCATTTATTTGCTCTCTGTAGGTCAAGGCTTCTTCAACTATTGACATATGATCCAGTAATTGTGTTTTCATATTGCTTGATTAATTTGACACATTCCTTATGGACTATAATTTGTTCATACTCTGTTCAATTATAGGTCTACATCACTTACATATCTTTCTTAGGAGATACTGTGTGACTTCTTACTTCAAAAAACACTTACATCGGCTGGTGTTTGTTGATATTGACCTCGCTGGCTTGATTTATTTTCACTTGCAAATGAAATAGTGCTGTGAGTCATGATAAGTAGTAGTTTACCCACACATTTTTATTCACCTAATAATGCATATGATGAATGCATGTAACGTCAATTAATAATCATTCTCTAACAAAAATCCATTAATTACTATATTATCATTTAATCAAATTATGCATGCACTTTATCTGCAACAACTAGAGAAGGAGGGAATGATTGATTAATAGCCATGAAAGAGAAGCGCATAATAGAAAAGATAATCAATAATTGATGCTTGGGCTAAGTGGAAAATCAGACTGTTTGGATGCCTAGATAATAATGACAAGGTTTTATTGGCATTCATTAGTGCTATGTGTGGGACATGGTAAAATTATTTATTTCCCTTATATTGATTAGGAGTGGGCATAATTTTCCTATCTCGGTCTTCCCGTCCCAATCTTAAACAAATCGGGACGGGATTTTCCCATCCCGAACTCAGGACGGAAAAAATCGGGATCAGAAAATTTAAATTCGGGATCGGGATCAGGATCAAGAATGATATTTCCTGATCCCAAAATAATAATAGGTATAGTTTTTTTTAGTTATCTAACATTCTAACTCGGTCTCACTGTGTACCTGACTCTTTGTAAGCGTCCCAAAGCCATTGTCCCATCGAGTCATCAACCTCGACCCAGACCCACGGCTACTACCCTGTCTGATCTGATCATTTGAATTTCGAGCCCTAATTCCCTTCTCAGCTCGGCAGTTCCCATCCTCTCTCGGCGACAATGAATCTGTGAAAGGACGCCGAATCTCGGTCTCTCATCCCCTCCCTGTGTGACGGACGACGCGTCACATCCTCTCTCCGCGTCGGCGTCGGCGTCGGTGACTCTGCCTGAGGAGTAAGGACGCCTATTTTTGATCTCTTATCCCCTCCTTGTGCGACGGACGACGGGTCACGACGGTGCTCCTGGCGCACATTCCCTCTCTGAATTTCTTCTCTAAATCCCTAATCTCCATATCGCATAGTCAAGATCTGTAAGTGGCTTTTTCTTCTTTTCTTGTTTTGATGAGTAGTTTGCAACATTATGATGAAAGAAAAATTGGTTCTAGTGAGAGAAATTTATGGAACAAGTGAAATAATCATAGCCCAAGCATAGATTAAGATAGTGTGGATGATATATGGTGTGGATTTTGGTTAAATGCAATTACATGTTGAAGTCTGAATTTTCTTGTAGCATATTTCGACTCTGCAATTTTCAGATTGATGAGTGATGCTGTCCGAAGTGTTTTATAAGAGGATAGAGAAATTCTATGTCATGAAGTACCTAGATGAGTATGATTAATGATGGTATGATTTGAGTGAAGTTGTATGATACCGATAAGGTTCTACAAGTGTTTAGTAGCATAGATGTACATCTTCTTGTTAGTCCTGTGTGTTGATGGATAATGAGTTATTGGAATGCTATTTCAAACAATTAGTAGTACATTCAACTGTGTTCTTTTCCCTAGTACCAATTTTTTGGTTTCGAATTCTTGTTATTCATTGCTTCTTCTCTTTCCCTTCTTCCACTCAGATTCTATATTTATATCACTCTTGTAGTATGTGAACTTACAGCTTGTTTAATTGAATATGTCAATGACACTGCGACCAAAATGTATTGGAAGATGCTTTAATTTTGAAGTCTCTTGTCTAGTCTCATCACTAATGATAAGAAACAAGATGCATTTTCACTTTGCGTGCATGCTGTCTACTTGGAAATGTTTTGATGTTTATAAGCTTCAAAATAGGAGTTGATTGCTGATAATTTGCTAGAAATTTAAGTTCCGGTTTAGTGTTATATGTCATGAGTTTGAGAGTTTTAACACCTACTTGCTTGATCTCAAGGTTGATGTTTTCTACTGCCATGAATATATGTATTTGCTGACATGTATGCTTTTGTAAAGAACCTTGGCAAAAAAAAGTAAAGAACCTTGGCATTTAAGGAAATTCCCGATCCTGAGCTTGGGAATTCCCGTCCCGACATTTCGGGAAATTTTCAGAATCGGGATCGAGAATCAAATTGCTTCCCGAAGACTTTTCGGGATTGGGATCGAGAATGGGATTTCCCGATCCCGATCCCGAACACCCCTAATTATTGATTCATCATCATTGACTCTGCATAGCCCGCAGGTTTGATGGAAGATGAGTATATATGTCTATTATGTCAATAATAACTGCATCAAAAACTATGACACTTATAATAGGAAGCGTCATAGCTTCTAGATATATGTTTATTAAGTCTTAAATATGTGGCTGTGAGTTCAACTCTATATATTTTATAGATGTGTGGGTAAACTCTTTCCATTGGGTGAAAAAGGACCACAAATAAAAAATTCTATCATATGCCACGTTGAATTTTTGAAATTTTCTATACAAGTAGCTATTTGAAACAATTGTAATTACCCACTCAAATCATCAATCTCCTGAATATTTAGAGAACCGTCAAAACAAGTTAAGATGGGTTAAGTAGGCTAACCCTCGTAGAGTTAAATAATGAAGCTTATTTAATTCCCTGTTTAGTGACTAATGAGTTGAATATCAAATCCTGACTTATTAGTTGGGTTAAGCAAATAGACCCTATGTCTCTACATATCTGTATAAGTCATGGTTTGTGTTTTTGTATCATGTAAATAGAAACTTTTTACATCATTTTCTATAATTTATCTCTTTTTTCTTAATTTAATTACTTGTGTGATATCAGTTACAGACATTAATTAGATAAATACGATAATATATTCAATAAAAAAAATCAAACAATATTAATCAACAAATAACATGATTTTTTTAGTTTGATTTCAGGTGAACGTTTGACATATATACGTTGTGTGGAGCAATTGCTGGCAATCGTGCGGCAAACAATACAGGAGACGAGAGCTATGAGAGTGAAATGGAACACCTTCATTAGGCAGCAAACATGATTATTTTATTCATTTAAACTGATGAGCTCTATTTTTTTTTTTTTTTTTTTTTTTGTTGAGCAAAAAACTCATAAGCTCTATTGTTAATAAAAAAATAACGAGAAACGTAAATGAAATGACTTGTCACAAGCAGAATTTATAAGCCTATTTCTCGCATGACAATAATTTCACGTTGGAAGATCCAGATCATAAGCAGATGCATTTAGGTACTGTTTGAGACTTATAATTATATAAAGGAAGTCTCGAAGTCGGTTGATCATGTAGATAGGGTGTTCATTTTTAAAGCTAAAACCCTACATCATTTGATGTTAAAGGGTTGAGACGTTGAATTGGGAGACATCGAATATTTACCAGTAAAAGTGACAAAAAAATTGAAGATATGATTTAAGCTATATTAATTTACAACATCAAGCCACTAGGTGGTGCTGTTATAAACTGTCTAGATTTGATCTAAATGATCTAAACTGTTTAAATTTAATTTAAATGATCTGTTTAAATTTGATATGAATGATCTAACTCTACAAGAGTTAGATAGATGTTAAAATAAATTAATCTTGATCAAAATAAACTCGTGTGAGCACAAATTACATGGTTTATTGCAATAACATGGTGACTGGATTGCCCAAATTATTCTAAAATTAGGATTTTATTTGTTATGTTTTATATTTGGGGAGAACCAAGACATGCTCTCCTCCCATCTATCTAATATCTACTATAATCAATTTTTTTTTCTAAAATTTATAGTTAGAAAAATATTTGGGAAAATCCCTCTAAAATATATTGGAAATAGGGAAATCCCTATTCAGCGCTTTGAAATTGAAAAATCTGGATCAGTCCAGTGTCAGTACTGATGAACAGTGTGGGCAGCACCAAAAGACGATTTTACCTTTCAGCCCTCATTCTCGCCACTTTAGAAATAACAACACACGGTTCTTAATTAACAACTCCGAATTCTTGATTAACAACTCTGTATTCTTGATTAACACCTCCAGTTTCATCTTTTTTTTTTTTCACAATAACAACACCGATTTTGTTATTAACAACTCCGAATTCTTGATTAACAACTCTGCTTTATTCTTCCACATCTTCACATCTCAAAAATATAGTGTTGTTAATTAAGAATCTGGAGTTGTTAATTAAGAATCACGTGTTGTTATTTCTGAAGTGGCGAGAATGAGGGCTGAAAGACAAAATTGTCTTTTGGTGCCGCCTGCACTATTCATCTGTACTGACACTGGACTAATCCGGATTTTTCAATTTCAATGCACTGAATATGGATTTCCCTATTTCCAAAGTAGTTTAGAGGGATTTTCCCAAAATTTTATTTTATTTTTTTCTTTTAAAATAAAAATTATTAAAACCATTTATAAAAATATATAAAATTTGACTCCGACAAAATTTTGACTTGATATTTACGGTAGATCTCTTATAATAAGAGTATTTGTTGTTAGTATTAGATCTAGATCATTTCGTAATATATGTGGGAAAAGAATTAGACGCAAATTTTCCTGTGATCCCATCTTTCTCCTCACAAAACCGGTCACCAACCATATCTCATGAGGAAATTGAAATATGAAATTGCCGATCTCTGCACTCTTGGCTATATTTGATCAAAACAAAGAAACACCTTTCAGATCAAGCAATTAATCATGGATTTCAAAGAAATAATCAAGGAATTAACCAATAAACAAAACAAAAATAAAATTTGTTTGAGGAGAAATTAAATAAATTACTCTTGGAGTCTCTGGATCTGCAGAGCAGTGTGACGATGAGAAGACCTCTTCTTTCCAGTCTGATAAGACGAGCTTTTGCGGCGCTTTACTCATCATCTGAGCCACTTTCAACACTCAAAGAAACATCCATTCTCAAAAATAAAAAGTTTGTTTCTGGGTTTTTCTGAATTAGAGCACACAATTTTAGGACTAATTAAACTAGGTCTATATATACATATATATATATATATATATATATATATATATAGTCCACTGGGATTCAGTAGACAAATGTACATTTTCTGGATTAGTCTTAACGTGTCAATATGTACATGAATGGAAACATTTAAGAGGAGTGAGTTTCCTAATTTTAGGGTTCAAAATTTGGGTTTTTAATTCTTAGGTTTCAAGTGTAATTGAAAAAGTTTAATAATTTTTTTTTCATATACTTCTGTATATCATCACTTCCAACACGGCAAGATAGATTTGACTAACTGAGAAAATAACATTAGATCAATCATGGAAAGTGTGACCTGATTAGAACAGGAATATCATATTTCAAATTATGATTTTTTCTCAAATTAAAATATATAAAATTGTGAGGTTGTTGGAGAAAAAGTTAAAATTGAGTAATGATTCATGGTTGCATTAGCAGTTACCCTTGGTGGGTCAATGATGACTCAACATACAACCCTGTCTAACTTACTTGAGATTATCCGTTTTAATCTTTTTTTCAATGCTATAATGCAATCCTACAATATGAAATTGGTTATGAGTAGAGAATTAAGCAAACTAGGAGGTTATCATATGATTTTATATTCTAACATTAAAATATGGGTATTGAATCTATTATTGTAAATTTGTGAAGGAACACAAGAAACTCAATCTAAAGTAAAATACTTATAATATATTATGAAAATGATGACTAATATTCTTTGCTTTGGGGCCCTCCAGTAGCATCTTTGCTGGTACATAGTCTTGAACCTGGTTCTGATACCACCTATAACATCTCAAAAAATATCTCCCACTATTTGTACATTAATTGCGAGGTCCAGTAAAAACAAACACATTATTGTATATTAGAACCTTTCACTCTAATTATCTTGTATCCCTAATTAGAAAATGATATCAAAGCATGGTATCAGGGTGGGATATCATAGCATGGTATCAGGGTGTGATTTTATCAAAGTGTGGAGTATTAGACCATATTATTTAATGTAACCATAGTTAGAAGACTCTAAATATTTATATAATAGGGTATGAAACCATTTCCCGATGTTACTAGTCTTAAGCCTCATTCATCATCTTCTTGTTCTGGCATAGCTTTTCTCTGGCATTACTCTGTTTGATTCCCTACTATGCGAAAACTAGAAGCCTCAGTCTTTAACTCTTTGTTACTCCAGAATTACTGTGTTTCACTCCATGCAGTATTATTCTTTTGGCTAGCTACTTCTTTTATGTGAGCCATTCGCCCCCTTTTTTTTCAATTTTGAAGGTAGAGAGTAGAGACGCAACCACCATTATGTTCACTGAAGGGCTCAATAAGAATGCCCTCTGATGGGTTATAGCGGTCACCACCTCTGTTTCATTTTTGTATTTCTTCCCTACTTCCACTAAATTTGCGTTGTTCTAATTGCCTAAAAAATATGGATTTTGTAGCAAATTGTATGTCTTTCTCGGTCATTACTTTACTAATGTTTGTGAATTCTGGCTTTTGATGGTGATAAGAAGGAAGTTTTGTTCTCAAGTTCTGGTTTGAGATCGCAAATTGAACCTGTCACTGGGTTAAAGAGTGGAAGTGGCAGGTGATTCGTATTACTACCATCTACTAAATTTTGTTTGGACATAATATCATACTCTGATACCACTCATTGATACCAACTTCGATATCACGCTATGAATGAGTGGTAGAGGATGAAGAAGAGCAAGGGTGGAAACGACAATAGATTACACGAAGATGAAGATGAGTAGTATCATCACGATAGAGTTCTTTGTCCCTGATTCCGTTGTTTAAATTTCATTACATAGCCATGTAAGCAATAAGAATTAGAGTTAGCTTGCCAAGTCATAAAGCCATATTAGTATAATTGACAGTGCTTGTGTCACATCATCATATATAACACTATTAAGATTCTTATTAAATTATAGGGACTAACGTTTTATACTAAGAGAAACTTAAGGGACGAAAACTGATGGTTTGAAACTATAGGAATCAAAATCAAAATAAAGGTAAACTATAAGGACAAAACATTATATTAAACCTTTAATAAATCAAACTTCATTGGAATCTAATGTTAATACCAAGCTCTGATACCATGCTCTGATGTCATACTCTGATACCATGTTTTGGTTAGTTATAGAATGATTATAGTGAAAGACTGAAATATAAGATCCTACCTAGTTATGGTTTTGTTAGACCTCGCTCCCTCGAAATTGGCTATCTATTCCTTTATGTAAACGTCCCCTTTTTTGGGTTAATTTTAAGTATAAGGTGATATTCGAAGGGAAGTGTTAGAGATATTAAGGTGAAATGAAATTGATTAATTTGTTGGTTAGGGTTCTAGTCTATATAAAGGGTCTTGGGTAATGTGGTTTAGTGTGTAGGATAGTTAGATGCTCACTTTGTTTAGAGAGAGATTAATTTGAGTCTCTCTCTAGAGAGAGAAGTGGGGTTGGTTATCTTCCTCAAGTGAGGGTGGATTATATTTAACCAAAATGGGTTATAGTTTGTATGAGCATATTACTCTTATGTGATTAATGCAAGATTTTTCATTTTCTTCATTATTTTTCTCTAATTGCTATTGTTTACACGAAGGAAATTCTAGTTTGCAAGTAGAATGCCACCTCTTTTGTGCTCTCTCCAATAAAATGTGCCTTTTTTCGTTTTGGTCCTTCAAATTTTAAATTATATGTTTTGGTCCCTTAAGTTTTCTTTTGTCTATGGTTTAAGCCTAGACTATTTTGCCCCTTGAGGGACCAAAATTTATATTTTGAAACTTAATCAACCAAAGTCAAAATTGAGGTCAAACTTAGGGGACAAATATGGTATTAACTCTAAAATAAATTTACCAATATTTTTTAAATTGTTATGAATAATATATTAAAATATATTAATATGGATGCCCATCTCCCTATTATTTCTCCCATCTTCCTATTATTTCTCCCCATTATTTTCCTATGATTTTGTAATCTCTTTTATTGTAGACTATAGGGTTATGCCTAAAAATAGGAGGCATATGTTATGTATTGTACAAACCTTGAATTGTGAATAAGAATTACTCTATCCTCTTCCTCTCATATTCTCTACTATCTTTCTCTTTACTTATAACACATTGTCAATATGAAGCTCTAGTCAGGATATGATATTTTTAACATTTCTTTGTTTCAATTTTCTTCATTATTTCTTTTTCTCTTCTAGATGTGACCTGAAGTCACTGTTTTCCATGGAACATGAAATTCCAATTGATATGTTATTATTTTTTTCCTTCTGTCATGATGACCTGATGTCATCATATTTGACAGAACTTGAAGTTTCAATCTATATTTGACGTTTTTCTTACCGTTAGATCTATATACTTTATATTTTCTTTTTATTCATTTACATTATTATATTGTTAGGTTAAGGGATAGAAGGAGAATACACTTTTTCTCCAATGACCTATCACCTACTTCATTTATATTCAAAGAACCAAAAAAAAAAAAAATTTACAACCTTTGTTTGCGTTGAAATATTTGAATTTTATTCTTAATTGGCTTATTTTCTTTTCTTTTCATACGCTATCATATTATATGATTTTGAGATTATATGACTGGAAGCCATATAGCTTTATCCTTTATTAAATGGCCAGACGTTATATAATTTTTAATTCTTATTTTGATATTATATGACTAGAAGCCATATAACATATATTCTCTATTTTATTAAATAGCTAGAATCCATATAATTTTAATTTTAGATTTTTAGTTGTTTGGCCAGAAGCCATATAACTTACATCCTCTAATTTTGTTTTTGGCTAGAAGCCATATAATATATATTTTTTAATTTCTTTTTTCACTTTCGAATTAAATGGCCTGAACCCATCAAGTTTTAATGTATAGCATGCATTATCCTCTATTTTGCTTTTATACTGGATATCTTATTGTGAGTAGCATAATATTTTATTTATATTAATTGGCTTATTCCTAACATGATATCTAAATAAAATCAAAATACATCTGATTTCCTTTAGCGTGGCCTGAAGCTATTTTTGTGTTTACTACTTTGAGAATTATTTCCTAACTTTGAGATCTTCTTTTTTTTGTGGTTATTAGATTGTTTAAATTTAAATTGCATTTTAAGTATAAAGTTACAATTAAAATTATATTGCGGAAGAATTGATCACCTAATTGGTGATGGAAATGTCCAAAAATAAGCTATCTCTGTCCAATTTGAACTTGAATAAGGTTAAGTGTTATGCCTGCCAGAAAGTGGGTCACTTCGCATGAGACTGTATCGAGTGAAATAACCCTGAAAAGGTACTAGTGGATTATATGAATTCATACATTTCTTTGTTTTAAGTACTTCTTTTGTTTTAAGTACTTCTTTTCTAACAGAACCTGTTTTTTCTTCTTGGATTTTGGATTTAGGCTCAACAGACCATGTGACAAGGGATCGAGGATCCTTCATGGAATATCGTTGGTTGTTGCATCTAAGAAAATGGCTTTATGTGGGCTGTAACCCCCTCCGTAATTATATCCGAAATACGCGATAAAAATGAAATAGAGACCAATAATAATCAAAAATCATTTAAAATCCCATCCTTGAGATAGGGTTTTCAAAAATACCTTTTAAAATCTAATTAACTTGGTCTCATATTCACATTTCGAATACAATTACTACGCGAAGATAAATCACATTCATATAAATATCAGAGTGCACAACATAATCATCCCGGCAATCTCGGGTACATACCTTTGCTAAAGATATACAGGGCACAATTGCCCATTACAATTCTTCAAATGGTGATTACACAATCTCATCTCGAATGAGTCCTGCCGCTCCCTCCACGAGCCACTTGCCCTGTCTAAATTGTTGGTAGGGGAGAGTAAGATTCGAGAGAATCTCAGTAGGGAAACATTATCAATATGCAAGCAAGATAAGTGTTTAATGCATGACACGCTTGCATCACATAACTCATGCACACATACAATGACAAATCTATAAGCTCAATGCTTCGAACGATACACATATGGCCATAGCATATATTGAAACATAGCTTCAAATCATTCATACATGTTCCACATAATCAAGCAAAGCAATAACATGCATCAACAAATTAATACAGTTATCAGAGCATGCAGGAGAGATAAGTTCCCTACCTCCAGTCTTTTCTTCTCAATTTACGTGCCAACAACTCAGGGCTTCACATTCGATCCTACAATGTCAAATGTACTATTTAGATACTTCCATAGTGTTTCTGGGGGTTATATGAAGCTATATTGAAAAATTACTAAAATACCCCCGGGGACCCGGCCCGGCCCCGCCGTACCCGGTCTGGCTGTACTTTTCTTAAAATTTCAACATGGGCTATTTTGACATATTTTCACCCAAGGAATCCATTTCCGGACTCGGAATTATCAAATTCAAAGTCAATTTACAAATTTACCCTTGGCAGCCCCACTTTAAGGGTTTCAGGGGCGTTTTCGTAATTATGCTTTTCCGGCCTTTTCCGAAAAAGTGACCAACTGTAACCCCACCTAATTTTCACTCCTGAACTCAATGGAACCATCAAATCATTGAAAATTCAACTCTAAGACCCATTTATATCCATAACCGAAATATACAAGTACTCCGGGGAAAATTGGGGTTTTTCGGTTTCGGCTCTGTAAACGTGTTTCTTTCTACTCCTAACCACTTTATTAACCATTACATTAGGTTACAACTAACATTAAGACCCAATTTGGGCAGCATAACCCCTAGGCCAACCCATTTTCCAAATTTACAAACAAAGACAATCCGGTGAAATTTCACCGATTAAATCAACCACAGCAGCCAGAACAATCAAAGATTGAAGTTTCGGAAGTTACCTCAAGCTCCCTCTGGCTTTTACTCAATATGGCTGAACCATAGCCCCTTTTAAACAGCAAAATTAAGCTTCAAGTACCTTAATCCATGTAGAAGAGAAGCTTAGGAACAAGGTTATACACGTTAGGAGCTAAATCGTCGAAGAAATGGGCTTACCTTATGAGATTTCTTCCTCTTTCTCTCTCTAAAGATCCCATATGCTCTCTCTCTCTATTTCAGCTTTTCTCAGCATCAGAAATGAGGAGGAAGAAGGAAAAAAACCGTTTAATGACATATCTCATGCTTATGTCATCAATGTAACATGATGATGTCATAATTCTCAATTTTCGGATTTTTGGCAGATTTCTGCCCAAACTTTTCAAAATCATAACTAATTCTAGAAAAATCTAAATGAGGTGATTCTAAAGCCAAATGAAATATATTTAAGTTCTCTTCATAGGAAAAATATTAGCGATTACTAAAAATCACCACACAACTCTAGAATTACATAAAACTCATCACTGCCCCAAAACAGAGTTTAGTTTCGACCTCAAACTTTAGACAGCCATATCTCTCAGTTCCCAACATGAAATGGCACAAATTATATGTCTAATTTGAAGCTTGGGATGTGAACTTTAATTGGAAAGGTTCATAATTTTCTGACATCATTTTCCTAGTAAAAACGACCACACGAAAAGACTGCCCAGACAGAATTCACACTGGACAGCATTTCCAATTTTGCAACCAATGTGTCTAATCCAATTTAAATCAATTCCAATGATTAAATATCACAACATGACACCATTTCCATCACAATACCCCATTCAATTATTCCCTCTATTCTAAGTCAATTTGGATGTTAATCCACAATTGAACTCAAATACAGGGTTTTGGCGTTGCTCATAACACAAGCGACTACAATCCACTTTATATTCTCTAAAAGGATTCATTAATCACTAACCACGTCCACTTTTGTAGTCATTAAACCCTAATCACAATTTGGGATCTTGCTAAACTGGGGCTTAGCAATCCACTAATCTCAGGCTTATTCTCTAAGCTCAAGTCTCAAAATTCGGGGTATTACATGGGCAACAATACAAAGATCGAAGTCAAAGGAATTGACACCTGCAAGTTAGCTTTGCGTGGTGGGAAGACTTTGATTCTACATGATATTCTTCATGCACCTGACATCCAACGGAATTTAGTTTCTGTACTTTGTCTTTTAGATTATGGGTGTGATGTAAACTTTTATGAAAAAGTTGCAGACATTTTTAGCAATAAGACCTTTTATGGTTTAGCTTGCCTTTCTAGAAAGTTCTTTGTTATGGATATTGTTGGTGGTTTTTATGTGCATGATTGTTTCGTTATTTCCTCCAATATAACTGTTGATATGAATATCTAGCACACTAGACTAGGGCACATTAACCAAAATAGAATGATTAAACTAGCTAGAGAAGGATTGTCAGGTGAAATTTTGAATATGGAAATGTCTTTATGCAAGAATTGTCTAGCTGGTAAGGCAACTAGGAAACCTTTCGATAAGGGAACTAGAGCTAAGATTCCGTTGCAATTAATCCATTCTGATATATGTGGTCCAATGAGTGTAAGTACGAGACACAGAGCTTGGTATTTCATTATCTTCATTGATGACTATTCTTGACATGGTCACGTCTATTTGATCTCACACAAGTTTAAAGCTCTTGAGTTTTTTAGATGATGCATAAATGAAGTAGAGAATCAAATAGACTGTAAAATTAAAGCATTGCACACTGATCACAGTTGTGAATACTTATTGGATCAATTTAAAGAGCTCTATGAAGAAAAACGATAATTAGGCAACTAACCATCCCTGGTACTCCAAAATAAAATAGAGTTGTAGAAAGAAGAAACAGAACTCTTCTAGACATGGTTAGGTCAATGATGGCTCAAACAAATCTTTCAATTTCATATTAGGGTGATGCTTTACTAACGACTGTCTTCATTCTTAACCGTGTGCCCTCAAAATCAATGACTTCTACGCCCTATGACTTATGGACAAAATGCAAGCTAGATTTAAACATCCTAAGACCTTGGGGGTTAGCTACATACATTCATAATGATTCCTATATGTATGGGAAATTGGGTCCTAGAGGAAAAAAGTGCATTTTTATAAGATACTCTGAGCAATAAAAAAGATATGTTTTCATAGGTGGAAACTAAGATGGAACAGTGACTGAAATTAAATCAAGAGATACCGTATTTCTAGAAAATGAATTTCCTAACAGGGAAGATATTGATCATACATTATATCTTTATGAGACATAAGAACAAGGTAGTATAGAACAAACTCAGACTAATGACCCTCATTCGTCTCAATACATTGACTTGAGTGGGAGCTCAGAAAGGTCTTTACAAAAACCTAAGCAAGAGAAGCGAAAGAGACAAGCTTCTTCCAAAAGAAGGAGTGATAGGGGAAATGTACCTAGGAGATACTTCTTCATAAAAGGAGAGGCACTTATTGCATTTTTTAGTTACTTCAGTGACTGCTACCTGAACATTTGCCTATGATTATGACTGATACAATCCAAGGTATTATGTTAGGAAAGTAGTTGACGTATATCAAAACGATATATGAGTGAAAGGAAGATTACCTGGAATATACACACCTATGCTGGTGTCTTAGACATGTCCCTTATGATATTAATATTAGTAATTTCATAAGTGTAGATACTAAGCATATGAAAATGCGATCTAAGCTTTATCTTAGCTTGAGAGCGATTAAATTTGTGATGTGAAAGTGTATATTGGTAAAATCTAGGACATATGAGGCATTATATTAAATTCAAACTACACAAAGAGAGCTTGTCTTGTGCTGGTCCTGTTAAAGGGATTGCTAGTACAAGCAACTAGGAGACGTCATGCCCATACGATCACATCAAAACACCTAGTATGAAAGAAGGAAGAGAGAGAGATAAGCCTCACGGTACCCAATCCACCAATTGTGAGTGGGAGATGTTGGGAATTGGGCTTGGTCTACCCTTGGTGGATTAGGCCCAAACCATTAAGCCTTGGGGCCAAATAAAATACCCAAATTTTTGTGAGGCATTTGTTGGTGATATTCCCCAATCATTCAAATTAAAAAAACTAGTAGGAATAGGGTTTCCATATGTTTTGGGGGGAACAATTTGTTGTTTCGTGTGTGTGGATTAAAAGAAGAAAAACTGCACATAATTACAAGAGTAAAAAAAATCTTCCTTCCAAGAAAACTATCCCTTCTCTCCTAGAGCTATTTGTTGTGTTTTGTAGCCAGAGTCCCAAGTGATCCGATTTGTATGGATACCTTAAGAGTATGAAATGACACTTCAGGTACACTTGAAATAATCATACAGCTCTGATGAAGCTGTTGCATGCCGAATGGCAACTAATGAGGTTCAATATTTTGACATAGGGATTTTTCTAAAGGAATTGTCTATTAATTGAAAGTTCCAGGACTTGCTGCAATTGAGCTTTCTAAGACCCTTAGATCTCATGTAGCTGTATTAGTTCTGGAGTCCAAGGTTTGAGTCCTGCGATTCTATCCTTATAGGGGAAGTTTACCTCACATTTTATGACAACGAGTGACAAATTGTTATATTGACAATTTGGCATGCTATCTGTTTGGCTTCTATTTTCTTACCCATGATGTCCCATGAATCATTCAAGCATAAAAATTGAAAATTTACTCTGCGTTTATGGTTAAAGAGGAAGAAAACAGAGAAGAGGTGCTGAAGAAAATTAAAACGAATGTACTAGGGGAGAATTTGCGCTATGTGCGCGCGGAAGAAGCGAGTGATGATTTTTTATTAAATTGACGTGGGTTTCACTAACCTTTATGCCATATGCTTCTGGTATCTTTTTTTAATCTTATAACAATATTTTTTTATAATTTCATATCTTGATCTTCAAATAATTTAAATCAACTTCATAATACTTAATTAGTTAATTTTTTTAAGTGAGAGACTTACATACGTGTATTCATTTCTCCTTATCTTCTACAATTTTTCTCTAAAACTTATTAATTATATTTTGATTAAATTATCCTTACACAAGTAATTACATGGTAAATTTGAATTATGATAAAATAATTCCACTAACTCAAATTAAATATTAATGAATATCTGCTGCATTTATCCAGATAAGGATTCCTCACTTAAATTTTCAACCATATTTCATTCTTTTCTCAATTCTATATTTTAAAATTTCAAATAATATATATTTGATCCCCTATTTAATCTTGAGTTGATAAATTACATCCTAATATTATTTAAACCTAAAGAATAAAAATTGAGATACTGCAGTAACTATGGCTTAGAAACCCCTCCACTAACCTCTTCAAATTCCCCCATAACTGATTTCTTTTCTGTTCATTGGGCCTTGTTTAGATTGATGTTAGTAGCATTTCTTCTCCACCAACATAGGGTTTACAATGGATAAATTGTTCCTCCTTTACAATCAAACGTATACTCTTATTCCATCCAAATCCCATAAAACCCATATTCCTCCAGAGAAACCCTCAGCCACCGTTCTAATTCAGTTATTAAATCCCCAACCCTTAATTGTTTTGCTCGCAACCACTCCGCTAATTCATGGCCCTAAAATTACTACAACATCCAGTCTATATTTCTTCTTTAATTCCTTCAATACAGCTTCAAAACTCTTGCTAGTTGCCCCTAGATTACTCCATATTAGAACCTTCATTAAAAAAATTAAGAAATTAGTACCAGAAATCAACAAACCTTAGTTATTTGCGGTAAATAATGGAGCATCCTGCTATTCTATCCTTTTAGGGGAAGTTTACCTCACATTTTATGGCAATGAGTGAGAAATTGTTAAATTGACAATTTGGCTTGCTATCTGTTATGCTTCTATTTTCTTACCCATGATGTTCCATGAATCATTCAAGCACAAAAATTTGAAAATTTACCCAACTTTGAAATTCATTTTATATTCTTGGGTGAATGTATGAATATTAACTGGTATAGCTTATTCCTTGTGTTTATCTTATGCATAATTGAACCAAGTAAAAGTAAACAATTTTACCAATCAAGTTATTTTATAAATGGAGTTGATTGGGTCCGTTAAACTTAATTGGTAGCCTCCTATAGCTGACGGCTTAATTTTATGAAATCAGGTTCCTTAAACGCAGATTACATTATAGTAAATTGGATTGATATGAAGGTTTTAAATTTGCAATCTTCTGTGATTGATATGAAGGTTTCTTAACTTTAGCCTGTTTGGTGACTGGCAAGCACCTAGAAATAAAAGTCATTAAAGATTACACTGTCCAAGTTTTTATTTGTAATACATATATATATAATGTGAAGTTTTCCATTGTGTAGGAGGTTCCTGCTAGTGTACAGATATTTGCTTGTGACAAAGATTCTCAAAGTCAACCTATTGCCTAATGAATGGTGGTACAATCATATGTTGATAAAACCAATCAGAGTTACTGCGGAGAATCAAAGTTATACTACCTGACAACTGATGGAACTCAAGAAATAGCTGTGGCTCTTCGTAAGTTCTCACTGTTGGGGAAAGACAAACTTAGTTATTTGGTTATGTTAACTAAAAGATATTTCATATAAATTGGTAGGTAAAGAGGGACCTGCTCATGATGTCCAGTGGTCATGTTATGGCTTGGAATTTTGTGTTTTATATGGTTGTATCCTTTTCTATGTGGTATATACCATATCAATATGCATGATCTACACTGTGGTAAGATTCCATAACTTTAAAGTCCTGGGCTGGGGATGACTTACTTTAAATCAGTACACATGTTAAATTCATGGACAGATTTTGGATAAACCAGTCCCTATTGATGCTTTTGGAATCATGTAAGGAAATGTTGTGAAAAGCCACTAGTGCCTTTCCCCTTTTCCTTTTTTATTTCATTCATCAAAGAATTAACAAAGCATTCAGTAAGCATTCTATATGACCTTCCATACTCACCATGGTGGAGTAGGAATTTCCTACATGGTTTTGGATGCATATTGAAGTTGAAAATAGGTATGTTATGTTTAGCCATTAGTGGAATCTTGTTCTATTTTTTAGCTGATTTGATACCCTTGTTTCCATTTTGTCGTCGGTCATGACTTGATTGATTTAATCTCATTCTATTATTTCCCCTTCTAATTTTATCCATTCCCCTCCCTATTATAGGGTCAAGGTTTTCAACTATGATGGGCCATTGTACTTCAAAAAGAAGTTTGACATACAAGATTTGGCCAATCCAAAGATTTACGCATTAGGCATAAGGCTTTCACATATTGAATTCTTTTTTAGAAAATACACTTGAAACTCATATAGATAGTTAACTTGTTAGACATAAGGTCTAATTTGTTAGAAAATAATGGTTGAGGAGTTCAAGCAATAACAAGTTTAAAATCAAGAAATAATTTGTTAATGATGGGGAAAACTCTAGTGGATGGATTTGAAGTATTTCTGATGTTCAGTACAAAAATATTAACCTGTAATTTTGAAACTAATTTCAATGCAAACAAAATATGCGAAATTTTCAAACCATGTGTATGCACTTTTATAAACAAGATAAGTGGAAACCAAAACACATCTTTGGATTGTGCAGTTTAAAACATAAACAAATAAAAAAACTATGCACAATTTCACTTTTCATTCATTTAGCAATCTATAAATAATTTAACGATCATCAAGGATTGATTACTAAAGGAATGCAATAATTGGACAAATACTCATTATTCAAAATAAATAATTTATATAATCAAAATATAGAGTAAGGATTAGATATCACCATAATTTTTCTTGTCCTTGCGATAACTTGCTTGGTTTTAGTTGAATAATATTGATTTTCCTCATTTGCACAAACAATACCAAAATCCAAACTCCATAATTCAGCATTATCAAGATATGAAGTTGTTTTCATGTGGCTATAGTCCTGTGAAGCTTTTTTTTATCCTACAAAATTGTATAAATTTCTTTTTCTTCATGGTATCCAACCTTACTTGGATCTGATCCATTTCTGGTTAGCTTGTAGGAATCAAGATAAAATTCACATGTTCTAAGAATATAATTATTTCAAGGCTATTAAGCATAATGAATTAAACATGTTTTTATGTATAAAATAAATATTTTATTTTTAAATCATTATATATGCATAAAGAATTAACCTGTTGAGTATTGTAATCCTTCTATAAATAAATCTATTAAGTGGCTTTTTAAGGGATGCGAAAACATAATTTCAAAATTGTTTGCAATGCTCATTCCTAAGGTTCCAAAATATAAAACCTCAATAAATATTACAGACAATAGCATAGGAGGTTTTATCATTGAATACCTTTGCTTTACATACTTGGAGGATTGCTTTTGGTTACCCACTATATCTTTCTATGATGTTGATACTTGGAATATCTTGCTTTGGGTGTTGGCAACCTTCTCACAAAATATATAGACTCCAGGAGTCTTTTACTTGATACTTGAGAGATCCTCCTTTTCTTGTTCTCCTCAAGATAGTTGAATGGTACTCTATGGTAGTCCATTCTTGAGGTGGAACGTACTCTTTTTTTCCATTTCCTTTCTTTGTGGTTAAACTTTGTAGTTCCAGCAATGGGTGATCCGAGAGTTCTCCTAATTGTTGTGAATCTCCATTTAGGTACATTAGGAACTCTTGAAATCTTCTTCATTTTCCTAGTATCCTTTTGTCTATTCTTTCAAGAATCAATCTACACACATGAAACACCAGATAGACATTTTGGTACCCACTTTGCTTTGGGTCCTTGATTCTTAGCATAAGGCTTTTCTTGACTTTTCGGAATCCAAGCATATTTATTTCTCACATTAGAATTTCTTCTAATATAGCATGTGTGAGAAATATGACCGGATTTACTCAAGTAAGTCTCTCTTTTCTAAACAGGTTACTCAAGTGATCTCTCGAGTAAGCTCTTAAAAAACTTTGTAGATTACTTGAGTCTTCTTTCGAGCAATGTTGTCCAAATCTTGGCTGAGAGCAACTTACCCTGTGCTTATCAGATTACTCGAGTGCTCTATCAAGTAATGCTTCCTTTCTATTTCATGTTACTCGAATGATCCCTTGAGTAATTAGCCTTTTCACATTTTGTTACTCAAGTAATCCCTTGAGTAAATTCAGTCAAATCTTGGGCAAGAGCTATTGGATTATTTTTGCGCTGGTTACTAAAGTGATCCCTCGAGTAAGCTTTTCAAATAACTTTAGAGATCCCTTGAGTGATCACTTCATTTTGATTTAAAGCATGGTAAAATATACATCATCAGAAAGCTCTCATCGTCTATATTCTAATGCATAGGAATCACCTCCAAACTCTTTGCATACAGAAAGTTATGATCCAAGGAGTGTCTACTATTCCTGATAATGTCTGAAATCATGAACATCATCTTCTAGAAGACATAAATCTTAGTATATAAGTTGAAATGTGATAAATTATATATCTATGGAAAGCTCTTTAAGTCTACTTTCATATGGCACTGATTTCATCTCAATCCGATATGTTATTTGAGAGTTATGTCTAAAATACCTAACCTTGTTATGGTAAAAGGCACTAATTCATATGTCAACTTTAATAGATCATATCTCTCTCATCTGAACTCATTTCAATGTGATATTGGTGTCCCTAGTTTGTGTTAGGAGTCTACTTTCATATGCCACCAATTTTAGTTCAATCTAACGTGTGTTTGGAGAGATATGCCCAACATACCGAACCTCTATCCTATAGGGTGAAAATAGAGTACACTAGATTTCTCATTACTTGAGGGAGCCCTCAAGTAATCTTCAAGTAAATTTGCAGATTACTCGCACTACTACAAAAAACCAAATCTGTGGCGCTTATAATTGCATTAGCTGTGGCGCTTGCGAAATGCCACCTATCTTAACGCTACTAAAAAAAGCTGTGGCGCTTGGAAGCGCCACAGATTTTTAAATTTTTTTTTTTAAAAAGCACTTCCTGTGGCGCCTGACCTGCCAGGCGCCACAGGAAGCTTACTTCCTGTGGCGCCTGGCCGGCCAGGCGCCACAGATTTGTGGGCCTTCTGTGGCACCTGGCCGGCCAGGCGCCACAGAAGGCCTATCCTGCTGTGGCGCCTGGCTGGCCAGGCGCCACAGTAGATTTTTTTTTTTATTTTTCTTTCTACCTACTGTGGCGCCTGGCTGGCCAGGCGCCACAGTAGGTCTTTTTTTTTTTTTTAAATTTTCCGTTCTGGTTTATTTAGCATATTTTTTGGGTTTTTCGTATTGGTTTTTTTTTAAGCATATTTTTTCCTCATGCATATATAATTATAGTCTGCAAGGTTTAATAAGAACAATAATAGATAACTTTAAAATGATACCAACAAATGATTGATTAGCTAAAGTATAGTAGTAATGAAAATTGTTAAATACAATATACTGTAAACCTAGCTGAATGAAATATAATACAACAAATTCAACTTGAACAAACATGCATGACACAACAATTATATTGGCAATTAGAAACAACACAAAAAAAAACCAGCTAGTGAATTTAATAGTAAATATAGCTACCTAGGGATTTGCCTAAACACATATTCACACCATTCCTCGATCACTTCATTAACCTGATGGTCTGTCAAAGCGTCACAACGTTGATCTTCATAATACTACAGATATATACAATCAGACACAAGTTAGAACGAATTAAAATCAGTAAAACATAACTGTCAGGCACTAATTCAATTTCATTACAACACAATATGAAGTGCAACTAAATGACTTACTTTTTGAGGAATAAATGGTTGATCATGCATAATAACATCCTTCATAAATTTCATGATATAGTACCCACAATCATTGTCATTAGGTTGGAAAGGGCACTGCAATAATATAATGCAATATTTAACTCTGTTCATGAATAAAAAGTGTTTACTAACAAAGTCTAAGTAAAGTCAAATATCAATACCTGTATCTTCTTCCAAGGATAGCTAAGGCGGGGGTCAGTAGCTTTAGAATAGTTTAACGAGACAGACGACCGATATGCAGTCAATGCGCTAACAAAAGAAACAGAAAATGATTACTTTTAATTATTCAATCACGTTCGCAAATATTTATACATAGGCACGTATACTTACCTACTGATCAATAGCATCATATCAAAACGGTGTTCTGGAAGACCATTTTTCAGAGGATCCACATAATAAATGCGAGGGCCTGACGGTTCCGCTGGATTGATAACGATCAATATCCAATGGCGCCTAAAATATATTTTAAATATCTTTTTTGAATAATCATGTTATGATAGAAGTTAAACAATAAAAACAAAAATTGTACCAATAATAACTTACCCCGCATTATACGGCACTAAAAACACGGTATTTGCTGTCGCTTTCTTGCTAAAGTAATCTTTTAGCTCATTAGACTGCGCAGTCACATCTATTTTACCATCATGATGACCAACCAGAAAAGGGTTGACAAATGCGAATTGGACCCTGTGTGTATCCATTAAAACGTCCTGGTCCAAATGCCTGGTATAAAACATATAATGTCATGAGAAACAAAAGAAATGGAACGAGATATATTAATAACAGTGATAAACGATGATAGTGAAGTACCTTATCCAGATGTTGATAGCCGAAGCACTAACCCAATCACGAGCACATATTTCCTGCACGACCTCGGCAGTAATATAATCAACAAGACCACCAACATTGTAGATATGCCTTGGAATACGTAATGACACTACTCCCTCACCGATCAATTGTGGTGCAATCAATATTAATTGATCGAGATATGAGGTATGTCTTCTTCTGCTCTGTTGGCTGGCCGATGCTTTTGACTTGGGTTGTGTTGTTGAAGACTTTGAAATCTTACCCTGCGCAAATCAGAAAATTAAATCACAGTTCGAGATGAAAGTTCGAAGGAAAAGTGCATGGAATTTTGAATGAACGACCTTTCCACATGGCTCGATAAGACCTATTGGCCAAGCAACATAGCCACCTACAACATCTGCCACCTTATTTTGCTCATCCTGAGACGGGATCGGTAAGAGGGCGTCTTCGTTCGTGCAGACGTCAACCCTAACCCGGAGTGTGTTATCGGGCAACGGTGAATTGTGCAGTATGTCCTCACCAGTGTTGTAGGCAACACCTACTGCAACCGCGTGCTTGGATGCTTGCTCGACATATAGCTTGCATTGAAATTCCCCCTAAAGAAAACAGAGTTAATATGTTAAATTCGCTTAATTATAATTTAACATAAAGTTAAGTAGAAAAGAAATTAATTACCGAAGGAAAAGGGACTTTAGGCATGGAATTGCAGCTATCTCTGAAACTTGGGCTATCACAGAACGGAACATTTGGTATTGGCCTACCCTGGACCAACTGTTGTATTTGTGTTGTTAACAACGCATTATGTTCTTGTAGCAAACGCATTTGTTCGGTGAATTGTTCTTCTCGTTGTTCCTTGTAGCGCATTTGTTGTTGAAGTTCTTGCATTTGATGCTTAAAGCTAGACATCTCGTCACGTAGGTGGGAAACATCACTTCTACTCGAGCGCTTCTGACGTCCGAAGTATGCTGATGGGGTGACTACAAAACCAGTACCCCGAACACGACCATCATACTCGGGTACTGGTAACGCTCTGCTCAATAAATCGTCCCGACCAACATAGGTCGCCAACGCAGGATCCTCCTGTGTCATTTGTCGCTTTCCCAAAAAGAATTACAATGAAAATTAGTTATTATAAATGGAGTTCATTTAAGTAAAGCCAATTATTTATTAAACGCATAATATAATTGAATACTTACACAATATTCGGCTACTCTTCTTGCTTCCTCACTACGAATTTCACCTTTCTTATTTGTGACACCCTTGACCCACAGCTCATGTCGTGGAACCTGTGTACTATCTGAGCCTGATTCTTGTATCTGCACATCGAAGTTAGTCGAAGTTAAATGATATTCATATAATTTTTATTATGAATGAAATAATCATCAGTTCGTACAATTTGTTTTTGTAAATTTCCGTATGAAATAGGTCCTTGTGTGTATCGGTATGGCATGTTGGTCGCGTTAGCTCGATTCTTCTCGCTCAACTCCTAGATAGATCAAAATGATTCATATAAATATATAAATGTTACTTACAAATACGTACATTACACGTAATAGGGAAAAATAAACAAATCCCCTTACCAGGAAATCAGGAGTTGTATGTGTTTTGATAAACTCATCCCACATTGCTTGAGTGATGATTCCTTCGTACAATGGATAAGGCGGTGTAGTAATGATATCATCATTATCATCCCTCAAGAAATATTTGACGAGATCAGAACAAAACTTTCTCAAAATTTTTCCGGCTTTTCTCATTACGAAGTTCTTCCGATCATCATCAATAATAAAAACACTCTGTAAACAAGTCAAAAAACATATACATATGTAAGATTGAAATGAAGTGAAACAAAAAAAACCGAATAAATATATAATTAAGGTGTTACCTGTATTTCAGCCCAGATCCCATCCTCATAACTTTTCTTTACCATTTTCCAATTTTGAACTGTAATAGGGACTCTGTCTCGAACCGTAGTCCCGATGAAGTTATTTAACGAGGTACTGTTCTCCCCAACCGAGTTCCCAAGTTCATTCCACTCTACTTGTAACTTGATCCCGTTACTTCTCAGTCTGATCAACCTCGCCATAACTGTCCTACCCGTCATACACACTAACGCCTTCATCCCAAAGCAGCTTCAAGTCATCAATTAAAGGAGCCAAGTATACATCTATATCATTCCCAGGTTGCCTTGGCCCAGAAATTAACATGGACAACATCATAAACTTACGTTTCATGATTAAGTGTGGAGGAAGGTTGTAAATCATCAATATCACCGGCCACGTGCTATGTGTGCTACTCTGAACACCATGCGGATTAATTCCATCAGTTGACAGTGCAAGGCGAAGGTTCCTGACTTCATCAGCAAAGTCAGGGTACTCATGATCAATTTTTTTCCATTGAGGAGCGTCTGCAGGGTGCCTAAGCTTCGTGTCTTTAATCCTTTCATCTGTATGCCATGTCAACTGCTTAGCAATCTCTGCATTACTATACAGTCGCCTGAATCTCGGAACAATGGGAAAATACTATAGCACCTTCAAAGGACTTTTTCCTTTCTTCTTCCTATATCGAGATGCGTTGCATTTAGGGCACTTCTCCAACGTTGCATACTGATTTCGAAATAATACGCAATCGTTAGGACATGCATGTATCTTCTCATATCCCATACCGGTTGTAGAGCAAAGAATTCGTTTTGCCTCGTATGTCTTGGTAGGAAGTACATTTTCTTCTGGAAGCATATCTTGCAACAGTTCAAGCAATGCGGTAAAACCCGAATCACTCAATCCGTAGCGAGCTTTAAAGTTGTACAACTTCAACACTGCTAGCAATCTTGTGTATTTAATACTTCCGACATATAATGGTTTCTCTGCATCACCTTTCAACTTCTCATATTCGTTAGGGCAGTTATGAAGCACCCCTTCAACCATATTTACCATTTCTTCAAGACCATCATCTTCATCAAACATGCTTTGATCAAATTCATCCGAGGCACCACCCGTGGTATACACCCGATCACTATATGAATCGTTGGTCTCACCATGCCTTGTCCATCGTATATATGTTTGATCAATACCATAACACACTAGATGATCTAGCAAATCAAGTTGACTAATCCGCTTTCCAAAACAACAGGATAAGCAAGGACATAAGATTTTGCCAGGATCGTTTGTGTGCTCAGTTGCAAATGTAATAAAATCCTTCACCCCATCTATATATTCCCTTGAACATCGATTAGATGACATCCATTTACGATCCATCTATGGGCTTCAATCTATTTTTTTTAAAAATTACGTGGTTAGTTGTATAACTATTGCATTTACTAATTACTTTTATATTCTCTTACCAATTTTAATTTAAAATAACATACACCACATGAATCTTCATAATTGAAGCTTTCTAAGTCTTAAACTGAATATTTAAATTGCCAAATAATTCATTAATTATTCCCAGGCATTATAATAAAATTTTACAACTCATAACAAAAGAAACCATATTTGCCACAATAATATATCATAGTTAAATTAGAAAACATTACAAGTCAATAATTAAATAAAATACAAGTGTTAAGAATATATAAATAATTATTTTGCTTATGCAATTAATCAATAACAATCATTAGAACACCTACAAATTATAACTATTAAATTTAACTAAAATCACATTTGTGAACTCAAAATTTAAAAAACATACCGTAAATAGAAGCTTCAATAGACTGATGAACTGAAACTACAAACACAAATTAAACATAAACAAATCAATAAAATATTTGAGGTTCTAAGTTATTTTTTTAAATAATAATATGTGTAATAAACATCAAAATATAATAAAATCAAATATGATTAGCTTAAATCAAAAAATATGATTCAGAAAAAAAAAATAAAGAAAATAAAATAAAATGAAAAAGAAAGCATAATCCCAATATTAATTTTCTCCTTATTATATGTTTTTCCCCTTACGGTTTTAGTTAATATATTTAAAGTTAAACAATATAGACAAATTATATTTTATTTTATTAAATATTAACGTTGATATATATTGATATATTAAACTCATTTTATCCATATTTTAAAATTATTAAATAAGTTAATGACTCAATTAACGAATTATTCAATTTATTATCCTGATTTCAATTTTTCCTATTTTCATTGGGTTTAAATGGGATTTTCTCTATTATAGTTTAATAAAATAATACAAAAAATTATTTTCTTACCTCTACAAAATATATAGCACTAACACAAATATATATTAAATACGTGAAATAATGTTAAATAAATGATTTTGATTTTTGGAAAACAAATAATTTGAAGCAGTTTTAAAAGAAATAACAGTATTATTAAAAGTTAATTTGATTATCTAATTTCAAGTCACTTGTATATTAATTACTGTCGTTCAAATTTATGGTTATATATAACATTTAATTCAATTCTTTCATTATTCTTGTAACTTGTTGCATTAATTTCTTAGAACTAGTGAGCTTGTAACTTGTTGCATTAATTCTTTAGAACTAGTGAGAGCTAAAACACAGTACACATGCCTACAATAGGGATCGGATAAGTCTCTAGTAATAGGAATATATATGTACACACACGCCTACAATACACACACGCCTACAAACAACACACACATTTGTACATTATATATATATATATATATATATATATATATATATATATATATATATATATATATATATATATATATATATATATATATATATATATATATATATATATATATATATATAGGTGTTAAATGAAATCATTTGCATCTTTTTCGATTCTTCCTTTTTTTTTATGACAATAATTGCTAAAGTTGAAATTGACATTTTGTTGTTATTCTCTTGCATAAAGTTGAACCAATTTAGAAGCAACATTTCCTATACGTACTGCAAATCACCTTTTCAATTATTGTCTACAATTTAGAAGCAAAATTATTCTCTTGCATATGCCAACAAATGACTTATCCTTTACCAAAAGCAACATTTCCTATACGGTGCAAAAGTAAATTTAACTATTTAAGGGTAAAATTTAAAAGCTCACATAGTGCAATTACTATGGAGGTGAACTATACTTTTTTTTTAAAAATAAAATATTATCAACATTAATTCAAACTCTTTTAGGTTCAGCGCAGCTCATTAAAAACAAAGAAGTTATGGTACTAATCATTTTTATAACTCTACGATGACTTTATTAATATATCTCCATCATAATAAGTCTAACGCTAGAGGAATCATGAAAATTAACTTTCACAGTTTCACTTGAAAAAAAGATTAATAAAAACAAAACGCAAGTTGAACTTACAGGTTGTTCAGTACAGTGGAGTGGGGGACCATGAAATTGCCGTTGGTGACGCAATCTTCAGCGAGGGAAGGAAGAAATTTGAGTTACTAAATGAAGTGGGGACCAAAAACTTGTAGACAATACAAAGAAAAGGGAATAAAAGGGACAGGAGTGGGGTTGGCAGTTGGGATAAAACAAAGACGTGTGCTCGTGTGAATGTCGTTTTAAGAAGTGAAGATAAGAAAATGGAAGGAAGGGGAGAGCACGCAGATACTGAAAGTGAAAATGAGAGAGTGAATGATTAAAGATATGAGAAAAAGGTAAAGAGAGGGAGGTGGGTGTCGGCACGCGGGAAATGAAAAGAGAATGGGGGGAGAGAGGCGGGAAACATTAAGGATAAGGGGGTGGGGCGGGGTGGGTTCTAATTGGCTGGGAAGGGATAGAAAATCCTAAATTTTATTTTTTTTAAAAAAAAAACAGGTCAGGGGTGGCGCCTGACCAGACAGGCGCCACCCCTGAACAAATTTTTTTTTTTTTTTTTGTTAAAAAAGGTCAGGCACCCGTGACAACAAAATTTTTTTTTTTAAAAGGATCAGGGGTGGCGCCTGACCAGATAGGCGCCACCCCTGAACAAATTTCTTTTTTTTTTTTAAAAAAAGCATCAGGGGTGGCGCCTGACCAGGCAGGCGCCACCCCTGACAATTTTTTTTTTTTTTGTTAAAAAAGCTCAGGCACCCGTGACAACAAAATTTTTTTTTTTGAAAAGGATCAGGGGTGGCGCCTGACCAGATAGGCGCCACCCCTGAACAAATTTTTTTTTTTATGTTAAAAGATTGAATAGGCATGCACCCGGACAACAATTTTTTTTTTTTTTAAAAAGCATCAGGGGTGGCGCCTGACCAGACAGGCGCCACCCCTGATCCAGGTCCTAGTGTGGCGCCTGGCCGGGCCAGGCGCCACAGCTGGTTGTAGTAGGTCAAGTGTGGCGCCTGGCCAGACAGGCGCCACACTTAACCATACCAGCTGTGGCGCCTATTCTTTCAGGCGCCACAGATGGTAGAAAAAGAAAACCATAAAACTTTAAAAAAAAATAATAAATGAGCAGCTGTGGCACTTCATTAAGGAAGGGCCACAATATGTGCGCCACCTTTCAACCTTTTTGTAGTAGTGTCGAGTAATCACCTCCAAAATGAGGCAATGTCATATTACTCAAGGGATTACTCGAGTAATCACCTCTGGAGGTACCATAACTTATGTATATATCATTAAGGTGGGCCAGCCATGGTTGACCGTGAGAGCTCCGGAGCTCTCATAGATGATAACTTTGAACTACGAAAAGACAACAAATCATCCGAAGGAGAAGTAAAAGAAGGAAAGAGAGAGAAACTAAATCGAGTCTCTGAAGCGCGGATTTGGCTTTGGTCCGCTACCATGCGGTCCGTTGCCCGTCCTTTTCTCTTAAAACTATACCGTTTTGGTGTAGTTTTGGGGGGTAAAATGATGGGGCTGAATTTTTTTTTTTTAAAATGATGTCTAGTATTGAAGTATTTTTCTGGATGTATCTAATATCTTAAAATTTTTTTTAAGTAACATGCAGTATCCTAAAATAATTTTTAGTGTTTTTAACCCCTTCAAATATTTTTTTTCAGTTGTACCCAGTGTATTAGCAAACTAATTACAATTTAACCTTTAATGGAATTTTTTAGTTCCAAAAATCACTTTAAAATATTATATGCTATTGAAAAAATATTTTAGAGTGGGTGGAAATCAATAAATCAGTATCCTAAGTTTTGGATGCTCTTTGCTACTAAGATAAATACATTAATGGTAAAATTATAGTTAATCTCCTAAAATACTAGGTACAACTAAAAAAATATTTTAAAGGGTTAATTAAAAGCATAAAAAATTATTTTAAAGTACTTTTTGAAGCTGAAAAAATACATTAAAGATAAAATTGTAATCAGTCCGCTAACACACCCCGTACAGCTAAAAAAATATTTTAAAGGACTAACAGCACTAAAAATTATTTTAGGATATTGCATGTTACTCAAAAAATATTTTAAGATACTAGATATATTCAGAAAAATACTTCAAAATACTAGACACCATTTTTTAAAAAAAATGTAGCCCCATCATTTTACACCCAAAACTACACCAAAACAAAATGGTGTTGTTTTGAGAGAAAAACATGGGCAGTGGACCGTATGGCAGCAGACCGAAGCCAAATCCCTGAAGCACGGCCCTGTATATAGTAGAATCCTCCTGGAATTTTTATTAACAGAACGTGATTCTATAAGTCGTACTAAATAGGAATTATGTATTTGTTTAATTGAAGAATTATGTCTTTGCTTAATTGAAGAATTATTCTCGTCTAATGGCTTCCGGTGTATAGTAGGTTCACTGAACTTTAGTATATTTCTCTGTTTTGTACACACAAGAGTTTGTAGGGATGTACACTTTAGAACTCGTGAATTGGTTAGAAGTTTTTAAGCATGTTTGGATTAGTTTATTTTTTAAGAATAAGCACTTATTATGTAAGTCGAGATAAAACTCCTCTCACATACTTACCTCATATACCATGAATCATGATTTATAAACATTTATTGTCTAAAAATAAGCTATCCTAGACGAGCACTTTAACCATCAGAATAAGGCGTCAGTCTTCATTTCATCCTTTCCTGAACTTTTTTATTTTATTTTCCCTTCTCTTAGATTGACGAGACTGAAGCGATAAATGCATGCTTTGTGAACAAAAACAGATAAATTAGATTAAAGCTGAAGCTGAGAATATAGTTGATATAGATAATAATAGTGTAGATGAATAGCCTTTTGCGATAAATTATGATATGCGATCTTTCTCCTAAATGAATCATATTCATTACTCAATTAAAGACCAAATTGTATGGGACATGTGATTCAATTAATTATGTAATATTATTTCATCAAATTGTGTATTTTTTAATTGTTAAATTTCTCAACTTTAACTTTTATAATTTTTTTTAGTTTTAAATTTAATTTCTCTCTTACCATTATCACAAAAACCATTTATGCTTAAACTAATCCAAAAAACTTTATTTTTACAAAAGTCACTTATGCAACCGCCAATCCAAACATAAATTACATTACACAATCTGTCTTTTATTCAAAAGTAAGATTGCAAAAAGTAGGATTAGAAAAAATCCACTTTTACAACCGCTACTCCAAATACACATCACCAACCTCTTGACAACAACCTCTTTTCACAATCTGTTAACTCTTTTTTTTTTTTTTTTTTAAATTTTGTATCCTTTGTGCGAAAATTACATTCTTTTCAATTTTCTAACTAGATTAATAAAACATCTGTTTTAAACTACTTTTAAAGATATGTGTCTTCTCTGGAAGAAAGAGTAAGAGCATTTTTAATTCTCTGTAAATCCATATAGCAATGTTGGAGTGATTGACTGGAATTGGGAAAAGTTTCATAGAATTCTTGAAGAGAGAGAAATATTTTCATCTCAAGGTGAGACGACTGAGGCTGATAATTAGAAACTATAAGTGCCCAGAAGTAGATGGCAAAGAGACCAACAACAACGAGAGACAATGACAATTTTTTGATTGGGCGACTAGGTTTTCCTCTCTGTTTTTTTAGAAGTTTATTTTTTCTTTTTTTCCAACTAATATGCCAACTAGGATTAAAATATCAGCGTTTAATCACACAGTCATCATTTTAATTTGATAAGTTAGCATTTTGCCGTTAAATAAGACTAACGGTGTTAATATTTAAGGACTAAAAATATACTTTACAAACTTAAAGGATTAAAAGGTTGCTTAAAGCAAACATAAATGACTAAAAATATAATTTAACTAAAATATTATTCAATCTAGAAAAAACAAGGAAAATTACCCATTAATCCCTATTTGAAAATTTATTTGTTAATTGAGACCTAGAATCTCATAGTTGAAATTAATATTGTGATAGGACCCGATTTAAAAATGATGACATTCAACTTCTAAGCATAATACAGAGTAGGAGTCTAATGAATTAAGCTACAATTAATGAAGAAAAAGAAAGAAAATAAAGGAAATACAATTTGCATACATAAAAAACCTATTAAATAAATAAATCATTATTTTCCATGAGTTAAATATTATAGCTTTATATATACACTGACCCATAAAACATGAACGAGATGGACAATCTTCGTACAATGCATGAAAAAAAAATGAATATGCTTTAAATTTATTTGTGATGACTCCTGATGACGTTACCAAAAATGAGATGGACAGGACAACTCCATAGACATAAAAATGGCTGAACGTATTGTATCAAATTACAAGCTTGAAAAACTGGAGAACTGTGTCATCCAAATGCCTATGCATCAATAGAAAACATACTAGCAGAATTGAGAAAATCGTCACCCTGCAAAAGGAAACTAAGCTATCAATAAATCATCAAGATACCATCAGTGTTGGACTTTGGGTCCAAGTCCGCCCTTGATGGGTCGGACTATTTGATTAGGAAATAAGTAGCCTAATCAAATAAGAATAAAATCAGCATTAAATGCAGATTGGGAAATGATTCAGCAATAATTATAGATTTGTTAAATGAGGAACAAATCACCATAATTTGGAAATTAATTGAGAATCAATTAATTGCTGTCTTAGAGGGCAAGAAGGAGTGCACACGTTTCCTAATTAGTGGCCTCCATAATCCACTATAAATAAGGTGTGCCTCCTTGTGAACACCCTATTTTGTCCGGGCCCCACTAAAAAATACAAAAATAATTGATAATGATTGGTGTCCAAATTGGCAATCATCATTGAAAGAAAAAATTAAAAAAAACGAAAATAAGAAAAAATAAGGAAATCCTCCTATTGATGATGATCGGTGTCTAAATAGGCAATCATCATTGAAAGGGAAAAATTTTAAAAAATGAAAATTAAAATAAATCCCCTAATTGATATGATTGGCATTGTCATTCATTAAGGGAAAATAATAAATAAAAAAACAAAAAATAAAAAATAAAAAATCTCATTTATGTTGATAGGTTTAAATTAGGAAGTTACTTGTGGGGAGAATAATGAAAAAAAAAATAAAAACGAAAAAATCTCCACTAATGGTAATTAGGTCAAGTTAGGAAGTTATATCCATAGAAAATACAAAAAATAAAAAAAAACGAAAATTAAAAAAAAAAATCTCCATTAATGGTGATTGGGTCAAGTTAGGTAATTCTTAACATAAAATACGAAAATAAAAAAAACGAAAATTAAAAAAAAAACGAGTATTTATGAAGAAAACCCTACCTTGAGAGTATAAATAGGAGTGTAAGGGTTGAAGTAAAGGGGATAAGAATTTTGGGAGAGCAAGGAGATAAGGTCTGTGGTTGAGTTTTCATCCTTTTCTTTGATTTCACTTTTACATCTCGTTTTTTTTTCCTCTCATCTAATATTCCTTGGTTCATGCTTTCCTCATCATTTATGCACTATGACTTTATTCAATATGCATTACCTTGCTTTACTTTGTATTATGATGTTGCTAGACGTGTTTTAGCTCATTGTGGTCTTGTGGATTTGCATTTTATTGTCCAGCTGAATTATCTCATACATAGGCAAGAGGTATGTGCTGTCTTATTTTCTTATGATATTAGGTGTTATGCTTAATAAATATAGATAATATAATTGTACTTGTCTCTTGTTTATTATGTGGTTCTATCACCCTATATCTTATTGTAGCAGGTTCAAAGAATAAAAGGTACGCATAAATCTCCTCACTTTTGACTTCTTTTTTGTTTAACTTATGCTACTTTTCTTTTTTTTTTTTCTTAATCCCTTTCTTAGGTCCTCTTTCAAAAAAAAAAAAGAAAAAGAAAAAAAAATATTTTGACACATTTTGATAAATGAAAATAAAAGGGAAAAACGCTCTTTTACAAGAAAATAAAAAAACGTTTTTTGAAAAAAAAAGAATAAAACACAAACCCAACAAAAAAAATATTTTTCTCAAATAAATTAAATAAACATTTTTTTATAAAAAACACAAACAAAGTGACACGCATTTCTACCCCTCGAACTACGTGGGCTTTGATCCCTCTAAAGGGTACGTAGGCCCTAGGTTTTCATCCTAGGTCAAGTCCAATTTTATAAATAAATATATTTTTTCTTGTTTTCTTGTTGTAAATAAATGTTCTCTTTTTTTTTTAAATAAATATATTTTTTCCTATTGTAAATAAGTGTTCTTTTTTCTTCTTCTTTAGTTTTCATTTCATTTAGTTTTGTAAATATTCTTTTTTTATTTGGGTAAATATAATAAAGTTAAAGGCCATAATATTTTTAAGTAATTAACTTAGGGTAACCATTCTTATGAATGGGTGTTGTGGGGTGCCTAACACCTTCCCCACACACAATCGACTCCCGAACCCTAAATAGTTTTTGTAGACCAGTTTCCATTTTTTAAAAAAAGGTTTCCAAAATTATCCTATCTTTAAAATTTTGGTGGTGGCTCCATGTTTTTCCAAATTCCAGGCGCTACAACTTGGCAACTCCACTGGGGATGGTTTGAGAGTCAAGCCCATTTAAGTTAAGTGTTTAAAAATAATATGGCCTTAATTTTATTTTAATTACCCTTTTTCTTTTTTGTAAATATTTGTTTTATTTTTTAAATTCTTTATTCATCTATTTGTTTATTTTTTTTCCTTTCTATCTTGTGATCTGCTTAGTAGATGAGGGTTGGGTAGAATCTAGGCCCATAGGTTGGTATGCTTTCCACACACACTGAACACATACACTATTCTCCTCACACACATTTTGGGCCCTATATCCGGGTCTGTGAGTTCCTTAGGTGAGTGGAAGTTTCTAGCGGTCTCCCTGTGGGGTTTTAAGAACCCTCTGAGGTTACTGTGAAGACTTCATCCTAGCTGTTACTCATTTGGTGAGGTTGATCCCTGTGGGGTTTTCAGAACCCCCTGAAGGTCAATTTCATCAAATGGGGTCTTCATCTTTATGATGGGGGCAGTTAGGAGACCTTTATTTATGAGAATTAGAACCACTTTGAAACCATTGCACCTATTAGTGGAAATTATCGACCTACCCAATTAATTAGTACCTGCCTTTCTTAGGATAGATACCACTAACCTAGGGTCATTTCTAAAATAGGACACTGGAGGGCATATATTTATTTATTATTGATCATCTTTATTGTCATCCATACATAATCAATGAAATCCCTAGGATCAAGTGACTAACTGTCGCTTTACCTGAGTATGTATCTAGCATCACTCCACATAAAGATACATCACAAGGACGGTATATCCATTAGATAGCTAACCTTAGTCTAAGGGTCTATGACCCTAAAAGAATATGATATCATCACATCAATCATGTTAGAAAACATATCAATAAGAGATAATCCTTTATGACTCATGAGGTATCTTTATCTCATTCATTAGCATTTTAGCTTCGTTTGATATGGGCATTGGACATAATCATCATTTTTTAAAACCCTTAGCTGCGTGATGGCTTGGGCCATTCGCAGGTTAATGGGTACTTCATTCTCTCTATGAGGTAATAGATCTCTTGAGGAGGTGAAGTTCCTTTTCTTAATCTCCATCACCCATATCAAAACTTGAAGTATAAGTCATCACTCTTTTATGTCTCATGAGATATCCTTGCATCATTCATTGGCATTTAGCTTCATTTAATATGGGCCTTGGACATAATCATCATTTTTAAAACCCTTAGCCGCGTAATAGCTTGGGCCGTTCGCAGGTTAACGGCACTTCATCCTCCCTATGGGGTATTGGATCTCTTGAGGAGGTGAAGTTCTTTTTCTTAATGTCCATCACCCCTATCAAAAATTGAAGTATAAGTCATCACTCTTTCATGTCTCATGAGGTATCCTTACATCATCTATTGGTATTTAGCTTCATTTGATATGGGCCTTGGACATAATAAACATTTAACAAAACCCTTAGCTGTGTAATAGCTTGGGCCGTTCGCAGGTTAATGGGCACTTCATCCTCCCTATGGGGTATTGGATCTCTTGAGGAGGTGAAGTTCTTTTTCTTAATGTCCATCACCCGTAACACAATTAGGCTCTAGTAGAATAATAATTATGTGGGCACAAGTATGGAGCATTAGAGCTTTGACCCGGATCCGAACATGGATTTGCCCCGGTACGCCAGATCTCCTTTAGTTATATTTTTCTTACATTGGCATCAGAGCGATTTGATCCTTGAGCCTGTGATTATTCTATGTGAATAATTCTGTAAAATAATTATTTTTATATGTTTCATCATGCTTATTATTTTTCCGCTGCGCAAAATCATAATTCTGGGTATGATTTTTCTTTCATGCCATATGAATATGCAATTATTATGGATGTGTGTTTTATGTATGCATCTCTGGTTCATATATATATTTAAGCTTCCGCATGATTGAAAGATTCAGGCATGATATATATTTGTATTGCTGGCTATATGTTCACTAGTCGAATACTGTTTGCTCATCTGGTTAGTTTGTATATATATAATAAGTGTATATATATATATACTTCATGGCGTCTTCTCCTCCCTTCTTCGATCTTTTTCAAGTTGAGTTTTTGGAACCTATGTGGAACAAAAAACAAGACACTTTTGACCCTTAAAAGCTAGTAAAGCTTTTGAGATACAGAGGACACACATCGAGGACGAATTACGCCGCATCGTCAAAGTCGAGAAAAAATGGGGTGTTCGAAACTGAGTGTTTTTTCCCTAAAAGAAACCATGGATGTGTAGATCTCGAAGAGACGATTCCAACGATGCTTAGAACGCGTCAAATGGAGTTCGGATGAGGGAGAAACAAAGGAAAGAAGTTCGCGGGTCGTTAGTCGCCGCCGCAACTTCACTCATGATTTGATCAATGAAACAGAGGTTTTAAGATCAAATAAATGCCATAGTTTTGTAGTTCGCTGAACTACGATTCCAAAGACACCAAGAACGAGAAAAAAGGAGCTAAAACAAAGGAGATATGGCCTCCCAAAGTTTGTGGGTCGCGATGACCCGCCGGATCTCCCACTGGGTCGGGTTGACCTGGCTGGAGGTTGAAGATGATGACGTGGTAGTCAATGCCACGTCTTTAGTCAACCAATGCCACGCGGTGCCCATGAGAGGTCGCCACGTCAGCGTTGGGCAACAAGGCCATGTCATCTGTTGACCAGCCATATCGACCGAGACACATCAGTAGTGATGGGTTAAGGTTGACCAGTCACCGTTGATTGGTCAACGGTCAATGTTGATCGATCAACGGTCAACACTGGTTAAAGTCAACATATGGCTCGTGGGGCCTACTGGGGCCTCTGTTTGACACGTGGCAAGCACCGTCAGAGAGAGGACGGCACGCGCCACAGCCGAGAGTCACCGGCTGATGGCCGCAAGGCGGAGCGTGGACATCACGCGCCACCGCCGAGAGTGGCCAACACTGGAATTTCCCAATTTTTCAAGATTTTTTGATCCAGAGACCTCCTAGGGGTGCGTGAGAGCGTGTGGGACCTACTATTGAGACGCGGTTTGTTCCTAAAAATCCCTAAATTTGAGAGCTTCAATTTGATATATAATTTGCATATATTTGAAGTACGTTTGGATCTGTTTTGAGTTAAAAATGTGCTTATATGCACCTAGAGATTCCCAAAAATATTGAAATTGAGTCTTTGTGGATTCTATTATTTTTCGGATAGGTTAACTTACTTATTAAGAGTATTTTAGCTACAACATAAGGTTAATGCTACAAAATTCTTTAAAAGTAAGGAATTATTCAAATGAGTTTTTGAATATAAAATCCTATCTAACTTGGACTCAAACTCTTAGAGATAAAAACCTGAAAAATTGCAGCAACTTAAAATTATTCAATAATTATTGAATAATAATAAGTCTTCCCATGCTTCTAACCACATTGATCCACTTGGATTGAAGCAATGACTTCTAAAATTTAATCCTTTATCACAAATGTTATGACAAAGGATAAGACAGATAGAGATGTTAGAATCATCTCATCAAGTGGGAGGTATGCTGCAATTATATCCAAGTAAGTGGATGTAAACATGGCAAAGAGGAGCTGGACATTGTAGCTAGATGCTACATGAGTTAATATGGTCAGAAGGGCTTATGAGAAGGAGAGTCTGTTAAGAGACAACAATATGAGGCGTAAACTTTTGAATGTTCTTGTTTTTCCATTAAATTTATGATTAAATTCTCTATTTTTTTAATTGAATTAAGTATGTTCTCTTCCTGTTTCCTTGAACGTTCATGCTAGTTAGATGATATTGTGTTATTATCTTGTTAATATAACTGCTCTTTGATTGAGTGGGAGTTTTCTGGAATGCGTCTAGAAATCCAAAAGGGAAAAGTGTTCAATGAAGACTGTGGTTAAAAGGGTGATGAGCTAACTAGTATGATTGGGATGGGAGTCAACATAGTTGTCTCCTAAATATGAAACTAGTGAACTTATTATCTAATTATCATTTGTCTTATTTGAACAAATAAGATTTGTATACCATAATCGTCTCAGTAACCAATTATGACCAAGTCTATTTGATTGCGCTTATGAAGACAAGCTCAATAGAGATATTTGTGGAGTTAAAAACTCTCAAATCTCTTTCATTCAAGAAGATTGAGATGTCAGGGACATCCTACCAACTAGTCTTCAGCATTTAAAGGTTGAAGCAACCAAAGGATACAAAAGGTTTATCCTATCAAGTATAGGAAGAACAACATTGCTTAAACTTATGTTGGTATGAGCAATGTAACCTTAGCCGTGTGGATAGTGTTGGAAGATGGTGAAATAGATGATCTTCTTCTATAAAGTTAAAACTAAGTTAAGCTTTAACATAGTGTACTAAGTCCAGTTTTAACATAGTGTACTAAGTCCTAACATGTTGTTTAGGCAATACTTGAGGCAGTTGTCAAACTAAGAAGTTGAGACAAACTAAATGCCAAGTTCTTTCTAACAAACAACAAGTGTATGTTGTGATAAGACATCTCCCAGTGAGTGGGAGGAAGCTATGTCTCCGAGTGAGTGGGAGTGAGCCACGTCTTCCAGTGAGTGGGCGTATACGAAAGTAAAGATTACCTCTGATATGCATATTGTAACCTTCAATAATGTGATTCGCCACATTGAACTTGAGTGTGAAAGACTAAAGGATTCAAGATCCATCAGTCAGACGAACTTAGCTAAAGAGTGGGAGGATTTGTCCTCCATGCGTAAGGGTAAGAAACCTATAAGGTAAACTTGATCTAGAAGAGGTTAATGGTTTCTGCAAAGATGAAATGCTACATTGATAAACCTTTAAAGGTTGTAAAAGTAGCAATCCACATGAGTTGTGGATGTTTCACAGAAGCATATGGCTTCATGTCAAATGCAAAGCAATAAAGAGATAGAATCAAGGGATTTGAACTTGCACGTTAACTCTGTATAGATAAACCACCCTGATTCACTCCATGCAATTGAAATTGACAAAATCACATCTTTGCTATCTCTTTAGTTAAGGATCAATGGGACTATGATTCTTAAATCCTTTATTAGTTTTTAATATTTCTTTTCCAGGGATAAAAGATTCCATTTCTTGCCACATGTACACCTTGATCAAAGGGAATGATCAAACTAGCAAAAGAGTATTTGCTAAACAACGTGTGCTAAAGGGTTAATACCCTTATGAATAAATTGAAAACTTATTTTACTTGGCAAGAAAGGCAAATAAACATTTTTTGAGAAAAATACACTACAATTGACAAAATATGACGTTAGTGAACCAATGAACGTGAGGGCAAGACACAAAGCTTGGTGTTTCGTTAACGTTGTGGACATTTACTCGAAATACAATAATGTTTACTTGATTTTTGGCAAGTATGAATCTATTAGATAATGGTTGAACTAGTCAGGAATCAGTAAACTGAAAGAATAAGACCTTTCAAACTAACAAGGGTTTAGGACACCCATGTGATTAGTTCAAACAATTTTGTGTACAAAAAAGGCATTGTTAGGCAACTATCAATACCTAGAACCCTTCAACATAATAGAATTGTTGAAATGGAGAGATGGACCTCTCCTTAATTTGGGTATAAACATAATGGCATCAATGAGGCTATCAGCCATATGTTGGTAGGTGGACTCATAGCTATTATATTCACACTTAACCAAATGCCCTCTATGTTAGTCACGACCTTACCCTATGAATCGTGGATGGGCCTTAGACCAGGGCCAAGCTCGTTAAGACCATAAGGGTCATCAACTTTATATTCACAATTCTTCTTATGAGTAAGGAAGATTAGGGCTTAGGTATACAAGGTATCTCTTTGTGAGATGACATGAGAATTTGACATGACACGTCTTCATTAGTGAAAATAATGGCGGTTCAGTGACTGAGAGAAAACCGTGGGACATAACGTTCATAAAACCCAGATTTTCTAGCAGGAAATGAGCATTAATCACAATAAATCTCTTTAAGAGGTTCAAAAGTGAAAGGAATAACCAAGTGTTCCTAAGTTCACTGATTCGAGTGGGAGGATTGAGACCATTTTCACAACGAAAGAGGTAAGAGATAAGTTGCGAGAAAATTACCTCACTCATACATAGGAAAAGAATCCTCTGAAATCCACCTCGGAGCAAATTGTCATCTAGCGAATGATTACAAAGGATAGATTCCCTAATGGATAGAATGCTCTCTTAATCATTTATAAGGTGATGATAACTACCTATAAGTCTCTGAAAGACACTAGAAGGACCTGCTAAGATAAATTGCAAAGTGTCATGAAGGAGGATTTAGATTCTTTTTAAGCCAAATATGTGTTTGGGTAATTTGTCACCTAGCCAAGAGGCGATTGGGAACAAGTAGGTTCTCAAATCTGTTGGGGGCATGTAGAACCTAAAACACGAAGTGGCTAGGGGTAATACAATGGAAGGTTGTCCGTTATGCGTTTTAACTTTGAACTTTGGCTATGACAACAAGCTTAGTCTTGAAATTGCATCAAGATGATGTAAAGACTGTAATCCCCTACCTTGATAACCGTAGTTAAGATTCAAAAATGCGTAATTTAAAGGAATTAGAGACCGACGGATACGTTTTTCTTAAATCTCTTTTCTAAAATTCATTCAACATAGTCTCATATTTATCTTCCGAATCTAATTACTCTGCGCAGTTCAATCACATTTATACATATCAGAGTGCATAGCCAAATTCCCGGCAACTCCCGGGTTTTATACATGTATCAACTAAGGGTTGTAAGTTTCAACTAAGGGATTACATGACCAACATCAACGTAATATCTACATTTAAAAAATAAACAGTAATCCCAAGTCCAAAATAGATAACCAATAACTTAACAACACATCTCTACAAGATCCTAGCTGCTCCTAGTAGTTCATTTCTCCTTGGAGCCACTTGCCCTGTCTGAAATGTTAGTTAATGGAAAGAATGAGATTCAAAAGAATCTCTGTAGTAACAAATCACTCTTACAGTGTATAAACACATAGCATATATGATCATGTTAAGCAACATCACAATGTATCATGGCTTTCGCCACAAACGACATCACTCATGGTTGTAAACACTATGTGTCAGCTTTCGCTGCGATCTTAATGCAACAGCTTACACTGTAATCACTATGTGTCAGCTTTCGCTGCGGTCTCAAAGCATCACAATGTATTCCCAAAGTATTCTCAATGCATGACAAACATATATACAATGTTTCACACACAGTATAAGAGAAAGAGTCACTACCTTGTTCTTTCCGATTGTGCTCTAGCACAGGTGGATCACGAACAGGGCAAATATCAAATCCTACAATTCCAAATGCACTATTTAGACACTTCCATAGTGTTTCTTGGGGTTATATGAGTCTATCATGAAAATTTACAAAAATGCCCCAGGGAGCCGGCCCGGGCCTGCCGTACCCGGTCCGGTTACACATTTCCCGAAATTCTAATCTGGGCTATCCTAATATATTTCTGCCCAAAGAATCCATTTCTAGACTCAGAATTATCAAATTCAATGTAAAATTAAAAATTGACCCTTGGCAGCCCTACTTCAAGGGTTTTAGGGGCGTTTTCGTAATTATGATTTTTCGGCCTTTTCCGAAAAAGTGGCCAACTATAACCCCACCTAATTTTCACTCCTGAATGCAATGGAACCATCAAATCATTGAAAATCCAACTCTAAGACCCATTTCTAGAGCTGGCTGAAATTTATGAGTTCTCCGAGGAAAATTGGGGTTTTACTATTTCGGCTCCTTAAACGCGTTCCTTTCTACTCCTAACCACTTTATTAACTATTACATTAGGTTATAACTACCATTTGAACCAAAATTGGGCAGCATAACCCTTAGAAAACTCAATTTCCAAATTTAAAACCAATGGCAATCCGACGAAATTTCACCGATTAAATTGCCCACAGCAGCCAAAATAGTTAATATACGAAGGTTTGGAAGTTACCTTAAGCTCCTACTAGCTTTTCCTCAAGGTGGCTGAACCCTAACCCTTGAAACACCAAATTTTTGAGCTTCACAACCTTAAAGAATAAAGAGGAGTAGCTTAGAGTTGGAGTTATACGCGTTAGGAGCTAAATCACCGGAGAAACCGGCTTACCTTGTGAGATTTCTTCTCTTTCTCTCTGTAAACTCTCTCACCTTCTCTCTCTTGTTTCAGGTCTGGAACAACACGAAAATGGCTGGAGAAAGAAGGTTGATGGTATTTAATATCATATATTATATGATATTTAATTATTGATTAATTTCCAACAATTTTGGATTTTTCAGAAATTTTGGCAGATTTCTGTCTAAATTTTGAAAAATCATAACTAATTCTAGAAACATTGAATTGGAGTGATTCCAAAGCCTATGAAACCCTTATTGAGTCTAGTTTTAAGGGAAAATATAGAATTTTTCTGGATGGAAGCACAAAATTCCCAGAATTTCAATCTTTGCATACTGTTCCAGAAAATAATTAATTTCGCTGGGCAAACTTCAAAAATCCATAAAGCTTTGTTCAAAAATCTAAATGATACAAATTATATGTCCATTTTGAAGCTTGACATGTGAACTTTAAGACTGGAAAATTTCAGAATTTTTAGAAACATTTACCTATTTAAAACGTCCATACAAATCGGCTATCCTGTACAGAGTTTCAATGGACAGAGTTTTCAACTTTTGCACAATTGTTCCCAATGGTTCCAATTTCACAATAAACACTCTCCACACATGAATTTTCATAAGGAAGCCATTGGAATCATTAAAATATCCAAATTCCCATTACACATTCTCCAAAAGTGTTTATTCAACAATAATTACATCCACTTTTGAAGTCATTAGCCCTTAATCACCTTTTGGGATATTACAAGGACCACCTTCCAATTTGGAATTTTGGAAATTGGATGATGAACTCTACATGAAGCAGCTTAAGGGCTTCATAGAAACAATCACCCAAATAGTAGTATATGAGGTTTTCACAAGGTGAAAGCCTCACCAACTTCAAAATAATTGAAGAACACTATATAAGTCCCAAAAGGTCTAGTGATGATTCTTTGTGAAGTCATCCTTTGTCAAATGACATATGAAACAAGTGTCAAGGGAGTCAAAGGAATAAAGGATCAGAGAATCCTTAAATTCTGAGTTGATTAAGTCATGGGTTGAACCAATATCTTGAATGACAAGATAAACGGAGATTGCACAAGAAAGATATAGTCTTTTCCACCTAAGACATGTACAAGTGTAATCCTTAGACATCTTAGGAAGTCAAACTACAAACCCATAGACACCCCTGATGTCAAGGGTATAAACCTAAAGAGGTTACATGTCCTATGTGTTAGATCCCAAGTTTTGATGATAACAAAAGACAATTATGTGCAAATCATAGTTTTATAAGTTTAAGGAATGTTTACAAAATGACCAAATACATATAGCAAAGTTCTGTGGTGCTTGCTGTCAAAATTAACTAGTGTACTCGAGCATGAATCAAGCACTCGAGCATGGAACTCTTTTATGCTCGAGCATATGCGAGTGATAGCCAGAAAGTGTTTGCCTGAGAGCATGCTAATGTCATTTTTACTGATTCACTCGAGCACTGGAGATAGCACTAGAGCAAAAGAGTCTTTCTCACTCGAGCACATGCGAGTGAGAGACTGTGAGTGTTTGGCCGAGAGCAATTCATGTCATTCTTCTTGATGCACTCGAGCAGAGAAATCAATACTCGAGCATGAAGTTGTCTTGTACTCGAGCACTAGCGAGTGAGGGACAGCAAGTGCTTGGCCGAGAGTCATGAAAGTCAGAGAAGCACAATGCTGATAACAAAGGTATATTACATGAGAATATTCTTCTCACTTGAGCAGGAGTATGTGTGCTCGAGTGAGGGCCCACATCACCTGCGAGTGCAAAATCTCACTCTTGCTAAAATGGTATGCGAGTGTTGTCCAGAGAAGAGTCTCCTAGTGTAAAATGCAAGGCCACTCGAGCAGAAGGAGTTGTGCTCGAGTGAGGTCCCACATCACTCGCGAGTGAGAAAACTATCTCTCTGAAATTCTATGCGAGTGTAAGTACAAAACTGAAGAACAAGGAGAAAACTTTCAAGATCACTCGAGTGAGCCCTTCCATGCTCGAGTGATACTCTGGCAGAACACTAAATACACCAAGTCTCACAGTGTTCAATCCGAATATGTTTTAATGTTATTTATTTATCTTATCATCGTTTATTATTATTATTTAACATCATTTTGAATGTTTTATAAGTGTGATCAGGAGGATGAACGTTGAAATAAACAGACATGAAGGAAGTCAAACAACAGCAGACAACATCACGACAAGCACACACCTACTACATTCAAAGTTTTCAAACGTGTGCATGCTGTTCCACAGTAACATGGCCCGCTCCACAATTATCGTTATTCAAACGGGCAAAAACTGAACATCTATAAATACAGAGTTCCAGAGAGATAGAATACAACAACAAAGCACAAGAATTCACAAGCATATACACGAGTCTCTGTTATTCATATTTTCTCTGTATACATATTGATCTTCAGTGTTCATTTACTTGCTCTATAAGAGAGTCTTTAAACAATTCAAATTCTATTTTCATTTGATCTTAAGGTATTGGGACCTTGAGAGGGTAGATATCCTTATGAGAGAAGCAGTTGAGAAAATTCCTAGCTAAACCTTCTACTCATAAGACTTATAAGATATAAGCAGAAGAGAACGTTACTGCTCGTAAGACTTACAGTGGAGTAAGCAGGAGAGAACGTTGTTGCTCATAAGACTTGTATACGTAAGCAAGTGGGAAAGGTCATAGGTTGTTTTTCTGCACATAAGACTTGTCGTAAGGGGGAGAGAAATTTCTTAGTGAGAGAATATTTCTGCTCGTAGTCCATTCGAGGACAATTGTTGTTTTGTGGCATTCTGAGAGCCCATTGAATCTTGGAAGAATAGTGACAATCTCGGTAGGTCTTGATCTCTGAGGACTGGACGTAGGCCTGGTCATTGGGCTGAACCAGTATAACTCTCTGTGTTCTAATCTTCTCAACTCTACTCTGTTTACTCTATTTTCATATCACCACATCAAGCAAAAATTTATCACGTTACCCAATTTACCCCCCTCTTGGGTGAAGCTTGCCTCTTTCACTATGATGAATCCAACATAAGAAAGGTGGATAGAGTCCCATGTGAGCCTATAGTTGGAAATATGAATGTACATATTGGTGTACATAAAACCAAATATTTGTTGGTCAGACTTGGAAGTTGTTTTTGGTCCTACTGTGAAATGGGTTATGAGAATAACCATGGATTAGGTTGTCAAGACAACAACTTTCCTTTTGAAAGGATACTCCAATACAAGACCTAGGCAAATGGCGATGGAGTAAGGAAATATACAAAGTTTTTTTTCTTGTTATCCATGGAAATAGAATGCAGGGCGTGTTCTGCCATCATTCAAAGTACCATATGGCTAAAGTAATTCCTATGAGAGATTGGGAATGAATGGTGGATAGAAGGATCTGTTAGATCTCATGTTTTGATGATAACAAACGAATGGTTTGAAAAGGAAATGTTTAATAATCAAGCTTGAACTAAGTAATGACAGGAATAAGCTTTACTTGAGGTAAGCATGGCAGTAGCGAAGATTGGCCAAAAGAAAATGCTGAGGAACTTGATCAGAAGTGAAACTTCTAAAGCATTACTCGAGGCACTACCCGAGTAATGAGCCAAAACTTGAAGTAACCAAGCAAAACTTCCAGTAACCTGCCACCATTACTCGAGGCGCTACTCGAGTAACCAGGTAAATTTTTAAGGTTGCTCTCGGTTTGCTAATGTTACTCGAGGAGCTACTCGAGTAACCATATGAAAACCTCCAGTTGCCTTCAAGTTTTCAGAATGATACTCGAGGAGCTACTCGAGTACCTTTGTCTCAGAAAATGTGGACCTCTCGGCAGTTTGTACCACTGCTAATGTTACTCGAGGCACTACTCGAGTAACCCTGTGAAAACTTCCAGTTGACTTCAAGTTTTCCCCATGATACTCGAGGAGCTACTCGAGTAACTTTGTTTCTGAAAAATGATGCTCTCAGCATTTTGTACCACTGCAACATTTACTCGAGTAGGTACTCGAGTAACGCACTATAGTAAGTGAAAAACTTGAAGTTGGTATCCGATTAACTTGATATATCTTATCTCACCTTCCTCGAGTTCTTACTCTGATATGCATGTATTCAATAATCTTTTTAAGTGGATTCCTCGAGTAAGTACCGGAGTATGAAGAAATATTTTCAAGGTAAACTTCAAGTCAGTACCCGGGTAAGTTAAGCACAGAAAGTACAGTTACTCGAGGTGGTAATCGAGTAACCTTTATAAAAATAAATGCATTACTCGAGGCCGTACCCGAGTAATGAGGTAAGTGCTCTCGGCCTTGAAATCCTGCAACATTTACTGGAGTAAAGCATCGAGTAACCAAAAGTCTTATAAAGGGTTACTCGAGTTGATACCCGAGGAAGACATAAAGTTATGACTGCATTACTCGAGTAGATACCCGAGTAATCTTGTATTTGTTCATTGACTTGCAGTTTTAGAAAGATTTCCCGATGATACTCGAGTAAGTACTCGAGTAAACTTCATGTGATACTCGAGTAGCTACTCGAGTAAGCAAACCCAGAAATTCAGAAATCTTTCAAACGTTGATTATTTTGTTTTCTATATGATTAATCTTTCATTGTGTTAGTATTCTTAGTCTATCTACAGATGAACAATGAAGAAATCATTTCAAGTAGTGAAAGTCAAATGAAACGTTCAAAAGTCACCGACCGACACCTACAACGTATGTTTATTCAAAAACTGGAAAAGTCAAAAATGGCTGCGCACGCTCCAACGGACATGAAGAAATACGTTCCAGCAATCATTACCAATGTATCTATATATATGTGAACATCTGAACAGAGAAAGATATAAGAACACACTCACAAACGTATTATCAAGTTCTTTACTCTGTTTTCAATATACTTGAGTTTCTATGCTTCAGTGATTCTTATTTACTCTGTGAAGAGAGATATTTCATTCAAACTCAATATTTGTTATTGAGGTAACTTAAGGTTGTGGAACCTTGAGTTGGGATTGAATTACAACTTGTAAGGGGGAGCGAGTGTCCAGGTGTAGGATCTTGCTTGTACTGAGGTGCCAAGAACCCACTGAATCTTGGAAGATATAGTGAAACTCTCAGAGAAGCTCTGAGGACTGGACGTAGGTCAAAGTGGTTGTGGCCGAACCAGTATAACTCTCGGTGTACACTTCGGTGATATTTCTCCTTAACTCTTTCATGTTTTAATTTCAACGTCAAAATTTTATATTTGCAACGAAATTTTAAGATCACCCAATTCACCCCCCTCTTGGGTGAAACGCTTGCTCTAACATTTGGTATCAGAGCATAGGTCTTCTTGTTAAGGTATAACAACCTAAGAAGGATCCAATGGCAAGCATGGGCGAAGGAATCCTTCCCGACGGAGCATCTATCACTAGACCTCCTGGATTCAGTGGAGAACACTTTTCCTTTTGGAAAGCAAAATTCAGAGTGTTCGTGATGGCTACCGAATATGGACTGTGGGATGTAATTGAGAGTGGAAATTATCAACCTACAAAAATTGTAGATTCTCAGAAAATTCCCAAGACGCCAGCGGAATATGATGAGAATGACAAGAAGCTTATCACTCTCAACAGCAAGGCAATTCTGATGTTACAAAGTGCCTTGAGTCAAAGTGAATATTTCAGAATTTGCATACTTCCAACAGCAAAGGAAATGTGGGAAGCTCTAGAAATAGCTCATGAAGGAACTTCGGGAATAAAAGAGAATCGGATCAACACCTTAGTCACTGAATTTGATCTACTTCGAATGAAATCAGGTGAATCAATTTCTGAATTTGAACTTAGATATACTCATCTTGTTAATCAACTTGCAGCACTTGGGAAATCTTATGATCAACATACCCAAGTACGAAAGATTTTGAATATTCTCTCTAAAGAGTGGGAGGCCAAAGTCACTGCGATAGAAGAAGCAAAAGGAGAATCAATGAGATCAGTTGCTTCTCTATTTGGAAGTCTTTCTGAATATGAGAGCAAACTAAAGTTCAAACGAGAACTAGATGACATTGGTGACAAGAAAAAGAAAGGTCTTGCACTAAAGGTAAAAGAAGAGAATCAAGATGAGGACGAGGAGTTTGACGATGATGAAATGGGCCTAATCATAAAACGATTCAGAAAGTTCTACAAGAAAGGACAAGGATTCAAACACTTTCAAAAAGGTGGAACTAGCAGCAAAGATCATATCATTTGCTACGAATGTGGAAAACCAGGACATATCAAATCAGAATGTCCAGAACTGAATCAAAAGAGCAAAGAAAAGAGGAAAGGCAAATTCTTCAACAAAAAGAAAGCCTTTGTATCTGCTATATGGGGTGATAGCTCCTCTGACGAAGAAAGTGATGAGGAAGAAGTAGCTAACATATGTCTCGTAGCTCAAGAAGAAACAGAAAAAGAGGTAAATGATTCTGAACCTACCTATGATGAATTACTTTCCGAATATAATGCTTTACATTCTGAATTCATCAAAGTAGTTAAAGAATTGATTATTTTCAAAAAGAAAAACAAAGTTCTTGAAACTGAACTCAAAGAAAAGAATTGTGAAGATTGTTCATCTTTGAAAAAGAAAAACATTGATCTCACAAAAACTCTTGAAAAATTTACACAAGGAAGTGAGATGCTAAATGTTATTCTAAAAGCTCAACGATTTGTAAATGACCGATCTGGAATTGGATATGATCCAAAGTCCGATAAAAGGAAAGGTAGAAAGAAAGCAGGAGGTAAGTCATATTTGAATTATTTCCAGCATTCTGTACATACATCAAATCCTTTTGCATTTTGTAATTACTGTAATAGAAAAGGTCATTATACTTCTTCATGCATTCATAAGAAGAAAGGAACGATAGGAACCTACAAATGGGTACCTAAAGGTTCATATATTTAGAAAATTATTTATACTAACCCAAAAGGACCCAGAAAGATGTGGGTACCTAAGACCTAGTCATTTGATTGCAGGAATATCTTAAAGCATCCAAAAATAGCAAGTGGTACATTGATAGTGGATGCTCTAGACATATGACCGGTGATTTTGATAGTTTTACCAAATTGCAACCTAAAGAAGGTGGAGAGGTAAAATTTGGAGGAAATCAATCCGGAAGGATAGCAGGAATTGGTGAAATCAAAAATGACAAAGGAATACAAGTCAAAGATGTATATTATGTTGAAGGCTTGTGTCATAATTTGCTGAGCGTAAGTCAAAGTGCAGATAAAGACAATTGGGTAATATTTGACTCAGAAGAATGCTTAATTATCAACAAGAATGACTTACAACTTGATAAGAAGAATATCAAGGCTAAGCTCAGAGCAAAAAGGGAAGGTAACTGCTATACTCTAGACATTAGTAGAAATGAATCTGAAAATTGTTTCCTGAGTAATACTGATGAAAGTTGGTTATGGCATAAGAGATTGGCTCATGTTAATATGCATCAATTAGGCAAACTACTCAAAAAGGATTTAGTTCTTGGATTGCCTAAAGTGACTTTCAAAAATGACTTGATTTGTGATGCATGTCAAAAGGGTAAACAAACTAAATCATCTTTCAAATTGAAAAATGAGATTTCAACAAATAGATCACTACAACTATTGCATATAGATTTAGTTGGTCCAGCAAGAGTAAAGAGTCTTGGTGGCAACTTATATTCATTGGTCATTGTTGATGATTTCTCTAGATTTACATGATTCATTTTTCTATCATCAAAAGATGAAACCTTTGAAGAATTTATTGTTTTTGCCAAGAAAGTGCAAAATGAGAAAGGTATGTCTATTGCAGGTATTAGGACCGATCATGGCGGAGAATTTGAAAATCAAGCCTTTGAAGAATATTGTGATACTAATGGGATTGATCACAATTTCTCTGCTCCAAGGACGCCTCAACAAAATGGAGTTGTAGAACGCAAGAATAGAGTACTCACAGAAATGGCTAGAGCAATGTTGAATGAAAAGAACGTATCTCAAGTATTTTGGGCTGATGCCATGAGTACAGCATGTTACATCTCCAATAGAGCTTACATCAGAACAAAACTTGGAAAGACACCATACGAGCTGTACAAAGGAAGGAAACCAAACATTGCTCATCTACACATCTTCGGTTGTAAGTGTTTCATTCATAATAATGGTAAAGATAACTTAGGAAAATTTGATTCTAAAACAGATGAAGGAATTTTCCTAGGATATTCTAACCGAAGTAAAGCATATAGAGTTTATAATAAAAGAACGTGTATTATTGAAGAATCAATTCATATTGTATTTGATGAATTTGAATCCTCTGACAAAACCATTGATGAAGAACAGGAAGTTGTTTTAGATCAAGAGAATGGTCAATCTATTTCTAAATCTTTTAATCCAGAGGTTGATGACACTAAGGAAGAAGAACAATCCTTAGGACAACCTAAAGCTTGGAAATACAATAAGAGTCATCCCTTAGATCAAGTCATAGGAGATGTGAATGAAGGGATCAAAACTAGAAATATAATTTTCAATGAAGTAAGTGTTTCTGCATTCATTTCTGAGATTGAACCTTCTAACATTGATGAAGCCCTATCAGACAATGATTGGGTTATAGCAATGCAGGAAGAACTAAATCAATTTGAAAGAAATCAAGTTTGGGATTTGGTACCCCGACCCAAAGATCATCCGATCATTGGTACTAAGTGGGTATTCAAAAACAAACTCGATGAATCTACAATTATTGTCAGAAACAAGGCAAGGTTGGTGGCCAAAGGCTATAATCAGGAAGAAGGAATTGATTATGAGGAAACGTATGCTCCAGTGGCTAGATTGGAGGCTATACGTGTATTCTTAGCCTTTGCATGCATCAAAGGATTCAAACTCTATCAAATGGATGTAAAAAGTGCTTTTCTAAATGGTTACATCATGGAAGAAGTATATGTAGAACAACCTCCAGGTTTGGAGGATGTTACCAAACCTGACCATGTTTTCAAACTTAAAAAGGCTTTATATGGTTTAAAACAAGCTCCTAGAGCCTAGTATGAAAGGCTCGGTAAGTTTCTCATTGATCAAGGTTTTGTACGGGAAAAAGTTGATACAACACTTTTTATAAAACGAAAACACAATGATATTTTAATTGTTCAAATATATGTTGATGACATTGTTTTCGGTGCTACTAATGAATCTATGTGTAAAGAATTTTCTGAGATAATGCAGGGAGAATTTGAGATGTCAATGATGGGAGAATTAAATTTCTTTCTTGGTTTGCAAATCAAACAAAGAAAGAATGGAATCTTCATATCTCAAACAAAGTATGTAAAAGAGCTACTGAAGAAATATGGAATGGATGAAGCAAATGGCTCGGACACGCCTATGAGTTCAACTACGTTGCTTGATGCTGATGTCAAAGGGAAAGACTACAACATAACAAAATATAGAGGAATGATTGGATCATTACTCTATCTCACAGCAAGTAGACCGGACATTCAATTTAGTGTTGGCATATGTGCAAGATATCAATCAGCACCAAAAGAATCACATGCTGAAACGGTCAAACGAATCTTTAGATACCTTGCTGACACACCCGAATTGGGTCTGTGGTATCCCAAAGGAAGAAGTGAATATCTTGTTGCATATTCAAATTCAGATCATGGAGGATACAAAACAAACAGAAAGAGCACCAGTGGACAAGGACAATTTCTTGGAGGATCTCTTGTATCATGGTTCAGCAAGAAACAAAATACAGTGTCTCTTTCATCAACGGAAGCCGAATATGTTGCAGTCTCAAGTTGTTGTGCACAAGTAATATGGTTAAAACAACAACTACAAGATCTTGGTATTTATCTCAAAGAAATACCAATCTATTGTGACAATACTAGAACGATAAGCTTGGCAAAGAATCCAGTTCAACACTCTAGAACCAAGCATATCGATGTTAGACATCACTTCATCAGAGATCATGTGCAAAAGAAAGATGTGAAAGTGATATTTATTCCCACTCATCTTCAGCTAGCTGATATCTTTACAAAACCCCTTGCAAAAGATCAATTTCTTTACATTAGAAGAGAATTGGGAATGGTAAATCCCAATGAGTTATAAGTAATTTCAGCTTTTCATAATATTAGATGAAGTCACTTAATGATGTTTTGATGATTTCTAACTTAAGCATCGGAGTATATAGAAATTTGTTTTGCAGGAAGGATAAAACTCTGTTTTTAAGTAACAAAAACAGAGGTGATCAGAGGACACCTTTACTGGAGTACCAACTTGAAGTAATGTGTGACAGAAGCTTTACCCGAGGAACAACTTGAAGTAAAGAAGAACTTTACTCGAGTATGTACTCGGGTAATGGCCCCCAAAAACTGGAAGTAACGGATCAAGTTACTTGATTTTTCAGTTTTCAAAGAAATAAAGAGTTAGAAGTTGAAAAGCTAGTTACCCGAGGCGAGCCTCGAGTAAACTTGAAGCTTACTCGAGGAAGGCCTTGAGTAATGTCGGAGTTCAGATTCTCAAAGTAATGCATAATGACTCAAATCTGACCCAAATAGACTATGAATGATCGAGGGAACATCCATGGATAATTACTATATTATTCATGCCAGGTACGCAATTTAAATGAATTATTAGAGGGCCAACTAACTCTCCGGGTTTGAGAATGGTGAATATTTGATTTGGCTCAAGTTCAGAATAAATATCATCAGGGGGGTTCTCTATCCCTAGCCACAAATTAATCTTAGAGGGTGAAATTAAAATCTTTTGGCCTCTTACAAATGTGGTCATCTCTTCCTCTAGTGAGGTTCGGTCAGGCTCATCTATGATCTCTAAGTTACAGTAAAAATGGGTGATCACTTTAGTGCAGAATGGTAATCTAATAGATAGCCAAGGCATAAAGGGATCTAGATAAGAACTTAGGTCATACTTCACTACCTCTTGAAGTAACTTTAGATCAACATAGTGTGTCTTGCACACTTTTCTTCTGGAGAATTGAGTCAGATACTTGGTAAACTCCTCTAATTTGCTGACGTTGAATCCCTTTGGTGGGGTAGTGATCTCTACCTCTTTGGTCTTCTTAGAAGATTGACCCTTCTTCATTTGGTCAATGATTCCAGCCATAGCACTAGCCACTTTCTTGTCATACTTTGGCTTTTTGAGTGGCTTAGGAGTGAACGAAGGGGTAGAGGAATCCGAGGGAGGAGGTGAGGGAGATTTGGCACTCTTGCCTCTTCCAGTAGATGTACTCTTTTTGGATTGAGCCCTAGTCACAATAGGCTCTTGAATAACAATTCCTTTAGCTTTCGGTTGAGAATGAAGAGGGATTTTCGCTTTTGGTCTCAGGGTTAACTTTCTTCTCTTTTTGGGAGGAGAAGAAAGGGGATCAGAATGTTGTTGGGACTCAGAGGAGTCTATGGGAGTAAGATTCTTGGTTCTCATCTCCTTTGAAACACAAAAAATCAAGAATCACAGAAAAACAGGGAAACTGTCGCCAGTTTAGGGCAGAGAGATTTTGAACAAAATAGGAAGTTTTTGGACTTGAAATCAGTTGGGTTTTGACGGAAATGAGGCAAGGAATCGATTGGGAAAAGTTTTTGAAAGGGTGTATAGTGATTTACTCGAGGAGATTTTGTGGAAATGACCGAGTTTGCGCAAGATAAAGACCTAACACCCGACATTACTCGAGGCCTTACTCGAGTAACATTCAAGTTTACTCGAGGCCTTCCTCGAGTGTTCATGCAAAAATATTCAAAAAGTGGTTGAACTTTTTTTCTGTAATTACGATATTATGAAATTACATGTTTATTTTATGCTTTTATAACTGTCCCATTTGTCATATCCTAGCATGTATTAATCTGTATCAAAATATTGAGGCGTTTGTCTCACCTACATTGCTTTAACATTTTTCAGGTGGAAGTTTTAAAGGAGGGCTTTCAGGGAAGGCCAAGAAGGATTGGTTTACTCTTTATCATTGTACTAGTCTCTTCTTTTTGTTGTGTGTTGCTGCTTCTAAGGTCCATTGTGTATTTTGATCTTTTGATTAACAGTTGCGTATTACGATCTTTTGATTAAACGCTAATTTTACTTTTGACTTTATTGTTGTTGAGGAGTGTGCTAGTAGTTGGCCACTAAATTATGCATCTGATAATGCTGACCCATATTGGACAATTGACTGATTCGAATGTTTGGATATTTTGGTAGCTGGATCATGGATTCGAGATTTTGAATGAGAACTAATCAGGAAAAAGATTATGGTGTTTGTTATGGGCTTGTCAGACTTTTTGTTTGGGCTTTAATTACATAAAGCCCATTTGTCGGAATGATAGATGTCATCTACCAGCAAAAGTTGTAGTCTAGTATGAGAATCGAATGTTTGAATGCTATGAATATTATTCTACTTATCAATATATACTATCAATAGTGCTAGCTTCAAGAAGATTGGTCTGATTGTATTGTCCATGTCATCGGTTGCTCATTTGTCATTAGTCTGTTTTGTTTTATTTTGTATTTCACATTTTAAAAAACATTACATTCAATGCATTCACAAGTTTAAATTTCAAACTTCAACTTCAAATTTGAATGTATTTCCTTTATTGCCTTTCCTTGTGCGTTTAATGCCATTAAAATTGTGATTGGCCCAATTTCTCGACCATGAAATCAGGTTTTGGAAAAAAATTAGCTTTATTCCTTGATCAATAAGTTGTTTGCTTATTTCCTTTTTATAACCCTTTTATTTCTCTGATTATTTTGTTATTGTCCGCATTTTATATATGTTAATATATTAGTTGATTAATTGATTAATTGTTTTGGATTTTCTTTCTTGATGCTTCCTTATTTGACTCAACTCGCACTTTACTTTATTTCATTACTAGGTGATTACTTGATTTATGCTTGATCTATTCCATTTATTCCGTTCATTCTGTTAGTGCAAGTGTTTCACCCAAGAGGGGGTGAATTGGGTGATACCAAAAATTTCGTTGTGTATAAATAAATTAACTGAATATTTAAAGCAGTTGAGAGGAAAGAGAATTATCACCGAAGTGTACACTGGGATTTATACTGGTTCGGTCACAACCACTTTGACTTACGTCCAGTGCTCAGAGCGTCTCTAAGAGTTTCACTATATTCTCCAAGATTCAGTAGGTTTTTGGCACCTCAGTATACAGTAAGTTCCTTCACCTGGACACTTGCTCCCTCTTACACGTTGTAATCAAATCCCCAACTCAAGGTTCTACAACCTTAAGTTATCTCAATAACAAATATTGAGTTTGTAATGAAAAACTCTCTCACAGTAAATATATAATCACTGAAGTACAATGTATGAGTATAAGAAAACAAAGTACTAAGAGTGTGTTGATCAGTGTATTCTCAGTTCTTGTGTCTTGTTTTCTTTTCTTTGAATGCTCCATAGATATAGATGATTTGTAATGTTCGTTAGAGTCGCGCAGCAACGGTTGACTATTCTTCGAATTTGAAAACTATCTGTTTGCAGTAGGTAGCGGTAGGTGAGATCTCAGACACTTTATTTGACTTTGCTTTTCTTGCATAATCTCTTCATTGTTTCTCTGTAAATGTACTTACGATACTAATGCAGTGGAGAGTTAATCATACAGAAAACAATTTAATAAACATTTGATTAAAAACATAATTTCTGGACTACCTTACTCGAGTGGCTACTCGAGTGATCATGTCTGTTACTCGAGTAGTCCCTCAAGTAAACCTATAAAAAACATTGCCAGAAGCTATATCACAGATAATGAATTATAGATCTCTCTTGTTATTCTTATGCAATAGCTTATACAGAGTATTTATAACCTATATTGGAATACACTAGAATATACTGGAATGTCAGTCTTAACAGAATCACGTGGGCCACTTGCCACTTGACTTCCACTTGACTAAACTTACTGGACACGTAAGCACTATTGCATATATCAGACTACTTTAATATCCTCAAAGCTACTTTTGTTGAGATTCATGGACGGCCAGTTTGAAGCAATAACACTGAGCGGTCAGGAAGGCGCTGAAATTGAACTTTGTTGAGAGGCTTGGTAAGTATATCAGCAACCTGATCAATAGTAGGGATATAACCAATCTAAATCAGTCCTGCTGCAACTTTTTCATTAAGAAAATGAAGATCGAGCTCGACATGTTTTATTTTGGCATGAAGGATTGGGTTTGCAGCTAGAGAAATAGCTCCAGTATTGTCACGCCAAACTGTGGGAGCATCAGAAATGGGAATATGCATTTCTTTTAGAAGAGCCATGACCCACAGCACGTCAGAGGACGTGTCAGCCACACTTCGATATTCTGCTTCAGTGGAACCATGAGAAACTGTCTGTTGCCGCTTAGAAGACCATGTTACAGGATTTGTGCCAAGAAAGGTACAGTAGCCACTAATGGAACGTCGATCCTCCTTGTTAGATGCCCAATCAGTGTCAGTGAAAGCTTGCACTTGAAAACGAGAGGCTGAGCAAATCAAGAGCCCATAGTCCATCGTGCCAACAAGATACCGTAATATACGCTTGACACACACCCAATGAGATTCACGAGGTTCCTGAAGATACTGACTCAACCGATTAACAGAAAAAGACAACTCAGGTCTAGTGTAACACAGATATTGTAGTTTACCCAAAAGACTGCGATAGAGCCAGTGATTGAGAAATGGAGCACCAGAAGTGGACACTAGATGAGTATTCGTGGCCATAGGAGTCGCATATCGACGTGCAGCCAAGAAGTTAGCATCAACAAGAATTTGATAGATGTACTTTCTTTGAGACATGAGCAAACTAGCTGGTGTGTGACAGAATTCAATGCCAAGAAAATATGACAGATTCCCCAGTACCTTCAGTGAGAACATATTGCTCATGGCAATAATGACACGGTCCACTTCGTCATTATTAGAGCCAGTAAGAACAATGTCATCAATGTAAAGAAGCATGTAAGTGACTGAATTAGCAGTCTTTCACACAAAAAGACATGTGTCAGCATGAGATGCCACAAAGCCAATGGTTTCAAGAGCAGCATGAAGTTTTTGAAACCAGGCGCGTGGGGCCTGCTTAAGGCTATAAATTGCCTTTCGCAACTTACAGACCATAGGTCGACCATCAGGAGTAGGAGAGCCCAGGGAAAAACCAGGGGGAGGATCCATATAGGCCTCTTCTGATAAATCACCATTGAGGAAGGCAATATTGAAGTCGAGCTGGTGTAATTTCCATTTGTTTTGTACTGCAGCAGTGAGTAATATACGAACTGTAGCAGCCTTAACAACTGGACTGAAGGTGTCATAATAGTCAATGCCAGTGGTCTAAGAATATCCTTTAGCAACAAGTCTTGATTTACAGCAAGCAAGAGAGCCATCGGCATTGGTTTTGTTTTTCCACAACCATTTGTAACCAATGGTAGTTCGATCATGTGGCAAAGGCATAAACTCCCAAGTGCCAAACTTGACAAGAGCATTGTATTCTTCCAGCACTGCCTGCTTCCATTCAGGATAAGCCAAGGCTTCCTCAATTGTTGTAGGAACACTGTGATGATCTAAAGCAAGAAACACCTTCAGTTTGGAGATCCTAGCCTTACTACGAGTAACCATGGGATGGGTGTTGGGTAATGAGGGGAAAGCTGTTAAAGAAGATAGAGCAGAGGAAGGACTCGGTGATGAAGCAAGAGAAGCATTATCAGAAACATCAGAAGAGGGAACAGGGCGTGATGAGGCAGAGACATGTAGAGTAGGTTCAAGTGCTGAAAAAAATAAGAGCAGCAGACGAAGGAGGGATAGCAGATTTTTTAACGCTGAACTGACTACTACCAGGAAATCAAGTCTCATTAAACCTGATATGGCGAGTAAGATAAACACGACCAGTAGTCATATCAAGACACCTATAGCCCTTATATTGCGAGCTGTAACCCAAAAAGAGTATTGATAGAGATCGAAATGCAAGCTTTGAAGAATTGAATGGTCTAAGATAGGGGAAACATTCACACCCAAAAACTCGCAGAATAGAATAGTCAGGTTTAGTATCATACAGTTTTTCAAATGGGGTGAGACCATTTATTACAGTAGAAGGCTGACGATTTAAGAAAAAGACAGCAGATTTAAAAGCCTCAAGCCAATAAAATAAAGAAAGATGTGCATGAGCTAAAAGAATTAATCCAGTTTCAACAATCAGATGATGTCACCTTTCCACTAACCCATTTTGCTCATATGTATGAGGGCAAGAAAACCGATGTTCAATACACTGCTCAGTAAGATAACTCTTAAAGGCACGGAACTCCCCACCATTATCAGACTGTACCTATCTGATTTTGTTGTTAAGTTTATTTTCAATCATCACCTTAAATTCCTTGAACTTACATAAGGCATTAGACTTCTTATGAAGAAAATAAATCCAAGTGAAACGACTATAAGCATCAACCAGTGCCAAATAGTATACAGAACCATGCCAAATAAGAGGAGCTGGGCCCCACAAATCCATTATTATTAACTACAAAGGCATTTGATATACAGTAGTCGAAGCTTCAAATGAAAGCTTGTGAAACTTGCCATATTGACACGCCTTACAGAGATCGTGAGATGCAAAAGAAGTAAAAGGAAAAGAATTACATTGTAAAACTTGTTTAACAGTAGCTAGAGATGGATGTCCAAGTCGTTGATGCCAAAGATCAATGGAAGAACCAGTGACCGAATACACAACAGGTACAGGAGAAGCACACAAAGTAGAAGTGAGAGCTGCTGCTAATAGTGGATACATGCCATCCTTCTCAATGCTATACATCAGTGGTTGGTAGGTGGACAGATCCTTAACAACACAATTGTTAGGAAAAAACTCAACAGAGACATTGTTTTCTTTAGTAAACTTAGCAATAGAGAGGAGATTCTTTTTCATACGAGGAACACACAATACTTGATGCATAGTGAAAGTAGTGTTTTCAACATAAAGAGGATCATTACCAAAATGAGTAATAGGAGATAACTCACCTGTGCCAACCTGCACCGTACCAATACCAGCATGTACACTAGTCGGTTGAAGAGTGGACACATCATGTGTAATATGTTCTGTGGCACCTGAGTCTAGATACCAATCATTATCAACCACAGATAAAGGCAAAGCAAGATAAGCCTGTGCCAAAGGAAGAACCGTATGAACTTGCGGAGTAGAGGTAGCTGGTGAAGAGGAACCAATAACAAAAGCAGGAATGATGCCAGATGACATCGAGGAAGACAGAGGAGCCACAGATGATGGAGGCATAATAGCAGAAGACGGTGCCACAGAGGAGGTGGGTAAGGGGAAGGAACAGAGGAAGGCATCACTGTAGATGCGGGAACCAAACCAAGAGTACTATAGTCATATGGATAATAATCGAGAAAACCAGAGTGAGCATAATATGCCTGAGCATCAAAAACGGGAGCATTGAGACCAGGAGGATGAGAAGACATAATAAAATCTGTTAGATCCTATATGTTTTGATGATAACAAAGATTGGATCAATAATATGAAAGGATTTGATAACAAACAAATGGATTTGAACAAAGTAGCATAGCATCACTTGGAGTCAGCACTGGAAGTAATCAACAATTTTTTAAAAAGGCTTACTTGAGTAGCCACTCGGGTAACAGAAGCCATCACTCGAGTAAGCAAACAGAATTTCATCCAGTGAGGCACTGCCAAATTTTGAGCGAAGTTACTCGAGGGACAACTCGGGTAATCTATAAAATTATATAGACCATTACTCGAGTAGCCACTCGAGTAAGAAGATTTTCACAAGCATCACTTGAGTAGCCACTCGAGTAACTAGGTCCAAAATCTTTCAGTGACTCTCGGCCAAGAAATGCAGCCCATTACTCGAGTAGCCACTCGAGTAAGCAATGAGAAAATAGCATTACTCGAGGGATAACCCGAGTAATTTGTAGATTTATTTGAAGTGCCACTCAAGTAACCAGATAGTAAACTCTCGGCCAAGAATTTGATGCCATTACTCAAGGGAGTAATCGAGTAATCTGTCGGGTTATTTGAAAGCCACTCGAGGGAGCACTCAAGTAAGGTGTGAAGAAAAATTATGTCCACTCGAGTAGTCACTCGAGTAAGCAGTTTACCATAGTGATCACCCGAGTAATCTATGAAGGTAAAAATATGGCCACTAGAGTAGCCACTCGAGTAATCAGGTATTTTCAAGGTTTGTAATATATCACTCCATGTCTTACCTGAGTAATTCTTGATGCAAAATGCTGATTTGCTCACTGCCATATTTTTTACATGTTTACTCGAGGGACCACTCGAGTAACAAACTTGATCACTCGAGTAGCCACTCGAGTAAGCCAGTTCATAAATTATGTTTTCATCTAATGTTTCTTGATTTGTTATCTATATGATTAACTCTTCATTGTATTAGTATTCTAAGTACATTTGTAGAGAAACAATGAAAGAATATGACAGATTTGAGACTTCAAATAAAAGTCCAAACATTCACCTAACGCTACCTACCACCAACAGATAGTTTTCAAATACGAAGAATAGTCAATCGTTGCTACACGACTCTAACGGACAAGTTTGAAATTGCTTCCAATGGACACTACAAATCATCTATATATATGGAGCATTCAAAGAGAAGAAAACAAGTAGACACAAACTGAGAACACACATCGATCAATACATTTAGTGCTCTGTTTTCATATACTCATTCATTTGTACTTCAGAAATTATATATTTGCTCTGTGAGAGAGTTTTTCATTACAAACTCAATATTTGTTATTGAGACAACTTAAGGTAGTGGAACCTTCAGTTGGGGATTTGATTGCAACGTGTAAGGGGGAGCGAGTGTCCAGGTGTAAGAACTTGCTGTGTATTAAGTACCAAGAACCCACTGAATCTTGAAGAATATAGTGAAACTCTCAGAAAAGTTCTGAGGACTAGACGTAGGTCAAAGTGGTTGTGACCAAACCAGTATAACTCCCGGTGTACACTACGGTAATATTTCTCCTTACTCTTAACTTTTTTTAATATTTCGTAAATCTCCTTATACATAGCGAAATTTTTGGAATCACCCAATTCACCCCCCTCTTGGGTGAAACGTTTGAACTAACAAAATCTTCATACCTATAATAGCACCGATAAGCTAGATGCCCAAGTTTGTGGCAAATTTGACATTGAAAGCATTGAGGGAAGAAACGCCCACGACCATGACCATGGTATGAGCCATGACCACCACTCGGAGCACCGGGAGGATGAACACCTCGATTGGCACTAGCTGTGACAGGTGCGTGAGTATAATAGGCATATGCAGAAGCTTCATCATCATCAAAATTAGACATAAATGGATCGGAAGCTGAGGCAACATGATTAACCTGTCCGGTAATGCCATTTCCAGTGGTGATGAAGGATTTTTGATGCATCTCAGAGTCCACAAGCATCATGGTGACCGTGTCAAGAAAAAATGAAGGTCTGGCAGCATTGATAACGGCAATAACGGATTCGTACTCAGCAGTAAGTCTACTAAGGATAGAAGAAATATGTGAGGACTCATCAATTTTTTCACCAAGCATCGTAAGATGATCACAAAAAGATTTAATGTTTGCAAGATAATCACGTATAGACAGCTCTCCCTTCTTCTGATTCATAAGTTGATTACGATACGACAATATCTTCGCATCGGATTTGTTAGAGTAAAGCCGATTAAGCTTCAACCAGATCTTCGCAACTATGTCAAGACCAACTAATTCTTGAAGTATATTAAGAGACACAGACGCCAAGAGCCAAGATGCAAGCGCCGAATCCAAGGATTCATACTCATCAAAGGCAGGATTAGGTATATCGCATCCATTGTCATCAGAAATCACCGGTGGAGGAGGAATAGCTGAACCATCTAGATAACGGTGCATTTTGTGTTGTTTAATCATGAAGAAGACCTGCTGTTTCCAAAGCAGGAAGTTGGAGTCATCCAGTTTAACAGTGATTTTTTTGTTGGTAAAACCTCGATTAATGGTGAGATCGGCAGAGAGGGCACCGTCACCATGAGATCCAATAGCTGTGGACATCGATGACGAAGCAATCAATCCTCAGATGGAGATCACCTTGCGGTGATCTCTAAAGAGATGTTTCTCGATGACGGCAATCAGAGCCCTGTGGCTCTGATACCATGCCAGAAGCTACATCACATATAATGAATTATAGATCTCTCTTGTTATTCTTATACAATAGCTTATACAGAGTATTTATAACCAAGACTGGAATACACTAGAATATACTGGAATGTCAATCCTAACAAAATCATGTGGGCCACTTGCCACTTGACTAAACTCATTGGACACGTAAGCACTATTGCATATATCAGACTACTCTAATAAACATGGCAGTGAGTAATTCAACATTTTTCATAAGATATTACTCGAGTAAGACATGGAGTGAGATAGATCACAAACCTTGAAAATACCTGATTACTCGAGTGGCCATGTCTTTCCTTCATAGGTTACTCAGGTGCTGACTTTGGTAATCTGATTACTCTAGCGGCCATGTGTTTTCTTTAGAAGTTACTTGAGTGCTCCCTCGAGTAGATGCCAAATAACTTTGTAGATTACTCGATTACTCCCTCAAGTAATGTCATTCAAAACTTGGCCGAGAGTTTGCTTACCTAGTTACTCAAGTGATCCCTCGAGTAATGGATCAAATAACTCCGCAAATTACTAGAGTGCTTCCTCGAGTAATGCCTTTTTCTCACATGGTTACTCAAGTGGTTACTTGAGTAAATTGTTGCATTTCTTGGCCGAGAGCTACTGGAATATTTTTACCTTGGTTACTCGAGTGATGCCTTCGCAAACCATGTTACTCGAGTGGCTACTCGAGTAATAGTCTATATAACTTTGCAAATTACTTGAGTGGTTCATTGAGTAACATCTTCCAAATTTTGGCAGTGCCTTTCTAGATGAAATTCTCTGTGATTACTCGAGTGGCCACTCGAGTAATAGCTTCCCTTACTCGAGTGGCTACTCGAGTAATGTAACCCCCTGCCTTTAACCACGTAATTATAATTCGATATCACATAATTAAATTGGTTTAGAGACCGTCGGATAGCTTAAACTCATTTCAAATTCCTACACTATTGTAGGATTTTCACAAAAAACTTTCAAAAACTCTTCTCTATCTTGGTCTCAATTTCAAAATTCGAATATAATTACCTGCGCAGTTAGTTTACATTCACACACATCAGAGTGTATAACCAAATCCCCGGCAACTCCCGGGTTCTATACATATATAATCTGAGAGTTTAAAAGTCTCCACTAGGGGATTACATAACCAAAATCAACAATAATATTTACATCTCTAAAATATACAGTAATCCCAAGTTCGAAAGAAGATAACCAACACCCTACAATCAAATATACCCCGAAGGGGTTCTAATCGCTCAGGGTTGCCCGCTTCTCTTTAGCGCCACTAGCCCTGTATGAAATGTTAGTCATTGGAAAGAATGAGATTCAAGAGAATCCCAGTAGTAACAAATCACTCATACAGTGCCACTCATACAGTGCATAAACACAGCATATAAGGTCATGTTAGTAGCATCACAATGTAACGTGGTTCACACCACAAATGACAGCACTCATGGCTGTAAACTCTAAGCATCAGCTTTCGCTGCGATCTCAATGTATTCACAAAGTATTCACTAGGTGTCAGCTTTCACTGCAATCACAAAGCATCACAATGTCACAATGTATTCTCAATGCACGAAAAACATACATACAATGTTTCACACAAAGTATAAGAGAGGAGTCACTATCTTGTTCTTTCCGATTATGCTCTAGCACAGGTGGATCACGAACAGGGCAAATATCGAATCCTACAATTCCAAATGCACCATTTAGGCACTTCCATAGTGTTTCGTGGGGTTATATAAGTCTATAATGAAAATTTACAAAAATGCCCCCGGGGACCCGGCCTGAGACCGCCGTACTCGGTCCAGTTGCACTTTTCCTGAAATTCTAATTTGGGCTATCCTAACATATTTCCGCCCAAGGAATCCATTTTTGTACTCAGAATTATCAAATTCATTGCAAAAGGACGAAATTGCCCTCGACAGCCACTATTTAAAGGTTTCAGGGTTATTTTTGCAATTTCACATTCGGGGCTTTTTCTCGCAAAGTGGTCAACATCAACCCTACACAATTTTCCCTCCTAAACACAATGAAACCATCAAATTGATAAAATTCCAACACTTAATGGACGAAAATACCCCTGCCCAAATCTGAAAAATTTTAGGGAGATTGAGTTCTCTTGATTTCAATCCATTAAACACCTTGTATACACTTCTAATCACATGTTTAACTATTTAAACACTAATTGTACATGATTAGAGTGAATTTGGCAGCATTTCCCCTTAGGGTTTCACCATCCATTTTCACCAAAATCAAGCAAAACCAACCCAAATTTAACAACAACCACTACAACATCATCATATAGCACAAGAGGATTAAATTCATGCCCTTAATATCACTAAAACCCTAAGGTTACCATTCAGCAAAAACAGGGCAGCATAATATTACCTCATAAATTCAACCAAATTTCAAGACATTTGGGTCAAAACAAAGCTTGTGCTTACCTCTTTGCTTGGCTATAGCCCTTTCTTGAATCCTCACACTTCAACACCACTTAGATGGCACAAAGCTCCTCCTTTCAAGAAACTACAACCATAGAAATGAAACTCTTAATGAGAGGAACAATTTTGATGAAGGCCTCAAGAACTAGAAATGGAGTCTTGATAGAGAAAATGGCACAAGAACATGTTGCTTCACCTCTTGCTTCTTTGCTCTCAAAATTTCGCCCACTCTCTCTCTCTCTCTATATTTGGCTTCAGCTGAACCGAAATGAGAGCCCAAGGAAAGAGAAAGCTCATATAAAAATATCTTCTTCATCTTTTATTTTTATGATATTTTATGGCAATTTTAACACATGCCATTTAACTTCATCATCATCTCTTTTCCCTTTAGCCATTATGCTTGGCCGAAATGGAAGATTAGGAGGGAATAAAATATGCATTCAATTATCTCTTTTATCCTCCTCCACACAATTTATTTTGAGTTGCAATCTTTGACTATAACCCTTTTTGTTTTTGACCTTAGCCCTTACCAATTCTTGTGTCATATTTTCATTGTATTTGAGCCAATGCCTCCTCCCTTTAATCAGCCCATATTTACGTCACTTAAGGGCCCAAATTAGAGCAGAATAGGCTGATCACCAATTTCCTCATAATTACAAGGTTGCCAATACAAATTTTCCCATTTTCGGATTTTGTGTAAATTTTGGCAGATTTTTTGTACAAACTTTAAAAAATCATAACTAATTTTAGAAAAATTGAAATGAAGCAATTCCAAAGGCTATAGAACCCTTACTAAGTATAGTTTTAAGCAAAAATATAGCCTTTTACTAGATGGAAGCATATCATTCCCAGATTTAATTTCTTTGACCATTGCTCCAGAAAAAAAAAATCAATTTCGCTGGGCAACCTTCAAGAACTCATAACTCTTAGTTCACAAATTGAAATAACACAAATTATATGTCCATTTTGAAGCTTGACATGTGAAATTTAAGACTGGAAAGTTTCAGAATTTTTAGACACCATTTGCCCATTCAAAATGTCCATACAAACCGAATGTCCTGCACAGAATTACACTTAACAAGTTTTCAAATTTTCAACCAATGTGTCCAATGGCTCCAAAATCAACAATCAAACCTATTCCCACACAATTTTACACAAGGAAACCATTGGAATCACTAAAACCACCAAATTCCCATCACACATTCTCCAAAAGTGTTTATTCAACAATAATTACATCCACTTTTGAAGTCATTAGCCCTTAATCAGTTTTTGGGATATTACAAGTAAACCTTCACAAAATTTGTTTATTACTCCAGTGCTTACTTCAAGTAATGCTTTACCACTTTATTCAAATTCATTTGTTTGTCATCAAATCCTTTAATATCATTGATCCAATATTTGTTATCATTAAAACACATGGGATCTAACACATTCAAGTTACAATAATTACAATTTTGTGATTACATTTAAATTCACTAATTACCATTATATCTTCTTGACATTATGCTTGATATTATGATATTATATTATGTTATATCAAATTTTTTATTACCAATTCATAATTGTGTCATATTATTTAAACAATTTTCAATTTTAAATGATCTTTTTGAATAAATAACTTCATATATTTTTAAACTTAAATGTTATTAACCGTGTTTCGGAGCATATAATTTTTTTACGCATTTCATTGAATTAGTATATTTATTTAATCATTTAATTTATTGAATTAGTGAATTTAATTGCAATCTCTTAAACATTTCTGGTTTTTTTGTCAAATTCAGTAATTCACCCTTGGTCAAGATTTTTTTTTTGGGTCTGCCTTGATTGATCCAAATCTGCCAGTAAATTATTTTTGCCAAATAAATCAGCCATCAATCAATCCCCTTTTTCTTTAATTCAACAAGTCAAATTATTAATTATTAATATTAACAATATTAATAATTGCGAATATGTCATTAATGAAATGTTTTGTATGTTGATTGGGCAACTTTTTGGTGGAGGATATAACAATTCTCAAGCCACGGCTAATCTACGGCTCCTCAATAATCATTATACTATTCATTAGCCAAAACAAAGATACATCAAGCTCCGTTGAAGCTGTTTATTCAGGAAAGCAACGCTGCAGGGCTATATGAAAAGGTCTCTGAGAAAACAAAGCAGGATTTTCAAATTTCAAATTCAAAAAATACCGCCTTATTGAGATTGATATTGATTGATATTGTCAACTAAACAAATCCAATGCCTCTATTTTACTCACACATAGCTCCAATGGGGGAAGGGTTCTTGCTGGGTTTTTCTGCTCAGCTGGAAGAAACAAAGTGGATCTCTCAATCTTCTTATGGTATGGCAAGTTTCTTATTTAAGAATAGAAAGTTTAATATGCTATTGAGAATGCATTTTCCATTTGAATGCAATTGATATCATGCAGGGCTTTTTCTTAATGTTCTGCTCAATAGTTTTAAGCATCCCATGCAGTTCAGAAATTGATTTCTTTATGCCGTTCATGTTGTAGTTCATAACAAACTGGTAATAACCTTCTGGGAGTGAGTTCAAGATCAAATCTGTAACTAACTCCTAGCTTATAGGAAATCCAAGCCTCTCATGGAGATCAATGTAGCTTTTCATCTTTAACATATGAACACTAACTGATGCACCTTCAGCCATCTTGCAGGAATGTAAGGCCTTTATGATCTCATACCTTTCTTGTCTTGCCTGTTACTGGTGTATACCCCAAATTTTGAGACTTGAGGCTAGAGAATAAGCCTAAAATAAGTGGATCACTAAGCCCCGGTTTAGCAAGATCCCAAATTATGATTAAGGGTTGATGACTCCAAAAGCATACGTGATTAGTGATAAATGGACCCTTTTGGAGATTGTGATGTGAACTGTGATGCGTATACGTTGTGAGCAGCTACAAAACCCAATATTTAAGTTCAATTATGGATTAATATCTAAATTGACTTAAAATAGAGGGAGGGCGCATATTGTGGCTAAATGGAAAAGTATGATGTGTTTAGTGGTGATCAGGAGGAATTGCCATAATCAGGGGTAAAAGGGTAAAGTTACGACCAATTGGTCAGTTACCGAAGAGGAAACTCATTGGTAACTTGAAGATCAATTGTTAGGGTTGATTTTTTGTGAGATTGAGTGGGTGGAATCCTATGTGTGTGAGTTTCTTGGAATTGGTTTGGAACTTTGGAAAGTAAAGAATTGCAATGTGAGTTTGAATTGTGACTTGTGTTGACATGTTGTGATTATTGGTGAAACATGTCAATGGAATGTGAATTTGATTTGTTTGGTGTTTCCAAAGGATTCCTTGTGAAAATTTATGTGGGAATGATGTTTGGTATGAAAATAGAACCAATTGAAGCAAAGATGCAAAATCTGAAATTCTGTCCAGTGAAACTCTATTCTGGGCAGTCAGTTTGTGTGAACGTTTTAAATGACCAAATGGTGTCTAAAAATACTGAAACTTACCAGTCTTATATTTCACATCTCAAGCTTCAAAATGGACATATAATTTGGGATGGAAACTGAACTCTGTTTTGGGGCAGTAATGAGTTTTATGTAATTCTGGAATTGTGTGGTGATTTTTAGTAATGGCCAATATTTTTCCTATGAATAGGACTTAAATATATTTCATTTGGATTTGGAATCACCTCATTTCAATTTTTCTAGAATTAGTTATGATTTTTTAAAGTTTGGGCAGAAAATCTGCCAGAAAATCCGAAAATGGGAATTATGACATCACCAAAATAAAATATGATATCAGCATGGAAATTAAAACATTTTCTCATCATCTTCAGCTCTCATTTTCATGCTGAACCGTGCAGCACCATGGAGAAAGAGAGAAAGGGAGTTTTAGAGAGAGAAGAGGATGAAAACTCGCGAGGTAGGTCGATTTCTTCGGTGAATTCATACTTAACGTGTATAATCCTTCTCCTAAGTTATTCCTCTATGTGAATTAAGGTCTTGAAGCAAGGAATTTCATTGTTTAAAGATGCTAGGGTTCAGCCATAAGAAGGATAAGCCAGAAGGAGCTTAAGGTAACCTCCGAAACTTCAATCTTTGATTGTTCTGGTTGCTGTGATTGATTTAATCGGTGAAATTTCACCGGATTGTTTTTATTTGTAAATTTGGAAAATGGGTTGGCCTAGGGGTTATGCTGCCCAAATTTGGTCTTAATGTTATTTGTAACCTAATGTAATGGTTAATAAAGTGGTTAGGAGTAGAAAGAAACACGTTTACGGAGCCGAAACCGAAAAACCCCAATTTTCCCCGGAGTACTTGTATATTTCGGTTATGGCTATAAATGGGTCTTAGAGTTGGATTTTTAATGATTTTATGATTCCAATGAGTTCAGGAGCGAAAATTAGGTGGGGTTACAGTTGGTCACTTTTTCGGAAAAGGCCGAAAAAGCATAATTACGAAAACACCCCTGAAACCCTTAAAGTGGGGCTGCCAAGGGTAAATTTGTAAATTGACATTGAATTTGATAATTCCAAGTCTGGAAATGGATTCCTTGGGAGAAAATATGTCAGAATAGCCCATGTCAAAATTTCAAGAAAAGTGCAGTCGGACCGGGTACGGCGGGGCCGGGCTGGGTCCCCCGTGGTATTTTAGTAATTTTTCAATATAGCTTCATATAACCCCCAGAAACACTATGGAAGTATCTAAATAGTACATTTGACATTGTAGGATCGAATGTGAAGCCCCGAGTTGTATGCACGTAAATCGTGAAGAAAAGACTGGGGGTAGGGAACTTATCTCTCCTTCATGCTCTGATAACTGTACTAATATGTTGATGCATGTTATTGCTTTGCTTGATTATGTGGAACATGTATGAATGATTTGAAGCTATGTTTCAATATATGCTATGGCCATATGTGTATCGTTCAAATCATTGAGCTTATAGATTTGTCATTGTATGTGTGCATGAGTTATGTGATGCAAGCATGTCATGCATTAAACACTTATCTTGCCTGCATATTGATAATGTTTCCCTACTGAGATTCTCTCGAATCTCACCCTCCCTTACCAACAATTTAGACAGGGCAAGTGGCTCATGGAGGGAGCGGCATGACTCATTCGAAATGAGATTGTGTAATCCCCATTTGAAGAATTGTAATGGGTAATTATGCCCTGTATATCTTTAGCGAAGGTATGTACCCGAGATTTTCGGGATGATTATGTTTTGCATTCTGATATTTATATGAATGTGATTTATCTTTGTGTAGTAATTGTATTCGAAATGTGAATATGAGACCAAGTTTATAAATGATTTCGAAAGGTATTTTTGAAAACCCCATCATGTGATGGGTTAGTAAATGAGTTTGGATTATTATTGGTCTCTATTTCATTTTAATCGTGTATTTCGGATATAATTACGGAGGGGGTTACAACTGGAACATTTTCTTGAGATACACAATTATCTCATGAGCCTCCATATGTTCCACATCTCTTTAGAGCTTTGGAACCATGGTGGCAAGCATCAAGCAGCCTACATCCACAGAGTCTTCCTTATACTTCGTGTAAGCCTCTTTCTGAGCTCTTGGAGTATTGGCTGCAAGCTCCTCAGGAATGGATTGATCTAGGACATATGCTTTTCTTTCATGTTTGAGAACAATTCTCAAGTTCCTGAACTAGTCAAGAAAGTTTGTCCTATTGAGTTTGTCCTTCTCAATGACTGATCTCAATGATAGTATAGCAGTATTACTAGTCGTCATGATTCTACAATAAAATATGCAAAATTGGTTAGTAATCTCCCACTAAATCAACAACTCTCAATGTAATATTTAGTAGGCTAACCTTTTACTAATTACATCACATGTAACTCTTATTTCTTTATGGGATTCGATCATCATATGATCCAACATGTTTAATCCTATCTAATGCCCTAAGATCCAAAACCTTTTTGTTAATCTCAAATAAGTCAAAACAATAATGAATCTTTGTGAGTAGCACTATCACTCACGCTTGTTAGTAAAAGTAATAAGTATGAAAGTAATGAATCATAAATCAACGGTTAGATTAAATAATATATACTGGAAATATAAGATCTTAGGGAAGAGAATATGCAAACTGTGATTTAGTCTGGTTCGATCTAATTTGCAATGACCTATGTTCAGTCCCCAGACTCCTCCTGAGATTTTCAAATCCACTATCTTCTTGTTTAATCCAGCCACAAGAAAATCCTTTACAAACCCACAAGTTTGGCCGGGCACTTGTGAAGCCTTTTACAATTCTCTCACAGAGATACTCCCCCTTACGAAGAGTCTTACGAGCAAAGCAATCTCGAAGACATTTCTCTCCACTTACCCATGCAAGTCTTATGAGCAGCAACATTTTCTCTTGCTTATACCGCTGTAAGTCTTACGAGCAACAACATTCTCTACTGCTTGCACCTTGTAAGTCTTGTGAGCAGAAAGTCTTACCGGCAATTCTCTCTACAGCTTCCCCTGTAAGGAAATCAACCCTCTCAAGGTCCCTCTACCTTGAGATCAATTCATAAATATAGTTAGAAGTGTTTATAGACTCTCTCATAGAGTGGATATAATGAACACTGAAATACAATACAACTAACTCTCTCTCAAATATACATGATATAGAAAATAGAAAAAAGTAGAGAGTGGTTGGGTTAGAGTGTGTGACTCATGATATAAGCATGTTGGCGTTGTTTAGCTCTCGTCATTCTATTCACTGCCTTTTCTTCTGTAAATGCTACCATATTTATAGATGAGTTGAAGAATATAACTGTTGTGAGTATTCATCAGTTAGAGTCCCATTGCTTTGTTTGACCATTGAACGTATTTGAATAACTAGCCGCTATAAAATGTTCGTTGCAAAGCAGAGTGTCCTGTAGAGGAGTGGGATGTGAGCATTTGAATGTCTGACAGTCTTTCATTATGAGCTGTATGTCACATTTTGGAGCGGCATGAAGATGTTTGTATATTTAGACATTCATTTATGGTTGGTCAACTTTATGTGATTATAGTTGTCTAGCAGTAGGTGTGTAATGATGAAGTTCTCCACATTTGACCTTCTCATTTGAATCTATAATCTAAACGTTTAATCTCAAATTTCTCACATGAAATATATGCTAGTTAACCTTTAAGTATAGTAACAAGTGAAAACATAATGAGTAAACAACATTTAACCATATTTAGATTGTACGTTGAGTGACTTTGTTTCATTTTAGTTTTTATCAGGGTCTCGTTCGAGTGCAAATGATGCGCTCCGCAAGTATACGGGTCGTGCCAAGTAATAAAGTGATAAGTAGAGTATCGTCCCATAAGGAATCAATCAATTAATTTTTTGGTATTAAAATCTCAATTTCTTTAAGTTAAACGAATCTAGTTATGAGAAAATTCAACGAAAATTAATTAACGAAAACTATCAATGTCAAACACAACCTAGAGTCACTAATCCCTCACTAGCGCCCCAAATCTTAAATCCATTTAATTAGTTAATCTAAAATGTCAATTTTGTTAATCTCGAGTATAAATAGTTATAAGTTCCTGTCGGTCCACTCACAACCCTCTCTTAAGTATAAATGTTATGTCTAACCTAATCACTCAAGAGGCAAGATAACTCAAACATACTCTTCAACAATTATATAGGGCTATTAGGTATATGTCTATCATAATCACAAATTAAATCATGATTTAATCCCATATTACTTAATCTCAGAGCCTAATTAAAATTTCCTTTGTCAAGGTAAATCCTAATGCTCAAATTCAAATTTAATGGTGGCTAATCATCAAACAGGCATATCAAAACAAGACTAATTAACCAAAATTAACATAAATCATAACTAATAAATCATGGAAATAACATCTAGTTCACTAGTGAGTTCATAGTTTCCCTAGGTCAAAAAAAGAAAATTAGCCACTCATGGCTAAAATAAAATCCATAATGAAACAAAGAAATTCAGATTTAAAGAATAAAGAAAAACAAGAGATGAGTAGAAGAAAGAGCAAATCTTCTTAGCTGTCGCACAAAGAAAGATCTCCAAATGCTCTCAACTCCCTGGTGGTATCCTGATCTCTCCTTCGAATCACTCCTTGATCCTTCTTCTCGATCTGCCTTCAATGTCTGCCTCTATTTGATCGCTTTCTCATATATATAACATGGTGAGGCTGGATCTATATGTCTTTTTATCCAATTCATTATCTCAATCTCAATATAAAATAATATATTATATTATCTTCTTAATGTAATCTGTCTGGGGATATATTTTTATCCATTGCTTTCTTTCTTTTCTTCTTGTATTGCTCATTAAATGCCTTCTTTTGAAATCTTTGAGGAAATGGTAAAGGTGGTCTCCATTTAAGAGTTTCAGTAGTTGGCACTTTTTTCTTTACCTCCTTCATTTGGGAGTCCTTGTCTTCATCTAATCCCTTAACCTTTTGTGTTGACCCCTCATCATTTTCTAGAAGAACCTCTGGAGTTTCTTTGCTATTAGAATCTGAAGGCTTCGATATTTGCTGCTGCACTTCAAGTAATTCTTTACCACTTCTAAGGGTAATGGCTTTACATCCCGCTTTTCCATATCTATGAGGATGAAGCATAGTAGTACTTGGCAATTCTCTTTATTTTAATGTATTCACAACAATTACAAGTTGCCCCATTTGTATCTCAATATTCTTAATGGATGGTTCTAACCTTGCATTAGTAGCAGCTTGATCCTGAGTACTATTTAGTTGAAAACTCGTGAGCTGAGATATCATTTCCTTTAGATTAGGTTTGGGCTCTTGAGTGGGAATGGATTCCTTTTCCAATTGATAGAAGCCAGGAGGTAAAACCTGCCTTATATTAGAAGTTGGTGCTTCATTAAGAGTTGCACCATTTTTCCAAGAAAAGTTAGGATTTTTACGCTACTCAGAATTGTAGTTATTTGAGTATGGAGCAGTGGATCACCTTCATTATTATCGTGATAATTTCTTGTATAGTTTACTGGCTCTATCTGTTGAGATATGAGGCATTGTCTATTAGCATGGCTATCTCTACAATAATCTCTAGGTGTATAAAGAGCGTTCACTCCCATGTGTCTATTATTGGATCGATTTACTTGAGCTTCTAGGTGGTCAAAACTCTTGTTGAGAGTATGTAAAATTGCCATTAATTGTGAAGAAGGGTCCTCAGTAACTTTCTTGACTGACCTTCTTTCATTGTTGTTCTAGATAAAGTCAGCTGATAGTCATCTAAACATTTCCAGACATGATTTACTGGTTGCTCTGTAATACCCCTATTAGTGACAGCTTTCAATTCGGATTTAGATTTAGGAGTCAATCGAGTACAAAAGATTTAAAGCAGTACCCATTTTTCTAGATTATGACCTGGACTCTGCCTGACAAGCAACTTAAATCTCTCCCAAGCTTCATACAAATGTTCACCAAACTATTGCCAGAAGTTAGTAAGAACAGCTCTTGCATCCACCATCTTGTTGTGTGGAAAGAATCTTGATATGAACTTTTTGTCTAATATCTCCTAAGAGGTTATGTTGCCCTCTTCTAAACCATTGAGCCATTCTTTAGCTTTTCCTTGTAGAGAGTATGGAAGATCCGAAGACGAATCATATCGCTAGGAACTCCATTCTGCTTGAAACAGTCACAAACATCAAGAAATTGTATGAGATACTGATTTGTATCTTCCGTATTATTTCCTGCATACTGAACCTTAGATCAAGCATCTTAAGCATCGCTTGCTTGATTTCAAAATTGTTGGCTTGAAATGCAGGTACTATGATTCCGGACTGATAACCCCGAGATTGCCTTCCTAGAAAATCATTGACACCCAACATATCATTCTCATCCTCAGCCATTTCTTTGTTTATGGTTCCTTCTTCCTCGTGATCTAAATGCTGAGGTGTTGTTGTCTCTAAAAGTTCGCTGACCTGTCTTGTCTTCTTAGATGTTTTCTTTGCTCCGCCTGACATAAAATGTGAAGCCCTGTAAAGACAAAGAGACAAAGATCAAATATCAAACTGGAAAAAGAAAAAAAATTGCTTAAGCTTAAAATACTAAAGGTCCTCTAATACTAAAAATTAGCTGCATTGATTCCCAGGCAACAACTCCAAAAACTTGATGTGCTCCGCAAGTATACAAGTTGTGCCAAGTAATAAAGTGCTAAGTAGAGTATCGTCCCACGAGGAATTAATCAATTAATTTTTAGGTATTAAAATCTCAATTTCTTTTAAGTTAAACGAATCTAGTTATGAAAAAATTCAACAAAAATTAACTTACGAAAACTTTCAATGTCAAACACAACCTAGAGTCACTACTCCCTCACTAGCACCCTAAATCTTAAATCCATTTAATTAGTTAATCTAAAATTTCAATTTTGTTAATCTCGAGTATAAATAGTTATAAGTACCTGTCGGTCCACTTACAACACTCTCTTAAGTATAACTCTTATGGTTAACCTAATTACTCAAGAGGCAAGATAACTCAAACACACTCTTCAACAAGTATATGGGGCAATTAGGTATATGTCTATCCTAATCGCAAATTAAATCATGATTTAATCCCATATTACTTAATCTCAGAGCTTAATTAAAATTCCCTTTGTCAAGGTAAATCTTAATGCTCAAATTCAAATTTAATGGTGGCTAATCATCAAACAGACATATCAAAACAAGATTAAGTAACCAAAATTAACATAAATCATAACTGATAAATCATGGAAATAACATCTAGTTCACTAGAGAGTTCATAGTTTTCCTAGGTCAAAAAAAGAAAATTAGCCACTTATATCTAAAATAAAATTCATAATGAAACAAAGAAATTCATATTTAAAGAATAAAGAAAAACAAGAGATGAGTAGAAGAAAGAGCAAATCTTCTTGGCTGTCGCACAAAGAAAGATCTCCAAATGCTCTAAACTCCCTGGTGGTGTCCCGATCTCTCCTTCAAATCGCTCCTTGATCCTTCTTCTTTGCCTTCAATGTCTGCCTCTATTTGGTCGCTTTCTCATATATATATATATATAACATGGTGAGGCTGGTGTTGTACGCCTTTTTATCTAATTCATTATCTCAATCTCAATATAAAATAATACATTTATTATCTTCCTAATGTAATCTTCCGTGGGGATATATTTTTATCCATTGCTTTCTTTCTTTTCTTCAAGTGGGGTCCATGTCTATATGCCTCTTGCACCCTTTGTGATTTGATTTCTTTTTATCTTTTTCTTTATATAATATCTCCTGCATAATAAAATAGGATATGAATTGATTTTATGTCAAAATTTATTTTTATCCTAAACTTAATTAAAAGATAGAAAATATATAAAAGATAATTAAATAGGTATAAAATATCAATAAATTTAATCAATTATATCCTAAAATCTATACCTATTTAATTATAAAATATATATTTACCAGCGAAAGACTTCACTCATGTGCACTTCCCATTTTCAGGTTCTTGTTTATTCTCAGGCAAACACTTTTTGTGTCTTACTTGCTTCACTCAAGTGCAATTCTGATCTTCACTCAAGTGGTTTAGTTCTCACTCGAGTGCGCTTCAAGTTTTCACGTTCTAACTAACTCTCGGGAAAACACTTGTGCTAGTATTTGCAAGAGTGATATTCTTTATTCATGAGTGTTGAGACCACACTCGAGTGCTGAAGTGAAAACTTGAGTGCATAGGAGAGTTTCAATGCTTCTGGACAACACTCGCATGATATTTTCAAAGAGTGAGTTTTTGGACTCGCGGGTGTTTAGGTGCCATGTTAGACCTGATCTATTCATTTGACTCTAAATATGGCAAATGACCTATCATCGGAAAGCTCTTATCGTCTACATTCTAATGCAAAAAGAATTAGCTCCAAACTCATTGTGTTCTGTAAGTTATGATCGAATGAGTGTCTACTGTTCCCGATAGTTTTTAAAGTTTTCCAACGTCAAATTCCAGAAGACATAACTCCTAGAATATAACTTCAATTTTGACAAATTACCTATCTATGGAAAGCTCTTTGAGTTTATTTTCAAATGGCATATGTTTCACTTTAATCGAATGTGTTGTTTGTGAGTTATGTTAAAAATACCAAACCTATCTTGAAAAATGATGGTAATTTCAGTGTCATATTCCAAGATTCCTATCTCTTTCATCTGAGCTCCTTTTAATGTGATCTTAGTGTGTATTTTTTGTGTTGTGAGTCTAGTTTCATAAGCCACTGGTGTCAGTTCAATCCTGACATGTGGTTTGAGAGATATGGCCAAAATACCGGACCTCTATCAGGCAGAGTAAAAAATAAAGCTGAACAGAGTGCTTTCGACACTCAAGTATTCTTCCTTCACTTTAAGTGCAACAATACTACACTTCCTATAAATTTTATGTACTTGCTATACTAAACTCAAGTGCTACAGTCCCCCTGATGCTACAGTACTCACATGCTACAGTGTTAACTATTACAATGCCAAGCAGTGCTGATCCCGCTACATTGTTACCTCACCTTTTCTTCTTACCATAGAAATCTTCAAAATTACTTCTAAGAACTTGAATCTTGATATTCCCATTAGATCTTGCAAATTCTTCTTTCTTTGTTATCTTTCTTCTTAATTTTCCTCTTGATAATAATTCTCCAAAATCCAAGTAGACAGCTCCTTGACTATCTTCAATTTCTTTCTTCTTCTCCCTCTTGTTCATTTTCATGAATTCAATCACTCCATTGTTCATCTTCCTATATTTGATAATTTTATCTTCTCATTCTTCCTATATAATTCAACTTAACTAATCTACATGATATTACACATAAAACACAGTAATTAGTCAAAGTATAAAATAAATACAATATATATACTTTTTGATTTCATCATTTCACATCTATATTTGACATCATCAAAACTAATTATATCTAACAGAAGAAAGGTGGAAAAGAGAGGTTCAGGTTGAAACGAGAGTTGTCATGATGATTCGATTAAGGCTGTTGATGAGCTCTGGTTAGGCTAATATCTCTGGGTCAACAAAATACTCAACCGAGTTCTTGGTTATTGCTATGCCGAGTTCATGGATTCTTTGTTATTAGCAATGTTGGGTCTCCCAACTCTTCATTGTGTTCTTCAGATTTCTTGGATTTGGGCCTTGGATCTTTATAATTTGGTAATGGATTCTATAAACAAGAGTGGCTCTGATACTATGATGGTTAAAGAACCTCAAATCTCAGTGAAGAAAAATATATTTATTAAACTGAATATTGAATCCATATAATGATTATAGAGTGATCCTCGCTTATATATAAAGTCATAACTAAACTAACTATAAAAATGCAAAATAAAAAAAAATTATCGTGTATCACAATAATCATTGTAATTCAAAAGCATGAAAAAGAAAAAGGATACCTCAAAAATCATCCTTCCAGCATCAACCCCATCAATAGAGACAACCATAAAACCAAGGGATTCTTCTCTGCTACTCTATTTCTTATTTGACTCATAACTCAAGCAAAAACCACCGAGGTCACAAAAGTCAGTAAGGACACCAATCAATTATTGTTATATTATGTACTATTGCATCATAAGCAAATGCTGAGACTAGCACATATCAAATCAAAGCTACAACACTTATAAGCCTGACAAACAAAAATATCATGATACATTGTGCATTCATAAGTAGTTCCTGCTGAAGAATGCTAACAGGAAAATAGGGCTTCAACCATGTCCAACCATTGACAAACTCTAAATCAAATGGCACTAACATTCATTAAAAACTTTGATGGGCTAAAAAAATCATGCCATCCACCAAAAAAAGCCATCTGATCACCAGTGAATCACCATATTCCACACCACACCAATCTCACAGAAAAGTGCTTGACGAAAATCAACTTAGATATTAATCATGCCAAACGTAAATTCAAGGAAAAGATGCAAACATCAAACCTTAGCCATACATTTCCAAAAGAACCCTAAGCACCTAAGAAATGAAGGTCCACAAATCACGTGGTTATGCCTCCGCTAGGGAATTGATTTGTGATAAAACAAATAGTGGAAAACTTGGACAGTGGACATAAATTAGAAAAAATCAAAGAGAAAGAATGCCCCAAAATCTAAGCCACACAAGATCAACCATGAAGGGACGAAGCGCAAATAGAAAGAACACGACAAAGGGAAGAAAACTTACAGGAGGCGAGTGCCGTGCGTAGCTTGCGTGCGATATCAGGCAGAGGTGAAGCAAGAGTGAGAGCAATAAAAGTCAAGCGATCATGAGGGGACGTGAGTATCTGCAAGAGTCTGAATACTGAACCTCACGGAGGGAACCAAATTCTTATGTGGCCTGTGTGCGGTAGGCACACGAAGAAAGTGTAGTTGCTAGGTTTTTGTTTGACGCTTTGTTTGGTTAGAGGTTAGGTTGGAGTGGGGTTGGCTTTGTTTGGTTGGAGGTTAGGTTGGGTTGGGGTTGGTTGAAGGTAAAAAGTGGTGTTTGGTTGGAAGGAGGTTAGGTTAGGTGTTAGATCTTTTTTTGTCTTATAATGGTCACCTAACATTGGTTGTGAACCCTCCAAAATTGGGGTTTTTCCTATGTGAGAGAATATTTGTCTTCAATTGTGACTAAATTGTTCATGACAATTTTTTAAAATTCCAGCACTACCCTCCCGTATAAAACTTGACCTTCTGATTCAACAAACTTTCCAAATAATAATAATTTTATAAATAATTATTTATATGCTTAGATGAATAATTATTTTATAAATAATTATTATTAATAAATACATTATAAAAGAAGAAGGAAAATATGTAGAAGGGCATTTTAACCTCCTCTAACCTAACTTAACTTAAATAAACCTTACTTAACCTAACCTTCGTTGAACCAAACAACATTATAACCTCCTCTAACTTAACTTAAATAAATGTCACTTAACCTAACCTTCGTTGAACCAAACAAAGCCTAAGTGTCACGGTGCCTAAGCTCTCATTAATTAATTTTTAAAAAGTCAATATAATGTTTACTCTTTATAATTTGTTTATATTTTAATTTTGAAAATGTTGGCCCCTCAAGTTTTCTTCGGTCTCAAATGTTAGTCGTTATAGTTTAATAAGGATCATATCGTTGTTAAATATAATGATGTAGCTTTAACAATGTCAATTATGGTAATGTGACTTGAAAAATGGGTAACATGACTATGATTTTATAGCTTACGTGGCTAAAAGATAATTTTTAACTAAGAAGACAAAATCAACAAGGGAGAATGCCCTCTTCCTATATTCATCATAACCTTCACATATATAGAGAGAAGGAGAAAGAACTCCGCCGACCCTATCTTTGCTACAATTGAGATCAACTTCTGCAGAACATAGGCGTGACCAACACCATTGCATTCATCAAAAAACTAGCAAACCACTGAAGGTAGAATTTTTGCATTTTGTCAAAGAACTAAACGCATGACATAAATGATAGTTAATACACTCTCAATGAATCGAAATTAAGCTTATAATTAGTGACACATTTGGAAAGTTTAATTTTCTTGCTAGCATCTATGGTATTCACTGATGGTGATTGCACACAAAGTGCTCCTGCTTTTTAGTGATGTCTCAGCCCATTTTGTTCTCTTCACAACTTGATAACGCTTTTCCAACAGCACTCAAGCTTCTGACCTTTTCCTTCTTTGATTTATCAGAAATTCAAAAGAATCTTGCTAGAAATTCATCAATTTGCATTTCCAAAGCTCATAATAGTGTCTCCTCTGGAACAAAGGTAGAAGACGATCAAGAGTAATATTGCCCCCCAACTAATCACAACCCCATTTCACTCCACATTGTTGAAGAAGGTCGAAGACGATGAACTTGATCAAGTAATGGAAAACGGCCCCCTTCTACTTGGGTCTCCCATGGTGTTCTATCTCTCTTTCTATCATATATATATATGAAGATGATAATGAACGGTGGAAAGTGGGCTTCTCTCTTAGTGATTTTTTTTTCAATTTTATCACTTAGCCACATAAGTTATAAAAATTACAGTAAGCTTTCCCAGTTAGGGCTGGGCAAGGACCTCGCAACTCGATAAGCCTAGTTGCGCCCATGATAAATTTATCCATTGTTGGCCCGCCCAAACACAAGCCCATAACTAGCAAGCAATCAACCCCCCTTTAAACAGGTGGGCTATAGGCACCCCTTCGGGCTGCCTATACCCGCTTGTTTTTTTTTATTTACTACTTTTAAGTTAAGCTAATATAACGCATCTCATATAAGTCATGTTCTCACTTCTCACCCTCAGATCATAAACCCTCAACCTCATCCTCACCTTGTTGCTACTCACCACTAAACGTCTAAACCTAGCTAGTCACACGTCAACTCCGCTCTTGTTATCACAAGTCCGAACTCCACTCTTGATCTCCAATGAGGCATGATGTGAGTTTGAAACTTTGAACTTAGAAAAAAAAGTGAAAGAGCATTGGCCATTGTCATTAGTTCATTCTTCTTCTTCCTTTTCTTCTTAAGTATTTCACAGACTTGTGTTGAGAACATTAGATATTATATTTTTCCTATTTATGTAACAGCAACATGGTGTTCTATTTTCTTTCCTTTGTTTATTTCCTATACATGAGAGAGAGAGAGAGAGAGAGAAGATGCAGAATGAATGAAGGGTGGGACACTATTTCTAAGAGTAGAAAAGTAGGGACCAGGGAGATATTTTCAAGAAGACAAAAAATTACATCTATACATATAAGTATATATATACACAGAGATATATGCATGTCTGTATATTTACGTATGTATGTAAAGATAGAGTTTTCATTCCTACTAAAAAATGAAGACAATTATGGTACACATTGACCAAGAGAAGAGTGAATAGTCTGTGTATATATATCTACATAACAAATAATTTGACATGTGCTATATGTACGGTGTACCATAGATATGTGTATATATTGTTTGTGAATCCTTATATTATTATTTTTTTGCATGAAAGGGAAATTTCACTACTCAAAAAATATGTACAAAAGCAAATTAACTCTATGATTTACATCAAGAAAGAATGGAAAAACTCCTCACTATAAGAGCTATTGTGAATCCTTATATTATTTCATAATACTGAGTCCTGACTGTATTTCAGGACCATTTTAGAAACTGTCTTGGTTTTTCTCTTGGCTTATAGCTCCTAGAGATTCTAATATTTACAACAGTATAATTTGTTTCATTTCATTAATCCCGATTATATAATAGTACCTCCTGGATATTAGAGTATAGTAGCTTATAGACTAATAACAACTTCCTTAATAATAACATATTATGTGTTTGAATTCCAATAAAATTTAAATATTATTAAACCCACCTTAAGAATAACGAAGAACATGTTTGAATATTGCCCATGAGTGAATAGTCCAATAAGCTTCATCATTATTATTATTTCTCTATGGATTATATTCCTTCAAATGTCTTGACTTTAATTATTTTCTCCATATTCTCTATCTGATTGACTTGACTAATTTTAGTCTCATAAGTTAAAACTTAAAACATATACTTGCTGCTACTTACTAGAACTAGTAACTATAGGTCTATGATTTGAGACATATGTTCATGTTATTTTTAATTTTCAATTGTGTGGCTACGTGCAATTGATTGGAAAAGAACATGAGCAACCAAAAAACTACAATTATTATGGATGCTATGGATATAACTAAGGTTAATCAAGCTGCCACAAATCAAGTAGATGTTACCACAGTTAAAAGGGAGAAGCACCTAAACCTGTGCAACCAAGAAAAAGGAAGCAAACATCTAAAGATAGAAGCTTTCACTAGGATGCCCCTAGCTGACGAAAGGGAAACATTGGGCATCATGCAACTGTTGTTCTTGAGATTATGCAAGCGACCCAACTAATTGTGGGATGAAGTCTTTGTTGTGACAACTTGGAAACTTCCCGAGAAATCCAAATAAAGCAGGCAAGTCATAATCCTTGTTCTCACTTAATTCTAATAAAAAATTGATGCATGGTGTGTATAATGGAGAACGATGTAGAAAGTTTATTACAAGGTTTATCATAAATGATGAGATGGCTTTTCAAATTATTGAAGGGGAGGGTTTTAGAGAGATGTTGCAAGAGCTTGAACCAAGGTTTAAAGTCCCTTTACGATAGACGATTTCTAGGGATTGCTACCAATTATATTTGGAAGAAGCAAAATAGTTGAAAAAGTATTTTAAGCAGTCTAAAATTCATGTATCCCTTACAATAGATTGTTGGACTTCAATCAAAAATGCCAACTATATGTGTTTGACTGCTCATTAGATTGATGATGATTGGAAAATGTTGATAAGTAAATATGGAACACCTACCTCAAGTTTTCTTCTTTCTCTTTCCTTCCTTGCTTGCACAACAATGGAGAAATGGAGAGAGAAAAGATAATGATGAGAATAGCAGATTTTTTTTTCCTTGCTTCAACTGACTTATGAGAGAGAGGGAAGAGTGTTTGAAAATTTGACTTCATCTATGGTTCATATTGTGGCATTTGGCTTGATCTTATGCCTCCTTCCATAATCTCACATGAACACATATGTATAAGATTCCACCCTTTAGTCATTAAATCCTACCCATTGATCTCTTCATAATTAATCACAACCATTGATTTTTGAGTTACCAATGAGTCTCCTCTTCGGTAACTGACTAATCGGTATGTGAATTTCCCATTTTGCCCCTGATTTCACAACACTTACCAAATCACTACCAACAACATTCTTCTCATTTCTTTATACTTTTCACATGCCCTCCCCTCTATTTTCATTCAATTTAGATGTTAATCCATAATTAAACTTAAAGACAGGGTTTGACTCTAATCAGAACACATTCGGATCAAAATTCACTTCGTATACTTCAAAAGTACCTAATTAGTATTAATTACATCCCTTTTGAAGTAATTAGCCCTTACTCAGAAGTTGGGGTATTACAATTCTCCCCCGTAAAATAAATTTCGTCCCCAAAATTTGATGCACAATTTACATCACACAAACAATACACTGCGGATCTGATTCCTGCAAGAATCTCTGCTTTCAACTCTATAGGCTTCCACCTCATTCGATCATAATTCAAACAAATTGTATCTATTTAGCTCATCATTGAGCCTCTTTCATCCCAATTGTCAAAGCACTTCCCCCTTGGGAACACAGTACTTAACATACATAGTTGGATTCAAAAATATTTAGATCCCAGAAATTCTTCATCATTTCAACCACAATTCGAGTTGTTTTCCAACTAACCACTTTCGTGACAACATCCACTTAATTCGGATGCTATTCAATTTCTACGATACTTAGGACATTTATAGTCACCATACTGTGCCATCGTCACATCATACCGTCAATAGGGCCACATTTTTTTACACGAATACCATCACAACACAATTGTCAAACAAATGGAATCGCCATAACAAATGATTGCCACAAAACACCATTATCACCCAATATAATTGCCACAAACAGTTGGGAGGCATAGGCTACCACTTAACTAAATCTAGTTATGTAATATCCCAAAAAGTGATTAAGGGCTAATGACTTTAAAAGTGGATATAATTATTGTTGAATAAATACTTTTGGAGAATGTGTGATGGGAATTTGGATATTTTAATGATTCCAATGGCTTCCTTGTGAAAATTCATGTGGGGAGAGTGTTTATTGTGAAATTGGAACCATTGGGAACAATCGTGCTAAAGTTGAAAACTCTGTCCATTGAAACTCTGTACAGGGCAGCCAATTTGTATGGACGTTTTAAATAGACAAATGGTGTCTAAAAATTCTGAAATTTTCCAGTATTAAAGTTCACATGTCAAGCTTCAAAATGAACATATAATTTGTATCATTTTGATTTGTGACCTAAGAGTTTTGGATTTTTGAAGTTTGCCCAGCGAAATTAATTATTTTCTGGAACAGTATGCAAAGATTGAAATTCTGGGAATTTTGTGGTGATTTTCAGTAATGGCCAATATTTTTCCTATGAAGAGGACTTAAATATCTTTCATTTGGCTTTATAATCACCTCATTTCGAGTTTTCTAGAATTAGTTATGATTTTTCAAAGTTTGGGCAGAAAATCTGCCAGAAAATCCGAAAATGGGAATTATGACATCATCTCATTAAAAGATGATGTCAGCATGGATTATTAATCAAATTGCTCATCTTCTTCAGCCATTTCACGCCATTTCCAGCTGAAGATAGTGAGAGAAAGTTGAGAGCTCTTAGAGAGAGAAAGAGGAGAAATCTCGCAAGGTAAGCCGATTTCTCCGACGATCTAGCTCCTAACGCGTATAACCTTGTTCCTAAGCTTCTCTTCTATGTTATTTAAGGTGTTTGAGAAGACAATTTGGTGTTCAAGGGGCTAGGGTTTTCAGCCACTCTTGAGAAAAGCTAGAAGGAGCTTGAGGTAACTTCCAAACTTTCGTATATTGCTTATTCTGGCTGCTGTGGGCAATTTAATCGGTGAAATTTCGCCGGATTGCCATTGGTTTTAAAGTTTGGAAATGATGTGGCCTAGGGGTTATGCTGCCCAAATTGGGTCTTAATGTTAGTTGTAACCTAATGTAATGGTTAATAAAGTGGTTAGGAGTAGAAAGGAACGCGTTTACGGAGCCGAAATCGTAAAACCCCAATTTTTCCCGGAGAACATGTATATTTCGGCCAAGGCTGTAAATGGGTCTTAGAGTTGGATTTTCAATGATTTGATGATTCCATTGGATTCAGTGGGCGAAAATAGGTGGGGTTACAGTTGGGCACTTTTTCAAAAAAGGCCGAGAAAGCATAATTACGGAAACACCCCTAAAACCCTGAAAGTAGGGCTGCCAAGGGCAATTTCGTAATTTGACATTGAATTTGATAATTCTGAGTACGGAAATGTATTCCTTGGGCGGAAATATGTAAGGATAGCCCAGATTAGAATTTCGAGAAAAGTGCAACCGGTCCGGGTATGGCGGGCCCAGGCCGGGTCCCCGGGGGTATTTTTGTAAATTTTCATTATAGACTCATATAACCCTAAGTAACACTATGGAAGTGTCTAAATAGTGCATTTGGAATTGTAGGATTCGATATTTGCCGCCCTCGTGAGCCAACTGCGCTGAAGGACGTCAGGAAAGGATCAGGTAGTGACTCTCTCTCTTATACTATGTGTAATGCTCTGTATGTGTGTGTTATCACTGTTCTGTGATGAATCTTTGATGCTGCTGCGGTTACAGCTGGTGATAGCTATCGTTTACAGTGCAAGCTGTCGTTTACAGCGCAAGCTGTCGTTATTGTGATTTCAGCGTAAGCTGTCGTGATGGTGATTACAGCGTAAGCTGTCGTATTGTGTATACAGCCATGAGTGCTGTTGTTTGTGGTGAAAACCATGTATCTTTGAGATTGATGTTGCTGTTGTTGCTGGTTGTGATTTATATACATGCTTGGTATTTATACATTGTATGAGTGGTTTGTTACTACTGAGATTCTCTCGAATCTCATTCCTTCCTATGACTAACCTTTCAGACAGGGCATGTGGCTCAAAGGAGAAGAGGCCGACCCGAAGCACTTAGGACCCTTAGGGGTATAGTTGATTTTGGAATGTTGGTTATATCTTTTGAATTCGGGATTACTGTATAATCTGAAATATGAATAGTATATTCAATTTTGGATGTAATCCCCTAGTGGATACTTAAACCTCAGGTTATATATGTATAGAATCCGGGAGTTGCCGGGGAATTGGTTTTACACTCTGTCATACGTGAATGTAGATAAACTGCACAGGTGATTATATTCGAATTTTGAAATGGAGACCAGGAACAGGAAAGAGATTTTGAATGATTTTGTGAAAACCCTACCACAAAGTAGGAGATTGAAACGAGTTTAAGTTATCCGAAGGTCTCTAATCTACTTTAATTATTTAATATCGAATTATAATTACATGATTAAAGGCAGGGTGTTACAAGTTACCCCCCTTTCCGAGAGTAACTTAAAGTATCACAAGTTCACTACACTTAACGACAGCTTATGCTATATACACACATACCTCAGCTTATGATATTTGCAAGAATACCTCAGCTTTCCGCCATTTGCACAAATACTTCAGCTTTCGCTGTTTTCAAGAATACCTCAGCTTTCTACCGCTTGCACAAATATGTCAGCTTTTGCTATTTACAGGAATACCTCGGCTTTTCGTCGCTTGCACAAATATCACATTACAAGAATACCTCGGCTTTTGTCGCTTGCACACATATAACATTGCAAGAATACCTCGGCTTGTGCCGATTGCACACATATCTCATTAAAAGAATACCTCAGCTTTCGTCACTTGCACACATATAACATTGCCTTCCCGACATTCACATCGACACAAATACACATCACGGTACATACAAAATCAAAATGAGATTGGATATATTCAACATTAATGCTTTCGACCTTTACACTTTCATCTCTATGAGCCATCCTTACAACATACACATCATTCATCCCTACTCATCGTTGATCCTCTCGCGTGAGCTTGATCATTAACAAAACAATCCAGAAGAAATTCTAAAGAAATTCTCCAGTAATCATAACAAAATTTGGAAGACTGTGCATCTTAATGACAACTTCTGTCTTCTTTCAGACTAACATTACTTCTACTATACTAGGATCACCAAATCCCTTCTCATAATATCACATGGCTTAGAAGTTTTCACCTCCAAAAGCCAAACTCACATTTGCATAATTCGGCATACGATCGCCTTTTCTCTTTATACAAGATTTCCAGCACTATTCTCTTATTTCCATAATTCAGCAACCCACAACTCATCACCAACTAGTTAAAGCTCACTATAGCTTCTAATTGGGAAAGCAACAATCAACACAAATTAATTATAGGCCTTAAGCTCTTCAATGATTATCATGCAATTCACATAAACATTAGCATCAACACAATCACATCATAAGGCAATTTATTCTCACATAATTTTAATAATTTCTTAAAGTCATAACAATGACTAATACCCGAATCAAATAAACTCACAATAAACTACCAGTGAGAGAAGTTATACCTTGGATCAGATCAGGAGACTTCCTTGCTTCCTCGCGTGTCATTGTATCTAGCTTTAATTGAGTCATATACCTATCAAATTAAAGCTTAGGATGTCTACTTTCACTATGTAAAATTTCATAATTTTCAGAAATCATTTGATTATCCAAAATCACATAACAATCTTGCTGCCTCACAAGAAATTTTCACTAGCAACATATTAAATTCCCTAAAATTCTCTCTTCCATTTCACATACTTATAAGGCATATCGGGGAATAAATTTGGGCTGTTACATTCAAATAGACGCTATTGATAATGATTCTTAACGAACCTATTTGATATACTTAAGGAACATGATTTCCAATCTGCGTGATGTTAAGGTTCTAGATTTTATGATGAACCTAAAAGTTGGGTTAGAGACAGGGGACTGTGGTATGGAATAAGTAGGGATTGCAACAGTGGTTGGCCCTGAATAGATTTCTGACTTAACTTAACTATGTATGATCATATTCTCTATGAATGATTGTGTGTTATTACAAAGACCAAGTAGGATCTAACTAAGGAAGTAAGGCAAGTATGGGCAAATAGTACAGCCGCACCTATAATCTATTTGAAAGTATGAAACATCAGAGTAGGCAGCGGAAGCATAATGAATTTATATGCAAACATTAATAGGTACTGATGTTAGCTATGCCTATATTGTATTTGATTATGTGAAACCCTTAGGGCTGAATATACATGGGATGCTTTATAATCTGATGGTAATTACACCTATAGGCATGAAAACCGCCCTTAGTATATTTACTGAACAGTATGGTATGCGTATGGGATGAAAGCCTGTGATAGACTTCCTTCGTGAGCTATGTGAGCTATCCCATAACTTAAGGTTGTATTGGGAGTTGTTTGGTTAATAGTAAAGCGTGTGGTCTGTCATAGTAAAATGAGCTGAGTGGTTTATAGTGATGTGGGATGTGTGGTCCGTTGTGTGTGAGTTGTGGGGCCTGTTGTGTGGTGACTTATGTGGTTCTGCTGTGTGGTGACATGTATGGTCTGTCATAAGGGAATCTTTGTGGTGTGACCTGTGTGGTCTATAATGAGGAAATTTGTGTGGTAGACTTGTGTGGTCTGTAATGAGGAAATTTGTGTGGTAGACCTGTATGGTCTGCTATATGGTAATTTATGTGATCTTTGTGGGGTATAATCTTTGTGTTATGTAATCTCTGTGTGATATGCAATCTGTGAGGTACAAAATGTAGGGTAGGTGATCTGTGTGATGTGTAGCGAAATATTTAGGTGGAATGGGAATGAGCCCTTATGTGATAGTAGGGGAGCTGTATACATGGATTTTGATTACATGCTTCGTGGACATCATATTGAGTATATTGAATACTAAGGGATGGATTGAATGATAAGAAGTAGTTCTCAAATTGTAGATGTTTAAATTTTGGGGATGAAATTTATTCAAGTAGGGGAGAATTATAACACCCCAAATTTTATTCCCCAATATGCCTTGCAAGTATTTGAGGCATTTAATAGAATGGAAGGGTGAATTTTGGGGACATGATTATGCTTCTAGTGAAATTTTCTGCAAGGCAGTGAGTTTGTCATGAAGTTTTGAAAGACTAAATGATGAGCAAAAATTATGAAATTTTACAGGATCGAAGTAGACATCCTAGGCTTTAATTTGATAGATATATGAATCAATTAGAGCTATATACAAAAACTTATGAATTTTTAAATTTAGCCTAGAAAAACTTTGAATTTTCTAAAATAGGATTCAAAGAAGTTAATCTGGGAATTTTGTGCTTCCAAGTGGTGGAGGGTATATTTTTTCTTGAAAATACACTCAATAAGAGTTATATAGCCTTTGGATTCACTTTGATATGATGTCTACAAAATTAGTTATGGTTTTTCAAAATTCAGTGAGAAAATTTGCTAACAGATCTGAAAATGGAAAATTTGTTATGGTAACTTTGTAATTATGAGGTAATTTGTGATCAGCCCATTTGGCACAAACTTGGGCCCCTAGACGTGAAATTTAGCTAACCAAGTGAGGAGAGGAATTTCACTAGTACATAATTCCCTTTTTAGACCGTCACATTTAGACTAATTATAGCGGATAAGGTCTTAAAAAGTTGACCGGTAGCAGTTTCATAATTATAAAGAACTTCTAAGATCGGTTCTCTAAAAAACCGATCTTAAAAAAATTATTTAGACCGGTTATAAATAAAACCGGTCTAAAAATATCAAAATATTTCAAATATTTTAAAAATATCGAACACTGTTGTTCCTCAATCTTATATTGAAAAAAAATTTGAACTTGATCCTGTGATGGCTTGGAATGATTCACCTTATGAAAATTTTTCTTACTCTTTTTTTCTTTATTATGACTTTGGTGTTGAGCAGATATATGATCGATATTCAAATGTCAATAATCTAGGAGGGAATGATTACTCAAATCTTGGATATGTCAATCAAATTGTACTGAGTCAGAAAATGGATTCAAGATTATCAAGCATGATGGATGCTATGATGAAAATCCTAATGGACAAATTTGATCAGAAAGATAAGGAACAACAATAAAAGGAATTGCAATGCAGATAATAGATTCAAACTCTACAAACTCAGATTGAGCAGTTGGTCAATACAATTTGTAAGCTGCAAAGTAAAGAATTAGAAGTTCAGGGTAAATTTCCACGTGGTAACACACTTTCACTTTCTAAGGATTTATGCCCTTTTCTTTTAACCACTTCAAATGATGGGATAATTGGTACATTTAGCTGAATATGCATGCACTAATGTTGTCTCTAAATTGACTAGTTCCATTGATTTAAATCATGTTGAATTTTGTGATTCATGTGTTGATGCTTCTTCCCATGCTTCTAGTCCTATCAACTCTATTGATTTTGATGATGTAGTTGATGAATAAATTGTTGTTGAATCCCCATACACTATTGATTTTAAAGATACCCTGCTTAACACTAATTGTGATGATTCTTTGAATGCTAAGAGTAATATCTCTATTGATTTTATTGATACTACTCATGATCTTGACATGGCTATTATTAATGGGGATGCTATTAAGGATAAGTATAGTGGAAGCCTTGATTTGGATATGCATTTAGATAGTAAGAGCATAATGCATCATGATGTTTCATATGTGGAATTTGTCTTGAGTGATGATTTTGAGCAAGTAGGGTGAGACCATTTGAGTGATCACTTGGTTCATTCTTTAGAGAACTTGACTCTTACTTAGGAGAGTCATATTGATTTTATGGGTTGTTCAAGGATCTTGAAAGTTCCAACACTTAATGTTCATCAACTTATTTTTTGAATCTTCTTAGATTGTTGATAAACCTATTGAGTTTATTGATTTTATTGTAGGACAAGATACTGCTGATGCTATGATTTTGTACATGTACATAGATTGATTCCTCCCATCCAAAGACCTTCTATACTTGAGTTAAAGTATTATCTGAGGATCTTAAAAAAGGAGATGTTTGCTGAACATCAAAAGAGGACATCACTAGTGCTTTTATATGACCTACAACCAGACAAAGGAGATATGCCAATTATGCTAGTTCATTTGTATCTTCAAGCTTTTGATAGTCCGGTTGTATTCCTTCCTTCCTCTTCTACTTGCATTGCTTGTTGTTATTGGTTAGACCTATCTTTTGAATTAAGGACAATGCACGATTTAAGTATGGAGGAGAGATTTTGTTCATACTCTTGGTTTTGAAAGAGGCAAGCTTCACCCAAGAGGGGGTGAATTAGGTGATATGATAAAATTTTCCCGTGTTTTGGTGTTATGGAGATAAACGAAGAGAGTAGAGATAGGAGAATTTGCATACAGAGAGTTATATTGGTTTAGCCCAACCTCATGCCTAAGTTCAATCCTCTGAGATCAACACCTCTAAGATTTTCACTAATCTTCCAAGATTTAGTGGGCTCTCAGAATGCCGTAAGACAACAATTGTCCTTGTAAGGACTATAAGCATAAATATTCTATACTAAGAATTTTCTCTCCCCTTTACAGCAAGTCTTATATGCAAAAGAACCCCTATGGCCTTTCTCTCCTAATTATGTATGCAAGTCTTACAAGTAGTAACGTTCTCTCTTGCGTACACCCCTATAAGTCTTATGAGTAGCAATGTTATCTCATGCTTACACCTTGTAAGTCTTACGAGAAGAAATACCCTATAAGAATTTTCTCTACAGCTTCACTCGTAAGGAAATCTACCCTCTCAAGATCTCTTTACCTTGAGATCAAATTGAAAATACAATTTAAAGTGTTTATAGACTATCTCACATATTGGATATGATAATCATTGAAGTACAATATAAATGTAGAGATGAATATGAAGACAGAGACTCATATAAGTTTTTCGATGTATGCTCTTGTGGTGTATTATTCTATGACTTGTCTCTGATGCTCTGTATTTATAGTAAGTCTAAAATAGCAATTATGTAACATGTTGAGGAGTGGGATGTTCCATTATCAAACTGAACATCATGTTGTAGAGCAGAATGTAAGTGTTTGTGTTTTTAGACATTTATTCATAGTGGGTCAACTGCATGTGATGACAGTTGTCCGTCAGTCAGTGTGCAATAATGATGTTTTCTGCAATTGACCTTCTCTTTTGAAACTGTAATATGAACTTTCAAACTCCTACTTCACACTTGAAATATATGTTAGATAACCTTTAGGTATAATAAGAAGTGAAAACATAATGAATAAATAATATTTAACCATATTAGGATTATTCACTGTGATCCTGTATTGCACTCTGCTTTTGAGAAGATGAACTCGAGTGTGAGTGTACTTAGAGTTCAGACTCAAGTTCTCTTTGATTTTTGCATGGCTATATAGAGTAATCTTGATCACACTTTTAAGTGCATAGTATGACTTTCAAGTTTTGGTGGTCACACTCGAGTTCTTGAGTCACACTCGAGTGAAATTAGCTGATGTCATTGTTTTAGGTTTTCTCTGCCAATCGCTCGCAAGAGTGAATATTTCACTTGCAAGAGTGTTCATGTAGAACTCAAGTACATAATCATGGACTCGAGTGTTCATGTGGTCAAACTTCTTCACTTGGTTCCTGTCAAAAATTGTAAAGATTGCAGTGGAAATGCAACACCATACTGAGTGTCTTAGCTCCTTACTCGAATGCATATATAGACACTCGAGTGCACTTCATTATTTCAACATTTTGTTTCCTATCGGGATGACACTTGCAGAGCTTCACTTTCAGGACTTGAGTGCACTTTCTATCAGAACTCGAGTGAGGAAATAGAACTTGAGTGCACCAGTCAGCTTCTGTTTCTGCTTGACTCTTTGTAAAACACTTCCATGAGCATACTTGCTAGACTCGAGTGTACATGTCATCAGAACTCAAGTGTCAATGCATAACTCAAGTGCACCAGGTTGTTTCTGTTTCTGGCTTAACTCTCTATGAAACACTTCCATAGGTGCACTTGCTGGACTTGAGTGCTATAGCTCACAAAACCCGAGTGCATCATAGGAACTTGAGTACATCAGTAGAATTTCAATTTCTAGATCAGCTTATGTTTAACACTTGCACGTGTGTGAAGCCATACTCGAGTGTTCATGCTTCCAGAACTTGAGTTCTTCCTCCAAACTCGAGTGCATCAGTCATTTTCCTCAACAACTTTCTGTAAACTTGTGCAATGCATTTGATAATTGAATGAGCTTATCTTTACATCTTCCAAAACATAAATTCCTTTGTAAAACAATGTACTAACGCTTTGTTATCATCAAAACATGGATTCTAATAGGTTTTTGTTCTTTGTTTTTAAAATGAGAAAAAGAAAAATATTTTGGTTTTTACTTTTGTTTTGTTCCTTATTTACAAGAAAAGAAAGAATTTTTTTTTGAAAAAGAAAAATTGCAAGCTTTAAGTAACTTTAGCATGATGCATTCTTGATTTGAAAAGTGGATCAAAGAACATGAATAAAATTAAGAATTGTGTCATTGTGAAAAGTATGGTAGGTTATCTTGAAAAAGAAAAAAAAAGAAGAAGAAATAAAAAAAGAGATGCAATAAGATTCCGCTCCGCTAGTTTGAGCTGTGCTTAGTAACCAAGAGTCTTCATCACCAATGTTGATCTTCATTAAGTTATAAAAGCTTAAGTAACCAAGCCTCTGTATTACCAATATAAAGGTTTGCGTCAAAAAAGCATATATATAACAGCCCAAGAGAGTTGAAAAAAAGGAAAGAAATAATAATAATTCAGTTCAAGTTTAGTTTGGTTTCTTTCATCCTATTGCATTCTTCTCTTCATTCTCTAAGATATTCAACTTTGTTTTTCCAAACGCCATATACTCTTTCTTTCTTAACCTTAGCCCCATTACAACCTAACAAAAGTCCTTTGGATTTATGCTTGCATTTGCTTTACTAGTGGTGAAGAACTTAGATTCTTGTCAAGCCTATGGAAAGAGTATTTGATAGGGCGGTTTTGAGTGTAAACATAAGCCTATACACTTTTGAGTAATGAGTGACATATACATTATCTTTGGTGAGGGATTTCTAGCTTAGGTTTCCTTTGTCAAATGAATTGCCATGATGTTTGTTTTCATGGATTCTTGTGAAAATCACTTACATAAGAGAGGTGTTAAAATGCTGCAGTTTACTTTTTTACTTATGATTGAAGCATTTACTTTTAAAGCTTTTGTTTTGTTTTGTTTTTTTTATTGTTGTTCTTCCTTGGTCTTGAAGTGCTTTGCCCAGGAGTGCAAATGATAAGTGTGGGGAAGTTGATAAATCCTAAATTTTATATATTTTATCCCACCTTATTCATTTATTTTGAGGACTATTTGGGCTAATTTGAATTTATTAGATAATATTCAAATGTTTGCTAATTTCAGGAAATAATATAAATATGAATTAATTATGAGATTATTGGACTTAAATTGTTAATATTTTAATTTCTCATTTTGTGATTGGGTAAATATTTCAATATATCAATATTCACATCATGTATGAGAGATCAAGCTACTACCTTTTGTCCCTTTGCTACTCGAAAATAGTTCCTCGAACTACATGCAACGGCTCGGGCAAATAATCCAGTCCTAAAATTCCAAATGTACAATAATTAGGTTAAAACTCATTCATGTACTACTATAGCCACTTCCAAAGTGTTTTTGTTGGTTATATTAGTCTAAATCTAAAAATTACCAAAATGCCCTTGGGACCCAGTCCCGGTTCGAGCCCCACCGTACCCAGTCCGACCGTACTTTTCTAGAAATTTTGACCTAGACTATTCTAAACTTTTTTCACCTAAGGAATCCATTTGTGACCTCGATTTATGTAAAATCACTACCAAATGACTGTTTTACCCTTGACAGCCCCTAATTAGGACTTCAGGGGTGTTTTGGTCATTTGGCTTTTTAGGGCTTTTCTGGAAAATTTTTCAACATAAACCCCACCTAATTTTCCCTTCTAAAAACAATGGAATCATCATATTATTGAAAATTCAGCACCTTCCCCCTATTGTGGTCTTGGCCAAAACATGCTAGGGTTTTAGGAAAAATTGGATTTTTGAGTTTTAACACCAAAAGCTTGTTGTTTTTCACTCCTAATCACTTGATTAACTATTTAAACACTTGATACATAAGATTTGATGAAATTTAGGCATCATAACCCCTTAGGGTTAAGACTTCCCAAATTTACAAATCAAAACAATCAAGCCACAAATCCACCAACAACTTCAACAACAACAACAATAACATCAAAGATTTGAGGGTTTTGAAGTTACCTTTGGATTTCTCTTTCTTTCTCTCTCTAGATGAAACTTATCGCTCCTCAAACCTTAAAATTTTGCTTGCTAAACACATTAATCCATGGAGAAGGGAAGCTTAGAGAAAGAATTACACAAACTAGAAGCTAAATCACAGAGAACATCAAGCTTACCTTGTGATTTCTCTCCTTCTCTCTAAAACCCTTGAGCTCCCCCCCCCCCACCGCCTACTCTTCTTTGGCTGATGGAAATGGAGCATGAAAGAGGGAGGAGGTGTTTTCAAAATATCTCCCTTTTTCCTCTAATTAACTTAATTACTAAAAATTCCAAATTTGACTTTTATGACATAAAGTACTTGAGCTTTATCTACATGCAATTGGTGTCATACGCTCAATTAGAATCTAACTAATTCCTCCTCTCCTTTGGTTGTCCAAAAAGACGCCTAGCCCCTTCTCTTTACATGTCCCAATTGGCTTCATTACCTTAATCAAGTTACATATACACATATGTAACATTTTGGTCTAATTTAAACATGTGTTCCAATTTTTCATAAATCCATATTTATTTGACCAAAATATTCCAAATATAAATTTCCTCTTTATTTTCCTTAATTAATTGATATTAACCTCAATTAACTGGAAAATAATTAATCTTGTGCTAGATTGGCAAAATTACCATTTTTCCACTATGTTTTTGATTAATCCCTTTTCTCCTTTTCCTTGGCCAAAATTAACATTAATATTAGGCCCAATTTTATCCTATTACATTCCTCTATTTTGGGCCTCAATATTAGGCTTTTGGAAAACCCAAAAATTAATTCCATAATTTGTTCCAGCCCGATTTTAATGAAAATGAGAATTTACTAACTTTATAAATTTCAAGTTCATGAATATTTTGAATATTACAATGTAGATTGGTGAATAAAATTTGGTGTGTTACAGATTACCCAGGATCACCTGAGTGACACGACAGATAACGTTTCGTAACTTCAGAAAACCATAGGAATGATTATGTAACTCACTCTTCTTGCTTATAATCACTTTAACACTCTATTGTTTTAGCGTTTAATGTATTTCTCTAGGAATACAATGAAGAAATGATGTGAAGAGACAAAATGTGACTTTATGGAAGCGGAGCGTCCACTGAACATAATGGCTAGTTTATCAAATTCAAAGAACGGTCAAACAAAGCAACGGGACTCTAAGGAATGAAGGCTTACAACATTCATATACTACAGTTCAACTATAAATATGGAAGCATTCAAAGAAGAGATATACACACAACAACAACAACAACAAATATGCTAAGATCATGAAGCATCCATACTCTCTATTTATCTACCTTCAATATCATTTACCTTAGAGAGAGAGATTATTTGCATAATAATTCAGTGTTCATCTTATGCACTTCTGAGAGAGAAGTTTGATTGTAATCTTTTATCATCAAGGATGTATCCTTGCAGTGTGTAAGGGAAAGTAACTCGATTGTAACCTTATTGTAACCCCCTCCGTAATTATATCCGAAATACGCAATTAAAATGAAATAGAGACCAATAATAATCAAATAACATTTACTAACCCATCACATGACGGGGTTTTCACGAATACTTTTGAAATCATTTATAAACTTGGTCTCATATTCACATTTCGAATACAATTACTACGCGAAGATAAATCACATTCATATAAATATCAGAGTGCACAACTTAATCATCCTGGCAATCCCGGGTACATACCTTCGCTAAAGATACACAGGGTACAATTGCCCATTACAATTCTTCAAATGGGGATTACACAATCTCATCTCGAAGGAGTCCTAGCCGCTCCCTCCATGAGCCACTTGCCCTGTCTAAATTGTTGGTAGGGGAGAGTGAGATTCGAGAGAATCTCAGTAGGAAACAGATACCATAATGCATGCATGATAGATGCTATGTGTATGACATGTTAGCTTTATCTAGATGCATACCCCATAATGATATTTCTGCATGCTCAATATTTCATGTAACAAAACTATGGCCACAGTAAAACAGAAACAGAGCTTCATTTATTCAAATATGCTCTACACAATCAAGTAAAGCAATCACATACATCACTACACAAGCAAAGATATCAAATACATGCAAGTAAGGTAAGTCCCCTACCTCCAGTCTTTTCTCCTCGATTTGCGTGCCAGCAACTCGGGGCTTCACATTCGATCCTACAATGTCAAATATACCATTTAGACACTTCCATAGTGTTTCTGGGGGTTATATGAGGCTATATTGAAAATTTACTAAAATACCCCCGGGGACCCCACCCGGCCCCACAGTACCCGGTCCAGCTGTACTTTTCTTGAAACTTTGACATGGGCTATTCTTACATATTTTCCCCCAAGGAATCCATTTCCCGACTCGGAATTATCAAATTCAATGTCAATTTACAAATTTACCCTTGGCAACCCCACTTTAAGGGTTTCAGGGGCGTTTTCATAATTATGCTTTTTCGGCCTTTTCTGAAAAAGTGACCAACTGTAACCCCATCTAATTTTCACTCATGAACTCAATTGAATCATCAAATCATTGAAAATCCATCTCTAACCCCTCCAAACTAGGCTTGGCCGAAATTCTCAATTCCCCGGGAAAAAATTGGGGTTTTTCGGTTTCGGCTCCGTAAATGCGTTCCTTTCTACTCCTAACCACTTTATTGACTATTACATTGGGTTAGAACTACCAATTTGTATCAATTTGGGCAGAATAACACCTAGGCCAACCCATTTTCCAAATTTACAAACAAAGATAATCCGGTGAAATTTCACCGATTAAATCAACCACAGCAGCCAGAACAATCAAAGATTGAAGTTTTGGAAGTTACCTCAAGCTCCCTCTGGCTTTTACTCAATATGGCTGAACCCTAGCCCCTTTTAAACCATGAAAATTGAGCTTCCAACACCTTAAAGAACATGAAAGAGAAGCTTAGAAGCAAGGTTATACACGTTAGGAGCTAGATCGTCAGAGAAATCGGCTTACCTTGCGAGATTTCTCCTCTTTCTCTCTCTAAGAGCTCTCAACTTTCTCTCACTAGTTTCAGCTGCTTCATCACGACAGAAAATGAGAGCTGAAGAAGATGAGAGGATATTTAATTTCATGCTGATGTCATCTTTTAATGAGATGATGTCATAATTCCCATTTTCGGATTTTCTGGCAGATTTTCTGTCCAAACTTTGAAAAATCATAACTAATTCTAGAAAAATAGAAATGAGGTGATTCCAAAGCCAAATGAACTTTATTGAAGTACTATTCATTGGAAAAATATGAGCCATTACCAGAAATCACCACAAAATACCAGAATTACACAAATTTCATCACTGCCCCAAAACAGAGTCCATTTTCGACCTCAAACTTTGGACAGTCATATCTCCCAGTTCTCAAAACGAAATGGCACAAATTATATGTCCATTTTGAAGCTTGGGATGTGAACTTTAATACGGGAAAGTTTAATAATTTTCTGACATCATTTACCTAGCTAAAACATCCCTACGAGAAGACTGCCCAGAATAGAGTTTCACTGGACAGAATTTCAGATTTTGCATCTTTGCTTCCAATGGTTCCATTTTCATACCAAACATCATTCCCACATAAATTTTCACAAGGAATCCATTGGAAACACTAAATCAATCAAATTAACATCTCATTGACATGTTTTCACAACAATCTCAACATGTCAACACAATTCACATTTCAAAACCTAATATTGCAACATTTTTATTCCAAAGTTCCAAACCAATTTCAATGACATCAAAACACACTATGACACCATTTCCAACACAATAACCCATTCAATTCTTCCCTCTATTATAAGTCAATTTGGATGTTAATCCACAATTGAACTCAAATACAGGGTTTCGGCGCTGCTCACAACACACACGAATCATATTCGAGTGCCAAATCACATCATATTCTCCAAAAGGGTTATTTATCACTAACCACATCCACTTTTGGAGTCATTAACCCTTAATCACCATTTGGGATCTTGCTAAATCGGGGCTTAGCAATCCACTAATCTTAGGCTTATTCTCTAGCCTTGGGTCTCAAAATTCGGGGTATTACACTTATGGTCTGTAAGGGGGAGTAACTTTATGAGATATTTGTAAAAGGCTTCACAAGCGCCCAGCTAAACTTGTGGATTGTAAAGGGTTTTCTTGTGCCCGAATTAAACAAGAAGATAGTGGATTGGAAATCTTTTGAGGAGCCTGGGGACTAGACGTAGGTCATCGTGGATTAGGCTGAACCAGGATAAATCACAATTTGCATACTCTCTTCCTTAAGCTCTTATATTTCCAACATATATTAACTGTTGATTTATGATTCATTACTTTCATATTTATTGCTCTCATTAAGATGCGAAAAGATTTTCAAAGTTCTTAAGTTATTATCAAACACCCAATTCACCCCCTTCTTGGGTGTCAGCCAGTTCTAACATTTGGTATTAGAGCCAGACTCTTGTTTAAAGAACTTAACTGTCTTAAGAGTTTATAATAGCTGATTTTGAGTGTTATATGCTTTCCAAAGGTTTTGACTATACAATTCCACCTATTTGGAAAGATATTGATTTTTGGTTTTGGAAACTAGAATGGCTAGTTTTATTAAAGCATCTGATTTAGATATGTGGAATATTTTTACAAATGCCTTAGATTTTAAACTGAGAAAGGATTGAACAGAAAGAGAAAAGAAAATATTTTCACTGAACATTAGAGTAATGAAAATTCGGTATAGTGCTTTAACCAAAAATGATTTTGAGAAAATTAGATTTGGCTCTACTGCTATAAATATTTGGGATACTCTTGATTCTATGTATACTTCTAACAAGTATGTTGAAGTTGAAAGTGTTGACAGTTCATGTGAAACTATAAGCTGCGCATCTATGGTGCATGAACAATTGAAAGTTGATGATGAAAAAGGAGAAATCATAGAATATTTCCATATAGTCATCATGGATAACAACAAGAAGAGGATTCCTAAAAAGAGCTCATTATAGACGAACATGAAAAAATCACTCTCCGGAGCTCGGTTCTAATTCTTCTTGTGATTTTCGTAAAACTGATTGTCAGAGTCTACATAAGATTGTTTTCAACCAATTCTTAATTCTATTAAGAAAAGTAAAACGTTTTCAAATATGCTGGGAAGTTTGTTGGGAAGAAAGAATGTTCAAATAAAATCCATTCGAGGTTCTACTCTCATGACCGACATAATACTTGCATGATATCCCATAATGCATATCTTCATACAATTTGCAATTATTGTGGTAAACCCGGTCATATTTCTCACACATGCTATATTAGAAGAAATTCTCATGTGAGAAATAAATATGTTTGGATTTTGAAAGGACATGAAAAGTTGGATGATAACAATCAAGGACCCAAGTATATATGGGTACCAAAATATCCATCTACTACTTGATGCATGCAGGAAGATCCAAAAAGAAATGGACATAATGGTATAGAGAAGATAAAGAAGAAGCCAAGAGGTTCTTATACACCAATTAAAAGGTTCATATCATCATAAAAGAGAACTCTCAAAACATCCATTACTGGAGCTACAGAGCATAACCACAGAAAGAAGCAATGGATAAAAGGAGTATGTTTCACCTCATGGAAGGACTACCATAATATACCATCCAACCATCTTGAGGAGAACAAGAAGAGCAGAATCTCTTATACATAAAGAAAGATGCAGTGGGTATGCAAAGGCAATCCTTCAAACACCTAACATAAAAGTAAACAATGGTAAAACCTCCTACACTATCATCTTTAATATTTATTAAGGCTTATACCATGTTACCTTAGAAATGAGCATTGCATTTATGTTCTCATAATCTTCAGAAAATTCATTCATAAAGAATCGTAATGTTCAATAGCTTAACACTTTATGTATATACGCATACTTCAAGAGAAAATATTTTTATGGTTAAACTCATGTTTAATTCATTATGCTCAATTTCTTCAAATTGACTATATTCTTAGACTATGTGAATTATGATTCCTACAAGCTAACCATAAGTGGATCCAAATAAACCTGGATACCGAAAAAAGAAAAAGATATATATTCTTTCGTAGGAAGAAGAAATGAATGCTCTGTTTACGATCATTAAAACAGGTGTAAACAAAGGGTACATGAACTCTTAGTGAGAACTCAAGTTCACATCAAGTTATAGAATTAAACTTGAGTTCTATACATACACTCGAGTCACAACTTGCAATTTGAGAGTGAAATTCGAGTTCAGTAAGGAAATTACATAAAAGCTTGATTTAAAAGGCATGGGTCAAGTTACACTCAAGCTAGGTACGCTATATCAATATAGGCAATTTTCTGCAGAACTCGAGTGTCAAGACATCATATCAGTAATTTCAAAACTCAATCGTCGCACTCATTCTTCCCAATTCAATTTGAGTGGTAAATACTTGCTCATTACTACATACCATTAGTGATCAATCATTTATGGTTTTTGAAATGTTTTTAGATTACTAAATGTACCGGAAATAGAATTGTGCATAATCTTTCTATACATTGGAAGTATGAAATACATATTTTAAATCTTTCTTAGATTTCAATCTATCTTATTAGTGCATACTCATGATTTGAAAATTATTCATATTTTGTCTACATTCAAATCGGTTTCAAAATTGGAAGTTAATATTTTTGTATGTTGAAAAGTCAGAAATGCTTCAAATTCATCCACCTAAATATTTCCCCATCGTTGACATATTGATCATTAATCTTAAATATGCTATCTAATGCTTGAACTCTTTAATCTTTATTCTCTAACATGTTAGACCTTACGTCTAACAAGTTAACTATCTATATGACTATTTCCTAGAAAACAATTCAATATGTGAAAGCCTTGTGCCTAATGCACAAATCCTTATAGGCCAAGTTATTCCAACCATTATGAATGTTCATTAATGCATTGAATCTTAATGTATTAACCATTATAGTGGAATAACTTACTAGGATAAAATTCTAGCAAGCTAGGCATTTGGACTAACGAGCCTATGCTTTGTATTTAATAATCCATATACATGTTCTTTTTGATCGAGTATTTTAACCATTGATATCAACTATCTTTGAATAACCAGTATCTTGTATTTGAATCATTGGTTTGAATATTCTCAACTCGAAGTATCAAGATAATCTCTAGGCCAGAAGCAAATTCATTAAACTTATATATGTCTATTGAGCTAATCCTTTGGTTATCTATATGACTCTTGCTCTTTGGAAAATTCTCCAATATGTTAACTCTGATGATAAACATGTTTAGTCAAATTTCAAAGTGAAGCTTTCTAATATATATACATATTTTATAACTATTGATTTCCACCATTTTTAACATGAACATTAATTATAAACATATTTCAAAAATGAGTCTTGTATGTATTCAAAATCTCAATTTCATAATGCATATTTATGATTTAAAAGAGCATTTGAGATTTTGAAACAAATTTTCATATTTCATTTTTGGAAAAATTTATTTCATTCATAATTTATAATTTTATAAAAGTTGGTCATTATGGATAGATTATCTACTCTCTTGATCCAACTTACATGGATTGCATGAAAATCTTATCAATGATATATTTTCTATATAAAGTGTATTTATAAATTGTCATTGATCTTTGAAAATCATCACTCATAGTATCATTTGTTCATTACCCTTTATGATTCAATGGCTTGAATTTATTTAATTGGGTAAAATTATATTATGGTCTTTATTGGTTTATTGTACTCTTTGCTCAAATATCATATGGATTAATTGTATAAGAGCATAGGAGCTGTTGTGTCTAATATTGTATGAACTCAAAAGAAGTTGGGTACCAAAGAGCACGTATTTATACTTTTGTAGGAGTTGATCAAGATACTCTACTTTTGGTACAAAAAATAGAGGCTAACAAAGTAGGTGTGACTAGTAGAATTGCAATGTGGGTAGTAGCAGAATGTTTGTGTGACACCCTATTACTAGCAAGTGGCTAGCTAGTGATGCAATCAGAAAAAGAGAAAAAGGAGGAAGGTCTCTTAGTGGACACAGCTGAATTCAATTCAAATAAGCTTAAGCCAAGAATAAGGCCTAAAATGACAGTAATTATACCAAGAGACTCTTTTATGCAAATATCTATCCATCTTCCCTATTCCTTAAAGGAAGTCAAACAATTCTATTGAAACATGAAGCCAGTTGAAATATGCTCTGAGAAATGCACAATGGTTTAGGAGACTTTAGAGACCACTACCAGAGATAAAAAAAAGGTGGTCATCTCAACCAGGAGGATCAATGAATAGATAGGGATCAAGAAGCCCCTCACTAAATCTTTCAAAGAATATGATAAACCTAAGATATACAAAATCAACAAGTTTGGTGAGCCTATGAGGATTCTCAACTACCATCCTAGTTTTATGTCTAATCTTCCCAAATGTATATGGTACATCTAAACTAGAGTTATGGTGAACAAAGCCAATAAATTTACTCACTTCATCAAGAAGAACTATCACACAATAGCCTATATTATTAGCAAGAAGGAGAGGAACACTGGAGAGATCATGTCTTTCAGAAAATAAAAGGTAAATATATACTTTTACAAGGCATACTCTAAATGTAACCCCTTCAGTAATTATAATTCGAAATACACGATTAAAATGAATTAGAGACCAACGGTATTCAAGAATCATTTAAAATCACACCTTCTCAATAGGGTTTTCAAAAATGCATTTCAAATCTAATTCACCTGGACTCATATTCACATTTTGAATACAATTACTTTACGCAGATAAATCACATTCAAGCATAAATGTCAAAGTGCATAGTAATAATTCCTAGCAATCCCGGGTTCATATCTTTACCTAAAGGGTTTATAAGGCACATTCGCCTAGTACAATTTTTCAAACGGGGATTACACAATATCCATTTGAATACATATCCAAATTCCACATATACATTCCAAATACACATATAACAATATCCCAATACACATCTAAATATACGTTCACAACCAAATATAGTCATCCCAACATCTATGATAACCAACTACCAAAACCATACTTCAACAAGAGCCTTAGCCGCCCTTGGTTGCTTGCTCCATCCTCAATCCACCTACCCTGTCAAAAATGTTGCTAGGGGAGGGTGAGATTCAAGAGAATCCCAGTAGGAAAACATTATCAATATGCATGTAAGATAAATGTTTAATACATGTCATGCTTGCACCACATAACTCATGCTCACACAATGACAAATTTATAAGCTCAATACTTCGAACAATATACTTATGGCCATAGCATAAATTGAAACATAGCTTCAATCATTCATATATGTTCACATAATCAAGCAAAGCAATAACATGCATCAATATACTAACACAATTATCAAAGCATGCAGGAGAGGTAAATTCCCTACCTTAGACCTTTTCCACCTCAATCCGTGTGTTTCGATTCGTGTGCCAATCCCTCGGGCTTTCAACTTGATCCTAAAATGTCAAATGTACCAGTTTAGACACTTCAATAGTGTTTCTAGTGGTTATATGAGTATATTGTAAAAATTTATCAAAATGCCCCCGAGACCCGGCCTGGCCCCGCCGTACCCGATCCGGCTGTACTTTTCCCGAAATATCGACATGGGCTATTCTGACATATTTTCTCCCAAGGAATCCATTTTCGAACTCAGAATTATCAAATTTATTGTCAAATTACAAAAATACCCTTGACAGCCCCACTTTAAGGATATCAAGGGCGCTTTTGTAACTATGCTTTTTCAAGCTTTTTCCGAAAAAGTGGACTACTATAACCAATGGAATTATCAAATTGATGAAATTCCAACTCTTTCTAGATGAAATTTCCCCTGCCCAAATCTAAAAAATTAAGTTAAATTCATGGTTTCTTGATTTCAAACCATAAACCACATTCTTTACACCTCTAATCACTTATTTAACCACTTAATCACATTCTAAACATGATTAGACTAAATTTGGGCAGCATCTTCCCTTAGGGTTTGTCATTACTAAAATTACAAAATCAAGAAACTAAAGCCATAAATCCAATCAACCACCAAAAACAAGTAACAAGCACCAAGAGATAACAAGTTCTTGTGCTCACCTTGATTTTCCTTAATTTTCTCTCTCTCTAAACCATGGTTCCCTCTCCTCCTTACCTCTTGATCTTGCTTGCTACATATGGTATTCATGAAGGTATAGAGGTTAGAGAAGGTATTACAAGAACTAGAAGGCTTAAACACCAAGATTCCAACTACTTACCTTAGATTTTTGCTTAAGCTCACTCTCTCCTTCTATGTTCTTGCTCTCAACTTTCGAACAACTCTCTCTCTCTCTCTCTCTCTCTCTGTGGTTTCAACTGGCCGAATATGAAGCAAAGAAAAAGAGAAAGTTCTTTTAAAATATCCTCTCTATCCCTTTTTGTTTATGATATTAAATTGCTATTGTAACACATGCATATTTTCCTTTAACCATCACCTTTCTCTCTCCTCATTTCCTTGGCCGAAATGCACTCCTCAATTGACCAAAAATATGCTCTTCAATTACCACAAATCACCTCCTCCACTTGTTTATTTATTATCCAAAAATTTAACTTTTGTGTCACAAACTTTATCCACATGTAAATGTTGTCATAAAGTCCAATGGAAATTGAACCAACCCTTCCTCCATTTGGTTAGCCCATACATAACGCATAAGGCCCCCTTTTAAATACAATTTGGGCTTCATTACACTTATTTCATATTTACAATGTTGCCATAACAATTTTTCTTCATTTACGGATTTTGTCTGAATTCTGACAGATTTTCTGCCCTAATTTTGAAAAATCATAACTAATTCTAGAAAAATCTAAATGTGGTGATCCTAGAGCCCATTGAAAGCTATTTAAGTCCTCTTTACTGGAAAAATATGGACCATTACCAGAAATCACCACAAAAATACAGAAGTTCTCGAAATCCCCTTGTTGTTCCAGATTTGCACCCAGTTTTAACGTCAAACTTTGGAAAACCATAACTCCCAGTTCAAAAAACGAAATGACACAATTTATGTGTCCATTTTTAACCTTGCAATGTGTAATTTAAGACTGCAAAGTTTCAGAATTTTTAGACACCATTTGTTTATTCAAAAATTTCGTACAAATAGACTGCTCAGAATAGAGTTTCACTTGACAAAAGTCCAAGTTTTGCACCAATGCTTCCAATGGTTCCCAAATTCACATCAAATACCATTCCCACATAAATTTTCACAAGGAATCCATAAGAAACACCAAATCAATTCTAACCATTGATCTTCAAGTTAGAAATGGTTCCCTCTTCATTAATTGATCAATTGGTCGGTAACTTTACCGTTTTGCCCCTAATTATGGTAATTCTACTGAATCACCAGCAAAACACATCATATCAGTCCATTATACCATAATATGTGCCATCCCTATATTTTAAGTTAATTTAGATGTTAATCCATAATTGAACTTAAATACAAGGTTTCAGCGTTGCTCACAACATATTCGAATCCCAAATCACATCATAGTCTCCAAAAAGGTTTATTTATCAATAATCACATCCATTTTTGGAGTCATTATCTCTTAATCCAAATTTGAGATCCTACTAAACTGGGGCTTAGCAGTCTACTTATTTCAGGCTTATTTTCTAGGCTCAAATCTCAAAATTTGGGGTATTACACTAAAGACATACCCTCATTTGGTATCTCTATTCCTCAAGACTAACAAGATATAGTACTTAGAGCCAAATAAGCCCCTTGTGAGGACTGTTATGGATAAGAAGCTACATATCCAAAAGGTGAATATACATTTGTCACTAGTGGGTGGTACTAGCTAGAAACAGAGAGCAGAACATAAGGCATCCAAAGATGATGAAGCAAAATCCTCAGCTAAAGCTAGATCACCTAGAGCCTCCTTTATTGGATCCACCATTCAAACAGATTGAGATTCACTTGTTATTACCAATACCAATGTGAATAGCATCATCATTTTTAAAACTTGATTTCTCTCCATATCTTCATATTTTCATACTCATTCTCTCTACAAAATTTCCAATAGTTTTACAAATCCGGAGAGTTATTAACTATATTCCTCAAAATGATTTTCTTTTGGGCTATGCATTCATTAAGGGGGAGCTTCACATTCACTTGTTTTTTATATATTAAAATTTGATCTCCTTTATTTGAAGAAAATCATTATAACATACTCATCTGTATTCACTCTCAATTGATTAGTTTTGATGATGGATTACTCATATATCTTCTTTTCATGATCTTAATTTTAACATATCATATAGAAAGGAACCTTTTGTTATTTGGTTGAACTAGCCATTCTCTTTGCAAGAAAGATTTAAATTTGTGATAGGAGATTTTGTTTTGTGCAAGATCAATCCTCAACATACTACAAGAAGAATATATCAAGTTTGAGGACATATGCTTTAACGTTTAATTAAGGGAAATATATTGGTTGCAACATTCAAAGCAACAAATACATATGCCAATACAAATGAGCATTAAGCATGATGATATAAAAATATGGAACAAAAACTCAATATAATAAGAGAACCCTGAAGACGACATGAATATATATCAGAGTTGTGCAGCAAAAGTATGGTGAATACAACATCATGGAACTAGCGTTGCAAGGAAAAGGACTTTATGAATCTATCATCAGCTTGTTAAATCCAAATGAGCTTGTCAAATCCAAATAAGCATTTCTAAACCCTCTATCTTTATATTTCGAGAATACTTGTCATATATTTAATTTCAATTTTCCTTAATTATGAAAGTTTTCTTGAAAACCTCTCCAAATCCATTTTTCATTTGCATCACATTAAAATGGAAAATAATTTCAAATAGGGGGAGAGAAAATTGTCTTCTTAACGCATTCATTAATGAAAATAAAGACTTTTTTTTTCAATTTACTTCTCCACAAGCATTTCTTCTTTATACTTCAAACTTTTTGATGATTTCAAATAGGGGGAGAGAAAGGTAAGAAAAATATGTTGCACCTAATTTGCTTTTATAATTCACACATATTTTTCTTAAAGGATTTGCCATCATCAAAAAGGGGAAGAATGTTAGATATGATTAGTTTTGATGATGTCAAATATAGATGCCAAATATTAAGAGCAAAAATTTTGCATAATATATTTATCTCCTATATTGACTAACTACTATATTCAATGTGAAATATCTTGTTGTTTAGTCAAGCAAAGAAAGAAGATATCTAGTTGGGTTATGAAGAAAGATCATCAAGAAGAAAAACAAGAAGAAATAGATTGAAAAAAAAAGAACTTTCAAGATCTAATGAGAATATCAAGATTCAAGCTCTTAGAAGTGATACCGGAGGTTTCTATGATCAAATAGACGTTGGAAAGGGTTAATTCGAAGCTGAGATAACTTATATGGAAGTTATGGAACTTCCATAAGGTAATCACTTGAGTAATGACTCTAGCAATTTTTTGCCCTGATCACTCAAGTGACCACTTGAGCGGTAAGCATTTTGTTGTGCTCTGTTTTCGTAAAGCATGACAGAGGTTTGGTATTTTGGCCATATCTCTCTAACCACATGTCGGATTGAGTGGAAACTAGTTTCATATGAAACTAGACTCCTAACATGTCAAATATACACCAAAATCACATTCAAAGGAGTTCATATGAGAGAGATATGAGTTTTGGAAAAGGATATATAAATCACCATCATATTCCAAAACAGGTTCAATATTTTGGACATAACTCTTAAACTACTTGTCAGATTGTGATGAAACTGGTGGCTTATGAAACTAGATTTAAAGAGCTTTCTGTGGATATGTATGGGTTATATTTGGAGTTATATTCAAAGTGGTATAACTTCTGGAAGTTGACGCTCGTGAATTCAGACCCTATCTAGTGCAACAGTCACTATTTGGATCATAACTTTTAGAATACAATGACTTTAGAGCTGATTTTTATTGCATTTGAATGTATACGGTGAGAGCTTTCCGATGATAGGTCATTTGCCATATTTGGATTCAAAATGAATGGATCACTTGAGTGATCCCTCGAGTGATGACTTAAGATCACTCGAGTGACCACTTGAGTAATGAAGTTGGGAAAAGCCTCCAATAATCTCTGCCAGATTTTGAAGGGGTCACTCGAGTGATGACCCATGATTACTTGAGTGACCACTCAAGTGATGCGACAAACATTGTTTCGTAACTTCAGAAAACCATAGGAATGAGTATGTAACTCACTATTCTTGCTTCTAATCACTCTAACCTTCATTGTTTTAGTGTTTAATATATTTCTCTAGGAATATAATGAAGAGAAGATGTGAAGAGATAAAAGGTGACTTTACGAAAGCGGAGTGTCCACTAAGCGTAACGACTAGTTTTTCAAATACGAAGAATGGTCAAACCAAAAACGAGACTCTAACAGACGAATGCTTACAATGGTCATCTACTATAATTCAACTATAAATATGGAAGCATTCAAAGAAGAGATATACACACAAGAATAACAACAACAACAACAACAACAACAACAACAACAACAACAATAAAAAATATGCTAAGATCATGAAGCATCCACTCCCACTCGAATACTCTTTGTCTATCTACCTTCAATATCATTTACCTTAGAGAAAGAGATTATTTGTATTGTACTTCAGTGTTCATGTTATTCACTTATGAGAGAGAAGATTGATTGTAATCTTTTATCATCAAGGATGTATCCTTACAGTGTGTAAGGGGGAGTACCTCGATTGTAACTTTATGGTGTGTAAGGGGGGAGTAACTAAGTGAGAGATTTGTAAAAGGCTTCACAAGTTCCTGGATAAACTTGTAGGTAGTAAAGGGTTTTTTTGTGCTCGGATTAAAAAATATAGTGGATTGGAAATCTCAGGAGGAGCCTGAGGATGGACGTAAGTCATCATGGATTGGACCGAACCAGGATAAATCAGAGTTTGTATACTCTCTTCCTTAAGCTCTTATATTTCCAGTATATATTAACTATTGATTTATGATTCATTACTTTCATACCCATTGTTCTTATTAAGATGCAACAAGATTTTCAAAGTTCTTAAGTTATTATCAAATACACAATTCACCCTCATCTTGGGTGTCGACCAGTTCTAACAGATTTATGTTATGATTTAGTTATAACTTAGTTCTTGAATGTTGACTCTCTAATTTAGTTAACACTCTTATCCAATCAATGTAGTTTGAACTCTGTTATAACTTAGTCCCCAAATTTTAACATAAATCCTAATAGAGTTTCCATTTAAAAAAATAGTTGTTGTATTTTACAAAATGAGCATGTACTCTTCTGTGCATTCCATATCCTTTTTCATATTCTCTTATTCAAATAGACACTTGTGTATTTACTATTATCTTTAAATATAATGAATTTTCTTCATTAACAGTACTGTTGTAACAAAAAAACATAATATAATCAAAAGAATTGATGTGCTCATTATTTTTATTTGAATAAATGAATATTTTTTTTTAATGATATTGATATATTAATAAAACCATCACCTAGTAACTCGATTTCTTCCTTGAATAAGATTTGTAAAATAAGATTCAATTTCTTTTATTTTTAAAATTTAAATACTTGATCCTAAAATTGAGGGAGCAAAGAAAGCTGATTGAAGAATGTGGAAGTTACAATTTTTATTGATATGCATCGTGCATTTTTAATGAGAGTTACTGTGTATGTAAATATCACATGCTATGCCAATATTGGGTGCACATCGGGTGGCGATTCTTAGTGCCCAGTCTCCAATATTTTTCCTTTGGCTGAGAATTATAGCTAGTTCAGCGAATAGTGACACCTCCTTGGTTTCATCAAAAGGATGGGAGCATAGTCCAATCATGACGAGCTAGGAACCTTGGCCAGGTGACGTCTCTTGATTTTGAATTATGTGTAATCCAGTTAAATGGATAATCATTTGTTAGCTATGGCTTCAGTCTGCAGTTATAAGGACGTGTTGGAAATTGTGCCCTAAGGGCCAATCATTATACTTTGAACATTATTATTTTAATGAAATTTCTCCATTCTGTTATCATATTATTTGCATGTTAACTGTGATAATTGTATCCTTGGATAATTCATAAAGATTGTCCTAAAATGTCCCTGGTCGGTCATCTATGCGGGAGCAGAGATGAAACAAGACCAGTATGACTTTGATAAGATATGGAGATACGAATCAAAGTCTTAGGCACTAGTAAGAGCACAAGGTGCTGGACTGACCCACTATGAGAAAGCTACATGGATCAAGTCATAAGCTTTTCTCATGTATAACCACGTCACAATGCCCTTATACCTGAGGTCATCATGGATTCCTACATGAGAGTTGCTAAGTTTTGAACTAGTCAAAAGTCACTTTTGACCGGGTGATGATAAAGGCTACGATTGGGCTTAGTGGTTTTTCATGCAGAGGAATATGAATGATCAAGATGGAATTTGTCCCTCACATTAGTAGAGAGATATTACTAGGCCCCTTGATGAGTAAGTCTGAGAAATGTATGGCCATACTATGATGAAAGGAGTTTCTGTCTCTGTTATCAGGCTACTCAGGAATCGAGAAAGTAATGGTTAGGAAAAAGAGGATGACATTATCCTTGCCTTATCCTTGATCGATATATCGTGTGACAAAAGGGACGTGACATGGTTGTATGACAGGCTGCATCGTGATAACGATCCTCATATGAATTTAGTAGTCGTAATGTCTTGCTAGAGGCCGCTTGCGACTTTTGGGTTAGTATAGTTATTGGCACACTGCCAACTTCATATAGGCCTACAGGATCGCACACAAGAATGGCCCAACACGAGATAATGTTTAATTTAGGGTCGATGAATTTTATATTTATATATATATAATATAAAATTCATAAATAATATTATAGAGATATATATATTTTTTCGAAATATATATCTTATATATATATATATATATTATATGATATTATTATATTTAATAATATTATATAGATATATATTTTTTTCGAAATATATATATCTTATATATATGTGTATATATATATATATATTATATTATATTATTATATTGTGTTAGTTTTAAGTTTAATTTATTAAGATATATTAAATTTAATAACTAATATGATAGAGATATAGTATCTCAGATTTAATTTATGAAGATAAATTAAATCTAATGGCTCTTTATTTGGATTAAATAAATAGGTTAAATTAAAATTGTTGGACAGATTTAATTTAAACTGAATTTATTTAATTAGCTCATCAAGATAATTAATTGTTAATTAATTTTGAAATTAATGATGATTAATTTTGAAATTTGAAAATAGCCCTCATAGGTTATAAACTTGATAGAGCAGATATATTCATACACACATGAGAATTGAGAGCCACAAGTGAAATCATAGGAGACATTAGAGGCGCTAGCACGCAGTCTCGGTTGGAGAGCATTCGTGTGGGTACCGGTAGAGGGAGCGGACCTGACGTGTTGGCTCCTAGAGATCATGAAAACTCTAAATCATCAAAAGGTATGAATCCTTCCAACTTGGTTTAAACGCCGTTGATAGATCCTCGATAGGATAGGTGAAAATTTTTAAAATTCTTCCACTGTGCCTACCGATCCTAACAGTGGCGTCAGAGCCAGATCAATTGTGCGTTTAAATTGAGTTTTATGATTCTTATACATGTGATATATATGGGATGTGTACGTATGTTTATAAGAAACACTCAAATATGCATATGATTTGGTTAATACGAGACAAAATTATTTAGAAAGATGTGATCTTGTAATTCCGTTGATTTTTGTTTTCGTTTAAATTGAATCTTGAAATTGTTTCGTTTTCGGTTTTGAAACATATATGCGATTCTTGTTTTGGAACAAGCATGAAATCGATTTTGAACATGTGTATCTTGAAACATGTATGTGATTTTTGTTTTGAACAAGCATGAAATTGGGTAGGGTACCTGAGATCGTAGTTGGCGGCAATCAAAATGGGGTCTAGGTTCAGATATCTATTCGGGTAATAGGGATCCGAACTATGGGGAAGACAAATTGGATTAGAAGCGTTCTGGGCCATTGTTGTTTTTGTTTTGAAAAATTGGGTCCAAAATATAATCTGATCACGACATTTATTGCTTTTCATATTGTATGAATTCTTGTTGTGGTTTATTATTTATCCTTGTTTGGGTATGGTGAACAACATGGCTTTAGAATTTTACAAAGGTTGTAATATTTAAATACGGCCTGCATGCCGTGCCTTTCTCTAAATACTCTCGATGTACATTCTCTTCTCATCTCACTCCCCTCGAATGTTTAAACAAGGTTTCTCTCAATGTATTTCTTTTTATTTAGAGAAGTCCTCTCATTAGCTTGGTAGGATTTTAGGTTAGGTAAGCCATGTTGTGTCACGTTTAAATTATGCTTTTGATAAGATCATTGCATGATTACTTTTATGTTTATATGTATTTATCTGCATGAGATACAACCACGATTGCATCCATATAAACAAAACTAATTAATTAAGCCATCTGAATCAAATCTTAAGTCATAATGCCGTCAATTAATGAATACTTGTCAAAACCTAGATCGCTCAATTGTGGAAACCACCAAAGTGGATGCACTTGAGTTATCTTGATGAGACAAGCTTGAGTAATGGTGCTGCTCATAATATTCATTATTGTTTTGACTTAATTGATGTTAACAAAATGGTTTTGAATCTCAAGGCATTCGATGGGGTTAAATATGCCGGATCATATAATGATTAAATCCCATAAAGATCTAAGAATTACATGTGATGTAATTGGTAAATAGGTTACCTACCTAAATAACTTGAATTTAAGTGTCTTGCCAAAGCGGACTTAAGTTTAAGCCAAATATGGATCTTAGCCCACTAATTATTATATTGAGGGTTGTTAATTTAGTGGGAGATTACTAACTAACTTTGCATATTTTAATTGTAGAATCATGTTGACTAGTAATTCTGCTACACTTTCGTTGCGATCGGTCCTTGAGAAGGACAAAATCAATGGGACAAACTTTCTTGACTGGTTCAGGAACTTGAGAATTGTTCTCAAGAAGGAAAGAAAGGCTTATGTCCTACATCAACCCATTCCTGAGGAGCTTGCAGCCAATGCTCAAAGAGCTCAGAGAGATGCTTACACAAAGCATAAGGATGACTATGTGGATGTAGGTTGCCTAATGCTTGCCACTATAGTTCCAGAGCTCCAAAGAGATCTGGAACTCATGGAGGCTTATGAGATGATTGTACATCTCAAGGAAATGTTCCAGCAATAGGCAAGGCAAGAAAGGTATGAGATCACAAAGGCCTTACATTCCTGTAAAATGGCTGAAGGTGCATCAGTTAGTACTCATGTGTTAAAGATAAAAGGCTATATTGATCACCTTGAGAGGCTTGGATTTCCCATGAGCCAGGAGTTAGCTACGGATTTGATCCTCAACTCACTCCCGGAGAGTTTGACCAGTTTCTTATGAACTACAACATGAACAACATGGAGAAATCAATTTCTGAGCTGCATGGGATGCTCAAAACTGCTGAGCAAAGCATTAAGAAAAAGCCTAGCACAGTTTTGATGGTTCAGAAAGGAAAGGGTATGAAAAATAAAGGGAAGGGCAAATAGAAGGGTAATGGCTCAGGTGGTAAGACCAAAGAGTCAAACAAGCCTGAAACCAAGCCTGCACCTAAGAAGGCAAAGCCTCCAAAGGAAGGAGTCTGCTACTTCTGCAATGAACCCAGTCATTGGAAGAGGAATTGCAAACTCTACCTGGAAGATCTGAAAAAGAACAAGAAGGATAGCGAGGCTATCGCTTCAGGTATTTATGTTATAGACATTCATTTTTCTACTTCCTCTACATGGGTATTAGATACTGTATGTTGTTCTCACATTTATACAAATGTGTAGGGTCTAAAGGACAGTAGAAAGCTGAATAAGGGTGAGGTAGACCTACGAGTTAGAAACAGAGCAAGAGTTGCTGCTTTAGCCATAGGCACTTATGAATTAGTTCTGCCCAGTGGGCTTTTGTTAGTTTTGAACAATTGCTATTATGTTCCTGCTTTGAGTAGTAACATTGTTTCTCTTTCTTATTTGGATAAGGGAGGTTACACTTCCATTACTAGGAATGGTAAATGTTCTATTTATCGTAATGACATTTTCTATGCTGATGGTGATTTGCATGTTGGTCATTATATTTTAAATTTGGAACATCCTAATAACGGGAATATCTATAACGTAACTACTAAGAGGATAAAATCAAACGATTTGAATCCGACCTACCTATGGTATTGTTGTCTAGGCCACATAAATGAGAAACGCATTTCTAAACTCCATCAAGATGGATTTCTAAACTCATTTGATTTTGAATCATATGATACATGCAAATCTTGCTTATTAGGAAAGATAACTAAGGCACCTTTTACTGGGCACAGTGAGAAGGCTACTGAATTATTGGGCCTCATACATACAGATGTATGTGGACCATTAAATATAGCTGCCAGAGGAGGTTATGTCTACTTCATTACATTTATAGATGACTTTAGTAGATATGGCTATATCTATCTAATGAAACATAAATCTGAATCTTTTAAAATGTTCAAAATATTCCAAAATGAAGTACAAAACCAACTTGGTAAAACAATTAAAGCACTTCGATCTAATCGAGGTGGTGAATATTTGAGCCAAGAATTCATTGACCATCTTAGGAGTTGTGGGATAATCTCACAATTGACTCCTCCAGGAACACCACAATGGAATGACGTTTCTGAACGGAGGAATCAAACACTATTAGATATGGTTCGATCTATGATGAGTCAAACAGATCTTCCACCGTCCTTTTGGGGACATGCCCTAGAGACAGCTGCGTTCACACTAAATCGTGTTCCATCTAAGGCAATTGAAAAGACACCATATGAGATATGGACTGGAAAGAAACCGAGTTTATCTTTTCTTAAGATCTGAGGATGTGAGGTATATGTTAAGCAACAAGCCTCTGATAAATTAGCGCCCAGATCCACAAAGTGCCTTTTCATGGGGTATCCTAAAGAAACTAAAGGATACTATGTCTACTATCCCACCGATAATAAAGTGTTTGTTATTCGAAATGGCAAGTTTCTAGAAAGAGAGTTTGTCTCTAAAATAACCAGTGGGAGCGACGTACATCTTGAAGAAATTCGAGAGCCACAAGATGGTACAGAACCACAGATGGAAATTAAAGAAGACTCACAACAAGTTGCTGAGCCTCCTCAAGTAACACAAGGTCCACAAAGATCTGATAGGACACGGTATCAACCTCAGAGATATGGATTTCTGATTACTGAAGGCCGTGATGTGTTGCTCATTGAGCAAAATGAGCCCACCACCTATCGAGAAGCCACAGTGGGACCAAACTCTGAGAAATGGCTAAATGCCATGAAGTCTGAAATGCAATCCATGTACGACAATCAGGTATGGACCTTGGTCGATCCACCTGAAGGTGTAAAAACCATTGGGTGCAAATGGGTTTTCAATGAGAAAACTGGCATGCATGGCAATGTAAATGTCTTCAAGGCACAACTAGTTTCAAAAGGATTCACTCAAACTCATGGTGTAGACTATGATGAAACCTTTTCCCCAGTTGCAATAGCCAAATCAATCAGAATCCTTCTTGCCATTGCAGCATATTATGACTATGAAATATGGCAGATGGATGTCAAAACAGCCTTCCTTATTGGAAAGCTGCTTGAGGATGTGTACATGACACAACCTGAAGGTTTTGTGCGTCCAGAAGACTCTAGTAAAATTTGTAAGCTTCAAAGATCCATTTATAGATTGAAGCAAATATCTCGGAGCTGGAATCATCATTTTGATGAAGTAGTCAAAGAGTTTGGATTCATTCAAAACATCGATGAACCTTGTGTTTACAAGAAGATTAGTGGGAGCATAGTTGTATTTCTAGTGCTTTATGTAGATGACATCCTACTCATTGGGATTGATATTCCTACCTTGCAGAGTGTCAAGTCTTGGTTAGGAAAGTCCTTTTCAATGAAAGACTTAGGTGAAGCCACCTATATCCTAGGAATTAGGGTCTATAGGGATATATCTAAAAAACTTATAGGCCTAAGTCAGAGCACATACATAGACAAGATACTGCATAGGTTCAGTATGCAGGATTCAAAAAGGGGTTACATGCCCATGTCTCATGGCATCCATCTTAGTAAAGATCTGTGTCCTAGTACACCTGATCAGTGAGATCGCATGAGTAAGGTTCCATATGCCTCGGCCATTGGATCCATCATGTATGCCATGTTATGTACTCAACCAAATATCTCGTTTGCCTTAAGTATGACCAGCAGATACCAACAAGATCCTGGTGAGGGTCATTGGACTGCCGTCAAGAATATCCTAAAGTACTTAAGAAGGACTAAGGACTTATTTTTTGTCTATGGTGGATTGGATGATGAGCTCTGCGTAATCGATTACACATATGCAAGTTTCCAAACTGACCAAGACGACCTTAAATCGCATTCTGGATATGTATTCCTCCTGAATAGTAGAGCAGTAAGCTGGAAGAGCTCCAAGCAGAGCACTATAGCAGATTCTGCAACAGAAGCTGAGTATATAGCAGCATCAGATGTAGCTCAAGAAGCTGTTTGGATCAGAAAGTTCATTACTGAACTAGGGGTGGTGCCTACTATCTCAAATCCAATAGATTTGTTCTGTGACAATAGCGGTGCTATTGCACAGGCCAAGGACCCTAGGTCACATCAAAGGACTAAACATATACTTAGGCGATTTCATCTTATTAGAGAAATCAATGATAGAGGTGATATAAAGATATGCAAAGTAGTAGGAGAAGATAATGTTGCTGATCCTCTTACTAAGCCACTTGCACAGGCAAAGCATGAGCGTCATGTTAGGGCAAAGGGAGTTAGGCAAATTAATGATTGCACCTAGGGCAAGTGGGAGGATGGTTGAAATTGTGCCCTAAGGGCCAATCATTATACTTTGAACATTATTATTTTAATGAAATTTCTCCATTCTGTTATCATATTATTTGTATGTTAACTGTGATAATTGTATCCTTGGATAATTCATAAAGATTGTCCTAAAATGTCCCTGGTCGGTCATCTATGAGGGAGCAGAGATGAAACATGACCAGTATGACTTTAATAAGATATGGAGATACGAATCAAAGTCTTAGGCACTTGTAAGAGTACAAGGTGCTGGACCGACCCACTATGAGAATATAGATATATAAAATTTATTAATAATATTATATAGATATATATATTTTTTTGAAATATATATCTTATATATATATATTATATGATATTATTATATTTAATAATATTATATAGATATATATATTTTTTTGAAATATATATATCTTATATATATGTGTGTATATATATTATATTATATTATTATATTGTGTTAGTTTTAAATTTAATTTATTAAGATATATTAAATTTAATAACTAACATGATAGAGATATAGTATCTCAGATTTAATTTATGAAGATAAATTAAATCTAATAGCTCTTTATTTGGATTAAATAAATAGGTTAAATTAAAATTGTTGGACAGATTTAATTTAAACTGAATTTATTTAATTAGCTCATCAAGATAATTAATTGTTAATTAATTTTGAAATTAATAATAATTAATTTTGAAATTTGAAAATAGCCCTCATAGGTTATAAACTTGATATAGCAGATATATTCATACACACATGAGAATTGAGAGCCGCAAGTGAAACCCTAGGAGAGATTAAAGGCGCTAGCACGCAGTCTCGGTTGGAGAGCATTCGTGTGGGTACCGGTAGAGGGAGCGGACCTGATGTGTTGGCTTCTAGAGATCGTGAAAACTCTGAATCATCAAAAGGTATGAATCCTTCCAACTTGGTTTAAACGCCGTTGATAGATCCTCGATTAGGATCGGTGAAAATTTTTAAAATTCTTCCGCTGTGCGTACCGATCCTAACAGGACGGTCATGGGTAATAAGGATGGTCTGTGTATCAATCACTTTCTTGGTATGATATATATGTTGTTTATGATTTGAATATGATAAATATTTTGTATAATTATTTTTGTATCACAAGGTTAAGACATGTTTTTGTGAAATTTCATGAGAACGATATTTGGAACATGTATTATGATGTTTAATCGTTTTGGAACATTTTTAGGAGGGGGTTTTGGTAACCGAATCAAGAACTAGTTTGTGAAAGGTTTTATGTAAAGAATAACATAAATAAATTATTGTGGCTAGGCTACACCTCACTATTGGAGAGCTTGGTGTAGTCTTGTCATAGTGACGAGTCTTGTTATGTTTTATAGCTCATTGGTTTTGTCAACGGTTACAAGGGTAGTTAAGGGAGTCCTATGCATACTTAATTACTCCCTGAACTACTGTTATTTGTGGGAAAATGTTTATATTGTATGTTATGAGTTGATATTTAGCCCACTTAAGTATCTTGTAATCATTCCCTCCATGTTTGTTAAATTGGAATTGTGGTTACTAGGTCCATGTGACTCACCTTGTAGTTATTATATTTTTTTTCAAGCACATTTTTTTCAAGCATTTAGTCTCAAGGGGAAGTTTATTGAGGCTTGAGTCCTCATTTCTACTATGTATAGCCTTATTTTGCTTTACATGTTCTAATTGATGTATACTGCCAAACTTTAGGGCCCTTTTTGGTATACTTTGCATGTTCTGAATTGTGTTTACTGGGTCCATGTAACTCACCCCATGGTTATTATATTTTTGTTTACAGCACGTATTTTTTTCAAGCAAGCATTTAGTCTCAAGGGGAAGTTTATTGAGGATTGAGTCCTTATGTCTACTATGTATAGCCTTATTTTACTTCACATGTTCTAATTGATGTATACTGCTGAACTTTAGGGCCTTTTTTGGTATACTTTGCATGTTCTAAATTGTGGTTACTCGGTCCATGTAACTCACCCCATGGTTATTATATTTTTTTAAAGCACATATTTTTTTTCAAGCTAGCATTTAGTCACAAGGGGAAGTTTATTGAGGCTTGAGTCCTCATTTCTACTATGTATAGCCTCATTTTACTTCACATGTTCTAATTGATGTATACTGCCAAACTTTAGGGACCTTTTTGGTATATTTTGCATGTTCTGAATTGTACAGAAAAGATAGAAGAAAATCGATATTATGAATTACTTGATTAATCATGTACAAAAGAGGGACCATATAGACACAAGAGAGAAGCCTTAGCATTTATGGCTCTTAATGGAACATCAATCATAAACCATGATTTCTAGTGATCTTAATTAATTACACAATATTATAATTGATTAATTACAGTATATTTCCTAACACTCCGCCTCAAGTTTGAGCATAGATGTTAATCAAGCCTAACTTGTTACAAAGGCAGTCAAAACAAGTCCCATTTAAAGCCTTAGTCAAAAGATTGTCCAATTGGTCCCTAGACATTACATGCCCTATAGAAATAAAGTTCTTCTTGATCTTATCACATACAAAGTGACAGTCGATCTCAATATGTTTCATAAGTTCATGAAATACATAATTGGAGGTTGTGTGTAAAGCAGCCTTATTAACACACCCTAGCTTCACGGCCAATACCATGGTATAACCAACCTCCTTCATTAACTGGTACATCCACACAATTTCCTTCACCGACTGAACCATGGCTCTATACTCAGCTTCCGCACTAAACTGAGATACCACATCTTGCTTCTCCAGGATACCAAATTTTCACCAACAAACACGCAATATCCTTTAGTGGATCTCCTAGTAGCCTTTGATCCTGCATGATTTGCATCCCAAAAACATTTGTTCTCGATGTAGCCATGATTCGTATAAAGTATACCATGACCAGTTGAACTCTTCAAGAAATGTAAGATATGCTTCAAGGCTTCCCACTGATCAATGATCGGTGCTGCCATGAATTGGCTAAGCACACTAACTAAAAAGGTCACATCAGAGCTAGTCACCGTGAGATAGTTCAATTTCCTAATCAGTTTATGGTATCTTTCAGGACATGCAAATGGTTTGATCTTATCAGGATCAACCTTTTTCTCACATTCCCAGGTAGCTCATCAAATGTCACTCTGTCATAAATGTCCAAAAAAAAAGGATTAGGAATCATGGGAAAACTACTTGGTGGTGCTCCAAGTTTCCCAGTTTCTTTTAGTAGATCAAGAACATATGTCCTCTATATCAAGAGGATGCCTTTCTTGCTTCTCATAACCTCGATTCCAACAAAGTACTTTAGCATACCTAAATCCTTCATTTGGAAATGAGAATTAAGAAATGCCTTAAGTGATGAGATTCCTGATGTATTGCTACATGTGATCACAATGCCATCAACATATACCACTAAGAAAATCATGCCTTCATCCATCCGTTGATGAAACACAGAGTGATCGCACTTGCTTTGATTCATGCCAAATTTCTTAACCATAGAGCTAAACATGTCATACCAAGCATGAGGGCTATGCTTTAAACCATATAAAGACTTCTGAGGTGGCATACTTTCCCACACTCCCATGAGCAATAAAACCAGGTGGTTGCTCGATGTAAGCTTTCTCAGGAAGGTTACCATTCAAGAAAGCATTCTTAACATCCAACTGAAGAAGATCCTAACCACAAGTGGCCGCCATAGGCATGAAGAGGTGAACAAAGGACAATTTGGCCATAAGGGAGAGGTTTCAGAATAGTCAATACCATATGTCTTAGCATATCCCTTGGCAGCTAGTCAAGCTTTTAGACATTCCAAGGTGCCATCAGCTTTTGTCTTAATCATGAACACCTAATTACACCCAATAACCTTCTTTTTATAAGGTAAATCAATAAGAGTCCAAGTAACTGCTTTATCAAGAGCTATCATTTCTTCCTCTATCGTTGCACGCCAACCAGGATGGGCCAAGTCTTGGTCGAGAGTGGTGGGACCAGTGATAGAGCCTAATGATGCTATGAAGGAACGGGATAGAGGAGACAGGTGGTGTTACAAAACAAAAGAAGATATTGGATAGGTCCAAGTGTGTTTACCTTTTCGAAGGGCAATAGGTAAGTCATCGGAAGGATCAATCATAGGGGCACTATCAGAATCAAGGGTAGGCGTAGGCACTGTTTTGAGCTCAAGGGTAGGTTCGACAGCAGGAGTAGTGAAGACTTGTTCTGGATCAATTATCAAAGCGGGCATTGGTGGGTCACAAACTTGATCAACTACATTACTTTCCCTGGGATGTTTCCGATAAACATTATGGAAAGGTGGTTTTAAAAGGTGCTAGAACATACACTTGCTCTAGTGGTAAGTAAACCTGATACACCTAGAGATCATCTGCCTTGTTAGAAGATTGAGGCCGAAAAGAGGAAGGGAAGAACAAAGTTGACTCATGGAAGGTGACGTCTGTAGACACAAGAAGACGACAAAGAGTGGGAAAGATACACCGACAACCCTTCTGAACCCTAGAACACCCAAGAAATACACACTCGAGAGACTTGGGCTTAAGTTTTGTAATAGTAGGACAAACATCTCGAAAGAAACATACACACCCAAAGATTTTTGGATCAATAGGAAACAAGAGGTGAGAAGGAGACAGAGTTATGTATCGTCATTCATCTTTACATATATAATGCCATGACTTTAGAACTTTTTAAATGTTTTGATTTGGGAATTTTATGTGACTTTGGTTTTAGTGTTGGAACGTGGTATTAGATACATTGTGTTGTTATCGAGTAGAACCCATATTGTTATGACATCGTTATGGTAGATTTGGATTGAGGGGTTTAGCAAACCAATGTCTGGACTTGTGGAATCTTTGTTAAATTGTTGGACTTCAAATTCCCGGGTCTAGCAGAAGCCCCTAGTACTTCTGCTGTGTTTGGAAATATTCAATAAAATATTGTGGTGGTTTTATATTTCCATAAATCAAGCATAGACCTTCTTTTATTATATGCTTTGTCTCTATACTATAATTAGCTTTCCCATATGTTGTTTAGTTCTACCATGGAAGATCCTTTTCTACACACTGACAAAGACCAACAACCATATCCAACACGAGCATATCGTTGACCACATGGTGATTACGACAGGTGGTGGAGTGAGACAAAATGAAAGACCTCTAACAAACCTTGGTTTCTTTCCAAGTTTTCATTTTCAAATAAATAATTGTAAACTCATCTTTTCACAATTCCAGTAGATCACGAACAGGCCCTCAAAACAAAATATTAATTTGATGGCTCCCTTGGATCTGACTAATAAATTGGTCTTCATTGAGGCATGAGCATAACTCCCCATAATTTAAAAGCCAATCGGTAAGCACTATCAAACCAACAGACCCACTTTTGGTAAAAGAGAAATAAAACCAGTCAAAGGCTCCACCATTGTGGGAAACAATGAAACTTGTTATCTCAAAATTTAATCATGTTATAATAGAACAAAGCTACATGTAACATGTCTATCATGGGTATTTAGAAAACACTGCGTCACTTGACAGCTTTTACCAAACAGCATTCCCAAATGTTTGAAGCCCTAAGTTACATTCCCAAACGTTTGAAGCAAGAGTATAACAAAACTCAAATAAGTGGGCTCCACCCTGCATTTATCCCAAGAGTCAACCACATACTAAAACTTCCATTCATAATAGTCGCTAAGCCCATAACCATCCAAAATCGTTCAAACATCATGAATTGCGTCATTCTTCCAAAACAGTTAATCCAATTGTCACATGTTTAGCAAAAGGCCCTAGGGTCCCGGCATATAGCAGTAAGTAGAATCATAAAACATGTTCATTCATGAGGCCGGTACAAAATTTTCACAGCTCTTTTCCAATACATACTTCAAATAATCAGAACCGTACAAAAGATAAATTAATATCAAATATGTGAATTGCCCAACCCAGCCACGACTCATACACCATAGTAGCTATCCGCTGTTCAAAATAGCGAGGCAGACTCCCTCTTTGTTAGAAACTCAATTTCCTTGAATATTCACCACTGTATAGCCCCTGTATAGCCTAGGCTGAACGGGCCTGTGCAGCAAGAGCATTTCTTCCTTTTTTCCATTTGCTCTTTTCTATAACTGAGCAGCAAAAGCAATTCCATCAGTTTATAGTAAATGTTGCTGTGGATTTAGACAAATACCAAGCACTGTCAGAAACTTTCAGGATGCCAAAAACTTCAGAGATTCATGTATGTGAACAAGACGTCTCCTGGCTATTTAAAAGCTTTCTTGTCTGATCTTCTGTTTTAGGATGCTAATATTAATGCTTCATTTAAAAACAAAAACTAGAGAAAATTACTAGAAATAATTGAGTATAGCATGGCGAAAGTTCTAATGAATTTGTTTCAAAAGATTTTTAAGCATCATCTAAATTGTATTAGTGAATACTTGAGGGCACACGTCATTATCACAGTTGATTTCCGACAACTTAATCCTCTAAATGTTACTATTTGATAAATTACTATAATCCAATATTGGGGTCATTCAAGCAAATCAAATACCTCGGTTGATTTCCTATTATTACTTATATGATAAATATATTCTTTCTTAAGACTAACTCTAAAAAAGTACATTAATCTGGGAGTTTTCCAGCCAGATGCATTGCTTAGGAATCAATTTAGCCCCAAAAGGTATGCCAAAATGTACCAAAACTATACCTCTCAAGAGTCACATGATGGAGTTGCCTTGGACATTGCCGTGACAGTTCAGCAGCTGCAAGAGCCCTTGCTTTAACAGCTATAATAATATGCCAGAAAATTAAGAAAACTTATTAAACTTATTAACCAACAAAAATACAGCCCGAAAGAAAGGGTAATAGAATACAATGCAACGAAAAGGTCCATTCACATAAGAGCCGGATAAACCATATGCTCTGCGTAAAATTAATGGTTAGTGATGGGTCAGTAAAAATAATAAGAAACACATACATAATATTATTAGAGAAGTACACCAAGAGAAAAGCACTAATACATCAAGTACCCAAGAGCTTTAAGGAAATTTTTTTCTTATAAATCAAGCCTGCATCTTAATGATTTTACCTCATTAATAAGCAAACAAAGGTCAAAGGGGAAACAATTTATTTGAGTTTGTGATCCTGAGCATTATCATACAGTAAATATAAATACCATTATTCAAGTTGCATTCCTCCCCTTCATCATTGTCGCTTAAACAACCTGAATCAATACATCAAATGTCAGGCCAAGCAGGAATCATACACATAAAGGAGAGATATACACTAAACATATATAATAGGATTCTTCTAAGAATGATCTCAACACTTTTGCTCCTTCGGTTGAACATCAAGACCTCCACCATCAGGAGTCAATTTATTTGTACCGTATCCTTGAGAAAAAATTTCAGAAACAACAAATAAACAATAGAATAAGTGCATCTTAAAAAATGCCCTACCCATACAGGATAGATATATTTTTAATAGAATATTAAGATTGCCAAAACGAGTCTCACCACAGTCGAAGACCCGTACAAGCTTCGCGAAAAAGGCATCTTCGACCTTCACCAATGCATTTTCTATCTTCTCCAATGTTTCAAATCCCTTAACGAGCCTCCCAAACACCAGATGGAATCTTCACAAGATTCCACACAACAGGATTAGCAAATAATCAATTTCTTACAAATGCAATTTTTGCATGCCAGGCAATTGATATTCACACCCCAGCTGCTCATGAAAAGGAAAAGAAGGAGCAGGACACAGTTCTAAATACCTCCAAGTAAACATACAAACCAACCTGTCAAGAGACTGATCACCTTTCAATGTGATCACAAAGTGAGAACCAAGGCCAAAACGGTCAGCAATTGCCATAGACAAAAGTCCTCGACAACAATGTTCTAGGTCATTATGCTCATCTGAAACAAATCACAAGGACAATGTAAATGCTCTATTTATCAAAATACACAAATATTTTGAGCTGTGAGCAAGACAAGAAGATATTTTAATTTATTGCATTCTATATAGTTAGAGCTTCAACGTATGACTCGTATTCTCACCTAGGAATGCCCCTCCATATATGCTTTCACCACAAATCCCTACTGTTGGACTTTGGGTCCAAGTACGCCCTTGATGGGCCGGACTATTTGATTAGGAAATAAGTAGCCTAATCAAATAAGAATAAAATCAGCATAAGATGCAGATTTGGGAATATTTAGCAATAATTATGGATTTGTTAAAAGAGGAACAAATCACCATAATTGGGGAATTAATTGAGAGACAATTAATTCCTGTCTTGGAGAGCAAGAAGGAGTGCACACGTTTCCTAATTAGTGGCCTCCATAAACCACTATAAATAGGGTGTGCCTCCTCAATTGCAACTCACCCCGCCATTGAGTTTTCTGACAATTCCCTTCTCTCCTACCATCTTTCTGGTTCTGGTGATCTGCTGTGCAAATCACAATTAGGCTCTAGTAGTCTAATAATTGTGTGGGCACAAGTATGGAGTATTGGAGCTTTGACCCGGATCCGAACATGGATTCGTCCAGGTACGCCTAATCTCCCTTTTAGTTGAATATTTTTTTCCTACATTGGTATCAGAGCTATTTGATCCATGAGGCTGTGATTTATTCTATGTGAATAAAAGTATGATATAATTTGTTTATATCTCAATTATTTTTTCCGCTATGCTATGCTATCATTTTTTTTTGAATATATGATGCGCATGTTTCTCTCCCTTCTCCTTCTCATTCACGCAATATACATGACAATATGTAAAAATATGAGTTTGTGAATATGGAATGCCTACATATTAATTTGCTCATGCGTGAATCTTTTTTGGGTATCTGGGCGTAAGTCTATTTTTTCCAAAAACATGAACATATATATGTATATATTGCTTCAACGTTTTTTTAAAAAAGCTTCGGACATGATATATATTTTGCTGGGTGTTATGAATATATGTTGAATACATGAAGATTCTCTGCTCCTCTTACTATCATTATGCGCATGGGTATATATATATACACATATTTGTTTCTTTTCTCTTCTCCTCATCTCTTCGATCCTCTTAAAGTTGCATTTTTTGGAACCTATGTGGAACCAAAAACAAGAGCTTTTAACTCTCAAAAGGTTAAGAAAGCTTTTGAGATACACAGAGACACACATCCGATCGGTTTACGTCACGCCGACAACGTCGAGAAAAATGGGGTGTTCGAAACTCGGTGTTTTTGCCCAAAGTAAGGACATGGATGTGTAGATCTCGAAGAGACGATTCCAACGATGCTTAGAACGCGTCAAACGGAGTTCGGATGAGGGAGAAACGAAGGAAGGAAGTTCGCGGGTCGTTAGTCGCCGCCGCAACTTCACTCGTGATTTGATCAATGAAACAGATGTTTTAAGATCAAATAAATGTCATGGATTTGTAGTTCGCTGAACTACGATTCCAACGACACCAAGAACGCGCAAAACGGAGCTAAAACGAGGGAGATATGGCCTCCCAAAGTTGGCGGGTCGAGATGGTACGCCGGAGCTCCAAACGGGTCGGGTTGACCCGGCTGGAGGTTGAAGATGATGACGTGGCAGTCAACGCCACGTCATCGGTCAACCAAGCCAATGAGCGGTCGCCACGTCAGCACCGGTCAACGAGGACACGTCATTCGTTGACCGAGACATGGCAGCGCCACGTCACTGACACGTAGGCGCCATGTCCCTGACACGTCATCGGTGACGTGTCACGACTGACCAGTCAGTGTTGACTGGTCAACGGTCAACAGCCAGCGTTGACTTTGACCAAGAAAAAAGAAATAAGGGACATATGGCGTGTGGGACCCACTGGGGTCTCCGTTTGACACGTGGCAGGCACCGTCGGAGAGAGGACGGCGCGTGTCGCCGGCAGACGGCCGCAAGGCGGCGCGTGTATGTCACGCGCCACCGCCGAGAGTGCCAACGCTGGAATTTTCTAATTTTTCAGGATTTTTCCATCCAGACACCTTCTAGAGGCGCGTGAGAGCGCGTGGGACCTCTAATTGAGATGTGGTTGGTTCCTAAAAATCCCTAAATTCGAGAGCTTCAATTTGATATATAATTTGTATATATTTAAAGCACGTTTGGATATGATTTGAGTCAAAAAGGTGCTTATGTGCACTTAGAGGATCCCAAAAACGTTAGAATTGAATCAATGTTGGTTCTATTGTTTTTTGGGATAGGTTGGCTTATTTTTTAAGAGTTTTTTCAGTTGCAACATAAGGTTAAATACTGAAATATTCTTTAAAGTAAGGGATTATTCAAATGAGTTTTTGAATATAAAATCCTGTCCAACCTTGACTCAAACTCTTAGAGATAAAACCTGAAAAATTGCAGCAACTTAAAATTATTCAATAATTATTGAATAATAATAATTCTTCCCAAATGTTGAAGCAATGACTTTTAAAAGTCAACCTTTTATCACATATGTTGTGACAAAAGACAAGAGAGATAGAAATGTGAGAATCATCTCATCAAGTGGGAGGTATGCTGCAAATACGTCCAAATGAGGGGATGTAGACATGGCAAAGAGGAGCTGAACATTGTAGCTAGACGCTACATGAGTTAATATGGTCAGAAGGGCCTATGAGAAGGAGAATCCAGTTAAGAGACAATGATTTGAGGCTTAAACTTTTGAATGTTCTTGTTTTCCCATAGAATTAAAGATTAAATTCTCTGTTTGTTTTAGAATTGAATTCGGTATATTCTCTTCTTGTTTTCTTGAACATTCATGCTAGTTAGATGATATTGTGTTATTATCTTGCTTATATAACTGCTCTTTGATTGAGTGGGAGTTTTTTGGAATGCGTCTAGAAATCCAAAGGGGAAAGTGTTCAAATGAAGACTATGGTTAAAAAGGTGATGAGCTAACTAGTATGATTGGGATGGGAGTCAACATAGTTGTCTCCTGAACATGAAACTAGTGAACTTATTATCTAATTATCCTTTGTCTTATTTAAACAACTAAGATTTGTATACCATAATCGTCTGAGTGACCAATTATGACCAAGTCTATTTGACTGAGCTTATGAAGACAAGCTCAATAGAGATATCTGTGGAGTTAGAAACTCTCAAATCTCTTTCATTCAAGAAGAATGAGATGTCAAGGACATCCTACCATCTAGTCTTCAGCATTTAGAGGCTGAAGCAACTGAAGGATACAAAAGGTTTATGCTATCAAGCATAGAAAGAACAACATTGCTCAAACTTATGATGGTATGAGCAATGTAACCTTATCCAAGCCGTGTGGATAGTGTTGGAAGACAGTGAAATAGGTGATCTTCTTCCATAAAGTTAAAACTAAGTTAAGTTTTAACATAGTGTACTAAGTCCTAACATGTTGAGACAACACTTGAGGCAGATGTCAAACTGAGAAGTTGAGACAAACTAAATGTCAAGTTCTTTCTAATAAACGACAAATGTATGTTGTGACAAGGCATCTCCTAGTGAGTGGGAGAAAGCTGTGTCTCTCAATGAGTGGGAGTGAGTCATGTCTTCTAGTGAGTGGGCTTATACGAAAGTAAAAAATTACCCCTGATATGCATATTGTAACCTTCAGCAATGTGATTCATCACATTGAACTTAAGTGTGAGAGACTGAAGGATCCAAGATCCATCAGTCAGACGAACTTAGCTAAAGAGTGGGAGGATTCATCCTCCATGCCTAAGGGCAAGAAACCTATGTGGTTAACATGATCTAGAAGAGGTCAATGGTTTCTGCAAAGATAAAATACTACACTGATAAACCCTTAAGGGTTATAAAAGTAGCGATCCACATGAGTTGTGGATATTTCAGAGAAGCATATGGCTTTATGTCAAATGCAAAGCAATAAAGAGATAGAATCAAGGGATTGGAACTTGCACGTTAACTCTGCATAGATAAACCACCCTAATTCACTCCATGCAATTGCAAGTGACAGAATCACATCTTTGCTATCTCTTTAGTTAAGGATCGATGGGACTATGATTCTCAAATCCTTTGTTGGATTTTGATGTTTCTTTTTCTAGGGATAAAAGATTCCATTTCCTGCCACATGTACACCTTGATCAAAGGGAATGATCAAATTAGCAAAAGAGTATTTGCTAAACAACGCGTGCTAAAGGGTTAATACCCTTATGAATAAGTTGAAAACTTATTCTACGTGGTAAGAAAGACAAAGAAACATTTTTGAGAATATCCACTGCAATTGGCAAATTGTGACGTTAGTGAACCAATAAACATGAGGGCAAAGCGCAAACAGCTTGGTGTTTTGTTAACGTTGTGGACGTTTACTCGAAATACATTAGTGTTTACTTGATTTTTGGCAAGTGTGAAGCTGTTAGATAATAGCTGAACTAGTCAGGAATCAGTAAACTGAAAGAATGAGACCTTTCAAACTAACAAGGGTTAAAGACACCCATGTGCTTAGTTCAAGCTGTTTTGTGTATAAGAAAGGCATTGTTAGGCAACTATCAATACCTAGAACCCTTCAACATAATAGAGTTGTTGAAATGGAGAGATAGACCTCTCCTTGATTTGGTTATGATGAACATAATGGCACCAATAAGGCTATCAGCCATATGTTGGTAGGTGGACTCATAGCTATTATATTCACACTTAACCAAATGCCCTCTATGGCAGTCACGACCTTACCCTATGAATCGTGGATGAGCCTTAGACCAAGGCCAAGTTCGTTAAGACCATAAGGGTCATCAACATTATATTCACACTCCTTCCTATGAGTAAGGAAGATTAGGGCTAAGGTATACAAGGTATCTCTTTGTGAGATGACATGAGAATTTGCAATGACACGCCTTCATTAGTGAAAATGATGGCGGTTCAGTGACTGAGAGAAAATCTTGGGATACAACATTCATAAAACCAAGATTTCCTAGCAGGAAATGAGCATTAATCACAATAAATCTCTTTAAGAGGCTCACAAGTGACAAGGAATAACCAAGTGTTCCTAAGTTCACTGATCCGAGTGGGAGAATTGAGACCATTTTCATAATGAAAGAGGTAAGAGGTAAGTTACAAGAGAATTACCTCACTCATACATAGGAAAAGAATCCTATGAAATCCACCTTGGAGTAAATTGTCATCGAGCGAATGACTATAAGGGATAGTTTCCCTAATGGATTGAATGCTCTCTTCATCATTTAGAAGGCGATGATAACTACCTATAAGTGTCTGAAAGACACTAGAAGGACCTGCTAAGATAAATTACAAAGTGTCATGCAGGAGGATTTGGATTCATTTTAAGCCAAATACGTGTTTGGGTAATTGTCACCTAGCCAAGAGGCGATTGGGAACAAGTAGATTCTTAAATCTGTTGGGGGCATGTAGAACCTAAAACACTTAGTGGCTAAGGGGTAATACAATGGAAGGTTGTCCATTGTGCGTTTTAACTCTGAACTTTGGCTATGACAACAAGCTTAGTCTTGAAATTGCATCAAGATGATGTAAAGACCACCTTCCAATTTGGAATTTTGGAAATTGGATGATAAACTCTACATGAAGCAGTTTAAGGGCTTCGTAGAAACAATCACCCAAATAGTAGTATATGAGGTTTTTCACAAGGTGAAAGCCTCACCATCTTCGAAATAATCGAAGAACACTACATAAGTTCCAAATGTTCTAGTGATGATTCTTTGTGAAGTCATCCTTTGTCAAGTAACAAATGAAACAAGTGTCAAGGGAGTCAAAGGAATAAAGGATAAGAGAATCCTTAAATTCTGAGTTGAGAAAGTCATGGGTTGAACAATTATCTTGATTGACAAGATAAACGAAGTTGCACAAGAAAGATACAGTCTTTTCCACCTAAGACATGTACAAGTGTAATCTTTAGACATCATAGGATGTCAAACTGCAAACCCATGGACACCCCTGAAGTCAAGGGCATAAACCTAAAGAGGTTACATGTCCTATAAGGAATCCAACATAAGAAAGGTGGATAGAGTTCCATGTGAGACTATAGTTGGTAACATGAATGTACACATTGGTGTACATAAGACCAAATGTTTTTTGGGTCAGACTTGGAAGTTGTTTTTGGTCCTGCTGTGAAATGGGTTATGAGAATAACCATGGAATAAGTTGTCAAGACAACAACTTTCCTATGAAAGGATACTCCAATATAAGACCTAGGTAAATGGTGATGAAGTAAGGAAATATACATAGTATTTTTTCCTAGAACGCAGGGCGTGTTCTGCTATCATTCAAAGGGCCATATGGCTAAAGTAATTCCTATGAGAGATTAGGAATGAATGGTGGATAAAAGGATCCAAACGATAACATCTTATGATGAGGATCCTAAGTATCACAACAAGGCAAAACATACATGTTTGATACATCTCTATGAGAGATATGCTTTCAAAGAGGGAAAGCTATAGTTCAATGACCTTCTACTGACAGAATGTTGGTAGATCCCCTTATTGAGCCCATAGCTTGATTTTCATCGAGTTAGTGAAAATCTAGGGGCGCAAATAAAATATAAAGTTGTGAACTTCTTTTATATGAAGATAAAAGAAATGGTATGTATGAGTAAATACATAAAGGTATACAGTTTTGTATGTCGTACAGGTCAAAAGAGGTTGGTTCACTCACACGAATAACCGTCTTCTCATGTTTTTGCGGTGGCATGGGAAGGTAAGACGAGCAAATGATCACCATGAGATGGTTGAGAAGAATCTTTGCGTTTGAGTTACCTCAGTTAGACTGAGATGAGATCTATATGTGTGCATATACACAGAAAATGGATCGAAGCATGAACATAGACCTGTAGCCAGGCAAAGAACTCTTTTTCACAAACGAGATATTGTAAAAAAGAAAGTTCTGGTTCAAATATTGAGTACATTTTGGAACTAATGTCTGTACGGTGAAAGATAAAGAAATCGACGTACACCTCAAACTATTCACCGTAGCATGCAATTCATACTGCATGTGCTTGAGAGTCAAACTGCAACACGGGATGTGGGTGAAAGATCCCTAGTTCACCACAGTATGAGTCCTAAGAAGGAAGAATACTTCCACGATGCCCTTAAGACTTAGGCGGCATCATGAAAGCTTGGTTTGGTGACAGCTACTTTAGCTGAAGCTCCATGATCACACTCGATTCGGTCAGACGAGTGAAAACTAGGAAAGCGACCAAGTCAAGAAGGACTGATGTTTAGTCAAAAAGGAAGATTTGCTCCTAGATACATAAGATGTACTAGTATCTGTGGTCGACCCCTTACTAGCTCTATGTGTAGCTAGTAAGTGCGGATACTATGTGCGTGGAAGGCAATCTAAGTTAATCAACATATTAACTCGAGAGGGATTAGATATGCCATGAGCAATATGTATGGGAGAATCTGGGGCATATGAGGCAATGAACATATAGCTCACGGTTATATATATAAAGGGTGTCCTTGGATGCTGGTCCGATATAAAGGATTTCTAGTATCACAAGCACCAAATCTAAAAGACGTTTTTGCCCACACAGTCACGGCAGACGCCAAGTATGAAACAAGAAAGAGTAACACACGCACGATGGGAGGCCCATCAAGTGCGAGTGGGAGATGTTGGACTTTGGGTCCAAGTCCGCCCTTGATGGGCCGGACTATTTGATTAGGAAATAAGTAGCCTAATCAAATAAGAATAAAATCAGCATAAGATGCAGATTTGGGAATATTTAGCAATAATTATGGATTTGTTAAAAGAGGAACAAATCACCATAATTGGGGAATTAATTGAGAGACAATTAATTCCTATCTTGGAGGGCAAGAAGGAGTGCACACGTTTCCTAATTAGTGGCCTCCATAAACCACTATAAATAGGGTGTGCCTCCTCAATTGCAACTCACCCCGCCATTGAGTTTTCTGGCAATTCCCTTCTCTCCTACCATCTTTCTGGTTCTGGTGATCTGCTGTGCAAATCACAATTAGGCTCTAGTAGTCTAATAATTGTGTGGGCACAAGTATGGAGTATTGGAGCTTTGACCCGGATCCGAACATGAATTCATCCAGGTACGCCTAATCTCCCTTTTAGTTGAATATTTTTTTCCTACACCTACAAAAAGATTGTGAGAGAGAGAGAGATGCAATGGTGTAAACGTAGACATTACCAAACAGGAGGAGAATAATGAAGATCATAGAAAACTTAGGATTAGACTAGATGAAGCTCATAGTTGAAATTAATATTGTGATAGGACCCGATTTAAAAATGATGACATTCAACTTCTAAACAAAATACACAGTGGGAGTCTAATGAATTAAGCTACAATCAGTGAAGAAAAAGAAAGAAAATAAAGGAAAGACAAGCAGCATACATAAAAAACCTATTAAATAAATAAAGCATTATTCTCCATGAATTAAATATTATATCGTTATATATACACTGACACAAAAAACATGAATGATATGGACAATCTCATTGCAATGCATGAAAAAAAATGAATCTGCTTTAAATTTATTTGTGATGACTCCTGATGACGTTACCAAAAACGAGATGGACAGGACAACATCATAGACATAAAAATGACTGAACGTATTGTATCAAATTACAAGCTTGAAAAACTGGAGAACTGTGTCATCCAAGTGCCAATGCATCAATAGAAAACATACCAGCGGAATTGAAAAAATCACCACCCTGCAAAAGGAAAACAAGCCATCAATAAATCATCAAGATACCACAAGGCATACAAAACAAGTTTGGACGTTATGAAGATTATTACTTGTGTGTTCGGATAGATATGAAAAGCACTTCTGGCCATCAAATTCATGGTACATATTAATTATTACTTAATCATATAAATAATAAATTGGTCTAACATATATATAAATATTATTTATTTATTTATTACTTTAAAAAAACATAAACTAAAATTTGTCCTTCATGCAATTATCACATTAGCTTATACCCATTTTATTAATTTGCACATGAAAAAGTGATTCTAATAACTACCCAAACATTCTCAATTTATCAAAATCACATTTTCTTACAAAATCAATCATACTCCAGAATCTATTCTCTAAAATCAATTTAATTACTTTTTCTCCAAAAGCTATTCTTCAAAAATTAATCCAAATACAACCTTAAGACTACTTCCAAAAGGACTCATGCCCATCAACCCAGTATCCTACAACATAAACAATACCAAATGACTAAGGGACCATTACTGATCCACGGTCAACTTCAACCACAATGTGATTGATAGATCTACACTACAAAGAGTGACCTTAGATGTAAGAAGAGTTAAGAAAGAAAAGCACACCTTCACAATGGAGCTGCCTTCTCCACACTGCAAAAGGAAAACAAGCTATCAAAACAAGTTTGGACATTATGGAGCTTATTAGTATTATAAGATGAACAACTCAGCAGGTACAAGCTTAAGACTGCATCACGAAAGGATTAATGACCATCAACCCAATATCTTACAACATAAACAAAGATAATTGACTGAAGAAGGGACCATTACTGAGCCACGTTTAACTTCAACCACAATGTGATGGATAGATCAACATTACAAGAGTGACCTTAAATGTAACAAGTCTTGAGGGAGAAAAACACACCTTCACAAGGGAGCATTTTTCCCCAATGGGATAAAAGAAAGAACCCTTGTAGTGCAATGGCAAACCAAATCCCTTACCCACACCCTTTTCCCCTGAACATAGATAAAAAATAAATGAGAAATGGGAAATCCATATCATAAACCATAAATTAGCATGTCCAATGGATTTTTCAATATGTCAGACCGTAACTATTGTGTGGAAGGGTTTTACTGGGGAATAAAACCCTCAAATTATCACCTGTACATAGTGCACAAAAATTCCTTACAGTGGCCGAGGCACGGTCTTTGAATAGCTGGGAGGGCAAAAGAATGCGTTAGGTAGCATTTTCACTCTCATCAGAGTCAAATATGCAAAATAAAGAGAGAAAAAAATTATCGTGTATCACAACAATCATTGTAATTCAAAAGCATGAAAAGGGAAAAGGATACCTCAAAAATCATCCTTCCAGCATCAACCCCATCAATAGAGACATCCATAAAAACCAAGGGATTCTTCTCTGCTACTCTATTTCTTATTTGACTCATAACTCAAGCAAAAACCACCTAGGTCACAAAAGTCAGTAAGGACACCAATCAATTATTGTTATATTGTGTACTATTGCATCATAAGCATATGTTGAGACTAGCACATATCAAATCAAAGCTACAGCACTTATAAGCCTGACAAACAAAGATATCTTGATACATTGTGCATTCATAAGTGGTTCCTGCTGAAGAATGCTAACAGGAAAATAGGGCTTAAACCATGTCCAACCATTGACAAACTCCAAATGGAATGGCACTAACGTTCATTAAAAACTTTGATGGGCTAAAAAAATCATGCCATCCACAAAAAAAAAGCCATCTGATCACCAGTGAATCAGCATATTCCACACCAAACCAATCGCACAGAAAAGTGCTTGACGAAAATCAACTTAGATATTAATCATGCCAAACGTAAATTCAAGGAAAAGATGCAAACATCAAACCCTAGCCATACATTTCCAGAAGAACCCTAAGCACCTGAGAAACGAAGGTCCACAAATCACGTGGTTATGCCTTCGCTAGGGAATTGATTTGTGATAAAACAAATAGTGGAAAACTTGGACAGTGGACATAACTCAGATAAAATCAAAGAGAAAGAATGCCCCAAAATCTAAGCCACACAAGATCAACCATGAAGGGACGAAGCGCAAATAGAAAGAACACGACAAAGGGAAGAAAACTTACAGGAAGCGAGTGCCGTGCGTAGCTTGCGTGCGATATCAGGAAGAGGCGAAGCGAGAGTGAGAGGGATGAGAGTCCAACGATCGCGAGGGGACGTGAGTATCTGCAAGAGTCTGAATCCTGAACCACGCGGAGGGAACCAAATTCTTATGTGGCCTGTGTGCGGCAAGGACACGAAAAAAGTGTAGTTGCTAGGGCTTTGTTTGAGGCTTTGTGTGGTTGGAGGTTAGTTTGAGGTAGGAAGTGTCACGGTGCCTAAGCTCTCATTAATTAATTTTTAATAAGTCAATATAATATTTACTCTTTATAATTTGTTTATATTTTAATTTTGAAAATATTGGCCTCTCAAGTTTTCTTTGGTCTCAAATGTTAATCATTACGTTTGGCATGATTAATATCTAAGTTGATTTTCGTCAAGCACTTTTCTGTGCGATTGGTTTGGTGTGGAATATGCTGATTCACTGGTGATCAGATGGCTTTTTTTTTGTGGATGGCATGATTTTTTTAGCCCATGAAAGTTTTTAATGAACGTTAGTGCCATTCCATTTGGAGTTTGTCAATGGTTGGACATGATTGAAGCCCTATTTTCCTGTTAGCATTCTTCAGCAGGAACCACTTATGAATGCACAATGTATCAGGATATCTTTGTTTGTCAGGCTTATAAGTGCTGTAGCTTTGATTTGATATGTGCTAGTCTCAGCATATGCTTATGATGCAATAGTACATAATATAACAATAATTGATTGGTGTCCTTACTGACTTTTGTGACCTAGGTCTTGACAGGGGGATATAGTGAAATCAAATTATTACCTGTTACATAACGCACAGAAATTTTCAGCAGTGAAGGGGGGCAATGTCATTGAATAGCTGGGAGGACAAAAGAATTGGTTAGGTTGCATTTATACCCTCCTCAAAGCCAAAGTCGCACAATTCAAACAATAAAAACCTCTTTATCATCTATCGCGACAATCATTGTAATTCAACATCAAAAGTATTAAAAGAAAAAGGCTACCTCAAAAATCATCCTTTGAGCATAGCACCTAGCTATCCAAACATCCATATAAACACGGGGTCTCATGTCTGCCATTGTCTTTCTTTTATGAACCAGAACTCCAAGCCAACAAAAACCTCTAAAGTCACAATAGTCAATAAAGAGACACCAATTAATTATTGATATTATGTAATGCAATGATATTATGTAATATTGCACTTGAAGCAAACACTGATACAGGCACATATCAAATCAAGCCAAATTTAGTCTCACACATGACACTCAACTTACAAACCAAGCCCTCCTCAACCATTTCCAACCATTGATGATGAAGACCTCCAAAAAGAATAGCACCAAATATAATGTTTGTAAATCTAAGAGAATGTTGCCGATTTCGAAGAAAATGAAGTCATGTAGTTGTATGTAAATGAGATCCTGGACACTGTTAAGATTTATTTTCTATTAGTTCTAATTCAGTTCATTTGTAAATGGGTGAATTTTATTTCTGTTCTTACTCATGTTATCGGAATGGAACTCGTATTTTTCTCATCATTTTGTAACGAAAAATTTAATACCTAAGAGTATTAACATTACCAGTTAATTAGAATCCAAGACAAATTAAGGTGCAAAAATAGAAGGGAGGGGGAGAGATATTGAGAAAATATGGGAGTAGGAAATGTTGATTTCTATTCTGTTTATTGAACAACCAATTATATTATCTCATTTTTTTCCAAATTATATTTATCCACACACAGATATTCTCAACAAAATCAAAATCATTCCAGAAGCTACATCTCTTCTTGTGAAATTGCATTGAAGTCCGGTTGTCTCCATCAAGGAAGTTGGTATAAATATTTGATACAACTCCTACATCAAATTTTCACAACTCCATACCCATCTTGCTCCCAACGAATTAAGAAAGCTCAACTATCTTTGGTGTATGCAGATCAGCAACACCAAGCATTAAATCCTGTCACAAGAAGGCACCCCAGTAACACCAAGCCTCATGTCTATTATATAAATGGATGTTACTTGGACGGGTGGATGAATAGATAAAGCCATAGAAGAAACAGAGTTACCATCTCAATAACTTCATATACGTTCGAACTGTTTGGCTAATAAGTAAGATGCTTGAAATCATTACAATGTCATGTATATATCAAACAAACTGATCTTCCCGTCAGAAAACTTAGATATAACTTGCAGATATCTACAATTAGAATCTCCCGGGGAGGGTGCAAGCAGGTAATTTTCACAGCTCAACTCCACATAAAAGTGCCTTTAAAAAAGAATAAACGTAATAACACCCTAAAGAACTCCACATAAATCTTGCCTATACGTAAACTTAACAAGGGAGTAGTAGATATATGACATTAAGGTGGTTGTTAAACGGAAAACTAATTCAAGTAGATAATCAATACTTCATGGGACGTCAATTTATTTTCCTGGAATACATGCGTTCTTTCTAATGTTGTCAAAACCAATAGAATTATTAGCAAAATTAAACAAAACGGAAATTCTGAATTCTAAAATAAAATCGGCTTTGAAAAGGGGGAGGACTTACAGGAAGCAAGTGCCTTGCGTGGCTTGCCGGCGATTTGCCTGAGGCGAAGATTAGAATGAGAGCGATGAGGATCAAGCGAGAGCAGAGAGCAGGATGCTAGCCGTGCGTACAGGAGATTCTGAATTATGTGATTCTCTCGGATGTAAATTAGGGTTAAGGACATCACCAGCTCAAAATCAATTATCAATCATCAATACAAGCCGGATCATCATGTAAAAGAAAGGAAGAACGTCAAGACGTTCCTAAAAATGCACTTTTAATTTTTGAACAAGCAATATCACCGCCTGCGTTGCAGAGGGAGTATTATTCAAATTGTTAGTTATGATACTAGCATATGTAGAGATTAGGGGTGGAAACAGGCCAGGCCAGGCTTTTGCCTTAACAGGCCAAGCCTATTTTGTTACAGGATGGCCTGAGCCTGGCCTGTGGCCTGTTAGAGGTTTTTTTTAGGCCTGGCCTAGCATGTGGCCTGTTAAGGAGGCCTGGTAAGGGTGAAAACAAGCCAAAGGCCTAACAACATACCTACTACAAACAGGCCGAAATCAGGCCAATTACAAACAGGCCGAAAACAGGCCAACTACAAACAAGCCGAAAATAGGCCTAATTACAATAATGATCCAACATAAATCATAAAACATGAAACCAAATACAACAATATTACAATTTTCATTACTAAGTTCACCAATTTAGATCGAATCAATATAAAGTTAAAGGACCTTCTCGCTTTCACATCAAATCTTCAATATAATTTCTTCTTCTCTTTCAAAGACCTTGGAAAAAATTAATCAAATGCATGGTATTAGAGCATAACACAATCTAACAAACAATGAAACAATTATGCTGAAGTGCAGTGGAGCTACAAGCTACAGCATTATATCAAACAAACAAGGCAACAACTTCTGTGAAAAACTCATGAAAGCTTCAACAGAATAAACAAATATCAAGTACCTAAAAAGGCTAGTGATACAATGAAACAATTATGCTGAAGTTGAAGCTCATGTATGTACTATATAGGGCTCAACATAACCTTAAATATTTAATCCTAGTGTGTGCAGTGCACGTGCCCTGTAGCCATTAAACATAAACAATGTTGTAGATTATAGTAGCGATAGGAAACACATTTGCAACAAAAAAGCTTTAAGATGTCAAAAACAAAGGGGATGGTCATAAGGCCAAAAAAAGTTTTCGCTCAATCTAATAGTTAATATCTCATGTAATTGCTAAGTGCAATGCAAAGTGTTCCATTGATGAGTGAGAAGATATAAAATGACTGAAATTTTGAAAAAGTAACAAATGACTAGCAACAGATTAATCTATGCAATCACAATTTTGACAAAGAAACGAATGACCAGCAAAAGTTTTAACTATTCTGGTTTACTCCAGGAGGCCACAGATTAACCAATGACTAGCAACAGATTCTCATAATAATTGACATAATGTATCCATTGACTAATAACACAAACTAGTCTATGCAATCACAATCTGGGAATTACAGTACAAGTATAACCCATTCTGCTGGAAGCTTAATACCAACAGAAAAAACACGATCCTCCAATTAAAAAAAACACGAATTAATACTAGCTGCTTAATACTTCTAGATCACAGTGTTTGAGAACAAGATCCTCTAATTAAAATACATTGGAACACTATCTAATGACCACAATATGAGAAATAGAGCACAATCTAATGACCACCATCTAAGAAAAAAAATAGATAATGACCACCATCTAAAAAACATGGGAAGAAAGAGCAGCAACAAATAATCTGGAGAAAAAAACAGATAAGACTATCGTAGTGTTTCGTCTATCAGATGACAGATGACCGCAAAGCAGTAAAAGATAATCACAATCTGAGGAAAAAAACAATGTCGGAATAGAGCAGTAACAGATGACCATTTGCCTGCGTCTCTTGGAATTTGATTTCGTTACATATAATCAACAATGATAGAAAAAGCAGCAACAAATCTGGAGATAGACGAAACTGAGCAGCATGCCAGCAGAAAAACTGGGAAAAATATCAGAGCATCACGAGAAAGGACAGAAAATTTTATCGGACTTACTAAATCTGGAGATCAAGTAGGAGGAAGGACCGCCACGGCGAGAGAGGCGATGGTGACTCTCAGAGGAAGGACGACAGGCCGACAGACGGTGACTCTCGATTGTGCAAGAATCAAGGGCTCATCAGCGATTCAGCGTACATGAAATGCAGAGAATCAAGACTCAAGAGCAACCAAGCGAAGATGAAGACAGAAGTGAGGGTGGGTGAGAGCGTGACGACGATCTGAAGCCTGACGGAGAAACGGAGTGACTGGGAGTGGGTGAGCGTGAGTCGGCCAAATGAGATTGGGGGAGAGTAGGGAGGGAGAGTGGGTTAGAGACTTGCTTCTGAAATTGAGATCGGGCCTGACTCATGCGGACGAAAGATAAGAAGTGGGTGTTTGGTTTTTTGGGCTACCGTCCTTTTTTTTTAAATATAAACAGGCCCGCCAGTTAAGCTTAAGGCTTATTGATAGGTCTGGGTCTGACCTGTTTTTCTCAAGGCACTGAAAACCGGACCGGATACTGAACCGGTCGAGGTATTGGGTTAAGGGTCAGTGGTTCAGACCGGGGTCAACCCGGGGGTCAAACCGGGGTAGACCGGGGTCAATTAAAAAAAAAATATATATATATATATATATATATATATAATTTAAATGTTTATACATACCACTAAAAAAATTACATGAGAGTTTTTTTCAACAAATAATTTAATATAACCTCTTGAATCTAATACCCACAAAATTATTATTAAATAAGGAGTTTTCTCACACCAAACAATCCTTTTAAAATCAGTTACAAATTAACAATTTTTAGGAAAATAATATTTTCCCCTTTCATTATCCCCATGACCCCACCGCACCCCACCTCACCCCTCCACTTTTTTGTTTTTTCCCGTGACCCCTCACTTTACCTCTTCCTCTCTCTATATTTCTTTGGTTTTCCTTTAGTCAACACCAACTCTCTGCTTCTTCTCAGTTCTCACATGGCTTCCATTTCCCAAGGTCTCGTTCTCACTTCTCACCACCGCTATGCTTGTCTGCAGCACTGGTACCTATCTTTGCTTCCTCCGGCAGAAAACTTTCCCTCTTCCCCATCATTCAAGTTCAAATTCAAATTCTAAGAAAGCCCTCTCATCTTGCTTATGCTCAAATCAGTATGTTTTATTTTCTTCCCCTATTTTTTCTTTTTTCGTTTTCCTTTCTGATCGATGCTTCTTCGAGAAAGTTTCATTCTTTGTTCATTTTTTTATGTGGGTTTTATGTCTGCAACTGCTTGATACTCTTTCTTCTTGGTTTCGGCTTCGCTTTCTTCTTCCTTCACATTATCTGCGAATTTCAGCGTCTTCTTCTTCTTGCTTCCCCTTTTCTTTTCCTTTGAAAAAAACCTCAGAAATAAGAGAAATGCCTGAGAATCGAATTGCTTTTTACAAAAAAGTTAAAAAAAAAAAAAGAGGTAACCCGTGACTAGGCCGGGTTACCCCGGTTTAGTCCGGTTCACACCCGGTTCAATCCAGTTCACACCGGGTGGACCGGTTCAGTTGACCCCGATTTTTCCCCCTTAACCGGACCGGATTGGTGACCGGTTCACCGGTTTCCAGTCCAAACCGGCTGGTCCGGTCCGGTTTTCAATACATTGGTTTTTCTAAACAGGCTCTGAAATAGGCCTGGGCTTGACCTTTTATTCTGATAGGCTAGGTCGGAAACAGGTCAGGCCATAGGCCCCTGTCAGGCCACCAAGCCTGTTTCCACCCCTAGTAGAGATATACAATATATTGACAAGTAATAAACATGCGACATTCACACTAAAAGTTTAGATTATATTAATTTGATTATCATTGTGAAAAAATATGTCTAAAATTGTCTTTGGATACTAAAGGAAAAAATTAACAGTCTCATAACACAGCCAAAACAGAAAAATTGTGTAGCATGGATTATGTTTTAAGGAATTAAGGAAATAAAGGCAATACCTCTTGAAGAACCTTGTAGTCTATGTAATGCATTTTGCACACATTTCTTCTTACAAAGTAGCTCAATTATTTTTGTGATTCCTCGAGTTTGTTCATATTGAATCCCTTTGGAGGGAATGTGATTTCCTCTTCCTTCTCTTCTTCTGATTTCTTGGAAGATTGACCTTTCTTTATTACTCTGGACACAAAAGCCTCCTCAAGCATGTTTGCCATTGTGTTGGCAAGCTTTTTATCATACTTTGGCTTTTTAGGAGGTTTTGGAGAAAAGGTTAGTGTATTAGAGGAATCAGAAGGAGAAGGAGATGGATCTTTTGTTCTTTTGCCTCTACCCGGAGGTGAACTCTTCTTAGGGCTTGGCCTTTGGTTGTACTTTGGCTTTCAGTTGAGAACAAATTTTTCGTTTCTTGGTAGGAGGAGAGGAATGTGATTTAGAGGGTTGATATTTTTCAGAGGATTCAGAAGGATTACTAGGATGAGGAGATTTTGTCCTTGCCATAATGATTTGAGAGAAGAAGATTTTCTGGGAAAAACAGAGTTGAATACGTAATAGTAGGGCAAGAGATTCTAAGTGATCTGAGGAGTTTTTGAGGGTTTTAATCGGTGGGTTTTGACAAAAATGAGGAGATAAAATGATCTTGAAAATTTTTGTGAGAGCATCAGGAGAATTACTCGAGGGGATTTTGAGAGAAATGACCGAGTAGCGACTGAAATAGCCCTAGGTCCCGACAACACTCGAGGCCTTACTCGAGTGATCATCAACATCACTCGAGGCCTTACTCGAGTGATCATACCAGAAAAATTAAAATTCATTGAATTTAAGTGCGTGCCTGGCATGAATAATATTGTAATTACCCATGTATATTTCCTTGATCATTTTATAGCTCTTAAAGACAGATTTGAGTTGAATTCCAGGAATTTTGTGATTTGCAAACAGCTTCACTTAAGGCCTTACTCAAGTGATCTTGAAGTTTACTCGAGGCCTCCCTCAGGTAACCAGTCTTTTCACCTTCTGACTGTTCATTTCCAACCGTTGTGCCGTTTGATTCAAATTCATTGTGAGTTAATGCTCCATGCCTCATTTTCAAGTCTATTACTTGAGTGGCTACTCGAGTTAGTCATAAGCTTACTTCATGGTGTCACTCCAGTAATGTTGGTAATCATCAAAACATCATTAAATAAAATCATGTAATATTTGTAAACACTAAATAACTTACAATTCATTAGGATTTACCATTCCCAATTCTCTTCTAATATATAAGAATTGATCTTTTGCAAGAGATTTTGTGAAGATATCAGCTAGTTGAAGATGAATTGAAATGAATATTACTTTGATATCTTTCTTTTGGACATGGTCTCTAATAAAGTAATGTCTAACATCAATATGCTTGGTTCTGGAATGTTGAACTGGATTCTTTGCCAAGCTTATTGTGCTAGTGTTGTCACAGTATATTTGTATTTCCTTCAAATAAATACCGAGATCTTGAAGTTGTTGTTTTAGCCATATCACTTGTGCACAACAACTTGAGGCTGCAATATACTCAGCTTTCGTTGACAAAAGAGACACTGTATTTTGCTTCTTGCTAAGCTATGACACAAGTGAACCTCCAAGAAATTGGCCCCATCTATTGGTACTCTTCCTGTTTGTCTTGTATCCTCTATTATCAGAGTCTGAGTATGCAACTAGATATTCACTTCTTCCTTTAGGATACCAGAGACCCAATTTTGCCGTATCAGTGAGGTATCTAAAGATTTGTTTGATGGTTTCAGCATGTGATTCATTTGGTGCTGATTAATATCTTGCACACATACCAATACTGAATTGAATGTTGGTCTGCTCGCAGTGAGATAGAGTAATGATCCAATCATTCCTCTATATTTTGTGATGTTGTAATCTTTTCCTTTGATATTAGCATCAAGCAACATCGTTGAGCTCATGGGCGTGTCCATTCCATTAGCTTCATCCATTCCATACTTCTTCAATAGCTCCTTCAAGTACTTTGTTTAAGATATGAGGATTCCATTCTTTCTTTGCTTGATTTGCAAACCAAGAAAGAAATTCAATTCTCCCATCATTGACATCTCAAACTCCCCCTGCATTATCTCAGAAAATTCCTTGCACAAGTTTTCGTTAGTAGCACCGAAAACTATATTATCAATATATATTTATACAACTAATATATTATCACGTTTTTATTTTGTAAAAAGTGTTGTATCAACTCTTCCTCGTACAAAACCTTGATCAATGAGAAATTTATTGAGCCTCTCATACCATACTCTAGGAGCTTGTTTTAAACCGTATAAAGCTTTTCTTAGTTTGAAAACATGGTCAAGTTTGGTTACATCTTCAAAACCTTAGGGTTGTTCTACATATACCTCTTCCATGATATGGCCATTTAAAAATGCATACTTCACATCCATTTGATAGAGTTTGAATCCTTTGATGCATGTAAAGGCTAAGAGTACACGTATAGCTTCCAATCTAGCCACTGGAGCATACGTTTCCTCATAATCAATTCATTTTTCCTAATTATAGCCTTTGGCCACCAATCTTGCCTTGTTTCTGACAATGATTATAGATTCATCAAGTTTTTTCTTGAATACCCATTTAGTACTAATGACTGGATGATCCTTGGGTCGGGGTACCAAGCCCTAAACATGATTTCTTTCAAATTGGTTTAGTTCTTCTTGCATTGCTATCACCCAATCATTGTCTGATAGGGCTTCATCAATGTTATAAGGTTCTATCTCAGAAATGAATGCAGAGAAACTAACTTCATTGAAAATTCTATTTCTAGTTTTGACTCCTTCATTCACATCTCCAATGACTTGATCTAGAGGATGGCTTTTATTGTATTTCCAGGCTTTAGGTTATCCTAGAGGCTCATCTTTTTTCTTTGATTTGATCAATGTCTGGGATGGAAGATTTAGGTTCAGGTTGACCATTTTCTTGATTCAAAACAACTTTCTGCTCATCATCAATGGTTTTGTCAAAGGATTCAAATTCATCGAATACAATATGAATTGATTCTTCAACAACGCATGTTCATTTATTGAAAACTCTGTATGCTTTACTTAGGTTAGAATAGCCTAAAAAATCCCTTCATCTATTTTAGAATCAAATTTTCCTAAGTTATCCTTTCCATTATTATGAGTGAAACACTTACAACTGAAGATATGCAGATGCGCAAGGTTTGGCTTTCTTCCTTTGTAGAGTATGTTGTTGAAACATTCAGCACGCAGATATGTTATTATGTGAGCATGAGTTTGTGTAAGGCAAGCATGTCATGCATTAAACACTTATCTTGCATGCATATTGGTATTGTTTTTCTACTGAGATTCTCTCGAATCTCACCCTCACCTACCAACATTTTAGACAGGACGGGTGGCTTGTAGAGGGAGTAAATGACTAAGGGCGGTGAGGATTCCTTATGGGTGTTTGGATTTGGTAGTTGGTTATCGTTATATGTTGGGATAACTATATATGTTTGGATGTATATGTTCGGATGACAGGTTGGAATGTGTATTTGGAATGAGTATTGTGTAATGCCCATTTGAGAAATTGTAAAGGGTATATGTGCCCTATGAATCTTTAGTGAAGATATGAACCCAGGAGTTGCCGGGATGATTATTATTGTGCACTCTGATATTTATAATGAATGTGATTTATCTTCACATGGTAATTGTATTCAAAATGTAGATATGAGACCAGGTTAAAGTGTTTGTGAAACGTATTTGTGAAAATTCTATCTTAAGGAATGGATGTAAATAAGTTTTGTTTATCCAACGGTCTCTAATTCATTCTAATAGCGTATTTCAGATATTATTATGGAGGGGATTACACCCGAGTACAATGTTCATTTTCTTTCTCTGACTTGTCTTTCTATCAAGCACTCCTAAGAGTGTGCCTTCATCTTAAGTACAAACTTGGTCATCACTCGAGTGCACTGGCTGTCACTCGAGTGTTGCTAAAATATATCACTATCCAGCAGCTACTGTAAGACACTTTAGAGCAACACTTCTTAGACTTGAGTGCAAAACTAATTCTCACTCGAGTGAGGCTACTTCACTCGAGTGCATCAGTCAAATTCTCAGCAACTTTCTCTTGACTTTGTGAAATGCATTTGATAACAATTTTATATCAATATTTTATACTTTCAAAACATGATTTAATTATAAAAAACATAGTCACCTTTGTTACCATCAAAACTTGGATTCTAACATAGGGTAGAGAAAGAAACTTATTTTTGTTCAATTTCAATGACTATTTTTGTATATAAACGATGTTGAAATGCTCTCTGGTATGTCAGAGTTCTATTCTTGTTAATTAGGTTGTGTAGATGTTTTTTTACATAGTGCAGTGGTTTTGTATGTATAGTGCTATATTACGTTTGCAAATTTGAATACTTTTCCTCCTGTTACTTTCATAGTTTCTTATTTATGAGTACTTTGAATTTGTTAAGGCATTATGATTTATAGAGAACATTTTGGAAAATGATGATGAAGCATAGAGATTTTATGGAAGCAAGTCATTGCTTTGGCCATATGATTGTCATGATTTACATTGAAATTTGAAGTTTGAACATTAAAATGATGCTATGATGATATATGCGCGATATGTCATGATAGAACTTTGAAGATTCAAAATATAATTGTCTACTTTGTGGTTTTCCAATGGCATTTGTGGTTGTAAGGAGTAAAATTTATATATAAAAAGAAATATAGTTATAACGACTGTTTTCCTTGAACAGTCATTGTAACGGTTGTATCTCAAAGATACAACGGTCATTTCAGTAAAACAGTCATTGTATCTCTGAGATACAATGACTATTTTACTAAAAAAGGTCATTGTATCATACTTACAATGACTGTTTTTAATAAAACAGTCGTTGTATCTCAAGACTTACAACAACTGTTTTTGAAAAGGAGTCATTATAAGTCTGTTACCACGACTATTTTACAACAGTCATCTTTTCTTGAATTTTCAACGACACTCACATAAACGTCCCCCTGAAAACGGTCATCTAAAGGTTATAAAAATGGATGTTAAAAGTGCCTTTTATAGTAGTATAAGGAATATTATGTCTATAATCCTACCGATAACAAAGTGTTTGTTATTCGAAAAGGTAAGTTTCTAGAAAGAGAGTTTATCTCTAAAAGAATAAGTGGGAGCAAGGTACATCTTGTAACCCCCTCACCATAATTATTTCTGAAATATGTAATTGAATTGAAATAGAGACCAATAAAAAACAATTAACATTTAGTTTCCTATCAACAAGATAGGATTTCAAAAAAAAAACTTTTCAAAACGTAATTACCTGGTCTCATATTCACATTTCGAATATAACTACTACGCGAAGATAAATCACATTTGGTATAAATATCAGAGTACACAATAATCCCAACTACAATGATAACCAACTACCAACTTCACATCCCGAGGGAGACCTCGCCGCCCATGAATGCTCACTCTATCTTCGATCCACCTATCCTATCTAAAATATTGGTAGGGGACAGTGAGATTCGAGAGAATCTCAGTAGGTACACGTTACCAATATGCATGCAGATATGTGTTTAATGAATGACATGCTTGCATCACATAACTCATGTTCACATAATGACAAATCTGTAAGCCCAATGCTTCAAATAATATATATATGGCTGTAGCATAAATTGAAATATAGCTTCAAACATCATATATGTTTCACATAATTAAGCAAAGCAATAACATGCATCCATACATTAACACAAATATCATAGACATGCAAAAGAGGTAAGTTCCCTACACTTATACTCCACATAAGCTCTAGCATAGCTTACTCACGATCAGAGCGTACATTGAACCTCGATCCGGGTGAATAGCGAACCCCATAACCAAAACCAAGGACATAGGGTTATTCTCTATTCCAAATCCTTACTTTCATAACACTTAAAGTTGGTTACCATTTATGACATTTAGGTGGCTACTCAAAGCCTAAACACACGCCTAAAGGGTTGGGAAATACTTGATCAAAGATCCTCTTTCGGATGAGAAATTACTAATTTTTGGCTTGAGCACTTGAGTGAAGATGACCTCACTCGAGTGATGGATGACTTGCACTCGAGCATGACACAGAATACTCAAGTGATGCCCCTACTCTCACCTGAGTCCCATCAAGTGAGGCATAAGAAGTTTTTACCCGAGAGCACAGAAATCCCAAAACCAGAAGTGCACTCGAGCACTAAGATCAAAACTCGAGTGATAGCCTAATGCTCACTTGAGTCCTCCAAAGTACAACACAAAAAGTGGCCACCCGAGAGCCACTTGACCCTTAAAGTGAAAAGCTCACTCGAGCACTACCCTCAGCACTCGAGTGATGTCACAACACTTGTAAGTGCACATTCACACTCTTGACAAATTACCTGTGAGTGGTTTCTTGATAAGAGTGCTCAAAGTGCCAAAATGCATGCTCACTCGAGTGACGCAAGGTGGACTCGAGTGATAACCTTCAACACTCACGGGTGAACCAATGCACTCTCACACTTTCCACATTTAAGTGCAACCAAAACAGAAGGGAAAAGGGAAAATATAATGCCGCACTCGAGTGAAGACCAGGCGCACTCGAGTGAGGCTTATCAGAAGCCAAAACGCGGCAACTGATAGAATTTTCCCAACTTAATCAATTTGTTCCCAATGGTTCTAAAACTCTAACACAAAGCTACTCCTATATAATTTTACACAAGGAACCCATTGGAACCCTCAAAACACCCAAAATCTCAACACAATAATATTTTTCCCCATTGGTCACACTTATTACATACTTTACCCAATTTTACCACTTATACTTCCAATAATCCAAACCATTTCCAATGACACCAAAACACATCAAAACACAAAGCAATTGATCCATTACACAATTATACCAAAATCAAGGCAAATTCTACAATTCTCAAAGCTTAACCAAAAAATCACAAAACTTAGATCAAAAGGTTACAAATACTCACCTCTTCCTCTTTCCCAAGCTTGTTCCTTGCCGCTTTACCTTTCTAAATTCCTGAAGCTCTCAAAACACCTGCTTTCATAAATCTAAAATCATAGCAATGAAGCTATCATTACTATTAACAACTTTAAAGAAAGGTGTTTTAGCATTAGAGGACAATAAGCCAACCAAAACTCACCTTTTCTCTTTCTCTTTCCTCCCCAAGCTCGGTAACCATGGAGAAATAAGAGAGAGAGGGATGAGACGATGAAGATGAAGAGAAGCAGTAGATCTTTTGGGCCATTTGGTTGACTTAGAAGGAAGAGAAGAGAGAGAAAATAGTTTGAAAGTTTGACCCAAATCCAAGGGTCTACATTGTGCCAAGTGTTATGATCTTGTTCCATCTCCATTGAACTCACATGCACTCACACACACATGATCCCACCCCTTGATCTATTACAAAAATCAATCCCAACCATTGATTCTGAAGTTACCCATGAGTTCCCTCTTCAGAAATTGACCAATTGGTCGGTAACTTTACCGTTTTTCCCCTGATTATGGTAATTGCTCTTGAATCACCACCAATACTTCAAATATTTACATTTAGCCACAATATGCATCCTCCCTCTATTTTAAGCCAATTTCGATGTTAATCCATAATTGAGCTTAAATGCAGGGTTTTAGTGCTGCTCACAACACATACGAATCTCAAATCTCATCGGATTCTACAAAAGAGTTTATTAATCACTAATCACATCCGCTTTTAGAGTCGTTATCCCTTAATTGAGAGTTGGGATCCTGCTAAACCAGGGCTTAGCAGTCCACTCATCTCAGGCTTATTCTCTAGCCTCAAATCTCAAAATTCAGGGTATTACACATCTTAAAGAAGTTTAAGAGTCACAAGATAGCACAAAACCATAGATGGAAAATAGCGAAGACTCACAACAAGTTGCTGAGCCTCCTCAAGTAACACAAGGTCCACGTATATTTGATAAGACACGATATTAGCCTTAGAAATATGGATATTTGATTCTTTAAAAATGTGATGTGTTGCTCATTGAGCAGAATGAGCCAACCACCTATCGAGAAATCATAGTGGGAATAAACTCTGAGAAATAGCTGAATGCCATGAAGTCTGAAATGCAATCTATGCACGACAATCAAGTATAGACCTTAGTCGATCCACCTGAAGGTGTAAAAACCATCAGATGTAAATGGGTTTTTAAGGAGAAAACTGACATTGATGGCAATGTAAATATCTTTAAGGCACGACTAGTTGTAAAAGGATTCCCTTAAACTCATGGTGTAGACTATGATGAAACCTTTTCCCCAGTTGCAATGTCCAAATCAATCAGAATCCTTCTTGCCATTGTACCATATTATGACTATGAAATATGGCAGATGGACGTCAAAATAACCTTCCTTAATGGAAAGCTCCTTGAGGATGTGTACTTGACATACCCTAAAGGCTTTATGCATTCAAAGGACTTTGGTAAAGTGTGCAAGCTTCAAAGACCCATTTATGGATTAAAACAAGCATCATAGAGCTGAAATCATCGTTTTGATGAAGTGGCCAAAGAGTTTGGATTCATTCAAAATATGGATGAAACTTGTGTTTATAAGAAGGTTAGTAGGAGTACAATTGTATTTGTAGTACTTTATGTAGATGACATCCCACTCATTGGGAATGACATTCCTACCATTCAGAGTGTCAAGACTTGGTTAAGAAAGTCTTTCTCGATGAAAGACTTAGGTGAAGCCACATACATGATCAGTGAGATCGCATGAGCAAGGTTCCATATGCCTCAGCCATTGGATCCATCATGTATGCCATGTTGTTTACTCGACCAAATGTCTCATTTTCTTAAGTATGACCAGTAGATATCAACAAGATCATGGTGAGGGTTATTGGACTGCTATCAAGAATATCCTAAAGTACTTAAGAAGCACTAATGACTTATTCTTGGTACATGGTGGATTGGATTATGAGCTCTGTGTAACTAGTTATATAGATGCAAGTTTCTAAACTAACCAAGATGACCTTAAATTGCAATCTGGATACATATTCTTCCTAAATAGTGAAGTAGTGTGTTGGAAGAGCTCTAATCAGAGCACTGTATCAGATTCTACATTAGAAGCCGAGTACATAGCATATCGGATGTAACTAAGGAAGCCGTTTTGATTAGAAAGTTTATTACTGAACTAGGGGTGGTACCTACCATGTAATGCCCCAAATTTTATTTAAGGGCAAATGACAAGTATTGTGAATTATTTGGTAAATTAAAGTTGATTTGAGTGCTGAATTAATTATTGGAAATGCCCAACACCTTGTATTTTAGCATAATTATGTGAGAAAATAATTATTGGGGCTAAAATAGGGGTAAATGGCACATAAAGAGGAGGAAAAGAATTTAAATATGTTATGTGGCAATTTAAATTAATATTCCATAATCAGTGGAAAAATTAAAAGAATGGAAAATTGTCAGTTGATTAGTTAGTGATTAATGGAGAAATTAATTGCTAACTAAGAGAAATGAGATGTGTAACTAAATCACTAATGGTGTGGTTAGAGTAACTAATTAGTTACTTACTTTATGAGAGCCAATAGAAATAGGACAATTGGCAAAATGGGATGAAATGAGTATGGGCAAGGGAAGGAGGGTCATCATTTTTGTTTTCTCCACACTCCTCTTTCTCATTCCTCTCTCTCTTTCGTGTTGCCATGGGAGCTCAAGAAGAAATAAGGAAAGCTTGGTATTAAGGTAAGCAAATGACCTCTAATGCCAAAACTCTCTTCTATAAAGTTGTTCCTTGGGTTGAGAGCTTCATTTTCATGGTTCTAGATTCTCCATTGGTGGTGGTTTGTGGTATTAAGGAAATTTAGAAGTTGGAGAACCAAAGAGCTCCTTTGAGAAAATTGTTAAGGTGAGTAAAAGAGACTATTCTATCTATGTTTTATTCCATTTGATAAAGTTTTAAATTTTTGGAAATTATGTCTTTATTTTAGAAAATTAGGGTCTTAGAGAGTATGGCATGAAATGGTCATGGATATGGTGCCTTGAAGTGTGTTTTGGATAGATAGAATTGGTTTGGGTTTAAAATGTCAAGTTTGAAGATTTTGGGATTTTGGGTTGAATGTTGCCAAAAATCAAAGCATGATAATGGAATAGGAATTTGGTAGTTTTGATATTCCCATTGGATTCCTTGTGTAATTTTATGTGGTAGTAGCCTTAGTTTAGATTTTAGGATCAATGGAAACACTTGGGTAAAAGTTTGGAAAGTGCTATCACTCTACTGCATTTTTGGCTTCTAATAAGCCTCACTTGAGTGATCTTGGGCCCCACTTGAGTGCAGCGTTGAGTGTTCTCATGTTCCTTTTATGTTTCTGATTGCACTTCTGTGTAAAAGGCAAGAGTGTTGTCTCACTTGTGAGTGTTATGGGTTCTCGCTCGAGTGAAGGTGTATTTGACACTATAAACTCACGTGTCGGGTTGTCACTCATAGCCAATTTTCAAGGGTGTGCCCTAACACTAGTGAGTGTTAAGCTGTCACTCGAGTGCAAGGTCCTTGCTTGAGTGCTCTGTTCCTTTAAAAATTCCTTTTTGCTCTCAGGTGAGCACTTTCAGACCTTTACTTCATGGGATTCGAGTGAGCATTTGGCTATCACTCGAGTGTTGCTTCCAGTGCTAGAGTGCAGCGAGCATTTTTTGGTTCTGTTATTGTCTTCTGTCAAGAACTTGCATAAGTATGGTTTTCATGCGATAAGTGATAACCTGTCGTCCTTAATTATGATTATAGGATTTAATATTTACCCGAAATGTAGAAGGCATTACCTTAACAAGAACGGAAAAAAATAAGGAAGTGATGCTTTATCCTATATCTTGTGTAATGCATTGCTTGTTTGGTACTTATCATTGAATGTATGAGGCGACGTGGCGTGAACCCGGCCTTGAATAGGGGATGTGGCGTGAGGCCGGCCTCTAATGATTGAGGGGACGTGGCGATTAGCCCGGCCTTGAATATTGATATGCTACCTAGTGACATATGCTTACTTGCTTTGTTTAATTATGCATCATATACGTAAACTGTTGCTACTGGGATTCTTTTGAATCTCACTCTTCCCAAATAACATTTTTAGACAGGGCAAGTAGATCGAGAGGCAAGCAAGTGAGCAAGGGCGACTTGGATTGCCAGTGGTAGTTCTAGATATTTTTGGATTTTGGTTATTATTTGGACAATTATATGTATATATTAGATTGACCATAGTTTGTAGTTATTGTGTAATCCCGGGTATGGGAAACTGAGATGGGCAATGATGCCCTGTAAAACTCTTGGATTAATGATATTATCCTGGGTTAATGTTAGGATTTTGCTGATACTCTAATATTTTATATATGACAAACCGAATAGGCCAATGATTTTTATTTCAAATTGAATGGAGATCTTATTGTACAAAGTTTTGTAAAAAAATTTTAATTAACCTTGATCTTTTATTCAATTATTAATGTGTTTAAACACTAATCGCGGCCTTGGTAAGGACGGGGCTTACACTAGTGGTGTTAGAGCAGTTTTCCTGGCAAGAGTAGATTTTGCTAGGATAGTTGCCTTAGTTCTTTGGTTTAGTATTGTTAAAGGATTGATAATTATCAGTATTATACACATGAATATTCCTGTTATTGTTGGTATATAAGAAGTAAGGGATATGTGTGTGCAATTATTTGATTACTGACTCGGTGAACCATTTGTAGATTGAAGAGAAATAATGGCTCCTCGTAGAGTCAGGAGGATTGACCCAGAGGTGGAAGAGCTCAATGATAATCCACCTGACCCTATGCAAGAGATGATGGGTCTAATTTGAGATCAAAGAGATATGATTGCTGAGCTGACAAAAGAGCTCAGGGAAGAAAGGGCTAAGCGCAGTGAGGAAAGGGTCCAGGCTACACATGAGGAGACCCAATAGGAGACCTGACCTGAGGAAATAGCTGAGGGATCAAATCGATCTCATAAGTTCCCACTCACACTGAGCAGAATCAAGGATCACTTAGGGTGCTGGCTTGTAATGATAGAGACCTTCAATTCTGGGTTTCTAAATTCTATAAGCACATACCTCCTATTTTCATAAGAAGATTCGACCCTCAAGCAGCGAAGGATTGGTTAATGAGGTTAGAGAAAATTTTTGAAGTACTCGAGTGTTCGTCAGAAGTAAAGGCCAAGCTAGCCATCATAAGCTTGAAGGGGACGTAGATCGAGGAGAAACATAGCTATGTCTATATGGGCCTAGAATATGCTAGTGACTTGGGAGCTATTCCAGGAGCAATTCAACGACAAATACTTCCCAAAGTCCGTGAGAATTGAGAAGGAGTCAGAATTTTTGACGATCAAATAAGGAGACAATAAGACATTTGATGACTACCTGTCTCAGTTTATTCATCTAGCCCGATACTCCTCTTAGCTCATGCAGATGGATGATGAGGAGTGGAGTTCTGACATACTGATCTGTGGGCTAAGGCGTGAGTTGAAGAAGATGTTGGCCACATGGCAGTTCACTGTGTTCAAAAAAGCTGTTGAAGAGTGCTGCATCATTGAGAACAACCTGAGAGATATCAACCTGAGTAAGGGTGGTGGTTATGGTGATCCTAGTAAGGGAAGCTCTTCCTAGAAGTGTAAGGGGCAAGAATCCTCATGGTGGGAATTAGAGACCACTAGCGTCATGGATAAGTCCTAGTTGTAATAGAGCGCATAGTGGCAGAACATGTTAGGGGCAAGTGATCTGCTTCAGTTGCAGGCAGACAGGGCACATTGCTAGTGAATGCCCTCGATAACCGGTGGAGCAAAGGCCTAGGAATCAAACTAAGGTGTTTGCTATGACCCATGAGGAAGCGCGGAAGTCCCCTGATCTGATTCAAGGTACAATTTCTCCCACTGGTAGTTTACTGTGAATTTCATTTGATTTGGGTATTAGTCAGTGTTTATGACTTTGATAAATGATTGAAATTGTGTGAGGATAAACTGCCATATGTTGTGGTTGTGTCGACGCCAATAGATGTCGAGGTTATGGATTCTAATGTTTGTATGAATGGTGTGATAACTGTGGAAGGGCTTAAGCCCATAGTTAATTTGTATTGATTGCCGTTTTCCTACCTAGAAGCTACATTGGGCTTTAATTAGTTGGTGGTGCACCATGTGTTACTGGATTGCGACAATAAAAGAATAGTACTAGAAATTTTGCACAAAGAGAAAAGTAACTTTATGCCGAATTGAGCAAATGCGAGGTTGGCTTGTGGAAGTGAAAACTTCTAAGCCATGTTATATCGTGAGAAGGGATTCAGTGGATCCTAATATAATAGCAGCAATGCTAGTCTGAAAGAAGCTAGAAGCTGTTGTTAAGATACGCAGTCTTCTGAATTTTGCTGTGATTACTGAAGAATTCACTCAGAATTTCTTCCGGATTGTTTTGCTGATGACAAGTTCATATGAAAGAATTAACCGTGAGTGGGATGAATGATGTGTATGATGTGTATGTTGTGAGGAAGGATGTTAAATGGTCGAATACACCAATGTTGAATAAATCTGATGCCAACTTGATTTTAAGTGTATTGCGATGTGTGTGAACAAGCAAATGTTGGGGTGTGTCCCTGCCCAGCTTGATTGGGTTGTGTACCATAAATTTGGATCACGATGTGGTTGTGTACAGTAGAGTAGAGCTAGTTCAGCGGATGCCGAATTCGATTATATGATTGGGGGTTCGTACTTGTAAGGGAACTTACCCTGGCATAGCCAGTATGGCTAGCCACTAGGCTAGTTGCACCAGTGTTGACCCTAGGCCGAAAGGCGGTGCGTAAAACTTGAGTCTGTTATGAGTCTCCTATAAATATGTGGTGACCATGCCAAGAATCCTCTGGTAGCTAGTAACAGCCTTAGTGACGACGGGTGAAAGAGGATGAGGGTGGTGTGTGATAATGCCCAAAAGTCCCGGTTACCACTAGCAGAGTCACTGGTGGGTGAATGACTGAGGGTAACACCGTGGAAGTTGATACGGTGAAGTGAAATAGTGGTGTATGACCAAAAGTCCCAGTTACCACTAGCGGAGTCACTGATGGGTATACGGGTGAAGGTAATATTGTGAAGGTACAAACGGTTAAATCAGAGGTATTTTTGCAAATAGCAAAAGCTGAGGTATTATGGCAATTTGTGAAAGCCAAGGTATTTTTTCAAACAACAAAAGCTGAGGTATTATGGCAAACAGCGAGAGCCGAGGTATTTTTGTAAACAGTGAAAGCTGAGGTATTGTGGCAAATGGTGAAAGTCGAGGTATTTTTGCAAATAACGAAAGCTGACGTATGTGTGCAAATGGTGAAAGCCGAGGTATTTTTGCAAACAGCAAAAGCTGAGGTACTTGTGAAAATAGCAAAAGCTGAGGTGTTGTGGCAAACTACGAAAGCCGAGGTATTTTTGCAAACAGCAAAAAGCTGAGGTATTGTGGCAAACGGTGAGAGCCAAGGTATTTTTGTAAATAGCGAAAGCTGAGGTATTATGGCAAACAGCAAGAACCAAGGTATTTTTGCAAACAACGAAAGCTGAGGTATTGTGGCAAACGGTGAAAGCTGAGGTATTTTTGTAAACAGTAAAATATTAGGTATTGTGGCAAATGACGAGAGCTGAGGTATTTTTGCAAACAGTGAAACTGAGGTATTTTTGAAAACAATGAAAGCTGATGTATTTGTGCAAACAGCGAAAGCTAAGGTATTTTTGCAAACAGTGAAAGCTGAGGTACTTGTGAAAACAGCAAAAGCTGAGGTATTGGTGAATACAGCGAAAGCTATCGGTTATGCGTAGTGAACTGGAAGTACTTTGAGTTATTCCCGGAAAGGGGTGACTAGATTGAGCAGAGTGGTGGCTTATGCCTCTCAGCTACTGAAATCTTATGGTATGGCTCATGATTTAGAGCCTTGGACGATTGTGTTTGTGCGATAAGGGTGTTTTATGGCAATCGTATGATGTAGCGATTGCATTTGATGGCAATTGTGTGAAGTTAGTGTTTGTGACACTATTACCTGTATGATGTGATGGTAGAGCTGTACGATGACCATTTATGTCCCAAGTATCCTGGAAATTGAGTACCATCTGGGTAAAGGTGACGTGGTCGTAAATGTGTTTAGTTGAAAGACGATTTGAATTGTTGCAATAATGATGGAGGATTTCAGGATTTAAATTTCTCGAATCTAATTGTATGTGTTAAGTGCAGTGTTCCTCAGAGGGAAGTGATTTGAGGATTGTGGTTAACGAGGCCCAAAGCCAGGCTGAATGAGTTCAGTCTATTTGAATAGTGATCAAGTGAGGTGAAGACCTCTAGAGTGAAACTTAGAAATCATGAGTTCTTGTGAATTTCTCTGGTCACGGGGATCGGTAAAGTGAGAAAAAGAAAGGAATTGAGCCATGACGCATTGGTCCATTGAGATTCTTGCGAGAATCGGACCTATAGCATACTATTTGTACAAGTGGCCTGGAACGCACTGTTCCAACGAGAAGCAAATTGAGAAACGGAAGCCGTCATGAAAAGGCATCTAAGGTTTATATCCCTAGTGGTGTAACAAATTTCGAGGATGAAATTTATTAAACGGGGGGAGAATTGTAACGCCCCAAATTTTGATTAAGGGCAAATGACAATTATTGTGAATTATTTGGTAAATTAAAGTTGATATGAGAGCTGAATTAATTATTGGAAATGCCTAACACCTTGTATTTTAGCATAATTATGTGAGAAAATAATTATTAAGGCTAAAATAGGGGTAAATGGAACACAAAGAGGAGGAAAAGAATTTAAATATGTGTTATGTGGCAATTTAAATTAATATGCCATAATCAGTGAAAAAATTGAAAGAATGGAAAATTGTCAGTTGCTTAGTCAGTGATTAATGAAGAAATTAATTGCTAACTAAGAGAAATGAGATGTGTAACTAAATCATTAATGGTGTGGTTAGAGTAACTAATTAGTTACCTACTTTATATAAATGAGACACTTGGCAAGATTAGATGATGTTAAAGTGTTTGAGAAAGTCAAACAATGAGTATTAAATTATATTTCCCTATCTCTTCCCCTCATAATTCACTGAAATGAGTATGGGCAAGGGAAGGAGTATCATCATTTTTGTCTTCTCCATACTTCTTTCTCTCATTCATCTCTCTCTTTCGTGCTGCCATGGGAGCTCAAGAAGGAAGAAGGAAAGCTTGGTATTAAGATAAGCAAATGACCTCTAATGCCAAAACTCTCTTCTATAAAGTTGTTCCTTGGGTTGAGAGCTTCATTTTCATGGTTCTAGATTCTCCATTGGTGGTGGTTTTTGGTATTAAGGAAATTTAGAAGTTTGAGAACCAAGAAGCTCCTTTGAGAAAGTTGTTAAGGTGAGTAAAAGAGACCATTGTATCTATGTTTTATGTCATTTGATGAAGTTTGGAATTTTTGGGAATTATGGCCTTATTTTCGAAAATTAGGGTCTTAGAGAGTATGGCATGAAATGGTCATGGATATGGTGCCTTGAGGTGTGTTTTAGATAGATATAATTGGTTTGGGTTTAAAATGTTAAGTTTGAAGATTTTGGGATTTTGGGTTAAATGTTGCAAAAAATTAAAGCATGACAATGGAATAAGAATTTGGTAGTTTTCATGTTTCCATTGGATTCCTTGTGTAATTTTATATGGGAGTAGTCTTGGTTTAAAGTTTGGGATTAATGAAAACACTTGGGTAAAAGGTTGGAAAGTAGTATCACTCTGCTGCATTTTTGGCTTCTAATAAGCCTCACTCAAGTGATCTTAGGTCTCACTCGAGTGCAGCGTTGAGTGTTCCCCTATTCCTTTTGTGTTTCTAATTGCACTTCTATGTAAAAGGCAAGAGTGTTGTCTCACTTGCGAGTGGTGTGGGTTCTCACTCGAGTGAACCTTCTCTCACTCGAGTAAAGGTGTATTTGACACCATCTTGGGTTGTCACTAGCGGCCAAGCTTCAAGAGTATGCCTTAACACTATAAGTGTTAAGCTGTTACTTGAGCGTAAGGGTCTTTGCTTGAGTGCTCTATTCCTTTAAAAGTTCCTTTTTACTCTCGGGTGAGCACTTTCTGACCTTCACTCTGTGGGACTCGAGTGAGCATTTGGCTATCACTCGAGTGTTGCCTCTAGTGCTCGAGTGCAACAAGCATTTCTTGGTTTTGTTGTTGTCTTCCGTCAAGAACTTGCACGAGTGTGCTTTTTATGCACAAGTACAAGTCCATCATCACTTAAGTGAGGCCCTTTTCACTCGAGTTCCAATTCATCATCACTCAAGTGAGGCCCTCTTCACTCAAGTGCCAGTTTATCATCACTCGAGTGAGGTCTTCATCACTCGAGTACAACAGTGAAATATCAGTACTTTCACTTCTGAAAGGGAATCTTTGGGATAGTTCTTCCAACCCTTTAGGGCTTTTCTTAGAGGCTTTTGTAGCCACTTAAAGGACTTTAATGATAACCAAATCTAAGTGTTTTAAAGTCATTTGAGTATTGGGATAAGTGATAACTTGTCGTCCTTAATTATGATTATAGGATTTGATATTTACCCGGAACGTAGAAGGCATACGCCTGAACAAGAACGAAAAGAACAAGGTAGTGACACTTTATCCTATATCATGTGTAATGCATTGCTTGTTTGGTACTTATCATTGAATGTATAAGGGGAAGTAGCGAGAGCCCGGACTTGAATAGGGGACGTGGCATGAGCCCAGACTTGAATAGGGGACGTGGCGTGAGCCCGGCCTTGAATGATTGAGGGGACGTGGCGATTAGCCCAGCCTTGAATATTGATATGTTACATAGTGATATATGCTTACTTGCTTTGTTTAATTATGCATCATATACGTAAACTATTGCTACTGGGATTCTTTTGAATCTCACTCTTCCCAAATAACATTTTTAGAAAGGGCAAGCAGATCGAGAGGCAAGCAAGTGAGCAAAGGCGACTAGGATTGCCAGTGGTAGTTCTAGATATTTTTGGATTTTAGTTAACATTTGGACAACTGTATGTATATATTGGATTGACCATAGTTTGTACTTATTGTGTAATCCTCGGTCTGGGAAATTGAGATGGGCAATGATGCCTTGTAAAACTCTTGGATTAATGATATTATCCTGGGTGAATGTTGGGATTTTACTGATAATCTGATATTATATATGTGACAAACCAAACAGGCCAATAGCTTTTATTTCAAATCGAATGGAGATCTTATTGTACAAAGTTTTGTAAAAAGTTTTTAATTAACCTTGATCTCTTATTCAATTATTAATGTGTTTAAACACTAATCGCGGCCTTGGTGAAGATGGGGGTTACATACCATCTCAAATCCAATAGATTTATTTTATGATAATAACAGTACTATTACATAGGCCAAGGAGCCTAGGTCACTTCAAATGACAAGCATATACTCAGGCGATTTCATCTTGTTAGAGAAATCAATGATAGAGATGATATAAAAATAATCAAAGTAACAGGAGAAGAAAATGTTGTTGATCCTCTTACCAAGCCGCTTGTACAGGCAAAGAATGAGCGTCATGTTTGGACAATGTGAATTAGGCAAATTAATGATTGTACTTAATGCAAGTGGGATGATGTTAGAAATTGTGCCCTAGTGGCCAATCATTGTACTTTGAACATTATTAATTTATGAATTTTCTCAATTATGTTATCATATTATTCTCATGTTCACTGTGATGACTATATCCTTGGATAAATGATAAAGATTGTCCCAAATGTCTCTGGTCAGTTTTATATTCAAGAGCAGAGATGAAATAAGACTAGTAAGACTTTGATAAGATGTGGAGATATGAATCAAAATCTTAGGCACATGTAAGAGTACAAGGTACTGGACTGGCTCACTATGAGAAAGCGGCATAGATCAAGTCATAAATTTATTTCATGTATAACCACATCATAATGCCCTTCGACCTGACATCATATGGATTCTTACATGAGAGTTGATAAGCTTTGAACTAGTCAAAAGTCACCTTTGATCGGGTGATGATAAAGGCTATGATCGAGTTTTGTGGTTTTTTATGCATAGGAATATGAACAGTCAAGATGGAATTTGTCCCTCATATTAGTAGAGAGATAATACTGGACCCCTCAATGAGTGAGTCTGAGAAATGTATAGCCATACTACGATGGAAAGGAGTTTCTATTTCTATTGTCAAACTACTCAGGAATCGGAAAAGTAATGGTTAGGAATAGTAGGATGACATTATTCATCCTCATCCTTGACCGAAATATTGTGTTACAAAAAGGACGTGACATGGTTGTATGACAGGTTGCATCGTGTTAACAATCCTTTTATTAATTGGGTAGTCATAATGTCTTACCAGAGCCCACTTGGGACTTGTGGGTTAGTATTGTAACCCTCTGCCGTAATTAATATTCGAAATACACGATTAAGATGAAATAGAGACCAATAACAATCAAATAACATTTATAAACCCATCTACCAGACGGGGTTTTCACAAATACCTTTCGAAATCATTTATAACCTGGTCTCACATTCACATTCCGAATACAATTACTATACGAAGATAAATCACATTCAATATATCAGAGTACACAATTGTAATAAGTCCGGCAATTCTGGATTCCATTTATTAATTCAAGCTTTATAGGGCACATTCGCCCATTACAAGCCCTCATATGGGGATTACACAAATCCATCTCAGATACATAGCAAATCCTCGTCCACATACTTATATACACATCCAAATCTATTTACTCCCAACTATGATAACCAACTACCAAATCTTCAACCCGAAGGAAGTCCTCATCGCCCTTGGTTGCATGCTCCATCCTCAATCCACTACCTTGTCTGAAAGGTTAGTAGGGGAGGGTGAGATTCTAAAGAATCTCAGTAGGAAACAGATACCTATATGCATGTATGATATGTGTTTAATGCATGACATGCTTGCAATACATATCTCATGTTCACATAATGACATATTTGCGTGCTCAATGTTTCAACAACATACTCATGGCCATAGCATAACTAGAAACAGAGCTACAATCATTCATACATGTTTCACATAATCAAGCAAAGCAATACATGCATCAAAACACAAACACAAATACCAAAGCATGCAAAAGAGGTAAGTTCCCTACACTCTTTCCACGTAAGCTCCAGCTCCGCTTACTCACGACCAGGCGAATCTCGAACCACGTTCAGGGCGAACATCAAACCCTATAACCAAACAAGGACATAGGGTTAAATCCCTTTTTCCAATTCTTTAACTCTCAAACACTTAAGTTGGTTATCATTCACGACCTTTAGGAGGCTAATTAAAGCCTAAACATATGCCTAAAGGCTTGGGAAACACTTGACCAAAGATCACTTTTAAAAAGTCCAATATGCTGATTTTTGGGGTTGGGCCGCGGCCCACAATCCTTGGGCTGCGGCCCAAAACTGCCCAGAAACATTTGGGCTGCGGCCCAACATCCTTGGGTCACGGCCCAAGGAAATCCAGTTTCTGGCTGAACTTTCAAAAATCATAACTAATTCAGGAAAAATAGAAATGAGGTGATCCCAAAGCCAAATGAAAGCTATTCAAGTCCTCTACACAGGAAAAATACTGGCCAATACTGGAAATCACCATACAAAAACATAATTCCCAAAAATTCAAGACTGTCCCAAAACAGAATCCATTTTCGACCACAAACTTTGGACAGCTATAACTCCCAGTTCTCAAAACGAAATGGCACACATTATATGTCCATTTTAAAGCTTAAAATGTGAACTTCAAGACTGGAAAGTTTCAGAATTTTCTAACATCATTTTCCCATTCAAAATGGCAACAAAAACAGACTGCCCAGACAGAACTTCCAATTGACAGTTTTTCAAGTTTTGCACAATGATTCCAATGGTTCCCAAATTCACACCAAATACCATTTCCACATAAATTTGCACAAGGAAACCATTGGAAACACCAAATCAATCAAATTCACATTATATTGACATGTTTCCACAAGATTCACAATATGTCAACACACAACCCCAACACAAACACACATTGCCACTCTTTTCATTCCAAGTTCTCATACCAATTCCAATGGCTCTATAACACATCAAGACACCAATTGCCACTCAAACACAAGGCAATTCATGCATTTCAAAAATCACACAAATTCAGGGCAAAATTTGAAATTCACAATACTCAACCATAATTCACAAAACTTAGGTCAAAATGCTTCAAATACTCACCTCTTCCTCTTTCCCAAACCAATTTCTTGATTCCTCATCTTTCCACTTTTGCTCAAGCAACAAAACACCTTCTCTCATAAATCTAAAACCATAGAGATGAAGCTCTCATCACTATGAACAACTTTATAGAAGATGAATTGAGCATTAGAGGACATTATCTTACCTAAACATTGAACTCTTCCTTTCTCTTTCTTCCTTGTGCTTGCATCCATGGAGGACGAAGAGAGAGATGAGAGATGAGAGATGAGGATGAAGAGATGAAGAGAGGATCAGTTTTTTGGAGAAATAAGGGCCACTTGGACGACCAAAAAGAAAGGAGAGGAGAGAGGGAAAGCTTTGAACATTTGACCCAAATCCAAGGGTCTACAATTTGCCACTTGTCAAGATCTTGTTCCTTCCACCCATGAGTTCACATGAGCACACCACATGAGATTCCACCCTTTGATCTTTTGCACAAATAAATCCTAACCATTGATCTTGAAGTTACCAATGAGTTTCCTCTTCGGTAACCGATCAATTGGTCAGTAACTTTACCGTTTTGCCCCTGATTATGGTAATCTCTCTTGGATCACCACCAAACACTTCATATCTTTCCATATCACCACACTAGGTGCCCTCCCTCTATTTAAGTCAATTTAGAGGTTAATCCATAATTGAACTTAAATATAGGGTTTCGGCATTGCTCACAGCACTTACGAAGCACATTCGAGTGCCAAATCACATCATAGTCTCCAAAAGGGTTATTTATCACTAACCATATCCACTTTTAGAGTCATTAACTCTTAATCACAATTTGGGATCTTGCTAAACTGGGGCTTAGCAATTCACTAATCTCAGGCTTATTCTCTAGCCTCGAGTCTCAAAATTCGGGATATTACAAGTATAGTTATTGGCCTACTACCAACTTCATATGGGCCTACAGGGTCACGCACAAGAATGGCCCAACACGAGACAATGTTTAATCTAGGGTGGACGGATTTTGTATTTATATATATAATATAAAATTCATGAAAATAAAATTAATAATATTATATATATGTATTTTTGAAATACATATCTTGGTGAATTGTCTTTTTTCTTAGGCATTGAGTTTCAACACAGTGTCAATGGTCTTCTCTTGACTCAGAAAAAATATATTCATTCCCTGCTTGCAAAGGCCATGATGGTTGATGCTCACTCGATTGTTACACCAATGGCTATAAATACCCATATGTCACAAACTGATAGTCTAGTATTCTCTAATCCAAAGCTCTATAGGAGTATTGTCGGATCCCTTCAATATGTGTGTTACACACGTCCTAATATTGTTTTCACTGTTAATAAGTTGAGTCAGTTCATGCATGCTCCTACTGAGAAGCAATGGACTTGTGTACAACGGCTGCAACGTTACTTAAATGGAACTAGTACATATGGCTTGCTTATTAAGCCAGCTTCTCATTTCATAGTTCAGGCATATTCCGATTCTAACTAGGGTAGAACTTTAGCAAAGAAGAAAACTACTGATGAGAAGGATGATAAACAAAGCACCAAAAGTCAAATTCTTCCTAAAAATAAGCGTTCTACAGGTGGCCATTGCATTTTTCTTAGGTCCACAACTATTTCTTGGATGTCTAGAAAGGAACAGGTAGTTTCTAGATCAGCTATTGAAGTTGAGTATCAAAGTGTAGCTGATAAAATCACTGAACTTATGTGGATTATGTCATTCTTAAAGGATATGACCATACATGTTCAAAATATGCCCACTATTTGGTGTGACAACATAAGAACTGTTGCCTTGGCTGCTAATTCGGTTCTTCACTCTAAGGCAAAACACATTGAAATAGATGTCCATTTCATCTGGGAAAAGATTACTACAGGTCTAGTCACAGTTGCTTATGTACCATTAGCTTATCAGGTTGCAGATATCTTAACTAAGCCTCAACTTCATGCAATGTTTGCCTACTATCATCTCAAGTTAAATATTGTGTCCAAGGAAGAAGTTCGCGGATCTCAAATTGCTTAACTAGTCACACATTTTCTTTTCAATAGGGGGAATATCAATGTAAACAGTAATTAGTTAAAGTAATTAGTTACAACTGCATAATAGATTACTGTTAGCTTGCTAAACGGATGTACAGCTGTACATATACACGTGTCTTGCATTTTGCTAATAGCTTTGTACTATATATAGTTAACAAGGCAGTACAATTAGGAAGTCTTTTGCTTCCAGACTATTCTTTTCTCTATTAATTTGGCCTCAACAAGGTCTGTTTTAATGTGATTCTCTTAGCAGTGTAGTTGAAGAGAATAATTGGACTTAATCGATGTTTATTCACACTAGCAGGTTACATATATATACACATATTACATAATCGAGTATTAATTAGTCCCGATATGACACCGTACAAATAAGGAAATAATCAAGATTAATTATCCTAATCACTTTTTATAATTTTGGATATGAACTTGCTCCCTAAGTTTCTAATCTTGTTCCTTAAGTTTTGGGATTCTACACTCCCCCTCAAGTTGGACTGTAGATATCAATCAAGTTTAACTTGCCAATCACATACTTAAACCTATCCTTGGGCAGTCCCTTAGAAAGGATATATGTAGATTGTTCTTTAGAGGGTATAAACCTTAAATAAACAATACCCTCATCAAATTTTTACCTTATAAAATGTATGTCTTGTTAGAGCAAGTGTTTCACCCAAGAGGGGGTGAATTGGGTGATATTAAAATTTCGTTGCAAACAAAAACTTGATGGTGAATATAAAGCAATAAGGAGTAAGGAAAAATATCACCGAAGTGTACACCGAGAGTTATACTAGTTCGGCCACAACCACTTTGACCTACGTCCAGTCCTCAGAGCTTCTTTGAGAGTTTTACTATAACTTCCAAGATTCAGTGGGTTCTTGGCACCTCAGTACAAGCAAGTTCCTTCGCCTGGACACTCGCTCCCCCTTACAAGTTGTAATCCAATCCCAACTCAAGGTTCCACAACCTTAAGTTATCTCAATAACAAATATTGAGTTTGAATGAAATATCTCTCTCACAAAGTGAATAAGAATCACTGAAGCATAGAATTACAAGTATCATGTAAAACAGAGTAATGAACTTGATTATATGTTTGTGTGTGTGTTCTAGTTATATTCTCTGTTTGGATGTTCCCATATATATAGATACGTTGGTAATGATTGCTGGAACATATTTCTTCATGCCCGTTGGAGCGTGTGCAGCCACTATTGACTTTTCCAGTATTTGAAAGACATACGTTTGCGGTAGGTGGTGGTAGATGGCATTTGAACGTTGCATTTGACTTTCCTTATTTGGTAAGATCTCTTCATTGTTTATCTGTGGATATGCTAAGAATACTAATACAATGAAAGGTTAATCATATAGGAAACAAAACAATGAACGTTGGAATGATTTCTGAATTTCTGGGTTTGCATACTCGAGTATTCATTAAAGTTTACTCGAGTACTTACTCGAGTATCATGGTGAAAACTTTGATGAACTCAAGTCAACAAACAGATATAACATTATTCGGGTAGTGCATGGAATAAACAAAAATTCAAACCTTTGGAAATACTTGTTTACTTGGGTACCTACTCGGGTAATGTACTCTTTTCTTCATAGGTTACTCGGGTACCAACTCGAGTAAACCTTCAAATAAACTTTTGTTACTCAATGCTTTACTCCAGTAATGTTAGCAGGATTTCAAGGCCGAGAGCACTTCAAGTTTGATTACCTTGTTACTCGAGTACATACTCGAGTAAATATAAATTTTCTGCATAGCTTACTCGGGTAATGACTTGAGGTTTTTCTTCAAAAATAACTCTGGATACTCGAGTACTTACTCGAGTAATTCACTTTAAATAAGTCATTTCATACCTGCATACTTGAGTAGTGCCTCGAGTGAAATGTGATAAAAACCAGATCAAGTTATTCGAGTACTACCTTAAGATTTTTTGCTTACCACAGTGAGTTACTCGAGTAGCTCCTCAAGTAACGTTGGCAGGGTTCAAAATGCCGAGAGCAACACATTTTCTGAAACAGGGTAACTCGAGTACAGACTCGAGTATCATTCGTAGGCCGAGAGTAACTTGAAAACTTTTACCTAGTTACTTGAGTAGCTACTCGAGTAACGTTGGCATGTTACTTGAAGGTGTCTCTGGTTACTTCAAGTTTTTGTCTCATTACTCGAGTACTTACTCGAGTAATGCCTTAAAAAACTTGCTTCTGATCAAGTTTCTCAGCTTTTTCTCTTGGCCTTTCTTCATTACTCCAATGCTTACTTCAAGAGATGATTTTCCCTGTTATTACTTTGTTCAAACTTATTTATTAACCAATTCTTTTTCATAATATTCTTTGTTATCATCAAAACATGAGATCTAACATGTCTATCTCGACATGTTTGGTTCTATCATGCTAAACCGAATTATGAGCAATATTAATCATAGCCATGTTATTGCAATAGACTTTGATAGGTAGATTTATGCACTTCCTCAAGTCTTCAAGAACAGGCTTTATCCATATGCCTTCATAGATTCCCAGTGCTAAGCCTTGTATTCAGCTTCAGCATTATTTCTTGTAACTACACTTTGCTTTTTACTTCTCCATGTGACCAAGTTACCACAAACATATGTATAATATCCAGATGTGGATTTCTTATCATCTTGGTCACCTACCCAATCAACATCTGTCAGCAACTCCACATTTTGTTTCTCAGTTTTCTTAAACAGCAAACCATGTCCCGGAGATCCCTTCAAATAATAAAGGATCCTGTAGACTTTATTCAAATGTTTTTATTTAGGATTATGGGAATACAATGTCTGATCTGGTATGAGATAGGTATATTAGTTTGCCTACCATTCATTAATAGTTCCCCATGTCTATAACCTTACCGAGATATACTGCTTTATCTATTTTATCAACCCGTATAGGTGTGTCACTGGGTCTGCAACCTATCATCCCTATTTCCTTTAGAAGGTCTAGTACATAATTCCTTTGGGAGATATAGATTCCTTCTTTAATTTGGAAAGTACTTCATTGCTCCAAGATCTTTACTTTGGAATTCTAGTATTAGGGCTGTCTTGATTTGATTGATTTCTACCTCTTCATCTCCTATAAGGATTATATCATCAACATATACTGCTAGGACATCCATCTTACCCTTATAATGTTTAATGAACAAAGTATGGTCGCTTTGCCCTGAGTATACCCATGTCTCTTCAGGACCCGAGTGAATTTGTCAAACCAAGCATGCAGAGATTGCTTCAACTCGTATAATGATCTCTTTAGCTTGCAGACTTGGTTAGCCTTTTTTTCCTAGGAACTCTAGAGGTGACTTCATATACACCTCTTCCTTGAGTTCTCCATTGAGGAAGGCATTCTTTACATCGAGTTGGTGTAAACTCCAATCTAAATTTACTGCAATTGATAAGAGAATCCTGATGGTATTCAACTTGGCTACTGGAGAAAATGTTTCTGTGCTATATTTGTAAGAGGCAAGCTTCACCCAAGAGGGGGGTGAATTGGGTGATGTTATAAATTTTTCGCTTGATGTGGTGATATGAAAATATAGTAGATAGAGTAGAGTAGAGAAGATTTGAACATAGAGAGTTATACTGGTTCGGCCTAACAACAAGGCCTACGTCCAGTCCTCAGAGATCAAGACCTGAGAGTTTCACTATATCTCCAAGATTCAATAGGCTCTCAGAACGCCACAAAACAACAATCGTCCTTAAGCGGACTACGAGCAGATATATTCTCTCAACAAGAAATTTCTCTCCCCCTTACGACAAGTCTTACATGCAGAAAAACAACCTATGACTCTTCTCACTTGCTTATGTATACAAGACTTATGAGCAGCAACGTTCTCTCCTGCTTACACCACTGTAAGTCTTACGAGCAGCAACGTTCTCTTCTGCTTGTATCTTATAAGGCTTAAGAGTGGAAGACACAGCAAGGAATTCTCTCAACAGCTTCTCTCGTAAGGAAAAACAACCCTCTCAAGGTCCCAATACCTTGAGATCAAATACACATAGAATTTTGAATTGTATGAAGACTCGCTTACAGAGCTAATGAATAAACACTGAAGATCAATGTGTATACAGAGGAAAATGATGAATAACAGAGACTTGATATAAGCTTGTGAATTCTTGTGCTATGTTATTGTTTGTGTTCTCCTTGAATCTCTGTATATATATATAGTTGCTCCAGTTTTTGCCCGTTTGGAAATTCTTCATTTGTGGAGCGGGACATTTGAAACAATGGCAGACACGCGCATGTTTTGAATAATCTGAGTGCGGTAGGTGCCAGCGTGTATATAATCATATTTTCTGCCATTGTTTGACTTTCCTCATGTGGTTCAATTCAAACGTTCATATTCCTGTATCATACTTTTAAAATAATCAAAACAATGTTAAACAATGATAAAAAGTAATGATGATATGAATTAATAACAATAAACTATATTCGGAATGAACGTTGTGATACTGAGCATTTTCGGTGGACAAACAGGGCATCACTCGAGCATGAAAGGCTCACTTCGAGTGATCTCCTATTTTCCTTCATATACCTCTGTTATCGGGTTGTGCTTGCAAAGAATATCAGAGAGACGAAATCTTCACTCGCGGGTGAAGAGGGGTCTCACTCGAGCACAAAACCTCTGCTCGAGTGATCTTGCAATTTCCACAGGGAATGTCTTCTCGAGTCATCACTCGCACACCATTTTGACAAGAGTGAGAATTTGTACTCGCGAGTGAAATGGACCCTCACTCGAGCACACATACCTCTGCTCGAGTGAGACGCATATTCTCAAGGAATATGCTCTCAATATCATCACTCGCATCAGGATTTCAGAGGGATAGAATTTTCACTCACGAGTGATGTGGGCCCTCACTCCAGCACAAAGACTCCTGCTCGAGTGAGAAGAATATTCTCAAGAATTATACCTTTTGAACAAGCACTTGCAACAGAATTGGAGAGGGATGGAATTTTCACTCGCAAGCATTGATGTGTCACTCGAGCATATATGGGTGTGCTCGAGCACACTTGCACTTCTCTAAACTTCATGACTCTCGGCCAAGTACTCGCAGTACCTTGCTCGAGCACAGAATGCTCATACTCGAGCATTGATGTCTCTGCTCGAGTGAATGAAGGAAGCATGCCATTACTTGCTCTCGGCCAAACACTCGCAGACCCTCACTCGCATGTGTGCTCGAGTGAGAATGACTTCTCTGCTCGAGTGCATACCTTAGTGCTCGAGTGATCTAGTGATCATAAAGGGAGAATGCCTCTCGGGTATATACTTTCTGGCTTTCTCTCACACCTGCTCGAGCACAGAGGAGATCTATGCTCGAGCACAAACATCATGCTCGAGTACTCAAGTGCAATTTCACAGCAGATATCAGCAAAGCATCAAATATGCATTTGGTAACTTGGAAACTTTTCTTAACCTTCTAAAAACATGTTTTGCACATAATTGACTTATTGTTATCATCAAAACTTGGGATCTAACAATATTCCCCATAATTTGCGTGAAACCTTTTGCAACCAGTCTAGCTTTATATTTCTCAAGTATTCCATCTGCTCTATACTTAGGAGTGAATACCTATTTGCATCCAACGGGCTTTTTCCCTTGAGGTTGATCAACTACATCCTATGTCTTATTTCGCTTGAGAGCCTCCATTTTGGCTAAGACAGCTTACCTTTACTCAGGTACAGTTATAGCCTCATCAATCATATCTGGTTCCCTGATACTATCAAGATGAGAGACAAATGCCTTGTATTTAGATAAAAGGTCCTTATAGAAGACAAACCTCTCAATAGGATGTTGAGTGCATGATTTGGTCTTCTTTCATACTGCAATAGGAAGATCAAGGTTAGAATCCTCTATTACCACTGTTTCTCCTAGACTAGCCTCTGGTTCTGATTACTGGTGAATGATAATAGCCTATGACTCATACCTTTTTTATGTTATCGTATGTAAATATTACCCCACCTGTTTGTGTCTCCCCCTAGAATTGGCATATTTTAGGGGTATCGAGGTTATTAAGATTATCAGGGGTAGGTTTTGTTTGGATGATAGGAGTACAAACGGTTACTATTTGGTCATCTTATTTGGTCTAGAATTCACTATCTCTCTCCCCCTGAATTGCAGACAAGGGATAATAGGGAGTGTTTGTTTTGGAAGGTGACATCATATGTGACAAACAAATGTTTAGAGACTGGGTCTAACACTTGTATCCTTTTTGGGAATGAGAGTAGCCAAGGAAGATACACTGAAGGGCCTTAAGGTCAAGTTTGTTGATGTGATAGAGGTTGACATAAGATGTGTAGCCAAATACCTAGAGTGGCAGAGTGTTATTAAGGTATGAGAGGTTATAATATTAACTTAGGAGTTGAAGCAGTGTTTTGTAAGATAGTAGTCGGCTTGGCATTCAGTTAATAAGGAATGTGGCAGTAAGAACAACATCATCCCAATGATATTTAGAAATATTAATACTGAACATGATGGCTCTGGCAGTCTTGAGAATATGGCGATTCTTCCATTCAACAATGCCATCTTGCTGGGGTGTATTGGGACAAGTACTTTTGTGAACAATGCTATTGTTGGTTAGGAAGGTGGATAGGGCCTAATTAAAGTATTCAGTCCCATTATCGGTATGTAGGATTCGGATTTGGGTTTAAAACTATGTTAGGATCATATTGTGGAAGTTTGGAATGTTTGATATACCTTTGTTTTATCGTTCAATAAGTAGACGCAACTAACACGTGTATGGTCATCGATGAATGTGATTAACCATTTGGATTTTGATCTATTTGGTGTGCATGATGGTCCCCATAAGTCACTATAAATTGTGGAAAAAGGTTTTGATGCTTGGTATGGGGTTTTTAGAAATGAAGTACGATGATATTTAGCCTTTTCACATGAATCACAATGAAAGTCAGAGGCAATTTTATTATAAACGAGATATGGAAACATTTAAGACATGTAATTGAAATTTGGATGACCTAAACATTTGTGCCATAACTCCAAGTCACTAGTCCTAGGGAGAGACACTGTATTGCAAGAGTTAATCATATGACTATCACTTTTATCAAGGTAATAGAGACCATCAAGTTCTTTCACACTCCCAACCATCGTCCCCGTCAGCAGATCTTGAAAAAGGCAGTAAGTAGCAAAAAAGTTCTCCTGACATCGTTCATCATTAGCTAATTTTCTCACTGATAATAAATTACACTTCAACTTTGGGACATGTAATACAGAGTAAAGAGTAAGTACAGAAGAGATTTTGACAGAACCAATTCCAGTTACAATAGACTTAGAGCCATCAGCAATCCATACAGTCATTCCCTTGGTGATAGGAGTATAGGATGAAAAGAGAGCTTTGTTGTCAGTTATATGATCCGAGGCACCTGAATCAACAATCCAATAATTTCCTGTACATATCCTTTTATCAAAGCCAAGGCTTGAAAGAAAATACCTCTCCTGACTACTGTGGCAGTAGGCTATTTCATACTCTGTAGTGTGGCTAGCATTTCCATGATTTTGTCCAGCTGGTCACTTTGGGATGATTCCTTGGAAGCTTCAGCCATGTAACCTCACCCTTTTCCTTTATTCGGCTTCCAGTCAGTAGGTTTCTTACAATGATCACAGAATGGGCGGCCTTTAGAACCTTTTGATTCCACAGATCGAGCAATAAGTGTTGAGGCCTTAGGAGGTACAGAAGTAGCAGCGGAATTATTATTGTGATCTTCTTTAGCATCAACCCCACAATGATAAGTTTTATTTTTGAGGGCATCATACTCTTACCAAAGTACTGCTTTTTTAAGATAATAATCATCAAGTGACATGTGGTCTTGTTTCAGCTACCATAGCTTCTTCTTAACATCAAATATGCGGGACCTATTTCCCACAGGACTGTATGTCTCACGAAGGGCTTCCCAAATTTCTTAGGCTAAAGAAAGGTATATGAAGCTCTTCTTAATGGAGGATGACATTGTATTGATCAACTAAGAGGATACCAATGCATTCTCAGACTTCCATTTATGGAACTCTTTGATTTCCGATGTTAGGGGCCTTTTAGCTTCACCAGTTATATATTTAAGTTTATCCCGTCCATTAAGGGCAAGAATTATGGATTGAGACCATTCCGGATAATTGTCACTAGTAAGTTTCTTTAAGACAAGAAGAATAGTGGATATGTCATTAGAACTAGATCATGGCACAGAGGAAGAAGCATTAGAAATTGTAGACATACTGATGGAGTTAAATAGAGCAATCAAACTAGCTCAAAAAGACAGGTTGGTTCTTCAAATTTTAAAAATACTAGTTCAGTCCTTCAAATTTGCAAAAATGACACACTGATCCACTAAATTTTGAAAATGACAGATTGGTCCTCTGAATATTCAAAATGACATATTAGCCCTCTAAAAATTGAAAATGACAGAATAGTCCTCGGTTAATTAAATAGCTGAGCTATACCCGAATAGACGAAATCTGGCTGGGACCGAGAGTCGACGAGAACGTGCAATGTGAAGAGTCAATGAGAACATGCAATGTGGAATTGGGAGATTGAGTGAGACTCAGAGTACCGAGATCGAGGTTGAAAGCACCAGAGATGGAGAACAGGAACGTTGGAGATGTTGACGTGAGAGTGGGTCGACGGCGGTTAGTGAAGGCTGAGACCGAGACTGAGACACACACCGCTGGACGACATTGAAAAGCGGAGGATCACGAAGGACGCCGATACCGGTTCTGACTGAGACAAAGAACTCATAAGGCACTGGAGCTGGTTCTTACATAAATAGATTGCGCTGATATTGGTCCTGACAGACAGAGGACGTAAAGGACGTGCTGAAGGAACCGGGTATAAGTTTTAGTTCCTAATTTGTCTCAACTATTCTCTCCTACTTCTCTGATACCATGAAGAGAATAATTGGACTTAATCGATGTTTATTCACACTGGTAGGTTACATATATATACACATATTACATAATCAAGTATTAATTGGTCCTGATATCACACCGTACAAATAAGGAAATAATCATAATTAGTTATCCTAATCATTCCCTATAATTTTGGATCTAAACTTGCTCCTTAAATTTCTGATCTTACTCCTTAAGTTTTGGGATTATACAGTAGTCAATACTCAATTGAGTACTTATATGATAGTGCTCAATTCTTCTTTTGCCTCAGCCTACTCTAGAGTAGAACCTGTGTCTTGTTACTAGTGTCTTTTACATCTTTATTAGCCTTTCATTGTGTAGAATTTTTTAGTTTTCCAAAATAATTCTTTAAAAGTGATAGTATCTGAATATTTTTTTCATTCTTTTCATAATTTTTTTAAATAGAAGTTGCATACCGTTATACTGTAACTATAAGATGTGGTTAATATAAATTTTAGGGAAACATTGTTGACCTGATGGCAAATCCCGAAACACTTATTCCATCTGATGCAACTGGTCACAGAACGAGTATGATGAACCTTTTTTTGTTGCTAGTCCTTTATCAAGGGACCTTGATTCTTCCTGCCTAGCATCATCCAGCAGTGGGATTGGAAGTTCTTCTGAAGAAGCTTCAAACTTGAGTACATTCGATAAAAGAAGCATATCAAAAGAGATTGCTTATTTAGGCAAAGAATCTTATGTGAGCAATCCCACTACAAGTGAAGAGCCCATCGAATGGTTTCAGATGTCCCCCTAATGTGGAAAATTTCACAGCACAGGACGTTTGTGGTAGACCAAATCATCCCAACATTCATGTAAGATCTCCTTCTTGGACTAAAGGGATCAGCTCCCCTACAGTACGTAGAATGAAAGTGAAAGATGATTCATAATATATGATTGATGCTGCAAAGGGGAATCCTCAATTAGCTCAAAAACTTCATGATGTTTTACTTAAAAGTGGTGTTGCCCCTCCTCCAATCTTATTTTCTAAAACTTATCATCAGTAGTTGTGTGCTCCAATAGTTGAGACTAACTCCAATAATAAGGAAAATGAATATGAATATGAGAGTGGGAAAAAGGAAACTTAGGTTGATTCCCATGAAGTCCTGCTCAATTCTTACCACCTTTGCCTCTTAAAAGATCTCATCTTAAAGCAATTTCTAACAGTCAGCTTGACCATTCTAAGTTTATAAAAATTTTAGGGATCAACCTTCTTTTAGATCCTAGGGAAGCAGTTGGATAGCACTTGCAATCACATTCAAAAGCAACTCCTGTAAGATATGGGAAAAATGTATCAGCAGCTGTTGTAGCTGCGGCAGCCGTTATTGCCGCGGTAGCCGTTATTGCCTCACTAGTAGTAGTTGCTATGGCAAAGTCAAGTACTGACTCAAATGTTGAGCTTCCTATTGCAGCAACTGCTACTGCTGCAGCAGGATCCATTACGGCTGTTAGTAAACAATATGACCAGGGAAGTCGAACAGAAGGGTAGTGATCATAGGGAACATTATGTTTTAGGAGCAAACTTAAAAGGTGAGAAAATATCCGACAAATCAATAAGTAATGATAGCGCAAATTCTGATTCTGCACTAGATGATGTTGCTGAGTATGAAATTCCATAGGAGCATATCAACCAGGTGAATGTATTGGGCTTGTTATGAATTGTACAATATTCTATAAGACTCAATCACATTCTTGTTTTAGATGGTGCTATAATGTATAGCAATAGATGTTTGTGTCTGGTTTTAGATATCAAGGCTTAATTTCACTTGTCTGGCATATGCTTGGCCTTTAAGATCATATGGGGAAGTGTACCAGGGTGGATGGCATGGAAATGTGACGTTTTTTTTTTCTCTTGACTTTAACATATTGTATTATTTGTAATCTTTTCATAAGTGCATATATATTTCATCTTTATTTACCTCTTTCTTACTTTTTTTTTTCATTTTCCCTACTCTGGACTTTCAAGACCTAACTTCTCACTTAAGCAATTTCTCCTTTGTTTTTTTTATAACAAGTTTCACCTTTGTATATGCAATAAAGGCAGAAAAATAGAAATATACTTTTATAATTAATTGAATGTTTCCCAAAATAATCATTCATATTTTTTGTCTTTCATGAGTAATTTTCACTTTTGATGTAGGTGTTATAAAATATAAGTATTTACTATAGTTGACACGCTTTGTTCTTTGGAAGTAGTTGTAAAGAGATTTTTGGCTCAAGACATCTTTGGTGAATCTCTTGAGGAATTCATAAGTGAGGTAAAAGAATCTCCACTCCATTGGTTTTAAACTCATATTGTACTTCCACTTGATTTATGGTTTATGTATACTTCAAATGTTAGATGTAATAACCCAACTTATGATTAATGGCTAATTATGATCCTGATAATGTAATTACTATTGAACCTAATGTAAATGTGTTTTAAACAATACCTAACCCCTATGTTTATGATTGACCATGATATGGTAAAGGTTATGATAATCAGGGGCCAAATTGGAAATTTACTTACCGATTGGTCAGTTACCGAAGAAGAAACTTATTGGTAACTTGAAGATCAATGGTTGTGAATAATGGCCAAAGGAATCAATAGCTAGGATTTAAGGATCTATGGGGTGGAATCCTAAACAAGTGGATGCATGAGAAATCATAGAGGGTGAGTAAGATTTGGCCAAATGTTATCATGAGAGCCATTAGATTGGTCAAAAGATTCAAACTCTCTTCTCTTTCCTTCCAAGTCGGTTATGAAGGCATGAGAAAGGGAAAAAAATATGAAATCATCATCTTTCATCTTCTCTCACCTGCCTCTATTTTCTTTTGGTGTCAAGGAAGAAAGAGAAAGTGAACACTTAGAGTTTAGGTAAGAAATGATTCCTAAATACTCAAATGTTCTTTATTAAAGTTGTTCATGAGGTTGAGAGCTTCTTTGCTATGTTTTTCAGAATGGTGAAAGGTGGTGTTTTGGTAGTTGAGCAACTTTGAAAGTTGGAGAATCAGAGATTTGAACTTGGCAAGTTGAAGAGGTAAGAATTTGATGCATTTTGGTGTATTCATTTTGATTTTTGGCTAAGTTATGTAAATTATGGAACTTTTGCCTTGAATATGGTGTTAAGGGGAATATAGGAATTGGATAGAGTCTTGTGTTTGGTTTGGTAGCCTATTGTGTCCTTGAGTCATTGGGATTGATTTGGGAATAGGAAGTGGAAGTTTTGATGATTGAGTATTTGGGTGTAATATAGACCCAAGAGCAAAATTGTTGTTGGGATGTGATTTTGGGTATTTTGAATTCATCAATAGGTTCCTTATGGAATTTTCTGTGGGAATGAGCTTTGGTAGAAGTTTTGGACTTATTGGGATCAGTTTTGGTCAGTTTAGAAAACCTTATTAGTTACTGCGATTTTGGTTTTTGATAAACATCACTCGAGTAAGGGAAGGTCTCACTCGAGTGCAGCAACAAACTTCTCGTTTCCTTTAGCGTATTAGTGGTGTTTCTGGGGTGGAATGCACAAGTGCACTCCCTGACTTGCGAGTGATATATGATTTCACTCGAGTGAAACATGGCTCACTCAAGTGCAAGGGTGTCTGGAGATATAAGACCGAGTCTCGAGTTGTCACTCGCAAGCTATTATCCAAGAGTGTGTCCTAGTACTCGGCAGTGCTTGACCCTCACTCGAGTGCAAATGGCTGTGCTCGAATGAGCTATCTCCTCTACTGGTTGTCTGTGTTGTCAGGCAAACACTTCCTGAGTTGCACTTTTGGGCACTCGAGTGCAGTGAGCACTTTCTGTCCGTGGATATTGCTCTCTGCCAAACACTCGTGAGTGAGAACCCTTCTCACTCGAGTACAAGTGCTACATCACTTGAGTGAGGTCATCGTCACTCAAGTGTGTCGAGCAAAACTTAGTGTTTTACTTCCAAAGAGGGATCTTCAGGTTAGTTTCCCCAACCCTTTAGGTATTTGTTTAAGTCTCTAATAGTCACCTAAAGAGTTTAAATGATAACCAACTTAAACCACTATGGAATTAAGAACTTGGAAAAGAGATTGATGGGTTGTTCCTGACTTGGTTTATAGGACTTGATATTTGTAGCACAAGTAAGCCCACTGTGCCAAGGAACGTCAGAAAAGAACAAGGTAGTGACTTTTCCCTTATGCTATGTGTAAATGTATTGTATGTGTGTGTATCATTGATATTTGATGATATCTGATGCTGCTATCCATATAGCTGGTGATAGCTGTCATTATCCAGCGTGAGCTGGCGTTATACAGTGGAAGCTGTCGTTATCCAGTATAAGTTGGCGTTATACAGTGAAAACTGTCATTATCCAGCGTGAGCTGGCTTTATACAACGAAAGCTGTCGTGATTTTGTATACAACAGTGAGTGATGTCGTTGTGATGCTGTTGAAGTTGTTTAATGGTTGCTTACATGCTTTATGTTTATGTGTTGTATGAGTGAATTGTTACTACTGGGATTCTTTTAATTCTTATTCTTTCTATTTGACTAACCTTTCAGACAGGGCAAGTGGCTCCAAGGAAAGGCGAATAACCAAGAGCGGAGAGGACTTCCCGGAAATATTTAATTTTGGGCTGTTGGTTATCGATTTTTGGGAACATGATTACTGTATATATTGGGATGTAAATATTTTTTTGGACATGTAATCCCCTTATTGGGAAACTATATTCCCATTATATATACATGTAACCCGGGAGACAAGTGGCCGGGATTTTAGTTTTGCATTCTGATATGTATGAATGTGATCGAACTACGCAGGTGATTATATTCGAGTGTGAATGTAAGACCAGATTAATTACATTTTTGAACTGTTTTTATAAATATCTTATCCCGAAGATGGGAAATTGTAAATGATATTTTGTTATTATTGGTCTCTATTTCACTTTAAATTCATAATCCAGATATAATTACAATGAGGGGGTTACATTTTGGTATCAAAGCTGGAGTTCCTGGCAAGGGTAGAATTGCTAGGATAGTTCCCCTAGGCTGGCCTTAGGGATAAGATGGATTGTGCATGATTGTGGTGTATACACATGTTTGTTCTGTTGATATGGATATTTTGTGAAATTGTGGACATATGTGTATACATTAACTGTTATTTCTAATGGGGTGAGCTATTTATAGAATGAAGAGGACAAGAAGATGCCCCAATACTCAGGGTGTAGACCCGGAGGTGGAAAGGAGTAATAAAAATCCACCAGACCCAATGCTGGAAATGATAGGTCTAATTTGCAATCAACGGGATATGATAGCTGAGCTGAGAAAAGATCGAGCAAAGAACAATGAGAATCGAGTTCAATCGACTCGGGAGGAAACCCAAGAAGAGACCTAAGAGGAGACTTAAGAAGAGACTGCTGAAGGGTCTAACAGATCACACCGATCCCCACCTCATATTGCCCCGAATCAAGAGTCACATGGGGTTCTAGTCAGAGAGGTGCGAGATATATAGTACTGGGTTTCCAAATTCTGCAAGCACTTGCCTCCTATGTTTAAAGGCATATTTGACCCTCAAGCGGCTGAAGATTGGATGAACCGCCTTGAGAAGATCTTTAAGGTTCTAGAGTGCCCCTCTGACATCAAAGCTCGATTAGTTGTGTATAAACTAGAGGGAGATGCAGATCGCTAGTGGTGTAATATCACTCTATCTTTGCGAAGCAAGAATATACCACTGACTTGGGAGGTATTCTAGCAACAATTTAATGAAAAATATTATCCTAAGTCCGTGCGACTCGAGAAAGAGACAGAATTCCTCAACATCAAGCAAGGGGACTCGAAGACCTTCGATGAGTATCTATCATGTTTCATCCGTCTATCTCGTTATTCCTCATATTTGTGGAAAATGGATGATGAAGAGTTGAGTTCAGACATACTCATCTGGGGTCTAAGGCGTGATATACGGAAGAGACTAGCTACCCACCAGTTCACATAATTCAACAAAGCAGTGGAAGAATGCCGCATTACAGAGAGTAACATGAGGGAATTATACCCAGCTAAGGGTACCGGTGGCCATGGTAAACAAGGCAAGGGAAGCACTTCATAGAAGCGGAAGGGCCAGGGATCAACTTTATTCAGGGGTGGTAATAAAAAGCCCTATCAACCTGAGAATCATGATAAACCGAGACCTCCAGCCGGAATAACCTGCCCTCAGTGTAGGAGATATCATCCTGGCACGACCTACACAGGGGCAGTGATTTGCTATAACTGCAAGCAGACGGGCTACATTTCTACTGCATGCCCACAATTACAGCCGAAGCAGAGACCGATAACTCAGGGTCGAGTATTTGCTATGACTCATGAAAATGCTTGGAAATCCCCTGAGTTGATACAAGGTACTATCATTCTCAATGGTAACTCATTACAAGCGTTATTTGATTCAGGTGCGAGTCATTCATTTATTATGTATGATTGTGTGAAACGCTTAGGATTGCATGTGCATAAGCTGCCATTCGATTTGGTTGTGTCAACACTAATGGGTGTTAGGGATGTGACTTCTGAAGCCTGTTTGAATTGGGTTATAACTATGGAAGGGTTTGAGTCCACTGTAGATTTGATTTGCTTACCGCTCTACCAGTTGGAAGTCATTCTAATTTTTGATTGGTTAACGGTAAATAATGTACTGCTCGATTGTGGAAATAAGAGGATTGTGTATATTACGCCTCAGAGTGTTGAAAATGTGAATGCTAGCCTGAACTTTATTTCAATAACTAAAGCTAAGAAATACTTGCAAAAAGGTTGCCAAGGGTATATGGTGTTCTTCTCTATGCAAGGGGAAACCAGTAAAACTTTGAGTAGTATACCCTTGGTATATGAATTCCCAGAGGTATTTCTGGATAATCTTAGTGGATTGCCTCTGGAAAGAGAAGTTTCATTTCTGATTGAAATTGTGCCTGGAGCTGGTTCGATATCTAAAGCCCCATATCGTATGGCCCCAAATGAAATGGCTGAGTTAAAGAAGAAAATTGAAGACTTGCTTGAGAAAGGGTTCATTAGACCCAGTGTATCACCTTGGGGAGCTCCAATTTTATTTGTGAAAAAGAAATATGGAAGCCTACGTATGTGTATTGATTATAGAGAACTGAATAAGATTACCATCAAGAACAAGTACCCTCTCCCGAGAATCGATGATCTCTTAGATCAATTATCTTGTGCATATGTGTTTTCGAAGATTGATCTAAGGTCGGGGTATCATCAACTACGAGTGAAAGTAGAAGATATTTCGAAGATTGCTTTCCAAACTAGGTATGGCCATTATGAGTTCTTGGTGATGCCGTTTGGGCTAACCAATGCACCTACGATTTTCATGGATTACATGAACTGTATCTTTTGACATTATTTGGATTAGTTTGTTGTTGTGTTTATTGATGACAATCTAATATACTCTAAGAGTCGAGAAGAGCATGAGCTTTATTTGAGGATTGTGCTGAATACGTTGGGTAAGAAACAACTCTATGTCATATTGAGTAAGTGAGAGTTTTGGCTGTCAGAAGTGAAATTCTTAGGCCATGTGATCTCGCAAGAAGGGGTCTCTGTGGATCTCAGTAAAGTAGAAGCAATACTGGACTAGAAGAGGCCAGAAATTATTGCAGAGGTAAGCAGTTTTCTGGGTCTTGCTGGTTACTAACGGAGATTCATTCAGAATTTCTCCCGTATTGCCTTGCCAATGACCAAGCTCACAAGATACAATTAGCCTTTTATGTGGGATGAGAAATGTGAAAAATGCTTTATGGAGCTGAAGGAGAGGTTGACTACGGCACCTGTGTTGATTATACCTGATCCCAGCCTGACTTATGTTGTGTACAGTGATGCTAGTAGGTAAGGATTAGGGTGTATCCTTATTCAGCAGGGACGTGTGGTGGCCTATGCCTCTTGATAGCTCAAACCTCATGAAATGAATTATCCTACCCATGATCTAAAACTTGTGGCCATTGTGTTTGCTTTGAAAATTTGGAGGCATTATTTGTATGGTGTGACGGTAGAACTGTACTGCGACCACAAAAGTCTCAAGTACTTGTATGATAAGAGAGAATTGAATATGAGACAACGATGCTGGATGGAGTTGCTTAAGGACTACAACCTGGAGATCAAATATCATCCGGGTAAGGCAAATGTAGTCGTTGATGCTCTTAGTCAAAATATGGTGCTTGTGGCAGCTATGATGATGCAAGAAGGGAAATTGATTGAAAACTTTCATGATTTGAATTTGTCAAGTCAGATTGTCTGTGCCAACTATACCATTTGCCAAAAGGGAATTGATTTGAGCACTGAGATTGAAGAAGCTCAAAGGCAGAATGGTTGGATACAGCGAATCAAACTAAAATTGAACGGGGAGAAGCTCAAGGCTATGATTTGTCACTTAGTGGACTAGTTCGCTATCAGAAGAGAATTTATGTTCCACTTAAGGTGAACCTGAGGCAAAAGATACTAGATGAAGCACATAAAAGCCGATATACCCTTTATCCTAGTATGAATAAAATGTACCATAACTTGAAATCTGTGTATTGGTGGCTAGGAATGAAGAGTGATATGACGAAGTATGTAGCACGGTGTCTTACTTGCCAGAGGGTAAAGATAGAACACCAGAGGCCGCCCAGTTTACTACAAAGCCCTGAAATTCCGGAATGGAAATGGGAAAGTGTGACCATAGATCTTGCTGTGGGATTGCCCAGGGTCAAGAATTATGATGTTATTTGAGTAATTGTGGATCGATTAACAAAGTCAGCACACTTCCTACCGATCAATGCTGGTTAGTCTCTAGACAAGCTAGCAGAGATTTATATCCGAGAGATTATAAAGCTCCATGGCATACCGAAGAATATCAGTTCCAATCAAGATCCCCGATTCACTTCTAGATTTTGGAGGGCATTGTATGAAGCCCTAGGAACTCAATTGAGATTCAGCACGACATATCATCCTCAAATGGATGAACAGTCAAAGAGGATAATTCAAACACTGGAAGATATGTTGCGAGCTTGTGTCCTCAACTTCAAAGGGAATTGGGATCGCTTCCTTCTACTTGCTGAATTCGCCTACAACAACAGCTATCATGCGAGCATTCAGATGGCATAGTATGAAGCGTTGTATGGGAGTAAGTGCCAATCACCCTTATGTTGGAATGAATTAGCTGAGAGGAAGCTATATGGGCCAGAGCTGATTGACTAAACCTTAGCGTAGATTCAAATTATTCGTAACAAGCTCCTTGCAGCGCAGAGTCGATAGAAAAGCTACGCTGACAAGAGGAGAAGGCCTCTAAAATTTGAGGTTGGTGATCACGTGTTTCTGAGAGTATCTTCGGTTATGGGCATTAGGCGAGCTATTAAGAGGAAGAAGCTGAGCCCAAGGTATATAGGTCCTTTTAAGATCCTTGAGAGGATTGGGCTTATTGCATACCGAGTAGCCCTACCCCCGAGCTTAAGCAGACTCCATGATGCGTTTCATGTTTCCCAATTGAAGAAGTACCAACCGGATCCATCTCACTTCATTAAGTATAAGGAAGTGGAATTCCAAGACAATTTCGTATATGCAGTGGAGCCAAAATAGATTATTGATCACGAAGAACGATGACTCAAACACTGAAGCATTCCGTATGTGAGGGTGATCTGGAAGGGAATGACCCAGAGAGAAGCAACTTGGGAAGCGGAAGAGGATATGCGAAGATGATAGCCGGAGTTTATGGCTCGAGTTGTGTGACTGAATTTTGAGGACGAAATTTATTTTGCGGGGGAGAATTGTAATTACCCAACTTATGATTAAGGGCTAATTATGATCCTGATAATGTAATTACCGTTGAACCTAATGTAAATGTGTTTTAAACAATGCCTAAGCTCTATGTTTATGATTGACCATGATATGGTAAAGGTTATGATAATCAGGGGCCAAATTGGAAATTTACTTACCGATTGGTCAGTTACCGAAGAAGAAACTTATTGGTAACTTGAAGATCAATGGTTGTGATTAATGGTCAAAGGAATCAATGGCTAGGATTTAAGGATCCATGGGGTGGAATCCTAAACAAGTGGATGCATGAGAAATCATAGAGGGTGAGTAAGATTTGGCCAAGTGTCATCATAAGAGCCATTGGATTGGTCAAAAGATTCAAACTCTCTTCTCTCTCCCTCCAAGTCGATTATGAAGGCATGAGAAAGGGAAAAAATCTAAAATCATCATCTTTATCAATTGCTACGATTCTAGCTTCTGATGAACATCACTCGAGTGAGAGAAGGTCTCACTCGAGTGCAGCAGCAAACTTCTCGTTTCCTTCAGCGTATCAGTGGTGTTTCTAGGGTGGAATGCATTAGTGCACTCCCTGACTTGCGAGTGATATATGATTTCACTCGAGTGAAACATGGCTCACTCGAGTGCAAGGGTGTCTAGAGCTATAAGACCGAGTCTCGAGTTGTCACTCGCAAGCTATTATCCAAGAGTGTGTCCTAGCACTCGCAAGTGCTAGACCCTCACTCAAGTGCAAATGGCTGTTCTCGAGTGAGCTTTCTCCTATATTGGTTGTTTGTACTCTTGGGCAAACACTTCCTGAGTTGCACTTTTGGGTACTTGAGTACAGTGAGCACTTTCTGTCCGTGGATATTGCTCTCTTCCAAACACTCATGAGTAAGAACCCTTCTCACTCGAGCGCAAGTGCTACATCACTCGAGTGAGGTCATCTTCACTCGAGTGCGTCGGCCAAAACTCAGTGTTTTGCTTCCAAAGAGGGATCTTTGGGGTAGTTTCTCCCAACCCTTTAGGTATTTGTTTAGGTCTCTAATAGTCACCTAAAGAGTTTAAATGATAACCAACTTAAAGCACTATAGAATTAAGGACTTGGAAAAGAGATTGATGGGTTGTTCCTGACTTGGTTTATATGACTTGATATTTGCCGCACAAGTGAGCCCACTGTGCCAAGGAACGTCAGAAAAGAACAAGATAGTGACTTTTCCCTTATGCTATGTGTAAATGTATTGTATATGTGTGTATCATTGATATGTGATGATATTTGATGCTGCTGCCTATATAGCTGGTGATAGCTATCGTTATCCAGCGTGAGTGTACATCCTATAGTGGAGGCTATCGTTATCCAGCATAAGCTAGCGTTATACAGTGAAAACTGTCATTATCCATCGTGAGCTGGCGTTATATAGCGAAAGCTATCATGATTTTGTATACAGCCGTGAGTGGTGTCGTTGTGATGCTGTTTAAATTGTTTTAATGGTTGCTTACATGCTTTTTGTTTATGTGTTGTATGAGTGAATTGTTACTACTAGGATTCTTTTAATTCTTATTCTTTCCATTTGACTAACCTTTCAGACAAGGCAAATGGCTCCAAGGAAAGGCGAATAACCAAGAGCGGATAGGACTTCCCAGAAATATTTAATTTTGTGTTGTTGGTTATCGATTTTTGGGAATATGATTACTGTATATATTGGGATGTAAATATTGTTTTGGACATGTAATCCCTTGATTGGGAAACTATATACCCATTATATGTACATGTAACCCGGGAGTGGCCGAGATTTTAGTTTTGCACTCTGATATGTATGAATGTGATCAAACTACGCAAGTGATTATATTCAAGCGTGAATGTGAGATCAGATTAATTACATTTTTGAACTGTTTTTATAAACATCCTATCCCGAAGATGGGAAATTATAAATGATATTTTATTATTATTGGTCTCTATTTCACTTTAAATTCATAATCTGGATACAATTACGACGAGGGGGTTATGTTAGATATAGGATCTTAAAGTTATCTATGGTGCTTATCTTCTCAGCTGCTTCCTGTGATGTTATATGTATGCTCTATAATCACAAATCTTATAAAAGTAATCTTTTGCATAATTTTAGTCATTTTAGTCTACTCTTTTCTTACTATATTCTAAATTGCAATAGGTCCGAATAATGAAAAGTTTCAAGCATCCAAATGTTATTCTCTTCATGGGAGTTGTAACTAAACCTCCAAATCTTTCAATTGTTATAGAATTTCTTCCCAGGTAATTTGGAGTCTTTATTCCTTGAAGTTAATAAGATATATATCTGTCTCCTATATGTTTATTCTTTTTGAAAGTAATAAGTGTACATCCTATATGTATGATCTTTTCAAGTGCTTCAAGTGTACATCCTATTTGGCGTTATACTAAAAATGTATGTTGTTTCAAGTGTTTTGCAAATGACTTTTCTGTGGGCATTATTGAGCATCCAAATACTGATACATAGATAATCTTTTCAAAGGAAGTTTGTATAGATTAAGCCACCGGCCTAACAATCAATTAGATGAGCAAAGACAACTGAGGATGGCCATAGATACTGTAGGGTTATGTTAACTTTCTATGAAGCTTCATTCAGCTTATGCACGCTTTATTTAGTCAACGACTCTCATTAGACGTAACTTGTGTCTTCTGAATATTCAGGCATGAGGAATGAACTTGTGGTAATTATATTATTTTATGTAAATAATATTATTATAAATTAGATATTATAGGATTAACTTATTATCCTAGGTAGTTGAGATTGGATTCCCTTATATTTAAAATTCAAATTCTCCTATCTGATCCTAGAATATCTCATATTTGTTCTCAGGAATTATATAAAGTACAAGCAAGTGGGATATGTTGACAAATGAATGTATCGGACTCTATAATTAAGTCCTTTTGAGCTATATGGTATCAGAGCACAGTAGCAACGAGTCTGACCACAGCAGCAGTGAGATAAACTCACTAGAAACCTCCACAACGATGGGTAGTCCCATGACAGTCCCTCCCCCATCAGTTTTTAAAATCCGGTGATCCCTCTACAATTATCCCTGTACCTACAACAATCTAGTCTCAGAAAAATTAAACCTACATAACTATCATGACTGGGCTCGGTACGGTACTACTCATTATCAGAGGATGAGGAAAATGCAAATTCCTTACTAGAGAAGCCAATAGCCGTCAGACCTGAACTCCCCTATCATGCTTCAGTGGGAAACTGATAGTTCTTTAGTTGTTCTTGGCTTATCAATGCCATGTCACCTCAAATTAAAAGAAGTTTCATGTATCTTCCTACTACCAAGGAGATTTGGGAGGCCGTCCGAGACTTTTATGTTGATAAAAAGGATTTATCTCACTTATTTAATCTCTAACGCAGCATATGGAAATCATCTCAAGGCTTGCGGTATGTTGTTGAATTCTGGTTTAAGCTTGTAGCCTTTTGGCAAGAGGAGGATCTGTTAGCGGACAATGGATGGACATTAGCCCTAGATGCTGCTCGACACCAATGCAATGTCAACACTGATCATGTTATGGTATTTCTCACTAGCATTAACCCAGAGTTTGATGATGCCAGAGCTCGAATATTGAGTCACTCTTCTCTTCCACCACTTTGCCCTAAGATACTCCATGAGGAATCCCTCTGGCATACCATGCTTCTTAAGGCCCTATCTCCAAGTTCTGAAGCACCAGGTCTAGTAAGTAAGCAAGTCTACTCAAGTTCTACTACTAATAAACCTCACCCTTCATGTGATCATTGTAGAAAGGTTAGACATACCATGGAAAAATGCTGGGAAATCCATGGCAAACCAGCAGATTGGAAACCTCAAAGAAATAAACCTCCTCATGCTCACCAAATATACTACATGTTCCTAACTTGGTCTGTAACCTTCTTTCAATCAGCAAGTTGACTAAACAAGCAAACTGTTCTACTTACTTTTTTGCCACTTATTGTGTATTTCAGGATCTCTCCTTGGGGAAGACGATTGGCACAGCTAAGTTGTATGGTGGCCTCTACTATCTTGATGATTCTTCTGCGAGTGCCTTGTCCTCACAAATAAAGACCTTTATCCCCTCTATTCTTGATAATGATTTAGTGTTATGGCACAAAAGGATGGGTCATCCTAGCTTTCCGTATTTGCAAAAAAAATTCCTCTATGTTCATCCAATGAAGTTGTCAATTTTCATTATGATACTTGTGAGCTAGCAAAACACCATCGTGTTACCTTCCCACCAACTACGTATAACTCCACTCGTCTTTTCTCCGTCATCCATAGTGATGTATAGGCCCATCTAGAATTCGTACTCGCACATGTTCAAAATACTTTGTCACTTTCATTGATGATCACTCTAGAATGTGTTGGGTGTACCTATTAAAAGAAAAATATAATGTTTTCAATATCTTTGTTGAATTCTTTCACTATATTAAAACTCAATTCAATTATACCATTTAGGTCTTGTACTCTAACAATGGAACTGAATATTTCGATCACTCTTTCAGCCATTTTCTAAAATCTCATGGAATTATTCACAAAAACAGTTGTTCTAACACTCCTCAGCAAAATAGAATTACAAAATGTAAAAATCGCCATCTTCTTGACATTGTTCATGCTCTTATGCACACTTGCAATGTTCCTAAATACTTCTGGAGTGATGCAATCCTCACCGCCACTCACCTCATCAATAGAATGCCTACCCGTGTCCTTTCCTACACCTCCCCCTTGATAAATTGCGCAAAAACTCATGTGACCATTCACCTAGATTACACCCTCCCTTTCCGTGTCTTTGGTTGCATAGTTTTTGTCCATCTCCATCACCCTCCTTCAAAATTTGACCCCTATTCTATCAAATATGTCTTCCTTGTCTATTCTAACCATTAAAAAGGTTACAAGTGTTATGATATAGTTTCTAAACACATTTTTATCAGCTGAGATGTCACATTTGTTGAAACACAACCCTGTTATTCCCATTTTTCCATTCAGGGGGAGAATTGGAGTGAATCTCAGCCTATTCATACCATACCTGAACCTATACCACCTTCTTATCATGTGATCATACCTATTAGTTCTTCTAATTCCAACTCACCCACAATCCCATCACAAACAGAGGGAGACAAATATGAAAAACAATATGACAAGGTTTACTCAAGGAAGAACAAAAACATTGTTCTTACAAATATCGTAATCTCTCATGAAAAACATTGTTCTTGCACATACATCCTATTCAAAAACACGCCATATGGTAATCTCTCACAGAAATATTGTCATTTTGTTACTAATCTTGACCAGATTTAGATTCCTATAAATGTGAATGAGGCATTAGAAATTCTTGAGTGGAAAAATGTTGTTTTGGATGAAATGAATGCTCTTGAAAAGAATCGTACTTGGGACATTACAGAAATGCCCAAAGGAAAAAAGGAAGTAGGGTACAAGTAGGTATTTATCCTTAAGTACAATCCTGATGGTACTCTAAACAAGTACAGAGCCAGGCTAGTTGCCAAGGGCTTTACATAAACATACAGTTTGGACTACAACGAGACATTTGCCCCTGTAGCAAAGCTAGATACTATTAGAATCGGCTAACACCCAAGAGGGGGTAATTGGGTGTAAGATAAAAATTTAAGAACTTTGAAAATCTTTTCGTATCTTAGTAAAAGCAATAAGTATAAAGGTAGTGAATCATAAATCAATAGTTAGATTAAATAATATATGCTAGAAATATAAGAGCTTAGGGAAGAGAATATGCAAACTGTGATTTATCCTGGTTCAATCCAATCTGTGATGGCCTACGTCCAGTCTCCAGGCTCCTCTTGAGATTTTCAAATCCACTATCTTCTTGTTTAATATGGGCACAAGAAAAGCCTTTACAAAGCCACAAGTTTAGTCGGGTACTTGTGAAACCTTTCACAAATCTCTCACTGAAATACTCCCCCTTACGACAAGTCTTACGAGCAGAGCAATCCCGAAGAGCTTCCTCTCCTGCTTACCTGTGCAAGTCTTACGAGCAGCAACGTTCTCTCCTGCTTACACCTCTGTAAGTCTTACAAGTAGCAACGTTCTCTACTGCTTGCACCTTGTAAGTCTTACGAGAAGAATGTCTTACTGGCAATTCTCTCTACAGCTTCCCCCGTAAGGAAATAAAACCTCTCAAGGTCCCTCTACCTTGAGATCAATACAGAAATACAGATGAAGATGTTCACAGACTCTCTCACATAGTGGATAAATTGATCACTGAAGTATAATAAAAATAATCACTCTCTCAATGATAAGTAATATAGAAACTGCAGAACAGAGAGTGTTTGGATCGAAGTGTATGGCTCATGATATTCGCATGTTGGCGTTGTTGATCTATTCTCTGTTACACATCGACTTTGAATGCTCTCTTATTTATAGTTGATGAAGATGAAGACCGTTGTGAGTATTCATCTGTTGGAGTCCCATTACTTCATTTTGACCATTGAGGGCATTTGAAAAACTAGCTACTACGAGATTTTTGTTGCAGAGCAGAGCATCCCATTGAGGAGCGGGATGTTTCATTATGATTTGTACATCATGTTGTAGAGCGTTTGTGTTTCAGACATTCGTTCAAGGTGGGTCAATTTTTTGTCGTGGTAGGTAGCCGATACTCGGTGTGTAATGATGTTGCCCGCCATAATTGACTCTTTCATTTGAATATGTAATCTCAACATTAAATTTTCTGTTTCATACTATAAAATACTTAATCACTAATATGTTGAAGTATTAGTCATGAGTATATTGGATCATTGGTCAAAAGCTTAATTTCTGGCTTTTGGGACTCATCACTTTGAGAGACAATATTTGTCATGAGTGACCTCCGTACTTTAAGATCCAATCTGAATGTTTAATCTCCTACTTCTCACTTGAAATATATGTTAGTTAATATTTAAGTATAATAACAAGTGAATATAAAATGAATAAATAACCTTTAACCGTATTCAGATTGTTTGCTACATCTCCGTAATGCATTTTGCTTCTGGCACTGTCACATTTTCAGGTTGAGTGTTAATCCTTGTTTGATCACCTGGAAAATGCTTAAACACTAATATGATAAACTGTTAGAATGATTAGAAGCAAGAAAAATGAGTTATACAATCATTCCTATGATTTTCAGAAGTTACGTAGCGTTGCTCTGTTTTTGCTGGAAGTGCATCTCGGTAGTGCACTTGCACTTTCTGCCAACACCTCAAGTGCAATTGGAAGTGCAGGTTGCCAACACTCGAGCACTCCGTTCCTCACTTGAGTGAGCTTCAAGCTTTCACGTTCTAGTTAACTCTCCAATAAACACTTTCAGTGCCATACTTACAAGACTCGAGTGTAAATCTGGACATCACTCGAGTGCAACATCTCTTACTCAAGTGTTGCTGAAATTCTTCCACTTTGCAGCCGCTTCTGAAACACACTCGCATGATATTTGCAAGAGTGAGATTTCTTACTCGCAAGTGTATTGAGATCTTACTCGAGTGTGAATGGCCTCACTCGAGTGCACATGTATATTGCACTATGGATTGGAGCTTCTGAGCAACACTCGCATGATATTTTCCAAGAGTGCGTTTTTGGACTCACGGGTGATGTGGGGCCATGACAGACTTGATTTGTCCATTTGACTCTAAATATGGAAAATGATGTATCAAAAGAAAGCTCTTGTCATATGCATCCAATGCAAAAAGAATCAGCTCCAAACTCCTTGTATTTTGCAAGTTATGATCGAAAGAGTGTCTATCGCACTAGACCGCACAAGCATCAACTTCCAGAAGGCATAACTCCTAGTATATAACTTCAAATTAGTCAAATTACCTATCCATAGAAATCTCTTTGAGTCTGGTTTCATATGGCACTAGTTTCGTCTCAATTCGATGTGTCGTTTGTGAGTTATGTCCAAAATACTAAACCTGTCTTGAAAAGTGATGGTGATTTCAGTGTCAACTTCCACGGATCATATATCCTTCATATGAGCTCCGTTTAATGTGATATTGGTGTACATCTTTTGTGTTGTGAGTCTTCTTTCATATGCCACCAGTTTCAAGTCAATCCGGCATGTGGTTTGAGAGATATAGACAAAATACCGGACCTCTATCAGGCAAAACGAAAAACAGAGCTAAACAGAGTAGCCCTGACACTCGAGCGTGTTCATCCTATGCTCGAGTGAAACAGCTCTAGCACTCGAGTGTTGACCCTGTGCTAGAGTGAAACTCCTTTAGAAGTACCATAACTCATATATAAGTCATCTTAGTTTCGTATTAACCTATTCCAATCATTATTTCATGATAGAAGCCTCCAGTATCATTATAGAAACTTCCAGTATCACTTCTAAGAGCTTGAATGTTGATATTCACATTAGATCTTACAATATCTTCATATTAATAATTCCATTTTTATCTATTAAAATTTGAAGTTCCGATCCATGCTTATTTTTTTCTTTATTATAATCTCATTTCATTGATTCCCTATTCAAAACCCGACAGTATTTTGATTATGCCGTAAATATGAAGTGAAGAATTATTAAAAGGAATTGATTAGTAGTGAATACTTCAAACAGCTTAGGGTGCAAAATTAAGAAAACACACTTTTACAGCACTTGCTATAAAACAAGCTGGATTAAATGATAATGCAGTATAATGGCAATATGAATTGACTTTGCTGGTTTTAATTTAGGATTTCTTGTTATGAACATGTTTAAGGATGGTCCATGAAGTATGCAAGTCCCACACCACAACCAAATCATGGAAGCCTTATAGGAAAATGCTCGTTGTTTTCTTCCCAAGTTTGCCAAGAGTACAGTTGTACACCTTTCAGTGCTCAAAGAATTTTCCATTTACATACCCCTCAAGTTGGTTTTGGACAACCACTCACTCTTTAACAGACATTAATGAATTCCATATATGTAGCCCCAATTAAACTGCATGAAACAAAATACTTCCATACTTGAAGAATCACAAATTGAGGAAGATGTTTGAAAGTGGGATTTTCCCCGTCAGATACAATAAGCATATGTCCTTTTTCGGATCTTTGAGAGATGAGGAATTTGAGGCAAATTGGCTAATTCTTATGCTCACTTTCCATATCCTTGTAGCCACAGCTAAATGGATTTTTCTATCTATATAACTCAACACCAAACCTCTTTTTCTAGGCTCTTCTCCTTTCTCTTTCTCTTCATCTTCATCTTTCTTCTTCTTCATCTAGGTTTGTTTATGTTCAGGGAAGAATGTCCAGAAGCAATAGCAGTGAGAGTAAGAGTTGTAACAGAGGCCATTGGAGACCAGCTGAAGATGAGAGACTGAAACAGATTGTGGCACGTACGGTCCCCAGAACTGGAATTTCATTGCAGAACATCTTGATGGTAGATCAGGTAATTAATAAATTAATGACATTATTTATAACTTTCTTTTAATCCCAAAAGATTTCTTTCATAAAGTTATGTTCTTTCAATTTGAAGAGGTGAATCATTTTCCAACTCCATCTTTCTTTTCTACAAAACTCACAACTAATATAAGAAATAGACCACCAACATAGAGTTGGTCTAGTAGTGTAAGACCACGCTAGATCCTTCTAGGCCGTGAGTTCAAGTCCTAAAAAAAGCACATGTGTTGGGAGGGGCAATTATGAACGCCGAACCGAATACCAAATGATAATATCAAAATATATATATATATATATATATATATATATATATATATATATATATATATATATATATATATATATATATATATATAAGAAATGGGCATTTGAATTAATTTTGGATCATTATTTCACAGGGAAAAGTTGTAGATTGAGGTGGTACAACCAACTAGACCCAAACATAGTGAAAAGGCCATTCACAGAGGAGGAGGAAGAAATGCTGTTAGCTCTTCACAAGGTAAAAGGAAACAAATGGGCTGCAATTTCAAGGTTCTTGCCTGGAAGAACTGATAATTCTGTCAAGAATCACTTCCATGTCCTTATGGCAAGAAGAAAGAGAGAACGTTTCACACTCTTTGGTGACAAAAGCATCAACCACAACACTAGTATTAACCATACTCATAGGCCTGCCTCAGGGATTAACAACTTCACCTTCCAAAACAACAGAAACTTGGGAATCTTCGATCTGAATCCTTGGAATACTCAAAGTGATACTTCGACCATCTCATCAGGGTTACTGAGTTTTGAAGCTTCTGGTAATGCTGCCAATAATAATAAGTCCCACATCGATCACTTTATTAATGCTTCAAGTCCTGCTGCTTCTTGTGCACTTGGAAGTTATAAAAGTTTTACAGCCCCAGGAATTCCCAGTATTGGTAAGGTCGTTCCTCTTCCTCAGAGGTTTCCAAAACCTTATATTGCCCAAAGAACAGAGGATTATTCCATCAAAGGCATGATGACAGACAAGATAACTCTGGAAGAACAAGTTGAAAAGCTTAAGGATGTTTCCTTTATAGACTTTCTTGGTGTGGGAAGTTGTTCTGCCAGCGACAGTTGACCTTTGACGCGTTTCCATATACTCCCTCCGGTCCTAATTATAATACAGAGTTGACTTTTTTGGAGAAATTAAGGAAGCCAATTAAATTACTTTAGAGTGTTTATATTTTTAGTATCTTTAGATTATATATTAGTTTATTAGTCAAATTAATTAGTTGGGAGAAAAAAATAAAAATATAAACACTCTAAAGTAATTTAATTGGCTTCCTTAATTTCTCCAAAAAAGTCAATTTTGTCTTATAATTAGAACCGGAGGTAGTACATAGTTATTTGCTACATTTATCTATTTCGAGAGGGAACTGCAATATAGTATATGAGAGAGTCTAGTTTCTGATTTCTAATGGTTCGTTTTCTGTTGTCTTTTCTAGGCGTGATCCTTAGCGAATAATCTTCATGTTTTCGATTAAGTTGTTAGTTTTATGTGTCCTTGGTTCTATTAATGATGCTGTAGGAGGGAACAGACTTCTGTACCTCATTCGACATTGCATTAGGATCCTTGTTTGTCAATTGTCATAATTACATGCATGTTGCAGAGAGAGTAAATCGATCAAGTATATGCTAAAATCTGCATTTTCCATGTTACTTTATTCTACCATAAAGGACGATTATTTGTATGCGTGGAAGGAACTTCAATGAAAGGGTTAAGCCCAAATTTGTTTTGAAAGTTTTTGCAGAGAAGCAATGTTACCCTGAAATTTTTTTTCGGTTTAATATTGTTCCGGAAGTGTTAGAATAGAGCAATGTTATCTCTTTCTATTAAAAAAGTTAACGGTCAACGTCAATTGTTAGTTTTTTAACTGTATGGAGCAACAATACTATGTTTTGAAACTTCTGAAGTAACATTAAGCTTGCAAAAATTTTCAGGGTAATATTACTCCTCAACGAAAATTTCTCGGATAAATTTGCAACTTATCCCCATAAAAATGGTCATATTATTTTTATTATTTTTTTTAATTTATAGCTCATGCACCAGCAAACGTGAACAGAAGAAAATTGGGCAAACAAAGAAAAATGAAAGAACATAATTTGCATTCTTATTTTATTACCCTCAAATTTCTTTCATCATTAATTTTTTGAGTTTTATTATTTTAAATTATTTTAATTTAAAGGGCTACATCATTGATATAATCATTTTAACATGTTTATAACAATCATGTAGTATCCAATAGTATTATATGAATCAATAAATTTAAATTTGAGTACTATTGGATACAAATTGAGATAACATTCTCAATGGGTGTGTTATTATTTTCATTAACATAGCTGGCTGCATATACATGGTATTATGAGCTTTTATAGAAGAACAAGACAACATAATTTTAGTTGATCTTAATTATAATATATTTGAAGTTGCCGAAAACAGTTTTTCCACGATAACATAAATTAATTTGAAAATAATAAAATAAATAAATAAATATAAAGGTCAATATAAAATGTACACATAATTATACTATTGATTTTTGAAATATATAAAAACCAAGATTTAAAGGGATAAAAATACCCATATGCTTTTTTCAAATGGGCACTAAACACCAAATGCTTTTGTTCGGAGCACAAATGCCTGTCAACATTTAAAAAGAGGCCTAAAATGTCAAGTCCGTCAGAGAAGCATACGTTGACCATTAACTTAAAGGATTTTGACCAAACAAGGTGAGGTGGACGGTGGGTGGGCAAGGGAAGGAAGGCATACGTGGCATTGAAGATATGAGATCAGTGTTAGGATACAAGGCACGTGACTTGAAAGGAATTAAAAAACTCAAGGAAGAAAAACAACACAACCCCTTTGGCACCTTCGACGGTTTAAACAAATTTAGGGCAAATCTTGAACAGAGAAGAGAGTGAGACGAAGCAACGAAAGAAAACTCAGAAAAGTGAGTCGAGGGTTTCGGAAAGTAGATCGATAAAGTGAGAGAGAGTGAAACTAGAGCAAATTGAGGAGGATAATCATAAAGAATATATAATATATGAGAAATTATGCAGACTCCCAAAAGAAATTATGCAGACCCTCAAAAACAGAGCACCCTTATCTATTACATCAAAAAAGCCACTGTAATTCTCTTCTCTCAATGGTGCGAAAATAGAGCACCCTCTCAAATACACAATAAACAACCAAATCCATGTCATTAACAATGTAAACATCACAATCTTCAACTTCATCTCTCCGTTTCTGACTTCACTATTCTGTCTCTCACACATGCGATTTGGTTTGCTCAGTTCACAGTGGATTGAATCCACCTCTTCACACAAACAAGCACCACCATTTTCTCTTCGGAGCTACTTATTCTCATCGTACAAATTTATCCTCATAATAACAACATAGTTACCTGATAATAGTTCCGGCAGCCATAAAACCTCCTCCCAGGGTTTCCTTCGAGCCAAGCCGTCTACCGTGGAGCTATGAACCCATGATGGCAGAACCTCCTCTGTCGTTCGTATGCGTCTTCACGGCTGGGTTGCCTAATCAAAGGACCCTTCTTCTGCATCTAGAACTTGACCCAGAGGACGACGCCATCACCGCTTCTGCCCTTCTCGTCTCGCTGCGACTTCGTCTTCTTCAATCAATCAGTTCAAAGGAGGAAGCTGTCGCCTTTAATGGAGGATGCTGACCCATTAAATCTTTCCACCTGCCACATCTTAATAGTCAAAAGGGGTGTTAACGTACACTTCAAAAATAAAGTGGGCCCCATGTCACTAAAATAACGGCCGTTATGCTTCTCTGACGGACTTGGCATTTTAGCCCTCTTTTTAAATGTTGATAGGCATTTGTGCTCCAACAAAAATTTTGGTGCTCAATGCCTATTTGAAAAAAACACATGAGTTATGGCAAAAAAGAAAAAAAGAAAAAAACACATGAGTATTTTTATAGGGAAAATCCCAGATAAATACCTTTTGAATTAACAAAACCCCCAAAAGTCTTTTATAACATGATAATGACAGAAAAGTGCTGAGGTACCTTTCAGGGATAATGAAGTGTTGTTTGAAAGACCAAAATGGCCCTTACCTCGTGCGACATTGTGCGTCAAGGTCAAGAGTGCGCCTTTCCATTTCTCACTGAACCATTCCATTCTCACTGAACCATTCCTTCATTCCTTCAGTTCACTCGTTCGACATTCAGTGCCGGAGCCGTAGGTGTCGTTGCCGTTCCCAAATCCGGAATTCTTGTGTGTGCCATTCTCTTGTGCTGCCGGTGACGCCGAGGTTCGTTCTCGTCGCCGTTCCCAAATCCGACATTCAATCGTTGGTTTAAGGTTTGTGTTCGATTTCTCCTCCTCGTCGTGCTTTTGTTCGATTTCGGTAAAGAGAAGGCTCTAAGTCTTGTCATTTCTCATAGAAACACTGGTGGAGCCCTAGATGCGCCGTCCCCAAATCAGAAATTCTTGTGTGCCCCATTCTCTAGTGCTGCCGGCGACGTCGAGGTGGGTGAGGGAATTTTCAGTGGTTGGTTTGTCCGATTAAGGTTTGTGTTCGATTTCTCCTCCTCGTCGTGCTTATGTTCGATTCCAAAATTCATCAATGTTCGATTGTCTTGTGCAAATGTTGGTGTGAGCGAAAAAGTATAACTTGGAAACCGAGGTTCGTTCTCGGCGTGATTCCAAAATGCTTGTGTTCGATTGTCTCGCCATTCTCTAGTGCTGAACATGGAATTTTCTTTTATGTGGGAGATCTATTAAGTGGATACGCTTGTGCTTGTATTCGTTGTTTTTTATAGTTGAGATAGGAAATTTGTTTAAGGTAGTTAGTTCTCCTAGAAGATTATGTAATTTCGTTGATAAGTTGTGGTATAGTGGGTGCTAGGTATGGTTCTTTCTCTTCAGTGATGCTTTGAATTTCAGTCTATTCGTTACTCTATTTCATTGTGCACGTGTTTCTTTGAATGACTGAGCTTTTGTGTGTTGATTTAGCCTTTTGGTTTCGTTTGTATCTACAAGCGCTCTTGTTTATTGTATGATTGAATTGGATAAGATTTATGTATTATTGCAACTAATGGTAAATTAATTGAGCAAAAGCTGTTGCTGACGCGAACAAGGCAATTGACTTGAATGATGAACTAGCCAAGGCATATTTGCGCAAAGGGTGAGTGCAATGCTACTTTGTCATATTAACCTGGCTTTTTTCCTTCTCTGGTGAACCCTGCGTACTTTGTCATATAATCTGCAATGGTACTGAATGATGAACTAATTGTAACGCTACTTGAGGTTATCCAGGCTTGTGTCAAAGGTCTCAATCCAGAACATTGAAAATTGGATATTTCCCTTTGGGCATTTGAACGAATTAACACTTATTATCATTGTAGACCCAATAGTTTCATTCCCTTTGGGTATTCTGTTTTGCTGGAAGTCAGATTTAGCTACTAGTTTGCTGAAACAAGATTGGTTTTCGATTCTGCATGTTATAATTGAGTAAAATGTTATGCATTAACTCATTGAGTTGTTACAGATTCATTTAGTTCAGTTGAATTAAACTGTTATGTTAAATTGTAGCTGCAATTTATTGGGTCTTATACAATGACAAGTGAAGTGGATACGCAGAGAAAAGATGTTAAAAATGGTTATATGTTGTTTCGTCATGAGTTTGAAAAGGGGAAGGAGGGCCTAAATTTTCATGAGAAGGTTAGGGAGTCAACAAAGGCCTGGAGGAATATGAGTGAGGAAGAGAGGAAAAAAATATAATGATAGGGCCAAGCAAGGAAGGCCGGACAAGCAGAAGAGGAACTATCCAGTTGCTTTTCACTCCCGTTGCTCCCTAAATCAATTCACCAAGCTAGCTGCTCATGTAAATTGTAATCCACACTTAAAAGCTAAGGTACAAAGATTAGGATTTGGAGCTCTACTAGATGTGGAATGTATGAGGCTCCCCCGGGAAATTTTAGTTGCTATAATGAGAGCGTATGATCCCCCGACCAATCAATTTAGAATTAGGGGGAAGACAGCTGAAATAGAAGCAAAAGATGTTGCTGAATTCCTTGGGGTTCCAAATAGTGGGGAGGAGGTTAGAGTAGACATCAGTGACACAGATTACACGTATAAGAGATTGAAGGCTGAGTATGGCAAGGTCAAGTATGAGAACATACTTAGTGATATAACATCTGGGGAAGCTGATGACAAGTTTGAATTTTTATTCATGTTACATACGTTGGGAACTTTTTTAGCTCCCACAGCAAGCTCCACAATCAGTGACAAGTTGCTGAAGCTCATGTGCTATACCATGAAAGGATTTGCCAACTTTGACTGGGCCACATACATTGTTAATGACCTACGCAAAGAGATAGCAGATTACATTGACACAATTAGAGTCAACAAAGAGGGAAGCTGCAACGTGGGAGGCTGTTTATACATGTTGTTGGTATGTACTATGAGCCGTTTTTTTTTCTTTTCCCTTTATTGATCCACCAAATGTTTAATATTTGTCTTTTATGTTATAGATATTTTTTGGTGAGCGGTTCCCTCTGTCTAAACCTGTTTGCCATGCGTCGATGTCTACAATTAAGTTTTGGACGAAAGAGAAGGTGAAGGAGATGATCGACAAAGAGCGCAAGAGTGACATTGGGCTACTATATATGAGGGAGCCAACAAAAGTGCACGAGCAGAAGGACTTTCCCAACAAGAAGGGAGTCGCTTATTTAGACCCTGTATGTCATCACATTATGTAAAATTAATTTAATGAGTTTGCAATGGCTTTGACCCTTTTTGTCAATATGTTTTGCAGGAATTGAAGGCATTGCATGCACGGTTGATGGGGGTTATTGAGGACAACCACAGGAAACTTGTTGCTGCTGTTGAAGACGAGTTGGTTAAAGCACAACTACAGATTGAAAGGCGGCGCAAGCAGCAAGCTGAAGACCCTATTGACTGTGATGAAATCAATGATGACAATCTGGACAGACATGAGGGAAGTGATAGGGTACATGGTGAGGACGATGAGGGACAGGATCACAATGAAGATGGTGTTGATCATGATTCGGACGATAATGTAGATACATCACTGGCCTCACCCATAAACATTTGTGAATTTGATGAAGAGACTCCAAACCAAGAGCCTACAAACATTGACCAAGAACAATCCGGGGATGATGAGGTTGGACAGAAGGAACAAGGGCCAAGGAGATCAAAGAGGCCAAGGATGCCTAAGAACATGTCCCCGTGGACTTTAACAAAGCCAGTTAAGCGGACCAAGAGGGGTAAAGATGACAAGGATAAGTTTTTCGAGGTCATATCTCGAATAACAAATGCTGCTGAGGGTGAAGAGTAAGTGCTAAAGTTCTTCTCACTTTTCTAATCAGTCAATTGATTATTCAGTAACTGGATCATGATAGTGTTTAGCCTTTATAGGGTGCTGGTTGACATTGGTGATGAATACACTACAAGGGACCAGCTATGGACACTCGGTGGACTTAACAAAATCAGTAACCGTGTAAGTTAAATAAAACGTGATTTGTTAACAAAATTTCTGTAACGCATCTAATGCAGTCCAGTTCGCATGCAGTTAATGTCTCTTGTGTGTAAGATGTTAATGGCAGAATTGAAGAGCGCAGGACAAGTGGGGCGACATATTTTTGACGCAGATTTTATGGTGAGTAAGCTGTAAGTTTCTATTGGCCATCATTCAGTTACTAATCGGTCTAACATGTTTATTCCTCATTCAGTTACTATTGGCCAGAAAACCTATAGGTTGGTCAGTTGCTGAATGGGAGGACCAGCTACTGCCAGAACAAGTTGGCTACAATATTGCAGAGTGTGATCTCATTTTGGGTCCCATGTTGGTCGCAGAACACTGGTTCTGTGTAGCACTTGAACCAAAAACGATGAACTTTTACGTGCTTGATTCAATGCGGCCACTAACTTTTATGAGCAAGAGTAAAAAGCCAAAGAAACAAAGTGCATTTGCAAATCCCCAGGAATCCGCTCTCAATATCCTTGTAAGAAAATTGTGTGCCAAAGTTCCTGTTATTGAGTTAATTATGTCGATATAACAAGGTTGACCCTATTTGTGCAGCAGGATCGATTTCATGCTATCATCGCGCTTGTGAAACCAGGTCATGCTGGGAAGCAGCCGGTTGGAGACTTCATTTGGGCACCCATTCCCCAACAGAACAACTTGTGAGTGTTTTTGTATGTTCTACTGACATTGTGGTTATAATATGGTTTAGCATTACTGTCGCATCCTTGTGAGTGTTTTCATGTCACATGTGTCTTGCAGGCGTGACTGTGGAGTCCATGTGCTAATTTGGTTGAACAATTGGAAGCCAGGTGTAACATTCGACTACGGTGCTGATGAGGTTGGGGCATATAGGCGAGACCTTATGTGGTGGGTGGTTAACCATGAAATGAATAGGAAGAGGGAGGATGCATTGAGATTGCTGGCTGCATAAATGACCCTGACTAATAGGATATGAGTGATTGACGAAATTATTTTCTTAATGTAACTTTTTGTTCTTCTATTAACACTTGTTTATTTTTGAATTAACCATTGTTGTGAAGAGAGTAACCCTGGTTGTGTAACGTGTTCACCAAGCATTGCATTTTGGGGTGACATTGTAAAGTTGATATTTTTGTGATCTTGTATACCTCTTCATAGCAATGTGCTTTTCCATGTAATGTTATTGTGTATTTGAATATACTAAATTCGAAGTCCCTATGCCAATATGCACTTGCACTATACAGGAAACAGGAAAATGATGAAATATTGTGTGTCATAGTGTTTCCCAAAAGGGGAGACCTTTGACAAGTTTCCCAATGGGATTAACAAGTTCCATAATGTAATTGACCAGTTTCATAATGCACTTGACAAGTTAGGGTCATCCAGGACTCACTGAGTGTTAACAGCGAAAGGGGAGACCGCTGACAAGTTTCCCAATGAGAATAACAAGTTTCACAATGGGAATAACAAGTTTCACAATGGGAATGACAAGTTAAGGTCACCAAGTAATCACTTAGTGTTTCCCCCAGAAGGGGAGACCGCTGACAAGTTTCACAATGGGAATAACAAGTTTCACAATGGGAATAACAAGTTTCACAATGGGAATGACAAGTTAGGGTCTCCAAGTAATCACTTAGTGTTTCCCCCAGAAGGGGAGACCGCTGACAAGTTTCACAATGGGAATAACAAGTTTCACAATGGGAATAACAAGTTTCACAATGGGAATGACAAGTTAAGGTCACCAAGTAATCACTTAGTGTTTCCCCCAGAAGGGGAGACCGCTGACAAGTTTCACAATGGGAATAACAAGTTTCACAATGGGAATAACAAGTTTCACAATGGGAATGACAAGTTAGGGTCTCCAAGTAATCACTTAGTGTTTCCCCCAGAAGGGGAGACCGCTGACAAGTTTCACAATGGGAATAACAAGTTTCACAATGGGAATAACAAGTTTCACAATGGGAATGACAAGTAAGGGTCACCAAGCAATCACTGAAATTGTTTCTCCAGAAGGGGAGAACGCTGACAAGTTTCACAGTGGGAATAACAAGTTTCACAATGGGAATGACAAGTTTGGGTCACCAAGCAATCACTGAAATTGTTTCTCCAGAAGGGGAGAACACTGACAAGTTTCACAGTGGGAATAACAAGTTTCACAGTGGGAATAACAAGTTTCACAATGGGAATGACAAGTAAGGCTCACCAAGCAATCACTGAAATTGTTTCTCCAGAAGGGGAGACTGCTGACAAGTTTCACAGTGGGAATAACAAGTTTCACAATGGGAATAACAAGTTTCACAATGGGAATGACAAGTTTCATAATCAGAATGACAAGTAAGGCTCACCAATTGACAAAGACAACAAATGACTATGACATTTTCCATGTAAAGGGTCCAAATGACAATTTGACATTACGCACTACACCTACACACATTGCATAAAAGTCAGTAACCCAAAAAGATGGGGTCCGTTCATGTAAGATGTAGTTACAATAACCTGTCATCATTAACAACTATTTCAATGGAAATGACAAGTTCAGTAATGCAATTTACAAAACACCAGATTTTGACTGACAGCATAGGGAAAAAATAATTTTAACATTACGGATAACAGCAAGGCCCAATGCATAGAAGTCGTTAACACAAAATAAGGTGTCCCTTCATGTCTACTGTAATTACAATAAGCTGTCATCATTAACAAGAGTAGTAATGGGAATTACAAGTCCAGTAATGGAATTTACAAAACACCAGATTGTTCATGACAGCAACTTTGCTTTAACCAGGCCAATGACAAGTGAACATTACGATTCCACCAGCACCTAATGTTTTCTTGTCATTCCCATCATATAACCTATTTTTTAACCTAAAAACAGTACTTACATAAAGTTTCATAAATGTCATACCCCTTCCAACCAAAATATGTGAAGGGATCCAACTCATTATACATAAAACAAAAGCTGACTTGCAAAATAGCTACTCCCAGGTCTGCACACCCAGGATTAAGTTGGGTTAGGATTCTTGCACGTTCTTCTGGAGTGCCCTGCTTCATGGCATGAGCTGCAATGGTATACTTTCTTGTTTTGGAACTGTGACTCTTTCCTTACAAATCTGGGCCTACCGGGAGGTCGGCTAGTCTTAGGTGGTGCAAGGAACGGTTCAGTTGCTATATTATCTACCCGGTAGTCATTTGGTTTTGGCATGTCTATTGTGACGACTGGGATCATTGTTCTGCTATATATCTTCTGTTGACATGTAATCTTGAACTACTCATCAACATAACTGTACACATTTCCATGAACTCCCTTAATGGCAGCACAAGCGTGAGGACAAGGAATACCCGACATTTGCCATCCTCTACATGTGCACTCGTTTAATAACAGCTCAACCTTTAGTGATCCACTTGGTGTATGGACTTTCACCCTACCACCTCCATATACTTCTACATCCATATATTCAGCCCTTTTAACATTTTCCTTCACTTTTTGTTCTATGTTTGGCCCAACACCGTTTTTCCATTTACTTATTCCCAAGCTTGCTGCATACATCTTTTTCGCTACTTTGTCACGATGCTCGTGGATAAGTTGGGCAACATTATGACGCCTCTCCTTGACCATCCAAGCATTGAATGACTCAGCAAGGTTTGTCGTTATTTTATCCCAACGTTTAAAAGGGAACTTACTTATGGCCCACCTTTCAATATCACCGTGGTTGATCAACCACTCATATATTTCCTTATTAAAAAGCCTCATGTGTTCCATTGCAGTATGGAAGTCGCTTTCAAGCCTTGCATATGCAATTGCATCAAGCAAGTCTAGTGCATTTTGCCTTCCTTGCCCCCCTATCTTCCTCTTTCCTCTATTCAACTTAAGCACTTGGGCGCTGAAGTTTTCCTTAGTGTGCCTATAACAATATGCATGCCTCTCACCTCCGAAAACTCCTCGCACAGCAGCGATTATCGCATTGTGTCGGTCTGATACAATTGTGATATGTAACGAACCTAATATCTTCTTAATCATGTCAAGGAACCAACTCCAGTCTTCAATTGTCTCTCCTTTCACTATAGCGATGGCAAATGGCAACAATTCATTGTCTGCATCAAATGCTGAAGCTGACAATAGAGTTCCCTTGTATGGCCCACTTAAATGGGATCCATCTATGTACAATATAGGCCTAGCACCAGCAATGAACCCCTCTATACAACAACCATAGGCTATAAAAACACGCTCAAAGGTGTTCCTCCCACTAGCGACCCATTCAGCCACTGTCTTGTCATCACTTTCCTTTAACCGCTCACATATCCATGGTATAAGCATGTATGTCTGTTCAGGTCTACCATGAATTTCCTCCATAGCCTTTTCCTTTGCCCTATATGCTTGCTTATATGTCAATTGCACTCCATAATCTCTAGCCAAGCTCTTCCTTATTTCATTTGCCCCCTTGTCTGTGTTATTTCTAAGCTCATCAATGATAATTGATGATGTCAAGCTAGCACTTCGAGCATGTGTCACATCAAGATTGTGTTGGGCTGTATGAACATGTTCTTTGGTGTATCTCGTCACACGTACGAAACGATTGCTCTTCCCAATTGCCCTCACAATTATTCTCCATGGACAATCTTCAACCTTACATTTAACGTACACACAATCTCTACAATTCTTCACATATGTGTACTCAAATTTGTGCGCAATACTGAACTTGTGCAGCACCTTCTTGAAATCATCCGCATGTGCAAACATCTGATTTACTCCTACCAACAAATCCTTCCACTTCTTATAGCTCATCTCTGGTATCGGTGTTGGGGCACTCTCAACTGCACATGGAAGGCTAGGAAGGCTAAGAAGAGGTCTTGCATTCCACTCATTTTCTACACATTCATCATTCAATCCATAACACACATCCTCATCAATGTGCGACATTTGCTCCGCAGCTCCCAATAATTCATCAACCCTGCATGGATATTTAACAAGTGTTGTGAATACATATTACCACTAACACTATACCAACAAACTTTTTACGTAACCAAAATAACTGACACTTGCCTTTCTATGTCCTCCATTGCCCTTTCTTCATTATCACTTCTTTTGCATGCTACATACACATGTGCACTGCTATCATTATAATAAAACAGATTTTCCATTTCAGAATCATCAATGAGATCTACTAATATCTTTTCATCAAACTTCACAGTGTATTTAATGTCGCACCTATGCCCATCTACACCAAACCATTCTCCTATCATTACCCTCAATTCTTCAATTCTCATCCCTTCCTTCATTGATTTTACCCTCACTATCCCACCACTATATTTATCTTCACCTTCAACATTACTTACAAACTCCCCCCCAATGTGGAAAAAACATATCAGTGACTTTAAAGAAGGTGTTGCTTGAATATTTGATGTCATGTTGCATGATAACCTGCAACAAAGAATTCAGATTTCAAATTAATAACAATGTTAAGCCTTTACTAACTATTTAACCTCCAACTCCACACCCATGTCATGACATCATTCATTTCTCAATATATATGGCATTCACTAACTTACTGCTACTCTTAACAGAATTTGTTTTGGGATTCACAACAATAGTAATGGTGTTGACAAAGTCTGTAATGGATTTTACAAGAATCACTAACTCACAACAACATGTGCCAAACGATTGAGCAACACTATTTCCTTGTCATGTATTAACTTATGCGACTTATTGCGTGACAAAATGAGTTATTTCCTTAACTATTATTATTAATGCTAATGACAAGTTTAGTAATGGTAATGACAAATCCTGTAATGACATTCACAACAAACCAGATTTGGTCATGACAGCAACTACCATGCACGTAAACATATGCTTATTTCATTACAGATCATTCATTTCACTTGCACCTACTCAACGGTCAGTCATTACATCAATTCAATGCTACCTATTTCAAATCAAAAACCTCTTCATTATGCTCCCTCTCACAGCTAACAAGACCCAACACATAAATGACCCACAATCCCACCACCATTGTCATTCGATGTCGCCGTAGGTACGTCAAGTCCAAACCTTTAATCCCACTCAACCTATAAACCCACTTACCCACAACCAAAACTGCCATAAATAATCTACAATCCCAACAACATTGTCACTCCATACCCCTCATTGACAACCCCAAATAAGTTAACTTCGTTACACCACGTGATTGCCCATTTTTTTTACTGTTCATGCACCTTTCGGACCCAACGAACAACACGGAATAAACACCAAAATTAACAATGATCATAAGATGGATATAGTCCGATTCATCTCAAAAATATTATGTTTCTCAGAAAATTACTTACACTTGTCCGATTCAACCTTGATTCCTCGCTCTTCACCTTCAACGATGACCCAACACACACCTTCGACTGTGTTTCTTTCTTTTTTCTTTGCCTTTTGTCCACAACAGCCACCTCATGTCACACAAATGAAAAGAAGGGCATTTTGGTCTTTCAAACAACACTTCATTATCCCTGAAAGGTCCCTCAGCACTTTTCTGTCATTATCATGTTATAATAGACTTTTGGGGGTTTTGTTAATTCAAAAGGTATTTATCTGGGATTTTCCCATTTTTATAACCCTTTATTTTTCAACCATGGGCATGATCAGTAGGACGCGGTTTAAACAACATGATAACTGGTGTCGTTTGTGCCCAACTAAAATAGGAAAAAAAAATTATTAAAAAAGACCTCATTCACAACTTAATTATTAAATAGGACTTGAGGAGATATTTACATACAGAAGAAAGATTTTTGCACATGTATAGAAAATATTGCATATAAGAAAGATATTCTGCACGGAAGATATTCTGTATGTATAAATCTTAGGGAAAATCCCTATAAAATACCCTTGAAATATGCAAATTCCTAATCAGTACATTGAAATCAAAAATTCTGGATCAGTCACGCGTCAGTACGGATGAACAGTGCGGGTGGCGCTAAAGACGATTTTGCCCTTCAGTCCTCATTCTCGCCACTTCAAAAATAACAACATGGGGTTCTTAATTAACAACTCCTGATTCTTGATTAACAACTCCGTATTCTTGTTTCACAACTTCCTAATTTAAGTTTCAAGGCCAATAACAACACTTTTTTTTTATTAACAATACGCCCTCTTAATTAACAACTCCGGATTCTTGATTAACAACTCCGTATTCTTGATTAATAACTCCATTTCATCTTTCTACTTTCACAATAACAACACCGGTGTTATTATTAACAATACCCTATTCTACATTAATAACTCTCATTTCTTGTTTCACAACTTCGTAATTTAAGTTTCAGGTCCAATAATAACACCGTATTTTACATTAACAACACTATATTTTTGAGATGCGAATATGTGAAAGAATAAAGAGGAGTTGTTAATCAAGAATCCAGAGTTGCTAATAACAAAATCGGTGTTGTATTGTGAAAGTAAAAAGATGAAACTGGAGTTGTTAATCAAGAATACAGAGTTGTTAATCAAGAATCCGGAGTTGTTAATTAAGAACCCCGTGTTGTTATTTTTGAAGTGGCGAGAATGAGGGCTGAAGGGCAAAATCGTCTTTTGGCGCCGTCCGCACTGTTCATCCGTACTAACGCGTGACTGATCTGGAATTTTGGATTTTAATGTACTGATTAGGGATTTGCATATTTCAAGGGTCGTTTATAGGGATTTTCCCTAAATCTTATTTGACAAATAAATTTTTAATAAAATATTTTTTCACAATTTTCACGAAAAAAATCACCAAGCTCTGCCTTTTGGCAAGATCCCATTTCTAAACATTACCATGTCACCAGGCACCCCTTGCGATTGTATTTTCGCTCCATTATCTTTAAAGGAGGCCAAATCACGCTTTTATTTCTTAAACCTCTCGAAGTTCCAATATCTTCTAAACCTTGAGGTCAAAAAAACGATATCCCCTAAACCCTTCTCCACCGAGCTGTCTCCAAAGACTGAGTATTTAACTAATATGGCAAGAACTTCTTGGGTGAGTTTCAGACAGAGAGTCATCTTCGCTTCATTTTGCGAGAAAAAGGTTTGTTTTCTAACTCGTCTCTGGCTTGCTTTGTTTGGCGTGAATTATTCTGCTTCGCTTAGCTGCTGTGAAAAGGATTCTTTAGGAGTGTTATAGGATATACTGCGCTTCGTCAAGGTTTCACTTTGTATTGAAACTGTATTAACTCTGTGGGGAACACTCAGGTTTTTCAATTCTGCGTCATAGTGTTATTGAACACGACGCCGCTTAATATTTCTATTGAACTTCTTCCAATATTTTTGTTCTGCAGATGTGCTTGTGAAAGTTTAAGGGAGAAGATGTATGTAATTGAATCAATTGCTAAAATTCCTTTGCAAGACCCAATCAAAGAGGAATTCTGTTCTGCTGACTTGACTTGGACGAAGTTTGGCAACGCTGAGCACCATGATGATGTTGCCCTTATTCCTTACGAACGAGTTGATTCTTTTATGATTGGTGAATGCTCAAATGTAGAATGCCCAACGCAATTTCATATTGAGAGAGCAAGAAGACGGTCATTGGGCAGCTTGAAGGAGTACAAGGAAGACGAGTATCTGGAGTACAGGCTGTAAGTTTCCAGCATGTCTGTTATTCTTTATTCAAAGAAATTGAGTTTTTGCCCAATCGAGTGATGAGTCAATAGTTTGCCTTTGGAACATATGCTTGATTTTTCAAGGCTTTTATTTTATTGCTACCTTAGTTTCCCCCAATTTTTTTCTTTACTTCAGTTATTGTTTGGGGTTTGCATCCAACAGCAGAATGGCAACTGAATATTATAAAAACAGTTGATTTTCTGGGGCAATGTCTGTATTCACATTCAGGTTTCCAATACTTATGTTATGGGTTGAATCATTCTATCTATGAAGGTTCTGGTGCTCCTTCGGTCCAGAAAATTATGGGGAAGGTGGAGGTATATTGCCTAGTAGAAGATATCGGCTTAATACCCGAAATCGTGCTGCTAGACCTCAATCAATGCGGGGTTGTACCTGTCACTTTGTTGTGAAACGCCTTTATGCCCGTCCATCACTAGCGCTTATCATATACAATGAGAGGCGCCATGTTAACAAGTCAGGTTTTGTCTGCCATGGGCCACTTGACAGAGATGCCATTGGCCCAGGTGCCATAAAAGTTCCATATATATGTAATGAGATTCAGCAGCAAACAATGTCCATGATTTATCTGGGTATTCCTGAAGAAAATATCTTGGAGAAACACATTGAAGGAATTCAACGTTATTGTGGTTCTAATGTAAAAGTCAATAACCTTGCCTCTCAGTATGTCCACAAACTAGGGATGATTATCAAAAGGTCCACTCATGAGCTGGACCTTGATGATCAGGCCAGCATTCGCATGTGGATTGAACGAAATAAGAAGTCTGTATTTTTTAACCAGGACACTTCAGAGTCAGACCCTTTTATCTTGGGAATCCAAACAGAATGGCAGTTGCAGCAAATGATCCGGTTTGGTCACCATCGTATTGTTGCAGTGGACTCAACCTTTGGCATTAAAAGACTTAAAGTAATTAGTTTTCGTTCTTGGCCTTTTTACTTTTATTTTCTAAAAACATAAAAGAGACCTTTGTGCATTGTACTGAGCTAGCATGCTTTTCTTAATTGCAGTATCCTTTGTTTACGCTACTTGTTTTTGATTCAAGAAATCATGCACTTCCTGTTGCATGGGTTATTACACGTAGCTTTGCAAAGCATGATATGTCAAAGTGGCTGAAAGCTTTGATTGCTCGAGCTCAAAGTGTTGACCCTGGCTGGAAAGTCAGTGGACTTTTAATTGATGATGCAGCTGCTGATATAGATCTTTTGAGGCAAGACTTGCTGCTTGACAAATTAACTTAATTTAAAACCTCTTTATTATATATAATTTTAAAACCTCTTTATTATATATAATTGTCTTACTAGGATTTTCTGCTTTAACAGAGATATATTTTGTTGTCCAATCCTATTTTCACTTTGGCGTGTTCGGAGATCATGGCTGAGGAATATTGTCAAGAAATGCGGTAACATTGAGGTTCAGCGAGAGATTTTCAAACGTCTTGGGACTATAGTATATGGCATATGGGGTGGAGACAATACATCTGTCGCCTTGGAACAACTTGTCATGGATTTTGTTGATCAAACTGCTTTCATGGAATATTTCCAAGCCTCCTGGGTGCCCAAGATTGGTTAGTTGATGTTCTTCCTATTCTCTTTCATGCACTGAATCACTTCAAAAATGCTTTATCTGGCTGAACATATTGGCAATGTGGCATGCATGCTTGACAACCATAAATCACAATCAAAACGAAACTGTCTTAAAAAACTTATGGTCTCGTTCATTAATTTAGTATTTTGCCTTCCCCTCCCTCTACCTCTTCTATTTAAACAGAAATGTGGCTTTCAATGATGAGAAGTCTTCCACTAGCAAGTCAAGAAGCTTCTGGTGCCATAGAAGCTTATCATGTGAAACTGAAGGCCAAACTTTTTGATGATTCACATCTTGGAGCACTTCAAAGAGTCGATTGGTTGGTGCACAAATTAACAACTGAACTCCATTCAAGCTACTGGCTTGACCGATATGCTGATGAAAGTGATTCTTTCCTGAATGTAAAGGAGGAATATATTGCTTCCACATCATGGCATCGAGCACTACAAATTCCTGACTCTGCTGTTACCTTGGATGACAAGGACCACCTCTTTGCGAGAGTTGTGAGTCAGAAAGACAGCACTTTAAGACATTTGGTGTGGAATCCTGGATCAGAATTTGCGTTTTGTGATTGCTCTTGGTCTCTGCAAGGTAACCTTTGCAAGCATGTAATAAAGGTGAACATGATGTGTGAAAATAATCTGGGCTCTCAACCATCCTTGTCTTTTATATCATTTAAAGAGGTTTTGATGGATCTGTGGTCAAAACCGAAGGACGATTCAGTTGCATTGGATCTGTCAATGGCCTGGACCCACCAGATGCTAGATCAAATCCAAAAACTTGTTGAGCTGAATAACTCAAATGATATTGGTGCTGTAGTGAAAAATATGCCTTTGAAATGGGTTTCGAAGAAAGGTAGAACCTACCAAGGCAAACGATCATTACCTTTGGCTCTTCCTTCCAGTAGCAATATTGCAAAAACTGGTGTTACTCGTAGGAAGAGTCGAAAACGAAAAAGATTGTCACGAATAAGATGATCACTTTGGTTGGACTATATTAAATTTGTTCTGGGATAACTCTGGCCAATTAACTGGAATTCATTCTAAGAATATTTTATAGCTTTCAAACATCAGGCTTCCAAGCCGTTGGACTGTGTTCAAGGTTGTAGCATTTACCAGGATTCAATTATTGGTATAAGTTATAGGAAATTTGGGGGAGTATATTACTTGGTTTTTGCTTTTGTGTTTTAATTATTTCAGAAAAATTGCAAGTTTCCTTCTTCAAGAAGAAACCCAGGCAAGCAGCTGATTGTTAAGAAGTTGCGTATTCGTGCATCTGGACCATTTCGCATATCAATACCCAGAGATAGAATGGAGAAAACAAAAGGAAAATTCCTTTATTTTTTTTGTGGAGCCATCAGAGTAGGAAATACTTTCAGATGATCGCCAAAGGTAGAGTAGCTGTCAAGATTTCTTGTACATTGGAAGGCATTCCATACCATCTGATCATCCTTACTGGCATTTCCATATAAATAAGTGCCATTGTTTTCCTTTTATTAGTCCTATCTTCCTCTTTTCAAAATTTGGAGTTTTCCCAATTTCGTAGTAAAAAGTTCCCTGGGGAGGAAATATTTTTCATTTATTTATACACGTGGATATGTATATAGATTAGATTTTTTCTTAGTTGAAATGAATTGAAAGATTCATGCTTTTAAGTGGTGGTAGGTTTGAGATTAATTCTTTTGTTATCTCCATTCATACATGTACTGCTGATGACGACTATGATCATTTTCAGTTTTAAAATGTGATAACACTGCATTGGCTTAAAAGCGTGCTGCTGCTAGAAAAATGGTGATGAATTAGACATTTAGCCCCGAATTAAGCCTGAACATATTTTATTTATTGACCTTCTATGCTCGCTGGAACCAATCACACCTTTAAAGTTTTAACAGCATAGTATTCGATTCTTCTTTTTTCTTGAATGCCCCAATTTTCAGTAAGTTGTCATATATTTAGTCTAATACTATCAAGTATCAAGAGTTTCCATTTATACCTTAAACTTTGAAATGGGGAGTTTATATTTTGGTTCGTTGTGGGTCCACACTTTAATCTTTTTCTTAACGTGTGTTTTATATCTCAAAAAGAGACTTTCACGTCAAGTTCATGGTAGTTGCTTCAAAATTCGCCCGAGTAAAAGGCTAAACGGAAATGTGGAAAACAGACGTGCAAATATTCTCGAGAGCTAATTTGACCCAGTTTAGAACTCAGTACGAAATTTTTTAGAAAATCTAATCCGTTCTCAGCCTATTTTATGAGTGAAGATTCATTTATCTATTGATTTATATCAGATTTCTTGGAGCCGTACTGTAAGGATTGGATCTTATAGTAACAACTGGAGAGAGCATATGCCTTGTGAGGATAGGCAATTAGGCATCTCGCATGTGAAGTGCCAAGAGGGTTTATTAGAAGATTAACTGAATTTTACCCCATCGTTATATGGCTCTTGTTCCTTCTCCATAAATGCACATGCACAAGACAAGAGGCTAATTGGGATTTTTAATCTAAGTATGAGATACCAGATGAACTCATGCAATCACCGACATTCACATGTGTCATGTTTCAATAGAAAAAATGAAACAGAGATACAACTTGAGTATATAATCTAAGGAAGTCATGTGTAGTTGCTAATAACTGAAAAAGCTGCCGGTTTCCGTCGCAGTAAAATCAGCAAAGTCATGAATCTGTGAAACTAAGGAGGTTGTGTTCATAGATGGGGCAGCGACAGATCCCATCCCTGGATTTTGACTGTTGAACACAGACAAAAGTATGGCAGACCCACGACCACGATTCAGACAGAAATGATACAAACCCTTGGGGAAGATAAATACGTCACCCACGTTTAGCAACTTCTGAAAAATTTTGTTCTCTGTGTCAATAAATCCGGCGACCGTTACCCCTTCAACGATGAAGATCATCTCGGTGGCTCTTGGATGACGATGTGGTTGTACCATGCCATCGACACCGATGTCAGTTCTACCAATTGAGAGGCCAAGAGTGTTGAGACCAGGAAATTCGGAAGCGGAGATGATTTTCATGGAGGAACGAGCAATGTTGTCTGTAGAACCTGCCTTGCCGAAATCCATGTTCTTGAAATTATGAGGAGCTATTATTTCTGCTGGGTTCTTACAGGGAAGGCCATTGATGAAGATGCTCTGTTCTTCACTTGAAGCTGCTGGGCAAGTGTCCTGCAAATTATCACAGTCTGCGACGCAAACTTGTATGCTTGTGAAGACGACAAAGATGAACATTAAAAATTGGGGAGCAACGGAATTCATCTCAACTCTCCACTTAGTTACCATTTTCCTTATAGTCTTCTTCGGTGAATATATCTATATATGTGTGTGTGTGTGTGTGTGTGTGTGTGTGTGAATCAATATTAGTATTAGTTCAGTGTTATATATAAACATAGTATTAGAGTTTGCAAGAAATGCAAGTTACAAATGTCTTGGAGTTCACTACTGCCTTTGCAATAAAGTGTGATGGAAGAACTAAGAAGTGTGTTGCTTGAAAGAAACACAATGCAGAACATTGGGTGGGTCAGCTCAATGTTGTATGGGACCTTTAATACCTGAAATTCCAAGATTGCTCTTAGATGGCATGCTTGTTATTTTTGAAACTTTAAGGTTCTGTTACTGAAATTCCAAAGGGGGACCATCAGTACTGTTCCCTTGAATGGTAGGTTCTGTTATACGAGGAAGGGTCTAGGTTTTGAGTAATTATTATTGAAAATAGGTATCCATCTTTGGATGGTCAATTTGAAGATATCTTGTCAATTTTTAGGTAATCTTTCAGTTTTAGATGAGATGAGACTAGACTTCCATTGACAGATAGAATTTCATCTTTGTATGTGTCTCTTTCCTCACTCCTTTCTCTGATGATCACTAGTTCACTACAGAAAATTCTGATTTATCTCTTAAAATGTGATTTAAACCCTGTTGAGTTGATCATTGCAGTAACACCAATACCATTACTTTGTTACTCGATTCATTTAGAAATTGTCTCAGCGCTCTGTTTCCGCAGAATTATGTTCAATGTACATTCAGTTGAATAAAGTATAGAAATATAGAATCTAAATACTCAGCCACTTCTCTATAATTGCAGTGAAAAAAAATATTTAAGTCATCTAGAGCTTTTTTGATACTTCAATTCCGTCCCGTCAAAAAAGTAAACGGATATGACAGTATATGGACATGCAAATCCTGAATTATTATCTTGAGCTAAAAAGAATGATCTTTCCTCTAAATCAAATATATTTTTTCTACATTGTTTAATCACTATGCATATTCAACTTCTTCCTATATCCCAAAGAAGAAAAATTCGTATACATCAGTAATTCAGTGTATAATGACAAGTTGCATCTTCCTATACGCCTTAGCTCAATAAGGTGCACCTGCACGCATCTTTAGCAACCATGGGGAATCACAGGGCATGGTATCAGTTCAATGAAACTCCGCATGTTGCAATCATAAACTCACCAGCAATTCATCCGCACCAACCAGGGCTAGAAGATCACTTTTCATTAAGGCTTAAGGTCAATTCGATCTCACATTTTTGTGGTTCAAAACCTAAAATAGTCCAGCTCAAGAAAGACTCAACTTTTCAGTGTGCAATAACGAAAGCCCTCTGATTTCCCAGTGCATGTTGGAAACTTTCATCATCATTTCATGGCAAGTCATGAAGGTAAACACCAAGATGAAGTGCCATTGTTATGCAATTCTGGACATGGCACAGGAAACACCTCACTAGCAAAGCCTGAAACATACTCACAATGCCATGCCGCAGAAGAGCGCACACCAATCAGGGTAATATTTTTGAAGCACAAATCTTCATATGAAGCGTCCTTTATACCTTCCAAACTTGCAGCTTTTGCTGAAACTACACTAGTCACGTTACTGATTAAAATGCCCTTAAACTTGGGAACAGCTTTTGGATCCCATCCATCATCAGGATGGTCATTTGAACCACGGCTAAACTTGATGGGTATCTTGACTCTCTCCATTCTTATGTCACTAATGGTGACATTTGCTATATACCCTCCTCTACCATAATCAGATTTTATACGCACACCAGCAGCAGAATTCCAAACATGCAAATCCTGAATTGTTATGTTTGAAATTCCACCAGACATCTCACTTCCTATTCCTACACCAGAACAAGTAGGCGTGGTGCCTGAAACTCTCCTCACTACAATATTGGTGCTTGGACGGGCCATGGTGATTCCGTATTGATCCCAACCACTCTTGATGGCTACAAGATCATCCCCACTTTCAATGTAGTTATCTTCAATGCACACGTTGGTACTTGAGTCTGCATAGTCAGATGGGAAATTCACAAGCAAGTAAAAATTACATTTCTCCCATTACTTTACTTGATTTCATGCATAATAACCCCAAAGCTAAACAGGAAAACAGAATGCAAACTGATAAATAATTAAAAAGGAACAAACCTGGGTCTACACCATCAGTATTTGGAGCATTGAGAGGAGCTAAGATTGTCATCCCTTTGACAACAACATTTCTGAAACAAAACAAAGTTGATGATCATGTTTCTGCAGTTGCAAAGTTAAGGACGGACAAGTCAAACTTATTTTTGAGGAGTTCAGTTTAACTATATTTGTTTCAAAAAGATATATCTTTATACATAGAACCAAATGCTAACATAATCGTGAAATGTTGTAAAAACCGGCACCTAGAGAATTTGAACTGAATTATTAACTATTTCACAGAACACCAAAAGCTGGTTGTTGCATGAAGAAATTTAGAAATGTTTTTTTGATATGAAGGAACAACAAATGCATTTGAAGTTTTGAAGTCTTGTCATTTGTTAGGCCACTTGAAGAGACAAAAAGTCAAGAAGATGAAACCTGCAGTAAATTGGATGAATGGTCCAGAAGGGAGAATTTTGAAAGGTGAGGTTTGAGATCAGAACATTTTCTGAGTTCATTAGCTCAAGGAGGTGACCTCTTGTGTGCACCAATGTTTTGTTCCACCAAAGTTCCCACCACATGTTTCCCTGACCATCAACTGTCCCATTTTGTCCTGCAAAACCATATAACTATTTAAAATACCCTGGAAGGCAACGGCAATATTTAACCATATTACTTGTTCAACCAATAAGAGTAGTCTTCGGAATCTGGACTTCTCAAGTTCTCATGGACGTCATGTGAAATATCGTCACACTTTTTGTCTTCAAAAACTTTATATCATTGCTCGAAATGAAAGAGAGTTGCGAACAAGGACAAGTTCTTGTACCTGTGATGATAACATTTTGGAGACCATTTCCATGTATAAGGCTAATATGTCTTCCTCCGAACCTTTCTCTTCCTCTTCCATAAGATGGCAATGGCTCAATTACAGGCCACTCTTTGGGATCCTATGAATCAAAACTTGTATATTATAATTTAAAAAAAAAAAAAAAAAAAAAGAACAGGTTCACTCTTCATGTACTATAAACAGTTTCACCAGAGTGAGTATCTGATGTCCGTAATCTCATTGAAGGGCTTGTTTAGATTAAGCATAGAATCGAGGGTCTAAACAAGAATAGAAGAAGTAAACAGGACAGCATGTAAATTCAAACGCGTTTAATACTTTGTTGAAAATCACTCATCTGCTGACCATATGGTCGTAAATGCAGCACTATGCTTATGAATCGTAGTTCCATCATCCTAATAGTAAATTAATTACAGTTTAAGAATAAAACACATCTAACACAACCGAGCCGGATGAAAACTGAAAGAAGAGTTGGAAAAAAAAAAAAAAAAAAAAAAGTAAAGAACGTTAAGAACAAGACAATACTGCGCACCTGAGAACCCAAAACAACAGCGCCTTCCTCAAGAAAAAGCGTGAAATTACTGGTGAGATTAAAACTTCCAGTGAGCCATCTTCCTCTGGGAATATTCAGCTGGGACCCACCCATACCTCCAAAACGCTGCATGTATCGTATAGCCCCCCGAAACGATTCGGTATTCGAAGTTTTCCCGTCACCAACGCCGCCGAAATCCTTGATCGACACGACAAACCTTCTCCCGGCGACGCCCTGAAAATAGCCGGAGCAGCTCCGAGGATCCTCCGACGCGACGGTTTCGGCTTCCGACGAACTCGAACGTAACCGTATCGGAAAAACCATTATCCCGGGATGCTGGAGGGAGATAAACGTTACCAGAGCCAACGACAGAAACATCACTACTGCCCATGAGGGTGTCGTAAAATTACCCAACATGGCAGCACCAAAAACTTTCCGATTCCTTGATCACGTCAATAAAATCAATAGAAATATAGGTGGCGGGGTTTGCTATGCTAAGATCATCCCTTGCTCTCCCGTTGAATAGTATCTTGAATGTAACGAGAGTGTCTAGAATAGTGTTATCTGATAACACCACTCTATTCAGCATGCTAATCAAGGTCCTCGTATTGCGTCATCTATAATCTCTATATATATATATAACACTATCAAAATGGATTAGTATTTCTATTCTGTGAAAACTGAAAAGAAAAGAATAAAGTGGTGTGGTGGCGAATTTTGGCGAAGGAAAGGGGTGTTAGGTTTTTGAGTTTTGACTTTGGAGATGAAACAGTGAAGGTGTGATCGACTTTTTGAAAAGCGGACGTGAAGGCCAATGGAGGATGCGTGGCGGACGAGCAAAAAAGGAGGAGGATGAGAGAGAAAGTGCGAATTATTGCAGTAATGAGAATCTAAAGCGCGTTTCCTTGAACTGTAAAAAAATTGCAAATTTTCACGAATTTGCTGTGTGGGTCCCGTATTGTGATTTTACGTGGCGAGTTTTCATTGATTTATTTTAAATCCTTATTTATTCTTTATATTTCTTTTTCTGTCAAGCATCCGGCGGCCTGCCTGGCACCACTAGAGGACCGCTCATCACGGGATCGTCCTGATTTCTTTCTTTTTTTAATTATTTAATAATTAATACTAATGTTTTACTTCGCTTCTTTTTGTCCAGGTTATGAGACCTGGACCGGCCGGTCCGGCCCGGGACCCGGCGAACCGGCCGGGAAACCGGTCCGGTCCGGGTCACTTATAAAAAAAAATAAATTTTTTTATTTTTTCATTTAGAATTTCATACTATAAGTCTAAAATTTTCAATTTCTCACCGGTTTGGCCCCGGTTTGACCCACTGACCCTTAACCCAATACCCCGACCGGTTCAATACCCGGTCCGGATTTTAATAGCTTGCTTTTTGTTTTGGGCATCAGACCCTGTCTGGCCCGGTGGTCGTCCCTTATAATGCCTTAATCTGGGGGAGGGCACAGTCACATCATAGAATATTACATTAATGAGACCAGAGTCCCTAAATAAGATTATATGGCCTATAATCAAAACGACAGCATAAAGGAAGGTTGAGGCCTCCACGTGACTTTTGTCCCCACCCTAGTTTTTAATCATGATTAGTGTTTTCATATATTTTCGGTAAAAAAGTTGATTGATCGTACCGTTGGTGATACCTAAACCCGGATAAATCAGATTATTTTAAAATTACATCAACAGGTAACTTCTCATGATATAAAATCTTCATATACAAGATTCGGTTCTTTAATTAGCTGTAATCATGCATGTGACATATGATGTCTGGCAAGTTGTTTTTTATGTCTGATATTGAGGAAGATAACAAGTTATCACGTTTATATGCAAATAAATAAGTACCAATTGGGAAACTTGTTGGAGATGACTGATGAGAAATGACAACTAAAACAAATGGTTTAGTGTATGTTTGAATTAGCGGTAAAAACTGATTTTTTAATATGATTTATAGTCTACAAAATAAGTATGTGAGAAGAGTTTTGTCTTAGCTTGCATAAATATACTTTTTCAACGCCAATTCAAACAGGAGCTTAGATTTTTTTATGACCAGGAAGAGCTATAGTGCTTCAAAATAGGTACACTACCAAAAACAAAAATTGTGTTTAGTGCATGTTGGGATCGAGATTTATGTGGTAATTGTGATTTTTTTAACTTTCATGCAGAAAAGAAAGAGCCGCAAGAACTGTCCAGGGAAAGAATGTCAAACTAGAGGTGTGGATAGTTCAATCCTTGCTAACGAGATGAGTGGTTGTGGAGGAGCCATTTGGGACAGTGAGGATAATTGAATTTGTGGATACAGTTATAAACTCGGGAAACTTCCCATATTGCGGAAGTGTTTAGCATTATGTCTGGTCTAGAGGATACAGGTATATTGTCCTTATGTCTGATTACATTTAAATTGTGAACTTAATTAATAGGGATGTGATGTTAGTCATCCGTTTAAGGATATTATAGATGATACTGGATTATTAATCAGCCGTGGCTAGTAGGTTTTGATTAGCCACACTAATAGAGAGCACATTGTTTTATGTTGATTTTTCTAGTTATATATAGTGTCACATGATAAGGGGTATGCTTTTCTATATTCGTAATTACCCTCAAACTATTAAATATGTAATGTAATATTCCAGCACCTCAATCTTGATATTGTCCACTTTAAGGCTCCAAGGGTGACAGGTCCCAAAGCGGATAATATTAAGAACAAAGCGCTGAAATGTTTCATGTGACACTGTAACGAGGTAAAATGAATCTAGACCGTCTTCACAATACTTTTATGATATAATGTCGGTTTATGATCTATGTTGATTAGTAATAGCTAATTAGTCCTGCAATTGACAAACGTCCACTAGGGTCTATCTTTGAAGCCGAGGCAACATCTACGCCCAGCTGTATGCCAGCTTCCCGTTGTTCATGCAATGTAATAGGACGAGGAATTCAAAAAAAGTTAAAAGGTTTACGGAATAGTATAAGATTGGATCTCATGAAGAGAGAGAGAGAGAGAGAGAGAGTGCAGAATATAACTGCTGCTCCTTTTTCTCCTACAAAGCTTGTTAGTGCAGACACTAGACTTGAGGATTCAATTGACCAGAAAAAGGACTTAACGATTTAAAAGAAAAGTTGGGAAAGCAGCATGTTAACTATCGTATTAATTGTAGGAAATGGGATCTGTGTGATGAGTTGGTTGGATGGTAATGGCTCAATCACTCTTGTAAATGAAGCAGCTGGTAGAGAACTAATATAATACACAGCAAAAACAACGGGAGATGTAGGTTTATGAAGAAATTAAGCTACTTCCTTAATGAGCACTATTGTGTTGCTGAGCTTATGAGTATATATATTTGAACAATGCTCATTTTCACATTATTGGAATACTTTTTTTTTTGACATAAACATTATTGGAATACTGAATGATACAAGAGATTAAGAAACATGAGGTTTTTCATTTCATAAAAAGCCTATGCCATATGTGGGAAGTTCATGATAGAGGAGGAAGAATAAGTTTTCGAATTGAGGATTGAAAGTACAATATATATGATCATATTTTTAGATTATTTAATAGAAAAAAAAAGAACTCAATTATTTAAACTTTAAAATCTTAAATCAGTTTTTTTATTTATCAAAATATAAGTATTAACCAAAATAATATAGTTATTGAAAATTTTTTTTATAAAAAATTATTGATTTAAAATTTTAAAGTTGAAGTGATATTTTCTGATTTTTTTTCTTAATTAATGTATATGGATTGATTTATCCATTATGCCCGTAATATAAGGATAGAAAGCCACAATTGGAATCACATCAAAGTGCGTGGATACGTGGCACTGTTTGACCATTGAATTTATGCCATGCTGTTTCACGTTCTGCAATATTTTCTTAACTTTTTTTTTTTTTTTTTTTTTTTTTGCCTTTCATCATTTGTATTCCTTTTTAAAACAACCTAGAAGGTCGGGGGATTTGGAAAATTGTGAGGGATGATGACCTTCTCCTAACACACACACACTCTCTCTCTCTCTCTGTCTGATGAACGATAATTTATTCAACAAACTGATAATATTTTTTTGATTTGAATAAATTGGATTCGGAGCAAAAATCCAACCTTGGGATTTCTTGATTTTCTAAGGCAATTTGTTGTTTTTATTTGATAATATTTTTATCCTGCTCTCTTTATGTTTTAATTTTGTGCGTTTGTTGTTACTCTGTGTTTACTTTTTCTTTATTTTTCTATCTCATGTTTTTTGTCCTAGTTATGTTATGTATTGTTTCTTCTGTCTTACTTGTGCTATACCGTGAGCCTTCCTCCCCAACTTCACTCCATTATAATTATAGATGCAGTCTATGTGTGGCTTATAAGGCCACTTCATCCTCTCAACAGAGTCGAATAAAAACCCTTTCAATAGCTCAAGGGCTTTCAATGTTGTGGGTGCAACCCCCATCCTCATCAAGGCCGATGATTAGTATTTAAACACGTTAAATGATGGAATGAGAGATCAGAAGTAATTAAAACTTTTTATAAAAACACGTATAAGTAGATCTCTATTCATTCATTTATAAAAACAATAGGCATGTTCGGTTTATCATATGTACAATATCAAAGTATAAGCAAAATTCCCGACATTCACCCAGGATACTAACATTAATCCAAAAGTTTGTAGGGCATCATTACCCATCTCAGTTCCTATACCGGGATTACACAATATTACTATTCTATGGTCAATTATATATACATTCATTCAAAATGATAACCAATCCAAAAACCAAAAGCATGTGGCCAAGACCACCACCGGCAGTCCTAGTTGTCCTTCCTCACTTATTTGCTTCTCGATTCACTTGCCCTGTCTAAAAATGTTATTTGGAAAGAGTGAGATTCAAAAGAACCCCAGTAACAACAGTTTACGTATATGATGCATAACTAAACAAAGCAAGTAAGTATATATCACAATGTAGCATATCAATATTCAAGGCCGGGCTAACCGTCACGTCCCCTCAACAATATTCAAGGCTGGGCTCTCGTCATATCCCCTCACTCATTCAATTATTAATACAAACAAGTAATGCATTACATATGATATAGGATAAAACGTCAGTACCCTGGTTTTTCCATTCTTGAGCAAGCACATACCTTCTACGCTCCGGGCAAATATCAAATCATAAAGTCATAATTAAGGACGACGCGTTATCACTTATTTCAATACTCAATAATTTCACAACACTTAAATTGGTTATCATTAACATCCCTTAAGTACTCATATATACCTCTAACAAAAGTCCTAAAGGGTTGGGAAAACTATCCCGAAGATCCCCTTTTGGAAGCACAAGAACTGATTTTCCTACTGTTTCACTCAAGTGAAGAAGACCTCACTCGAGTGATGATGTATGGACACTCGAGTGAAGAAGGCCTCACTTGAGTGATGGTACGGTTTGCACCCGAGTATGGAAGCACAGTCATGCAAGTGTTTGGCCGAGAGCAACGATAGAAGTAGGAAATATTCATTGCACTCGAGCACAAGAATAAGCACTCGAGTGATGGCCTAATGGCTAATGCTCATCCGAGTTCAAGAAAGTAAGGTGCAGAAAATGTTAACCAGGGGGCACACAAATTTTTAAAGAAGAGAAGCACTCGAGCTCGGATCTTTGTATTTGAGTGAAGGCTGAATATCCGCGAGTGTTAAGACACCCTTTTGCACTTTAATTTCGAGTGATAGCTCGAGAGGTGAGTTCATGGTGTCAAATACACTCACACTCGAGTGAAAGGAGGTTTACTCGAGTGAGAACCCACCACACTAGCAAGTGAGGCAACACTCTTGCCAAAAGTGCAGTTGAAAATTGAAGAGAAACAAGAAATCACACTGCCTCACTCGAGTGATGCGTATCAGAAACCAAAATATTCAGAAAAAACTGACAACACTTTCCAAAATTCACCCAAGTGTTTCCAATAGACCTAAAACCTTAACCAAAGCTACTTCCACACTAAACAATGGAAATGCCAAAATTACCAAATTCCTACTTCATTATCATGTTTTGGTTTTAGGCAACACTAAACACCAAAATTCCAAAATCACCAAACTTAATTATTCAATCCCAAATCCATTTCTATCTATCCACATACATTCCAAATATACCAATTCCATACCAACAATATGTCAAATACCCAACGACCCTTATTTTCTAAATCAAGGGCAAAAATTTCAGAAATTCAAAGCTAAACCATTTGGCACAAAATAAAGATAGAAAGATTGGTTTCACTTACCTCTTCAACCTTTCCAAAGGAGTTTCTTGATCCTCAAACTTCTAAATTTCCTTGAGAGCACAAACCAACACTAATGGGCAATCTATAACCATAGAAATAAAGCTCTCGCTCCAAGGAACAAAGTTAATGAAAAGAACTTTTCCATTAGAGGTCATTTGCTCACCTTAAATGCAAGCTTTTTATTTCTCTCTCTTACCCAACAATGGTTGCCTGAAATGGAGAGAGGAATGAGAGAAAAGAGTGTGGAGGAAGAAGATGAAATGATGACACTTCCTCTTACATACCTCTCTTGTCAGCCAAAATGCAGGGAAGAAGAAAGAGAAAATATGATTTTAAAAATGCATTTTGACTTTTCTCCCTCCTCTCTCTTCATCTTCACATGCCACTTGTCCAAACCTCATTAGTTCTCATAATTAAGCAACCAATTAGTATCTTTTAACCCCTCAATTAGCCATTTAATCACACTTCTCATTCTCTTCCTTAGTTAGTAATTAATTTCCTCACTAATCACTGACTAATTAACCGATAATTTCCATTCTCCCAATTTTTTATTGATTATGACATGATAATTAAAATTGTCACAAACACATAATTAATTCAACTTAATCCACAATTACATTCCCAATAATTCTCATTAGCCTTTAATCAAAATTTGGGGTGTTACAGTGGACCACTTGTTTGAGTTGGTGGTCCATGGGGGCGTCCTCTCATATCTTGTATTTTATTGTTGTTGCCAAGTAGTATCTACTCCTGTTATTTGAGACTATAAGCGATGTCTGCTTTAGTGTTGTTGCAGCTAATTTAAGATGGGACTTAAGCTTTGGTTGGTATTGAAAGTACTGACCATCTTTAGGGCTTCCTGGTTGAAACTTTCTATTTTTATTGTTATATTAGTGTTGTAGTTATTATGTTGTAATGTATTTCTATTTTAGAAACTTTGGACCCCTAACTTGATCTGACTCAAGATCAGTTGGAGGTTTTTATATGTACCTTTTTCAAATTGTCCATTGGGAACAATTTCGTAGTCTAGATGGTCAAAATGCTAGAAATCAGACCAGACACTAATGGGAGGAGCATACTAAATGCTTGTTTGGGATAGCTTAATTTTAGCTTATAAGTGTTTTTAAATCATGATTTAAGTTATACAAAGTAAGTATGTGAGAGGAGTTTTGTCTCGGCTTATATGAATAAGTAATTATAAATAAAAAATAAGCTATCGCAAACATAGGCCAACTTTTTTTAAGAATTTTTTTTCCTATGTTCATTTTGAAATGGGAAAAAGATAGATAAAAACCATTGAAAATGGTAAATGATAGAAAGGTGATTCCAATTTCAATATCCCTATAACATGATAGTGCTCAATTTGTCCTTTTTGAAATTAAAAGGAAATGACCGATATGCCCTCACACATATTTTTTAATAAAAAAGTAACCCCTATCCCGCTGGCGGTGATTTTTTACTTGGTAAACAAACAATTATCAAAATCTAATGAAAAGTGATGAATTCGTTAACTAAACTTGTCAATGGCCATATGTTGTGAATTTTTTACTTGATAAACAAAAGTTTTTAAAACCTAATAAAAAGTTATGGATTCTTTAACTATACTTGTCAATGAACTTGGGTTAAAGATCAAAAGTTAACACACACACACACACACATATTTCTTTGCATAATAAGTACTGAAAGTAGAGCCAATAAAACGGGTTAGCTCGTAGGCTGTGCGGTCAGGCCAGTGGGACCCGTACTTCCATGGGTTGGAAAATCCCCAACTCTAATTAGCAGGTGCGAGTTCGAGGGCCAGCCGGCAACCAGCACTTTTTTTAAAAGTTTTTTCCATGCATAAGTCATGGACAAAAAAAAAACAGAACCTCCCAAAGTCTAAACCAAAAGAAAAAAAGCCCAACAACTAGGATTGAAAGAGTGGTGTTTTTTTTCAAAAAAAAAATTGTTAACAAAAACCAAAATTATAGGCCCAACTTGCCAACTATCCTAACCCAACGCCAAACAGCCCAAGTCCAAATGTCAAATTGTTGACAAGGCAACCCATGTCCCATGATACATATATATATATATATAAATGTGAGCCAATCCACCACCCTACGGGCTGACCTTTATCAACCCGCAAGTTATGCACATGCCTGCATTTTTGCTTTTAGGAAACCTTGTCCCAACCACCGGACCTGTGGGTTAGGCCTGTATTACCGGCTCTAATTGAAAGAATTTGGTGGCCATTTATTACCGCAGGAGCTAAACCCCCACCCCTTTGGCATCAATTACTCACGTAGAAGCTTCGATGCCAGCAACCGCTTGTTCGACTATCAGAGCTCTGGCGGGGTTGTCGTCAACCGCTGGAGGGGTTAGGGGCTACTCTTTTGCAAAAATGTGTGAGGGCATATCAGTCATTTCTGATTAATTTCTAAAAAGACAAATCAAACACCTCCATATCATATGGGCTATTGAAATTGGAATCATCTTTATGTCTTTTACCATTTCAATGGTCTTTATCTGTCATTTTCTCTTTTGAAATTGCAAATAATATGAATATTCTATGGAAAAAACTACATCGATAGTTAACAAATATGTAAGCAATAATCCTTTTCTAATTTTATGCCGTTCAGAATAGGCGAACACCATGTTAGAGGCTGGCAAAAAAAACCACTTTAGAGATTCACAAGCCTAGTTTTAGAACTAATCTCTAATCATTAATGAATTAATGACCAAGTTAAGGTGGGAGGTAGCTCGAGCGGCACCCGGTAACTCGGACGCGGCTGCTTTTCGCCCCTCGCTTTCATTCCACTCGTGATTCTGAATTTCCCTCTCCGTTTGCGTTTGGATCTCACTTTTCTGGTATAGTCTCCCTCTCCCCACCTTACGGTTTTATCTAATGTCAGTAGAAATTTTATAATCCACTCGATCATGAGATTTTTGTAAGCCAACAATATTTATTTTTTTAAAAAAATCAATGTTAAGATGAAACTGATTTGCCCAGGCACGGTGATTACTTGTAGTTATTTTATTACTCTGCTATTTATTTTCCGGGAACGAATGCTTGATGGTGTAAATGTGGTTGGATGTTGTTCAGCTGAGAGCTATTGCGTATCGTTCCAGTTGATCGAAGGTTACTTGTGATGGATTCGTCTTCGACGAGCCAGGCGGAATTCGATTATTTGTTCAAGTTACTGATGATTGGAGACTCGGGAGTCGGTAAGAGTAGTCTGCTTTTGAGTTTCATCTCAGATACCTATGAAGATCTCTCCCCCACAATCGGTAGGTTTTTGCCTTTTCGGAAGCGAATTTACATTCTCTTGAGGTGTCCTTTTGATTTGCGTCTTCTGGGTTGTCGAGTATCTTCAAGATGAATCTAGGCTTATGCATTTGGGGATGAGCTATAGCATCAGCGCAGGCTCAGCTCAGTTACCTGCTCTGTGATTCCAAATTTTTTTACTGTAGATTTTAGCACAATCCCACAATAGGTAGGCTTTTGCTTTGTGGGGACAAATTTATTTTAATTCTCTTGTCCTGTCCTTTGATTTGTGGCTTTTGGGTATTCCTGCATCTTATGGACAAACCAAAAGCTTATGAATTCGAGATGATATCGTATTATTGTAGACTATGTTCACTCACCTGCTTTATGATCTGATTATTTTTAACTATATGCAGAGTCAGTATATGTTTTTTCCAATATCTGTTTTCAAATTTCTAAAAACTGATCATCCGAACAAAGCATATCTATTTCTTTTCGCAATGTGTTCTAATGTCACCTGTTTACTTACTCAGTAATGATTCTGACTGTTTATAATAATATGATTTGGATGCCATGCCTTAAAAATATGCTTGACATCAACCATGGATGAGCTAATCTCATATTTTAGCTTTTCTGCTTCTTGTACTGTTTGGTTTCTCATGTAGGCGTTGATTTTAAGGTCAAGTTTGTCACAGTGGGGGGCAAAAGGCTGAAGCTTGCCATTTGGGATACAGGTATGTATGTGTGTGTGTGTTTATTACTGGATCCCATGCTGTTTAATTCTATACAGTCCAATCGAACTCCTGGCTTAGTTGGACCTACTATCTGCATATTGGTAATAATGCATAGCCGTATTTGATTGAAACTACTTGTTTGACAATGCAGCTGGTCAGGAGAGATTCAGAACACTGACAAGTTCTTACTACCGAGGGGCTCAAGGCATCATCATGGGCAAGTTTCTGTTATCTGATCTATCTCTTATTTTTTTGGTCATTGCTTTCGATCATATATTTGTTGAATTCAATGGAATTTTGTGTATTCTTTTTCTTTAGCAAGTAGGAAAAAAGTATGAAGTTTGCCGTGCTTATAAAAGTCAATCTATAAAGTTGAGAGGAAGTCTGGTACTGGTTATTTATATTGCAAAGTGCAATTGCTAGTGCTGAGGACTCCAAAATGCTCAAGCACACAGCACTTTGCACCAGCTATTTGCACATCATTAAAAGGTTAATAATGACTAATATATGTGGAAAAGTCGGGCCACATTCTTGGAATTTTGACTCACTTTGTATGGATAAAGTCCTTAAATAACCTGAATTGAAAAAATCAAAATAGAATTAGACGTTGGAAGACGTGGATTTTTTAGAGGAAGACATAGCAGGGGAAACGATAATACATACTCAGTTACTCACATGGGAAGGCTGGAGGCCAACAAATGAGAAGCTCACCTGAAAATTTGAAACAGCCGTTGGACCCTTTTATAAGCATAATCAAACTGCATTGGGCGGTACATGATCTTCTAGAACTTTCCCAAGTCATCAAGTTTTCTAACAGGTTTCTAGTTATATCATAGTTTGCCATTTGCATCAAAAATTTCCTAGAGCAATCCCACAAAATAGCTAAAATTAATGTCTGTTTTTAAGGACTTACAAATAATGAAAAATCAATAACCACTGTCCCCTTTCTCTTGCATCACATGCTGAGCTATGGAATTACATTTTAAACTCAGTCATAATCGACCATATGTGAAAGTAATCCTCTCAAAAGTAATGATGATTTGCATATGGTGCTAATTAGTATTTAATGGTGGCTTTTAAGAGCATTGTAGAACCAAAAACATTTATAGTCAAGGATGGGTGAAGGAGGTATCTTAAAGTTAACCTGTTATTTGATGCACTCAAGCACCTACAGTACACATTTGCACTTTGCCTTTATGTCACTTTTCATGATGATGCTGACTTTTCATATACTGCTCAAAATAAAATAAATTTCTGGAATCATTTGTCCCTATGTATATCATATGCTTTGGTTTTCAAAGTTAATCTGTCCAACTGAGATATGGTAATTCAATGACCAAACTAAAAGTAACTTTTCCACAGAATATGGCCTGTAAATTGGTGCCGGATGTAATTTGTTGGTTGGTCATGGAGAATCGTCCCCTCATCCTATTAAATGTTTATTGAAATTTTGTTAGTTAACTGAGCTGTCTCCCTTTTGTTCCTCTATCTAATGCAGTTTATGATGTGACTCGACGAGACACATTTACAAATCTATCTGAAGTATGGGCAAAGGAAATAGACCTCTATTCTACGAATCAAGATTGCATCAAGATGCTTGTTGGAAACAAAGTGGATAAGGTATCTTCAACAAGAGTTACGATCATGCTCTCCCACCCCTCCCCCTCTTCATATTCTTTTTTGTATTTTTCGTCTTGGTTATTCCTCAATCACATCAAGATTTCAACTAGTTATAATTCCGCAAATATATACACTATTTGGGTTTGGCCTTCCATGTTTGAGCTGTTCAACATGTATGCTATATTAACTGACAAAAATAAGACGAGGAGGCAGGACTAGATGCAGACATTCCCAAGGAATTTGACCGAATGTAAATGTTGAATCACCTGGAATCCTCATTGCATCTTGTAGATCCATTTCTATTATGCCCCCTCAGATTTAGGATTCTAGCACAACTCTTGAACTAGTTGGCTAAATGTCACATTTACTTCTTATTCTAACTTATAAATCATATCTGAAATGTGCTCGTGTTCTTTTTCATTCCAATGAGGGATTTAATGTACTGGTGGATAATATTTGATTAATTTCCAGGAGAGTGATAGGGTTGTGACAAAGAAAGAGGGGATAGATTTTGCCCGGGAATATGGTTGCCTATTTATTGAATGCAGTGCTAAAACTCGAGTGAATGTACAGCAATGCTTTGAAGAGCTTGTTTTGAAGGTATGCTTTGCTATATATATGCCCAGTTATAAAAATATTTGTGTCTGAAATCAGTATACTGCACAAGTTTTATTTTATTTACATGTGATCATATTAATATTTTTAAAAAATTTTGGTGCATCTTCATCTTCATCTTCATCGTAGTTGATGAAAAAATAATTGGTACGACTGCTCACCTGAGAAAATTACCTTGAGATGCAAAACAGCCAACAAATGTGAACAACTAATTTTATGTCATTAATATAGCTCGTGTGGTTGTTGTGTTACATGAATTCTATGAAATGAGCAATATTGCATAAACTGTATTTGTTAAAATGTTTATATTGAATATCAATATAGATACTAGCAAATGAGGAAGACACAAGTTTTTATCGCTTGTCCCTCTTTCTATGACACCTTCAACCCCCTTGGCAAAGGGCCCAGCCCTGCCCCCCTTTTTTCAAGGTGGTTTACATTGATACTAACTTTCTGAAAAGCTAATTGAAAGTCTTGCTGGTGCGAGAAAAATCATCAGAAGTGACAATGGCAATGGTTAATTTTTTTGATGAATTTTGGCAGATTCTGGATACACCTAGCCTCTTAGCGGAGGGCTCTAAGGGAGTCAAAAAGAACATTTTTAAGGAGAAGCCACCGCCATCTGACGCATCCACAAGCAGTTGTTGCTGAAATTGAGGGGGCTATTTAATTCACGTATTTGGACCTCAGAGAAGAGCCTTGCAAATATTTTCAGAATCAGATTATTACCTCTGATGGATTTGATTTTAACCAATGGACTTTAGTTTTGCTTTTCCAGGTTCCTGTTATGAATATTAGATGATGTAATATAATTGTGATGGTATATGGCTTTTTTTGGGGACCTTTTAATCACCATTGTCACATTTAATGACCTGCTAATAATCACATGATAAAGGATGTCAATCATATGTTGTACAAAACGTCTATGCAATATCATTTCAACTTTTTTTTTTTTGGGAGTGGAAATGAAGCTTTTATTCAATGAATATTTACAGAGGGTTTGACAAAAGGATAAATGGAAATATAAATGAAGTACATCAGTCTATATGTATCCTAATTGACTATCTCTTTGGAGTGCACTTGCATTAATAATGTGTTCGGTCGGTGAGAGAGTTTCATTAATGATCCGATGCGCCTGAGCCTCTTCATTGTAGAATAGCCTTCGGTTTCTAGCTGTCCAGGGTTTCCAACAGAGGGTGCCAAAAGTAATTCTCCATGTGTTTTTCATTCGACGCTGGCTTCAGATTGTTCTCCAACCAATTGGTGGATGATTGTGCACGAAAGCGCAGGAGATATTGCTCAGAGATAATTAAAGGACCAGCATGCTGCTGCTAGAGTGCAGCCCCTGAGTACATGGTCCAGATCTTCTGTATATCGATTACATATTCCGCATGTATCACTGTGAGCCATGCGTCGTCTCACTCTCTCCTTATTCGTGAGTAACTGATTTCCAATTACCAACTAGAGTTATTCGTTTGGGCCCGGCCATTTCCATGCAAGGTTCCAGCGATTATTTTCCTCATTCCACCTTTCCGACTTCAGCAGATGATATGCTGAGCTGACTGTAAATTCCCCGTTGCTCGTTAAGATCCATCGGCACTGATCTGGTGGTTTGGTTTCACTGGGGGGGGGGGGGGGTTTCAATCAGTGATATTTCTTCTGTTGTTGCCTGGGGAAGGAGGGTTTCAAATGCCTCCCAGCGCCAAGTTCCTTTCGGGGTAGTGAAATGCATCAATGGCTTCGCAAGGTCTGTCTCCTCCAAAGGAGCATGTGCTAGATTCTTCAATGGACTGAGTTCCCCAACCAAGCGTCGTTCCAGAATCGAATTCGCTGCCCGTCTCCAACTTGCCATTTTTGCCCCAACTCTGGGTCATTACAGATAGTATAAGGGCTTTTCCATAGATGAGAAGCTGTCTTGGGCCTAGGACCGTTTGTATTAGCGATAATAGCAGTGATTTTTTTTTATTATTATAAATTCTGTAAACTTAAGATAAGATAAAAGTTAAATTGTAAATATGATTTGTATTTGGATTAGCGGTAGTATAAGTGACTTTTTTTCAAACTGAAACTTGTTTAAATAATTATTTGAAAAGTAAGTTTAAATGGAAAACGTCTGAAAATGACATGAATCTTATTAAATTATAGCAAAGCGGATTTGGTCCGTTTCCTTCCAGGAAGAGGACCGTCCTTTTTTCTCCCAGGACCGTTGGATAGAGATCTCAACGGTCCAGATTTAATATATTTTTATAATAATATTTTTAATATAATAATATAATAATATTTTTATAATACATCAAATTTGGACCATTGAGATTTCCATCTAACAGCCCCTAGAGGGAAAAGGACCGAAGCCGGATTCAATTATAACCACATATCCTAATTAATGTCATCTGCGTTTTTCCTATTATTTCTTAACAAGTCACTAAATCTGAATTTTGTTAATAATTTAATATTGTCACCAAAAAAACAAAAACTGTAAATACCCAAAAAAAAACACCTAATTAATCTGGCGCGCTAATTTATGTTTTCTCTATTATTTCTAAGACAAATAGCCAAATCTGGAGAAAAAAAAATTCTCCAGAGTAACAAAGAGCCATTACCACTCTAGTCCTGTTTATAAATCTAAATTAACCAACTCTCATATACCAAGGAGAGTTAGTTAAGCTATTAATTATGAGCTAAATTTTCAATTTTACTTTTATTTATGATTGGTTCCAAAAGTCAACATGAATAATTTTTTTAAAAATTTATTGCACTCAATAGGGGCAAAAAAGTAAAAAAATGTATTTTTCACCCTGAAATCAAACTTATAATAAAAACCAAAATTTTTTATCAAAATAGACTTATATTTAGCCTCACTATGCTTTTCACACTATGATCGTGCATTTATGACCCCAGAACGCTTTCTCAAACACCCCCTTAGTTTGCGGATTTGTACCCTCCTTCCATCCATATTTAGCAATAAAGTCCCACCGGATTCGGTCAAACACTTTTTTTGCGTCAACTTTGATTGCCATTGCCCTTTTATTTCTTGTTTTCCTTCGCATTGTATGGATCACCTCCTGAACAATAATGATGTTATTTGTTATGTTCCTTCCCCTGATAAAACTTGCTTGGTTTGGGTGCACTAATAGTGGCATGATTGTCTTGAGGCAGTTGTAAATGATTTTGGTGACCACTTTGTAGATTGTATTACACGAGCTGATTGGTCTAAATTCCTTCAATGTTTTAATATGCCTATGCGTATTGTTCTTTGCTTGGTTTCCATTCTCCAACACTTGCTTGGTGCTCTCATCTTCAACTTTCCTCCGTCCTCTTGGCCTTGTCTTTATTCTACAAACCCCTAAACTATAGTTTCAGAAGTACTTTTATGTAAGCCGAGACAAAACTCCTCTTACATACTTACCTCATAAATTGTAAAATTACTTCTAAAAAACTAAAACAAACATACAATTGTTATTGGGTTCTTTGATCTCCCACTTCTCATCCATCATTGATGTGAAGCTGGGAGTGGCATGTTTTTGGGCCTCCTTATCCACTCCTTCCAAGTTCCAACCTTGGGTTGGGTTACCTAACTAGGCTAGCCTTGGGTTGTGATCAAACCCAGTATAACTTAAATCATGCTTAACCCTAGTCTAAACATGAATTATATCAGTTTTGCTTTTAAGTCCCCAATTAGGAAAATTTCATTTCGTTAAAGGTTAGATATGAAAATTTGAAAACCGTGAAGATTTTAATTTAAGAAAATTATAAAAGAACATAATAAGAATAAGTAACAATGAAATGTTATGGCGTTAGATTTACATATGTCAACATATCTGACAATCAAATTGAACAAGATGAAAAACACAAATGAAAGAGGGGGGAAGAACCAAAGTTCTACATTGCTGTGTAAGGGTATATTATGTGAAAGCTTTCACTCTTGACCCATATACGTGCCATAAACAGAACAGTGAATTTCATGGTATGCAACCATTATTACTTTCATCTTTCGATGTCGGTTGAACTTGTGAGCATATGGTGAGTAAACTGTTCAACTTAACTAACCAACATGCCCTCGAACATTGACTACAACTGTTATTACTAACCCAAGGATACTTGTTGTATCCAAAAAACCTATGGCATGCTTCAAAATCATGAAACTTATGCCCTGTTTAGTACGGTGGAAGAGTTTTTATAGAAGTAGAAGTGGAAATAAGATTTTAAAGTTTGTTTGGTACACTTATGGAAGTGAGGTTTAAATTTTAATTAATATGCCTACTTATAATGTGAAAAGACTCGTATGCCCTTGAATAAAAAAACCATGCCCACCACCTCAAACAGCCACATCCGTACCAGCCACCACAAAAATTCTAGCCATCACAAAAAACCTTAATCCTCCATTTTTGCACAAATATCAGCCATCGACGATCAATAATTACCTAAATAAATGAAAAAAAAAACCGATCGAGAGGCAAAGGTGCAGATTAGAAAAAAAAATGAGAAATACAAAGGTATCATTAGAGGTAGAAGAATGATACGGATGAAGGAGAAGTCATGATGTGGAGAGAACGGAGTAAATCACGACAATGGTCCATATCAGAAATGAATCAACCAAATATGAAGTCCTAAGGCACCAGGGATAACAGAAGTTGATGGCAGAAGAAGCTGACATAAGTTGACATCGACGAAAAAGGGGACGAAAGTTGACGGCGGAAGAAGGTAACAAGTCGACAATAAGAAGCTAAAAATCGAAACAAGCCTCTCAAATCTAAAGCCGATAGCTGGAGATGCTAACGGAAATCGATAGCGACTCACAGATCCGTCATCACTGGTGTTCCTCCGTGTCCCCACCATTTCTAGATCTCTCACGTCTCAAAGGGTAAAATGGTCTCTATATCTGAGTTCCAATGGAACTAGGTCAGTTCCATAGGGGTTGTGTTGGAACTCACTTCCATTGATTTTGGTGGAAGTAAGTTCCATTAGGAATTGAGGTCTCAATTATCAAACATACGGTTCTAAGTCAACTTCCATTTCTCAAGCCTCGATTCCAAGTCAACTTCCATTTCTCAAGCCTCGATTCCAATATACCAAACGAGGCATTAATTATTCAAATCCCCTAAATGAACTCATACATAACCCTTTCAAGGTTTGGACATCCCATTAAGTGCAAGAGTTGGATCACTTATATACCCAATAAGTTTATATTATTAAACGATAAAAAAAAAAAAAAAAAGTTGAAACCACAAGGTGAAATAATGGATAGATTTTATTTTCTTACATGCTGTCACATTAATTAACTGAGGGTATGTTTGATGACTAATAAATATTGTCTCATACTTGGTAAAGGTCCTATATTTAGAGAGAGGAAGGAAAAAGGTGAAATAATGGATAGATTTTATTTTCTCACCTGCTATCACATTAATTGACTGAGGGTATGTTTGATAATGACTAATAAATATTGCCTCATACTTGGTAAAGGTGAAAAATTGGATAGATTTTATTTTCTTACCTGGTAAAAGGAGGAAGGAAGAAGGTGAAATAATGGATAGATTTTAATTTCTTACCCGCTATCACACTAATTGACTGAGGGTATGTTTGATAATGACTATTCCCTCCGATTATAATTATATGATAATATTTGGGAGTTGATATTGGTCCTATTAGAACCGGCTGACACCCAAGAGGGGGGGTGAATTGGGTGTAAGATAAAAACTTAAGAACTTTGAGATTCTTTTCGCATTTTAGAGGAAGCAATAAATATGAAAGTAATGAATCATAAATCACAGTTAGATATTTAAATGATATATGCTGGAAGTATAAGAGCTTAGGGAAGAGAATATGCAAACTGTGATTTATCCTGGTTCGGCCCAATCCACGATGACCTACGTCCAGTCCCCAGGCTCCTCCTGAGATTTTCAATCCACTATCTTCCTCAAGTTTAACTGGGTACTTGAGAACCACTACACTCTCACAAGTTTGATCCGGGCACTTGTGAAGCTTTTACAATTCTCGTACTGAGATTACTCCCCCTTACGCACCGTAAGATTACAACCAAGTTGCTCCCCCTTACACACCGTAAGGATACAACTTTGATGATGAAAGATTACAGTCAATCTTCTCTCTCAGAAGTGAATAGATGAATACTGAAGCACAATACAAATAATATCTCTCTCAAAGGTAAATCATATAGAAGCTAGAGAAACAGAGAGTATGTGCGATGAGTATTGATGTCAGGATGTTGGCATTTGGACGATGTATATTCTGAGTCTCTCTTCTGTTTTGGATGATCTTCTATTTATAGCTGATGAGGATTGATGACCGTTTGAGCATTTCAACATGTCCGTTAGAGTGACGCAGCTTTGTTTGACCGTTCTTCGATTTTGAAAACTAGCCGTTGAAACGTTGGCCGCTCCGCTCCGTAAACTCAACTTTTATCTCTTCTCATCATCTCTTCATTGTTTTACTGGAAAAATGCATTAAACACTAATACAATGAAGTGTTAGAGTGATTAGAAGCAATAAGAATGAGTTATATGATCATTCCATTGATTTCCAGAATTTTCGGGACGTTGCTCTGTTTTTCTGGGAAGCATTACTCGAGTACGTACTCGAGTAAACATCAAGTTTCTTCACAGGTTACTCGGGTACCACCTCGAGTAAATGTACTTTTTGAACTTGACTTACCCGGGTAGTGACTTGAAGTTTTCGTCAATAACTCTTCATGAACAGTGATTTACTCCAGTAGTGACTTGAAGTTTTCGTTCAAAAACTCTTCATGAACAGTGATTTACTCCAGTAGTGACTTGAAGTTTTCGTTCAAAAACTCTTCATGTACAGTGATTTACTCCAGTACCGACTTGAAGTTTTCGTCTAAAAAACTTGCTAGCACAGTGCTTTACTCGAGTACATACTCGAGTAAATTGTTGCAGTGGTACAAAACGCCGAGAGCAATATTTTTGAGAAACAGAGTTACTCGAGTAGCTCCTCGAGTATCTTTGTCAACCGGATGGCAACTGGAAGTTTTCCACATGGTTACTCGAGTAGCTACTCGAGTAATGTTGCAGGCCGAGAGCAACTGGAAATTTTCTATCTGATTACTCGAGTACCTACTCGAGTAAAGTCTTTTATTTTCAACCAGTTACTCGAGTAGTGCCTTCAAGTAAATTCTTGATTTTGACTCGAAACATGGCAAATTATATATCATCGGAAAGCCATCATTATCTACATTCCAATGCAACAAGAATCAACTCCAAACTCGTTGTGTACAGAAAGTTATGATCCAAAGAGTATCCACTGTTCTTAGACAATCCTGAAATCACGAGCAGCAACTTCCAGAAGTCATAGCTCTTAGGATATAGCTTCCAATGTGACAAATTATATATCCATAGAAAGCTCTTTGAGTCTTCTTTCATATGGCACCGGTTTCATCACAATCCGATATGTATTTTGAGAGTTATGTCCAAAATACCAAAACTGTCCAGGAATATGACGCTGATTCATGTGTCGACTTTCGAAGCTGATATCTATCTCATCTGAACTCCTTTGAATGTGATCTTGGTGTCAAAAGTTCGTGTTGGAAGTCTAGTTTCATATGCCACCGGGTTCAGTTCGATCCGACATGTGGTTGGAGAGATATCATCAAAATACCGAACCTATGTTCTGCCGCGCGAAAACAGAGTATCATTTACTTCAAGTTCCGCCTCGGGTAATTTTCAAGTAACCCGGCAGATTACTCGAGTAAGGCCTCGAGTAAACACGTCCAAAATCAGAAAATGACATATTACTCGAGTGATTACTCGGGTAATCATCCCCAAAGGTACCATAGCTTCCGTATACATCATTTTAGCTTCGTATTGACTCATTCCAACTTCCGTATGATCATAGAAACCTCCGGTATCAATTCTAGGAGCTTGAATCTTGATATTCTCATGTGATCTTGCAAGTTCTTCTTTCTTTCTTCTTGTTTTTCCTCTTGATGATCATTCTTCATAACCCAACTTCAATCTTCTTGATGAATATCTTCAATCTTCATCTTTCTTTCTTCTTTCTTCAATTCCTTGCCTCTTGATTTTCTTCTTGATGATTATTCTCCATTTATGAGGCATTATAATATCAACCCACAATGATGTCTATGGCTAATCTACAAGATATACAACATTAAATATGGTAGTTAGTCAATGTGGAAGATAAGTATATTATACAAACTTTTTGCTCATATTTAACATCTATATTTGACATCATCAAAACTATTCATATCTAACAGGTCCTAATTATAAGACAAAGTTTTAATTTTTATCAATTTCTTCTCAAAATATCCTCCATTGATACTTTCTCAATAATAATGAAACACAATAATAATTTTATAATACACATATGTATTCTATAAAGGAATAATACTTGTAACTTATTAATATCACATACACCTCAATTCTACTATTTCTTTTATTTTACAAGAATAAAGGGTAAGAAAATCAATTTAACACTGTCAACATCATCATCTTTATTTTTAAAAATTGTAACTTTCTTTTTCTTTAATTGGTGACACAGAGCAGGGCATGGGTAGGCAAAAGACAATGCTTGAAAAGGATACTCACAGGACCATGGTTGATTCATGTAGTATTCCTAAATCATTTTTATTAAATAAGGGCATTTTAGATAAATAAATAAGATTAACTAATTTAACTATTATTCTTAATTTCTCTAAAGTTAAATAAATATATCCTATAATTAAAACCGGAGGGAGTAATAAATATCGTCTCATCCTTGGTAATGGTCCTATATTTAGGAGGAAGGAAAAAAGGTGAAAAAGATGCCTGAAGAACCTTCAATTGCTATACTGTTTATAGTTCTAACCTCAACATTGTTCCATGAGAGTTTTCTGGGTTGAGGAATTTGACAGGTTCTATCTATGCTGAGGATGAATCTTTTAAGGAAAAAGGGGCGAAAACAGTTTCATTTGATCTCTCAGAGAGAGAGAGAGAGAGAGAGAGAGAGTATGAAGGCGTGGGAGATTAGATTCGTTAAAGGAAAGAGATTTGACCAGAGACCTTTGTGCAGATTCTAAATTGAACAGGAAGGAGCTAGTAGTAGCTTTTTGGGATTGTCTTTTTATGCAGCGAACACCACTTCCACCAGCATGTGTTGGATGAGTGCACGTCCCTGTGCTTCATTTCCTATGTTCTCTCTACCTCCTTTTCTTTTGACTCCCGCAAAGTTTCTCTTTCCTTCATTCTTCCATTTTCTTTCTGGTAAAAAGCATCGCCTTTTCATTCCATTCTCTCTCTCTCTGTTTTTTTTACTTTGAATAATTGAATTTGATTTTTCACTTCCTTCGCCGCAATTCTAGACTCCATTCATAGTCCCATTACATACACTTCTCTCTTATTTTTTCCTCCTCCTCATTTTTTGAAATCCCAATTCCTCACTCCGCACCAGAAGACACAAGTTGATGGCTTCTCACCACCCCCATCACAAAATTTACTAATGATCAACTTTGATTTGATGAGTCTTCGGTTTTCCAAAATCCTAGATTCGTTTTCTTAAGGGGAAAAAAATAAAAAATAAAACAAGAATCTTGCATGAACTGGTGGATGTAGAGATGCCCATGCTTCCAGAGAATCTCTTGTCTCGAGATCTTTCAGGTCCAACAAACGCACTTGGTACACAAAAGCATGTGCAATTAGAATTTAAGTAGGCCAGTTGCCTCTTAAGTTCATTGATTAGAACTAAAATGATCGAAATCTTTAACAGTATACAAATTGGCTCCTTCTTTTCCTTTCCCACTGTCCTTAAATAACATGATGAACAGAGTAAAGTGAGTTGCCTGTTGAGGAGTATATTATTCTAATATAAGTTTGATTTGTGATTAGTAATGGACATTCATGAATTGGACAGGGAGAGATATTAATGAGAAACTTGAGGGTAAAAGGTAGGGTCATGAGGGAGGATATTAAAGTAGCAAGATCAGAAAAGGGGATGGCTTTTTCTGTTTGCAAATGAAAGGACAAGAAGAAGAGGAGATTCCATGAAACCTTAAGTCCCATCGCATCAAACTCCAAACCACATTTCATAAAATCACCAACTTGTCTCCCAAATATGCTCTCGCTTCCTTATCTTCATTCTTTTAGGTCTGTTTGGTTGGAGGGGTGGATGAAAAATGAACCCCCTTGTTTGATAGGAAAAAGTGGAGGGGAGGGACTCCAAATCCCTCCGTTCCCTCATTTTTGTTTTCTCTAAATTGAAGGGTTTTAAAGAGAATGGAAAATGAGTCCCTCCTCTTCCATCCCCTCCTTTTGAACCAAACAAGCTTTTAAGGTATGTTTGGTTTGAGGGGAGTGGAGGGGAGGGGGTGGGAGGGAGGGAATTTTGACTTTAATTTCCTTCCCCTCCTTTAATTTAAACAAAGGATCCCCTCACTTCTGTTTTAATAAACCAAATAAGGTAATATACATTCCCCTTCCCTCAAACCAAACGCACCTTCTCCCCCTAGTAGTGGAAACAGAATAGGTGACTTGGCCTATATTTGGCCTAACTTGTTTAACAATAGTAGCAAGTTTAGGCCTATTTGAAGGCCTGTTTCTTTTAAGAGGCTAAGCTCATGTTTGTTGACAAGCTTGTTAAACTTGTCAGGCCGGTCTAAGCCTATTATAGATATACAATATTATAAAATATTGTGTAACAATAAGTATTAAATGTTGCATCTTAATTTTTATTTTTATATGATTTAATTATCATTATGTAATAATTATTTCATGATAAAGAGATTTTATCAAGTAATTAGTTGGGTAACAAAAATTTACATAAAATATGATTTGTTAAAGGGAGAATTGCCCATAAATATCTCATTGGAAACTTATTTACCAAAATGGAATCTGAAAGCATTTAAAGGAAAATCTTTTACACATAAGAAAAGATTGTTTGAACATAAGGGAAGATCATATAGGAAAAATATATTAAACACATGGAAGATTGTTTGAATACAAGGGAAGATTCTTTACACATAGGGAAGATTATTTACACACGAAGGTCTCATTTGATAAATAAATTTTCAATGAGATATTTATGAACAATTTTCCCTTTATTGAAGTAAAAGGAATTGTTAAAAAGATATTAGAAATAAAAATAATATAAAATAAGAGAATTATAATAAACAGGTAAAAGATTAAAAAAATAAAAGAAAATGAGTTGAAAAATAAAAAGAAAAGATATAGGAAAAAAGATTGAAAAATGAAAAAATAAAATAAAAAAGTAAATATTAAAAAAAAAAGTATTTTGTTAACAGGCTTTAAGTTAGACCAGGTTTTTGTACAGGCCAAGCTCAAATATGAAAAAAAAGCTAATAATAGGCCACGGCCCACAGGCCAAGCTCAAACCTACTTATTACAAAATAGACTTGACCTATTAAATATAGAATCTAGTCTAGTCTGACCTGATTCCATCCCTACTCTCGGCTAACCTTTTCCCATTACTTTGGGCTCCTTCATTCTCTTTCTTTCTCAATTATTCACCCACCCACTCATTCTCTATAATATTTGCAGAAATGAAATATCACAAATATGCTTTTATCATTCATATTGGCCTCTCTTGAAAATTAAGACTATGATGGTCTGACCCTTTTATGAGCGAGGGAATCGAATTTTGACTGAAGAAAATCCAAAACAAAATAACCAAAAGATAAATTTAAAAGGATAAAAAGGAATCTGTGCTTTGAATTCAAGACGCTGGTGTCCCCCATTTGAACCTAAAATTCAAAAGAAGTGCTTGAAGACCTTTTACCAGACTCGCATCGTGGAGATGTGACTCCATTTGTTTCTCCAGATCCTTCAGATTAAGCCCTTCCCAATCCAACGAAAATGGACACATCAAATCAGCCAACAAATAAAAAAAAGTTGATATACTATTATTTCTTTCTGCCAACTTGATTATTTTTTGGACAATCTACCAACTTGATTATGCCCCACAATCCCCTCCATTCCATCATTTAAATTAGTGACATAGGTTAATATCTCCTTATCATTTTACCAATATTTGACTAAATAAGTAAGATAGCATTATTTACTGGGTTAAGTTGGTTCGTTCGTTCATCATCATCCAATAAGGAAAGCAAATCCAAGGAAAGGGAGATATTAATTGTCGAGAAGATCCATCTATCTTTTTCTTTTTTCTATCAGGTCTAATATAAAATCATTCTCCAAGCCAAGTACTTGTATAGTCAAGATAGTGACCCTCTTCTTGTCGAGTTACCTTCTCCCTCTCATGATCGCGTATTTGTTTTTTTTTTTTTTTAAATTATAATATGTCATGCCAAACCAGATTCACCCTTTGTTTTTCCTTTTAAATTCAACAATGGTTACAAGAGTCCTGCTTGTAAGTTTCTTTTTGTCCTGTAACTAAGAAATTTTTTAGGAAAATCCCATAAAAAAATGAGGGTATTCAATGTACAAAATCCTATATCATACCATCAAACGAATTTGGGATAATGAAATACTGTAAATATATTTATATACTTTTTCTGATTCTAATTATAAAATAAAATTAATTTTTTTAAAGAAATTAAGAAAAATAATTAAATTATTTTAGAGTATTTATATTTTTGTCTTTTCTCAGGTTGTGGAACCCGGATCAGACCGGCTTGGAAACCAGTGAACCGGCCGGTAGACCGGTCTGGTTTCCGGTCCGGTTCCTATTTAAATTTTTCTTTAGAACTTCATATTAATAAATCTAAAATTTTCAATTTCTCACCAGTTTGATCCCATTTTAGCTCCGGTTTGTTTCCGATCTGACCCACTGACCCTTAACGCAGTACCCCGACCGGTTCAATACCCGATCCGGATTTTAATACCTTGATTTTTTCTTAAAACTAATTAGTTTAACTAATAAATTAATATATAATATAAGGATACATAACATATGATATGATTAAGTAACTTATTTAATTTTCTTAATTTCTAAAAAAAATCAACTTTATCTTATACTTAAAAGAGGGGAGGTGGTGTCTTTTTCCTTTCGGCTCTCTCCTCATTCCTCTGCCTTGCAAACGATTTCTTCGTCACTCGAGACTTCATCTCCGGATTTTACCATTGCTTCTCCCACCATCTTCATCTTCGTCGCTGCCTTCCACATTCGGGAAACCAAATGTGAGTTCCTCTTCTTTTGACAACATTGGAGTGCAAATTGGGATGGTCAACGGTTCGTTCTTCAAGCGCAAAGATCTTTGAATTTGGGCTTCGATTCTTTAATTATGGGGTTCTTACCAATTCATAGCTTCAAGTTATTTGTTAGCGCGCCTCAAGAAAGGGAAGGAAAAAATGAGGGTCGCAAAGTCTCAGGTATGGCGGCCTTTGCAAAACCTTGTTATGTTCCCAATTCCAAAGTTTTCTCTAAGGCACTGCTAAATCTGTTCAGTATTCGATTTTCCCCCACATATGAATAAAGTAACAAACAATTCTTATTGATGATATTGCTTGTTCTGCAATCCCAACAGCAGCCCCATTAGATTCAATCATTTTCATTACTAGATTTAACATGATCTTCCCAGATGCAAGTCCTAGAACGATGAACATGCATGACTGAGTTGGTATAATTGCCAATGTTAGTCTCCATGACAGTACAAATGCAAAGACGTTGCAGAATGAAATTGTGGACATGTTTTCCAAGTAGTTGGATATCTGCGCACTGTAATAAGTATAATCTAAGTTTCAAATGCATGCCCAAAACAAGGCAGACGCTAAATTATTTAATAAGCCCCATTACTTTAACCCAAATAAAGTTTCATAAAAATGCAATTCAAAATCAATTTGTATTAATTCACTACAGTTTGATACAATCCAAAATCTGTATGCTAGCCCCAGATTACAGCTCAAAGGTGACAAATTTAAAGCAACCTAAACTTCATATCTATACAAGGGTCAAAACCCACATCTTAACTCAATATAGAGCATCCATTTCTCCACTAAACTCAATCAAAATGAATTTGAATGAAGACACACGCCATCGGAGGAGGATGAAGAAGAAGAAAAAGAATTTGAAGATATGTACTTGAAACGCCAACGGTGGCGGCCATGAAACTAACGTGACGACAATTGGAGTGATCTTGGCATCAAAATTTTGGCCGACATTGCTGCGGGTAAAGAAGAAGAAGATTGGAGATCAAATTGCGTGTTTGGGTGAGGAAATGCTGGATCGAACCCATGATTTGCAGAGTTAAAGCAATTTACTCTAACCAACAAGCCATGAGTTCTAGAGGCAGAAGAAGATTGAAGAGAGGGTTAGAGAAATGGTTGAACGCGATGATAGAGAAAGACTGATCAATTGTACGAGAAAGGAGGGGCAGTGAAGTAATTTAACAACATTAGTTAATCCCATATTCCCCCTTTATGGTTTGACAAAGATTTAAAATTGGTAAATGTTTGGATTAGTTTTTAAAATTAGTTTTTATGATTTTTGAAATAAATATGTAAGGAGTTTTATCTTAACTTACAAAAAATAGTTTTTAAAATCATAGTTTGGATGTTTCTTAAACACTGATATAGAGTCATTGATATACCTTTTATATATTTTAAAGGTTTTTTTTCTTGAATTTTTCCAAAATCTTTTTCCATCTGTAACTAAGAAATACTGACCGAGCCGAACAATATACATGGAGAACTTCGACTTGCATAAAATTTATAATTCAGGTAACCAATATATCGATATAAAATATAAAACTAAAAAAGGATGAAGTCACATCATTAACAAGTTGGAAACATGGGGCGGTGTGACTCATATTGGGTTCTATGCAAATATATACATATAAAATTATGAACCCACTCTAACTATGTTATATAGTAACTTCAAATTTGTTAGTTTTCTTATTTGATCAAGGTTCTTATGTATGTGATTTTCGTTTGTCTCAATAAGTGTATTTTTTATGATGAATTTGTGTTATCTTTCTTGCGGAATGAGACCTTTTACTATCTCAACTAACAATTTACCAGTGCTTCAAATTTTATAGTTACTCAAATTTGTTTTATAAAATATCCAGATATAATAAAATAAAATAAAAAACTGACAATCATGTATTGCAATAGGAGATCAATATTTGTATGCTAACATACAAAGAATATGTTCTCATCCCAATGGATTGTGCAATTTAGCGCTGATTTGTTTTACTTTTTTAGAAGTGTCTATAGAGTTTGTTTTGAATGATAATTGGAACTTTTAAAAATAGATTTTCAATTATAATTTATAATAAACGAGTTAAACATATAAATCAAGTTTCACGGCCACTTACATGAACATAAATATAATTATGATAAACAGCTAAAGGAAGTCAAGCCAGCGATGAATCCTTAACCTCACAAGGTTTTATGTGCATTTAGCTAAAATTTCTCTTGTACCTTGCTCATGTATCACACTTAATCCCTAGCTTCTGCTTGTTGTTTAAAGAATTCATCAGACTGTACTAATGACGGATTAATGAGGTGAAAACCGAATTTTGATGCTATCATTGTATGGGTAATTCATGGGGGATGAGAATAATTCACAGATCATGAAAGTGAATAGAAACAAGCGAATACGAAACAACTACAAAACAAGACGTTCAAACATATATGAACACACGGAACAACTTGTACTGTGATTTATCATTTATGTTCACAAATAATCTTCAGGCCTGTTTTGGTAGATTCTCAGCCCACTTGGATCTTAGCAATTTGAGAAGCATTCTTGCCTTCGTCTTCGTCTTGGCACTACATTGACTCTGCAGAAGCAAAAGCAACTGAGTCAAAACTCCTTCTTCAATGGCCTCCTCTCTGGCTCGTCCACTTTCTCTGCACACCATTATCAGTAACCCCACAGCATTCTCACTACACTCATGATTACTCACTCTGAACACCATCTTCACCAAAGTTTGAATCCCATTTGGGCTATTCACTAATGCTTCTTTGCCTCTCTCTATTACCAGAAGCTTCTCTATTATCTGCATCCCCAATGGAGCCAAGTTCTTCTCTCTTGTTTCACATCCTGCAATGTACCTCATGATTCCATTTATTGCCCCTGCTATTACCAGATTCTCTCTGTTTGATTGCAAGGAACATAGAGCTGATATGGCTTTAATTGCTGCCCTGGAAGCCTCACAGTTATTTTGGCTCACAAGATGAACAATTTCATTCAGAAGTTTCTGGGAATTTCCAAGCATAAGCAATACCTCTTCTAAGTGTGCTGTTGCTGCTGAATCTATCAGATTACACAGACTGGTTTTAATGTTGGGACTGCCCTTTTCGAATAATACAAGAAACGATTCAAAGTTAGGTTCTTGTTTGAGCATATTTAGAGGCTCTGAGGTAGTGTCAAGGGGTAACAACTTTATAATGCAAGAAAGAGCAAGCTCTATGAACTCCATGTGATGATGATGCTCTTTGAATATTTGAGCTCCAAAAACTGGTCCCAAAAGAAGAGGCAAGAAACCCAATTGAAGGAAGCAAGATTTCTTGAAAGAGCAATACTCATCAGATAAAAGGCTGATCTTTTCAAGTGCTTGGAGTTTGTTCTGGAAGGAAGATTCCTGAGATTGAAGGGTCCGTTTCAGAGAGGCAAGAGAATCTATGGTTTTAGAGTTACCAAAGTGGTCAAATTGAGGGTAAAATTGAAGCCACTGATCGATCAAATGACGAAGAGTGTGATTAGGGACGATAGACAGATCATGAAGCTTCTGCATTGTAACAGGGCAAGTGAAATTACCTTGAGCAAGCCATCTTTCTATGCTGGACCTATCATAGGTTTGGCCTGTACACAAAGTCACTGGATCCTCAAACAAGTCTAGACTTATTGGGCATCTGAACAAGTGAGGAATCGTCATTTCAGCTTCGTTCATGGAAGAAAGTTTCAAGCTTTAATCCAAGTTCTGGGGTATGAACAAAGAGAAGATGTTGCAGACAAAAGATACAGGAAAAGCTGAAAGTTTTATAGCTAGAAAGCGTAGGCAATACAAGAAAAGACAAGCACTGGAAGGCACTAGGGCATTAATGCTCAAAGAAGGAGAGTCAGAAGATACCAAACTTTTTCTTCCTGGGGTTGTTTAATTTTAGGCTATAAAGCCTATGAGACAGAAGAAGCAGAAAGTGGTGGCGAGAGACAGAGGAAATGGAGTATAAAAAAAATTGACAGAGTAAGGAAGCTTGTTAAAGAAGAAGAGGGACGTAACAGTTAACATTCCATTTTAGAAGCAAGAGAGAAGAAGAAAGGGAAGTGGCAGGGATGGTAGGAGAGGATCAGAGTTTTGTTCTAACGAGAGAGAAGAAAAGTGCAATGATATCAGTTTACTTAGGGGAAGAGAGAGAGAGAGAGAGGAAAAGGGAGATGCCAAACAGGCCTTATCTTGTGGGATGGCAACTAATGATGTAGAATAATTGGGAATTGGCTTCAGTTCGCTGCTCCGCTTCCGCTGCTCGTGCTTTTCTTTTAAACTACACCGTTTTGGTATAGTTTTAGGTGATGAGACTGATTTTTTTTTTAAAAAAAAAATAGTTTCTAATATTTTGAAATATTTTTTTGGAAGTATCTAGTATCTTAAAATATTTTTAAGTAATATACAGTATCCTAAAATAATTTTTAATACTTTTAATCGTTTAAACTATTTTTTCGGTTGTACCCAGTGTGTTAGCAGCCTGAGTGCAATTTTATCCTTAATAAATATTTTCAGCTACAAAAATTATTTTAAATTATTTTTTAGTGTTTTTTTCACCCTTTAAAATATTTTTTCAGTTATGCCTAGTGTTTAGGAGACTGACTACAATTATATCATTATTGTATTTTTCTTAGTAGTAACAAGTACCCAAAACTTAGGATACTGATTTATTAATTTCCACCCACTCTAAAATATTTTTTCAGTAGCAACTAATATTTTAAATTTATTTTTATAGCTGAAAAAATTTATTAATGTTAAAATTGCAATCAATCTGCTAACACACTGGGTACAACCAAAAAAATATTTTAAGGGATTAAAAGTATTAAAATTATTTTAGGATACTGTATATTACTTAAAAATATTTTAAGATACTAGATATTTCCAAAAAAAATTCTTCAAAATATTAGAAACTATTTTTTTTAAAAAAAAATCAGTCTCATCACCTAAAACTACACCAAAACGGTGTAGTTTAAAAGAAAAGCACGAGCAGCGGACGCGGGCGCAGCGGACTGAAGCCAATTCCGAATAATTGTGGGGGTGTGGTCCCCACTTTTCTCTTTCACTCCCACATCAGTCCAGTCAAACTGACCCACCAAAAGATAAAAATCATTGTTTATTATGTCTTCAAGTTTGAATCCACCAATCACTTGACTCGCCAAACGCCAATGAACCAAAAGTTGTGTTTCTTTCCCCCCTGTATTTCAGGAAAGTTTTTCTCGGGTTCGGTTTCTCTCATTGTCCATTTTCTCATCATCCTTCATAATCTTTAAATCATGTCCGTCCAATCAATCTAAAAGATAAAAGATGAGCCACGTCATCAAGTTATTACTTCTTTCACTTTTTTCTCCCCTTCTTAATCAATGGTCCAAATGGCTCCTCTTCCAAATCAATAGTTCAGATGGGCTCATGAGGGATGATGAGAAAATGAGATGATGAGAGGATCTGCTTCCGTTTTTCTCCGCCTTCAATTGCAAGTTTATAATAGAATTTTATTTTTATTTATAAGTTTAAATTAACTAACTCTTATATATTAATGATTAAGTCATTAATTATAGACTAAATTATTATTATTTTTCATTTATTTATGATTGATTATAAAAATCGACATGAATTAATTTTTTTATTTATTACAATTAATATGGGCAAAATTATTAAAAAAACATATTTATTACTCTAAAATTGAATGTATAATAAGGACCATATTTTTTTTTTTGCCAAAATAAACTAAATAAATTGAATCAAAGTGGTAAATAAATATAAATTTTAAGGGCAAGTTAGTAACATAAGGGTCCAAGAATTCCTAATTAAACGGCTTTAACTTATTTTCAGCAAGTGTGCAAATATTTCCGTTTTACACTTAATTGAAGATCAATTGTACACACTAAAATAGAGTTGTACCTGTTAAAAATAGGTTGCAATTGAGTACTTAAATAAATTTAAGGCACTTTGAGCAATATAGTTTGCAATTGGAGAATTTTCAACCATTTTTTATATACTCCCTCCTATCCTTATAATATAAGACATATTTAAATAATTAATCTTTATTCTAAATATAAGATATAAATTTTATATTTGTCAGTCTTTTTATAATTTACCCTATTCATATTCCTTTAACAATAATCAAGGAAGAAAGTGAATTAAAAAAATATGACTACGTTGTTTTATAAAATGTCTGTTATATTAACTAACTTAACTAATTAATTTTTTTAATCTAATTAAATTAGATAAATATGTCTTCTATTAAGACTGGAGGGAGTATTATTATTATTTTACAGTTTTGAAATTGTGCTTGGTCCTGTGAATGAATAGAGAGATGAAATGAAATGAATGGTGGTGATAATGGTGAGGGGAGGGGCAACAATAGGAAGGGAAAGCACTATGTGAGTTGGTGCTTTGATAATAGTAAGTCACTGCGTGAAAGCCATATATATGATATCTTTGCATTTTCATTCACTGAATCTGAGTGTATCCATTTGGTTCAAACATCAATTATAGGATTAGTAACTGCCATATACATGTGACTGATATTTATGTGTCTCTCTATTTCTATGTATCTACAAGGACCCTGATCATATCTAAGTGACATTTGACAAATACAACTTTACCTGGCTCTTTGCACGTTGTCATATTATTATCAACTCATCAAATCCATCGGCCACCTACTCATTTCTTCTCAAGTTGCTTTCGTCCTTTAACTCATGATCAATAATTATTTTATGTTAACGACGTCTCACTTTCTTATAAAATGATTTTCCTTCTTTTCTTTACGTTGGTGCATCCTATTGTTATTATTATTACTTTTTAATCTCATATTCGTTCTGCTTTCTTATTACACGAATAGGAAATAACCAGTGATTCACATACACAAGCATATTTGGCCAAAAAGCAAAAAACATACACAAGCATCGTCTCTTTTAGTATATTCGTGCGTTTTACGTGTACTTCTTACCTGAATCTTAAGTTTAATTAATTACATAAAAATAACCTTTGGTTAGGGTACTGTATTTATTAGCTTATACTTTGTTGCATGAAAAATTAATATATGTTCGGGTCAGATACATTCTTCACGTTTTGAGAGACACTACTGTATGTATTGAACCTAAAGAAGTTTGGGTAAGTAATCTAAAGATAATAATTCCTTCTCTTCACTCTTGCAGAATGAAGTCCTTTAATTTATAATGCTAAGAAAGAGATAGAAAGCTCAAAAGCTGCGAGATTTTCTTTGCAAAAAGACTCTTCGCTCAAAATTGATTAAGTTTATGGAGATTTGATGTTTAGCTTTACCAGATTTAGGAGAATCATGGTGGGATATACTGCCTTCATTAGTATCGATCCAAAAGGATAATTGAAGATATCAAGTTGGAAACCATAATGAAGACTAAAAAAATGAATACGCTTTACTCGGTTGAACTTGATGCTGATGGTTCGATGGCTCAAAAAAGAGTACTTATTTGTGGAGGCGTAATACAATATGAAAATGAACTAATGAAGCGTACTTGGATTACCTCTCGTCAGTCACTTGTGTCAAATTCGCGGGTGTTTTGGATGGATTAAATCTGATTATACTTATAGTTGGTTCTTCGAGTATAAATACGTTAGAGAGAACAAATATGTTGACCCACTTACTTGTTAGGCTCATTACGATTGACTCCAACTACATGACTTTTGATACTCCACTGATAGGTCCTAGCTAGTAATTTTTCGCGAGCTTACATGTGTCTTGGGTACATAATTTGGAATATTTATACTTTTTGCATGTTTTTTCTATAGATTTTGTATTAAAAATAATATACCAAATTTTTATTTTTATTTTGATGGGCACATTCACCCTTCTATTGGAAATAATCATATTGGAAATAATCATATTAGAAATATTGTCTAACGTTAAATGCAAGCATATCTCAAAGTGAAAATTTAAATATCGATTCATCTTATTATGAGAGACTAATCCATTTTTCTTGATTCAGCCTTATTGATAATAAATTAATAATTTTTCAAAAAATAAGATGAGGGAAATGTATTTTATAGGACAGATACCACTTTGGCACTTATCACAAGTAACCTCCAACAACTTCACGATGATCAATGGTGTGATTACATTTTAAACTTGTTTGAAAATTGAAAAAGAAATTCAAATTTACCCTTATAAAAAATCATGAATTATATTTTGAGAATCGAAAAATGTATGGAATCAATTCAAGGAATGTGAGATTTGAACAAATTAATTTGAAAAATTTAAGAGAAAACGAAGATAGGCATAGTAAAAGTCAAGGTTATTAAACCCAGACTAGCCACTAAACTGGTCTGGGTAGTGGATCAAAGATCAGTGGGTCAGATTAGAGTTAAAATAGAGCTAAACCAGGGCTGAACTAGAAAGGAAGTGAACTTGAACGATAATATTTTTTGGAATAATATTGGAGTTCGATAATTTTTTAGGATCAAGTGATGATATTTTTGAGTGATTCTTTTTGCATTAGAAAATAGACATCTCAAGCTTTCCATAAAGTTCAAATTTATAATTTTTAAAAATAAATAAAATTATATATGAATTTTTGAAATTAGAAAAATCATAATAAATATTGAACCAGTCGGACTGGACCAGTTAAAAGACTAATTCGCCAATTCTTATAGTTAAACTGGCCGGTCCATTCCTATTTTAATAACCTTGGTAAAAGCACATGGAGGAATAATAACAGTAATAATAATGATGGGGGACGCATTAAAGGCAATCTAAAATGGATTTAGGATTCCCCACATTCACACACAATCCCATATTGTTTGTATTATGCGTGTTCAAAGTGTCCCGAAGGTGTACTTGGAGGTTTCATGCTTAATCTAGGATATGGAAGTGGATTACAAGTGGAGCTATGGGGTATCCTTATGGGATTGAAGCATGCATGGGATTCGAGTTGGAGGAAAGTGGTAATCCAGTCTGATTGTGGACAGGCAGTAGATTTGGTTAATATAGGATGGGATGATAATCATCTTCATGCTGACTTATTAGTGGAGATTTCTCAGCTCATGTCACGTAACTGGGAAGTTTCTTTAGAATGGTGTGGTAGGGAAGCAAATTCTGTAGCGGATGAACTGACAAAGTTTTCTCTTGGAGTGGCTTTGGGTGCTGTAACTTTTGTCGCCCCTCCTGATTTCCTGGCGGGTGTTTTGCGTTCTGATATAGAGCACTAGTTTTTTCTTTTTCCTTCAATGTTATAAAAAAAAAAGTGTCCCGGTCTTGGTTGTCCTAGCCTGATCCTCTATATTTTATCCCCGGAATTTTCTGTCTCGGTCGAGACTGGGATCGGGATCACACCTTGTGATCCCGGGAATTCCCGATCCTTTTTGTTTTTAATTTTTTCCTTAAAAAATAATTTATTCTTTTATATTTGTATTTTTTACCCCATAAATTAAGTTATCATTTGATAAAATGTATATCATATTTAGTTAGAATTAAATCGTATATATTATGATACTAATCCTAACTATATAATATATAAAGATAATAAAAAAATGATGAATGTGATAATAATAATAATAATATATTATTCTTCAATTCTAGCTCAATTTTTATGATTTTTATGACCTTATTAGGTGTTAAATAATCACTTCAAACACTAAATTATAAAAAAATTTAACTAATATAATTATATTATTGAAACCGGGATCAGGAATGAATTCCTAGTCTTAGCTACCACCTGGGATGGGAACCGGGAATGGGTAATCCCGATCCCTTTCTGTGATATGAGCACTCCTAATTTGTATGTGTCTGCTTCTCTGTCTTGTTTGCCTACTTTGACATTTTGACTCCTCCAAACACTTTGATTCCCTCCCCCCAATTTTTTTTTTGAACAAAACCCTCCCCATTTCATTTCATCCAATATTAGTACTATACTCAACGGGATACTTATTTTATTTGTAATTTGCCAAAATTTTAACATCTTCAATTTCTTAGCACAACCAACCATCTGATAAATTCCATTGACCCATCTATCTAATCAATCCGTAATCACTTCATTATCTCAAAATCACACATGATATGACAAGTTATAGATATTTCACCAGTCAAATACATAATTGAAAGTTTATTATATATTTTAAATCTTACAAACATTTATATTTTAAAGAAGAATTACACTTCTATTGTGATTATTACGATGTTCTAATACTACTTTTCATATTCAAGCAACCATCGTCACATAGATGCACGCACGCTCATCAAACTGAAAACTATAATTTGAGGACTATAATGTATTAAACCACATTACAGTCGCAGGAAGGCAAAAAAACGAGATTAAGGTCGAGGTAAAACAAGCACTGCTGGTATCTGATGAGTCCAAGCCTTTAGCATAAAAACATCTTTGTCAAGTGAGTAGGCAAGAAAACCAATTGTAAATTAATGTTCCCGGAAGAACAGGTAAGTTCGGCAGAGAAGAAGAAAATGGAATGAAGAAAGAGACCAAACAAGAAAATGACAAAAAAGCTTTCATTCATTTATGATTAGTGTGAGCAAATTGGGGTCTTTTGAACACTATTTTGTCTGCCATTGGAATATTATTTCAGGCTCCATTATTATCTCACTAATGCTAATACCAATGTTGACGATCCCTTTTATTTTTATCCTTGTTAGTCAAAAAGACATATCTACAAACCAACCCCCCCCCCCCCCCCAAAAAAAAAAAACACACAAAACAATTTAATTCTTCATTTTGATGCTTACTTGCGCATGCAATATGTAAAGCTTATACTAAAACAAATTAAGATACATATTTAATTACATATAAGCCAAAAGTCACTGCATTAAAAATTATGGAATAGGTTTTTCTTTTTAACCTTCTCTATTACTTGCTTTCTTAATTATTCTGTTTTATACCTCAAGAGGCAAAAGTAGATTATATTTAAAAATATGTCCATTAATTAAATGTCTAACGTCAATAGCCTTGTATCATAGTGGTATGGTCACTGTTGTAAGTAGGAAGTCATAAGTTTGGTTTTACTTGTAATCTTAAGTTTTTAGTACTTGCATCTCTAGATAAAAATGGGTTAAGACTTAATTTTATTCTGAAACTTTTCACATATGAGCTGAGTATTTGAAATTATTTTTGGATCAATTTTGCTTCAAATATAAGGAAACTAAATGCTTAGGGGAAAAAGAAAAGAAAAACTCTATTCATAGTCCTCCAGACCAATCAACTGGAATCTAGATGGTCAAACGAAACATTTGAACATTCTGACAGAGACAGAAATCGTGCATAACTTGAATAACAAGTTAACAACACAAACGACACAAATGAGGTGTTTGAAGCTTATTTTTTATTTATAAGTGTTTATAATTCATAATTTATGATATATAAGATAAGTATGTGAGAAGAGTTTTGTCTCGACTTATATAATAAGTGCTTATTTCCTAAAAATAAACTATTACAAACACTCACGAAGGCAAAACCATAATATATTAGTGGGGCATTTCATAGCCCATATTGACACGCTAGTGCATCTGTTTTCATATTTAAAAAAGGGGTGAAGGTGCAATTTTAATAATAATGTTCTATCTCAGGGGTATCTGTTACCATAAAGTTTTTTAGGGTGCTAAAATACACATAAAGTTTATAAAGTGGAGTAATTTTACCAAACCGTTAACTTGAAGGAAACAGACATTTTATGCGAGTTCCACAAGTATTTTTTTAAAAGGGTGAAGGTGCAATTTTAACAACAATGTTCTATCTCGGGGTATCTGGCACCATAAAGTTTTTTAGGATGCTAAAATACACCTAAAGTTTATAAAGTGGAGCAATTTTACCAAACCGTTAACTTGAAGGAAAAGGACGTTATATGCGGGTCCCACATAATGAATTTACTGCTTCTTGCTCCTACTCCCCTTTACAATTTCTTACCCCAGTCTTGTTTGTAAAATGCATCACTTCTTTTGAAATCTTTAACTATTCGCCCGCCTAGTTTCATCTTTCTCATTGTTGAAACAGGTAAACTTTTTTCCCCAACAACGTTAATAATTTGTATACGTCAATAAAAAATAAAGTTAAAAGCTACCGGGTTTGTTCTGCAAATTGTGATATTCGTTGAAAAAGGCTTTCAAACCATGTTTTTCAGATGGAGCATTGAGCACGATGTAAACATTATTATCTACTGCTCTTTGTGGAATTATCCACCTGAGAGAAGCAAGAAGCAATTGCTTTTTTTTTTTTTTTTTAAATGTGTGGGACCCACATATAACGTATGTTTCCTTCAGGTTATCGGTTTGGTAAAATTGCTTCACTTTATAAACTTTATGTGTATTTTAGTATCCTAAAAAACTTTATGGTGTTAGATGCCTCTGAGATAGAACGTTGTTGTTAAAATTGCACCTTCACCCTTTTAATAAAAATATGTGTGGGACCCGCATATAACGTCTGTTTCCTTCAAGTTAACGGTTTGGTAAAATTGCTCCACTTTATAAACTTTATGTATATTTTAACACCCTAAAAAACATTATGATGCCAACTATCCCTGAGATAAAACATTATTATTAAAATTTCACCTTTAACCTTAAAAAAGAAGATCGTTTTATGTGGCTCATGTCAGTTTTGCTTTTGTTAACAATTCAACGATCAAATTATGAGCCTTTTGCATAATATGCCTTCTTTCAAGTTTTCAAAGAATTCAATCATTACATGTTTCCAATACATTTTCTTATCCTCCCCTCACACTTTAATATATTGATCCTAAATATAAGATAGAATTTGATTTTTTTAGAAAAATTAAAAATATTAAATAAATTACTTAATCATACCATATATTATGTATTCTTAGATTATACATCATTTTATAAGTTAGGCAAAATGATTTAAAGAAAATATTATAAATATAAATATTTTAAAATAATTTAATTAACTTTCTTAATATCTTCAAAAAAAAAATCTGTATCATATTTAGAATGATTGAGAGTAGAAACAAAGCTCCTTCCATCATTGAATTTGCCAATTTCATCCCTCCCTCTTTCTCGTTTCAGAAAATAATGAAACAATTGTAGGGCCCACCGTGTCGGTAGTTCTTGAACTGTAATTATAAGCCAATTGTTCAAGAACGCCAAAGTCATACCACTACGTGCATCACCTGAGTAAATATTTAATTCAATGCAAAGAATATGCCATTGAGGAATCAATTTCCACTTTCTAAACAGGAAGAAGCAAAAAAGGAGTTTCGTTTTATTTTGATAATTGTTCCCTCCAATCAGTACATTAGATTTTGCAAACTTGTTACTCACAATCCCATATTTATTGGCTTCTTAGTTTTAAGGCCTGGTATCATTGCTTTCCCAAATTGTGGATTCAGTTCACAACAAACTTGAAGTTCGGAGGCAAGCTTATTATTGAAATAAGTAATGACATGAACACTAAGCTCATAACTACACCAAAACATCTGATGGGTAATCCTGTGGATGTTTTTGAACTGTCTCTCTCAGCCATTTCTCCTGTTCTCCAAGGTTGGATGGAGGAACATCATAAACATCAGAGAATAGTTCTGCGAGTGGTGGTTTCTCTTCCTTCTCTGCCAACTGAATTGCCTGCAGAAGCTGCAGCAGGAAAAACACAAGATTAAGAAATGAGTTATAGTATTTATGGTTCATGAATACTGTGCTTTGTTATTTTTATAAACATATAAAAGCATGAATCTTAAAATAAATGCACAAAGTCCACCGAACAAAGCAGGATATCACACCTAGTATTAGCATTGGGTTAAACTTTTAATCAGTTTAACATATAAAGTATCAACGAGTTGGCCGAATTTTGTGAGGAAGCAATATTACCTGTTGTTTCGCATTGTTCCTAAGTTGTGATTCAGCCTGACAATTCCACCAGCCCTTTCTTTCAATCCACTTTCTAAATCTAGCCACAGGATCTCGTGCCAACCTCCACAATTCAATTTCATTGGCAGGGCGATACTTGGTGGAATCATCTGACGTGGAGTGGTGTCCCACTCTGTATGTTAGGGCCTGGGGAGGAAAAACAAATATAACGTTGGTCTGCCATTAAAAATATCTTCACATCATATCACATGTCGCTGCTGACCAAAAAGTTACTACCTTTTGTTCTAAATATAAAAGCTAAATAATGGGTTTATTTTGGTTCTAAATATAAAACTTCTATCAACTTTATCTCCCACATTTATAATTTTCTTCCAAGAGTATTCCTATTGATTACACATAGTAGGGTGTTTCCATCAAGAGGTGATTACAATGCACATGATTAGAATGGGCATCCTAGAGAAATCAACACACATTTACTACAAATAACCAATCTAACTAATTTACTTAATTTCCACATATCAGTTATCTAACTCTTATATTAAGGACTGGATCAAATATCACCTTACCTCAATTAGAACTGGTCTTTGCTCACTGATCGCCATTTGACGAGCAGCTTTAACGGCATTGTAAACTGCGAGGGCATCGTTGCCATCGACACGGATGCTACGAACACCATAAGCTTGCCCTCTCACTACAACACCATCACCTATGCACATAAGGAAAACAGAGAACAATTATGCATTTAGACATTATTATGCAATGCTACCAACTTGACCCAACAGAGGGTACCAAAATCAAAAAAGGGTAAGGAAACTACTTCGAAACTGATCTGAAGTAGGCGTGCTAATGGCCCATCCATTATTCCGGCATATAAAAATAACAGGAGCCTCCATAACAGCTGCAAAATTTAAAGCAGCATGGAAATCCCCCTGACAACGCCATCAATTAGAGTATATAGAATAAGGTCAAATCTATTCAGTAACAGAACCAGATACAAGTTCTTACGCCATGTGTTGTATTTCTCTTAATAAATGCATCTCTTACATGAAACAAATTACGTAGTAATTACCTCGCTTGAGCCACCATCACCAAAATAAGTGACAGCACAAGCATCTTTTTTTTCCATCTTCAAGGAATAAGCAGCTCCAACGGCATGGGGTAGTTGTGAGCTGGAATGTCAAAGCGAGTTAGGCACAAGCAACTTTCAATATAAAGGAGTGATGAGCTAAAACAAAAGAAAAACGTTTTATGCAACAAAGCATAATTGAAGAAGCTTTAGATACTTACGCAATTGTTGATGCTACAGTTACATAATTGAGTTGTTTAGACCCATAGTGGATTGGCATTTGCCGTCCTTTCCCATTATCATATTTATTGGAAAAACATTGGTTCGCAAATTCCTGCAAAGTGAAACCTCGCCATAGCAGGACTCCAGGTTCCCTATACTGCATGAAATCAAAATCTAATAATAAGGTGGTAAATTAATAAAGGAAATCCCTAAAAAGCTGTAGGTTAAATTCTAGTTAAAAATATCGACTGAAGCAAAAAAAGTTTCCTTTTATAAGTATGATGAATGGGCTTGCAACCTGAGGGAAGATTAGGTCTTCCATGCTGAGAGCAGCAGCTGATGCAATATTGATAGCCTCTTCTCCAATGGTCGTTGCATAAAAAGAAATTCTTCCTTGTCTTTGTGCATCGTAAAAGATAGTGTCCATAGTTTGAAGAGTAACCATGTTATTATACATTTTGACTGCAGTTTCCATGCTAACCTAATATTACTGACATCCATCACTATCTTTTCATAATATTATCCTTTAACTCACGTATAGTAACTGCAAAGAAAATACAAATTCTGGGATGTATTGGGGATGAGAAGACCTGCTCAAAGCTACCGCCCAAAATTGGCTGTCCATTGTCATCAAGCACCCGGAAGCAGTTTGATCTCTCCACAGGAGATTCAGATATAAACCTCATTTCAGGTGTGAATTTCACTGATCCTCCGGGGAAATCCAAAACCTGCCATATCCAGTAAGAACGAAAACATTCCGAAAGAATGAGCAAGCATTAGTGCCCCTATCTAGTTAAAAAATGCATGGCACGCTGATTTTGTATGTAGAGTGCATGAGAAACTGAAGTCACAGTGAGCATCCAAACGGATTTATCACTTGTTCGTTTTAAAATTAAGGGCCGGGATCGCTACTTCATTAATATACTGTTTACTATCCAAGCATTGCAATAAAAATAGGTTCATTTTAACAGTTTGAATGATAAATAGTGGAATTTCTAAAACTGTAATTTAAGGAATCCCATTACTGTCGCAAATGAAGGAACTGGATCAAACCATTGGAGTCAAACACAGTTTTGTGACAAATCAAAAAAGGCGAAGAAATCGAATGAAATGAAATGGCCATGTCTCCTTCGTTATGTGTCAACAGTCTATGCGTATACACACGATGCACCACAATGGCAGGTATAATGAGGAAACAACTATAGTACGCGTCTATAATACAAAAATAACTTAAGCATACATATCTGGGCCTCACTGATTCTCGGTATATTGGACTTCAATTGGGCTATTCTATTAACAGGACAGACTAAACAGACTCAGGCCCATATCCACGTGCTTCATATTTTTTTATTGCGTTAATGTGATTGTCTAACTCGTTTCTTTCGTGTCAGGCCCAAGGAAAAAAAGACTCGTTTCTTTCGTGATTAGATTAATTGATTTCATCAGGCGCAAAAGTTCAGGTAAAATGTACCCAAAAAAAAAAAAAAGTTGAGGTCAAAAAAAAAAAAATCAGGCGCAAAAGTTGGCAAGAAAAAGGCGCAAAAAGTTAAAAAAATATTAATAATAATTAAAAAAAAAACTTTCCTTTGGGAAAACAACTTTCTGGCGACGCGAACCGGAGACGCAAAATTGTTTTCAAGACTCGCAGGAATGAAAAATCTTTGCCAAGAGTCATGACTGCAAATCTGCAATAAGCTGAATGCAAATTTCCGAGCTATACATTCCATCTACGGGGTGTTTAGCAGTGAGTACCTGATTCTCATCGGCACAAGAAGAACTCAAACTATTTTGTGCCATTGTCGATTCAAATCGACGAATATTACTCAAGTTTCTGAAATTTGGCCGACAATGGGCGTTCCGGTCAAAGTGAGGGGTCGAAGAACTCCGAGAGCCTAGTTGAAGTGAAGCCATAAAAGCCATCTTCGATTTGACAAGGCGGAGGATGGTCGTCGATCTCCTCATATATAGAGCCATAACCCTGTCGGTCACCCGATAACTAGGAGATGCCTAAGATGGAGATGAAGTGGAAGAGCAAGAGCCGTCTCTCGGGAGTAAGATCACGTGCACAAGCATCCCCTTTCAGATTCATTCGTCTTGGTACGTGTATCACCAATTGAAATTTGAAAATCTTGAGGAAATAGTTGGAAAAAAAGGGGAACTTAGCCATTTAGGGCAGCCAATGGTGCATCGCCTAGTATAGTGAAATGCCTTAATTGCCCTTCATACTTAAATAGTTGAAAAAATAAATATTTTATTGATTAGGTTGAAGATCTGGAAGACATAATTCCAAAATAGAGTATTGTTTGTTTGTGAAATAAAATAATAACATATTAATAATATGGTGTATAAGTTTATGCTGTAAGCATTATCAAGACTCCATCTCAATTTTTCCCACTTCTTTAATTTTTTATTATATCAAGGATAAGGACAAGGACTATTTTATAATCCATATCTAGAATGTGATTTTTTTTAAAAAAAGAGCAAATTAATTAAGAATCAACCGACCAAGAAAAATTACGAATCGCACAAGTCAAGTCATGAATTAGACAGCATGGCCCCTTTCTGAATGTTTTTTCTCCTTGATTGATGATAATGGCTTGCAGGATATGCAAGTACCAGATGAAGTAGTTTTGAGACTCGTAAATTTTTTGTCTATTTGTTTCGATTTTTACTCTAAGCAAAAATTTTCTAAAGGATCTCGCATATGTAAATCCGTCTCTATTCTCGACCTTGATATATTCATTTAATCAATTTTTGTCTTTTTGTCGCATGAAGTGAAAAGTGAATATCCATATGCAGAGCATCTTCCAGATCCAATTACCAGAAGAGAAGAGACTTCTATTTCTATTAGAGCTTATTCTTTTGCCCTCAAAGTTGGTTGAATCAAATAGTAATATTGCTTGGTTTAAATTTTTGATTACGTAGCATCTGGTGTAAAAGAATATTATAACAACTGGTTATGGTGCTAATAAGATGCTAAAAGTAGAAAGTAGAAAAGTCGTTCTTATCATACAAAAAAGAAAGAAAATTACATGAGCTGCATTTTGGTAAAGGTAATATTCTCAGGTTTACAAGGAAGTTGGAAAGGCGACAACAGAGCCATTACTCAAACAGATACAGTTTAACTTAGCTAGATTGCCACTCAAATACATGTAACTTAGAACTTTGATTATGCAAGTAGGCGTTTTCTATCATATAGATATACCGTCATGCTAATAATAAGTCAGGTTAATTTCTTCAAGATCATCATCCAACGACCAAAAAACTTCGTCCAGCCATGACAACTCTGTTCTGCTGTCATCTTCATCATCATCATCATAGCAGTTCACTTCTTGTTGAGAGTCTCTGTTTCTTTCGTAAACGCGGCATAAAGCCCATTTGCTATGGTTCTGATCCTGTCTCGTAGGTTTAGCAGAGATCAATTGGAGGTCCAATAATTTGTTGTATATGGTTACAACTACTAACTAAATGATCTAATTGAAAAAATAAATCACTTACTGATTTTCTTCTTCCTCTGTTACTTCTATGTGATGCAGTGTTACACCCTGATGAGCAAAACTGGTACTCTTGCATCACCCAGCTGGTTTCAGTGCCTTCTGGAGCTTCTCCTATGTTGAATACTAGGTACTGCTTGATTCCCGCTTTCTTGTCAGCGGCAGAGACAATAGACTCAGTGAGTCCTATTTCTTTCCAATATCCAGTTTGTGTGGTTCTGTCCTCGTTCACTTTGGTGAAGAAATAGTATTGATTTCCACTTGACAACGCCTTACCTGTTTGTAGATTTAGAGTTTCATCCATGCATATATCAACTGTTAATTATGTCACTTCTTTTGTTATGTATAATTGTGACTGAAATATTGAACTAGTTGACAAAAAGTAGAAGCATACCCTTTAATTCCCAAGGATCAGACACAGAAATATCAAGATCAGGGATGATGTTAGGATGGCACGGTAAAAGAGAAACTTTGCTGTATAGAAAGTGAAGGACAAGTTCTTCATCCGTTGGAGAGAAGTGAAACCCAGGAGGAAGGTTGACGCTTCCATCTGCCATTTTCTTCTATATTTTAAGTATGTTTAGTGGACTTTGGCATTTGTGTCCAAGTTTAGGTATTATATATAGTTATATACCTAGAGAGAGAGAGAGAGAGGGTTTGGTTGATTATGATTCAAAATAAAGAATTGGGTTGGTTAGAGAAAGACGGCGATACGTGGAATACCATCATAAGAAAGTAGGGCCAAGAAGGACGAAGCTGGCCATGGATGCTACTAAAACAAGTTAGCGGTAATTTGATCATTTAAGTTATATTATTTTATTGCATATGGTCAAGTTAATTTGAATGGTGCATTTTTCAGTCTTTCTTTTCTATTTCATTTTTTAACTTGGGAATTAGCCTTCTTTCACCTTTAACTTTATGGGTTCCACCGGTGTGCTGCATGCAAGTTGCAAAGGTTAATGCTAATAAAATAGTTCAAAGCAATGATCAAGTCTCCCCTTAAGCTAATATTATCATTATCATCTCATCCCCACCGATTAAAATGTATTTTATTTACTGTACCGCACAGGTAATTTGATGATGTAAAGAGAATTTTTGTCACTGTTTCAGCAACTTGGTACCTTTTTACTCTTTGCATGAACCAACAAGAAAAAGTATTATCATCGGTGATATCTCGGGTTTGGTCAATATGATGTTAAGATTGTGTGGAAAAATCTAATAAATGATGAGTCTCTGACCCCAAAAAGGTCCATTTGGATAACATGGGTCACAACTGTTCTCGTTCACATTTTGCCATATGTTCATGAGCTTGAATTAGAGCCGGTAATATGGGTTCAACCCGCGGGCTCAACCCGTGAGCCCTCGGGTTTTGACGGGTTAGGGTTGGGAAAATCCCAACCCCAAAAGTGCGGGCCGCACAGGCCCGCACCGCATAACCCGCGGGTTAATGCGGGCCAGCCCGCGGGTTGGCGGGTTGGCCCGCAAAATATTTTATTTTTTATTTACATATAATAATTTTACAAAACTTATAAGTTTTTCACTCTTATCTTGATACCTCCCAATTCAAAGAGAAAAAATCTTAGCTTCTTCCCTTCTTCTTTAAACAAAATTATTATATCTTGGTTGCTTGAGGATAAATTTATGTTTTGTTTATAAACTTTAACAAATTTGATAACTTTATCTCTTAAATTTTAGATTATGTTTTTAAATTTTTATAAAAGAAATGATTGATACTAAGAAGGTAAATTTAATTACTCATATATATGTGTCTCATATTTTCAATCCTCTTTAAAAAATATAAATTTTTTTTTTCAAAAAAGAAATGCGGGTTCGCGGGCTGGCCCGCAACCCGCACACTGCGGGTTAGGGTTGGCATTTTGCCAGCCCGCAGAAGTGCGGGCTGCACAGGCCCGCACCACGCGGGCCGCGGGTTGGCCCGTATTCCCAGCTATAATTTGAATCACTACCTTAGCCGTCCTTTTATCAGCTCAAAGTGTAGAATTCACGAACTGTTGATACATATAGTTGGCATTCTAAAAGATTAAATTTAAAGGCAACCCATTTTGAAAGTTGCATTATTGCTGCAACGTTGGACGAATCAGAGGGTAAAAGGAGGCTGGGTAAAGCAGACAAATCATTCTGGCTCCTAAAAAAGAGGGAATCAATTCAATTGAGATAACTATCCTCAATGTGTTTTCTCTACTTGAATTCCTCCAATTCGGGTTTCATGGTTCAGCCATTAGACAACAAATTGACAAGCAAAATTTATCCTTCTTTTTTATACTATATCCGATCCTTAATATAAGAATCGCAGAATAAATATAACTACAAAGTAGGTTTTTTATTAAAGATTGAAGTTAGTAACTATGTAGAAGCACCTATGAGGGTTTCCAGATCGCCAGCTGCTCATACGTAATTATCACTTGTCCTAGTCTTGGGACTGCCTTCATTCATGTTTAGGTCTTACTAATCTGTTTGTAGTAAAATGATTCTGTCACTTAATGGGACAAATGGATGAAAACACAAATTAAGCAGAGCATTACTTAAGCAACTAACCAATAATAGTCGATGACTTGATGGCTTCATGAATCATTACGCTTCGTGAAAAGCAAAACTTATGTTCTCTCAAATAATGAAGTAGTTGGGAGGTCACCTTTCGCCGTTGTTAAGTTGATCCTTGGACAACTGTTTTTAATGGTGCTTCCTTTTGGCTTTTAGGTGGCTCTTAATTTGAAGCTTATCCCTTGTTCTCTGCAACTTCTCTTAGCCATAACAGGAGCAAAAAAAAAATAAAAATAAAAATAATAATAATAAATAAAACAAAATTTAAAGAAAGTGCAGGGTAAAAAACTTTATCCTGGCAACGTGTCACGTTTTGACATTAACTGTTGTTGTTGTTTCATTGGACCCTTCTGGTCTGCCTGCAACAAAAAAGATTCAAACTTTCCTTCTATGTGTGCTGGTTATCATCACCAACCTGCCAAATTGTAAGCCTAGCCGGATTGCTTTATCATCATTTCGTCTACCTTTTTTTTCATAACATGATCCACCTTTTGTTTTGGGATTGATGAACTAAATCTAATTTTCATTTTTTTTTTAATTTAGTCCATTTCGCATCTGTTTTAACGCAAGCTTTTTTCCCCTCAGTGTTCAGACATTAAACAAAATAAACAGTGAGGCTATATATATCTCTATCCTGAATTACACCTTTAGGATAGCCTGACCCTTCTTTTTGCTTTTTCTTTATCCTTTGACCTTTTCAATTTAAAATTTGATATCTTTGCATTGTCAGACTGCTTCTGTCTTTTAACCAGTGATTGTGATACTAATAATTAGTATCATCAGTGTAAATTGTGAGTTATAAATTTTAACAGCACATGCTTTTAACTTCTCATGTGGTATATAATAATAGTGGCTCTAGAAAACCCATCTATAGTTTTTGGTGGCCATATTCTTGTGAGAGAAGCGTTACTTACGAGTCATGATCTGTTATCTTACGCAGCATTTACTATAGCATAAGGCAGCTTTCTGGGCGAAGGAACAAATACGTTGGCCCAAGAGCACTAATTCGCACTTCAAGATTTCGTCTTCATGGGGCAATCTTTTACAATTAATGGCCTTCTACGTGTTAAATGGGACCATATCGACGTGTCCAACACCAAATGGATATGACAATAATGCAAGCGACGTTTACATGCAAGAGAGATGATAGATTTGACTTTCCGCATAATGTTTTTTTTTTTTAATTTATATATACACGTATATTTAGTGTCCGTTTGGGTTTAAAGGGAGAAGCTATTTTTATAACGTGATTTATAATGTATAAGATAAATATGTAATAAGGGTTTTATCTCAACTTATGTACTGAAACATGCCCTTAATTTTTGTTATGGTGCAATCTTGCTTATAGCCTTCATATAAAAATTTAAGGTGCCTAGCTTTGCAATGTGCCTGCCACTGAATATGAAAAGAGGGGCAAGTGAGGGGGCCATAAATCTTTTTACCAGCTCTATAATATTGGACGCAACCATGAGGGCATGTTCTTGTCATTATCGTAAATAAGACTAGTGGAAATCAACACGTGGCCATCATCCTTGACCATATTGAGGGTCAGATTGGGAAGACGCTGGGAAAAAGAAAAGCCCAGTTGGGACCTAAAAACCCAGTTGAGCAGAAAGCATACATTTGGGAAGACATTCAGTGTGGATGGGCTTGTCTGAAAAAGGGTGGCTGTTGGTTGTGCTTCTGAACATGGGAAAAAAAAAAATTAAAGCTGCTTACAAATAATATATATGTAGTATTCAATAAGATTTATACTTATTTCAATCATTTTTCATTTAAACGGGCTTTTCAATCATTAATTCAAATAAGTTTAAGGTTAAGAAAAAAGTCACTTTTGCTACCGCTAATCCAAACACAAATCACATTTAGAATCTGACTTCTTCAAAAGTCAAATTGCAAAAAAATTGTTTCTCCACCGCTAACCCAAACAAATACTTAAGCATAATGAAATTTCCCAGTGCAACTATAGATTGGCAACAATCTATAGGGAAGACACAGCGGCTTCACAGTAACGACAATAACACATGCACATGCTATTGCGTCCAATACTGGACAACCAGCAAAGATTCGAAGAAGAAGCACGAGTGTAATCAGATTTACGTCAGCATGAGAGATTGTTTGTTGTTGTTAAGGATTCAAAGTAAGTGGGATTGGAATTCCATAATTTAGTTGCTGCAATGAATTTCTCTGGGAAGGTCTGCAATTATTATACATGCAACATGAGAACTAAGTGTGCAATTCATCGTATATATGTAGTTTACCTAAAGGATAGGACGTGGCTTCTGCGGGATGACTACCTGCAACTATGCTACGAGCTTTCTGATCAGTGAAGTCCCTGCAGCAGCAGCAGCAGCAGCTAGCACATGCTATTCCAGAGACATGATTATATATTGGAAATAGTCAAACGTGAGAATCAGAATTTTAATTACTGGATAAGTTGCAAATTTATTCCGAAAATTTTTTTCAGGTTTAATATTTTCTCAAAAGTTTTAAAATATAGCAGTATTATTTTATAGTGTTAAAAAACTAATATTGATCATTAAAAAATTGACGTTGACCGTTAACTTTTAACGTTAAGAGATAACATTACTCCATTTTAATACTTTTAAGGTAACATTAAATCTGAAAAAACATCTAAAGTGACATTGCTTCTCAATGAAAACTTCTGGAGTAATTTTGTACCCTTAACTCTATATGTAAAATCAGACTAACACACAATAAGCTACATATTTTGCTTCTGCAACACTACTGCTAATGGAAAGGTGCCAGTCAAAGTGAGGATGAGTGGGAGAGTGCTGTTCCTTGGACGCTGGGTTAGTGGGGTTAATACTTGGATATGAGTATATGGAGTTTGGGTTTAGTCAAGATGAAATAAAATATTGATTAAGTCAGTAAAGTTAAACAATCAGTATATAATATGTAATACGTGCAAAAATGAGGGATTGAATAAGTGACAAAGGGATTTGGATCTAAATATACTTGCATCCTACACAATAGACACTACCGACATAAAAATACGGGAACTTCATGTGAAGTAGTAGGGGTGTTTAAAGTATCCCGGTCCCAGTTGTCCCGGCCCGGTCCCGGATTTTTTATCCCGGGAATTTCCCGTCCCGGCCGGGACCGGGACCGGGATCACACCTTGTGATCCCGGGAATTCCCAGTCCCGGGTTTTTTTTTTCTTTTTTCCTTAAAAAATAGGTTATTATTTTACTTATGTATTTTTTACCCCATAAATTAAGTTATCATTTGATAAAATGTATATCACATATTTAATTAGAGTTAAATTGTATATATCGTGGTACAAATCCTAACTATATAATGTATAAAGATAATAACAAAAATGATGAATGTGATACTAATATGTTATTTTTCAATTCTAACTCAATTTATGTGATTTTTATGACCTTATTATGTGTTAAATAATTACTTTAAACATTAGATTATAAAAAAATTTAACTAATATAATTATATTATTAAGACCGGGAATTCCCGATCCCGGTCCTAGTTGTCCCGGGAATTTCCCGGGATCGGGAATGAGATCCCAATCCCGGGAAATCCCGGGATGGGAACCGGGAATGGGTATTTCCGGTCCCGTCCCGGGATTTGAACACCCCTATGAAGTAGCATTAAAAGGGCATGCTCCAATATCATGGTAATCTAGTGATATGGATACTACTCTTTAAATAGGAGAGTGTAGGTTCAATAGCGCCTATAACTTTAAACTGTTAGTGTCCAATCCCTTTTTTTTTTTGCCAAAAAATAAAATTAAAAGGGGATGCTTAACAGAAGAGAAGCGTGTTGTAATGCAAGGCACGGTCACAGGTTCCTTGAGGGTGTGTTTGGCTTGAGAGAAGAAGAATATATATTTCCTTGTTTAATTTGTTAGAAAGGAGAGGAGGAAAGGGGATTCTTTATTTTATTTAAAGGGGGGGGACCAAAATTTTGACAGCCTAACCAAACACGCCCAGCATCCTCAACAGAGAAAGTGGGAGCTCTAGTGACTTCATTTGCCCCTAGACACGTTATGACTTGTGGCACACGTTACTCTTTACTGGAAACCCAAGAAAAAAAAAAAAAAAAAAGTAGCGAGTGACCACGAAGGAGAAGTTCCCGAAACAGTGCCACCGAATCCTCTCAATTCCCTAATTTATAATTAAATAATTCTCTCACATAAAAAGCTCTCATAACAAACAAACAAAATACATTAATATATAATATTATTCCTGCAATTATGTCCTTCAGGGAAAAAGGCATCTCCCAGGTATATACATCATAATCACAGATAAATATAGAAGAATCACGAAGACAGATAAATGATCATGTATTTTTAAGCCGTCGTAGGTCCAAGCCATTCATTATATTTTAAAGAGGTTGATGGAAACCACATATTTATAACCCAAAGAAACAGCGAGTTTATACCACCAAATTATGAACAGGACATCACTTTTCATTAACTGATCAATCAAAGTTTCTTCCAATTCTAGGGTATTTTAAGTTCACTAATAACGGGATGGGACAGTGATCATGTTGATAAAAGCCTACTTTTTTTTAGTGAGAGGGAGAGAGACTCACGGGGCAAGGCAAAGAGATATTTTAATTTGGGTTTCTACATATTCTTGTGTATTATTATATTAATGGTGATATATAGAAAATTTGAAAGTGATGATTACATGTTAACAGTGGGCGGGAAAGAGGCACTTGGGAGGGATCTGGCTGTGGTCTGCTGTCTAGAGGTTTGTTGTTAGTCCTTTTCTCCTAAACTACACCGTGAGGGGTAAATGAGGGGTTGAGGTTTTTTTTTTTTAAAAATAGTATATAGTATTTTAAAATATTTTTTTGGATGTATCTAGTATTTTAAAATATTTTTTAAGTAACATATAGTATCCTAAAATAATTTTTAGTATTTTAACCTCTTAAAATATTTTTTCAGTTGTATCCAATGTGTTAGCAGACTGATTGCAATTTAACCTTTAATGTATTTTTTTAATTCCAAAAATCACTTTAAAATATTTTTTTTGGTGTTTTTAACCCTTTAAAATGCATTAAGAGTTAAATTGCAATCAGTCTGCTAACACATTGGATACAACTAAAAAAATATTTTAAGGGGTTAAAAGTACTAAAAATTATTTTAATATACTACATGTTACTTAAAAAATGTTTTAAGATACTAGATACATCCAAAAAAATATTTCAAAATGCTATATACTATTTAAAAAAAACTTAGCCTCTCATTTACCCCCAAACTACACCGAGTTTAGGAGAAAAGAATTGGCATCGGACCGCAGCCAGATGCACTTGGGAGAGATGTGGATGACTGATAAAATGAAATAATTGGAAAAGAGGTCACGGGTGCTTCCTTTGTCACACTGGGAATCATATGTCGGAGCCCAGACTTGTTCCTTTTTTTTATATAAAAGCAAACGCCTTGTGACAATGACAAAAATAAAAAAATTAACACCCCTCCGAAATTGCAAATATAGCCCTTTATATATACATACATTCAACTTCCTTTATATATACATGATGCTCATAATTTATATTGAATATATGTACTTTACATTCTGTCCCCCCAACTCTTGACATTCCCAGCAACTTGATTCAAACTAATACACGAGTCTCGTATACATGGTTATTCTTTTAATATCATTATCTCTTATAAATATATGAAGGTGCTGATAAGGTGACTTTTTAAGTTTTAACAAATTCTCAAACGACGTTATAGTTACAGGAATTTATGCATCTGAGACAGCGGATATAATTACTATGAATAATATCCTTATTCTCTCCAGAAATTAAAATCTGCAGGGGTTTTAAAGGGCTGATTAATTGCAGCAATTTTTGCCTTGGATATTTCCCACCACCAGCTTCTTGTGTGTGGTATGGTCATGGCTTTTGGAGAATGTTATCTGACCAAAATTCACCAAGTTAAAATAGAGCCATTATTGCCCATATGTGTGTCTTCGAAGATATTTATAAACAAAGATAAAATCGATGCAATTGCTAAATTATACAGACTTAGTAAGGTTGACTTGGTTCTAGAGAAACTAGAATTAAAAAGTCCAAACCACAAAACTCAATTCCCCAAAGGAACTGGTTCTTGTTTGTTTCCATTCATAGCATCCTACGATTTGCTAAACGCCATACCAGAATGTAGCTCGCGCTTTTCAATACTTAAAAAAACTAGCCCTTCAGTTTTTATCATCTCATATGTGATTTTGTGTCAAAATCATACGTCGTACTTGTGAGGTTGCATACTCCAAAACCATTTACAGTATAGCATATAGGCTATAGCTATCCAACAACATAATGAAAAGTTAAGAATATTCAGGTGATCCATTCTACTTTTCCATGTCAAATGGTATCACAATGGAAGAGAAATATGTAGGACAAGTGCCCGTGAACCAAGTTTGTAAGCCCGAGGACCTCACTGGCTTTGCACTTTTGTTGACGAGAATCCCTTAGAACCAGTCGTTGCTTCACAGTTTTGTAGCTGAAGCAGAAACGAAGAGAGCCGAATGAATTTCATAATTCAATGGTGAAAGAAGGTTGTGAGGTTGAAGCAATAGGCATTCACTACAAGATCCGCACACAGAAAAACAAGCTCAATTCTTTGAAACTTGTTAGGAAAACCCCACAACTGAATGAGGAAGAAGATAATGTTCAAACTCAAAAACCAGAAGAGGAAGCACAAAAATGCAGGGGAGTGAGACATGTACTCAAGGACGTCAACTTGCAAGCCAAGCCACGGGAAATTTTGGCCATAGTTGGGCCAAGTGGAGCTGGAAAATCATCCCTGCTTGAGATTCTTGCTGGTGAAGTCACTCCACAGAGTGTCCCTGTCTTAGTGAAGCGGCAGCCTGCAGAAAAAGCTCAGTTCATCAAGATTTCAGGTTACGTTACACAAAAGGATACTCTGTTTCCCTTACTTCCTGTTGAAGAAACTTTGATGTTCACTGCAAAGCTGAGGCTAAAGATCTCTCGAGAACAACTCCGCTCCAAGGTCAAGTTACTGATTCATGAACTAGGACTCAGCCATGTTTCTGGGACTCGCATTGGAGATGAAAGAGACCGTGGCATATCAGGCGGCGAGAGACAGCGAGTTTCTATAGGAGTTGAAGTCATACACAATCCAAAGGTGTTGATTCTGGATGAGCCCACTTCAGGGCTTGATAGCACTTCTGCACTGCAAATTATTGATATGCTTAAGGTCATGGCTGATTCAAGGGGAAGAATTATTATCCTTAGCATCCATCAGCCTGGGTTCAGAATAGTGAAGTTGTTTAGTTCTATATTATTGTTAGCCAATGGCTCTGTTTTACACCACGGCAATGTGGAGTTGCTGAGTGTGAATATGAGGTTAATGGGTCTAGATCCTCCTCTTCACGTTAATGTAGTTGAATTTGCCATTGAATCTATAGAAACCATTCGGCAACAACAAAAATGCAAACCAGTTCAGCATGAAACGCCCCCGCGTTTGCCAGCAACTGGGCAACAAAAGAAATTTGAATATGAAGAAGATGAGAGTAAAAGTGGCAGGTGTACCCTGCCACAGCTTTTTCAACAGTCCAGTGTGACTAATAAGCAAATCACCATCGATGCGGGAATAGAATTATCTTGTGATTATGCAAATTCTAGAATGAGAGAAATTATGATTCTCACTCACAGGTTCTTCAAGAAGATCTTTCGTACAAAGGAGCTATTTGCATTTAGGACAATTCAGATGCTCATGTCCGGGCTCATTCTGGGATCCATCTTTTGTAATCTTAAGGATGATCTAGTGGGAGCTGTGGAAACGGTGGGTCTATTTGCTTTCATAATGACATTTTTGTTAACAAGCACAATAGAAGCTCTACCAATTTTTATGCAAGAAAGGGAGATTCTAATGAAGGAAACCTCATGTGGTAGCCAGAGTATCATCTTATGCAATTGCCAATGGTCTTGTTTAACTGCCATTTCTACTCATCCTAGCCATTCAGTTCACTGTACCCTTATACTGGCTTGTGGGACTGAACAGGAATTTCACATCATTTTTGTACTTCTTTCTGCTAATTTGGCTAATTCTTTATACAACGAATTCAATTGTGGTATGTTTCAGTGCTCTGATGCCTGATTTCATTGTTGGGAACTCAGTGATCAGAGGTGTAATAGGATCATTCTTCTTGTTCTCAGGCTACTTCATATCTGTAATCTTAGAAGGAAAAAATGATATTCTAAATTCCTTGAGTTATCATGTACAAAGTACCCTATTTATATACATATGGCAGTATCACTAATAGTTGTTAGGATCCCTGATTATAGGGATATTATTCCTGATTATTCTAACTATTCCAACACTTCCCCTCAAGTTGGAGCATATATATTGATCATACCCAACTTGTTACAAAGATACTCAACCCGTGTCCCATTTAAGGCTTTCGTCAGAAGATCTGCCAATTGGTCGTTTGATCGCACGTGCCCTGTAGATACAACATTCTCTTTGATCTTGTCACGAATAAAGTGACAGTCAATTTCAATATGCTTCGTACGCTTATGAAACACAGAATTCGATGCAATATGAAGTGCTGCTTTATTGTCACACCATGGTTTCGCAGATAATGTCATGGCGATGCCAATTTCCTTCCTGAGTTGAAATACCCACACAATTTCTTGTACTGATTGTGACATGGCTCTGTATTCTGCTTCTGCACTTGACTTTGACACAACACTTTGTTTCTTACTTCTCCAAGATATCAAGTTTCCACCAACAAACACACAGTAACCCGTAGTTAACCGTCTTGTGGCCTTAGATCTTGCATGATCGGCATCACAGAAGCACTCGACTTTAGTGTGCCCATAATCTGTATAGAGAATTCCATGACCTGGAGAACCTTTCAAATAATGCAGTATATGCTCTAAGGCTTCCCACTGTGCCACTGTTGGAGATGCCATGAACTGGCTGAGTACACTGACTGAAAATGTTATATCAGGACGAGTCACTGTTAGATAATTCAGCTTCCTAATGAGGTGCCTATACCTTTCATGATATGCAAACGGCTTCAGTTTCTTTAAATCAATCTTCTTCTTCAGATCATCAGGAAGCTCATCAAACATGCTATCATTAAGATCCAGAAACGGATTCGAAATCATGGGAATGCTGCTTGGCGCAGCTCCAAGCTTTCCAGTCTCCTTTAAGAGATCGAGAACATACTTCCTCTGAGTCAAAAGGACGCCCTTCTTGCTTCTCAAAACCTCAATACCAAGGAAGTACTTTAATGAGCCCAAGTCTTTTGTCTGGAAGTGAGAGTTAAGGAAGACTTTAAGTTATGAGATTCCAGAAATGTTACTCCCAGTAATGACAATATCATCAACATATACTACTAGAAGAATCATGCCTGCATCAGATTGCTGGTAGAACACAGAGTGATCACACTTGCTTTGGCTTAATCCAAACTTCTTAACCACACCACAAAACCTATCAAACCAAGCACGAGGACTTTGTTTCAGACCATATAATGACTTGCAGAGGTATCACACTTTCCTATGCTCCCCCTGAGCAACAAAACCGGGTGGTTGCTCCATATAAACCTCCTCAAGGAGATCACCATTCAAAAAGGCATTCTTAACATCCAACTGATGCAAATCCCAATGATAGGTAGCAGCTAGAGAAACAAAAAGACGAACGGATGTGAGCTTAGCCACAAGGGAAAAAGTCTCAGAATAATCAACGCCATAAGTCTGGGCATATCCTTTAGCAACAAGTCGAGCTTTTAGCCGTTCCAAGGAACCATCAGCCTTAGTCTTAACAACAAACACCCATTTACAACCAATGGCCTTTTTCCCAAAAGGTAGATCAACAAGAGTCCAGGTACCAGCCTTTTCAAGGGCCATCATTTCGTCTTCCATCGCTGCACGCCAACCAGGGTGAGACAAGGCTTGATGAAGGGAAGTGGGGGTGGAAATAGACTTAAGGGTGGCCACAAGGGAAGAGGATACAGGGGACAAATGCTAGTAGGAGACAAAGGAGGAGATAGGGTAGGTACAGTCAGCATATCTTTTGGGAGGACAGTGAGGACGGGTACCTTTTCGGAGGGCAATAGGCAGGTCATCAGGTTGATCAATGGCAGAATCAGGGACAACTAGATCTGAGGAAGGAGGATTAGTATGCAGGGAGTCATGAACGGGATCCGTCGGCGAAATAGTCACTGGTGAAGGTTGAATATTGGCAACATCAGCATCAGTAATGAGATCAGGTTCCGGAGCAGCAACTTGGACTAGTGAGACAGGGACATGATAAACCAAGACATCATCAGACTCGTCAACGACGGAGGGAGACCCAGACAAAACTGAAGACGTAAAGAAAAGGGAAGACTCATGAAAGGTGACATCAGTGGATACAAGGTAACGACGGAGATCAGGAGAGTAACACCGATAACCCTTCTGAACCCGAGAATAACCAAGAAAGACACACCTTAAGGATTTGGGATCGAGTTTATTGACACTTGGACGGACATCCTGAACAAAGCAGACACAACAAAAAATTTTAGGATCAATAGGAAACAACTTAGTGGTGGGAAACAAAACAGAATATGGAACCTTACCACTAAGGACAGTCGAAGGCATGCGGTTGATGAGGAAGCAAGCAGTAGACACGGCATCAGCCCAGAAGGTTTTAGGGACACAGGAGTGAAACATGAGAGCTCGGGCAGTTTCTAAGAGATGACGGTTCTTTCGTTCAGCAACACCATTTCGAGCAGGTGTATCAACACAGGAGGATTGGTGGAGAATGCCATGACTATGCATATAATCGGTGAACGAGGCGGAAAAATATTCTTTTGCATTATCACTTAGAAGGATTTTCACTGGAGTATTAAATTGGGTTTGAATTTCAGCAATGAAATGACGAAAATGAGTAAATAATTCAGAACACTGTTTCATGAAATAAAGCCAAGTGGTTCGGGAAAAATCATCAACAAAAGTGACAAAATAACGATAACCAGTCTGAGACAAAATTGAACAAGGACCCCAAACATCAGAATGAACTAACTCAAAGGGGGACGCAGCCTGTTTATTGACTCGAGGTGCCAAATGAACACGATGGTATTTGGCAAACTGACAGGACTTACAATCTAAAGTTGACACAGACGAAAACTGAGGAAACAATCTTTTAAAGGTTGAAAGGGACACATGACCTAGACGACAATGAATTTCAAAGGGAGACGAACCACCAGAACAAGCAACAGAATGCGGCACCTGATCATCAAGGGTGTAATGCCCACCAGATTCATAGCCTCTACCAATAATCTGCTTCGTCGAAAGATTCTGAATTAAACAATGGTCAGGAAATAGTGAGATAAAACAGTTCAAACGACGGGTCAGTTTACTTGGCAACAAAAGATTAAATGTGAGATTGGGAACATTAAGAACAGAAGATAGTGAAAAAGATGGAGTTGGTTGAACAGTGCCTGATCCAAGTACACGGACCGAGGAACCATTGGTGACAAATATGGAGGATGGGTTGGCATACGGGGCATACGAAGAAAATAAATGATAGTTACCTGTCATGTGATCGGTGGCACCGGAATCAATGACCCACTTCGTGGAAGCAGTAGCAAGACCAGAAGATAAAGTACCTGTAGCGAGGGCCCCTGCAGAGGATGGTCTAGAATCAGACTGATCAGGGCTCTGGGCAATATGGGCAAGACCACGTTGCTGATCATGCTGCTGTTTATTCTGCAATCGACGATAATTTTTCTTAATATGACCAGGTTCCTTACAATAATTGCAGATAAAACTGCCAGAATTCACGGTTGGAGTACTAGTGCCATATTTGGACCCATAATTTTTTGTTGTCAGTGGGGCCACGCCCAGCTAGAGCACTGGCGTTTGGATCAACGGAAGAATGAATCAAACTATCAGCACAAAGAACCTGTGAGAACACATCTTCAAGGGAGGGAAGCTCCTGACTAGACAAAATCTGAGAGCGAATAGTCTCATAAGAAGGGTCAAGAGCTTCAAGAAAACTGATGATAGCCTGAAGTTCGAGATTCTTGATACGGGTCGGAAGATCTGCCTGCGGAGACATGAGTATTTTCATCTCCTCAAACAATCGCTTGAAGTCCAAGAAGAAGTCCTTCAAGGGACGACCCTGCTGTTGAGAACGATAGAAGCCTTTACAGACTTCATGAACCCGAGTAATATTTCGTTTACCAGAGAACATAAATTCAAGATAACTCATGAGTTCCTTGACAGTGTTGCAGTGACTAACAGAAGATAGAATACGTGGTTCAATAGAGTTCTGAATTTGAAAAAGGATCCGAGCATCGACTCTATTCCAAGCCAAAAGTTGTTTTTCATCACCAGAGGGTGGATCCTCAGTTAAATGGGCTTCCTTTTCAACACCCAAAATATAAACCCTAACAGTTTTGTTCCAATCACTATAATTTGTCCAGTTCAATTGAGAAGCAGTAATCTTAGCAGACATAGGTAACATATCAAAATTCATAGAGACAGCCATAAATAATATTTCAGGAGACCGTGGATCAACACAAGTAGGCCACAAGAGCAAAACCACAAAATGCCAAAGAAATGCAGCAAACAAATACCACAGACGACTAAATGTAGCAACACCAGCTGAGATAAAAAATTGCCAAAAATATATCATAGTGGGGATAAAAAATATCAGGAGGTACCCGACAGAAATCAGAATTGGGTCATGCAGCCACCAGGGAAGGAAGCGTCTTGATGAGTCGAGCAGGACGCACTGGAGAAGTGTCGCAAACGGCGGCCGGAAAAGCTGCACACGCCGGCGTATGTGTGGGGAGGCGGAGGACGAAACAGGGCGTGAGGGAGCACGTGTCACCGGATCGAGACACCACCACGGGGATGCATCGATCGGAGGTCGACGGAGCACAGAGAGTCGCGCGTGTCGGTAAGGGAGAGACCGGCGATGGAGGATCTGAAGCTCAAAGAAATCACGATAGGTGCGTTCTGGGCAAAAGAAACAGACGGCAGGGGAAAAAGAAAAGGGGAAAAAAATCTAAAACCTAGGCTCTGGTACCATGTAATCTTAGAAGGAAAAAATGATATTCTAAATTCCTTGAGTTATCATGTACAAAGTACCCTATTTATATACATATGGCAGTATCACTAATAGTTGTTAGGATCCTTGATTATAGGGATATTATTCCTGATTATTCTAACTATTCTAACAATATCAAAGAACAAAATCCCAAAGTGCTGGATTTTCATGCACTATATATCTCTGTTTAAGTACCCCTTTGAAGGTTTTCTGATAAATGAGTTCTCCAACTCAAGAAAGTGTTTGGGGTACGTTTTTGGGTCATGTATGGTGACTGGAGCGAGTGTGCTTAAGGAAGAAGGATACGGTGAGGAAAGCAGTAGGTGGAAGAACGTGGGGGGTCATGGTTTGTTTCATCTTGTTCTACAGGTTTATTTCTTATGTAATTCTTAGATATAGATTCTCAAGCAGGGAAATTAAGAGCAGCATCATCTGAAAGAGATGGTGACTCAAGAGAATTCACATGTCCTGGATTTTATTCAGAATTTCATGCATCAGGCTTCGGGCAGCGACCAAACAAGATATCTCAATCAATCACATATTTGTAACACCAGAGTGTCCTATATGTATAGTATAGTATATTGATGGCAGGCTCATCTAGTGCCAAGTGCCAAGAACCAACAGATCGCGCTAAGATTATATTAATTTCTCTGTGATTTTCTTATGGTAATTTCACATCTTTAGCTATGTCTCCATCTAGATTCCTTCTTCTCTCGTGCGCACACACATATTATAAAATAAAATTGGATTAAGATGGAGTAAGAATTATTAAAAGTGCATCTAGTATCATATATTTTTTTAGAAGTATAAAAATACCTGACCTTTAAATATGGGGGCAAAATTGCCCGTGCCTTCTAATCATGTGACGTTGACCGTTAATAATACTGAATTTGATAAAAAAGTGTGATGATGTGGGTTTGTTGATATCCTAGTTGGCAGTGGGTGAAAAAATAAAAATAATCCTAAAAAAATCTAAGATTCCTAGGGAAAAATACCTGAAAAAGAACTTTAAAATAGGAAAAAGACAAAAAGGTGATCTGAATTTGCATATTCCGACAGAGGTGCTAGTGCCTGAATTGAAATTTTTCAAATTGAAATGCAATCACGTAAGTAACCCTTGCAGTTGGTTTGCCATCATCGTCGGAGCTTGGGTTCGTTGCACTAAGAGAGGAGAATGGCTGGGAAGTCAATGTGGTGGATTTTGAGGAGGAAGGACGGTCCAAACACTCAATTGCTTGAGTTGGTTGGAAATCACCATCAACAGAGTTTGGGTTTGTCACACTGAGGACGAGAGCGGGTGGGAACTCGGCGTGGTCGATTGGAGGAGGAGCGAATGCGGGGACGGGCGCAGATGGGGTTTAGATTTTGCCATATTTTAGGTTTCCGCACAAAGGCAACATCACTATCAAGGTACCAGGGAATATGTACAAAATCGTCCATTCACTCGAGTTCTGAATCTGTCTCTTAAGTGACGATGTTAAATAGATATATCACTTGCAAGATACCTAATGGTGATACTTGAAAATCCCCCAATCACTCAAGTCTTGAACATGTCACTCGAGTGATTAAATGAAAACACTATGTCACTTACAAGTTACCTGATAGTGATCTTTAAGTCCCAAATCAATATTAGCTTTTATCATTACACTGTTACATTTTCTCAATGTCATATAAGACTTTCACAAGCTCATTAATAGCAGCAGTCCATGACATGACTCGAGTCCCACATCTATCATTTGAGTGATATACAAACTTTTGCAAGTTATCTTTTGGTAGCTGGAATTCAGTTTCCCCACTAAAAAAACCGTTTTCCTAAATAAAGTAGCTTTTCTCAATACACCATTACATTTTTCCAATGCCATATAAGAATTTCACAGGTTCGCAGGTTCGAGTGATAGCCAATCACTCGAGTCTTGAACATGTCACTCGAGTGATTAAATGAAAACATTTTGTCACTTGTAAGTTACCTGATAGTGATATTTAAAATCCTCTTCTCACTCGAGTCCTAAATTGATATTAGTCTTTATCAATACACTGTTACATTTTCTCAATGTTATATAAGACTTTCATTAGTTCATCAACAACAGCTGTCTATGACATGACTCAAGTCCCACATCTATCACTCGAGTGATATACAAACTTTTGCAAGTTACCTCTTGGTAACTGGAATCCAATTTCCCTACTAAAAACCGTTTTTCTAAATCAAGATTAGGCTTTCTCAATACACCATTACATTTTACCAATATCACATAACACTTTCATAGGGTTACAGGTTCCCAATGTCATATAAGACATTTAATTTTAATAGTTGGATGGTTGGCGACTCAATTACTTGCATGATTCCACTTGCTGACCAATATTTTTTTCTTCTTGGAATATGTTCTTGCATTTACCCATCGTCGTCTTAGTCTTCTTCTCTGTCATCGTCCCAACAACTCCGTCATCTTCTTCTTCATCGTCATCACCGATATCTGCTTCATCATTGACATCACTAACAAAATCCCCAACTCCAACGACACCGTCATCACCAGGAGGGGGTACTTTTAGGTTAGTGTTAACTCATATAAATCAAGAGTAATTTCCCAATTTCCACCTTTTTGCTTTGTTATTTTTATCAAAAGTCTTTATACAAATTGATCAAATTTAAATGATTCCATTCAACCTAATTAAGAATATGGTTACATTAGTTAACTTGCTTTTGTCATAGTCCTTGTGGATCGGCACTCATTTTCTCACTTATTTATTACTTGCGACCCGTATGCTTGCGGAAGCTAAACGGCAAACAAGTTTTTGGCGCCATTGCCCGGGACTATTGACTAAAGTCTCTTAAGTTAATTAGTGTAATTATGTGTTTGATTATGCTTGAATCCTTTCCTCTTCTTGTTTCACTTTCTTAATTTGCTTTGTTTTAAGTATAGTCATAGCTATAGTTGTTTTTCTTGTTTTTATTAGTTTAGTCTTATTAGTTGATAAGTTTGATACTCGTTGTAGGATTTTTTGAATTGTAGTTACTTGTGCTCCGTATGCAAACTGATTTGGAAGTCGTTCTTGATGGAGTTGTTGAAGAATATCTTTCGAAAGATTTTGAAACTGAACCGGAGACTCCATTTCTTGTGCAACCTATCCAAAAACCTGAACCTTTGCCGGCACCAGAGCAACTGAGACCACCACCCCGTCCTCATCCATATTATAATATGGTCAATCCTAATGATGATGACTTGGAGCGCACCTTGGATGAGTACATGGAGTAAGAAAACTCCACCTATCAATTTAGCATCCAATTTCCTACTATTCAAGCTCGGAATTTTGAGTTGAAGATTGACTTATTTTCGGGAACTCAGAATGAAGACCCTACTGACCATTTGACACGCTTTGTACAAGTGTGTGAGAACTTCAAGTTTCAAGGAATAACTTGGGATGCGCTTAGATTGCGACTCTTCCCTCTATCAATTGACAAGAAGGCAAGAGCTTGGCTTACCGCTCTACCTCCTAATTCCATCACTACTTGGGATGAAATGACATCCAAATTCAGGGCAAGGTTTATTCCAAGGGGTAGACGGGCAATTCAAAGAGTTGAACTCTTGGGTTTCCAACAACAGCCGGGTGAAACTTTTCATGAAGCATGAGAGAGATTCAAGGAGTTATGGCGTAGTTGTCCCAACCATGAATAGAAGACCTATGTCTTACTTGAAGCCTTTGCGGACGGATTAGATGTGCCCACTTCAAATATGCTCAACAATACCTCTAATGGTGGAATTGACAAGATGAGAGTTTGTGATATATCACAGTTGTATGAGGACATTGCTTCTAGTTCCTTGCAACAATATGAAAAATCACATTCTAGTTATAGAACATATAGGGAACCAAGTCCTTCAAGTAGTTCAAATGTGTCTAAAGAATTGCCACTCAACTTGAAGCAATTACTAAGAGATTTGATCAACTTGAGTCGAGAATGGAGCGAAATTCCTCCAAGAATGTGAATGCTATCCAAACTCCAAGTCTTTCTTGTGAAATATGTGGAGAAGCCCGCTCCTATGAAGAATGTTATCATACTATAGAATCGGTGAGTTATTTGAACAATAATCAAAGATATTCACGTGGCAACCCTTACTTTAATACATACAACAAGGGTATGAGGGACCACCCCAACTTCTCTTGGAAGACTGAACCTAATGATAACCCTATTAACCACTATGCTTTTACTAGTAAGCCAATGCATCCATAAGGCTTTAAGTAGCCATAACAGCCACAAGAGGGTGATTTTGAGACAAATAAACTCTTGAGGTAAATTCTCAAAGATCAAGAAAGCTTAGTTGGCATAGTTTCTCTTCATGACACAGCAATCAAGAATCTCGAGATACAAGTGAAACAAATTGCTTCACATTTGAGTGCTCAACCAAGAAATGGTCTTCCAAGTGATACTATTCCTAATCCTAAGCAAAAAGTTATAGAAGAGTGCAAGGCACTTACTTTGAGAAGTGGGAAAAAGTTGACGGAAGTGCCAAACTCAAGCAAGATTAGTAAAGAGTTGAAAGACCATGCTATTATTGAGATTGATAGTAATGAAGTTCTAGATGAAGAAATTGAAGTTGAAGAAGACAAGAACAAAAAGGAAAATCAAGCTAAGGAAAACCATGATAATGTGGTGAGAGGAAAAAATGTTCCACCTAAAATCATGGATGAGAAGAAGAGGAAGACCCACACTTCTCCTCCAAAATATATTCCTTCACCTCCTTTCCCTCAAAGGCTCAAGAAGCATTAAGACGATGGTCAATTCAAGAAATTCATTGAAATGTTTAAGCAACTTCACATTAATATACCCTTCACGGGAGCTTTGGAGAAGATGCCTAAATATGCCAAATTTATGAAGGATGTCCTTTCTAAGAAAAGACGGTTTAATAAGTTTGAGATGGTAGCTGTAACCAAGAGCTTTACTAATGTTATCAAGAAGATTCCACCAAAGTTGAAGGATCCTGGAAGTTTCTCTATCCCTTGCCACATTGGGGATATATTATTGGGAAGAGGATTGTGTGATCTTGGCGCAAGTGTAAACCTTATGCCTCTATCTATTTTTAACAAGCTAGGATTAGGTGAAGCTCAATCGACTACCATTACTTTACAACTTGCTGATAAGAATATTTCTTACCCTAGAGAGACCCTTGAAAATGTGCTTGTGAAAGTAGATAAGTTCATTTTTCCAATGGACTTCATTGTTATTGATTGTGAGGAGGACCAATATACTCCTATTCTCTTTGGAAGACCTTTCTTAGCAACTGCTAGAACCTTGATTGATGTTGAAAAGGGTGAAATCATCATGGGAGTTGAAGATGAGCATGTTACCTTCAATATGCACAAGCTAATGAAGACTCCCAATGAGGCTAAGCAGTGCTTCCTAGTTGACATGGTTGAGCAAGTGGAGCATGAGGAATTCAAGAAGCCAATTCATAATGGGTTTGTTAACGCCTTGTCATTAGCAGTTCAAACAGAGGGTAAAAATGTGGAAGAAGGCATGAGTATTTTGAGGGCAACACCAACTGATCCTAACAGTTGGATACCATTGGAATCGATAGATTTGTCTTCCCTTGATAGACCATTAATGAAGTCATCTATTAAAGAGTCATGCTCTTTTGATTTGAAGGCTCTACCTTCTAACTTTCGTATGACTGTTTGGGAGCAAAAAATTTACCATTGGGTATAGCTCCAGAATTAGTCATTCAACATGAAGAACAACTTTTGGAAATTCTAAAAGCATGTAAAAGAGCTATTGAATGGGCTATTGAGGTTTTAAAGATACAAGCATATACCTCTAGTGTAGGTGGAATGAGAAATGAAGATGGTAAGGGGTTTCAAGCTAGCGGCCATGGATTAAATCACAACTGTGGTGGAGAGGTGAACTATCAAGTATTTACCTTACCTGTAGCTAATGTAACGTGAAAAAGTGAAGAGTCAGGCTAAAGACTATAAACTAAATCACAACTTTGTCATTTTTATGTTTTTGCTTTGATTTGATAAATTTATGTTTGATCTTGGTGTTTTGTAGGTAAGAAAGGTTTCCCTTATGAACTTTAAAGTGAACTTTGGGAGATGGAGATGGAAGAGTAACATGGATGCCAAGAAAGGAACTACAAAGGGAAGTATGCCTTTAATATCTATTGAATGTGGTTTAGATCTTGGAATGTAGTATTGAGTATATTGAAGGCTATTCTTGGACTATCATATTGCTTTTAGGTTGTGGATGAATGAATCTAAGTGTATTGAGGCATGGATTAGTGATCAATGTGCTTGGAATGTTTGAAGTTGGATTTTAAATGAATTTGAATGATTTTGCTGCTATAATGTTGTTTGATTAAGTTCTGTCAAAATTCGCTATGGAGTTTACCATGGCTAAAGTCATAGTGAATTAGGGGATTTTGAGCGTGTTTCTGACCTATTTATTCCCCCCAGGATTCGCTATAGCGAATGCCACAACGAATCGGGTCATTTTGGCATTCTTTCTGACCTGTTGTTTGTTGTCAGATTTCGCTACAGCGAATCGAGTCATTTTGGCATGCTTTCTAACCTATTATTCGCTGTCAGGATTTGCTGTAGCAAAGGCTGCAGCAAATTAGGTCATTTTGGTATGCTTACTGACCTTTTATTCGCTGTCAGGACTCACTGTAGCAAAGGCCGCAACGAATATAGTCATTTTGGGAGTGCTTTATTGGCTCAATTTTTTTAAAAAAAGTTTATAAAAACAAAATAAATAGAAATAAATAAAGTAAAATAAAAATAAAAAAACAATATACATATACATTTTTCAATTTTTTTTTACTTAAAAAAGAAGAAGAAGAAGGGAATATTAAAAAAATTTATATATAATAAATATGATTTTCGTTTATATATATATATATATAACTAGAAAACCAAAAAAAAAAAATTAGAACATTTTAAAAAAATAAAAAGATTAATCTTCCCTCTTTACCCTTCATGCTTTCATTTTGTTTCTAACTTACCCATTTAAATTTACACCACAATTCACGCCATATTTATCCCCAACTTCAAAATCTCAATCCCCAATTATAAATTTATAAATTCCGTCGTCTGCCCAACTTTGATCCCTTCTAGGGGTGTGCAATATTTTCCCGTCCCGATCCCAAGCAAATCGGGACGGGATTTTCCCGTCCTGAAAATTTCGGGACTGGAAAATTCAGGATCGGGATCGTGAATGAGATTTTCCAATCCCGAAAATATATCTATATATGTAAAATTTTTTAAAAAATATTTAAGAAAGTAAGATTTAATGTAAAATAAAATGTAAAAATCCCTAACACCCTCCAGGTAATATCTATTCGTTTAGTTTATTTAGTTAATTTAATTTATTATTTATTAAATAATTCAAATTTTTTATTCTTGTCTTTACACTTTTTGCAGCTGAATCGACAATTTTAAGCATGTATTAAATTAATTATATATTTGTATTGAACTAATTTGATACAATATAATATTAGATAAATTATATATTTATATTAGATTAAAAAAACACAATAAAAAATTTAATATATGAAACTATTTTTTTAAAAAAAAAAATTCAAGATTAAAAAATTCCTGATATCGATCCTAAAAATAATTCTTAAGACCGAAATAAAAATATTCCTAAACTCTTTTTGGATCAGAATGGATGGGAATGAGATTTCCCGATCCGAACACCCCTTCTTCTTTTCACTCTCTACATCATCTCCTTACCCGTCAACTTCTCTGCCCTAGCTCATCACCATTGACCCTCACCTGCAACACTCAGCTCCACCTTCCTCTCCGCCGCTCTCCATCCCAGCTCCTCCACCAAAGACCCATCATTCACCTCCACTTCCCTCTCCATCGCTCCCTCACTTTCGGCCTCCACCGTCACACACAGCCCCTCCATCGTCGTAGCTCTGCCTTCTCCAACGTTCTCTCTCGGCCTCCACCGCAAACACCCACTCCACCGCCCTCACTCACTCTTCCAATCCGTCTCTCTCTCTCGGTGTTGCTTTGTCACCGTCGCCCTTTCGCTTAGTAAGAATCATGAACAAGACCGGGCACCGTCCTCTGTAGCTCTCTGTGTTATTTTTTTTTAAACTCCCGATCTGATCTAGGAGCTGGGACACTGCCTTTAACTCTGTCTTCACTCTCTCACAACCCAGCATCAATTTGGGTTCGAAGCTTGTGATTTCTCCCCCGGTTCTCTATTTTGCAACTCAGTCCGCCTCTCTCTGACATTTTCATCTTGTCTCCCCATTGAGGTAAATTTCGTGCTCTTCTCCATTTCTGTGTTGAGTTCTGGTTGGATTCCACTGGAGATTCTGTTTAGGTGGCTTTTAGAAGAGGTTATGTGATGTTGATTAATTTTGATATGAGGGTTGCTATGTCTGCATTGCTTGGGTAGTTTCTGAAATTCATGCATACAAGTTCTTAACTTTCTGAATTGCTTGTATATGCTTGGTGTTCCAGAGATTTGAATCATAGCATTGATTTAAAGAAAACTTGAGGTTACTGCAGAGATTTTGTTTCTAAATTCGTAGCAGGAGTTCAATGATCTTTCAATTGCATGTGTGGCTATTTTAAGAACTCCAAAGGTTGATTTGGTTTTGAAACTTGTGGTTACTTTGGAAAATGATTCATGGGCTACAACTAATTTTCACTAAAAAAATAAATAAATAATCCATTTAACTCCTGATATAAAATTAGAAATGAGCATCTGCACATAGTCATTTGATTCCCAAATTTTTAGGTTTCAAATTTGAACTCACAATATTTAAATAGAAATTTGGGAATTTGATGAATTGTTCACCTTTAGGACTGTTTTGTTGGCACCCTGCATATGCCAGTATCTTTGAAGATTATGTTTTTCCTTAGTTCTAAAATTGTTAGAACCTAGGACTGAACAGAGGAAGCATAGAGATGAGCTAGCTTATAGGTTGCAGCATGTTCCCTACCATGTTAATCATTGTGCAATTCTACTCTCATGTGTTGATTATGACATTCCTCCTTTTGGCAATTACGCTGAGCTTTTGCAATGTGTCTTCGGCTTAGGATTGAACATCTTGGTTTGGTCTGAAGATTCAGATATTTGTTTGTTAGCTATGATAGGCCTCTGAATTTACAGGATTTGTTTTATGCTTGGTCTCCATGAGAACTGAATTGCATTACTAAATTCTGTAAAGTTCAAGTTGTTCAAAAGACTGTTTCTAAGGTTATTGCAGGAATGAAATGTGCTTTCACAACTCTATGTTTCGTCATTATGAGATTTGAAAAAGCTTTTTAGCTCTGGAACTTGTTATTGCTGTGAAAAAGGCTTTATAAGAGCAAAGTCCATTCGTGCAAGTTCATTTGACTCGTTGTAAAACTAGAACTAAGTCTTTGCACATTCTCATCTTTATCCCATGTTTTCAGAACTCAATGTTGTTCTCACAGAATTTATACAGGAAAATTGGGAATTTGATGAATTGTACATCTTTCAAAAAGTTCTCTTGGTAGCAGGTATAAGCTGAGCCTGTTTTGGAGTCTGTTTGGTCATGTGATTAGGATTGTGGAAATTTAGACTAGGTTTGAATGTGAAAGGTAATTTGAGGTGTAATAACAGCAACAGTTGATGATTACTAGTCTAAATCAGTCATGCAGTGTTTGCTGAAACTTTGAAATAATTCTTCCATTTTTGGTTTTTCTAAAGCGTCATTGATTGATTGAGCAGGGTCATTCACTTCCAAATGATGATGACGTTCTGCAATCTGTGTTGACCATTTTTAATCTGCCAATTTCAAGTTAAACTTTGATCACTACAGCTACTCTTTACATGCTGATATGTAAATAGTAGTAAATCTTGTTTTTGACATCAAGTATTGACCAATTCCACAAGCTTTTAGAACATAATTTTCATGCTTTCGGAACCTTTTGGGTCAATTTGGAACTGTGTTTGAACTTGTGCTTAATCAATTGAATATGCTCTTGGGATGTGATTCTATCTTTTCCTTGTGGTAAACCAAGGCACTATATCATGAGATTATTCTGATTTTTATCACTAATACTTGCACTTGTGAACTCAGTTTATGGTCTCTATCATTTGCTTTTCATTGAAGAAAGCTTCACTGTGACCATTCCTAAACTGATTGGTTTCTTTGGTTTACCATAATGAATTGGGTTTGAATTAGCTAAGTCATTATTGTTGACAAAGTACCATTTGGGGACTAAATAGATTTTGAAGGTAGTGAGGATAGGCTTAAGTATGGAACTATGTCTGGAAGTTTTGGGAACTAGATAGGCTTTAAGTTTGGGGGAAATTTTTCTCTAGATTAGGTTATTTTTCTTTTCTTTTTAGGCTTGTCTTTTGGGTTCTTCATTGTGTGTTTGTGTTTTCTCATCTTGTCCTTGACTGTGCTAATCGCTTGTGCTCTCTATTCGCATGAGGCTACTGATGGTCTCTTCCTGGTTTTTGGACTTCTTGTTTTGGATATGAGCTACTGAGGGCTTATTGCACGGTGACTATTCTGCTTTTAAAATAGGTCTTGATGGCCATGTTCTGCTTGATGTGTTTCCTTCTTATGGCAAATGTGGTTATTCATATATGCTGTTTCTTTTGGTCTTATGTTTGCTGTGAATGTTATGGAACTTACCATCTTCATTTCTCATTCCACCTACACTAGAGGTATATGCTTGTGGGTAAGTTCCTTAGTTTTCTTTCCTATATGGAGAGTGTGTACGGTGTGAACCTGTTTTGAAGTGAAAGAAAACATGAGTTTTGTTTGTTTCCTATTTCAGGGAAGTTTTCATAAGAACTTTGGGTCTGAAATTCAAAAGAAAGCTATCTGACTTATTTTCGGTTTTGATCAATGTTTGTAAGTTACAGAGAAAACCAGAGGAAGTTCAAGCCAAGCTTAGTGAGAATCCTCTTCTTGCTTTCGGTTTTTTATCAGTGTTTGTAAGTTCCCTGGTTTTATTGGCATGGTTTTGACCTGTTCATGGTTGAAATTGAGCTGCAAAATCAATGGGATGGTATTATCCAAATTGACTATTGCCCCCACCCCAACTTGCAAGTTTCCTCAAACCTCCATCAAGTTCTGGTTTACATTTATTGTTCCGGTGGGTTATAAGATTCGGTAGACCATATTTTATTTTATTAGTCATTTTATATTATATTTTTTAAAACTTGATTGAAAATCAACGATAAACATCATTTGAGCTAAAATAATTTTTAAAAAAATTATCTTAATTTTTGTTTTTTTGGATAAGTTGAGTTAATAAAAATTGGAAAATCTAGTATTAGGTTCAGGAAGATGGTGGTGGGGGCCTACACTTCAGAATTGAAAGCGAGGAAAAGGGGATGAAACGGAGCAGACGAGAGGAGACGCACCGCTGAAAAGAAAAACAAGAACAGAACGAAGAAGGAAGGGGAGGCGACTGAAGAACAAAAAAGAACGACGGACCTGCGGGGAGTTCAGTTCGACGAGCTACTTCTTCCTTCTTCCTTTCCTTCTCCATTTCAGCGGCGTCTTCTTCATTCTCCTCCATGCTTAGTAACGCACTCCTCTCAGTTTCTGCTTTGGAGTTTATCTTTGACTTCATGCGTTGAAGTCTCTGATCATGCTCTCTGATGTTATCCGCTCCTCTGTTAAGAAGTACGCATTTCTCATTTCTCACTGCATCACGACCAGAAATCTGAAACATGGCGGGGCCTTGCATTCTCGCCTTGTCAAAACTGCACTTTTCTTTGATTCTTTTATCACCAACCGTCTCATAGACATGTACATTAAGTGCAGCTGTGTGGAGGGTGCCCAAAGGGCCTTCAACGATCTTTCCCACAAGACAACACGTACGTGGAATATGTTGATCTCTATGTACTGTAAAATGGGTTTGTTTGATAGAGCCCACTCACTGTTTGATAAAATGCCTGAACCAAACCTTATCAGTTATAATTCATTGATCACTGGCCTGACACATCATGCATTTCACAAAGAATCAGTGAAGCTTTTTTGGAAGATGCAGAAGGATTATGATTGTTTACTATTAGATGAGTTTACCCTCGTCAGTATAGTTGGCAGTTGTGCTTCTTTAGCTTCCCTTTATTGGTTGCGCCAAGTCCATGGGATTGCGGTTATAATTGGTTTGGAGGTGAACGTGATCCTTAACAATGCTTTAATTGATGCTTATGGAAAATGTGGCCTACCCAACATCTCGAGTTCTATATTTTGTAGAATGCCAGAGAGAGATGTTGTGTCTTGGACTTCGATGGTTGTGGCTTACACACGAGCTTCTAGATTGGAAGAGGCTTGTAGGATATTTAATGAAATGCCAATGAAAAATACCGTGTCTTGGACTGCTTTGATCACGGGTTTTGTGCAAAATGGGCGTTTTGAGGAAGCTCTGGATCTTTTTGAGCAAATGCTGGGGGAAGGGGTAGGGCCTAGTGCTCCAACTAATGTTAGTGTTTTAAGTGCTTGTGCAGATATGGCACTTATTGAAAGAGGTAAACAAATTCACGGTCACATTATCAGAAACAGTAATAATGGCTACTTATCTAATGTGCATATATCTAATGCTTTACTTGACGTGTACAGCAAGTGCGGGGACATGAAATCAGCTGAAAATTTGTTCAAGACGACTCCTTTGAGGGACATAATCTCTTGGAACACATTAATAACTGGGTTTGCACAGAATGGCCGTGGTGAGGAATCACTGGCCCTCTTTAAAAGGATGATAGAAGCCAATGTAAAGCCTAATCATGTGACATTTCTTGGTTTGCTATCTGCTTGTGACCATGCAGGTTTAGATAATGAAGGACTAGAGTTGAAAGACTTGATGGAAAAGCAGTATGGCGTGAAGCCTAGACTTGATCACTATGCTATATTGATTGATTTACTTGGGAGGAAAAACAGACTCGAGGAAGCACTGGATCTAATCGAGAGAACACCGGATGGTACAGATCACGTTGCCATGTGGGGAGCACTATTGAGTGCTTGTCGAGTCCATGGGAATTTGGAGCTTGCAAGGAGGGCTGCAGAAGCTCTGTTTGAGTGGGAACCTGAAAACACAGCTAGATATGTTATGCTGTCAAACGTATATGCAGCATCAGGAAGATGGAATGATGCAAATAGAATCAAAAGAATCATGGAGGAGAGAGGCTTAAAGAAAGAGGCAGCTTGCAGTTGGATTGAGGTAAGAAATACAAGACATGAGTTTACGGCCAAGGACAAGAACCATGGCCAGATTGCGGAGGTATATGAAATAATCAGTAAACTAGCCCATAATATGAAAGATGCTGGATACCAATATCACATCAGTCGCCATTTATTTCCAGATGAGGATGACAATTTCTAGTTTTGTTAGATCATACTTCTCAGTTTGATTGTTAGGAAATAGGAATAGTGCTTTAATGTGAATAATATACTGGCTGATACAGAGGCCGCATCTCTCTTTGGAGGTCCTTTCAATGTTGTCTCTTATACTTCAAGAATATACGCCACATTTGGCAACGAATTCCTCACTTTCAACTGTATTTACAATTTTGTCACGAACCCATTTGATCAATTGTACTGAGTTGTATGATACGTTACAAAATTTGAAAATAGGGGTAACCACCATACAAAATTTGAAAAAGTTTGTTTTGCCGTATTGTAATTATTTTGTCACGAATTATAATTATGACGTAAATTATACCACTTTTTAACAAAATTTACACCTTATTTATTTTTCTATATTCTCTTGTTATCTTGCATTGGCTTGATTTGGCGAGCCGGTGGAATATCGGAGTGTATGTGTCAATTAAATACAGAACCAAGGTCGCGCATTAATAATTGTAGTAAGCTCAAAGCCTAAAGTCAACTAAGGGCGTTTTCACAATGTGAAAGCTATGGACTACAATGCCAACGCGTCTAGGGGAAGAGAGTGAGGGAATTTCGCGTTGAATTATTGACGTTGATCTCACGTTACATCAAATCCTCCATGTCCCTCTCAAGAGGTAATGAAACGCGTTTCTTTAATTCCATTTCTTTTGCTAAAAGCCTAAAACCCATGAAATAAAATATTAGACAAACCATGTACTTACTTGTTGCATCGAATAACTTCGAAGAACCTTGCCTGATTTATCAAAAACAAAAACCTTACCTGATTCTTGACATGTATTTTTTAAACAGCCTCATCATCTTCTTTAATTCCTTCTTTCCTTTTCTCCTTACTATGATTGATGAAATATTAAGGGGGTAAATTAAGAAAAGAATAACAACTATAGAAAATATGTCTTCTATTTAAAACCAGTGTCAACTCCTTATATATGTCTTACATTAACGATAGAAGGGAGGAAAATTCTGAAATAGCACGCTATAAATACTAATGCTACGGAAAGAATGTGAGCATACTGTATATATAATATTCATATATTTTTTGAATTACACAAGGCAAGCAAGTGCTTGTTGTAATGATAGGACCGAACTCACTTGTACCACTAAAAATGTACGAGTTACATAATTCATTACCAGTGACATAGTAATATCTATGTATAATTTCATTCACAACACAATAGCAACCCGCCTAGTGCCCATACCTTCTGTAAACAAAAGAACTGAACACGAATATAACTATTTTTTGATACATTAATTGCACACGAAAGTAACTTGAAACAGCAACGAACTTAGAACCTGGCTAGCTTTCCTCTGATTACTATTAATAATTAAGCCATCAAGTAAAGAAGTTAAAGTTTTTATGAATAGTAACAGTAACTTTACGGAGTATACCAGAAAAGATGCGACGTTTGATACGCCCTCTCACAGGGGGCACCACTCTTTTACTATTACTGCAACTTTTCTTCTTCTTCCTCGTCTCCAGCGAAGAACCTCTTAACTTGGTATTGTCCGCCATTGCCCTTCCGATGAAACTATATATATATATATATTACTCTGAGTTTTGTGTGGAAGAAACATGAGCTGTGTTGGTGTATGTATAGTGGTTGGGTGAGATTGGATCAAGTTTTTGAGATTACCATATAGAACGTTTGAGGCAGGTGATAATCTAATAAAGAGGACCCCAGGGTTGACAATTTGGGTTAGGACATAGGGGCCAGATACACAAGTTAGCGACGGTGGAAAATGCGTGCCTGGAATAGATGACAGAGACCTTGATTCAGTTTACTTTTTCTCTCCCTCTGCGCCATCACGTCTTAATTGTATGCTTAAAAACAAAGAAATCTTGTCAAGGAGCAACAACTTAGGCTATGTACTGACGTTACCTTTTGGGTTGTAATTTCTTTGTTGTCATTATATCTGCACAGCTTCACTTTTTCCCTTATTGATTAATGAAATACCTCCTTCATTCAAAAAAAAAAAAAAAAAATCTTGGGATGATAAAATTACGCTTTAATTTGAGGCCAAATAAAAAGAAAAATGACACTTTGGACCCAAAAATTTTAACGTGTAAATTAAATATATTAGCCTTTGCCAATAGCCTTGTGGCATGAGAGTTCTTCTATTAATGGGAATGGGAGATCTTAGTTTCGATCCTATTTATAATCTTAGGTCATTAATGCTCACAGCTCTAATTCTCAATCAACAATTTGCTAATATTTTATTCCTTAATTTTGTAAAGTATTTTTTTTATTCAACCCTAACATTGTTATTCTCCACGCTCAAATGAGTCAATCATTATTATTTGGAAAATTTAAATTTAATATATTAACATTGGTGATATTTGGTCAATGTTTAAAATTTTAATTTAATGATGATACTTTTGTTATGTTAGCGAAAGTAATAATGTTTGAATTAAATGATTAATTTTTTTTATAAAATTAAGAGATCAAAATAAATTTTTATATAATTAAAGAACACTAAATATATATTTTTATTTTTTGATTTTTAGTGGGTATAGGATATAGGAAAAAATAAGGTAAAATTACATTCATGTCTTGGACAAGAGAAAATATAAAAAAATGGTCATTTAAAATCTCAAAATTGCATTTAAGTCCTGTGAGACTTTTTTACAATAAATTTCAATCATGGATTTGTTAATGGACACTTATGGACTTATCAATGGACACCTCTGAACTTATCAATAGGGGTGGAAACAGGCCAGGGGGCCTGTAGCCTGGCCTGATCAGGCCTGACCTGTCAGAATAAAAGGCCAGGCCCAGACCTATTTCAGAGTTTGTTTAGAAAAACAGTCCAGGCCCAGACCTATCAATAAGTCTTTTAAGCTTAACAAGCAGGCCTGTTTATATTAAAAAAAAAAAGACGGCCCAAAAAACCAAACACCCACTTCTCATCTTTCGTCCGCATGAGTCAGGCCCGATCTCAATTTCAGAAGCAAGTCTCTAACCCTAACTCTCCCTCCCTACTCTCTCCCAATCTCATTTGGCCGACTCACGCTCACCCACTCCCAGTACTCACTTTCTCCGTTAGGCTTCAGATCGTCGTCACGCTCTCACCCACCCTCACTTCTGTCTTCATCTTCGCTTGGTTGCTCTTGAGTCTTGATTCTCTGCATTTCATGTACGCTGAATCGCCGATGAGCCCTTGATTCTTGCACAATCGAGAGTCACCGTCTGTCGGCCTGTCGTCCTTCCTCCGAGAGTCACCGTTGCCTCTCTCGCCGTTGCCGTCCTTCCTCCTACTTGATCTCCAGATTTAGTAAGTCCGATAAAATTTTCTGTCCTTTCTCAGTTTTTCTGCTGGCATGCTGCTCAGTTTCGTCTATCTCCAGATCTGTTTCTGCTTTTTCTATCATTGTGATTATATGTAACGAAATCAAATTCCAAGAGATGCAGGCAAATGGTCATCTGTTACTGCTCTGTTCCGACATTGTTTTTTTTCCTCAGATTGTGATTATCTTTTACTGCTTTGTGGTCATCTGTCATCTGATAGACGAAACACTACGATAGTCTTATCTGTTTTTTTCTCCAGATTATCTGTTGTTGCTCTTTCTTCCCATGTTTTTTAGATGGTGGTCATTATCTATTTTTTTTCTTAGATGGTGGTCATTAGATTGTGCTCTATTTCTCAGATTGTGGTCATTAGATAGTGTTCCAATGTATTTTAATTAGAGGATCTTGTTTTTTAATTCGTGTTTTTTCTGTTGGTATTAAGCTTCCAGCAGAATGGGTTATACTTATACTGTAATTCCCAGATTGTGATTGCATAGACTAGTTTGTGTTATTAGTCAATGGATACATTATGTCAATGCTTATGAGAATCTGTTGCTAGTCATTGGTTAATCTGTGGCCTCCTGGAGTAAACCAGAAGAGTTAAAACTTTTGCTGGTCATTCGTTTCTTTGTCAAAATTGTGATTGCATAGATTAATCTGTTGCTGGTCATTGGTTACTTTTTCAAAATTTCAGTCATTTTATATCTTCTCACTCATCAATGGAACACTTTGCATTGCACTTAGCAATTACATGAGATATTAACTATTAGATTGAGCGAAAACTTTTTTTGGCCTTATGACCATCCCCTTTGTTTTTAACATCTTAAAGCTTTTTTGTTGCAAATGTGTTTCCTATCGCTACCATAATCTACAACATTGTTTATGTTTAATGGCTACAGGGCACATGCACTGCACACACCAGGATTAAATATTTAAGGTTATGTTGAGCCCTATATAGTATATACATGAGCTTCAACTTCAGCATAATTGTTTCATTGTATCACTAGCCTTTTTAGGTACTTGATATTTGTTTATTCTGTTGAAGCTTTCATGAGTTTTTCACAGAAGTTGTTGCCTTGTTTGTTTGATATAATGCTGTAGCGTGTAGCTCCACTGAACTTCAGCATAATTGTTTCATTGTTTGTTAGATTGTGTTATGCTCCAATACCATGCATTTGATTTTTTGTCTTCTTTAAAATATCTCCCAGATCCCTACTTTTCTACTCTCAGAAATAGTGTCCCACCTTTCATTCAATCTGCATCTTCTCTCTCTCTCTCATGTATAGGAAATAAACAAAGGAAAGAAAATAGAACACCATGTTGCTGTTACATAAACAGGAAAAATATAATATCTAATGTTCTCAACACAAGTCGATGAAATACTTGAGAAGAAGAGGAAGAAGAATGAACCGATGACAATGGCCAATGCTCTTTCACTTTTTTTTTTTTTTTTTCTAAGTTCAAAGTTTCAAACTCACATCACTGCCTCATCGGAGATCAAGAGTGGAGTTCGGACTTGTGATAACAAGAGCGGAGTTGACGTGTGACTAGTTAGGTTTAGACGTTTAGTGGTGAGTGGCGACAGGGTAAGGATGAGGTCGAGGGTTTATGATCTGAGGGTGAGAAGTGAGAACATGACTTATGTGAGATGCGTTATATTAGCTTAACTTAAAAGTAGTAAATAAAAAAAATAAACAGGCACCCCACATGTTTAAAGGGGGGCTGATTGCTTGCTAGTTATGGGCTTGTGTTTGGGCAGGCCAACAATGGATAAATTTATCATGGGCGCAACTAGGCTTATCGGGTTGCGAGGTCCTTGCCCAGCCCTAACTGGGCAAGCTTACTGTAATTTTTATAGCTTATGTGGCTAAGTGATAAAATTGAAAAAAAAAAAATCACTAAGAGAGAAACCTACTTTCCACCGTTCATTGTCATCTTCATATATATATATATGATAGAGAGAGAGATAGAACACCATGGGAGACCCAAGTGGAAGGGGGCCGTTTTCCATCACTTGATCAAGTTCATTGTCTTCGACCTTCTTCAACAATGTAGAGTGAAGTGGGGTTGTGATTGGTTAGGGGGCAACTGTTACTATTGATCGTCTTCTACCTTTGTACCAGAGGAGACACTATTATGAGCTTTGGAAATGCAAATTGATGAATTTCTAGTGAGATCCTTTTGAATTTCCTGAGAAATCAAAGAAGGAAAAGGTCAGAAGCTTGAGTGCTGTTGGAAAAGTGTTATCAAGTTGTGAAGAGAACAAAATGGGCTGGGACATCACTAAAAAGCAGGAGCACTTTGTGTGCAATCACCATCCGTGAATACCATAGATGATAGCAAGCAAATTAAACTTTCCAAATGTGTCACTAATTATAAGCTTAATTTCAATTCATTGAGAGTGTATTAACCATCATTTATGTCATGCGTTTAGTTCTTTGACAAAATGCTAAAATTCTACCTTTAGTGGTTTGATAGTTTTTTGATGAATGCAATGGTGATGGTCACACCTATGTTCTGCAGAAGTTGATCTCAATTGTAGCAAAGATAAGGCCGGCGGAGTTCTTTCTCCCTCTCTCTATATATGTGAAGATGATGATGAATATAGGATGAGGGCATTCTCCCTTGTTGATTTTGTCTTCTTATTTAAAAATTATCTTTTAGCCATGTAAGCTATAAAATCACAGTCATGTTACCCATTTTTCAAGTCACATTACCATAATTGACATTGTTAGAGCTATATCATTATATTTAACAACGATAAGATCCTTATTAAACTATAACGACTAACATTTGAGACCGAAGAAAACTTGAGGGGCCAACATTTTCAAAATTAAAATATAAACAACTTATAAAGAGTAAACATTATATTGACTTTTTAAAAATTAATTAATGAGAGCTTAGGCACCGTGACACTCAGGCTTTGTTTGGTTTAACGAAGGTTAGGTTAAGTGAGATTTATTTAAGTTAGGTTAGAGGAGGTTATAATATTGTTTGGTTCAACGAAGGTTAGGTTAAGTGAGGTTTATTTAAATTAGGTTATAATTTAAGTTAGGTTAGAGGAGGTTAAAATGCCCTTCTACATATTTTTCTTCTTCTTTTATAATGTATTTATTAATAATAATTATTTATAAAATTATTATTTATAAAATAATTATTCGTGTAAGCATATAAATAATTATTTATAAAATTATTATTATTTGGAAAGTTTGTTGAATCAGGAGGTCAAGTTTTATAGGGGAGGGTAATGCTGAAATTTTAAAAAATTGTCACGGACAATTTAGTTATAATTGAAGACAAATATTCTCTCACCTAGGAAAAACCCCAATTTTGGAGGGTACACAATCCAGGTTAGGTGACCACTAGAAGACAAAAAAACATGTAACACCTAATCTAACCTCCTTCCAACCAAATACCACTTTTTTACCTTCAACCTACCCCAACCTAACCTAACCTCCAACCAAACAAAACCAACCCCACCCCAAACTAACCTCCAACCACACAAAGCCTCAAACAAAACCCTAGCAACTACACTTTCTTCGTGTCCCTGCCGCAGACAGGCCACATAAGAATTTGGTTCCCTCTGTGTGGTTCAGGATTCAGACTCTTGCAGATACTCACGTCCCCACGCGATCGCTGGACTCTCATCCCTCTCACTCTCGCTTCGCCTCTGCCTGAAATCGCACGCAAGCTACGCACGACACTCGCTTCCTATAAGTTTTCTTCCCTTTGTCGTGTTCTTTCTATTTGCGCTTCGTCCCTTCATGGTTGATCTTGTGTGGCTTAGATTTTGGGGCATTCTTTCTCTTTGATTTTTTTTGAGTTATGTCCACTGTCCAAGTCTTCCACTATTTGTTTTATCACAAATCAATTCCCTAGCGGAGGCATAATCACATGATTTGTGGACCTTCGTTTCTCAGGTGCTTAGGGTCCTTCTGGAAATGTATGGCTAGGGTTTGATATTTGCATCTTTTCCTTGAATTTACGTTTGGCATGATTAATATCTAAGTTGATTTGCGTCAAGCACTTTTCTGTGCGATTGGTTTGGTGTGGAATATGGTGATTCACTAGTGATCAGATGGCTTTTTTTGGTGGATGGCATGATTTTTTTAGCCCATCAAAGATTTTAATGAACGTTAGTGCTATTCCATTTGGAGTTTGTCAATGGTTGGACATGGTTGAAGCCCTATTTTCCTGTTAGCATTCTTCAGCAGGAACCACTTATGAATGCACAATGTATCAGGATATCTTTGTTTATCAGGCTTATAAGTGCTGTAGCTTTGATTTGATATGTGCTAGTCTCAGCATATGCTTATGATGCAATAGTACATAATATAACAATAATTGATTGGTGTGATCTCTACATATGCTAGTATCATAACTAACAATTTGAATAATACTCCCTCTGCAACGCAGGTGGTGATATTGCCCGTTCAAAGATTAAAAGTGCATTTTTAGGAACGTCTTGACGTTCTTCCTTTCTTCTACATGATGATCCGGCATGTATTGATGATTGATAATTGATTTTGAGCTGTTGATGTCCTTAACCCTAATTTACATCCGATAGAATCACATAATTCAGAATCTCCTGTACGCACGGCTAGCATCCCGTTCTCTGCTCTCGCTTGATCCTCATCGCTCTCATTCTAGTCTTCGCCTCAGGCAAATCGCCGGCAAGCCACGCAAGGCACTTGCTTCCTTTAAGTCCTCCCCCTTTTCAAAGCCGATTTTATTTTAGAATTCAGAATTTCCTTTTTGTTTAATATTGCTAATAATTTTGTTGGTTTTGACAACATTAGAAAGAACACATGTATTTAAGGAAAATAAATTGACGTCCCATGAAGTATTGATTATCTACTTGAATTAGTTTTCCATTTAACAACCACCTTAATGTCATATATCTACTACTCCCTTGTTAAGTTTATGTATAGGCAAGATTTATGTGGAGTTTTTTAGGGTGTTATTAGGTTTATTCTTTTTGAAAGGCACTTTTATGTGGAGCTGAGATGTGAAAATTACCTGCTTGCACCCTCCTCGGGAGATTCTAATTGCAGATATCTGCAAGTTATATCTAAGTTTTCTGACGGGAAGATCAGTTTGTTTGATATATACATGACATTGTAATGATTTCAAGCATCTTACTTATTAGCCAAACAGTTCGAACGTATCTGAAGTTATTGAGATGGTAACTCTGTCTCTTCTATGGCTTTATCTATTCATCCACCCGTCCAAGTAACATCCATTTATATAATAGACGTGAGGCTTGGTGTTACTGGGGTGCCTTCTTGTGACAGGATTTAATGCTTGGTGTTGCTGATCTGCATACACCAAAGATAGTTGAACTTTCTTAATTCGTTGGGAGCAAGATGGGTATGGAGTTGTGAAAATTTGATGTAGGAGTTGTATCAAATAGTTATACCAACTTCCTTGATGGAGACAACCGGACTTCAATGCAATTTCACAAGAAGAGATGTAGCTTCTGGAATGATTTGGATTTTGTTAAGAATATCTGTGTGTGGATAAATATAATTTGGATAAAAATGAGATAATATAATTGGTTGTTCAATAAACAGAATAGAAATCAACATTTCCTACTCCCATATTTTCTCAATATTTCTCCCCCTCCCTTATATTTTTGCAGCTTAATCTGTCTTGGATTCTAATTAACTGGTAATGTTAATACTCTTAGGTATTAAATTTTTTGTGACAAAATGATGAGAAAAATACGAGTTCCATTCCGATAACATGAGTAAGAACAGAAATAAAATTCACCCATTTACAACTACATGACTTCATTTTCTTCGAAATCGGCAACATTCTCTTAGATTTACATACGTTATATTTGGTGCTATTCTTTTTGGAGGTCTTCATCATCAATGGTTGGAAATGGTTGAGGAGGGCTTGGTTTGTAAGTTGAGTGTCATGTGTGAGACTGAATTTGGCTTGATTTGATATGTGCCTGCATCAGTGTTTGCTTCAAGTGCAATATTACATAATATCAATAATTAATTGGTGTCTCTTGACTATTGTGACTTTAGAGGTTTTTGTTGGCTTGGAGTTCTGGTTCATAAAAGAAAGACAATGGCAGACATGAGACCCCGTGTTTATATGGATGTCAGGATAGCTAGGTGCTATGCTCAAAGGATGATTTTTGAGGTAGCCTTTTTCTTTTAATACTTTTGATGTTGAATTACAATGATTGTCGCGATAGATGATAAAGAGGTTTTTATTGTTTGAATTCTGCAACTTTGGCTTTGAGGAGGGTATAAATGCAACCTAACCAATTCTTTCGTCCTCCCAGCTATTCTATGACATTGCCCCCTTCACTGCTGAAAATTTCCGTGCGTTATGTACAGGTAATAATTTGATTTCACTATATCCCCCTATCAAGACCTTTTGTGCTGCAATTATGACCTTACTGATTGAACAAGCCATTGCATGCGCTAATTTTTATTTTTATTTTATGGTTTATGATATGGTTCCGCATTTCTAATTTAATCTTCTCTTTGTTCAGGAGAAAAGGGATTCAGTTCAAGAACTGGAGAGCCTCTGTGGTACAGGAATACTTGCTTTCAAAAGGTTAAGCAAGATGACTCCTATGTGAAGGTATGTACTGATATAGTTTTCAGTTTGTACTTTCTAAGTTGTCCATCTTAAAATACTAAATAGGCTTTGTAATGGCCAAACTCATTTTGTATGCAATGTGGTACCTTGACTATGTACTGATAGCTGGTTTTCCTTTTGCAGGGAGGTGCTATTTGCTATGTGAATGGTATGTTTTCTATCAATGCATTAACCTTGGGATGGCACACTTGATTAGTTATGAAGCTTGTAATTTGATGCAATACATTTAGTCACTTTCATGTTTTTGCAGTGGAGTCATCACGTGAAGCAATTTTAGTTGTTTTTTATTACTGTTACTGCTTGGTAATTACTAATTAGTATTAATTACTGATTAAATAGAAGTAGATTTATTTTTTGTGCACAGCACAGAAGTTGAAGCAAGAGGCACAAAGTAAGCTGCTTGTAAATAATGCGTCTTGTTATATGTTTTATATTCGATACTGATATATTGATTTTAAGTAAGTTTTGCATCTGATTGCCTTAGTTATTTGGGTCGCTAAACAGTAGGTTCGGGTTAAGACCAGCAATTGAGGATTTTTGCTGGATCATTTTATTCTCGACTAAAATGTTGTCCCTTAAGATGTATTTCTAAACGAGTGGTTGAATTGTGTATTTGTTTGGAATTCCTAAGTTTAACCGGTTTGCTACTGTTGATATTTATGTGGATCATTGTACGTGTAAGTCTTCAATCTTCAATTTATATAAAATATTGTTTTATGTTTCACTGGTCTATAAATCCTTCTTTGAAGGATCCTCTCTATACTGTATCATATTGATTATGTACTGTGAACAAAGCAGTTCTGCTCAATTACAATGTTAATTCCAATTATAAGTTTTATCTTGTATGAAGCCCACTTTTATATAATTTTCCAAACCTAGTAATAATTTTTTTCCTTCCTAGATGTAATGTCGACTCTTAGTCTCTTACGGTCTTCATCTCATTTTCAATATCTTTTACAGGGCTATTCAGAGACAACATATATGGTTCAAATTTTCCAAGTGAGAATGCTGGATCTTGGAGTCATACTTTTAGAAAGCTTTGTAAATGTCTGTATTTACTTTGAGTTTGATTAATAGAGTCTTTACATTTATCTTGTGATTTATTTCAGATGAGCCCAATAATTACGAGCATAATGATAGAGGCCTTCTATCCATAAACAAGGAAGATTGTAAAACCCAAGGCTCTCATTTTCTCATCACTTTGAAGCGTAATGGCAGCATTAACAGGTTCATTTACATGGCAAACTCTTGAACATGTGTTTTGCTTTTTCCTCCTCTATCCAGCTGGGGTGTCAATGTAAATTGCCCAGTGTGCAAATTTTTCATTTGTAGAAGCGTATAATATGCTAATCCCATCGTTTGGAATCTTGGGTAGTTCTCATGTGGTCTTTGGGAAGCTTGTCGAGGGGCAGGAAGCGCTGGACGATCTTGAAAAATATGGTTTTGGGGAATCTTTTAGAATCATCAGTTGTGGTCAACTAGATCGAGGTGAGTTCTGGTGGAAATTATGATAATTATGCCCCAGATCATCTACAAAATATTTGCATTGCCCCAATACCAGATGCTAAAGCATAATAATGTATGATCGTTCTCAAAGGAATGGTGTTATTTATATTTAATGTATAATTCTTAGGGTGACACAATCACAATAAATCACTTCATCTTTGGCCTCTGCTTATTAATGAAGCAAAATCATAAAATATATGCTTGTTTCTATGAGAAAAAAATTCCTTCAGAGCTCTTGGTTACTTGATGTAGTAGACTGTTAGTGCTTTTCTCTTAGTTTACTCCTCTAGTAACGTTATGTTTGTGGCTTCCATTAGCTAACCATTAATTTTAAACAAAGCAAATGGTTTATCTGGTCCAACAAATTGGAGGCATGTGAGTGGACCATTTTTTTTGCATTATGCTATTACCCTTCCTCCTCTTGATCTGTTTTCTTTCTGGCTAATTTGTTTTTTCAGTCACCTTAGTTTTGTTGCATGCTGTTGTCGCAAATGATGAGTCTTCCTATTGTGGGGACCTTTTTTTTTGCATTATGCTATTACCCTTCCTCCTCTTGATCTGTAATTTTTTGAACTAATTTGTTTTATCAGTCGCCTCAATTTTGTTGCATGCTGTTATTGCAGATGATGGGTCTTCCTTCTCTGAGGACAAGACAGGTAAAACTGAATACATATTTTAGTTTGTCATTATATTAAGGTGGTATTTGGAGTTGAACGTAACTGGATATTCTTTATATATGGCGTAAACTCTTGTATGCATGTACTGTAATAGATGCAGGATGCTTCTCTTTGGGAAGTCCCCCTCAATGGATATCAATGGAAGATGAAGACTGTTGATCGATTAAGGGAAGATGAGACGATATTCCTGAGAACAAAAGGTTCAAATCACATCCATAGTTCTCGTTAAGAGAGGGAACATGTGCATTGCTGCATATTTTTTGGTGCTAAAGTCATGCCTAACCATTGCATCTGGGACAAAGACTCCCTTGAACACACATTTAAATTGTAGCTATAGGGATTTCTTAGTTATCATAGTGAGTTAGTCTTAGGAAAGAATGTATTAATTATATAAGTAATAATGGGAAAGCAACCAAGTAATTTATGTTGGGCTTGATTATACTAATATGGGACTATAGTGATTTATCAATTAGTCAGAGTTACATGTTTGTGAAAATTTAACTAGAGCATCAGCATATTGATTTCTTTAAGGGTTTGTTTGGTGTGAGGGATTTGGAGGGGAAGGGAGGGGAGGGAAAATTTTTATGAGTTGAATTTTAAAAAATTGAAGAAGTGGGGTAATAAAATTTTAATAAAGAGAATATATAAGATAAAAGAGTAAGAAAAATTAATTAAAAAATGTTAATCCCACTTCTTTAATTTTTTTAATTTCAACTCAAAAACATTTTCCCTTCACCCACTTTCCCTCCCCTCCCCTCAGACCAAACAAGCCCTAAGGGTCTGTTTGGTGTGAGGGATTTGGAGGGGAAGGGAGGGGAGGGAAAATTTTTATGAGTTGAATTTTAAAAGATTGAAGAAGTGGGGTAATACAATTTTAATAAAGAGAATATATAAGATAAAAGAGTTAGAAAAATTAATTAAAAATTTTTAACCCCACTTCTCTAATTTTTTTAAATTCAACTCAAAAAAATTTTCCCTCCGCCCACTTTCCCTCCCCTCCCCTCAGACCAAACAAGCCCTAAGGGAATATGTTTTGCTTTGCATTGTAAGGAACCTACCTGTTTATAATCTTTTATCGATGTGTTCCATGTTATTGGAAATATTTATGTATGATTTATCTGAATTTCCATATTGGCTGTCTTATGGTTTTGGCCATTGTGATGGGTAGAGGATGGATCTGACTGTAAATTTGGTTATGATTTTCTAACATTGAATTGAAGTTTGGCCATTGTGATGGGTAGAGGATGGATTTGACTGTAAATTTGAAATTTATGATTTGGTTATGATTTTCTAACATAGAATAGAAGTTCTGCACACTTAGCTTTTTGTTTAAGTTTGAAATTTGGAAATAGGCATTTTGAATGGAAACCCTGGAACGGGAATTTGGGGATTTTGATTAATTGGGAGAATGCGAATCTAATCAAGGATTCTATTAAGCTTATTTGGATTGCGGAAAGATGAGCAATTGTGTTGGAAGGATTAATTGTGGGGTATGGTGAAATTTGGCAATTTGTAGGTAGAAGTTGGAAACTTAGGCAACTAAGTTAATTATCCAACTAGTACATATATTGAGTAAACTAATTATGTAGTTTGATCATTGCTTTGTGGCTAAGTGCGGGGCGTATCTAGTTGTGGCAGTCTTGTTGCTTTTGGTGAGAGTTAACCGTTTTTCACTTACTGTATACTAGTATGATTTTTGTGAGTGACTTCTAAAGTATGGTTTGGTATGATCTACATTGAGAAAACATGAGTTTTGAAGTTTTGTTTTTATAGAAATATGTGTGCAAAATATGATACAAATTATTGAGAAATGTTATAATATGTTCATAAATGTTATGGATTAATCAAGAAAGAGAAAGGAGTAGAGAGAGACAGAGAGAAGAACAGAGGAAGGAGAGACTGAACTTAGAAATCTTGTTGAAACAAATCAGATAATCGACAATCCTCATAAGAGGCATAAGAGGTATTTATATATTCTTCACCTCACTAATCACCGCCGCTTATTCTTATTCCTACGACTACTATACTGACAAACGGTCTAATCTACTAACGATCTAATCATCCGTTAACCCTGTTTTATATTTTTGCATAACAATAAAACTTTGCATTGTGGGCCTTTCTTTCGCCATGCCTCGTGGAACTTATCATTGTGAAAATGAAGAGCATGATTAAAATATTTTGCATAGTGGGCCATAGACGTTTGATACAATCCAATATTGATATAAGGATTTGACGCTATGCTATAGCATGATAGTTTTTAAAACCCCCTATTGAGTTTTGGTGATTTGGATTGTGATGATGGTGATTGGGATATGATTGTATAGTGAGTTATTTCTTTTACCACATGGTAAGGTTGCTGTATCAAGCTCGTTAGTTGCCCCATACCACATGTTCGGTGAGCTTGTCGAGTAACCAGTTGCATGGATAGATAACTTGGCCATGGGTTTTGTTGGAGGAAATGATGAGGATATAATGGAGGTTATGGGGTGGTTGAACTTTTTTTTGTAATTATGATATTGTGAAATTACATGTTTATTTTATGTTTTTATAACTGTCCCACTTGTCATATCCTAGCATGTATTAGTCTGTATCAAAATATTGAGGCGTTTGTCTCACCTACATTGCTTTAACATTTTTCAGGTGGAAGTTTTAAAGGAGGGCTTTCAAGGAAGGCCAAGAAGGATTGGTTTACTCTTTATCATTGTACTAGTCTCTTCTTTTTGTTGTGTATTGCTGCTTCTAGAGCCCATTGTGTATTTTGATCTTTTGATTAACAGTTGCGTATTACGATCTTTTGATTAGACGATCTTTTGATTAAACGCTAATTTTACTTTTGGCTATGTTGTTGCTGAGGAGTGTGCTTGTAGTTGGCCACTTAATTATGCACGTGATAATGCGGACCCATATTGGACAATTGACTGATTCGAATGTTCGGATATTTTGATAGTTGGATCATGGATTCGAGATTTTGAATGAGAACTAATCAGGAAAAAGATTATGGTGTTTGTTATGAGCTTGTCAGACTTTTTGTTTGGGCTTTAATTACATAAAGCCCATTTGTCGGAATGATAGATGTTGTCTACCAGCAAAAGTTGTAGTTTAGTATGAAAATCGAATGTTTGAATGCTATGAATATTATTCTACTTATCAATATATACTATCAATAGTGCTAGCTTCAAGAAGATTGGTCTAATTGTACTGTCCGTGACATCGGTTTGCTCATTTGTCATTGGTCTGTTGTTTTATTTTATATTTCACATTTTAAAAAACATTACATTCAATGCATTCACAAGTTTAAATTTCAAACTTCAACTTCAAATTTGAATGTGTTTCCTTTATTGCTTTTCCTTGTGCGTTTAATGCCATTAAAATTGTGATTGACCCAATTTCTCGACCATGAAATCAGGTTCTGGAAAAAAATTAGCTTTATTCCTTGATCAATAAGTTGTTTGCTTATTTCCTTTTTATAACCCTTTTATTTCTCTGATTATTTTGTTATTGTCCGCATTTTATATTTGTTAATATATTAGTTGATTAATCGATGAATTGTTTTGGATTTTCTTTCTTGATGCTTCCTTATTTTACTCAACTCACACTTCATTTCATTACTAGGTGATTACTTGATTGGTGCTTGATCTATTCCATTTATTCCGTTCATTCAAGTTACAATAATTACAATTTTGCGATTACATTTAAATTCACTAATTACCATTATATCTTCTTGACATTATGCTTGATATTATGAAGTTATATTATGTTATCAAATTTTTTATTACCAATTCATAGCTGTGTCACATTATTTAAATGATTTTCAATTTTAAATGATCTTTTTGAATAAATAACTTCATATATTTTTAAACTTTAATGTTATTAACCGTGTTTCAGAGCATATAATTTGTTTTTTTTTTACGCATTTCATTGAATTAGCATATCTATTTAATCATTTAATTTATTGAATTAGTGAATTTAATTGCAATCTCTTAAGCATTTCCGGTTTTTCTGTCAAATTCAGTAATTCACCCTTGGTCAAGATTTTTTTTTTTGGGTCAGCCTTGATTGATCCAAGTCTGCCAGTAAATTATTTTTGCCAAATAAATCAGCCATCAATCAATCCTCTTGTTCTTTAATTCAACAAGTCAAATTATTAATTATTAATTATTAATATTAACAATATTAATTGCGAATATATCATTAATGAAATGTTTTGTATGTTGATTGGCCAACTTTTTGGTGGAGGATATAATAATTCTCAAGCCACGGTTAATCTACGCCTCCTCAATAATCATTATACTATTCGTTAGCCAAAACAGAGATACATCAGGCTCCGTTGAAGCCGTTTATTCAGGAAAGCAATGTTGCGGGGCCATATGAAAAGGTCTCTGAGAAAACAAAGCGGGATTTTCAAATTTCAAATTCAAAAAATACCACCTTATTGAGATTGATACTGATTGATATTGTCAACTAAACAAATCCAATGCCTCTATTTTACTCACACATAGCTCCAATGGGGGAAGGGTTCTTGCTGGGTTTTTCCTGCTCAGCTGGAAGAAACAAAGTGGATCTCTGAATCTTCTTATGGTATGGCAAGTTTCTTATTTAAGAATAGAAAGTTTAATATGCTATTGAGAATGTCTTTTCCATTTGAATGCAATTGATATCATGCAGGGCTTTTTCTGAATGTTCTGCTCAACAGTTTTAAGCATCTCATGCAGTTCAGAAATTGATTTCTTCATATCGTTATGTTGTAGTTCATAACAAACTGGTAATAACCTTCCGGGAGTGAGTGCAAGATCTAATCTGTAACTAACTCCTGGCTCATAGGAAATCCAAGCCTCTCATGGAGATCAATGTAGCTTTTCATCTTTAACATGTGAACACTAACTGATGCACCTTCAGCCATCTTGCAGGAATGTAAGGCATTTATGGTCTCATACCTTTCTTGTCTTGCCTGTTACTGGAACATTTTCTTGAGATGCACAATTATCTCATGAGCCTCCATAAGTTTCACATCTCTTTGGAGCTCTGAAACCATGGTGGCAAGCATCAAGCAGCCTACATCCACAGAGTCTTCCTTATACTTCGTGTAAGCATCTTTCTGAGCTCTTGGAGTATTGGCTACAGGCTCCTTAGGAATTGATTGATCTAGGACATATGCTTTTCTTTCATGTTTGAGAACAATTTTCAAGTTCCTGAACCAGTCAAGAAAGTTTGTCCTATTGAGTTTGTCCTTCTTAAGGACTGATCTCAATGATAGTATAGCAGTATTACTAATCGTCATGATTCTACAATAAAATATGCAAAATTGGTTAGTAATCTCCCACTAAATTAACAACCCTTAATGTAATATTTAGAAGGCTAAGATCCATATCTAGCTTAAATTTAAGTCCGCTTTGATAGGATGCTTAAATAAAGTTATTTAGTTAGGTAACCTTTTACTAATTACATCATATGTAACTCTTATTTCTTTATGGGATTCGATCATCATATGATCCAACATGTTTAATCTCATCTAATGCCCTGAGATCCAAAACTGTTTTGTTAATCTCAAATAAGTCAAAACAATAATGAATCTTTGTGAGTAGCACCATTACTTACGCTTGTCTCATCAAGATAACTTAAATGCATCCACTTTAGTGGAACCTACAATTGAGTGATCTAGGTTTTGACAAGTATTAATTAATTGACGGCATTATGACTTAGGATTTCATTTGGAGGACTTAATTAATTATTTCTTTTATATGAATACATATATTGCGGTTGTATCTCATACAAATATATATATATATATATATATATATATATATATATATATATATATATATATATATATATATATATATATATATATATATATATATATATATATATATATATATATATGTAAATATGCATGTAATGATCTAATCAAAAGAAACATAATTTAAACGTGAAACAATATAACTCACCTAACCTAAATCCCCTCAAGCCAATGAGAGGACAATGAGTCTAATTAGGATCTAAATGATAATTTTGCATAATCTAACACAAAATGCAAGATTCGATTGAAAAAAAATATCTCCATCAACGACGACAAAACTAGAGCATGTCAACAACCTTTGTTCAGGCGATTAATCACCATCAATCACAAACCCTTTTATAAACAAACACAATCTCTCGCAACAGGCTATTTCATAATGAATCCAAAGCAATAACCAAAACGAAAACAAATTATATAGCAAAGTAGTAATCGAAATGAAAATATATGCTTCTTGGACCCTTCGAACATCATATATATCACATATATAAGCACAGAATAAGCACTTAAACTCAACTTAAACACACAATTGACTTGACTCTGATACCATTGTTGGGATTAGTAGGCAAAACAAAATATTAAAATTCAAAAATTTGTCCAATCCCGACTGCGGATCTGTCAACAGCATTTAAATCGAGTAGTAGAGAAATGAATCTTTCTTATGTGTTTAATCTTTTTTTTTTTTTTTTATCTTAAGGAGCTAACAACTCAGATCAGCTCCTGATGCGTACTTTTGTCGCTAAAGCAATCAATTAATTACTAGGACAACCTACTAATGTAATATAGTGGCAACCTAGATCATTTTCCCAAAGAACAATATGTGGGTTTTCTCTATAATTGAATTTAGGTGACAAAAGATGCAATGAAATAGATTTAAACTAGAATGCAAGACTCCATTATCTAAATGCAAAATGTAAATGACTCAAAAACCTATATGAGAATGAAACTAACCTAAATAATGCAAATGCAATTTTTGGGGTTTTATGAAAGTGAATTAAGGTGCTAAGTAAAGAGAACAATCAAAAGCAAGACAAACAACAGGGGTTTAGTTCAGTTATGATGATGAAGGGGACAACTTCGGATTCATATGGAATTAGCTTTCTTAGCCATTCAATTTATTAGACCAAAGGGAGGTTCATGAAAAATTGGAATTAATAAATTTAATCACCTAATTGAAACATGGAAACCCTCAAGCTCAATAACACCTAATCCACTAGAAAACTCATAACGAAAAAAGTGGTGGTTAATTAAATCCATTAAAAACCAATCACAATTGTTTAAAATAGTTTTGGAAATTATGTTCACAATTGCCTAATTAAACAATTCGACAATTAATCACCTAATTAAACAATCAAGAGATTAAACTCAAATTGACAATTAAATTAATAATGAAAACTCAATTAATAATCTAATTGACAATCAAAGGGTTTGTAAACAAAAATTTCAACAATCAATTAAGAACAAATTAAATCCAAAATATCAATTCAATCCAAATCAATAATAAGTCTATAATCTAAAATTAGATTGTTCTCAATTAATACAACCCAAAATCATTTAAAATCAAACAATTTCAAGTCTTGAATCAAAAAGATAAAAGAAAAACACTCTCTTGTGGTCTTTAAGTTTAAGCTCTCAGGCTCTAGCTTACTCCATATTCCTCCCAAATTGCCTCCCAAAAAATTTAAGCTGCCATGGAATTCTCCGCTCCACGCCAATCCTTGTTAAAAATCACCATTGCTGGAAGTAATCTTCAAAAGGAACAGTGGACGCAAAACTGAATTTGGAATCAATTCCTTCACAAATCTGTACGTGGCAGTTGGAAGGTTGGAAGGGAATATCTATATAATGATATATATGTCGCTGTGAATTGAAGACGAGAGAGAGAGAGAGAAATTGATGATGTGATGATTAACTCTAAACAGTGTCCTCAATTTCTCTCTTTCGTCCCATGCAACTGCGCATGTCTTCCGCCCCCCTCAGCATCTATGAGCGCGCGTTCTCCTTCTGTTGGCGGCTAGGGTAATTAAAAAGAGGAGGAGAGAGTTTTTTGGGTACCAACTTGAGCCCATTAAAATTTAAGAAGCCCAAATAAAACTCAACCATTGGATATTCTTTTAGCTTTTAAGAAAAGTTTTGCACCGTAAGATCTTCTAATATGCTTTTCTTTGCCCTGTCAGAATTAAATAAAATTGTGATATATCATATATTTGAAAATATTATCCAATCACAAGATAGTAATTAAAATATTATCAATTTAAGCCCAATAATATTATAATCAATTCAAATTTATATTATTCCCTATAATTGGCTAATTATCCAAATATTATCTAATAAATCTAAATTAGCTTAAAATAATCTCCAAAATAAATGAATAAGGTGGGATAAAATATATTAAATTTGGGATTTATCAGCTCCCTCTACCGATATCCACATGAATAATAATCCAGCATGAATAGCGTGCTAGTGCCACCAATGTTCCTCTCTAGAGTTTTTTTCCTCACAGCGCTTTATCTATTTTTTTAATCACACGTAGAAAACCCTAGCTCACCCTTTTAAATAACTAGTCAGCGCTTTCTATTTAATGATGGATATTGGATTTTTAAAATTAATCTTAATTAATTTTCAAATCCATTTCATATCAATTAACATTATTTTTTGAGAAGAAAATTAAATAAATATGGCTTAATTAAATCTGTTCAACAGTTTTAATTTAACCTATTTATTTAATCTGAATAAAAAGTCAATAGAAATGGATTTAATTTATCTTTATAAATTAAATCTGAGATATTATATCTTTATCGTGTTAGTTATTAAATTTAATTTATCAGATAAAACTAAATTTAAAACTAACACAATATAATAACATTATCATATAATGTGTGTGTGTGTGTTTTGAAAAAATATATATGTATATATAATATTATTAATTTTCTTTTTGAATATATATTTGTCTACCCTAGATTAACCATTGCATCCATTAAATCTAGACATATCTTAGATTCAATGAATTTAGACATTATAGCTCGTGTTAGGCTATTTTTGTCTGTGATCCTGTAAGCCCATATGGAGTTGGCAGTGGACCAATGACTATACTAACCCACAAGTTGTAAGCAACCTCTAGCAAGACATTACGGTTACCCAATTCATATAAGTATCGATAAATCGATGCAACCTGTCATACAACCATATCATGTCACTTTTGTCACACGATATTTCGGTCAAGGATGAGGCATAGAGAGTGTCATTCTCCTATTCCTAACCATTACTTTCTCGATCCCTGAGTAGTCCGACTATAGAAATGGAAACCCCTTTCCATCGTAGTATGGTCATACATTTCTCAAACCCATTCATCAAAGGGCCCAATAATATCTCTTTACTAATGTGAGGGACAAATTCCATCTTGACCATTCACATTTCTCTGTATAAAAACCACCAAACCTGAATATAACCTTTATAATCACCCCGTCAAAGGTGACTTTTGACTAGGTCAAAACTGAGCGACTCTCACTTAGGAATCTATGATCATCTTAGGTCAAAAGGGCATAGTGAAGTGGTTATACATGAGACAAGCTTATGACTTGATCCATGCAGCTTTCTCATAGCATGTCGGTCCAGCACCTTGTACTCTTACAAGTGTCTAGGAGTTTGATTCGTATCTCCATACCTCTTCAAAGTCATACTGGTCTTATTTCATCTTTACTCCCGCATAGATGACCGACTACAGACATTTAGGACAATCATTATGATTTATCCAATGATAGTCATCATAGTGAACATGCAAATAATATGATAACAAAATGTAGAAATTCATTAAATAACAATGTTCAAAGTGTAATGATTGGCCCCTATGGCACAATTTCCAAAACAATTATACAAAGCTAGCAAATTCACTTATCATCTACATCATTTTTATTAAAATGCAAATTTACCTTGGAAATCCATGTGCCATCTTAAACTTGTGGTTATAATTGGAAGACCTGTAGACATCTATAACCTCGTAAACTATAATTAACAAAGAGGGAAATGTGGCCTTCAAATTATTGAAAAATTTTTTAGGATAGCCACGTCTTTCCTTAAATAAAAAAGCAATAAATATTAAATGTCGATATCTATATAAATATAGACACACACTAATATATATTATTAATTAACTTAAAGAATTTAAAATTTTTACCCAAGCCTCTTTTTTGAACTTTTCGAGATGGCTACAAGCATTCCTAATGTAGCAAACAAGTTCACACACAGTTTCCTCGTATTTTTATGCTTCAATTGGTAAGTAGTAATGAGAAGTGACATTTGGGAACATAATTAATTTATTACTACCTAATAACACTACTAAGAAGGTGTAGACCTCTATGATAGAAAAAAAGTATATTGGTTTTAAGTTTATTTCTATAATATATATAACACAATTTCGGATTGATAGCATGAGTTAAAATTTCTTACCTGAATTCATATTTGAAAAATTTCATATGACCATTGTTCAAATCCCCTTCAGACCTAAGATTATGATTGTATATGGTACTAACCAAAAGCTAAAACAAATAGGTAATATATCATGCAGTAATTAATTAGTAATTAATAACATTAATGTAAAAGAGTTGAAATTCCAGAGATGACCAAAAGCAAGAATGATCCAAGTTTGAATATGGAATACACATAACATGTCAAAATAAGGTCATGCAAGACCATAAATTTGGTAACATAAAATAACCTACGATCATACAGTTCCACTTGCTACATCTTCCCGTTATACCCCTTTGACAGCAGCTTAGCCCTCATTGAAAGAATCTCATTGAATCTTGGGTTTCAAAAAACGCTTGTTGCAGAACAATAGTTGACCATGGTAACTTTCCCTATAATTGCATGGTGCCAGGAAATGAAGAAAAAGAGAGTCAGATATGCAGGATAAATTCCCAAGACATTAAGTGACTGAAATAGTAATTTCATTACAACTCAAGCTAACCTATTGAAAAAGTAAGTTAAACTTGCAAACAAACCTTTTAATGTCAAGGTTGAAAGACATTCATGAAGTGTCTACAGTAAGTAAATGAAGAAGAACAACTGCTATATCATGATTAGTAAGTAAACCCTTGATTATGGATCTCAAATATGTCAATCTAGGCTTTACAAGCCCTTCCTACATTAAAACACCAATAAGGAGATATATAATGAGGATGTTTTGAACAACTAATCAATAAGCATGTACAGTGAGAAAATGAAGTAGAACAGATGCCACATGACGAACATGAGAAACTATGAAGCAATCTATAATACAAAATAAGGTAGCATAACTATATCATTCTGTGGTTATTATATAACGTGTCCTCTCCTGATCAACCCAAACTGCATTATTACAATGAGGTTGGATAGCTGAGATACAAGCTCAAAGTCTTTCCTCTCTTCCTTGGCCGACTCACCATGAAGAACAACAAACAATCGATTCCCTCTGCCACCAAAAACTATTAGCAACAAAAAATTTGGAATATTGAAAATTGATATAACTTAAAAGTTTAAAGTTTTGTCACTTAACCATCTATCTCCAACCACAAATGCAAGCTGATATGTCATCATTCCCTCAAGCCTAACTTTCCTCAATGGACCAATGCTAGAAAGAAAACCCATAACATCTGAAATAAAACACAGAGAAGAATAAATAGTAGTGATATAGCATAGGAGAAACAAATTCAGAAACCTTCACCTGTGACCATGGAAGGTTGACGGCACTGCTCTCCCAAATCAACAACATCACAAAGCTTGAAACCATGCTTAGGAAACAAAGCTCGACACTCCACAACCTTTGAGGACGACATCATTTTTATGAGGAAGTTATCATGGATGCCTTCACCGTCACATGTCACGGCAAAATTATGGACTAAAAACTCTCTGCCTTCTTTAAGTAGGTTTGAGAATCGGTCCATGACCTCATCATCACCTAACCTCCTTAACATTCTACACCCCTGTTCAACATTGGTCAATAACAAACGTCTCAGAACTAAATAAGTTGCAAACAAACCGAAACTTGATGTATTCACTGGGAAAAGAACCTTCTCATCGAATACAACATAATTAATAGAGGTAATCTTTCGTGGGTAACCACTTTGTATCCCAATTAGATCGAGAGTTGTGTTAGGATCGGCAGGCACAGAGAAAGAATTTTAAAATTTTACCGATCCTAATCAAGGATCTATCAACAGTGTTTAAATCGGGTAAGAAAGAACTCGTTCCTGATTTTAACTTAGGGTTTTCACAATCTCTAGGAGCCAACACGTTAGGTCAGCCCCCTCTACCGGTATCCACACGAATGCTTTCCAACCGAGACTGCGTGCTAGCGCCTCCAATGTTTTTTAGGGTCTTGCGGCTCTGAATTCTCATGCGTATATGAGTATATCTGCTCTATCAAGTTTATAACCTATGAGGGCTATATTCAAATTTCAAAATTAATCATCATTAATTTCGAAATTAATCAATAATTAATTATCTTATGAGCTAATTAAATAAATTCAACTTAAATTAAATCTGTCCAACAGTTTTAATTTAACCTATTTATTTAATACAAATAAAGAGCCATTAGATTTAATTTATCTTCATAAATTAAATCTGAGATACTATATCTTTATCATGTTAGTTATTAAATTTAATATATCTTAATAAATTAAATTTAAAACTAACACAATATAATAATATCATATAATATATATATATATATATATATATATATATATATATATATATATTATATATATAATATATGTATTTCGAAAATATATATCTATATAATATTATTAACGAATTTTATATTATATATATATATATATATAATCCGTCCACCCTAAATTAAACAGTATCTCGTGTTGGGTTATTCTTGTGTGCGACCCTGTAGGCCCATATGAAGTTGGCAGTGGGTCAATAACTGTACTAACTCAAAAGTCGTAAACGGCCTTTAACAAGACATTACGACTACCCAATTCATATGAGGATCGTTATTACGATGCAACCTGTCATACAACCATGTCACGTCCCTTTTGTCACACGATATATCGATCAAGGATAAGGCATGGATAATGTCATCCTCTTGTTCCTGACCATTACTTTCTCGATTCCTGAGTAGTCTGAAAATAGAAATGGAAACTCCTTTCCATTGTAGTATGGCCATACATCTCTCAGACTCACTCATCGAGGGGCCCAGTAATATCTCTCTACTAATGCGAGGGACAAATTTCATCTTGATCATTCATATTCCTCTGCATGAAAAACCACCAAGCCCGATCATAGCCTTTATCATCACCCGGTCAAAAGTGACTTTTGACTAGCTTAAAGCTTAGCAACTCTCATGTAGGAATCCATGATGACCTCAGGTCTAAGGGCATTGTGACGTGGTTATACATGGAAAAAGCTTATGACTTGATCCATGTAGCTTTCTCATAGTGTGTCGGTCCAGCACCTTGTACTCTTACAAGTGCCTAAGACTTTGATTTGTATCTCCATATCTTATCAAAGTCATACTGTTCTTGTTTAATCTTTGCTCTTGCATAGATGACCGACTAGGGACATTTTAGGACAATCTTTATGAATTATCCAAGGATACAATTATCACAGTTAACATGCAAATAATATGATAACATAATGGAGAAATTTTATTAAACTAATAATGTTCAAAGTACAATGATTGGCCCTTAGGGCACAATTTCCAACAAGCTGTCCTCCAAATCTCACTCTCAACCTTGACCAACATTGTCACCTCAGTGTTGTGAGGATGTACAGCATCAAGGCTTATATTTCGCACAATCATTTGCCAAAAAGAGACATGTAGAATGAACAATATAAGATGATCGAAGGAAGAAGATTTGAACAAAAGGTAATTCATAAGCAAAAGAGAAAAAAAGGTGGAGATTGAAGGGAAAAGATGGAGGAATGTAACACACAGACAAAGCCTCTCTTTTTTCGGTTCCTTACCCATATGATCGCTTGGTTTTCAAACGGAAGCAACGGTGAATCTACTGGAACAAAGACATTAGAACCGGCTTTCCCTATATTAGTTTCACTGCTCAGAAACCCTTCAGCACAGACCGGTAAAAAGAGAAAACGAAGGCGACATATCCCGAATGAAAAAGCTTCCAAGACTGAAAGCTAAGATGCACCAAGAATGAGGATGAATGAAGACTGGCTGAGAAAGAAAGAGCTCTATCGATTGCTTGCAAATGTCAGAGAAATGAATACTGAGTGAGACACCTTGAAGTGACACTAAGGAGGGAGTTTTCTTTTTCCTGACGATGGCACTATTCAAATTTAGTCAACTTTGGACGAAGCCAAGTAAAATATAACCGGCTTGGCAAATGGAGCCGTTACTGTTGCTATAAACAATAACTCGTGACACATTTGAGAGGACGCAAACACCAACGGCTTATTTTGCTATCCCTCTTAATAATATATTGATACAAAAACAGTAATAGTGGATAATATGTCTCCCCCCTCTGCTATTTGATAGTTCTTCCACAGTACAGTTATCTCTTTTTACTTTTTTTGCAGTAACTTTCTCTTCTACTAATCTTGCTTTGTAAATATTGAGTTCTCTGATAAATATGTTTTGCAGTGTCAATTGACGACTCAATTGCTGTTCTTCTCCACCTCCATCATCCATCTCAATGTCCAAGATTTCTTCTCACCTAAGAGGAAGGAGAAATTAAAATACATTTTTAAGGGAAATAAAGTAAACATACACCTAAACATTTACATAAATCCTTCTTCCAATAATTCCCACCTAATTTGATTAAAAAGTAACTTATTCTATACAAAAGATCACTAAGTGATAGAAATAGAGAGCCAAGAGGCATTAAAATCACAAACATTAGATATGATTTTGAGCAAAAATTGTATCCATCTGATATGTGCACCAACAAAAATCAGCTTTTTACCGAGGAAAAGCAAGATCATATGAACAATTGAGTTACTTGAATAAATTGAAGGCCTATGTGCAGCAATCGAATTAAATGCTTAAATGAACAAACATAAGTATTTGGGATAATTTTAAATGCTCATGATAGAGCAAGTACATCAGTTAATTACAGCTTTTTCATGATATCAGAGGAAGTGGAATGATCGGGCTAACCTTTAGCACTCTTAACAACATATGACGGGAAAAGATACAAGATCCTCCCCTATTTGTATGTGAAAAAATCATTTCCTTATAACTCAATGATTTATACACTTAATTCAAATCTCAAAATAATAGACAATATTATGACATAAAAATGAAAACTTCAACCCGAAAGTCTGCTGTAACAATCACCTTCTTTTACCAGTCACTAAACACTTTAGAACATCACTTTAACCACTGCTATGGTAGAAAAACAAAACTTATTTTACAAGAAATATACTATTGTGAACTTTTTATTTTGTTCCGGTCCAACACTCCAACCCCAAAATAAATGATAATAAAAACTCTCCTTAATCCTTACACCAGTAATTTAGAAAAGCCTCCTTTCAAAGCCAAATTAATGTCATTTATGGTTATTAGCTTTTGATTGAGATTTGACAAGTAAATGGTGATAGTTTTGGAAAGTCTTCCCCGTAAAATCAAAATTCAAAAAAATATCTCATTGATGCTGATTTCCCCAAATTAGGAAAATGTGGTCTTGTGCTTTTAAGAAAAATACAAAAAAACAAAAAAAAAATACAAGAAAATTAGAAAATTTGTCATTTATGATCATTGGGGTCCAGATTGATAATCATCATTAAAGAGAAAAATTGAAAATAAAAAGAAAAATAAAAAAAATCTCTTACATAGATAATGATCAGGTTTCACATTAGGAAATTTTATTAAACAAAAAATATAAAAAAATTGAAAAACGAAAATCAAACAATCAATCAACTATCATCAATCATCAATCAATTAATCAATTATATCCTTGAAAATTTGTAATACCCAATTTAGTAAAAAGGGGTTGGTTTAGATCCTTAATTTATGTTTGTTCATATTTTTGAAAATGATTTGATTATTTCTTAAAATTTTTAATTGCCTTTATTTCCTTAATTCCTTAAACCATGATCCATGCTACACAATTTTTCTTTTTTGGCTGTGTTATGAGACTGTTAACTTTTTCCTTTAGTATCCAAACACAATTTCTGACATATTTTTTCACAATGATAATCAAATTAATATAATCTAAACTTTTAGTGTGAATGTCACATATTTATTACCTGTCAATATGTTGTATATCTCTAGTCAATGACGGCCCCTAAGCTTGTCAATGACACCCTCATAGACTCATCAGCGGAATTGAAATTGATTATAAAAAAGTCCAACAGGATTTAAATGTAATTTTGAGATTTCAAGGGACCGGTTTTTTATATTTTTTCTTATTTGGGACCTGAATATAATTTTCTCAATAAATAAGGATAAATGTCTTGCCATTCTATCCCATTTGAACGATGGAATGTAGTATTTTGCTTGTCTTAATTTTTCTCAAAGAAACCATAATCGAAACAGAACAGTTCAAGAAAAAAACTGGCAATACATTCTCTAATTCATTTTATCTGGATGATTTCTATTTTCTAGTATGAATCCAAGTATGCTAAAAATACAAAATAAAGTCGAATAAGAGCTGGGATCGTGTGGTTCATGACATTAAAGTGCTTGAGCTAATCTTTTAAGGGAGAATTACACTCAGTCTTAAGGAAGAAAAGCAATGAAAAAATGGTCCCTGGAGATTGCAAAATGAAAAAATGGTCCAATTGAGTTGTCAATACAGGTTTCTGGAGTTATTAACCACTTGTCAATATAGGTTCCTGGAGTTGTTAATTGGACCATTTTTTTATGTTGCAATCTCCAGGAACCATTTCTTCATTTATTTTCTTCCTTATGACCTAAGTGTAATTCTTCCATCTTTTTAATGAGGTTTAAGTATTATTGTCATGAGTTGATATGGTTAGACACTTAGACCTAAGGCGTCAAACTCGTGACAGTGACGAGTGACAACACTCGTATTATGAATTTAAATTGTAAACTCGTAAAAGTTTACTTTTATCATTAAATATGTATTATTGTAATATAATCAAACATTTTAAATATAAAATTGAAAACAATTTAATTTAAATATATTTTAAATTCAAATAATTGAAATTAAATCTATCAACATTAATAATTTATTATACTTAATAAAGAAATTTTCAAGGTTATTAAACCCAAACCGACCACTGAACCGGTCTGGGTAGTGGGTCAAGGGTCAGTGGATCAGATCAGAGTCAAACTGGAGCTAACCCGGGCCAGACCAGTGATGAATTGAATTTGAACGATAATCTTTTTTGGAATAGTTTTGGAATTCAAGATTTTTTTTGGGACCAAATGATAATATTTTTGAGTGATTTTATTTTATTTTTACATTAGAAAGTAGACATCTCAAGCTTTTCATAGAGTCTTATTTTATAATTTTTGGAAATATGTAGAATCAAATATGAATTTTTGAAATCATAAGATTCTGAATAAACACTAAATCGGTCTAAAGCGCCTTTTGAGGCCCTATTATTTAATTTTTTTTTTAAAAAAAGTGACTGAATTTTGTTTTAATGTAAAGGAAGCAATGACATTTCTATTGCAAGTGCCAAAACTTCTCTTAATTCGACCACTTTATTTTTTTTAATGAAAGGAAAGCAATGGTTGTAGCGCCCGAAATTTGGAAAACATGGAGCCGCCACCAAAATTTTAGAAGAAGGATAATTTTGGAAACCTTTTTTAAAAATGGAAACTGGTCTACAAAAATCATTTAGGGTTCGGGAGTCGATTGTGTGTGGGGAAGGTGTTAGGCACCCCACAACACCCATTCATAAGAATGGTTACCCTAAGTTAATTATTTAAAAATAAAAATGGCCTTTAACATTATTATAATTACCCAAATAAAAAAAAGAATATTTACGAAACTAAATGAAATGAAAGAAATAGAAGAAAAAAAAAAGAACACTTATTTACAATAAGAAAAAATATATATTTATTTAAAAAAGGACATTTATTTACAACAAGAAAATAAGAAAAAATATATTTATTTACAAAATTGAACTTGACCTAGGATGAAAACCTAGGGCCTACGTACCCTTTAGAGGGATCAAAGCCCACGTAGTTCGGGGGTAGAAATGCGTGTCACTTTGTTTGTGTTTTTTAGAAAAAAAATGTTTATTTCATTTATTGGAGAAAAATATTTTTTTATTTGGTTTTTATTTTTTTATTATTTTTTTAAAAAACGTTTTTTTTTTATTTTCTTGTAAAAAAGAGTTTCTCCATTTTATTTTCATTTATCAAAATGTGTCCAAATATTTTTTTTCTTTTTTTTTTTTTGAAAGAGGGCCTAAGAAAGGGATAAAAAAAATAAAGGAAGAAAAGTAACACAAGTTAAACGAAAAGGAAGTCAAATCTGAGGAGATTTATGCGTACCTTTTATCCTTTGAACTTACTCTTAATCCTGAATGCAACAAGTAGAGGTCGTTGCATACTAAAGTTGAATGATCACATAAGCCTAATCTTAGATGCTCTTCTCACTAGTCTTTTTTCCACCGGAGTTCTTGTCCCCTTTGCTTCAACCCTTGCACTCCTATTTATAGTCTCAAGGTAGGGTTTTCTTCATAAATGCTCCCTTTTTTTATTATTTTTTTTTATTTTTCGTTTTTTTTTATTTTTTTGCATTTTATGTTAAGAACTACCTAACTTAACCCAATCACCATCAATGGAGATTTTTTTTTAATTTTCGTTTTTTTTTTATTTTTTTGTATTTTCTATTGATAAAACTTCCTAACTTGACCTAATTACCATTAGTGGAGATTTTTTCATTTTTAATTTTTTTCATTATTCTCCGCACAAGTAACTTCCTAATTTAAACCTATCAACATAAATGAGATTTTTTTTATTTATTATTTTCCCTTAATGAATGACAATGCCAATCATATCAATGAGGGGATTTATTTTAATTTTTTTTATTTTATTTTTCCCTTTCAATGATGATTGCCTATTTAGACATCGATCATCATCAATAGGAGGATTTCCTTTTTTTTTTCTTTCAATGATGATTGCCAATTTGGACACCAATCATTATCAATTATTTTTGTATTTTTAGTGGGGTCCGGACAAAATAGGGTGTTCACAGTTGCCCCTCTTTACTTGTTTCGTAGCTGAGAAAAGTGAGAATCTCGTCTATGAAGCAAGTAAAGATAAGAACACGTATTTTGTCCGGCCAGAGAACAAGGTGCCCCCTTGGAACCAAAGAGGGTTTGGACAAAATACCGTGTCCATGCCCCTCTTTACTTGTTTCATAGGGGAGACGAACGCAAGTGGAGATAGATGATTACTTGGAATAGAAGTGAAGCGCCTAGTTGCATAGGACTTTGGTGGGGTAAAAGAATTTTGCCAGCCGGTACTGGGCTTTGAGAGTGCGTGCTGATACAGGGCTTTGAAAGAATAGTGCCTGCCGTTACAGGGCTTTAAAAGAATTGTGCCAGTCGTTACTGGGCTTTAAGGGTGCCTGTTGGTACAGGACTTTGAAAGAATAGTGCCTGCCGGTACAGGGCTTTAAAAGAATTGTGACAGCCGTTACTGGGCTTTGAGGGTGCCTGTTGGTACAGGGCTTCGAAAGAATAGTGCCTACCGGTACAGGGCTTTAAAAGAATCGTGCCAGTCGTTACTGGGCTTTGAAAGAATTGTGCCAGCCGTTACTGGGCTTTGAGGGTGCCTGCCGGTACAAGGCTTTGAAAGGGTGCCAGCCGTTACTAGGCTTTGAGGGTGCCTGCCGGTACAGGGCTTTGAAAGGGTGCCAGCCGTTACTGGGCTTTAGGGGTGCCTTCCGGTACAGGGCTTAGAAAAGGTGCCTGCCGTTACTGGGCTTTGAAAGGGTGCCAGCCGTTACTGGGCTTTGGGGGTGCCTGCCGGTACAGGGCTTTGAAAGGGTGCCAGCCATTACTGGGCTTTGGGGGTGCCTGCCGGTACAGGGCTTTGAAAGGGTGCCAGCCGTTACTGGGCTTTTAGGGGTGCCTGCCGATACAGGGCTTTGAAAAGGGTGCTATGAACATGTGATGCCCCTTGGAGTAGTGCTTATGAAGATGATGACATTGATAATAATGATGACTGTGATGATGACAATGATGATGATGAAGAGGATGATAATGGCCATGATAATGAAGGGAATATCAGAATAGTGATGTCATGATGGAGGTGATGACACTAATAATGATGATGACTGTGATGATGGAATCCTAATGAGGATGATGAATACAATGATAATGCTAATGATGATGATGATGATGATGTTAACGGTGATGTTGATAATGGAGGTGATGACATGCTAATGAGAATGAGTGCAATAATTGTGGTGTTAAAGAATAGCCTGGCAGGTAATATTGCTCCTTCTTCGTCCAGGTGTCTAACCAGTACCCCGTTACTTGCGCAGTCTTGGAGGTATGAAGATATGTATAATAAGATTCACATAGATGCCACAGCCTAGAACCCTCAGTTTAGGTTGTGTCCCTTTGTCAACTGTTTAACCCCACAACAAAAATTCCAATTGGGACCTTCGCTAATGATCCTAAAATTACACAAGTTAAATGGTAGTAGAGGACACCATGTATATCAACGTGAGTGTGTATCCAGACAAAAGTTGTGCTTTCATTAAAAAGAGTTACCCTTATACAAATCATAAAACAAAGTTTGACATGCGATTTAATAGAAGGGAAAGATATACTAAGGATGAAGATTCATTTAAAAGAAATGATCTTCCAATATTCAAGTGGATGCATGATGATGATCATATATTGGTGTAGACGTGATGTTATAAGGAGGTCCTTCGCTTTTAGTTTCGTGTAGTCCCCCTGATGGTGCCTTGCTTAATTGCCAGAGATATGCACTTTCCGATGAATGATTACGGAGTCTTCCAAGTAAAGAGAGTCATGGGGCTAGGACCGATGACCTTCTTCGATATGTGTTTAATCCGCCCTTTCGGGTTTTCAACTTAACAGCTCCCAATTTTGTGCTCTAATTTTTGCCTAAGCCACCCTTTCTGGTTTTCAACTTAGTGAACTCTTTTTTTTTTGTTTTTTTTTTGCTCTAACTTTTGCCTAACCCGCCCTTTCGGGTTTTCAACTTAGCGAGCTTTTTCTTGCTCTAACTTTTGCCTAAGCCGCCCTTTTGGGTTTTCAACTTAGCGAGCTTTTTTCTTGCTCTAACTTTTGCTTAAGCCGCCCTTTCGGGTTTTCAACTTAGCGAGCCGCTTTTTTTTTTTTACTCTAACTTTTGTCTAAGCCGCCCTTTCGGATTTTCAACTTAGCGAGCCCCCTTTTTTTTTGTTTTGCTCAAACTTGTGCCTAAGCTGCCCTTTTGGGTTTTCAACTTAGCGAGCTTTTTTTTCCTTTACGCATAGTATTTCTTTATAGCATCTGAATTGATTGGCCTTGGGAAATCTTGGCCATTCATGTTTGTCAATATCAATGCCCCTCCAGAGAAAGCCTGCTTAACAACATATGGGCCTTCATAATTTGGAGCCCATTTACCTCTATCGTCTTCTTGATTTGGCAGGATCTTCTTGAGGACTAGGTCTCCTACTTTAAACCACCTGGGTCGTAGTTTCTTATTAAAGGCCCTTGCCACTCGTGACTGATATAACTGCCCATGACATATTGCTGTGAGCCTCTTTTCTTCAATCATATTTAATTGTTCAAATCGAGAATGTATCCATTCACTTTCATCTAGGTCTGATTCAGCCAAGATTCTCAGGAATGGTATTTCCACCTCAATTGGAGTAACAGCCTCCATGCCATAAACTAAAGAGTAAGGGGTTGCCCCAGTTGAAGTACGCATTGTGGTACGGTATCCGTGTAATGCATATGGAAGCATTTCGTTCCAGTCCTTATAGGTCACTGTCATTTTGCTGATGATCTTCTTAATGTTTTTGTTGGCTGCCTCAACTGCACCATTCATCTGTGGCCTATATGGTGCAGAATTATGATGTTTGATCTTGAACTGATCACATAATTCTTTAACTGCTGCCCCGTTGAGGTTTGGTGCATTATCAGTTATGATCCTCTCTGGTAACCCATATCTACAGATGATGTTGGCCTTTAAGAACTTGATGAAGGCCTTCTGAGTAATACTAGCAAAGGAATTGGCTTCTACCCAGTTAGTGAAATAGTCAATAGCAACGAGGATGAAACGATGACCATTCGAAGCTTTAGGGTTAATCGGCCCAATGACATCTATTCCCCACATGGAGAATGGCCATGGAGATACGAGATAATGCATTGTAGTCGGAGGGGCATTAGCTTTGTTGGCATATATCTGGCACTTATGATACTTTCTAACATAATTGATACAATCCTTCTCCATAGTTATCCAGTAGTAACCAGATCTTTGAGCTTGTTTAGTTAATGAGTGGCCATTTGCATGTGTACCGCATACGCCTTCATGGATCTCTGCCATAATCTTATGCGCCTCCCTCATGTCTACATAGCGTAGCAATGTCCCATCAAAGCTTCTCTTATATAGGACGTTATTACTAATAAAAAAGCCCATGGCTAATCACCGGATGGTCTTCTTTTCATTATGTGTCGCGTCTGGAGGGTAAGTACCATGCTCCATATACATCTTAATACTATGGTACCAAGGTTGCTCGTCGTGCTCTCTTCCAATATTGAAGCAAAATGCTGGCGATCTTCTAGTCTCAATCTGTATTGGTTGAACTTGGACCCCACAATCAAGTTGGAGTATAGCTGCTAAAGTAGCTAACGCATATGCGAAGCGATTCTTTTCTCTAGCCATGTGATGAAAATTGATTACTTCAAAGTTTTTGATCAACTCTAACAAATACTCTTGGTAAGGGATCAACTTTGGGTCTTTAATACGCCATTCACCAGTCACCTGATAAATTATGAGAGCTGAGTCACCATAGACTCTTAGGTTTTTTATCCCCAGATCTATGGCAGCCTGGAGACCATTAATACAAGCTTCATATTCTGTCATGTTATTGGTGCAGTCAAATTCTAACTTTATAGCAATCGGAAATTGCTTTCCATCTGGGGATATGATTACTACCCCTACACCATTGCCATGCATGTTTGCTGCCCCATCAAAATACATTTCCCACCCCTTCGATTTGCTTTCCTCGATCGGATCTTCTGTAGCACATATGTCTTCATCTGGAAATTTGAAATCTAGTGGCTGGTATTCATCTATGGGGTTTTCCGCTAAGTGATCTGCTATCGTACCACCCTTAACGGATTTTTGAATGACGTATCTTATATCATATTCAGACAATATTACTTGCCACTTAGAGACTCTTCCGGCTATATGCGGGCTTTCGAAGATGTACTTGAGTGGGTCTACTCTAGAAATTAACCAAGTGGTGTAGTAAAGCATGTATTGCCTCAACCTCCTTGTAGCCCAGACTAAACCACAACAAGTTCGCTCAATCATCGGCTAACGTGACTCACAATCATTAAACTTCTTGCTTAAGTAATAGATCGCTTGTTCTCTTCGCTTAGATGTATCTTGTTGCCCTAGCATGGCTCCCATGAAATTTGGTCGTATTGTTAGATACAAAATTAAAGGTCGTCCCAGTACAAGAGGAACCAAAATTGGGGGGATTTAGCAAATAATCCTTGATTCTATCAAATGCCTATTGGCAATCTTCATCCCACTTCCTGGTGCAGTTCTTCTTTAAAAGATTGAATATCGGCTCACAAGTTGCAGTCAGGTTGGTAATGAATCGTGCAATGTAATTCAGTCGCCCCAAAAAGCTTCGAACTTCCTTTTCTGTTTGAGGAGGGGGCATTTCTCATATTGCTTTTACTTTGTCTGGATCTACTGTAATCCCTTTTTGGCTTACAATGAAGCCCAACAATTTTTCAGATAAAGCTCCAAAGACGCATTTGTTAGGATTTAGTCGTAGCTTGTACTTGCGTAGCCTTTCAAACAGCTTTCTTAACACCACAACATAGCTTTCTCCCTCAGAAGATTTAGCTACCATATCATCCACGTATACTTCAAGTTCTTTATGCATCATATCATGGAAGAGTGCCACCATGGCATGCTGATAAGTTGCCCCAGCATTCTTTAGCCCGAATGGCATGACACGATAACAATAAGTGCCCCATTGTGTAATAAATGTGGTTTTTTCTTTGTCCTCTCTATCCATAGGGATTTGGTTATACCCTGAGTACCCATCCATGAACGAGTACCTATAACTACGGGTTGTATTATCAACCAGGACATCAATATGAGGCAATGGAAAATCATCTTTTGGGCTAGCTTTGTTCAGATCTCGATAATCCACGCACATTCGAATTCTGTCGTCCTTCTTTGGGACAAGAACGACATTTGCTATCCATTGTGGGTATTTAGCTACTTCTAGGAAACCCGCTTCTAATTGCTTCATCACCTCCTCTCGAACCACCAAGGACATATCGGAAGTGAGCCTCCTTAATTTCTGCTTTTTAGCCTTAGTGTCTAGGAATAAGGGGATCTTGTGAGAAGCAATCCCTGGATCAAGGCCCGGCATGTCTTGATAAGACCATGCGAACACATCTATGAATTCTTTGAAGAGTTCAACCATTTGCTCTCTTTCGGGGTTATCTACTATCTTTAGTTCTTTCTTTTCTTCTTCTGTGCCCATATTTATTACTTCAATTACATCTTCATGTGGGCACATTCTATTGTCGTCAGATTCAAGGATTTTTTTGTATACTTGAATGATCTCGTCATCATCATACTCATAATCATGTATATCAATAGCAACAAGCGAATCATCATTCAGGGATTCAGGAACCTCTGCGTTGGACAAGAGTTCCGAGGAAATCGATTTCCTGGAGGGCGAAAAATGAATAACGAATGAATAGAAGGAAAAAGAAAGGAATGGATAGAAATAAGTGAATTTTATTCTCATATCATTCTTTATTCATAGTTCATATAGGAGCTCGCCTAAAGGCGTATACAAAGCATAAAAAGACAACTTTTAGCTAGGCATGTTACTCTAAAATGATAGAATTGAAGGTGTCCTCGAACTCCCAATTTTCTAGAGCCCTTCCAGAATCATCAGCTGAAATCCACGTGCAAGTCTTTTTGCTTATTGTTGAAACCATTGCAACAGTCGGCTTGTTTAGCACTTCAGAGGATGTCGGGAATGTCTTCCTTATGTGGGGGATTTCAAAATGCTCGTCATCCTTCTCTACCTTCAAGCTTGCTTGCTCTTTCAATTGCATTTCCAATGGTGGTTCGTATCCTAACCCTTGGCGCTTGTGATTCTCTTGCAGATTTATTGGGGATTTGATGCCTTGGAGGTGAGTGCCCAATCCTTTGCCCTGCTTAAACCCATTCTTCTCCATTATCTTAGTTACTATGGAGTTGACATTTTTAGATCCCTTGGGTCCTTCAACTTCAAAACCTTGGAAAACCATTCCTTCCTCGTGCTCGGCGGCCTCAATGTATGGAAGAGAGCTCGGCTTGCTCACAATGATTTCTTCTTCGCCCTTGATTATCACTATCTTCCCGCTATCAATGAACTTTACCTTCTGGTGCAAGGTAGAAGGTACTGCCCTAGCTGAGTGTATCCATGGCCTCCCCAACAGTATAGAGTAGGACGGGTCAATGTTCATAAGCTGAAAGTCTACTGTGAATGAAGTTGGTCCAATCTGTAAAGGCAAACGGACCATTCCCAACACACCTCTCTGAGTACCATCGAATCCTCTAACCACCATGTTACTCTTTTCAACCTCTGATGCCTCTACTGACAATTGCTTAAATGTGGATAGCGGTAAAACATTTAACGCTGATCCTCCATCTATCAATACTTTGGCCACAATGAACCCTTTACACTTCAGGGAAATGTAGAGGGCTTTATACTGATCAACGGTTGATTGAACAACTTCTTCTTCTGAAAATGAAATGGTAGATAATGCCCTCGCCACATTCATAATGCTTGTAACCTTCTCTGGGGTCACACTGGACTGCACATATGCTTCATCTAATGCCTTTTATAGCGCACGATGATGCAGTTCAGAACTCAAGATCCAAGAGAGAATTGAGATCTTGGCTGGAGTTTTGTTCAATTGGTCTACTATGCTATATTCACTTTGCTTCATGATTGGAAGAAATTCTTCATCTTTATTTTCCATGCCTTTTAGACCAGAACTTGATGGAATATCAATATTGGTTTGTTTTCCTTTCTTTGACAATCCAACATTTTGTGGCAGATAAGATTTCCCACTTCGTGTTACTCCTGTTGGGTGAACCATTGTTTCGTTACTGGCCTCGGCTTCTATTACTTGTCCTGAGGGATTTTCGACAATACCTTTATACCTCCATGGTATGGCATGATTACTCTGATTTGGAAAAAGGGATCGGTACCTTAATGGTTACTGCAGGCTGTTGCAATGGAGTCAAGATGGTGAAAGAGACAACATGAGAATTTCTCTTTTCATATGGTTCCTTAATGACGAACTCGACATGTCTTTTCTCTACCATGCCTACTTCTTTCTCTTCTCGAGGCATATAACCTGCTGCCTTTAAACAAGCATGGATATCTTCTCCTATTAGTAGAGGATCGTTAGAGAACTCAATTTCATCAACAACATTTACTTGGTTTTCATGACTTGGAAGAGGATTGGCGTTGATAGTGGAGTTGTCGTTCCTCTTCAATTGAATGTGATTAGAATCAATTAAGTCTAATACATTCCTTTTGAATGTTTCACAGTCCTCTATTGAGTGTCCCAGGGCACCCATATGGTATTCACATCGAGCATTAGAGTCATACCAAGCGGGGAATGGTGGTTGAGGCTGTTTGTAAGTACGTGGCCCTAACAGCTGAGATTCCAGAAGTTGGCGATATAGCTCAGTATTTGTCATGCCAAAATCTGGCCACTGCCAACTATCTCGTTGCTGCCAATTCCTTCGTCCTCCAGCTTGACCTTGCCTATTTTGTGTCAGATCATTCTTCGTCTGTCGAAACCCATCATTACCACCTTGATGTATTGCTTGGGGTTGTCTAGTGGTTTGGATGAAGCTAACATCACCTTCCTTCTTCTTCCCGTTGTTCCCCTTTTTGGTGATGCTCTCACTTTGAAGAATCCTACCATCGCGTATGTCAGCATCAATTCACTCACCAATCTCGATCAAACCAGAAAAATCGGCGACATGCGTCCCAACCATATATCTGTAATAAGGTTCTTGTAAAGTGCGGATGAAATAAGAGCTGAGCTCAGATGGTATAAGGGGAGGTTGAACTTATGCTACGACCGTCCTCCATCTTTGGGCATAATCTTTGAAAGCTTCAGTGGCTTTCTTGCTCATTGACTTCAGTTGTTCCCTGGTGGGGGCAGTGTCAAGATTGAACCTGTATTGTTTCATGAATACATCAGTCAAATCTTTCCATTTCTTGATCTTTGTCTGATCAAGTTGCATGTACCATTCCAGTGCTGGCCCTTTCAAGCTCTCATGGAAGAAGAGCAGCAAAAAGTTTTCGTCTTGTGACCATACAAGCATCTTGGTGCAATAGGCCTTAAGGTGGTATATCGGATTCCCTGTGCCATTGTACTTATCAAAGTCTGGCATCTTGAATTTCTTGGGAATTAAGACATGTGGGGCCAAGCATAAATTTTTTAAATCAAGTGAACCCCAAGTGTTTGGTCCTTGGAGGGCTTTTAGTTGGTCTTTTACTTCACCTAACTCTTCCTTCCACCCCTCATTTTCAACTGATAGGGAGGGAATGTTGAAAGTGTATGTTGAATCTTCACCTGGTTGTTCCTCCTTAGTGCTTGGAATTTGAGGATTCCGTTTACTTTGAGGCTCTTCTGTCATTTTTTCTTTCTCTCCATTTTTTGGTATACTTATTTCAGCATTTTTTAATGGATCAGATGTTCCTGACTCTTTCTCATTATTTTGGGTTTGAAGAGCTATAGTCAAGGTGGAAATCATTTCTTTCAAATCTGCCATTTGTGCCTCCATATGAGACATCCGATGATTAAGATTAGATTCGGCTTCACTAGGATTGGCTGCCATCTGACGACTACGTGAGCGCGTGTTGTATGAATGCGCAGGGGGTACCTGGTTAGGACGTTTAGACGGAACAATATTGTATCACCTGCTTAGAAAGGGACAAAATATCATCAGTTTATTTAAACTTACAATTTTAGGCGGGCATAGCGAGTTATCGTATTGTTTTGGCATAAAGGTCTTCTGGCACAAGTATCCTCTAGCATCCTCAGGGAATCTATTATCCCACAGGGAGAACTAGAGTTGATCATTAAATAGGAGGGACCTTGAGTCCCGTCTTAGCTAAGATCTTTTCATTTGGTGAGTGTTTAGTTGGCACATAGTCTTCTGGAACGAGTGTCCTCTAGCCTCCTTAGAGAATCTATTATTCTACAGGGAGAACTAGAGTTGATCATTAGACAGGTGGGACCTTGAATCCCACCCTAGCCCAAGATCTTGTTATTGATCGTAGTGATAAGCACGCGTAAACAATGATAGTAAAAGGAGCGAGATATGCTTTTATTTGATAATATCAAAATTTGGTTACAAGTTTGAGTTCCTCTACTATTTGATTACATAAGTTAAAAAATTCAACAATCTCTGTTGGCGGATTCAAAGGGATGATCATGCCTTCAGTGCGCTTGAATATGCTAGCAAATTCTGGGATTCTGGTGTTAGCAAAGCTGATTAAGTTACCACACCTCTTTACCCATTCTTCTGTCACAACAACTTGTTTGTGGTAGAGGAGTTCCCAGTTGGCTAAAACTTTCCTTTCGTGATTTAGCTTGTCCACAAGGCTCTGGATGGTTTCAGTGCTACTGGCCCTTACAGCAACCAATTCACCCTTCTTGTTTTCTAGGAGTTGAGTAAGAATATCAACTTCCCCTTGCAATTTCTTAAGAGGGGCATTGTCTTGCAGTTTCTCTTCGAGCAACTCTTTTGCTGTAGTCATCTTCAATAGTCGAACTCTATTATTCTTCATTTTCCTATCGTTCTCTTGCATAGCCCTTTTTAAGCTTTTGTTTTCTTCTTCCAGCTTCATGATCCTTGAGCGTTCTTCTAATTCTCTTCTCTTTCTCTTTTCTGTTAGTTTTTCTTGAAGGGATGCACATTTATCCTCTAGCTGACTCATCTTTCTCTTATTTTGTGATTCCATTATAGACAACTCCTCCAGCTCCTTTTCTCTTGTTTCCAGGCGCCTTGCCAACTCTTTGTTTACTTCTTGGGCATCATTTCCTAACAAAGGATCTTGGGGGGAATAAGATGGATTGGCTCCTTTGATTCTGTCCTTGAGCCAGTCCTTATAGCCCGGAGTTGCACCTATTTCTCGCTTCCCCTGCTCAGTCTTTCCCTTGTATGCTATCTTGCTCCAAGCTTTTTTGATTTCTCGACATAAGTCCTTCCCATTATCTTCTCCGTATGAGAAGTGTATGGCTTGCACTTCTTCCTGAGAGGGAACTTTTTGCCGAAATGCTAATTGCCTTAATGCTAAAGAAGGGTTGTAGTTAATACATCCTCTTGGTCCCATGAGAGGCACATTAGAAAAGTCCCCTCAGTGACGGATGATCTCTTCATCCTCCCACCATTCTATTTTCCATAAGAGAGAATCTTCTGTTAACTGTGAGAACTCCTTCCTCCAATAATTTTTGTTTAATTGAAGATGATTGAAAGCCATAAGTGGATTAGTAAACTTGTCATGCCTTTCTCGGAAGTACTTCTTCTTTCCATATACATGACTCAGCATCCATACCTCAAGCAATGCAAGACAACATTTTATTCGACCTTCCTTCTTTAGGTGGCATTGAGATAATGACATGTAGGTCTCTGCTAAAACTGCGGGTACCGGGTTAACTTGGTAGTGTTCGACTAATTGAAAGACACTGATAGCTCCCAAGTTGATTACTCCCGCTGATGAAGGAAAGAGGATCATGCCATAAATAGCCAAGGCGAAAACCCTACAAAAACTCTCCCAATCTTTATTTTCTGCTAATCTTGCTAAGCGAGCTTCCATTATGGTCCTTTTAATCCCCTTGACCTGTCCAGTGCCTACAATCTGTACTTCTTCCATGTGAACCCCTAACAGCTTCGCTATTCCTCCCTGAGAAGGTAGCCGGCCTGGATAATGGTAGATCTTATCACTCCTCTTAATTGGCATCCTAAGGATTTCCCCGTATTCTTCAAAGGTTGGGGCTAGTTGAAAATCAGAGAAAGTGAAGCATCTCAAAGAGGCATCCCAATACTGGCCCAATTCTATGATAGCCTCATTATGCACAGGCACGTATAATAAATCAATGATATTTCCATACTTCTTCATGAAACCCAATTTGACTGAACCTTGAATGTAGCAACTTAATCGAATTAGGCCTTCAAGTGGTTCTGCTCCAGTAGTTAGTCTGATGCCCTTCCCTCTATATACCTTTCCTGTAGGAACTTGATTTAGACTTGGTTTTTGTGCCATTTAACCTTTATGCCAAATTTTCGGTTGTCGGATAACTCGTTTGCCCTTCATTAAAGAAAAGAGAAGGAAGAGTCAGAAAGTATTTTCAAATGCATGCTATACAGATGATTATATGTGCTTTCTAGCCTTGATATGAGTGATGGACATTATGAAAAAGAATTTCACCTCCTCAAGAGATCTATTACCTCATAGGGAGAATGAAGTGCCCATTAACCTGTGAATGGCCCAAACCATCACGCGGCTAAGGGTTTTTTTTAAAATGATGATTATATCTAAGACCCATATCAAATGAAAAATGCTAATGGATTATGCAAGGCTACCTCGTGAGACGTGAAAGAGTGACGACTTATACTTCAAGTTTTGATATGGGTAATGGACATTAAGAAAAAGAACTTCACTTCCTCAAGAGATCTATTACCTCATAGGGAGAATGAAGTGCCCATTAACCTGCGAATGGCCCAAACCATCACGCGGCTAAGGGTTTTTTTAAAATGATGATTATGTCCAAGGCCCATATCAAATGATGTTAAAATGCTAATGGATGATGCAAGGATACCTCATGAGACGTGAAAGAGTGATGACTTATACTTCAAGTTTTGATATGGGTGATGGACATTAATAAAAAGAACTTCACCTCCTCAAGAGATCTATTACCTCATAGGGAGAATGAAGTGCCCATTAACCTGCGAATGGCCTAAACCATCACGCGGTTAAGGGTTTTTTTTTTTTAAATGATGATTATGTCCAAGGCCTATATCAAATGAAGTTAAAATGCTAATGGATGATATAATGATGCTTTATGAGTCCTAAAGGGTTATCCCTCATCGAGATGTTTTCTAACATGATTGATGTGATGAGATTATGGTCTTTTAGGGTCATAGACCCTTAGACTAAGGTTAACTATCTAATGCATACACCGTCCTTGTGATGTATCTTTATGTGGAATGATGCTAGATACATACTCAGGTGAAGCAACAGTTAGTCACTTGATCCTAGGGGTTCCATTGATTATGCATGGATGACAATAAAGATTATTAACAATAAATAAATATATTCCCTCCAGTATCCTATTTTAGGAATGACCCTAGGTTAGTAGTATCTATCCTAAGAAAGGCAGGTACTAATTAATTGGGTAGGTCTATAATTTCTACTAATAGGTGTAATGGTTTCAAGGTGGTTCTAATTCTCACAGATAAAGGTCTCTTAACTGCCCCCATCGTAAAGATGAAGACCCCATTTGATGAAGTTGACCTTCAAGTGGTTCTGAAAAGCCCACAGGGATCAACCTCACCAAATGAATAACAGCTAGGATGAAGTCTTCACAGTAACCTCAGGGGGTTCTTAAAACCCCACAGGGAGACCGCTAGAAACTTCCACTCACCTAAGGAACTCACAGACCCGGGTATAGGGCCCAAAATGTGTGTGAGGAGAATAGTGTATGTGTTCAGTGTGTGCGGAGAGCATACCAACCTATGGGCCTAGGTTCTACCCAACCCTCATCTGCTAAGCAGATCACAAGATAGATAGGGAAAAAAAAAAGAATAAACAAATAGATGAATAAAGAATTAAAAAAAATAAAATAAATATTTACAAAAAAGAAAAAGGGTAATTAAAATAAAATTAAGGCCATATTATTTTTAAATACTTAACTTAAATGGGCTTGACTCTCAAACCTTCCCCAGTGGAGTCGCCAAGCTGTAGCGCCCGGAATTTGGAAAACATGGAGCCGCCACCAAAATTTTAGAAGAAGGATAATTTTGGAAACTTTTTTTAAAAATGGAAACTGGTCTACAAAAACCATTTAGGGTTCGGGAGTCGATTGTGTGTGGGGAAGGTATTAGGCACCCCACAACACCCATTCATAAGAATGGTTACCCTAAGTTAATTATTTAAAAATAAAAATGGCCTTTAACATTATTATAATTACCCAAATAAAAAAAAAGAATATTTACGAAACTAAATGAAATGAAAGAAATAGAAGAAGAAAAAAAGAACACTTATTTACAATAAGAAAAAATATATATTTATTTAAAAAAGGACATTTATTTACAACAAGAAAATAAGAAAAAATATATTTATTTACAAAATTGGACTTGACCTAGGATGAAAACCTAGGGCCTACGTACCCTTTAGAGGGATCAAAGCCCACGTAGTTCGGGGGTAGAAATGCGTGTCACTTTGTTTGTATTTTTTAGAAAAAAAATGTTTATTTCATTTATTGGAGAAAAATATTTTTTTATTTGGTTTGTATTTTTTATTATTTTGTTTAAAAAACGTTTTTTTTTCTTGTAAAAAAGAGTTTTTCCATTTTATTTTCATTTATCAAAATGTGTCCAAATATTTTTTTCCTTTTTTTTTTTTTTGAAAGAGGGCCTAAGAAAGGGATAAAAAAAATAAAGGAAGAAAAGTAACACAAGTTAAACGAAAAGGAAGTCAAATCTGAGGAGATTTATGCGTACCTTTTATCCTTTGAACGTACTCTTAATCCTCAATGCAACAAGTAGAGGTCGTTGCATACTAAAGTTGAATGATCACATAAGCCTGATCTTAGATGCTCTTCTCACTAGTCTTTTTTCCACCGGAGTTCTTGTCCCCTTTGCTTCAACCCTTGCACTCCTATTTATAGTCTCAAGGTAGGGTTTTCTTCATAAATGCTCCCTTTTTTATTATTTTTTTTATTTTTCGTTTTTTGATTTTTTTTGCATTTTATGTTAAGAACTACCTAACTTAACCCAATCACCATCAATGGAGATTTTTTTTTTTAATTTTTGTTTTTTTTTATTTTTTTGTATTTTCTATTTATAAAACTTCCTAACTTGACCTAATTACCATTAGTGGAGATTTTTTCATTTTTAATTTTTTTCATTATTCTCCGCACAAGTAACTTCCTAATTTAAACCTATCAACATAAATGAGATTTTATTTATTTATTATTTTCCCTTAATGAATGACAATGCCAATCATATCAATGAGGGGATTTATTTTAATTTTCGTTTTTTTTATTTTTTTATTTTTCCCTTTCAATGATGATTGCCTATTTAGACACCGATCATCATCAATAAGAGGATTTCCTTATTTTTTCTTATTTTCTTTTTTTTAATTTTTTCTTTCAATAATGATTGCCAATTTGGACACCAATCATTATCAATTATTTTTGTATTTTTAGTGGGGCCCGGACAAAATAGGGTGTTCACAGGTGTTTTTTTTTTTACAAATTTGGGTGGAAGGACTAAGGAGCTTCCCAGACAAGCACTTTCTAATGTCATATTAGTTCAAGCCTTTGGAAGACGTTTGCTTAGAAAGCGTCATACAAGTTACTTTATTTTTTTAAAAAAATAATATCAGCTATGGCGCTTGCATAGCCCATAGCTGGCACTTTATTTTTTAAAAAAAAAACAAAAGCCTTGTGCAGCGCTTGTTTAGGCAAGTGTCGTAGAAGCTTAACATTAACTATGACGCTTATAATAGTAAGCGTTATAGCTTCTAAATATTTCTTTTTTTTTTTTGAAAAAAACAACTATATGTGGTGCTTCTTTAAAGAATGGCCACAAGAGGGGCTCCACTAAATCTATCTTTTGTAGTAGTGGGTCTTCAAAATAGGCACAAGTATTTGTCAAATAAGGCATATGATGTTCCTTTTTTTTTGTTATTTAATGGGGACAACAAAATAATTTCACATTCCAGATTAATTACAATATAGTCCCTAAAAACTTTTTTGATAGGAGAATTTGGTTTGAGATTTTTTATAATTTTTTATGGTCATTGAGATGGCACAGTGATTTTCCCTTTGCTTTTTATATAAAATAAGTGACTGAAATTACTACAGTTTTTCCCAATATTTTATGATATCCTGCTCATAGTTAAATATGATTAGTTGTATATTTATTATTCATTTATATAATTAAAATATAATAAAAATAATGTTTTAAATAATATTCTTATTTGCATATTTATTATTCAGTTGTGAGACATTATCATGTAAGGGTCTGTTTGTATTAACGATGACAGAAGTGGCTTTTTTCAATCTGACTTTGGCCAATTTAAGATAGAATTAAAGTCAGATTGTAAATATGATTTATATTTGGATTGATGGTGGCAGAAGTGACTTTTTTTAAAATTGAAACTTGTTTGGATGATTATTTGAAAAACAAGTTTAGATGGAAAATGACTGAAAGGACATGAATCTTATTAAATAATACACAAATATATAATAAAAATAATTAATTTATTGTTGAAAAAATATTTAAAACACTAAAATACATAATTTATTATTAAATGCTTCAGGTGGCAAAATGCAATCAAAGAATCAAATTAAGAATAAAACAAAAATATAGGTAATTTTTTCTAAATCAAATCTAATATCTGAAACATATTTTCGAGCAAATCAAATTATAAAACAAGAATAAGAAAGACAAGTAAAGAAAATAATTAATAAGTTTGAATTCAATTTTTTAAAAGAATTGCAATAATGTGTGTTAAAATTGTAGATTTTTTTATGGGTAAAGGTGCAATAAGCACCCCAAAATATTTTTGAAGATACAATTAGCACCCTAAAATATTTATAGGTGCAATTTTAACCATAAAATAATTAAATTGGATGATTGTGCCCCTGGTCCTAACATAATGCTAACGCCGTTAAATAAAATCTCCCTGTCTGTCTCCTCCATCCTGTCAACCCCTGCATCTTCTTGCCGAGCACCATCGTGGGAGTTTATGGTTTCTGGAAGCTCATCTTCATTTATGGCACGTTTGGTTCAATTACATGGGAGGGGATTACATGTAATCCTATTGTAATAGGATGATTACAGCATTTGGTTGGGCTTATTATAATGTAAAGAGGATTAGATTTGTAATGTTGATTACATCATTTGATGTAATCAAGATTACACTGCTATAGCTCATGAATCAGGATGCCGGCATCTTGTAATCTAGTGGAAAAGACAATATTACCATTATAACTTTTTAAATTGACCATATTACCCAGAAATAAACTCTACTTATCTACCCATTATTCTCTTCGGTGAAAAAAAATAGAACACTGCTGAGTCCTGCCACTCGTCTTCATTGCAAGAAATTCTCGTTTGCCTCTTTTGTTGCCGCCGAAGAATGGAAGTCGCCACTGCTTGATCATCTTCATCATTGCTTTATCGTGAGGTAAGTCTTCTCTTAGTGTGGGTTCTGTTCATCACTGTTATAATTTCATATTTGCTTGATCTATTGCCTGAAATCTGGGAGGATTTTGTTTTCTGATTGCCTCCAAGTACACGAGGCCTCGAGCTTTCATCCCTCCTTATTCTCTTCTCGTTTCTTTTCGCTTCCACGTCCAGTGTCAATTGATTGCTTTATGTGGGGACTCTACCTAAGTGCCTATATCTCTGATTTGTTTAACTGTTTCTGTGACCTGAGACTCTTCTTTCCTTCTCTTGTCCTCTAACTGAGCTCTAGCTGTTCGTGCTATCATCTCAATCCTTGCTATTTTGTTCTGGTAACATTATTGTTCTATTGCCCTTATGGTAGGATCCACCGAGTTATGGAGTTCCATAAACCATGATGTTAAATATATTTCCAAGATCCAACACAAAACTTCTTTCCAATTGAAGTTTGGCCTGCTTCTTCTGCTTAGTCTCCCAGGAGATAATTTTGGACTTTATCTTCTCATACCAGCAACCTTTTCTCACTGTTAAAGCAATCATGTCAACTACTACTAAAGGCTAGATTATTCTTTAATCAAGGGTAACACATATCATTTGTGAATCATTGTAGGTTAGACTTTTCCCATACATGAGCTTTTGTTTTGAAATCATTTTGATGTGGACACATAATAGCTTTGCACCATAGCTAGCACATGAAGGGATTATAGACCATTCTATTATGTATACATGCCATCATTCTATAGGTTGTAAGGAACCATACATATGAGCCTACACTGTACAGAATGATTAATGAAAATATATGATGTTTATCCATTATGCAAAAACCTCACTTTTGTCTTTTCCTGTCTTATCCATTGTGCGAAAACCCTGTCTCTACCTATTTGTCTTTTCTTTTTGTCTTTTTCTTAACATGGCCTTTAAGATTCGTATAATTTTTATGTTCACATGACCATAAATCCACAATGCATCATGTTGCTTGTTTGTCATAGTATAGAATATATAGATATGGATTCGTCATCTAATTGATAACAGTTAATTAGCACAAACAATCTCTGTACTTCCTAGTTCTTACAATGAAAAGGCTGGATAAAAATTCACATACCCGCAAAGAATGAAGCACTTTAGAGCAATTCTACTCAACATGTTAGGCAAAGAAAACTTGAGAGTCAAAAAAAGGAGGCTTCATCCTATCTACTTTATTTTTGTGTTTTTGTACAGTTAATTTTACCAACATGTATTTTCCTTACTTGGTTGTATATTTAATTTTTGGTGATCAAGATTATGGTACGCATATGTTTTGGTTAGGTATTGCTTATTTATTTAGATTTTCTTTTATGGTTGGGTACAGTTACATATGGATGAAGAGCAACAACAAATCATCCTTCATTCAATGTCAGGCTACTTAATGATTATTTATGCTATTCAAAAAATGTTTCATGATATGATGTTTAGTGTGGCTATATATAGTACTAGACACATACAAGACCGGTCTTACAACCATGATTTCCACAAGAAAAGAAGGCACCTTAGGGAGATGGTATATGGTGGTGATGTAACTTGTTTCAACCAAACTAGGATGTATATAGCTACGTTTTTTTTTGACTTTGTAGCATGTTAAAGACTATAGCTGGTCTTAAACCAACTCGACATATGTTAGTGGATGAGCAAGTTGCAATCTTCTTGCATATACTTGCTCACCATGTCAAAAATAGAGTTATTCAGTTTGAGTTTGGAAGGTCAGGGGAAACATAAGTCGGTATTTTAAGATAGTTTTAAAAGTAGTTATCCGCCTATAAAGTGAGCTATTTAAAAAACCCGAGCCAATTCTTGAAGATTCAACTGATGAGAGGTGGAAGTGGTTCAAGGTAAATATAAATCCCATGTGTCCATATTGTCAAGTGATTTTTTTTATTTTAATTATTGGTGAATAAATGTAGGGCTGCCTTGGTGCACTTAATAGAACTCACATATAGATTCAAGTTCCTGTAGAAATAAAGGGCATGTACTGAAATAGAAAGGGTGACATAACTATTAATGTTCTTGGGGTTTGCACTCCAAAATGTGAATTTATATTTGTCTTTTCGGGCTGGGAAGGATCTGCAGCTGATAGCAGAGTGTTAAGGGATGCTATCATAAGACCAAATGGTTTCAAAGTACCTCAAGGTATGAATTTAAGCTTTGTATTGTAGAAGGTGATTTACTTCATGTGTTTTAATAGTAGTGATATGTCATATGCAGGGAATTATTATTTGGTTGATGTGGGATACACAAATTGTGAAGGCTTTCTTGGTCCTTATAGAGGACAACGATACTACTTAAGCGAGTGGCATAATGGAAGACATCCAGAATCTTCATAAGAGTGTTTTAACATGCGACATTCATATGCTAGAAATGTCATTAAACGGGCATGCGGGATATTAAAAATGTGATGGGCAATATTGAGAAGCCCATCATATTACCCCATTCGAACTCAAAACAGATATATAGTTGCTTGTTGTCTATTGCATAATCTCATTATGCAAGACAATATGAATGATGGACCGACCAAATCCTCAAGAGGACAATAATCCCATATTAACTATGGAACCATCAAATGCTTGGAGTGCTTTTCGGGAGAATATGGTTAATGAAACGTTTAATGCTTTTAGGGCTCGTAGGACTAATAGATAGTGTTTGTAAATAATTGTCTACGTAGGACATGTATTCTTCATGTTTGAATACGTACTTATATGACTATATTATTTCTTATGGCTATTATTGTTTATGTGTTGTTTGACTCTATCTTATACTTGCATTACTTGTGTTCTACTCTTTCGGTCCAATTGTATGACTATTATTGGTCTTTATTTTTTTTACTTTCTTATGCAAAGAATGGAGACACAAAAAGATAATAGTAAGGGCAGTAAGCATGTTTAGAGCAACCAAGAAGATAACTTGTTAGTTGAATGCTTGGTACAACTAAAAACCTAGGGACAGTTTGTTGCAGATACCGGGTTTAGTACCTATATTTAAAAAAGCTAGAGGAGATGCTTGAGGTGAAGCTTCCAGGTTGTGGCTTAAAAGCTAATCCTTATATTAATTCTAGGTTGAGGACATTCAAGAAGAATTGGCGGATTGTATATGATATGATTCTAAATAGAAACACTTCTGGTTTTGGATGGGATCCAGACAGGCAAACAAGAAGTGTGTGACAGCTGAAGATCATGTATGGGCTTAATATACGAAGGTAATTGTGTGTTGTAAGTTGTTATTTATGTTTACTAATCATGATGCTTAAATTATTATATCATTCTATTTATTTTTAATTTTAGGTTAAAAAAGATGCTGGAAATTTCAGAAATAGGTGTTTACCCCACTTCGAAGAGCTATCATATGTTTGGGCTAAGGATCGTGTTGCAGGAATGGGAGTAGAGGTGCATGTATCTCTAGGTGAGGATGACGAAGAAGATTCCAGAGTTGAAGCTGAAGTCAATGCTGAAGAAGTTCTCAACACAAATACAAATTTTGTTGCATCTGACCAACTGCCTTCGCAACCAAATGATGTCCATTCATCAACAAAATAGAAGAGAAAGAGTAGCCGTGATGCTGCAGAGTTAATTGCTGAAGCATTGAAGGAATCTTCTGCAAATTTATGTAGGGAATTTGCAGAAATGCGAAAGGATTCAAGAAGAATTGGTCCTATTGACTTGAATAGGGGGCTAAGGAAATATTTAGGCAACTTATGAGAATACAGGGTCTCACATGGGGTGAGATAAATAAGGCTCATGTGAAAATTACCGGGTCTCCTTCACTAGTGGTTGCATTCTCAATAATCCCTGAAAATGAAATGGGTGATTGGGTGCGTAGCCTTCTGGAATAGCTATGTAGCACCTTTATTTGCTTCTTTTTATTTCTATTTTGAATAATGTAGACGAAATGGGTTATTGGGTGTGTACCCTTCTGAATCACCTTTAGTTGCGTCTTTTTCTTTCTATTTTGGACAATGTAGACATCATCTCAACATTTTTTGTGATTTAAATTACTAAAAACATTATCTAACTTGTTGGTTCTTATGCATGGATTTATATATTGCCTTATTGGCTCAGTTTCGATTTACATAGAAATTATACTTCTTGTTATATGATACACACACAAAAATATTAAAAAACATGCATTATACTTTAATTTATTATTATATACGTGAGGAGAATTCAACTTATACGAGTTGTTAAGTTAATAAAATTGTTGTTATACATATGGACAAGGGGTAATTTTGTCTATTAATTGATGATTATAGGTGTGGATAGGGTTATTATACATACTTGGTAAAATAATACTCCCTCCGGTCTTAATTATAAGACAAAGTTGACTTTTTTGGAGAAATTAAGGAAGCCAATTAAATTAATTTAGAGTATTTTTATTTTTATTTTTTTCTCCAAACTAATTAATTTGACTAATAAACTAATATGTAATATAAGAATATTAAAAATATAAACACTTTAAAGTAATTTAATTGGCTTCCTTAATTTTTCCAAAAAAGTCAACTTTGTCTTATAATTAGGACCGGAGAGGGTAGATAATTTCAAGTCTTTATACATATATATGTAGACAAGGGTAATTTTGTCTTTTCATGTATTATTATCATGTATTCCCCTGTTTGATGTAATCCAACCAAACATTTTCATGCTTATGCATCATCTTTCCCTAATGATGAACCAAACGAATTTATGTAATCATCATTGCATTACATTCCATTACATTGCATTGCATTACATTACATTCCCTCTGATTCCGTGAACCAAACGAACACTTAATGATTGAGAACGCATCACAAATACTATCTTGTCGAAGCAATCTCTAATATAAGCATTGTGATGGATTAGACGTGCCAGGATGCTTTTCCCTATCCTCCTTCTGCAACAATTGCTATTACTTTAATTTATTCATGGCAGAATCTTCATCCTCAAAGAGACAACCAATTAGGGCCTTTCTGATCTCCCTCAGACCAATGTCAACTAGTTGGCCTTCGTCCACTGAGTTATACAAACTGCTCTGAAACTAACGAGTGGTTTTACAACTGCTTTCTTCTAGTACCATGCTTGAAACAACATCGTATTTCTTTGGCTTGTCAGGTATTCCCTTGAGGTTGGCTTTCATGCTTTACATCTTGCAACCGATTTGGCAGTTGGTGAAACAGAAATGAAATAAAACATGACGTAAGGCATGACTGTTGAACAGTGGCTGACGGCTTGGGTAGGTGGCTGAAGGAGTTGGTGAGGCACATCAACGTTGAAACCTAGGGTTATTTTTCTTATTTTAATGCATGAATTATTAGTATAAATAAGTGTATATTTTCATTGTAATACATCCAGAATTTGAATAAACACATTTGAGATTGGTTTCTGTACCAGTTGGTTTTGTAGTTTTTGAAGAAGGAACATGACGATGAGGTGTCCAGGCAATCTTCTTCATCTCAACGATCGTGGGAGTTTATGCTCCACGAAGTCACTCGCAGAGGATTTCTTACCTAAGAGCAAGAAGATGCGATCATGGGATTTGATGATCTGGAATGAGTGAGTAAAGTTTTCGTAGTCATAGTCAGAGTAAAGCTTTTTTTTTTCCTGAAAGCGGTGTTAACATTATGTTAGGAAGATGGGCCCAATTGTTTCAATTTAATTACTTCAGAGTTAAAATTGTATCATAAAGTAATTGCATTTTTAAAAATACGGCGGGTGCTCGTTTCACCTTTACCTTTTTTTAATTGGTTGATGGTTGATTCAAAAATATGTTATTTGAAAATCAATAACTAATCAAAAAAGTATTCTCTTTCATCGGAAAAAAATAAGGGGCGAAAGAGCTAGAACATATTGATGGGACCCACGGCCATTTCATTCCAACAAAAGCATGATGAGATAGAAAAAGCCAAAAATTGTTGCTTCTCAACTACTATGGCTTTTTTAACAAAAGCACATTAGCTATAACAAAAGAACATATATTTTGTGTGTGTTCGGCAATCTATTCAAAACCTAGGTATGGTTGATTTTATACCCCTTTTATCCCTGAAGGGGTATGGCCTAGTGCTCATGTCAGTGTTTTAGGTACTTGTGCAAAATGGCACTTATTGAAAGAGGTAAACAAATTCACGGTCACATTATCAGAAACAGTAATAATGGCTACATCTAATGTGTATATATCTAATGCTTTACTTGACGTGTGTACAGCAAGTGCGGGGACATGAAACCAGCTGAAAATTTGTTCAAGACGACTCCTTTGAGGGATATAATCTCTTGGAACACATTAATAACTGGGTTTGCACAAAATGGCCGTGGCGAGGAATCACTCGCCCTCTTTAAAAGGATGATAGAAGCCAATGTAAAGCCTAATCATGTGACATTTCTTGGTTTGCTATCTACTTGCGACCATGCAGGTTTAGATAATGAAGGTCTAGAGTTGAAAGACATGATGGAAAAGCAATATGGCATGAAGCCTAGACTTGATCACTATGCTATATTGATTGATTTACTTGGGAGGAAAAACAGACTTAAGGAAGCACTGGATCTAATCGAGAGAACACCGGATGCTACGGATCACATTGCCATGTGGGGAGCTCTATTGGGTGCTTGTCGAGTCCATGGGAATTTGGAACTTGCAAGTAGGGCTGCAGAAGCTGTGTTCAAGCGGAACCTGAAAACACAGTTAGATATGTTATGCTGTCAAACATATATGCAGCATCAGGAAGATGGAATGATGCAAATAGAATCAAAAGAATCATGGAGGAGAGAGGATTAAAGAAAGAGGCAGCTTGCAGTTGGATTGAGGTAAGAAATACAAGACATGAGTTTACAGCCAAGGACAAGCACTACTACAAAAAGGGTAAAAGGTGGCGCACATTTTGTGGCCCTTCTTTAAACAAGTGCTACAGCTTCTCTCTTTTTTTTTTTGTTTTTTACCTCTATAATTTTTTTTTAAAATTTTGGGTACCAACTGTGACGCCTAATAGATTAAATGTCACAATTGAGGAGGCCTAGTGTGGCGCCTGCCTAGGCAGGCGCCACACTTGGGGCCACGCAAGCAGCTGTGGCGCCTAACCCATCAGGCGCCACAGTTGCAGCAAATATCATGTGTGGCGCCTAAATAAATAGGCACCACACATGATAAATTATATATCAGCTGTGGCGCCTAAGCATTAGGCGCCACAGCTGATATATGGCAATGTGTGGCGCCTAACTATTTAGGCGCCACACTTGCCCATGTTTTTAAAAAAAAAAATTCAAATGGTCTCCTTCTCTTTTTAAAAATTTCAAATGTTTTTAATTATTTCATTTCCCGCGTAGTGGTCCCGTGTCCGCCCCCCATTCCTTCTCTTTTTGACTACTACTCCTTTTTAATTATTTAACTACTCTCTCCTCCAATAAATTATTTTCCCTTTCTCATCTTCTTAGTGGATCCATCGGCCCCTTCCCTCCATTTCCTATCATCTTCACACTAAAAAACACACCCACACGCTCACTCGTCACTTAAGCTAGCGTCACCAACGTGGTCTCCCACTCCCTGTGCTGGTCAATTAATAGATTTGTAAGAAGAAGACTGTTTCATTCTAACTTGCTTTGTTTAAATTTTTTTTTAGTTAAGATAAACCATAATATAACGTTTGCCTTTTTGTTCATAATTTAATAGGAAAGAGTGAAAACCTAGCTTGTTTCGTTTGCCTTTTTGCTTTGTTTAAATTTTTTTGCCGACAAACTTGCGCTTTTTAGTAATCTTTTAATTTACTTAATTAGTTGTTGATGTACTGTGTTCACATATCAAGTTCTTGTATTGTGATATTTTTTATGTTAGCTTTGGAGAGTATTAATGTAAGAACATTATTGTTGGGGAACTTGAATTTTAAATGTGAAAATTATATATATATATATATATATATATATATAATAGGTTGAAATATAAAATAGAAAGATTGACAATTTGTGGAGATGATAAACACGAAAGCTACTCATTTTATATAAAGCTTCACAATCAGGAAGCATAAAAAAAGGGACATAGGAAAAAAAAGAAGAAGAAAAAAGAAAGAAAAAAGGGACCCTCCTGTGGCGCTTGTTTGAGGAAGTGCCACAGAAGGGGGGTCTCCTGTGGCGCTTGCTGACATAAGCGCCACAGTAGGACCCCCTGCTGTGGCATTTCCTCAAACAAGCACCACAGGAGGGTATTTTTTTAAAAAAAATTAAAATGTAGCACTTCTCTAGCGCCACAGTTAATACAATTATAAGCGTCACAGCTTTACTTTTTTGTAGCAGTGAAGAACCATGGCCAGATTGCGGAGATATATGAAATAATCAGTAAACTAGGCCATAATATGAAAGATGCTGGATACCAATATCATATCAGTCGCCCTTTATTTCTGGATGAGGATAACAATTTCTAGTTTTATTAGATCATTCGTCTCGGTTTGATTGTCAGGAACTAGGAATAGTGCTTTAATGTGAATAATATACTGGCTGATACAGAGGCCGCATCTCTCTTTGGTGGTCCTTTCAATGTTTAGTACTGATGTTGTCTCTTATACTTAAAGAATGTACCCCATATTTGGCAACGAATTCATCACTTTCAACTGTATTTACAATTTTGTCATGAACCCATTTGATCAATTTGTACTGAGTTGTATGATCAATTACACGACATGGACGCACACGTTACAAAATTTGAAAATAGGGGTGAGCACCGGAAAAAACTTGAGTAGTTTGTTTTGCCATATTGTAATTATTTTGTCACTAATTATAATTATGATGTAAATCATACCACTTTTTAATAAAATTTACACCTTATTCATTTTTCGATATTCTCTTGTTATTCGGCCAGCCGGTGGAATATCAGATGGTATGTGTCAATTAAATACAGAACCAAGCAAGCGCATCCATAATTAAAGTTTCAAGCTAAAAGCCTAAGGGAGTGTTTGGTTTCTGGGGGTTGGCAAATTACAATTTTGGAGGTTTTTGGGAGTGTTTGGAATCCAAAATTTAAATACCTTGAACTCGGAAAGATAATTTAACTCCCCTTTTCTTCCCTCCCCTCCCCTCCCCTCAAACCAAACACACATGTTTGGTACGAGGGGAGGGGAGAGAAAGTGAATAAAGGAAAAAAATTTTAGAGTTGGATTTAAAAAAATTAGAGAAGTGAGGTTAAATTTTTTAATTAAATTTTGGGAAAATCACTGTCAGGTCCCAAGGAAGCAAAATATTGTCAGAAAAGTCCCAAGAAAAATTGAAATATCTGAAAAGTCCCTAGGGACTTTTCTGATATTATTTTCGAATGTAAAATGACACACATGCCCCTCTTGTTAATGTAAAAGTGGAAGCTTCAGAAAGAGGAGGGAAGGCACAAGTTTTTTTCCGGAGACACAGAAACGACGCGAAAGGGACTGGTGTGAACTCCAACATTGAAGGGAACAAGTGTAATGTTAAAGTTCTTGGTAAAGGATCAAATTTGCAAGCTCCACGTACTGGTACCGAGGTAGAACATGAAACTGAAATTTTTGTTTTTGGTTCTGTGTGATATTTGGATAAAGTGAAATTGAATGATGGTGAAAGGTTGGTGCTTGGGGCCAATAGTAGACAAAGTGCTAGGAGGTAGATGAGTAATGACATGATTTAGGTAAAGTTATGAGCTTGAGCGTTGTAGTTGGGGTTTGAATGAGGTTGGGTGGTGTTAATGTCATAGTGCTCTGTTTTTTTGGGAGGTGACAGAGGAAATGATACCTTTAAAGTGGGAATGGCTGATTTTCAGGTTGGTGGGGTGCTGTGAAAATTGTGATATGGGAAGAAATTTAATTGTTATTAATTCGTACAATTGGTGTTGTTAATATAACTGAAGTAGTTGTTAATACAGCAAATGGGTTTGGGTGTCATAATGCTCTGTTATTGGGGAACAAAACAGAGAAAGTTGGAGGTTTGACGTGGGAATAGTTGATTCTCATGGTGGTGGGTTGATGTGAAAAGGGTGATATGTAAATAGCTCAAGTAGTTGTTAATTCATACAGTAATAGTTGTGAATATAACAGTTTTAGTTGTTAATATAAAAACTGTGCTATGTTTTTAAGTTTTAAGGCAATGTAATAGAGAGAAAGGCCTATTGTTTGGAAACCTAACAAAGGTATGTCTTTGTTTAAAGTGGGAGTCATTGAATGTGATTGTGATTTGTTTGATTATATGATTGTAAAAGAAGTGTTGTTAATATGTGCACATACAGTTGTTAATATAGCTTTGGAAGTTGTTAATACGAACTTCATGGTGCAGATTATCATGAAAGATGGCAACTAGTTCTGGGAAGAATCTATTGTGTTTCATTCATGTGGGGGGAAGTTTTTAAATGTCGGAGCAAATGAAATGCAATATGTTGGTCGTATGGTAAGAACAAGATGCGTACAGGAAAGTACAACATATGAGGAGTTGCTACGAATCATATCATCTATAACGGGAAATGAAAGTAATGAAATTCAAGTGAAATTCAAAGTTTCTATTGATACATCAACATTTGTGGATCTTGTAGACGATGAAGGGGTGGATCATTTTATGAAATATAATGAACAATATGGTCATGTGTACATTGAAGATGATGGTGATGATGAGAATACAATCCCAACATTGAATGGTCAAATGGAAGAGCAAGAAGTGTAAGTCGAGTTATCTTAAGAAAAGTAATTTGTTGTAAGTTAATTATGCAACAGAGAAGTCTAACTTGTCATTTATTACAGGATTGATCAAATGTTTGTAGGTGTTGGAGGATTGTGTATGTCCCCACCGCCTTTGTTAAATGAAAGTCAAGATGTCCCATCGTTGGAATGTTGTACTCAATTGGTGCCAACACCCATACCGGGAATGAATCATACCAAATGGAAGGATTTAATTATTGGAGAAGGACAAATATTTCCAAATGCTATGAGCCTTCGTCAGACATTATACAAATACAGCATTTCACACAAGTTTTCATACCAATTTGTGAAGAATAATAAACAGAAGATAATTGTGAAGTGCAAGGTTAGTGGTTGTCCATGGTACATGGGTGCTTATTCATCAGGAGAACATCAAGATACAGAGTTTCTAACGATCCGAACATACAAAAGTGAACACATTCACCATGCACAGGACAGCCTAATTGTCTGGCATCCACACAGGTCGAGCTTGACATCATCAATCGTAATGGATGATTTAAGGTCCAATATCGATAAGACTTCCAATAAAATTCGAGCAGACTTGTACAGAGAGTATGGGGTGCGACTGAACTACCCTCAAGCATATAGGGCAAAAGAAAGAGCGTTAAAGGAATTAAATGGACGAGTAGAAGACTCTTATCAAGCAATTCCTTGGATATGTGATAGATTGATTCAAAGTGATCCAGACACAGTTGCAAAATGGGAAGGCTCATCTAACAATAGATTTGAGAGGGTATTTATTGCTTATGGTTGCTCGGTTAAAGGTTTTATAGGTGGTTGTCGGCCCATTATTTATATAGATGGCTGTCATCTAAGTGGCCCTTATAAGGGAACAATGTTGTCAGCTTGTGCATACGATGCAGACAACCAAATGTTTCCCTTAGCATATTCCATTGTCAGCGGTGAAACATATGATGAATGGCTTTGGTTTCTAGTCAATTTGAAATAAATAATAGGATCAATCATGATAACCATAGTGTCAGATCGCAATAATGCAATTATCGGTGCTGTTAAAGAAATATTTGGCAGCGAGCGACATGGCTATTGCTACAGGCATGTGAAGGAAAATTATATTGCAGAGTTCTTGAAAATCAATAGAGGTCGAGCACGTACATCGGTGAATAGCAAAGAGACTGCACTCAAGCTTCTTGATGCAATTGCCTATGCAAGGTTGGATGAGGACTTTATAAGTGCAATGGGAAAATTAAGATTGTTCAATCCACAATTGGCACAATGGGTGGAGACCAATGGGGATGTTGACAAATGGGCTCTAAGCAAGCTTCCTTTCAATAGGTGGGATAACATAACCACGAATATTGCGGAGTCGTTTAATGCATGGATGTTGAAAGAGAGGAAGCATAGCGTGTCAATACTAATTCATGAGCATCGAGACAAATTGGCACGGAAATTGCTTCGAAACAAGATGGCAATAGCCAATTGGAAAAATAGAGTTGGACCCAATGTTGAAGAGAAAGTGCTGCAGCATGTTACCTATGCGGAAAATATGGATGCAGAATATTATGGAGACCATAACTTTTCGGTGCGAACTAGATGTGGTGAAGCGACAATATATGTCAATGTAGATCTTGCTCAAAGAAAATGCACATGTTTAGCATAGCAAATGAGTGGAATACCTTGTGGCCATGCATGTGCAGCTATTAAGGTACTCAATGGTAGTGTGTACACATTTGTACATGATTGGCTGAAAGTGGAAGCACGGGAGAAAATATATGCAAACACCATGAGACCAGTTGCAACACATGATTGTCCACGAGCTGATTCTCCGACTGTCACACATTTGCTGACACAAACATTCTTGGATCCGCCAACAACTGCAAGGCCGGCAGGGAGGCCGAAAAGAAAAAGAAGGGAATCTCAGTTTCAAAACAAGAAGCTTTATCATTGTGGGTGATATGTGGATCTGATATGCTACTAAGTTGTGACATGCACTGTTAGAAAGTTGGAAAATTAGGTTGCATTAGTTGTTTAAATGTGCATCAGTTGCATTAGTTGTTTAAATGTGCATCAGTTGCATTAGTTGTGAAAAAAACTCATTATGTTGTGAAAACATACATTAGGAGTTCTGAAAATTTGCATCAGTTGCTGTCAAATTTTTACAGCAGGAATTTAAATAAATTAGTCATTATAAGTGGTCAAATTCATGGGTGACAGTGGTCAGGTGTGCACTTTATAAAGTCATGGGAGACTTACCATTCACTTGTGCATGTGTCTAACTTACTTCATACAATAGGCAAACAACTTGCCAACCACGTGATAAAATATGCTACAATTCAGGTCTTATGAAAATTTGCATCAGAAGTACTGCTGCAGTCACACGATGAGGTTGTGAAAGGAACTGTAATGGTTGTTAATGAACGCTTTACAGGTTGTAAATAGCTCAACTGGTAACAGTTACGGTGAGAAAACGATGGGAGGAAGTTGGTAATTGAACTCAATAGGTTGTTAATTAACGCTTTAAGGGTTGCAAATATTCATTTGCCAACACTTAACGTCAGATAAGGTTGTCAGAGAGAAACGAGGGGGAGGTTGTGAATTGAACTCACAGGGTTGTTAATTAACGCTTTAAGGGTTGTAAATATCTCATATGCCAACACTTAACGTCAGCTAACGTTGTCAGTGAGAAACGAGGGGGAGGTTGTTAATTGAACTCACAGGGTTGTTAATGAACGCTTTAAGGGTTGTAAATATCTCATATGCCAACACTTAATGTCAGATAAGGTTGTCAGAGAGAAACAAGGGGGAGGTTGTGAATTGAACTCACAGGGTTGTTAATTAACGCTTTAAGGGTTGCAAATATTCATTTGCCAACACTTAACATCAGATAAGGTTGTCAGAGAGAAACGATGGGAAGGTTGTTAATTGAACTCACAGGGTTGTTAATGAACGCTTTAAGGGTTGTAAACAACTCATATGCCAACACTTAACGTCAGATAAGGTTGTCAGAGAGAAACAAGGGGGAGGTTGTGAATTGAACTCACAGGGTTGTTAATTAACACTTTAAGGGTTGTAAACAGCTCATATGCCAACACTTAACGTCAGATAAGGTTGTCAGAGAGAAACGAGGGGAAGGTTGTGAATTGAACTCACAGGGTTGTTAATGAACGCTTTAAGGGTTGTAAACAGCTCATATGCCAACACTTAACGTCAGATAAGGTTGTCAGAGAGAAATGAGGGGCAGGTTGTTAATTGAACTCACAGGGTAATTAATGATAGCTTTAAGGGTTGTAAATATCTCATTTGCCAACACTTAACGTCAGCTAACATTGTCAGTGAGAAATGAGGGGGAGGTTGTTAATTGAACTCACAGGGTTGTTAATGAACGCTTTAAGGGTTGTAAATCAGCGCTTCAACGGTCATAAAACAGAAATCATGTGTTATCACTGCTGGTTTGCTGGGGCGTACCAATAGCGAACGAGGTCAGAATAGGCCATTTTTGATGTCATTTTGCTGTTGTTTCGCTGTGGCTAAGCAAAAGCAAATCGCCACACCTTGAAGTTGTAAAACGAACTCATCAGATTGTTAATACACACTTCAGAACTTGTAAACAACACATTAGTCATAACGTAAGAAAACATCATCTACAAGAAAAACGTGTTAGAGGTTGTTAAACCCACATAACCTGTTGTGAATAAACGTTTATCGACTTGTAAAAACCACCATTGTAATAACGCCCTATTACTTAAATGTTACAACTTGTACAAGAAGGCATATGCAGTTGTGCAATAGTCGTAAGAAGTTGTAAATATTTCCTTGTCTCTTAAACATGGCAGTAAACAAAAAAGCATTGCATGATTGCCCTTCCTACAATTACACAATAGTCACACAAAGACATAAGGTTCTCAAAGGACCCACAAAATAGCAACATATGTACATAATAACATCACAAATGCTACTTGTCTCTATTCCCCTGCATTTGTTTCTTGCCACCTGCAATGGACAGCACCTTTTTGGCATGTATGTTCCCGTCATGTGTCACAAGCCACCATAACGAATCGACCTTAATCTGCCGAATTTGGTCAGGAGACAGCTTAGGCATCGTATACCCCCCTTTGTCCTGTGCCGAGCCATCCCAACCGAATAACCATGAAAGAACATGGATGCCACACGAATCGCTGCAAACAGAAAGGAACAAACGATATGAAATACAACCAACCATTTCAAAGTATTGAGCAACAAAAAAAAGGTAATACTAACATGTCAGCTTGGACATGCACTTTTGGCCAGTTGATGTCTTTAGGTATTTCTCTTCCTTTGCCAAATAATTCTGGTTTAACCTTGCGAAGCACACTAATGATGCAATCTCTCTGCATGAAGCAAATAATGTTGACATTACACAACACAGCAAGAACAACATTTACAAAATAAAGCATAAACTTAAGTTGGAGTGCTTACACACTGGCTTGCCAACCGCTCCTTGCCACGCAATTCTTCTTGTTGCTTTTGGCTCAATCTCTTCTTCTTACTTGTCTTCTCATCCGCTAAAAGTGCATCTTCTTCCCTATGTTGCAATCTTGAAAATATGAGCTGGTCAACCAGCGAGTCAAGGACAAAGAAACGCAATGTCTTGGTATCCAACACATAACAGAACCAGTGATCAAGCCGCAATGTAGGAGCAAAGATTAAGTCGCAATCCCCAATGTTGTAACCAATATGCTCAAGAAGGATCTCATATTCATGCGCTTGCCAGGACCACTTCTTCGGGTCAGATGACATTTTTTCCATCAACTCTGACGAAAAGATGTGTCTACTGACGCGACTAGAGTTCTGTAATTGATCCCCCACTAATGTCTTTACGACCATTGACATAAACTGAGAAAAAATAGCTGAAAAGTTAGTGAATATCGTACTAAAGTAACAAAGTATCAGTTCTTGTCAATGTATATGTAACATACCCTATTATTAATCCACCCCCTTTCACGGAGACAATATAGTTCGCCTCGTGTAACGAAATAGTCATAGATTTCCACAAACGGCCTATTACACAAACAAGCATTTTGCAGTCAAATTTTGTTCTTCGACTCGCTTTAGATAGTAGACATTTAATTACTTACTCTTGTGCATCCTCTTTGTTGGGTCTCGTGCATAGCTGGAATAAAGCTTCCTTGTGCTTGTCATCTTTTGTTCTTTTCTTAGTCATGGTTGTCACCTAGGGAGAGACAATAGCAGGTTCTTTTACCCTTGTCGATTTTCTCAATTGTACTTCTTCCTCCCCTTTTAGTACATCTTCAGAACACTCATCTTTCCCCTCGTTGCCTGACCTATTAGCTTCACCTTCATTATCTTCCTCTGACCCATCTTCTTCATTTATGGTCCAAACTTCATTATCTCCTTTTCCTATGGCAGCCTTTTCAGCTTCACTTCCCGAGGAGGGTTGTTCATCATCATTTTCTGACGATGACTGTTCATCAATTTCTGCCCCTGCATCCATTTCTCCCCCCTAACAACCTTACCTCAAGGGAAACCAATTCCTCTTGGACAATTGACACCACCCTTGACATAATTCTTTCATATGTTCTCTTCAATTCCTACAAATTATGAGGGAAATATTAGTGATAATAATATGCAAAGTATCTGAACCTGACATCAAAGTTCATCACTTACCGGGTATGTTATAATATTCTGCTGATGCAATTCCGAGGCCGGACCCCCAACTACTTGCGCCAGGGAATGTAGCAACCCTTGGTTGCTGTGCCTCTCTATTTGCACTCTCTTCTTCATGTTTTTATCATTCCAATATCCAACTGCTTCGTCATTTTTAGAGGCTTGTAGTTCACCGAGGGGAAATTTTTGTAAGCAAAAAACCTGCATACAATGTGAATAACAACTTAACATAAGTAAATGTCAACATTTAATGCAGAACTTTAGGAATCATTAAACAATGAAAACTTATGTTGCACTTACCATAAGAAAATATATACATCCTCCAACATTGATTTTTCCTGAAGCTTTCCCTTTGCTGACTTTTTTCTTGTATTGTCCAACTGAATTTGATAGTTCACTCAACACAAAGGTAGCCCAATCATTGTCTCCAAAAGCTGGCTTTGTAGCCACCATCACCTTTAAGACTCGGTCACTCACCTTAACACCGGCTCCGGGACACAACAACGTGCCCAATGCGTACATAATAAAGAGAAATTCAAAATCTGTATCATCTTCTCTTTCAATCAGCCATTTCCCAATTGTCTTATATGGCACTGTCCCATACAATGTTTTTAATTGTTGAAAATCTTTGTCTTCATTCATTGCATTTCTTTCAATGTCACCCCCACACACGGTAACCCCATAAATTCTGTTACATCTTCCGGGCGAACGTGAAGTGACCTCCCTCGAATGGAAACATTGTTGGTTGGAGGGTCAAATGCACCCATAAACTGCCCACATAAGTCTCGGGGGATTTGTGAGCAGCATATGTTGACCAACTTATCAAATCCAACTCTCTTTAACCGTTCCATCCGCTCTTCTCTGTTCTTCACACTTTTGCACACCTCTATAAACTGATTAGGGGCACACCGAGTAAGGAATGGAACCACATATTTTTTCCCCTTTTCCCCTCTCCTTAATTTCTTTGCCCTCTCCTTATATGTCTCCTTCTCATCATCTTTCAAAGCGTTCCAAGCTTCTTTTACCGACTTACTCTCCTCTTTAAAAGGCCTTTTTGGCTCATTATTTTTCTTCTTGTTTTGGTAATACTCTTGCGTGAACAATACATACGCTGACACTTTTGGCTGCCTCTCTTCTTCTTTATCTTCCCTTTTTCTTTTGTTCACCATTTTTTACTTAACCAGAAACATAATAATTAATCCAATCCTTCCAAAACTCAGTAACAAGAGCTTTAACACAGAGTACAGTCCACTGATTCAAACTATTTTCATGTGCAAATTAAAACTCAATATCAACAACAATGATCTAAAATGACTCCAACACAACACTAGTTTGGTGCCACTAAGAGACTACTGCTTTGCATAGCTTATAACCAGTAAATTCCACAGTCACAAATCAGATTCACCTCCAACATTGCCCAAAATTTTGAAATTTCAGTACATGCACCTAAAGTCACACAACTTACCTCAGCAATCAATATGTATGTCAAATGCAAATTTGGACAAGTAAGCTCATATCAGAAATTTCACCAAACTCAACAAAGTGTATAGAATTTCAACGATGGATGCAAAGCTTTGGAATATACCGTTCAGCAAACATCCACATTTTGACAACAAATTCAAGTCACTGCACCAAAACTCTAACCCAAGTCCACACAGTTCAGTTTTATCACAAAACAACTCAGTATTATGAGTGGAAGTCAACAAACGGTGCATAATAAAGCTACAGAGACTATAAACAGTAAAGGCGCAATATAAACAAGTTAACATTGAAGAGGTATAGATTAATGCCATATGAACAAGCATCTATAAAAAAAAACCAAAACCAATTACTACCTACAATATGGAGCTAAATGTAGATCATGCCATTTTTTTTTTGGTAAATAAAGGGGGAAGCATACGCCCAACTACACAGATACCCGAAGAGGGAAGTAACGACCCTCACAATCATCTCTCAAAATGCCATTTTTGTTAGAAGAAAATTACACATGTTAAATCGAAGTCCTAAATCCTAAATCCAACAACAAAATTAATGAGAAACAGTGATTTCTTTCACTCACCGGCGGGAATGGCGCCTTCGATTGGAGCACCGATAGAGTCTCGAAGTGGAGGAACGCCGGACGACTCTGGGCTCCAGACACCACCGATGGAGACGCAGCCGCAGCCAACTGCAACACCAGCACCGACACACGGCCACACGACGCCGACCAGCAACGGACACGCACGGCGAACGAAGGGAGTACCCACGGTGAGGCAGGGCAAACGGCCGGACCACCAGCGACGGACACGCTCAGCGAATGACGGCACAACGACGGACACGCACCGCACGGCACCGGACGACAACGGAGACGGCAGAAGTTCGTTTTTCAAATGCCTCTCTGGAACGCGATTTAGGGTTCTGCCGCTCTGCTCTCTTTCGATTGAAGAAGAAGAGTTTAAATTTTCATTAGGGCATGTATGTCATTTTACATTGGAAAATAATATCTGAAAAGTCCCTAGGGACTTTTCAGATATTTCAGTTTTTCCTGGGACTTTTTTGATAATATTTTGCTTCCTTGGGACCTGACAGTGATTTTCCCTTAAATTTTCTTACTCGTTTATATTACATCTTCTTTCTATTAAAATTTTATAACCCAACTTCTCCAATTTTTTTGAATCTCACCTATAAAAATTTTCCCTCCCCACCCTTTTCCTTCAAGTCCCCTGTACCAAACAGACCCTGAAAGCCAACTAAGGGCGTTTTCGCAATGTGTAGCTATGGACTTCAATATCAACGTGGGTTGAACCCCCAAGCTCGAACTAGTTTAGGGAAAGTGAGGGAATTTCGTGTTGAATTATTGACGTTGATCTTATGTTCCATCACATGCATCCTCCATGTCCCACTCAAGAGATAAATGAAATGCGTCTCTTTAATTTCCTTTCCTTTTGCTAAAACCCATGAAATAAAATATTAAACAAACCACGTGAGCACTTGTTAATTTGTTGCACCGAGTTACTTCGATGAACCTTACCTGATTTATCAAAAACAAAAACCTTAATTACCTGATTCCTGACGCCGTACGATATCTGACTGTAATACTTTTGGAAAGGAACAAGATCGAGTTCTCATGTACCCTCCCCAACTATGAATACGGATTTTAATAGTTAACTCCTGGTGGCAAATAAATAGCCCCCTGTTCTTAATATAATTTATATTAATTTAATTAGATTAACAAATTTATTTAAGTCAGTCAATATAACATATATCTTATAAAACACCCTAACCATATTTCTTAATTCTCTCATTTCTACTTCTCTCTTGCTATGGTTGATAGAATCTTAATAGAGGTGAATTAAAAAAATATTGATAATTATAAAAAAAATGTCTTATATTTAGAATCAAAGTCAACTTTTTATATATATTTTATGTTAGGAGAGGAGGGACGATAAATACTGATATAGCATCCTATAAAAATTAATGCTACGGAAAGAAAGGGAGCATACTGTATATATAATATTCATATGTTTTTTGAATTACAAAAGGCAAGCAAGTGCTTGATGTAATGATAGGACCGAACTCACTTGTACCACTAAAAATATACGAGTTACATATCACTAATTCATTACCACTGACATAGTAATATCTATTGTCGTTTACAACACAACAGCAACCCGCCTGGTGCCTACCTTCCGTAAACAAAAGAACTGAACACGAATATAACTATCTTTTTATACATTAATGACGCACGAAAATAACTTAAAACGCAACGAACTTAGAACCTGGCTAGCTTGCCTCTGATTACTATTAATAATTAAGCCAACAAGTAAAGAAGTGAAAGGTTTTATGAATAGTAACAGTAACTTTACGGAGTATACCAGAAAAGATGCGACGCTTGATACGCCCTCTCACAGGTGGCATCACTCTTTCGCTATTACCGCACCTTCTTTTCTTCTTCTTCTTCCTCGTCTCCTGCAAAGAACCTCTTAACTTGGTATTGTCCGCCATTGCCCTTCCGATGAAACTATATATGTATATATATTACTCTGAGTTTTGTGTGGTAGAAATTTGAGCTGTGTTGGTGTATATATAGTGGTTGGGTGAGATTGGAGCGAGTTTTTGTGATTGCCATAGAACGTTTGAGGCGCCTGATATTTAATCTAATAAAGAGCACCCCAGGCTGACTGTTTGGGTTAGGGCTAGGGCTTAGGGGCAAGATACACATGTTAACGACGGTGGGACACACGTGCCTGGAGACAGAGGCCTTGAGTTAATTGACTTCTTTTTCTCCCTCTGGGCCATCACGTCGAAATAAAAACAGAGAAATCTTGGGATGATAAAATTACGCTTTAATTTGAGGCCAAATAAAAAGAAAAACGGCACTTTGGACCCAAAAATTTTAACATGTAAATTAAAGATATTAGTCTTTGCCAATAACCTTATAGCTTAGTGGTATAAGAATTCTTAAATAAGTGGGAGGTCATAATTTTAATCTCGCTAATAATTTTAGGTTGTTAGTGCTTACCCCTATAATTCTCAACGGCAAGCTTGCTGATATCTTATCACTTAATTTTGTAATTTTTTTTTTTTTTTGTGATTACACCCTAATATTGTTGTTCTCCACTACTCTTAGGGTGTGTTTGGTTCAGCTTATTGAGCAGAAATAAGCCCAAATAAAAACGTGTTGTGTTTTTACAATGTTTGGTTCAACTTATTTTAATTGCATAATAAGTAGAATAAGCTACTTATTAAGTCACTTATTACATAAGTCGAGATAAAACTCTTCTCTCATATTTACCTTGTATACCATAAATCACGATTTATAAGCACTTATTGTCCAAAAATAAATCGATCATCCAAACATAAATCACATTACAAAAACTGACTTTTCTATTAAGTCATTTTTAATAAGTCAGAATCATAATAAGTCATTTTTCCTACCGTTACCCCAAACACACATTCAAATGAGTCCATCATCATTATTTTAAAAATTCAAATTTAATATATCAACATTTGTGGATGTTCGGTCAATGTTTAAAAATTTAATTTAATGATGATTTTTTGTTTATGTTAGCGAAAGTAATTATGTTCAAATCAAATGATTAAAAAACATTTTATAAAATGAAGAGACCAAAATAAAATTTTTGTATAACTAAAGAACACTAAATATTTATTTTTATTTTTTAACTTTTAGTGGGTATAGGTTGTAGGACAAAATAATGATAAATTTCTTGTCATTCTATCCCATGGAAAGAAGGAATATAGTATTTTGGTTGTTTTATTTTTTCTCGAAGAAGCCATAATCAAATGGGACATGGGTTGGGCGTAATCAACTTATCATTATGTTACCATTTTGTTATTAACAAAACAACAGAACGGTTCAGGAAAAAAAACCCGGCAATACATTCACTAATTCATTTTATCTGGATGATTTCTATTTTCTAGTATGAATCTCAATACGCTAAAAATACAAAATAAAGCCGGAAGAAGAGCTGGGATGGTGTGGTTCATGACATAAAAGTGCTAGAGTTGATATTTTTAATTGGGTCTAAGCATTATTGTCAGACTCAAGAGTTGACCGTTCGAATTTACTGTTTTTACTTTTCTAACTTACAAAGCCGTGTCGAGTAGCTGGTAAACTTGTGTCAATTGTAAATTTGGTTAAACTCGCGAGTTTACATTGAATTTGTCATTTTTATATTTTTAACTTATAAAATCATGTTAGCCTTTTCGATTTAATTATGTTCAGTAGCTTTACATATAAATTTTACATAAGTTTTTTATTAAGTATGATAAATTATGAATGTTGATAGATTAATTTAAATTATTTAAATTTTTTAATTATATATTATTAATACATATTTAATGATAAAATTAAACCTTTACGAGATTACTATTTTCAAATTCACAATTTAAGTGTCATCACTATTATAAGTTTGCTTAAATTTGTAAGTTTGACAACCTTAATTCTAAGTGTCTAACCATCTCAATATAAAAAGAGATATAAATTTTCATTAAAAAAAAGGAGATATAAAATTAAATATTTACAAACAAATAATCTATTTCAAGCAACTGCAAAAGTTTTAAATTATTTGTATATTTATTATTCATTTATATATTTAAAATATAACAAAAAAATGCTTTAAATCATATGATTATTTGTATATTTATTATTCAGTTATGAGATGTAATCATGTAAGTCTCGTATTTACTCATATTTCCTTGTATCACCCTGTAATGTTCATTTTATGAATAAATAAGGCTAAAAATTACTATATACTTGTCCTGTTTTGATTAAGAAATCAATGGAAAAGGATAAAAATATATAACAATATAATTTTAAGTAGAAATTTGCAGTCAATACCAGAGTCATGTAATGAATCAAAAACGGACAGGAAGAAAAGGGAGATAAAGTTGGGTGACAGGAATTTCTGTGAAATTTCTCGCGCGTCTTCCCCTTTTTTTGGGCGTTCATAGCGCAAAGTCATCAATGCAAGGCTTTGCTTGGCCATTAAGTATATTTGGGATTATGATTGGACATTCTAAAGGTGTTTTTGTACATAAATCAAGATAACATTCATCTCACATATTTACATCCTGTACTGTAAATCATGATTAAAAAATCATTTTTAAAAACTCCGACCACTATTTCAAGCAAACACTAGTATTAGGGAGAGATTCAATTAACCAAACTTGTACGGCACAACTTACAACATCGGACATCCCCCAAAAAAAATGAAGGGTTAAGTAGTAAATTTGTCTCGAAAGTATGGGTTCAGGAGCAATTTTGTTCTGGAAGTTTTTTGAAGATCAATTTCACCCTGAAAGTTTCAAAATGTAGCAATGTTATCCTTTTCCGTTAAAAAATTAAAAGTTAATGTCAATTTTTTAACGGTCAACGTTTGTTATTTAATAAAAAATGGCAACATTACTACGTTTTAAAACTTTTAGGGTGAAATTGAGCCCTAAAAAATTTTCAGGAGAAATTTATTACTTAACCCAAAAATGAATGACGCCACATCCCACGCCCCTTGTTTGTGTCGTGCAACCGTCAGCAATGTCGGTTGGAAACGGCCAAAAAAAAAAACGATGTCGATGGGAACTGCCAAGAAAAAAAGCATGCCGATTTGATGCTAATTGGGAAAGTGACAAACTCAAAAGACAAAAAAAAAAAGAAAAAAAAATTTAAAACACCTAAAAATCTAAAATAGACTGAATTGATATCATATCTGAACTTTCAAATTGTTTTCACGCCCAGTCCAAATTAAATTCACACGCATTTGACATTCAACACAAATACCCTATTCAATGTCTTGGGACTGAAGCACGTCTCATATTGGGAATCTTCGATATGTCATGTCGTACTCACCTAACATATAGAGTTTTTTTTTTTTCCTATCATCTAATATGTACTTCTTCAGTTTTAAATATATGATAGAATTGATTTTTTTTAAGAAATTAAAAAAATTAAGTAAATTATTTAATTATATCATATTTTATGTATTATTAAATTATGCATCAATTTATAAGTTTGACAAAATAGTTTGAAGAAAAAATAATAAATATAAATATTTTAAAATAATTTAATTAACTTCCTTAATATCTATAAAAAAAATTAACTTTATTTTATATAGTATCGGATGGAATAGAAGTTATCCATGCATAGGTAGCTTATATGTTCGACCTAAAATAGGTAGATCAAATTAAATAAGCAATTGTGGCCGTTTGACTACCACTCGTGCATGTCCCCTCATTTTAACATTTAAGTCTTTGATTACCAAAAAAAAAAAAACAGCATTGACTTACTCAATATGGAATATGGTGCATTAAAACCAACCAAGAATCTTACATTAAAAATATTATAATATGTGATAGCAGATATGACGCTGTGAGTTGGGGAGTATTCGCTTGAGATTATTATTTTAAAAGACTCAAAATGATTCACTTCAGAAGGATTTGAATGGCGTATGATGTTTCTCACATAGCAATCTCTGCGCTGTATTATGATAGTTAGAGAACAAAGGAAACTAATGAAGCAAAAGATTTATTGTGAATGGACTAAATTGTCAGTCTCAAAAAATTGGCATATTCAATCCAAACCTGCAAATGATGAAGCTCGCCTACCTCTAGACATAAACCAGACGATTCAATGAGGCCAAAACTTCAAATATCGCACCGGGTTCTTCTATCTAGTTGGTTTTTCTTTTTTTTAAAAAAAAGGACTACATGAAGTTTTTCCCTAAAAGTTGTATTCTCTGTTTTTTTACTCCCCCACGCCGGGGGGTGTTAACTTGTGGACCTATATCTATATCAGAGAAACAATGAGCTCATTCCATATGCCTGGGATTCCGGGTAGGCACCAATGCAAGCAATCGCTGGCATTAAGTATTCCTCTGGTACTGTAACGTGAGATGTGAGCCTTATCCCTCAATTTTGAAATAGCAGATATATCCAATATTTTAATCATCGTACCCTTTAGAAAACCCTAACCTCCCTTTCGTTGTGCATAGGTTAGATTGGACCGGAGTTGATTTCAACTCAAAGTCTGGTTTGGAGAGAATATCGGGCTGTGTAAGGCAGTCTGTGGTCTGGTCTAATCCAGCACTAGCCCGAGGTTGGATTCGACTAGACCAGGTCTGGTGAACTACTTGGACTAGTCCAGATAGTCCAAGATCTAAATTTAATTTTTTTTTTCAATTTTTGTTTATTCCTCTTTGGAAAGCAAAATTCAAACATATTAAACACAATTAGGATAATAAAAATACCTATAATAATATAAAAAGTGTCACAAAAAAATTAAAACATCATGAATTTATAAAACTATCCAACAACAATAAAAAAAAATATGTTGGAAAAAAAGATTTAAACATGATAAATGCAATTAAAATAATAAAAACACCTATAATCATATAAAAATAATCAAAAAATATAAAAATTAATGATAAATCCTTAAAAAAATTCCAACAACATTAAATAAAAAAATTAAAAAGTCACATCTAAATTATAAAAAAAAAATTACAAAAATTGATCTGGACCAGACTGGACCAATCTAAGTGGTCTGGTCCCTTAGTTCTGAACCCAGTCCAACCTGACCAATCAGTTTGGTATGATTTCATTATTTTACTTATTCGGACTGGACCAAACCGGACCGGACCAGTTCGTATTGGACCAGACTAGACCGAACCACCAGGTTTTTGCCCACCCTTACGTGAGATAATGTTTTAAATAATATGCTTATTTGTATATTTATTATTTAGTAGTGAGATTTAGTCATGTAAGTGCCCGTTTGGATTAGCGATGACAGAAATAACTTTTTTCAATCTGACTTTTGCTAACTTAAGATAGGATAAAAGTTCAATTGTAAATATGATTTATGTTTGGATTGACGGTGGTAGAAGTATCTTTTTTTCAAACTGAAACTTGTTTGGATAATTATTTGAAAAGCAAGTTTAGATAAAAAAATGACTGAAAGGGCATGAATCTTATTAAATAATATGCACACATATAATAAAAATAGCTAATTTATTGTTGAAAAATCTTAAAAACACTAAAATACATAATTTATTATTAAATGCTTCATGTGACAAAATGCAATAAAAGAATCAAATTAAGAATAAGGCAAAAATGAAGGCAATTTTTTCCAAATCAATTTAACATCTGAAACAATTTTCGAGCAAATCAAATTATAAAACAAGAATAAGAAAGACAGGTAAAGAAAATAATTAATAAGTTTGAATTCAATTTCTTAAAAGAATTACAATAATGTGTGTTAAGATTGTAGATTTTTTTTATGGGTAAAGGTGTGATGAGCACTACGAAGTATTTTTGAAGATGTAATTAACATCCTAAAATATTTATGAGTATAATTTTAACCATAAAATAATTAAATTGGAGCAATTATACCACCGTTATGACATAACGCTAACATCTTCTTGTTGAGCACAATCGTGGGCCGTGGGCCCTTGTTTCGCAGTTAAATCGGCCTAAGTTCTCATACTGATCATGGTTCCTTGCTTTTCGGGTGTTCATAGCGCAAAGTCATCAATGTAAGGCTTTGCTTGGCAATTACTATTCGCGAGAGAGACAATTAATCGGACTTTAGGCACAATCCACAACAACCCCCAAAAAAATGAATGACGCCGCACACATATATATGTATACAAGTTACAAATAAATGAAATTCCACGTCTCAAATTGGATTTGGGCACATTTTAATGTTTCTGTAGATGTGCACTACGGCATTCATCCTACACACCTTGTTTGCGTCGTGCAATCGTCAACAATGACGATTGGAAACGGCCCAAAAAACAAACGTCGATGGGAACTGCCAAAAAACCGAAAACATTGCGTATGATGTTTCTCACATAGCAATCTCTGCGCTGTATTATGATAGCTAGAGAACAAAGGAAACTAACGAAGCAATAGATTTATTGTGAATGAACTAAATTGTCAGTCTCAAAAAATGAGCATATTCAATCCAAACCTGCAAATGATGAAGCTCGTCTACCTCTAGACATAAACCAGAGGATTCAATGAGGCCAAAACTTCAAATATCGCACCGGGTTCTTCTGCCTAGTTTTTTCTTTTTTTAAGGACTCCCTGAAGTTATGCCCTATAAGCCGTGTTCTCTGTTTTTTTCCTCCCCCACTCCCGGGTGTGTTAACTTGTGGACCTATATCTATATCTGAGCAACAAGGAGCTCATTCCTTGTGTCTGGGACTCCGAGTAGGCACCAGTGCAAGCAATCGCTGGCATTAAGCATTCCTCTGGTACTGTAAAGTGAGATATGAGCCTCATCCCTCAATTCTGAAATAGCAGTTATATCCAGTATTTTAATCTCTGTACCCTTTAGAGCACGCTCGATGGTTAGATCCTTTGATCCTTCTTGTACTACCTCACTTCCGTTAGATAACAGGACGTTATTATCACAACTTCTTCCAGTGTTCCAATCTCCATTGAAGAAATGCCTTGGTGATATAGTCCTAAAGAAGGCCTTGAGCCTGGGATGTGACGGCAATTGTGAATGAAGCCATTTCACAACACTAAAGACTGTGAAGTTCTTGGCCTTTTCCATTTGAGCTAGCTTTTCATCTTCATTTGGCCTTCCATCAACATATAGTACCCACCTGTTTGCATTAAGCTTGCCAGGGTTCCAGTGATGGCCTGTATTAAGGATCAAAACATCAAAGTAATGAAGGAAACGTTTCATGAAATCTGGAGGGCGGCCTAAGTGCATGGCAACATTAGTGAGGGGGTCAATGATATTTAGGGGCTGCAGATCATAGAGGGTGGATGACCAATAATACAGAATTGTGGTGTTAGTCTTTGGAAATCTGTAAGCCCAGCCGTCAGGGCGTGGAGCTCCCCGGCGCTTAATAAGGCCATACTCATATCCTACATTTTAACCTCAGGGCTCGGTTTGCCCCCAGAGGCCATGCACATCAAAGATTGAAATTGTTGCCGCCCCATTGAATCTCCTATGAATGCAATTCTTTTATCCTGCATTCTAGAGACCAAACTAATAGTTAGTAAGAAATTTTTTTTCAGCAACCACAAATTGGTATTCATGGAGAAGTTTGTGTTGTTTTGCCATCTAATATAAACAACAGAAAATGAGCGATCGTTGAGCAAACACAGCCATGTATCAGAATGTTGTTAAGCAATATGCTTCAACTACTAGATCAGGGAAAGAAATGGTTATATCTAATTTCTCAAGAACACAAAACGGTCAAACTCTGGCATATCACAATTTTGTGGTTGCCAGCGGAATCCTTCGTGTGAGAAATCTGGTCTCTGAGTCACTCTACATGCCCACATTGTTGATAACCACTGTTTACATCCAAAGCCAGAGTACAATGGTCTCCTGCTGAGATGAGAGTAATAGTGGTAGGTTTACCCTGCAACAGCTTTTTCAACAATCCAGTTTAACAGATAAGCAAGTTATCATCAATACGGGAATTGAATTCACTTGTGATTATGCCAATTCTAGAATGAGAGAAACTATGATTCTCACTCACAGGTTTTCCAAGAACACCTTTCGTACAAAGGAGCTATTTGCATTTAGGACAATTCAGATGCTCATGTCCGGGCTCATTCTGGGTTCCATCTTTTGTAATCTTAAGGATGATCTAGTGGGAGCTGTGGAAACAGTGGGTCTATTTGCTTTCATACTGACATTTTTGTTAACAAGCACAATAGAAGCTCTACCAATTTTTCTGCAAGAAAGGGAGATTCTAATGAAGGAAACCTCATGTGGGAGCTACAGAGCATCATCTTATGCAGTTGCCAATGGTCTTGTTTTCTACTCATCCTAGCCATTTTATTCACTGTACCCTTATACTGGCTTGTGGGGCTGAACAGGAATTTCAAATCATTTTTGTACTTCTTGATGCTAATTTGGTTAATTCTTTATATTGCGAATTCAATTGTGGTATGTTTCAGTGCTCCGGTGCCTAATTTCATTGTTGGGAACTCACTGATCAGTGGTGTGATAGGATCATTCTTCTTGTTCTCAGGCTACTTCATCTCAAAGAACGAAATCCCAAAATGCTGGATTTTCATGCACTATATATCTCTGTTTAAGTATCCCTTTGAAGGTTTTCTGATAAATGAGTTCTCCAACTCAAGAAAGTGTTTGGGTCATGTATGGTGACTGGAGCGAGTGAGCTTAAAGAAGAAGGATATGGTGAGGAAAGCAGTAGGTGGAAGAACGTGGGGGTCATGTTTTGTTTCTTCTACAGGTTTATTTCTTATGTAATTCTTAGATGTAGATGCTCAAGAAGGGAAATTAAGAGCATCATCATCTGAAAAAGATGGTGACTCGAGAATTCACATGTCTAGGATTTAGGCTTCTGACAGCGACCAGACAAGATTATATCAAGGGAGAATTATACAGGGTCCATGGAAGCTAAAATACGAAGAAATGGTTTCGAGAAAATCTGAAATTATCCTCAAATTCCAAGGGACCATTTTATAATAAAATCCAGGTGAGAAATGTCACAATTGCCCCCTGTCAGACAAACAGTAAAATAGGTGATTAAATGCTGTGAATCACGCACATTACGTCCGGAAGAAGTCTGGAGAAGGCGGGAAAAACTCAATGGAGATCAGCAGCCATGGTTGAAGATTAAGGTAGGGAATTCATGTCATCCACTGTCTTGTCTTGATTATTGCATCTGACTCACATATTCTGTTTAGTTGGTAAACATAGCTTTAGGTTTTGTTGAGTCATGTTCGTTTTGATCATGAAAATGGAAAAAGTTATCTAATTTTGATGGGTATTGTCATGTGTATGCTTGCAAATTATAAAGGAAGATCTATTAAATGCAATGGATATGGTTTGACAAAGTTTGCATTGTGTTTGGGTATGATTTTGTATGCTCTATTTTTGGTGTTATTATGCTCTGTTTTCTGGTATATGGTGCTGTGTTTCTGCAATATAAGAGGTAAGGAATGAAGATGTAGATCAAAGGTTTGGGGCTACATGACATGATTTGCGTAGAAAAAAAGAGTTGTTAATGGAAGCAGTGATAGTTGTCAATGGAGACTCCTTAAGTTGTTAATAACAACTAGATGTCATATTTAAATGTTTTTTGTGACAACTAAATGTTTTTTTATTGATATTTGTTTTGGTCAAGATTTTTGTGGGCATTATCCTCCATATGCTTACAAGCTATAAAAGAAGGTCTTGTAAATGTAATGGATATGTTTTGGCTAAGGTTTCAATGTGTTTTGGTATGATTTTGTATGCTCTATTTTTTTAGTCATTATGCTCTGTTTTCTTATTCATGGTGGTATATTTCTGCAATAAAAGAGGTAAAGAATGAAGATAAGGGTCAAAGGTTAGGGGCTAAATAACATGATTTGCATAGGGAAAAAAGAGTTGTTAATGGCAGCAACGATAGTTGTCAATGAAGGCTCTATAACTTGTTAATAACAACTAGAGGTCATATTTAAATATTCCTTCCTTGTGGTGTAATGGTGTTTGGAATGGGGCTGAAAGGTTTGCTATGTTTTTCGGTATTTTGTGCCGTTTTCAATCATTATAAGTGGGATTTAATGAACAAGATGTGAAATATGTGTGGTTGGCAGTGTTGATTATGTAGTAAGAAAGTGTTGTTAATAGGGGTTGTGGCATTTGTTAATAAGGCTGCTGACATTGTTAATGACAACTTTTTTGTGCAGTAGACAACAGATATGGCTACGACGTCCGACAAGAATCTACTATGTTTCCTTCATATAAGGGGAAAGTTTGAAGTTAGTAGAGATAGTGATTTAAGATATGTTGGTGGAAACATCAGATCTAGAACCATTAAGGAAGGAACAAAAGGGTTTATCATTGTGGCAGGTGCAATGAAGCTGGCCACACTGTAAAGACCTGCAAGAATCCTAATCCAAGCTGATAAATCATGGTCATTTTGGTTTTTTTTTTAATTTTGGAAAGTGCATGTTATAGTATTTGTGTAAATATGAATAGATACAAATCCATACTAGTTTTATAGCAATGGTATGTGACTTTTGTCTTATTTGTGCATGCATTTTCAGCTGTAAATGAATTATGGATATGAAGGTTGGATATAATATGGCTTGGTATCCCACTTTCATTTATGGAAAGTTGTAATGAGTTGTAAATTATGTTGTCAATGTATGAACCTAAAGTTATCAGTGTATGCCCATAGAGTTGTTAATATATATTTATGCAGTAGTGTTGACATTTGCGTTACGCTCTTTCATGTTTTGCAAGTTTAAAGCTGATGTAAATTATGTTGTCAAGGAATGGACGTCAAGTTGTCATTGTAGGCCCATGGAGTTGTCAGTGAACGCCCATGGAGTTATTAATATACATTTATGCAGTAATGTTGACATTTGTGTAAACCACTGTCATGTTTTGAATGTTTCAAGTTGATGTAAATTATGTTGTCAACGAATGGATGTCTAGTTGTCATTGTAAGCCCATGGAGTTGTCAGTGAACGCCCATGGAGTTGTTAATATATATTTATGCAGTAATGTTGACATTTGTGTAAACCACTGTCATGTTTTGAATGTTCAAATTGTTGTAAATTTTGTTGTCAACGAATGGACGTCAAGTTGTCATTGTAGGCCCATGGAGTTGTTAATGAACACCCCTTGAGTTATCAGTGAAGGTCCCTTGAGTTGTTACTGAACGCCCCTTGAGTTGTCAGTAGAGGCCCCTTGAGTTGTCAGTGAAGGCCCCTAGGCCCCTTGAGTTGTTAGTGAAGACACCTTGAGTTGTCAGTGAAAGCACATTGAGTTGTGAATGAAGGCCCCTAGAGTTGTTAATGAACGCCCATTGAGTTGTCAATGGAGCCCCTTTGAGTTGTCAGTGAAGGTCCTTTGAGTTGTTAATGAACGCCCCTTCAGTTGTTAGTGGTGGCCCCTTGAATTGTCAGTGCAGACCCCTTAAGTTGTTAATGAACGCCCCTTGAGTTGACAATGAAGGCCCCTAGAGTTGTTAATGAACGCCCCTTAAGTTGTCAATGGAGCCCATTTGAGTTGTCAGTGGAGGCCCCTTGAGTTGTTAATGAACGCCCCTTGAGTTGTCAGTGGAGCCCCTTTGAGTTGTCAGTGGAGGCCTCTTGGGTTGTTAATGAACGCCCCTTGAGTTGTCAGTGCAGGTCCCTAGAGTTGTCAGTGGAGCCCATTTGAGTTGTCAGTAGAGCCCCTTTGAGTTGTCAGTGGAGCCCTTTTGAGTTGTCAGTAAAGATCCCTTGAGTTGTTAATGAACACCTCTTGAGTTATCACTGGAGGCCCCTCGAGTTGTTAACACACTTATGCTGTTATGAATTGTCAAGTAAATCTCAGTGTGTGTTTGGTTTAGCTTTTACGATTTACGAGGTGAAACCTAGGTTTAGGAAATTCCGAAACACTCACTTAATGGGTTGGTCCGATGGCAAACGATGCACTACGATATGGTACTAATTGAATAAAAGATGCTGAGACAATAAAAAACGTGCATAAGCAAATTGTTAACACACTCGTGCCATGGCAATTGGCCCAAGTGCCATGGCACCTGAGAAGTGTGTACAACATTAAATTCTCTGGTGTGATGGCACTTGTGTAACACCTCAATCGAACCGACATATTTTATTTAACGTTCAATCCGTTAAAATGTCACTTATTATCTTAGGGACTCTATCCCAACAAAACTTGAACAACACGAACTTAATACTTTCAACTACTAGTTCAAAGTTCTAGTTTCAAACAAATATTTATCAACCAAAATATTTTAGTATGAAAAATAATCCTAGCTAGAGTCATGGCAATTAAATATAAAGTGGCATAAAGGTGCACGAGGAGTCTAATAGAGCCTTCAAGGCTCACTCCATAGGTGCCTTCCCTTGCTCCCTATTAGAACAATCACCTGAAAAATGTTAAGATATAGGGATGAGATTCCACGTCTCAATAACTACTGAAAGTTTCTACCGTACACAAGCAAATCACATATGACAAAAAGAAGAAACTGATTACATATATATTTGTATATACCATAATCCTCATACAAAACAAAAACAAGTTTAATCGTCATTATGTCGGTATGTATTTTCATCACAACATGTAATATACAATTATGCAATATGCAATATGTAAGATGCAACCTCCCTTATATCACCTTCTATCCTTATTCCGCTGACTGGAGCCATAGGCTAACACATAGTCCAACAGAAACCCATCCATTTGACTGGATTGTTCCAAGCTCACTAGTTCTTAAGATACACCCGGCCAAAGGTGCAGAGCTTAAGTCTGGACTATGACTCCCCTCCTTAAAAGAACACAACTAAGGAGGTGTCACATGTCCCACAGCTCCAATGCAATCCCGGCCAAAGGAAAACATGGAAGAAGGGGCCCTGACAAGTGCCATCCACTGTGCACCGAGTGATGGCATACCACGTGGTAAAAGATCTCAACATACAAATTCCTCCTTACTCCAACCCATCACAAATGCTACCGCCATGACAATTATATTTAATCACCAATATATAATATCATTAAAAGACAAGATACCATAAATCATGCTAAAAAGGAAACAATAATCCAACAACACACTAATTATAATTAAATTATTAACTATGTAAATAAAGCGAGTTATAAAGAAATTTACTTAGAACATTACTTATTTGAAAGTTACAATACATACACATATATAAAGAATTCAGTCCAATTTTTTTTTAATATAGCCGTTCACAATCATACACAATCCACAAGTATATGGAAGAATATTCAGAGTTACCTGTTACTCCTTAATCTAAAAATAATTACCAAAGAGTTACTCCAAAGCTCTTAATGAGACTCTACACATTGACAAACATAAATTTCTGTCAATAGGACAAATAAAAGCTAACCTAGTATTGTTACAAAGCTATTGGAAATTTAGAGATTTAATATTAAAATTACTTTGATTAAGAAAGTTGATGTCAAAATTAGATACTAGAAGGGATTAAAAAATTATCTTGTATAAAATGTCAAAACAAATTAAAAATCATTTATATAGATATATATAATCGCTCACGTGGCTGTGGCTAAAACGAAAGTGATTTTGTGGAACTCACAGAATAGAAAATATAGATAGCTATCAAAATTAAATGGGCTAGTGTGAAGAAGGAACGTGGCCAGAATATATATTGAAGAGAGTCATGTTTGTTAAAGGAAGAGGCAAAATAAAAGTAGTATACCCAACATATAACATATATTGTGACAAGACGTTGGTGTGAGAGGATGATTTAGTTCAGAGAAATAATGAATGTTTGTGATAAGAGTGAAAAAAAATATTTACTTGCTCTCCCAAAGAGAGATAAATGGAGGTGGGGTCAAGAATTAAATACCTAAACACAAAGCGTATTGACAGTTTTGATGGAGAAAAACAGGAATGATAAGACTTGCGAAAAGATAAGATGAGAAGCCATTGAAGGGATATGAACTTTTTATTCATATATATATATATATATATATATATATATATATATATATATATATATATTTAACAAAGCTAAACAGAAGAGTACAGCGAACAAGAGGGTGAAATGAGGGAAGAAGAGAGATACCTGTGAGACTGCGTATGTGCGACGGCTGAGAATGAGAAGTGAAAAGCGAGAGGGTTTATATAGAAGAGATATTTAGGGTTTGGGTCCGACCCTCTTAAAAAAAATAATTTTTTTTAATAATAAAGTAATATTCAAAATGCTAGAAACATTTTTTTTTTATGTTACTGATTTGAATAATGAGATATTTTTACATACACCCATTTAGTTAATATAATTATTTTAAGGAGGTATTTTATTTGTATTATTTTATTTCTTAGAGATTTTTTTTTTGAACTTGATACTTCTTTTTAAAGTATTAATTTATTATATACTTTTAATTAATTAAAACTTAAACTACAACGAACTCTAAGTGTTAATAAAAATTGGGATGTTACAACTTGGGCCAATTGCCTTGGCATCAGGGCATTTTTATATGAATAAACTACAAGTATCTCTTTTCTTTGACCAAATAAAGTAGCACCTTCTTCTTCATTGCATAAACTAGAAATTCAACAAGGCCACAAAGTTTCAACAACATACTAGGACGCGAACATTACAGAGAAAAACATTACAAAGCTTCTTTTTCCTTTCACTGAATAAACAAGTAGCTTCTTCAGTGCATAAATTGGAAAATCAATAAGACTACAAAGTTTAATGTTAAGAATTGTAGCTCCAGATAACAAGGTATGTTCTTGAGAGAGTTAACTGCTAACTCCTCCATAAGGGGTGTCTTGTTTAAAAGTCACATATTCCAGCTTTTTTTGGCTTCAAATTTACAGGGCATTTACAATGGACAGGGCCAGACTTAGCACTTCAAATAGAGCTTTCTTTGCTATATCTTTCACAGTGAGAGAACAAGAATCAGTCATCTAGAAGTAGGCAAATGCATTCGTGCCTTCTAAAATTAAATTTAATACATACAATCAGATATGTAAAAATATAGGAATTCCACTATTTGCAACATCAAGCAGAGACTCGCCATTGGTGCCCTTGGTCTAGTTTTGCTTTTTCCCCCCTTCCTTTTTTATATAACCATTTTTCCCTTTTCCATCTTTTTTACCTGAAAATAAATTCAAGGCTCATCAAACAATGACAAAACATTAACTCAAATACTTACTAAGCTGCACAACACCATTGGTTTGAGTGATAAAAGCAATAAGTGCCAATAACATGTTATGTGTTGTCTAGGTGAAAGTCCTTAATTCCTCATTATAATATCTCAAAACATGTCTATTGATTATTTCAGCATCCTAAATCAAACTGTAGTACTTAAATCACTTGCTTAGCATTTTACAAGTCTCAAAACAAAACTTTTAGATTTCTTCAGGCTTTTCCATCTCTGTCAAGCTCATGGAAAAGCAACACACAAATAAGAAAGACCCTTGGCACTTGAAATCACAGTGGCTTGAAATCACTTGTCGCTATATCATAAACTCTATGAATAAATGGTCAAGAGTTTTAAAGTATACACGAGTCAAAAAGGCGACTATAATTAGTTTTATTTTCATGTATGTTCTAGCTACATGTGTTAATAAAAAAGACCCTTGGTGCTTCAAAACACAGAGGAAAAGTCCTTATACTTCCTTTTTGCCATATGCACTTCACTTTTACTCATACATTGCTTTAGGTAACTGAAGTCATGAGTATTCTGCTCCAATTATGTGAAATCTCCTTTAATCATTGCCTCATGGAGATAAAGAGAGAAGAAGACATAAGGAGAAAAATGTACTTAAATAATTGTTACATATAGTAAAAGCATTTATAGACCTTCCAAAATAGCACAAAATACCAAAAAATATGGCAAACTTTTCAAACTCATTCCAAACACCATTACACCACAAGCAAAACATTTAAATATTACCTCTAGTTGTCATTAACAAGTTAAGGAGCCTCTATTGACAACTATCGCTGCTCCTGTAACACCTCAATCAAACAGCCAAATGCTTAACCATAGTAATTCAAATATCGTCAATAAGGATGTTCAACATCCAAACCATTAAAATACAAATCAGTTTAAATAAAGCCCAAATCATAGTGTTAAATCAAATCCTCAAAATATTTCCTCAAAACAAATTAAAATGCGGAAGTCTTAAGGTCATGGCAATATAAATGGCATAATATGAGCTCTAGGAGTACAAAAGAGCCACCAAGGCTCACTCCATAGGTGCCTTCTCTTGATCCCTACTAGAACAGTCACCTGAAAATGTTAATATATATAGGGATGAGATTCCACGTCTCAGTAACTACTGAAAGTTTCTACCGTACACAAGCAAAACTCATATGATAAAAAGGAACTGATTACATATATATTCATATATACCATAATTCTCATACAAGACAAAAACAAGTTTAATAACCATTATATCAATCTGTATTTTCATCACAACATGTAATATACAATTATGTCATATACAATATGTAAGATGCAACCTTCCTTATATCACCGTCCATCCTTATTCCGCTGATTGGAGCCATAGGCTAACACATAGTCCAACAGAAACCCATCTATTTGACTGGATTGTCCCAAGCTCACCAGTTCTTAAGATACACCCGGCCAAAGGTGTAGAGCTTAAGTCTGGACTATGGCTCCCCTCCTTAAAGGAATACAACTAAGGATGTGTCACATGTCCCACAGCTCCAATGAAATCCCGGCCAAAGGAAAACATGGAAGAAGTGGCCCTGACAAGTACCATCCACTGTGCACTGAGTGATGGCATACCACGTGGTAAAAGATCTCAACATACAAATTCCTCCTTACTCCAACTCATCACAGATACAACCGCCATGACAGTAATAAATATAACATCATTAAAAGGCAAGGTACAATAATTCATACTTCCATTCATATCAAATATCATCACATATTCAAACATGCTAAAAAAAAGAAATAATAATCCAATAATACATTAATTATCATTAAATTATTAATTATATGAACACAATGAGTTATATAGAAATTTACTTGTAACACTACTTATTTGAGAATTTATAATACAAACACATATACATATAATTCAGTCCATTTTTCTTTAAAAAAAAATATAGTCATTCGCAATCATACGCAATTCACAAGTATATGGAAGAATATTCAAAGTTACCTCTACTCCCTAGCTCATAGGTAAGCACGCAAGAGCTACTCCAAAGCTCTTAACAAAAGTCTACAAAGTCACACATATAAATATCTATTAATATACTAATTAAAATCTCTTCTATAGTTACTCTATTTCTACTCTAAACATAGATCTACCCTTCTAAAAATTTAATATATATATATATATATATATATATATATATATATATATATATATATCAATTGCCACAAATTCGTTTTAAATTTTTATGTTAAGTTTTTCTTTATATAAAAATAATAAAAATCATGAGATCTAAACATAAAGTCTTTGTGTATGTGTGTATGGTGGTTAACAAAATTGTCTCTCAAGGGAAGGTATCCATATATATATATATAGGTAGTCACGGTGACAAAGAAAAAGAAAACTATCAGGAGATAAAGACAAAAGAAAAAAAAAATACAAAGGAGTGTGGAATGGGTCAATATAAACACAATATATATATATATATATATATATATATATATTTATACACACACTCACGCACTACACATAAGGATGAAATTAGTTTGTTTGTTTGTTTGTTTTTTTTTTTTTTTGAACGAAGGGAAGTAAAGCATATTCAAGTCAAAAAAAAATAAAGAGGGTGTGAAGACTATTTAGATATATATATATATATATATATATATATATATATATATATATATATATATATATATATATTTATAGATACTAATTGCACAGACGCACCGTGAAGTAGAGAGGCGGAGTTGGGTAATGATTGTTGAAATAAATGTACTTAGCCAAGAGAAAACGAAAAGCTTGTGGGTTCTGGGAAGAAGTAATACACAACACTGGGAAGAGAGTTGAAAAGACAAGAGGATAAGACATACTACAGTAAAAAGCAAATGGGACAATGCAGATATGGGGGCCAAGACACAAATTAAACCAAAGAAAAAGAATGAATCAGAGAATAAGAATACCTCTAGAGTTCGGACTTGAGCGGCGCCTAGGGTTGGGGAATGAGAAAGAAAAGGAGGTTTTTATAAGGATAGGGTTAGGGTTTGGTCTCATTAAAATAATAAATTTTTTTTATAAAAATAATAATAGTATTATTCAAATTACTAGCAGCATTTTTTTTATAATAATTTTTTTTAGAATTTTTTTTTGTTCCGTTTTTTTTTTCCTGCCAATGGTAAGACAAATTTACACACATATACTCATATGTTAAAAATAATTATTTTGAAGGGGTGTTTCATTTCTATATATTTTTATTTATTTATTTTTATAAAGCAATAATTTTTTTTTTGGAACTTGGTTCTTTTTTTAAATTATTAATTTATTCTAATTCTTTGACTAAATAAAACTTAAGCTACAATTAACTCTAAGTGTTAAAAAGGAGGATGTTACAGCTCCCATTAACAACTCTTTTTTCCCTACGCAAATCAGGTTATGTAGCCCCAAACCTTTCACCATCATCTTCATTCCTTACCTCTTCTATTGCAGAAACACACCACCATGAACCAGAAAACAGAGCATAATGACAGAAAAAACAAAGCATACAAAACCATACCCAAACACATTGAAACCTTAGCCAAAGCATATTCATTGCATTTACTAGGCTTTCCTTTATAGTTTGCAAGCATATTGAGACCAATGCCCACAAAAATCAGACAGTCTCTTTCAATTTATCATGACCAAAACAAATATCAATAAAAAAAAACCCTTTAGTTGTCACAAAAAATATTTAAATATGACTTCTAGTTGTCATTAACAAGTTAAGGAGCCTCCATTGACAACTATCACTACTTCCATTAACAACTCTTTTTTTCCTACGCAAATCAAGTCATGTAACCCCAAACCTTTCACCCTCATCTTCATTCCTTACCTCTGATATTGCAGGAACATGGGTATATCCATCATAGCCAGTTATGAACTCATCAAGCAACTATTAATGAGTATCTTAACATGGGTTTTTAACACTTGGGAATCAAACATACTGGATCGTAGAGACGCTCACAAACACTTGAAGAATCAAACAACAAACATACCATGGTTGCAACAGAGTCGTGGCTTCTGCTCTTTCGGAGACCGCCTAAATCAAAACTTAGGGCTTTCTTTCAAGTAAATAAATTGAACCAGCAGATAAGGAATCATTTGCGTTCAAACAAACACCGGCAAATTTGGGAGGCAACAACTCGCGACAATGACTGGAAACAAAGTGCAACAGCAACGACGACCGAACACAATGGTTGCGAGACTGCCGAAGTTGGCCGGTGAACTGTGGTTATCAAGTCTCCATAAAGAAAGTGGGGCTATCATGAAGGGGAGAGAGGAAATACCTAAGGATATTTGTGACTTTTCTCATTTGGAATTTATTACAAAATAGTCCCATGGAACTTGACGGTAATTTCAGAATTTCCCGAGACCATTTCTTCGTATTTTGTCTTCCATGGGACTACAGTGTAATTCTCCCTTATATCAATCAATCACATGTGTGCAACGCTTGAGTGTCCTACATGTACAGTACATCATGTTGATTATTAATATTGATGGCGGGCTCAGCCAATGCCAAGAACCAACAAATCGCACTAATATGATGTTAATTTTTTTTCTTTATGACTTTTCTATAGATTATTTTTTATGGTAGTTTCACATCTTTAGCTACGGCTCCATCTAGATTTTAATAAGCTATTGCCCCCACCCCAACTCTGCAATTATCCTTTGTTGAAAATATTGTATTTGAATGTGTTAAATGAAGAAGTCTCATGTAATTCAAGATTAGAAACGTCTTAGTATATAATTAAATATAAGTTTGAGTTGGTAAAAAATTGATAAAAGGAGTCTTCGAATTGATCATTGGAATTTTAATTGACCGGTTTTAATGATGTTTAAAAGATTTTATTATATTAAATTATTATTAACATTCGTTTTGTGACCGTTATTTTAATTGTCATTAAGCCGTCTTTAATGGTTATTATTGCTGCTCAATGATTACATGGTTTTTGCCTATAAAAAGCAATATACAAAGTGAGGTCAAAGAGATTGAAGTAGGAGCATCGAGGTCAGATGACATCGAGCTCTATCCCCAGGCTTATCTTCTCTCTTTTTTTCTGAGTTACACCGTTATCTTTTTACTGTTATCTCACTCTACTTTCTGTAAGAAGGGTTCGTTTTATCCTGAGAAGTGTCATTTTCTAATTTACTAGGGGGGTTGAAGAATATCTCATAAGGACAATGTCATCGGATACAACTCAAACTATTCTTTTATTGTGATTCTATAGGAGTTGTCACTAACAATCAGTAGAGTGTAAGGTATTGATGCCAACAATCTTAAGAAATATTGCACGCTATTTTAAAATTTCAAAGTTGTGGTAGGCAGCATGCTTTAAATTCCATTGGATATACTCGTTATTAATCTAACATTACTCGCGCGAGTAGCTTGGATGAATTACAGTTGACTGAGGATAATTTCAAACATCTCAATTTGTACTGTATGTGTCATGGGCTGATGGTGAACTTTTCACCCGTTTTATTTAATTAACGTAGGATGTGTTTCATGGTTGGAACCTCCATGTTATTTTTGTTAGCAGCAGTTTCTAAATTGTCATACAATTCTGTGGATCTTTCAAGTCCTCGGTAATGACATGTAAATCTTGTTAATTAGCGGCATCATTTACAAATAAGAGAGTTCATTCAAGTCGTGCCTAAAGACATTGTCCTTAAAAACTATTCTGCAACTACCGATAGGTAGAAAGAGGCACTCCCTAAGATTAAACGAACATTTCCTATAAAAAAACGGGGTGAACAGAACTACGGAAAATAATAGAATTCAGCAAAGTAAAACACTAGAGGAGGGAAGAAAAGTTGCTTAAAAGCTCAGAGCAATATACTCAGACCTTCAACCTAAAGCCCTTTCTATAGGCCGCGGGTCATAGAGAACATTAGGCACTTAAACACAATTAAACATCGGTTACAAAATCATGAACTTGATTAATGAATATTAATGGGGAGGTTACTAGCCGTTAGGTTATTAAACACATAATAGGTGTTTATGATTCATTAAGGTAGCAATAAATAATGCAAATTAATCTCTCTCTCTTTTTTGTGAAATATTTCCGGTAAAAGTGCCCTATACCGCATTTAACTCTCACGCAAGGGAGGAGAAAATTGCCAGTTTTCAACTACGATTCAGGTAGTCCTTTGTCGTACGAGTAAGCCTATTCCTCTTTTTGATCCATTTACCAGCCGAAGATCACTCATTATTACTTAGACCCCACAATACCAAGCAATATGGGACTCTTCCTTTGACACACCCACACGCATTATTTACAACAATTCTTGTCTGTGGCTGGTTATTGGTTTCTTTGGCTAAGCAATCATATTTATCATTGCTCAAATGCTACATGATTTTTTTTAATGGGTTTAATCCATTTACCCTTACTAAGTGTTTGTGGAATCAGACTTGCCGCATTATTTTCTTAACTACCTTTTTTACCTAGAGACAAGACGTGGGTGATGGCTTTTTATTACCAGAATATATTTCAAATCTCTAATTTCTATTCTTATGGTTTGTGCTGATAGGCAGCGGTTATTTGGAACCACGCAGTCTGAATCATATTCAATTTGACTTATTTAAGTTGTGAGCCCTTAATAATTGTAGAGGCCAGGGATGGATGATCTGAGAATTGAGTTCTAACTCAAAGTGATGACACCCCCACACAACCACCTAGTATGGTGATCTAAGTTGGTGGTAGATGTGAACCCGATGAAAGCAGGTGTTGAGTCAGTGATCCGATGATGTTTATAAAACACGGTTAGGGGGCATATGTTATATGCTCATGAGGGCCATATATGGTAGTTGTGAACACCAAGTGTCAGAATTTACCTCTTTAACCAGACTCACATAAAATCTCATAGGCACCATATTTTAGATGAAAATGTCCCATCACGATGTAGTGTTAGAAGTGCTTGGAGAGGGACCCTATACAAAAGTGAATTACCATTATGCAGAGATAATGGATATGCTATTATTAAATAGGTCTTTCATCTGGATCGTTGTAACATTCATGCGGCTTAATGGGTACGCATATATTTATCTTTCAGCATGAAGCTAAAATCTGATCTGATGCCTTTTGATTGTTTTTTGGAAGAAGAAGTTTTTTTTTTGGACTGGTCTCGTGGAAAAGTTAAAACCTGAAGCATATAGTTAATTGACCAAATAATGTTAGTGTTAAATGGTATTGTTACTGTTCATAAAAAAAATGGTATTGTTGAATGTGGAGGTTTTATCATTCTGGCAACTGAATATATTAATTTATTAACCTCATATTCGTAGTCCATCAATGTTTTAAAAGTCTATTAAAACATTGCAATAGTTGTAACTGAATGAGGCGCAGCACACAGTCAACAAATTGATAGTGAAATTTGAAATACGTAATGTGATATTTAATGAATAAAAGTAAAAACTGAAGTTTGATTTTGGTATGTTATGGATTTATCCGTTGTATATTCATTAGGAAACTTTGATGATTTGTAAAATATATGATTTTGGTCTGTTGTTGTAGAAATTTTAAAGGGGAGTTGATGAGCATTGAATTGGGGCAGGCTATAATTATTAAGTTGAATAATTAATGAGTATTGCCATGGAAATGTTTTCATCAATTTGGCCGCTCACATATTATTTTAACAATAAGTTATTACCATTGGTGAAATTGATTATTGCTGGAGCATATTAAATTTTATTTATTGGATAATAATAATAAAGCATTTGAAAATGTATGGTTATTTTGTGCAGTGACAAAATATCTATGAGGTGATGTTGAACAATAATGTTAATGTCACAGTTTGTGTATGAAGTATTTTTGGTTTCATTTGGTAATAATTATATGTTATAAAGCCTTGATTGATGATGTGTGGGGGTTGCATGACAATAAAGGAAAAACATTTTCGTGTTTTACTAAATTGAATAATGAATTTGCACAATGGAAGGGAGATTCTAGTTGCCATTTACAAAATGTGGAACCAGATTTATCAGGCTTAATGCTAATGGACTATTTTATATCCTATGTGACCGTATTTACGCGATGTTTTTTTATAATCTGGTCGGAACCAAAATGCATGTTTAATTAAAAAAATGGTATGAATTTAAAATTTTTGGGATATAATTCTGGTTATTATGATCTAGTTATCACCATATATTATACATTCTAATTTAATTAGAATGGGAGGAGATTACGTGATATGAGATTGTAATTTAATTAGAATTATTGATGAGATATGGAAATATTTTTATATATAATTGAGATATTTGAAAGTATGGAAGTGTTTAAAAACATGGGATACCTTTAAAAACAAATTGCTTGTTGATGAAATAAAATATATTTAAGTGGCATATTTTGTAATATTTTGTTGGCCTCATTTTATGATTGCGAGGTTGAGCGAAGAGAGGAAGAGGCTTTGGTATTTGATGCGGAGAGCAAATATTCAGAATGTGGGGTCTTGTTATTTGCTAGTGGGAATGAATGTGATTTTTATAATTATTTGACACTATACAATTATTCTGGGGGTAAGCATATATATGTGATTATTCTTGAAAAAAAATATTTAAATATCACTTCAACTTCCAAAATTCAGAAAAGCTTATAAAAATCTGTAAAAGATACAGAAGATGGAGTGAAAATCTAAGTTTTTCATATTTTGGCTTAAAGACTAAAATATCCTTAAGACTCACTTAAAACCAATCAAGTAATGAGATTGTCTAAAACAATAATTTTTTTGACAAAAATCATAATAATTTTGATAAAATTAATAAATACTGATAAAATGTGTGAAGTGATTGGCCAAGAGTTGTAGGCTGTAACCAATTGAGTAATGGAATTGACTAAAAAAGTAATGATTTTGGTAAAATTTGTAATAATTTTTACAAAATCAATAAGTATAGACAAAATATGTGAAAGGATTGGTCAATAATTTTGGGCTATGACCAACTGAGTAATGAGATTAACTAAAACAGTAATGTTTTGGACAAACAGTGTAAAGGTTTTGACAAAATTAATAAGTACTGACAAAACATGTGAAATGATTGGCTAATAGTTGGGGGCTACGACCAATTGAGTAATGGAATTGACTAAAACATTAATACTTTTAACAAAATTCGTAATGATTTTGACCAAATTCAATAAGTACTGATAAAATGTGTGAAAGAATCGGCTAAGACTTTAGGGTTATGGCCAATTGAGTAATATGATTGACTAAAACATTAATGATTTTATCAAAAATTGTAATGGTTTTAACATAATCATTAGGTACTGACAATTGAATAATGGAATTGACTAAAACATTAATGCTTTTGACAAAATTCATAATGATTTTAACCAAATTCAATAAGTACTGATAAAATGTGTGAAAAAATCGGTCAAAACTTTTAGATTATGACCAATTGAGTAATATAATTGAATAAAATATTAATAATTTTATCAAAAATTATAATGATTTTGACATAATCATTAAGTACTGACAAAATCCGTAATAATTTTTCTCTGTGGGTTTCTCTCTCCACCATCTGAGGATCACCCATTTCACCTAGAAACATGCGCGTACACCACCAGAACGACCACGCATTCAAGGATCATCTGATTCTGACTCTGAAAAAAAAAAAAAAAAACCAAAGCCAAATCAACAATTAGCAAAACCAAAGGAAAAAAATTAATGTGGACAAAATAAACCTCCCCCCTTTATCATTGGAGTCCATGAACAATTAAAAAAAAATCCCAAGTGATGATCTAGGAGGAACAATTAACCAATCTGGGAAAAAACAAAACAAAAAGATCAATCTGATAGAACATCTAGCAAGAAGACAAAAAAGCAATATCAGTTCAATGAGTTAAACCCATTGACGTTGAGAGAAGAGGAAAAGAAATAACAGCGAACGATATTGGGAAGAGAGAGGGAAAGGAGTCGAGGAAGGAGAGAGGGAGAAAGAGGGTGGAGTTTTAATTTGAGGTGTATTTTGATTATTTGTCACAAACATAAAAATCCCAGATTCCCCCTCAACCCCCTCTCTATTTACAAGTGTTAATAAACTTTTCTAAATTTTAAAATTTATACGGCATTTATTTGTTTTTTTTTCTTATTATTCTTTATGATACTAACATAGCTTTTTAAGCTACTTTGTAACTCAATATTTGTATACACAAATTGTTGAGAATTTGTTGCATTAAAGGATGTTAATCCTTATGAAATAGCTTGTGCTATATGAAGATTGAGCATATATATAAGGGGAATGAAATATTTTAGGGATATCATAAATGTTGTATAATGTATGGTGGATTCTTGTTGTATGAGATATATAGATGTTAACTAAATTTTAGTTTTATCTAAGAAAATCCACTAGAAACCAAAATTAAAATATGGTATGAGCCAGAGTTTATTACTCTGAAAATAGTTGCATTTGAAGGCTAAGTTGTTGAAAACTTCTTAACAAATATTCGGGTGTCGACGTGAGTTGTGATCACCAAATGGCAATAGCCATTGTGAATGAAAAAAAAATAATGGTGTAAGTAAAAATTGTTTGAGATCTGAATGAGCTAGCTTAAAATTGTGGAGTTATCTCAATCAATTTTATGCAGTCAAAAAGTTGACATGTGGATTCGTTAGCAAAACCACTGGAAGAATTAAATTAGCCGAGGGGAATAAGACTAAAACCAATTTGAAATTAACAACTATGACAACCCAACCTCCGTGATTGGTCATCTCATGAAAGAGGTTCAATGGATAATAATAAGTCGTTTTTTAGTTCTACTAATACTAAATGAATCGCTAGTCCCTTCCTATGGCATGAAAGAGTGCTATAATACATTTTGATAAGGTTGAGCGAAAGCTCTTAATGATTTCATAATCTTATGTGATGGTGTGCTCATTGTAAATACGTTTCATGAAATCACCTATACGAATGAGAAGTGGGGTCACACCTATGAGATCATAGTAAAATCTCTAGAGCATTTTTTAAATATCAAGACACGTGCATGGCCATTTTACTGTGCAAAAACGCACAAACAATGGGAAATGTAGGGGTTTAATTTGACCCTTAATGCTTCTAGTATACACCTAAGGAGTGTTAGTTTTAAGTTTATAGGACCACCAATATTTTTGTGTATTAAGTATTATCAATCAGGTCCAGTTTTAAGTTCAAAGAACCATCAGATATGATGGATCCATGTGTGTAACTCAATTAATGGGGCTACGAGCTTCCTTTAACACATGTGGGGAATTGTTGTAAATATTATGTGTGAGTGTATCAAAGGAAAAAGTCTCATATAACTCAAGATAGGGAACGCTCTAGTATATAATTAAATATGAACTTGAGTTAGTAAAAAGCTGATAAAAAGAGTCTTCAAACTGACCATTAAAATTTTAATTGACTGGTTTTAATGACATTTAAAAGGATTTATTACATTAAATTTTCATTAACATTCATTTTTTAACTATCATTTTAATTGTTATTAAATCGTTTTTAATGGCTATTATTGCTACTCAATAGTCACATGGTTTTTGCCTATAAAAGGCAATGTATGAAGTGCGGTTAGGGAGATTGAGGTCAGAGCATCGAGGTTAGGTAACATCGAGCTCTATCCTTAGGCTTCTTTTATCTCTCTTCTTCTAAATTACATTGTTATCTTTTTGTTGTTTTGTCGTCTTGTTTTCTGTAAGAAGGGTTGTTTTATCTTGGGGACTTCCGCTTCCTAATTTATTAAGGGGGTTGCGGAATATCTTAAAAGAACAGTGCCCTAGGGTGGAATTCAAATTATTCTTTTATTATGATTTTACAGGTGTTACCACTAACAATCCGTATGGTGTAAGGTACTGACACCAACATCCTCACATAATAAATAGCAAAATCAGTTCATTTTTTTGTTGTAACTGGGCTGAGCAAAAACAGGGTTGTATAACTTGAGCTTTCAACCAGGCTTGTTCAATAACAAGCCTTTGATTGGCTATATAGAATTATAGATCATGATGCGGCAGACTGTATTTTATTTTATTAGTCATTTTATATCTTATAAAAATTGTTAGAAATTTTAAATATTTATGATTAAATTTATTTTTTTAGTACTTTTAAATCTTGCACAAAATTTTAGAGTTTAATTAAAGATGAATAATAAAAATTAATCATCTTTAAGAATTTATTAAAAATGGAAACTTGGTTCAGAATTTTATTACTTTAAATGCATTTTTTTTATTCTCCTTAAATAAAATCAGGGAGCGATGGTTTTATATTTTTTTCCTTATATTGTAGTATTAGGTTTAGCCATTTAAGAGTATGTTTGGGTTAGCGGTAAAAAATATTTTTACGATACGATTTATGATATATGAGATAAATACATGAGAAAAATTTTATCTCAATTTGCATACATGTACATGTGATTTTGAAACCCAGAATCAAACAGGCAGTGGGAAGATAGTGGCGGGAGACAGAAACAAAAGAGAGGAGATAGACGCGCCGCTGAAAAAACAAAAAGAAAGAAAAGAAAAGAAAAGAACAAAGAAGGGGCGGGAGTGAGGGGGCGTCTGACGACAAAAAAGAACGACGGACCAGGGGAGTTCAGCTCGACGGACGATGAGCTTCTTCTCCTTCCTTTCCTTCTCAATTTCAGCGGCGTATTCTTCATTCTCCTCCGTGCTCAGTAACGCATTCCTCTAATTTTCTGCTATGGAGTTTATCGTTGCCATTGTGTGTTGAAGTCTCTGATCATGGTTCATGATATTATCTGCTCCTCTAGTAAGAACTACGCATTTCTTATTTCTCAATGCATCACGACTAGAAATCTGAAACTTGGCGAGGCCTTGCATTCTCACCTTATCAAAATCGCATTTTTCTTCGATTCTTTCCTCACCAACCGTCTCATAGACATTTACATTAAGTGCAACTGTGTAGAGGGTGCCCAAAGGGCCTTTGACGATCTTTCGCACAAGACGACACGTACGTGGAATATGATGATCTCTTTCTACCATAAAATGGATTTGTTTGATCGCGCTCACTCACTGTTCGATAAAATGCCCGAACCAGACCTTGTCAGTTATAATTCATTGATCACTGGCCTGACACATCATTCGTTTCACAAAGAATCAGCGAAGCTTTTCTGGAAGATGCAGAAGGATTATGATTGTTTACTATTAGATCGATGAGTTTACGCTCGTTAGTATAGTTGGCAGTTGTGCTTCTTTAGCTCCCCTTTATTGATTGCGCCAAGTCCATGGGGTCGCGGTTATAATTGGTTTGGAGGAGAACGTGATCCTTAACAATGTTTTGATTGATGCTTATGGAAAATGTGGCCTACCCAACATCTCGAGTTCTATATTTTGTCGAATGCCAGAGAGAGATGTTGTGTCTTGGACTTTGATGATTGTGGCTTACACACGTGCATACGTGCATACCCACACAAGCACATACACGTCATGCACGCACATGTTACAAAATTCGAAAATTGGAGTGAGCACCATACAAAATTTGAGAAGTTTGTTTTGACATATTGTGATTGTTTTGTCTCTAATTAATTATAATTATGGTGTAAATTATACCACTTTTTAACTAAATTTACACCTTATTTATTTTTCCATATTCTCTTGTTATCTTGCATTGACTTGATTTGGCGAACCGGTGTATGTCAATTAAATACAGAACGGAGCCAGCCCATCAATAATTAAAGTTGTAAGCTAAAAGCCTAAAAGTCAACTAGGGGTGTTTGCACAATGTGAAAAGCTATGGACTTCTATGTCAACGTGGGTTGAACCCACAAGCTCGAATAGGTTTAGGGGGAAAGTGTGATGGACTTTCGTGTTGAATTATTTGATCTCTTGTTCCATCAGATCATCCATGTCCCTCTCTCAAGACGTAAATGAAACGCGTTTCATTAATTTCCTTTTCTTTTGCTAAAACCCATGAAATAAAATACTACTCTCTCCGATCTTAATTATAAGATAAAGTTAATTTTTTTAAAGAAATGAAGGAAGTTAATTAAATTACTTTAGAGTATTTATATTTATATTTTTTCTTCAAAATAATTAGTTTAACTAATAAATTAATATATAATCTAAGGATACATAACATACGATATGATTAAGTAACTTATTTAGTTTCTTTAATTTCTCTAAAAAAACAAGGTATTAAAACTCGGACCGGGTATTAAACCGGTCGAGATTCTGGGTTAAGGGTCAGTGGGTCAGACCGAGGCCAAACCGGGACTAAACCGGTGAGAAATTATATATTTTAGGCTTATTAATATGAAATTCTAAGAAAAAATATTAAAAAATCAATTAAAAAAAAGTGAACCGGTTCTGTCACCGGACCGAACCGGTTTAGGCACCGGTTCCCGGGCCGGGCTGGTCCAGGTTCCGAAATCCTATAAAAAACTCAACTTTATCTTATATTTAGGACCGGAGGTAATATTAAACAAACCACGTAAGCACCTGTTAATTTGTTGCATCGAGTAACCTCGATGAACCTTACCTGATTTATTTTTTTTAAAAAAAAACTTACCGGATTCTTGATGCAGTACGATATCTTACCGTAATGCTGCCTCTGGAAAGGAATAAGAGTTCCCATTTTCCCCTCACAATTATGAATACAGATCTTGATTGACAATCTCCTCACGATACACAAGTAAAATACTGAAAGAGCATCCTATAAAAAGTAATGCTCGAACTACGTAAAGAATGTGAGCATACTGTATATATAATATCCATATATTTTTTAGAATTACACGAGGCAAGCAGGTGCTTGATGTAATGATAGGATGGAACTCACGACCTTATACCACTAAATATGAGTTAAATAAAACTAATTCATTACCAATAACATAGTAATATCTATGAGTATATATACAACAAAATAGTAACCTGCCTACCTTCTGTGAACAAGAGAACTGAAAACGTTTTTTGATACATTACACGAAAATAACTTTAAACAGAACGAACTTAGAACCTAGCTAGCTTGCCTCTAATTAATATTACTAGCTAAGCCATCAAGTAAAGAAGTTAAAGATTTTATGAATAGTAGCAGTAACTTTACGGAGTATACCGGAAAAGATGCGACGCTTGATACGCCCTCTCACAGGTGGCATCACTCTTTCGCTATTACCGCAACTTCTTTTCTTCTTCTTCTTCCTCGTCTCCTGCAAAGAACCTCTTACCTTGGTATTGTCCGCCATTGCCCTTCCTATGAAACTATATCTATATATGTATGTATTACTCTGAGTTGGAAGAAATTCGAGTTGTGTTGGTGTATATATAGTGGTTGGGTGTGAATGGAGAAAGTTTTTGTGATTGCCATAGAACGTTTGAGTCACATCATGATAATCTCAAGAGGACACCGGGTTGACATTTTGGTTTAGGGGTTAGGAGCCATATCCACGAGTTGACGACGGTGGAAATTGCATGTAATAGATGACAGTGACGACCTTGATCACTTTGACTTTTTTTTTCTCCCTGCGCCATCTCGTCGAAAGTGCATGCTCAAAGACTAATAAATCTCCTGGGAAGAGAGAGTTACGCTTTGGGGGGCAAATTAAAAAAAAAAAAAGGACATGTTATTGGACCCATAAACTTTAAAACGTACTGAAAATTATTGGCCCTTATTTTCTTTTTTCCCCCCAGAATATATACAACAACCAATAGCTAAAGGCTACTCCATTTCAAAATGTAAATCGCACATAATATAGGTTTTGCCTCTCCCTAGATATATATAAAAGATCTATTTCAGTACATAACCAAGAATCAAACTCCTAACATACCTTTTAGTCACAAATGTAGTTCTTGTCTTAATATTATACCTTCCTTTCAAAATATACTTTATTTTAGATTTTTTTTTTCCAAAACAAACGTGGCTTTAGAATTTTAATGAGCACAATAATTATATTTTTTCCCTTCAATAATAGCAATAGCGATAAACCAAACCAAATTATGATTTATGTATATGAACATTTTGGTCAAATATTGTCAAATTTTACTATAGCCTAAAAATGTAATATCTTTTTTTAAACTACATGCGTAACCTTGACACATATTTAAGAATATTGCGTGGTTCAATAATGAGGTTTTTTTACGTCCCTTTTTTCAGTGGCAAAGATACACATGCAATCCTCTGATTTTATATAAAATTTCAGTTTCATCTCTTAATTTTACTTTTATTTTTATTTTTATTTATTTAAGTGGGTGGGTCATGGGGGAAAAATAAGGGAAATTTTAGTAGTCCCCCTCTGTAACAAATTAATTTCAATCAACCCTTAAAATTTTCTAAAATTTCACTGCACCCCATAGTCAAAATGAAATTTATTTTTGTGAGTGAAAAGACAACTATGCCATTACTTTATTTGTCTTGTAAATTGTTCTATTTGCCTTGTAAATACATATATTTATCTTGTGAATTTCTATATTTATCTTGTAAATGGTTAAACTATTTTTAAGTACTTATGTTCTTTTGAATCCCTTTATTTATCTTGTAAATATATTTATTTGTCTTATAAATGCCCATATTTATTTTGTAAATTTTCATATTTATCTTGTAAATGGCTAAAACGTTTTTAACTCCCTAGGTTTTCTTAAATCCTTTTATTTGTCTTATAAATACTCATATTTATCTTATAAATGACCAAAATATTTTTAATTTCCTAAGTTCTTTCGAATCTCTTTAATGTCTTATGAGTGCCCTTATTTATCTTGTAAATGGTCTTCTGACAAAAAAATAAAAGAAGAAAATCATTATTTTTGTATCTATAAAAATTAATTTCATTTTAGCTATAGAGTGCAACGAAGTTTTAAAAAATTTTAAGAGTTTACTGAAATTAATTTGGGGGTGACTAAAATTTTTCCAAAACATAAGGACAAAAGTCTTGACGTTCTCTCACATGTGAAAAATACTGAAATTCTTCCAAAAAATAATGTTAAAAGTCCTGTCATTCTCTCACATTTGAAAAATGGAATGTAGCATTTTGCTTTAATTTGTCTTCTTCTTCTTGTTTTTCCTCGAAGAAACCATAATCCAATGGGACATCGGTTGGTCGTCGTCAACTTATATATGGTTTCCTATTTCGTTATTAATAAAACGAGCATGAAATCCCTCACGCGTTGCGTGGGGAGCAAAGTTTAAGAGGAAAAAATTTCACTTCAAAGTATTAAATTAGAAACAACATGAGAAAATATAAACAACTACTACATGATATAAGGAGAATTACATAGAATTCGTTGCTACTAACCTACCGACACAAAAATAAACACGGCAAGATGCCATGCAAATATTATCAACAAACATCCTCTTACTATATTTATGAACAAAATTCCTCTTCTTCTGATTTAGCATTTATTCCCTGTGTGATTCGCAAGAGAATGTTATTAAAGAAACAATTTAATACTTAATAAAATTTTTATGAAGAAATAACTTTTCATCATTTAATTAAATATTAAACCATAGCATCATCAAACTAATGAAATATCAAGGAAAAATGTTTTTTGTGCAACTATAGGTTCAAAATTTTAGCAATATCAATTAAAAAAAAAATTCCGTACTACTACAATGGTAGTTTTGAAACATGCTTCAATTTGAGATCCCAATTAAAACGCAGCATATTTGTAATTTGCATAGATACCATGTTGCAATTATGATTGTTCTCTTCCATTACAAGCATATCAACTAATACATTGGCATTTGATTCGATGACAACCTTTTTGTAGCCCATCTCCCAAGCTGATCTAAGGCCTTCAAGGAAAGGCAATTCTTCAAGCTCATACGCACTACATTGTCCAAGCATGCGTTTAAATCAGCATGCTTTCTGATGACTCTGCCAACATTTTTTGAATGCAATTAACAGGAAAAATAATCTATGAAGTTAGCAACTGCAATATGATTCTCCTACTGTTAAATTATCAGAAATGCGAGGTGATAAAAAGTCTATAAAAGATCATTCATCCGCCTACTTCCTTTGATGTCAAAGGTTTATGCAATGGCAAACATAACTTACCAATACTTTTTTACCCTTATGTTGCTCTGTTTTCTGAATAAGATATTTAACATATTATACAATGAACGAAATAGCTAGGAAAAACCTGTTTAGATGTAAAAAAATACTTGCTCCCCTTTGTTGCCAAATCAAATCAGAAAAATAAAGCCTGGGAAAGAAAAAATGATCCTACTGTCATATGGAAATGATACAGATTCAATAGAAGGCTATATGCTACACAGTTTCATGAATATTAAAAATAAATAGTCAAAGTTACAATGAAAAAAAAACATAGTTCTAGCATTAAATTAAGTAGTAAAGAAGTAGCTATGTGATACCTATGGACATTGTAATCCATGCTACAACTAATAACACAAAGGCAAACTTTAGCCATTAGTTAGAAATAGCAATTGCAAGTAAGAAAGCATTAGATAACTATCAATAGAATAAGCGACATACAGGAGGAATAACACCATACCTCTATCGTTCCAGTATGGAACATTTCTACCATGGTCGTCGTCAACTTATATATGGTTTCCTATTTCGTTATTAATAAAATAACAAAACAGTTCAGGCAAAAAAAAAAAAAAGGCAAAATACATTCACTTTATCTACAGGATGATTTATGGTATGCATCTAGGGGTGGAAATAGGCTAGGCTAGACTAGGTTTTGCCTAAATAGGCCTGGGCCTGTAACAAATATTCAAAGCCTGAGCCTGGGCCTGAACCTGTATGTAGGCTTTTTTTTAGGCCTGAGCCTGGGCCTTCAGAAGGCCTGACAAGGCCTTAAGCCTATTTAAAAGCCTACTTAAAATGTAGGACTTTAAATAACCTTTAAAGCTTATGCTGCTAAATTCATATATAACCCTTCATGCTTATATATAATCCTACATTATGTCTTAAAAGCCTAACATCTATTCTTGTAGTAATATTAAGGCTTAGTTAGGAAAATAAAATAATGTCTAGTGACAACACTTGTTCGAGCAAATAGGAATAAGAAAAACTAATCGACTGTTGATTAAAGAGATATATTTTTTAAAATCGACTAAGCATAACAAATAACATGTAAAACTAGACTTTTACCTATTTTATTCTTTCCACGTAAATTGGGACAAACTCCTCTTGTTAAGATTATAATATTTCATTTGACACTAAAATAAATTCATAACATTTTTTATGCTTTAGTGGAGGGCACAAATTAGGGGGGGAGTGAGTTAGTATTGCCATCTCGATCGATCGAAGAGAAGAGATGTAGAGGTGAATGATTTGTGCGAAAACAAGGGATGTGTATAATGACGATGAAATATGAAACTTAGAATTAAGATTAAGTTGGTAAATTTATAAAACTATTTAGATGATATTATATATACTTATATAATAATATATTTTTTAAAATAAAAAATTAAATAGGTCAGGCCTGTAGGCTTGTAGGCTAGGCCTTATAAAAATAGGCCTGGCCTGTTTATCTAAATAGGTCTAGTAATATGCCTAAGCCTGAGCCTGGCCTATTTACTAAATAGGCTAGGATAGGCTTTATGTAGGCTAGGCCTGACCTATTTCCATCCCTATATGCATCCAATTACGCTCAAATTTCAAAATAAAGCTAGAAGAAGAGCTGGGAGGTGTGGGAATCATCATCATGGCATTAATGTCCTCAAATTAATCATGTTACTTGGGTCTAACCATATCAGTATAATTAAAAGGGGATGTAGAATTGATAACATAATTGATTTCATTTTTGTTAATTTTTTTGAAACGTGTGACACAATTTCTTGTTTATATTTGAGTACAAAGTTGAGCAACTGCAAAAATCTAAAATCGTAACATATATACAATCCATTTCAATGTAAAAATTAATCACGTGCTTTTTTTTTCCTGCTTGCCTTTAGTTTTTCCATTAGTCAAATGGCATCTATTATGGTGAATTACAGGGTCAAAACTAACCAAATGCATTATTTATTTTTTATATAAAAAGAGACGAAATGACGACCTTTTTTCCCGAAATTATATGATATGTTGAAAGGATTACAATGAAATATGATTATCTGTATAGTTATTATTCATTTATTTAATTCAAATATGAAAAAAAAATAGAGTTCTTGATAGTAATGAGCTAAGGTATATTTTTATTGGGAAATTTATTAGTACTAATTAAAAATATTATTACTAATTAAAAAGGTTGGCCTTCATCCCTTACATTTGCAAAATAAAGGTAGAAGCAGACACATTCATAGAGAGATAGATGTAGTCTACTTCAAAAAATAAAAAAGGATAGATAGATGTAGCCACTTAATTCTGATTATATTCACTAAATTTTCCTTATAATGTCACCATCTAATGTTCAGTTTCATGGATAAAAGGACTTGAAACTTGAAACGCTAAAACATTACTATATACTTATCTTATTTTGATTAAAATATTAATAGAAAAGTATAAATATATATATTTTAAAAAAAAAAACAGACATTTGCGGTCAATCTATCTAACTGATCAACAACTCAACGACAGAAAGGAAAGGGAAAGTCTGGGTGACAATTTCTCCCCCCCCCCCCCCCCCATTTGGAAAATAACACTTGCGTCTTGAATAAGAAAACTAGTCATATCTTGTCAATGACAGGGGTATTCATTAACAAATAAAACAGTTATCATTGATTTGAACAAAAAAAAAATTATTATTGATAATTTATGAGACCTTTTTAATATTATTATTTTTTATTTAAAACTTTGATATCATTTTCTCTTTCTCTTCCTGGATGAAACTGAACACAAAGAGAAGCTAGGGCGGTGCGTTAATCATAAGGCATAAAGTCATGAATATAAATGTTTGTTTGGAATAATTTATTTTTGATTTATAAGTATTTATAATTCGTGATTTATGGTATACGAGGTAAGTATGTGAGTAGAGTTTTATTTCGACTTATGTAATAAATGTTTATTTATCAAAAATAAGTTATTCCAAACACTCAGTAAGACTCCCTTTGGTCACATGAGTGAGAGGGACAGGGCACCATCCACTAAAATCAATCGGACTTGTATGGCGCAACGCCACCCATATTTTGAATGACGACGTGGTGATATATATACATGGGTGTGTGTGTGTGAAGTATATATATATATATATACAAATACAAATAAAACTCCACAATGGCACATTTTAATGGTCCTCCAGATGTGCACGTCACTCATCGTACGCGCCTTGTGTGTGGCATGTAATGGAACCCGTTTTAAAGGATGAGTAGGGAGAGTTTTTCCCTTTTTTATATAGAAGGTTTAGATTTTATATTTTTTAATTAAAAATTTTATATTTTTTAATTAAATATTTTAAATAAAAAAATCATCTTTCTAAAAAATGTTAGTTGAGAGATTATTTTTATTTTAAATCTTATATCTATTAAAATAATTTTTAAGAAAACAAAAAATAAAAAAATAAATCTAGACTATCTAGATTCGATTTGAACGTTCGAAATTTCCATGTTAAGACTGATTCCGGCATGCAACCGTCAACAATGTTGATTGGATGCTAATTCCAAAAGAGACAAATTCAATAAATAAATTAAAAGCACCTAAAATAATAGACTCAATATCACATCTTAAAATACTTTTCACAGCAAGTCCAAATTATGTTTCACACGCAATTGACAATCAATGGAAGCATCCTATTCCATGTCTAAGTGCTAATCAGTAATCACCAGTGACATCCCAGTGCACATTTTCAAAAGCTAGTTTCATTTGGCTATTCTACTCACCTAACATATACAAGTCATGCATGCATCATTAACAGCTTATATGCTTAGACCAAAAACAGGGAGAGCAAATTAAATAAGTTTTTGTGGCCCTTTGACTACTTATCTCATTTTAACATCTAGTCTTTGCTGTTAAAAAAAACAATTATTTACTTAATATGGAATATGGCGCGTTAAAACTAACCAAGAATCGTACATTACAAAGATTATACTATTTGATATAGCAGATACGAAGCTGAGAGTTTGGGAGTATATGCGCTTGAGATTATTATTTGCAACAGAGGGAGTTCGAATGCTACATAGTCGTAGGTGAACTTTTCAGAAACAAATCAAATTATTGCAGCAGCTTTATAATGATTCATTAATTTCAGAAGGATTTGAACATCTTATGATCGTAGAGTTCATAGCAATCTCTGCACTGTATTATATTTGATAGTTAGAGACCAAAAGGAAACTAATAAAGCAACATATTTATTGTGAACGAGCAAAGTTGTCAATCTGAAACATGAGTAGATTCCATCCACACCTGCAAAAGAAGACGCTCGCCTACCTCTAGACATAAACTAGAGGATTGTATAACGGCCACAACTTCAAATATCATACAGGGTTCTTCTATCTAGTTGATTTTCTTTTTTCTTTTTTTAATGATAAAAAAAGGACTACCTGAAGCTTTTCCCCATATATAATCTGTATTCTCTGTTTTCTCTGTTTTCCCCCTATATCTGAGCTACAAGGAGCTCGTTCCATGTGTCTGGGATTCCGGGTAGGCACCAGTGCAAGCAATCGCTGGCATTAAGGACTCCTCTGATACTATAACGTGAGATATGAGCCTCATCCCTCAATTCTGAAATAGCAGTTATATCCAGTATTTTAATCTCTGTACCCTTTAGAGCACCCTCAATGGTTACATCCTTTGATCCTTCTTGTACAACCTCACTTCCGTTAGATAATGGGTTGTTATTATCACAACTTCCTCCAGTGTTCCAATCTCCATTGAAGAAATGCCTTGGTGATATAGTCCTGAAGAAAACTCTGAGCCTGGGAAGTGACGGTAGTTGTGAATTAAGCCATTTCACAACACTAAAGACAGTGAAGTTCTTGGCATTTTCCATTTGAGCTAGCTTTTCATCTTTATTTGGCTTTCCATCAACATATAGTACCCACCTGTTTGCATTAAGCTTGCCAGGGTTCCAGTGATGGCCTGTATTAAGGATCAAAACATCAAAGTGATGAAGGAAACGTTTCATGAAATCTGGAGGGCGGTCTAAGTGCATGGCAACATTAGTGAGGGGGTCACTAATATTTAGGGGCTGTAGATCACAGAGGGTGGATGACCAATAATACAGAATTGTGGTGTTAGTCTTTGGAAATCTGTAAGCCCAGCCATCAGGGCGTGGAGCTCCCCGTCGCTTAATAAGACCATACTCATATCCTACATTTTTAACTTCAGGGCTTGGTTTGCCCCCAGATGCCATACACATCAAAGATTGAAATTGTTGCCGCCCCAATGAATCTCCTATGAATGCAATTATCTTGTCCTGCATTCTAGAGGCCGAAATAACAGTGAGTGCGAAAACTTTTTCAGCAATCACATTGGTATTCATGGAGAAGATTGTATTGTTTTGACATCTAACATAAACAACAGAAAGTGATCGATGGTTATTTTCTAATGCTGCTAAGCTATATACTTCAACTACTAGATCAGGGGAATAAATAGTTATACCTACTTTCTCAAGAATGCAAAACGATCAAACTCTGGCATATCACAATTTTGAGGTTGCAAGCGGAATCCCTCGTATGAGAAATCTGGTCTCTGAGTCACTCTACATGCCCACATTGTTGATAACCACTGTTTACATCCAAAGCCAGAGTACAAAGGTCTCCTGCTGTCTGCTATCCATCTACCCTTGGCGTAGTTACAGACTGCACAGGTGATGGAATTCAAGTTCAATCACTAGTCTTTCATCCAGAAACCCATTCATAATGTAATAACAAGGCTTGTTGTATTACCAATTCATGTAAATTCCAAGAGATACAAATACCCCCTTCATGCATTGACATGTTCAAATGCTCATTATAATAATTCAAACAAAAAAGCAAAAGAACCTACCCTCGCTTCTGGAAATATTTTGACTGGGTTGTATTTGAGGAGATTCCTCTTGTATAAAATCTACAGGCACTGGCTCTTTGGTTTCAACGTCTTTGGCGGAACTTGGAGATTTTTCTACACCTTGTGTACGCTTTGCAGTTCCCAATGGATTATCTGGGGCCTCAGCTAGCAAGCCTAAGCAACGGTAGTATTACAGAATATTCTCAATCAAGTTAACAGTTTCAAATTCTGCGACGGAACTTTAAGGGCTTTCTTCACCTTTTGTCAGATTTGCTGTTCCCATTGGATTATTCGGGTCTTCATCAAGCAATCCTAAGCCAATGAATGACAGCAATTTAAAATCCATTTTGTTCACCAGTGAATTTGGAAAGTACAAGCACATACTCATGCAATGAACAAATGTATCAGCATCTTCAATTTTACGTACACAAGAGACTTCAAGGACGTTGGTTATTCTGTAACTCATGTTTGGTTCTATGAATTACTAAATGACAACAGAATTAGTGTAACTTTAGTAGGAGCGTGCAGCGCCCTGTGCAGTCCTGCCTCTTCTGTTAAGTATTTTCTACAAGATAGATACAGTTTCTATACATATAAACAATATATATCCATACTATTTGAAGGAATTCAACTAGTGCATATAGAGAAATTTTTACGGGGCAGGGGATATTTTTCTGTCTTGTAAGAATTAGGGAGGATCACTTATCCTCATATTTTGTGTCTTCTCCACACACACACACATTCATTTTTCTATCTAAAAAAAAAAGTGAATGACCAATTAAATTGAGTACAAATGCATGTAGTGATCAAATCCAACCGGAAGGCAAACCTGCAGAAGGCTTATTAAACCACTCTTGGGCTGACAGATAAGTTCTGGCAAATGGCTTTTTCTTCCATGTCCACTGGAATGTAATGATTAGGATAAGAGCAACCAGAGCCAGATAAACAACTCTCCCTTTCAAGCCATAAATATTTGCTCTTGTCATATCTGCTAATGCATTAGCAACGACATATCTTTGGCCCCGTTAGTATTGTATTTAGAAAATGTTCATCAGTACCATCACGAAATATCACCATCAGATCTTCTTCTGGTCCTTCCAGGGCTTGTCTGTTTGGGATAAACGACAGTATCACGCCAACATGCTAAGAAGTATTTCTGCCCAAGACAATGCTAACGCTCTTTATTCATTACTCGTATAATTATAAATTCAGCCAAAATTTGAGAGTAAACATTTAAATTAATGAATAAAGATGGATAATGAACGAAAGAATGATGCAGGATTATTGTCTAATCAGACTAAATCTGTAGTACAATGAGTTACTGTTCTATTCTTATATACATTCCAACGAGATAATATTGCAATTGCGATAGCAGTGTCAGTATACTCTCATGCTGCATTTATGCTAATACCGAGAAACAATATATATGGTCGTGGCCATCTGGTTGGAACAAACCCTGAAACTCCAACCAATAGAGGTGGAAAATCGCATCCACGTGCTAGAAATTAGGGAATGTACATTTCAGAAGCTTGAATTCCAGCAGTATTTTATTCGTAGGCTCCTGATCGTTTCGTTGGTGGCTCAGTTGAAGGTGAACCCGCCCTCGTAATTAATCGCAGATCGATACACTGCAGGCGTACAAGTGGAAAAGGAATTAGCCAGCGAGGCAACTAAAATTTTTCCTCTGGATCAGCTAGAGCTAGGGATATGTATATCTCGGTCATGCAGTGAAATGATCAAGGCCATCGTCTGAATTTGCATGTACTGAAATGATCAAATATGTAACCTATGGTTGGCAAAAAAAAAAAAAAAAACAATGTAACCTATGAGACCCGTTTGGATTGACTCCGACAGCTCGTCCCATCTGGATAGTCTAGATTTATTTTTTTAAAATTGATTATTTTTTAATAAAAGTTATTTTTTTAAAAAATATCAATTAAGAGATTATCTTTATTTTAGATTCTGTAACCATTAAAAAAATTAAAATTTAAATTGTTCAGATCTCATCTAAACAGCCCAAACAAGAGAAGCTCTCCCTACTCACCCTCTGGATTGGTAGGGAAGCTCATTCCATGAGTTGGCTTTGGCTGCCTCACAGGTAATGCATGAAAGGATTCGGACATAATCACTATTTTCGTCCATAATTATATTATTATACATTTGATAAAGCTAGTTTTCCCTACATTTGATAAAGGTATATTATACATTTAATTCTTTTATGTCCAGTATTATTTTATAAGCTTTTTTGTATTGAAAATAAAAATTAGAATAAAATACATTGACTATCCATCTGTTTTACCTAAATTACAAAAACTTCCCTTTTATTTTGAAAACATATATAAGCCTCCCTTACATATTTAATATTTCATTTCTATCTACCCAACTGTTAGTTGACCGTTAATATTAACTATTAAACACTTAATTTGATCAAAAACCCCTTTTTTAATAAATGAATAAACATTTATATTTATCTAAAAATAAATTTTTATGCAAAAAAATAATTCTAATACATGTATGTTCAAAATTTCCAATATATTATTTTTTTAAATTTTTATTCTATTATAAAATTTTAAATTTTTATTATATTTATTGAAACTTATTTATTTAGTATTCTTTTAAATGACTAAAAATATACCTTTCAAATGTAAGATAAAAAGAAAAAGAAAGAAATATGTTTTATTCACAATATATTATTAATAATATAAATTTGATACAGTATATGACTTATATTAATTTTAAAATTTAATTTTTTTAATACAATTTTTGCACAAACATTTATAAACATGTTTATTTTAGTATGCATCTATTAATAGAATTAATCATATTTTTAATTAAGTTTTCTATGTTTACATTAAATAAATTAAATAAGTATTTATCTTAATATGAAAAAAATTTAACATATAACTATTTACAAAAGTAAAAGTTAAGTTAAGTAAAAGAAAAAGAAACTCTTAAATTACTTAAACAATTTTAGTCAAAATGAGAAAATTAGTAATGATGAAGGATAAATTAGTAAATAAAATTTATTTTAATATAAATTTTAATTAAAAAACAAAAATCCTTAACAAAGTTAACAATTTGGACTTAAGTGTATGTTTTTAAAATAAAGGGGAGGTCCGTATAATTAATGCAAAACACAAGGGAGATTAGAGTATTTTACTCTAAAAATTAATATCAGAGTTAATTTCTCCTTTTATTTTCTTATTTGTTACGTTCTCATTATCTACTATGAACTATTAAAACTCCCTTTTTCATGCAAATATTCCCATAGCACTTAATCTAAAACCTAGTTAATTATTTTAAGTAGATTAATAATGTTAATTAAGTTAGTTGATATGAATATGTTTTTTCTAAAATATAATAGTCATCTTCTTTAATTCCCTCATTCCCTATCCTATATACTTCATTATTGAGGGATTATGAATATGATTAATTTAAGAAAAATTGATAAACATATGAAATATGTCTCACATTTATGATCAATATCAACTCTCTAATTAAGTTCTATAATCTATATTGATAAACATGTAAAATATGTCTCACATTTAGAACTAATATCAACTCTCTAATTAAATTCTATAATCTATATTAAACACAGGAGGGAGTGATTTTCTCCCAAAACATGGTTTTAAATCCTTTTTGTAGGGTAAATTGGAAGATTAATTGGGTCCGCTAAACTTTTGTGGAGATCTTCCTATGATTTTTTTTTTTTTTGCTTAGATCATGGGTCCACATTCCAAGCTCATAACAATGATGAGCAATTGATTTCTCATCACTATAATGAGATCTGAACCGTTTAAATTTTGATCTGAACAGTTTAAATTTAAAATTTTTAGTTTATGATTTTTTAAATGATAAATGTATTTTTATGAGAAGTGATAGTTATAAGATTATCTTTATTTTTAATTCTGCATATAATAAAATAAAAATTTATTTAAAATATAAAATTTAAGTTATATTAAATTTACACCGTTGAAAATCAATCTAACGGTGAATATGGGTGATGAACACGTTTCTGCTCATCAAAGTGATGAGCATAAAACGAGTTCCCTTAGATCATCTGGTATCAGGTGCTTTTTTTTTTTTGGGTCTTAGCCTTCTTTGGGCCAAATAAACCCGAACAACCTACTAATACAGATTAAAACTGGGTCAAACCCTTTAGGTGTAAAACTCTCCCTCTGATAGAGACTCTATCCACCGATTTTGAATATGAGACATTATGGAAGGGACCCAAATACCAAACCACTTGAGCCACCGGCCTTCAACATCTTCCTATTTGATATAAAACATTTCTTCACAATCTACAAGATCGGAAACAAATTTATGCTTCAATTTGGTTTATTAGCTATTCTAGATTCAGACAAACCCAAAAATATACCCTCTCTCAATCTCCCAACTATTTTTTCCTTCTTGATCATTAAATTCTATTTAAAATAAGTTATATTTTGATATAGTATCGACAAAATATAGTTCAGTTTTTTTTTTTGGTGATTTTTCAAGCAACTAATTAAAATCGCATAGTTTTAGAGTATTTTTCTTTCCAAAGGTATTTTATTAGTCCCACATATAACTTGCTATTTAAATTATTAAACATTTTTCTTTGAAATTCCCCTGATTAATTACAATATGTGAAATAAAATCTTGTGGTATTCGCAGGTGCGTGAAAGACATCAAATGGGTTTTGCCTCCTGTTGGATGGACTAAAGTCACTATCCGTGAAAGGATGTCTAGGCATAACTACGTATGGGAGCGTTCTAAGGAGGGATAATGGTTGTTGGGTGTGTGGGTTTGTGAAATAGGTAGGAATCTGTAATGCACTAGTGGCCGAGCTGTGGGGTACCGTGTATAGTTTTAAAATAGCATAAAAACTTGGGAGTCACAAAACTCGTTATGGGGAGGGATGCCTCTTATGCGATCAAAATGGTCTTACTGCGTGCTTGAGTTAGTAGTGATAAAAATGATTTTTTTAATCTTATTTTTATAAAAATTAGATAAGATAAAAATCATATTATAAATATGATTTGTGTTTGAATTGAATGTAGTAAAAATGACTTTTTTTTTTTGTTGAAAAACTAGACTTTTGAGCTTCTTCTCAAAAGCTGTTTTTGAAAAAAAGAATCTAATTGCTAAAACACCAACTCAAATACTCCAATTTTTAAAAAGTCAGAAGCCATTGTGATTTTTTTAAAAGAAGCTTGTTTGAGATGGCGTTCAACACAAACCCAAACATCCCAATTTTTAAAAAGTCAGAAGCCAACATGATTTTTTTTTTAAAAAAAAAAAGCCTGTTGGAGATGGCTTTCAGGCACTTATAAGCTTGGAATGACAGTAAAGTAAGAAACAAGATTTCATATCCGTGGCTTAAAGAAGCTAATAGAAACATCCAAGCACGTTTCTCTCATTCTTACAGGGAAATTAACTTTACGACTGACTGGCTTATAAACTTTAGTTTGGTTAGTGCCTAGTGGTAATGAACTGTGTCGTTTGGAAGTGTCTCCTAAAAGGCTATATAATGTACTAATCAATGATTTGGTATAATTTGAGAAAAATCAAACATCAAATTAACAGCTAAGAAAAATGGATGGGAGAAGATAAAAACAAATAATTGAATATGTTAAATTTTTAAATGCAGGTATAAGTTGAAGTTATCTTTCTATAAAAAATGATTCAAGTCAATTGATAGCATCTACCTGATCATGCGGAACAAATTTAATTATCTGAGGTTTTCTGATGTATTCCAATAAAATAAAGGTTAACAATGTTGGCTTTTAAAAATTAAAGGCCGGTAACTAGTGTGTCATATAATCACAGAGCACAAAGTGATTCGAGTGAGGCAAATGTAAGTCCCACCATGTGAATGCCCAAAGAGATGCGAACTTGGGGGCCCTGTATCAAAATATTATTCCCTGGGCATGAACAATCCGTGCAATGCACGGACGCACATGCTTGTTTCGTACAAGTTGTAACCTCACCCTTTAGGTCCTTCGCTCGTGAAGTTGAATCCCTGCCGTGTCGGTGGGTGCTTGAGATTCCAAGTTGTGAATCCATACAAATAACTTCAAAAAAGAGATTTATTTTTTATTTGGGATAGTTTATTTTTAATTTATAAGTACTTATAAATCGTGATTTACGGTATACGAGATAAGTATATAATAAGAGTTTATCTCGACTTATGTAATAAGCACTTATTACTAAAAAATAAACTATCTCAGACTCTTATTTGGATCCATTCCCATTATAACTATTCTTTTATAATCATCAATATCCACGAATAAATATATCAACACATTAACATTAAAAATTCGCGCAAAGCTATTTATTACTTATAATTATAAATGGTACGTGTCGGGTATATGCCCCAGATCACCGGCCTTAAATCCACATCACGTGTTGGGAAACTTGTGGAATAATGAAACTATGAAAGTGAGATGGCATTCCTTCAACGACGTCGTCCCCTCCTTGAAACAGTCGTTATCGTTTGTGGGCATGGGCCCTCATGTTGTAGGAATAGTACTTTCACATTTCGGGTTTAAAAAAGTTTGGCTAGTTCCGTTACTTTTTCGTTGCCCCAGTCCACATCAAGTTGAAAAACATTGATCCCGACCCGACCGATTTCTTTCTTTTCCGGCCAATAAGACTGAGCCGATCCAATGAAAGAAAGTGATCCCCTTGTGACCACCCCAAAAAACAAAAAACAAGTGAATCTAGCATAGAATATGGATCTGGCAATCTTTAAAATTTTCCTAGGATAATTGCTCATTTGCTCTACAGTTCCAAATCTTAAAAAGTATAATTTTCTTAGGCGGAACCTATTAAATAACAAAACAAACCTCGAACAAAGTGAGATGGAAAAAAAGAAAAACACTCCCATATATGATGTGTAGTTGTAAAACAAAATGGTGTAAAATCACACTACCTCACATGATCTATCCATCTTCTTCAGTTCTTCTTCTACGAAACACCCCACCTTAGTTGAGTACTAAAGAAATTTATTTTTAACGTCAATCGAGGGCAGCTTCTAATGTGGCATATTTTTATATCCTCTCGTTTAGCAGTGAGATAATCTTAGTACATTGGTTGACTCAAAAAATAACTAGTGCAGGTATTGTTTAAAAAGTTTTTTTTACGTTAAACATTTAAAAATTAGAAACTCTGTATTGGTGAAACCAGTAGAGATCCTGAAGAATCAGAGACGAGAAGGGCCTCCGATATTTTTATAGTTTAAGATAATAAAGGCAGGAATAACCTACAATGCGTAAAATTACGGTTACCTACTAATAATAATATTGCCCGCAACAGGTGCCGCTTCTCCCTCATTGTCCCACACTTTCAATTTCTGCAATGCAGCTCTCAAAGTCCCACTTTCAATTTCTCTCTCATCCATTCCAAGCTTACCTTTTGGAGTATCAATTATCATTATGAATGTCCTTTACCCACGCCCATATATACGAAGCAATTACAATTACTTCTACCTATAAAATCGCATATCTTCTCGCCCATTTTGTCTATTCCCTCCTTCCCATGTCCTCTGCTAAACCTTTCGTTTCGTATTCTTTTCTTGATGCCTCCTCCGCAATGGATATTTAGTCATAGCCGCCGTCGCCGTTTCTCATCCTCCTCCCAAGAAACCAAGGTGCCTTTCTTTTCTTCTGTTTTCTTTTGTCGTCTAATCTTTGGCTTCTCTGTTCTTTTCTTTGTCATGTCTATTATATCTTGGTTTCAAACTTCGCTTCGCTGCTCTAAATTGGACTGACTTCTTCACGCTTCTATTTTCTTTTGGTAAACAATGTGGTACTGGTCGTGTCTTTGCTAGTTTTGCTGATTTTCTTTTTGGGTTGTTTCTCATGTGTCTTACATTCTGTCTATGGTGAATACTTTTTGGGTGTAAGGTTGGTTCCTCTGTTAAATTTTCTTTGGGGTGGTGTATTTCTCGGTGTTGTCGTTTCCAACCGGAATTTCTTACTCTGCTCATACATTGTTTCATATTTAAAGTTCACATATTTCCGTTATGAGTTCGTATCTGAGTTTGATTCCAGCATCACCGTTAAACTTGAGTTTTTCTCTTTATTTTCTTTTTCTCCGTAGTCAGGAATTTATCCGGCTTTTGGTTAGAGCGCTTCTTGACAATAAACGTTGAAACAATGTTCTTTGTTTTCCTTTATCTTTCTGTTTTTTTAACGTGTTTTATTCCAGAACAACTTAAAAGCTTATATTCAACCCATTAATATATAATAAGTTATTTTGATACCAAGGGCGGGGTTATGACTCTATTAACTCCAAGTCGTTATTAATCAAAATTGCAAAAAGTAGTTTGCTGTTGTTTTCGTAACATTTCTCCCAAACAATATTTAATATGCTCTTCCGCAACACCTAGAGTTCTATAACATAACTTTTGAAAAGCCACAATATTCTGCGGGGGATGCAAATCTTTCAAGTCTACCTTTTAATATAATGATATTAGAAGAACATCTGTATCTTATGCCAAAACGGAAGTGCAAGTCATATCAGAGTTGACCATGCGTTTGATTTTATTTGACAATGTAAACGTGAATTTGAAATTTATGCGATGTGCTTCTGACACTTTGCCATAAAATGGTGTAAATTTTTGGCAACCAAGCGTTTCTTGAAGCTAAGCCTATGATGTGAGAGGTGTTTAATTGTTTTTTCCTTCATGATTAGGTCTATAGTATCGGTGAATAGGTGCACTCCAAATGGCTCCAGGGAGATATTCCAGATTAGACAACAAAAGATCATCAAGTTACTGGTCAACAGTGACTGTTGTTACGTTTGTGGGTCTATGCTTGGTCGGAATTTGGATGATGACTTCATCCTCTATAGTTCCAGACCAAAATGCAGATGTGTCTCAGGGGAATAAGAATGAAGTCAAACAAAAGACTGATGTTGAAAAACAGGCGATTGACAGCAACAAGAGCAATTCTCAGCAATATGGGGATGATCAAGGTGATTTGCCTGTGGATACAACCATGGTTGACAGTGATGTCTCTAAAAGCAATTCTAACGTCCCAGAAAACACAGATAACAACGACGATCAGAAGGAAACTTCTAATATGGGAGAGGCTGAAGATAATACAGTTGAAAATGAATCTGATTCCAATGAGGGCGAGAAGAAGTATGATTCTTCTGACAACAGAAATTCAGATTCAGATGGAAATAAAAATCAATCAGATGGTCAAACTGAAACAACAGATAGTATGATAGAAGAGAAGGTAGAAGAACAAAGGACTGGCAATGACTCTGATGAAAGCTCTGGTGAGAAGAAAACAGATGATTTTGTGCAGAACCAGAGTTCACAGGCGGTTTATCCTCATGGTGTACAGGCAGAGCTTCTGAATGAAAGTAGAACTCAAATTGGGTCCTTTACAACTCAGGCATCAGAGTCAAAGAGTGAAAAAGAGTCTCAAAATTTATCTAAGCAGCCTACTGGTCAATACAATTGGAAGCTTTGCAATGTCACTGCTGGTCCTGATTTCATCCCATGCCTTGACAACTGGGAAGCAGTTAGGAATCTCCGGAATACAAAGCACTATGAACATCGAGAAAGACATTGTCCTGCAGAAGCTCCTACCTGCCTTGTTCCTCTTCCTGGAGGATATAGAACCCCTATTGAGTGGCCTAGAAGCAGAGATAAGGTATAAATTTACTAATATGCTTCTAGTTAGTTATCATTTTGATTGACTTTTTACTCTCCTATTAAATTATAAGTTCCCCTCAATTGTGGGATGATAATGTTCCAAATACTTTGCCTGTTGAATTTAAGGCGCCAGAGTTTACTCAAATCATAGTTCATTGTTGTTCTCTATTTCGTTGTTTACGCCTCCCTGAAATAACAAGTTCTGCTCCTGCAGATATGGTATCACAATGTTCCACACACTATGCTTGCTCAATACAAGGGGCACCAGAATTGGGTAAAAATGGCTGGCGAGTACCTTATTTTTCCTGGTGGTGGAACTCAGTTCCAGCATGGGGCACTTCATTACATTGACTTTATACAACAGGTGATATATTCATGTTCACATCTCTTGCCAACATCGACTCTATTTGTCATTTTTAAGGTTAATATCCATCAACAAGACCTGGATTGCATTTTGCTGCATGTTCTATAAATCCATATTTACTTGTTCAGTAACAAATGGTGTATGCTCTTATTTGATTTCTTGCTCAAGTTTCTCACCCACTATACAACTTCAAATTTCTTGTTCAGCTTTCATTTTAACATTGTTCTGTGGGTATGCGATCTGCTTTATTATTTTTTTTTTTGGTGTTTTTGTTCATTTTGCTTACTATAAGGAAGTTTGATGCAGTCTGTACCTGAAGTTGAGTGGGGCAAACACACACGTGTGATATTAGATGTTGGATGCGGTGTTGCCAGCTTTGGAGGCTTTATCTTTGAGAGAGATGTACTCACTATGTCATTTGCACCAAAGGACGAACACGAAGCTCAGGTACAATTTGCACTTGAAAGAGGTATTCCCGCCATATCAGCTGTCATGGGCACAAAGAGGCTTCCCTTCCCAGCGAAAGTATTTGACGCCATCCATTGTGCACGCTGTAGAGTTCCATGGCATATAGAAGGTATTTAATGTCCTCTTTTTTATTTTTAGTGATCAGATGAATTCACATCAATCCTAGTTTGAGGTTTCTGTATAGAATTATTTCAACAACGACTTCTGTGTTTTTGGCGGCGGTCAGATGAATTTAAGTTCATTCAAATTTAAGGTTTTAGTACAACAATAGTTTTGTCCATCCTCTATTTGTAGGTATTTAGATTTAGGACTACTTATTTACATAGGTAATTATGATGATAAGTCCATGATGGCTTTTATTTGGGAAGCTTATTTTTCTTTTTTTGGTGCAACTGCAGGTGGTAAGCTTCTCTTGGAGCTGAATCGAGTACTGCGACCTGGTGGTTTGTTTTTGTGGTCTGCTACTCCTGTTTATCAGAAGGAACCTGAAGATGTCGAGATATGGGAAGGTAGGTAAAAAAATAAACTTTTGTTTGCCTCTTTTAGCTTGAAGGTGTATTTTCTCTGACATTTTTGTTTTTTCAATTTATTTGCAGCCATGAAAGTTCTAACAAAAGCAATGTGCTGGGAAGTTGTGTCAATCCAAAGGGATAGACTCAATAAAGTAGGTATAGCTATTTACAGGAAGCCAACATCTAATGAGTGCTACATGAAACGTTCAAAGAATGAGCCTAGTCTCTGCCCAGACTTTGATGATCCTAACGCAGCATGGTATTTTTCTTCTCTTCAAATTAAATGATACTACCCTCCTATCCTAAATGTATGACTTAGTTTGTAGTGCAAATTGTACTAGAGAACTTTGTCAACAAGACCTTCAGATTTATGTTCTTATTTGGTTTTTTAAAACGAAAGGAACATTTGTACGACTGTAGGAGACATCTTACATTTGGAGAGATGCTTCCTTTTGCCTGAAATGAAAATTTTCTTGCATTACAATTTTTATCTGCTAAAGTTCAATAAACCAGTTTATAACATTGATGCTGTCTCTAACTTTTGATGTGACAGGAACGTTCCATTACAAACTTGCATGCATAAAGCCCCTGAGAATTCAACTGAGCGTGCATATAAATGGCCAGAGGAATGGCCAGCCAGACTGTCCAATCCCCCATACTGGTTGTTGAGTTCCCAAGTTGGAGTTTATGGAAAGCCTGCCCCTGAAGATTTTACCGCTGATTATGAAATCTGGAAAATGTAGTATCTGGGTCTTATCTAAATGGGATTGGAGTTGATTGGTCAAAAGTCAGGAATGTCATGGACATGAGATCTGTTTATGGAGGGTGAGCAAAAATCTTCTCTTTTTCTTTTCTCCCCATAAGTCACTTGCTCTTTCTGAATTATAAATATCTGTTTCTGGCATGCAGTTTTGCTGCAGCTTTGAGAGATTTAAACATTTGGGTCATGAACGTGGTTCCAATAGACTCAGCTGACACTCTTCCTATTATTTACGACCGAGGCCTTTTTGGTATATATCATGATTGGTGCGAATCATTGAGCACTTATCCTAGGACTTATGATCTCCTGCATGCCAATAATCTGTTTTCCAAGCTTAAGAAGAGGTGGGTAATGACTAATGACTAGTTTATTTCTCAGATTAGCAAGAGATTTGATTCTCTCTGATCTTGCTAAATTGTCATATTTGTGGTGTCCCGTCCAGTTGCAATTTGACAGGTGTAGTTGCTGAGGTTGATCGGATTCTGAGGCCATCAGGGAAGTTTCTGGTTCGTGACAAATCTGAGACGATTAAGGAAATTGAGGGGATGGTGAAGTCTTTGCATTGGAAAATTCTCACGAGTAACTCTAACGATAAGAATGGATTTCTGTGCGCCGAGAAGTCCACTTGGCGACCTAACAAGAAGGAGACACTCTTATATGCCCTTGCTCTTCCTAAAGATCTTAAACGTGATCAAGATGTCGATAAGGTGATACCGTAGGTGGGTGGCCATAATTTTTTTTTTTGACTTTTTTGGGGCCAAAATTAGTTGTCAGAAGCTTGTCGATTTTGATCTCCTCAATCTAGAGCGTTATTATTTTCTTGTTTTTGTCAGCGTTGTTGATGATGCGCGCAGTCAGTTTGATTAAGTTCTTGCAATTGTAAAGCCTATTTTGGTTGATAGAAGCCTAATAGAATTCTTCAGTGCTAGTTTGGGTAATTATTACTCCCTCCGATCCTAATTATAAGATAATATTAGGGAGTTGATTTTGGTTCTAATTATAGGACGAAGTTCTAATTTTTATCAATTTCTTCCCAAAATACCCCCTATTGATACTTTCTCAATAATAATTAAACACAATAATAATTTAATAATACACCTATATATTCTATAAAATGAATAATACTTATAACTCATTAATACCACATAATCACATACACTTCCATCTGTTTGCTTTCTCGGTAAAAATCTCTGTGCGATTGATTAAAAAAAGAAGAAGAAGAATCAGTGTGTGGATTTGATGTCAAAACAGCTGCGGTGGCATATGGAGCTGGAGAGCCATTGGTAATAGAGGAAGTTGAAGTGAGCCCTCCTCAACCTTCGGAGATTCGGATTATAGTTGTCTCCACCTCTCTCTGTCATAGCGATCTCTCCACCTGGGAAAATAAGGGTATTTTTGGAAAATAAATATGGTTAACTAATTTAACTACTATCCTTAATTTTTCTAAAGTTATGTAAATATATTCTATAATTAGGACACTAGGGAATATATTGCTTGAACTCAAATCTCATGCAACGTAAACACCCTAATGAAAATACCTCAGACGCTGTTAGGTTTATACGTTACTATTGTTGATTCAAATTTTGGAGCATTTGGCCATTTCGTAAATAAAAAGCAGAGATAGCGCCAGAGCGAAGGAGTGTTGGATCTGTATGTACTGGGTAAATTTCCAATACTATCTTCAATACTTAAGATAAAATCCAAATTGCACTACAGAGTTGATCTTGTATAATTTTGCTGCAAGACTATGCTGAAGTATTATCACTGACTGGAGCTTCGAAGCTTTTTGCATTCTTTTATTAGTCCAGCAGCTCTATTCAAATGCATTCTCTGCTCTTCTTTGAAGCGTGATGAAACAGGTCTTGGCTTAATAAAAACAAGAAAACACTCGTGAAAATTCATTAATTAAAAGAAACATTTCAAATAGTGGACTTTCTTTGATAGTCATTTAAAATTGGGTTAAAGTATAATTTTACCAACATAGTTTGTCTTGAAGAACGTTTGGTATAAATAAATTTTATAAGAGTAAAAAATATCAATAAACAATTTAAAAGGGTGCAAATTCATCAAAATTGTTAAATTTGACTAAACTGTTGTTAAATTATATGGTTAAAGTGTAATTTTACCAACAAAGATTTTCAGAGGGTCGTTTGGCACATATAAGTTTTGGAAGAGGCAAAAATATCAATAAATAATTTAAAAGGGTGCAAATTCGCTAAAACCATTGAATTTCACTAAACACTATTAGGATTTTTCTCTCTTATAATGTAAGAGTCGTTTGGTCAAATTTAACGGTTTTAGTAAATTTGCACCCTTTTAAATTGTTTATATTTTTGTCCCTTCTAGAACTTATTTGTGCCAGACGCTCTTCGAGATAAACTTTATTAGTAAAATTATACTTTAACCCAAAATTATAAGAAAAGAAAACCTTAATGATGTTTGGTAAAAATTAATAGTTTTGATGAATTTGCACTCTTTTAAATTATTTATTAGTATTTTTATCCCTTCCAAACCTTATTTTGTGCCAGATAATGGAAAACTTTCTTGGTAAAATTGCATTTATCTCATTTAAAATTTAACAATTTGCAAGTGAATTAAAGATTAAAATCATACATTCAGGAACAAAGTGAATCCCAATCTAACTCTTAAACAATTGGAGATAAAACTTCACACGAAGGGCGTTGTTAATTCGTCATATCAGCAACGGATCGCCATATGAGGCAACATGAACTAGACGCAACAATGTCGCGGGCATTAATTAAGCCTTTGATGATTCTCTCTCAACTTGTGAAATAAAGACAAAGGTTGTGAAACTAGTACGAGACCAATGGAGTTGACTTGAAACTCGGCAAATCGGTCAATTAACTGATGCGGTCGAGCTGGCTGCACATAAATAGTGTCATCAGCGGCAAAGGTAAAAAAACTATCAATGCCTAATAATATTGTTATGGAAGTGTCGAATACACCATTAAGTAAGCTATGTTTGAAAAATATTGTAAGAAAAATATAACTAAAAGGAAATTAGGCGTGCCTGGACGAATCCATGTTCGGATCCGGGTTAAAGCTCCAATACTCCATACTTGTGCCCACACAATTATTAGACTACTAGAGCCTAATTGTGATTAGCACAGCAGATCATCAGAACCAGAAAGATGGTAGGAGAGAAGAGAATTGCCAGAAAACTCAATGACGGGGTGAGTTGCAATTGAGGAGGCACACACTATTTATAGTGGTTTATGGAGGCCACTAATTAGGAAACGTGTGCACTCCTTCTTGCCCTCCAAGACAGTAATTAATTGATTCTCAATTAATTCCCTAATTATGATGATTTGTTCCTTAATTAATAAATCCATAATTATTACTAAAATATTCCTCAATCTGCATTTTATGCTGATTTTATTCTTATTTGATTAGGCTACTTATTTCTTAATCAAATAATCCGGCCCATCAAGGGCGGACTTGGACCCAAAGTCCAACAAATATTAATCATGTCCCTCTTGTGATTAATTAATAATGCACTCTTGTTTTAGAAGGATTGTGTCGGGGCAATTCCACATCAAGAGGCGAGTCCCCGGCGCCTTCGCCGGTGAAAATAAACCTAATATACCTTGTTTAGATTTTTTTTTTTTTGGTTTTAAAATTCTATTTTACTTTTACTAGCCCTCGTTGCTTGCCTATTTTTATGCCCCTCTTTCAGCTGATCTTGTGCCCCATAACTATTACAATATCAAATTACTCTTTTCCAATAGCTTCATACCAATACCACTCAATCTCTCTAAGATCATGGACAATGAGAGCCACAACAATTTGCCAAATGGGGTCATTTCAGAAAGCCCTGAAAGTCCTTCCTTAAAGACTTCAAGCAACAACAATAATAATAGTAGCAGCAGCAGCAGCAACAACAACAAAGAACAAGATCGGTTTCTGCCAATAGCCAATGTGGGAAGAATCATGAAGAAAGTGATGCCTCCGAATGGGAAAATCTCAAAGGACGCTAAAGAGACAGTTCAAGAATGTGTATCAGAGTTCATCAGCTTCATCACCGGAGAAGCCTCTGATAAATGCCAGAAAGAGAAGAGGAAGACCATCAATGGAGATGATATTATATGGGCCATTTCAATCCTAGGGTTTGATGATTACGTGGACCCTTTGAAATGTTACCTTCAGAAGTATAGAGACATTGAAGGAGAGAAGCTTAATCTTCCAAAACAACAACGTTCTGAACAAAGGCTCCACCACCACCACCAAGACCAAACTAATAATATTAATAATAATAATAACAACAACAATAATAACTTGCCTTTAAGTAGTGTATATTCTTCCACAAACCTAATTTCTCATCAGCCTCTCTATGTTCCTTCTGGCCAGCCATATACTCTACCTTTTCCCCCAAACTCTATCAAACAGGACCAGATTGATTCGGTGGGAAACTGGTAAGACAATGCATTTTGCCATTTCCTTTTGATCTTTTTTTTGGCCATACATTTCCTTTTAATCAGAAAACATTTTTTTCCCATATACAACAAACATTGCAAGTCTTGTTTTTGAGAGAACATTCAATCTGCTTTTTATAAATAATAGGTATGCATACATGTGTGTGAAAATATTGTTGCATTTACATAATCAATACTTGAATAAAAGCAATTTTGCTTCGTGTTCGTAAAAAATGAAGAAAAGATTCAAGGATTTGTGTTTTTCGCATATCATAGCTAGCTAGCTTATAGGTTGGGGCGATCTATATATACATTATCAATTTTCCTTCTCGAACGAAGCACATATATATATGTATATATTGTTAGCCAATATTAGATCATACAGAATATTGTAAATTCATTGATATATAATACATGTGATTGAACATGTAAATACTTGCAGCTATTTCAATTCCTTGTATTCTTCTTATTCCTCTCTCCCCACTCTCCACTTCACACATAGGTGAAAGTCTTTTAGATATAGGTATATATTAAGGTTATTGTCTTTCTATTAAAATAGCTTATGCTATTTGATAGGACCCCTTTTACCTTGTATTCCTTTAATATCTTCTTCAATTAATCAATGTTAAACTTTTTCTCTATCTGGAGTACCTTTGATATCTTCTTTAATCAATCAATTATCAATATGTGAGACTTTCTCTCTACCTGGAGTTGTATTTTTTTATTGTACACGGAATATTGTAAATTCATTAACATACAGTACATGTGATTGAACAAGTAAACCAATGTGAGACTTTTTCTCTACCTGGAGTGGAGTTGTACTTTTTTTTAGTGTATAGAATATCGGAAATTCATTGATATATAGTACGTGTGATTGAACAAAGTAAATACGTGTAGCTATTTCAATTCCTTGTATATTCTTCTTCGTTCTTCCTCACCCCACTCTCCACTTCACACATTTGTGAAAATCTGTTAGATATAGGTATATATTAAGGTTGTTGATACCACTTAGTGGAATAAAGTTTCTTATTGTTCTTTGTTACTACTCTGGTTCTATTTATAAGTCCTTTTTGATTAAAAAATTTGATCCTATTTATAAGTCTAGTTTCAGTATAGTAAATGAGATTGTGACAATTTTGCCCCTATTTATTGTACTAATGAAAAAATAATTTAAAAATAGATAGAAAAGAAAAAGTTGAAAAGTACACATTTATAAGTGAGGGCATAATTGAAAATTTACCCCATAATTTTTGAGTTAACTACTTCTCCTTGATATGTGAGATTTAGTTAAAAATGATTTATAAATAGGATCAGAGTGATATATGCTAAGTTTTCTTTCTATCAAAATAGCTTATGCTATTTGATAGGACCCCTTTTACCTTGTACACCTTTGATATCTTCTTTAATTAATCAATATAAGACTTTTTCTTTACCTGCAATACCTTTAATGTCTTCTTTAATTAATCAATGTGAGGCTTTTTCTCTTCCTGAAGTTGTACTTTTTTTTTTTTTTTTTGGAGTCTCAGAGGCTTAGTTTTACCCCATGTTCTCTAACCCGGACCGGCCCGGCCGAACCGGCCCGGAAACCGGCGACCCGGGCACTAAACCGGTCCGGTTCGGTGACCCGGTCCGGGTCAACTTTTTTCATTTTTTTTTTATTTTTAATTTTTCTAAAAAAAAAAATTCCTTTAGAATTTCATACTATAAGCCTAAAATATTCTATTTTTCACCGGTTTAGCTCCGGTTTGACTCCGGTCTGACCCACTGACCCTTGACCCAGTACCCCGACCGGTTCACTGACCGGTCCGGGTTTAATTACCTTGGTTTTACCATATGTTTTTCCCACTCAATTTTTAGTCTCAAGTCAAATAACTCTTGATGCCTTAATGAGTTTTAAGATATAGGTATATTTTAATGTTTTTCTATCAAAATATTTAAACTATCTGATAGGACTCCATTTTTACATTATATACCATTTTTACCTTATACACCTTTAATATCTTATCTAATTAATCAATGTGAGACTATTTTATATTCTAATAGTGAAGACACATAGCCGTCAGAGATTACTAAAACGGTGATAGCAACAGCAAAAGAACAAGTACAAATTTTATTTCTTGATCAGATTAATTCGTCTCTCTATTTACTTTTTAGTGTTCAAGAAGATCACCATTGAAATTTGCTGGTTGAGAGAGTAAAGGATGAGTACGAAGCCTGTGAACATTATATTCCATATTCGCATGCCATCCATCCTGTATGCGAAATAAGGTTTAGTTAATTAAATCATGATCAATGATATGATTTGTTGAGAGAAATATAGAGGCCATCACACCAATTCTTAAATTACTGGTTTCAGCTAACACTGGAATGACATTGAGCGAAAAATTACTGGTTTCATATTATTAGAGTGATTGATTAACCAAGTGCTCTGAAAATCTCTCTTTACAATATATCCTTACTGCCTTCACTATACCCTGACGCATAAAGATATTGTTAAGTAAACCGATAGATCCGAGCAAGCTCCAAATTTTCTAGGTTGATAGTGCCATATTCAAAAATGCATCCATTTAGAAGCTAATAATTGCGGTGCTCGCGAGAATTTACATGCATGCTAAATTATCCATTCTCAACAGGAGATCATGATCTTAATATATTACGCCGAATCTGATACGGTGCCCTGAAAAACAAAATGTCTTGTTGCATCAATTCTTTGAAGATAATTTTTAAGCAACTCAAACCTGAGAGATGTTAAGTGACTGTATTCGCCGATTCTGATGTTGTGAATGTTTGTGGCCCAAACTTAATTAATTGTGGCGCTTTACCAAAAATTGCGATCGGTACGAGATCTTAATTATCAATCAAAATCTATACAATTGCTCCTCCAGACATAAATATTTGACCTAATTTATAGTGTAATAGGACGGGTGTAGTATTAAATTTCAAGAACAAGAAATTAAAATTTCTGTGCAGGGTTATAATAATTTTTTTGTTCTTAATATTTATATGTTCAATTTCAATCAGAACTTTACTTGTTCAAATAATTATCATCTAAGTGGGTTTTGAAATGTATTAATTATATGAACTTTGAAAAATAAATTGCATATATACTCCGTGAATTATATTTATGATAATTGATATGATGAAGAATGAAAACTATTAATATTTCTAAAAAAGTAGTAATATTTTGGAAAATTGGAGAGAAGGACCTGGGTAAAATAATATTTAATGAAGATGATCTTAAAAATCCTAATTATTCAGGAGAACCAAATAACCAAGGTATTAAAACTCGGATTGTGCATTAAACCGGTCGGGGTACTGGGTTAAGAGTCAGTGAGTCAGATCGGGGCTAAATCAGAGTTAAACCGGGACCAAACCGATGAGAAATTGAAAATTGTAGACTTATAGTATGAAATTTTAAAAAAAAAAATTTAAAAAAGAACTCGGACTGGTTTACCGGCCGGTTTCCAGGCCGGATCGGCTGGTCCGATCCGGGTTCAAGAACCTGGCAAATAACACAATATAAATTTAAAATGATTAGATCATCCTTAACCAAATCCCTCTATTCATCTCATGCATCCTTCATATCTTGGGATCAATCGCCATCGCACTTCCGATCATCAACCAGCTGTGGCAATCAATCTGATGGTCTGACTAAGTTTAATACATAGGAACCTTTTGCCGGCCCAAATAGAAACGTTCCCATCAATTCCACCCTACCATCTACATGGCTTCTATGCCATTCTCTGTCTCTTTGATCTGCTTCGGAATTTCTACCTTCTTTTCCGACTCGTTTTTTTATCTCTTGTAATGAAACAATAAATCAATTTTGAGTAATGTAATGGTTATGGAGTGATACTTCAATTTTATAAGAGAAAGACGATGGCAATTTGCAATAGTTTCCTGGCCTGGTGTTGTAGGGACTGGGGCAGATTAAAACCTTTGATACATATAAAGCTTTTTAGGCCAAGCCTGATGCTGGTGTCCCTATGCTACATAACATGGGAATCAAACGCAAGATTGTTTGAATTGGAAGCCCCTTCCCACCTGCTTAACCAATTCGCCATTTCCATTGATTGGAATGTTTCTTATTTGGAAGGGGCAAAAGGGTGTCGATAATCAAAAGTGCAGTTTGCATAGTTTGATACCAAAAATAGAGCATATATGAGATGCATCTCAAAGGAAAATTACTAATCAAAACTTATAATTAGTTTAGACTGATGTCGGGGGGAAAACGAATATTTTGACTCACAAAAACTATGAAATATTTGCTTAAAGCCATAAACTGGATACACAGGTACAGGGTCAGGGAAATTCATACTTCTAGCTGACACAAATACGTGTATACCAGATAATTACTTATACGCATTATTTATGAGAGTGTGAGCATCATATATAGAAACCAAACAGAAGACAACCCTCCAAACCAATAGTAATATATATATAGCTGGTATTGGTGCATATACCACCATGACATGACACCCTTGAATTCAAAAAAAAAAAAAAAAAAAAAGCAACTAGAAAACGAGAGAAGAAGTGGGGCCTTTTTTTGAATATGGGCGTGGGAGATCAGAAAAAGGTGACAATACTACCTCCGATTGCCCTATAAAGTGGATGGATCTTAATATTGTTTATTTTTAGCTAAACGGAGTTTGGAGAGTGGTGAGAACTAGAGCGAAGCCAGAGGATGAAGCTTTCGAGAGTGGCAACATCAGCTCTGTAATGCTTCTGTGTGAAGTCAAACAAATCGCCCCATTTGAAATCTGGGTACTTCCTTCCTTCCTCTCTTTCCACCAGATTTTCTGGTGGCCTCACTGTTTTGTCGTCTCTTGGGCTTACGAAATATACCAATGATCTCCTCTCTTTTTCTGTGTGTACCAATGCTCTGTGCATGCAGCTCTTGTATCTCCCGTTAGACAATGCCTATCACACACCAATATATATAAGCTAATTCATTAATTAATCAGCCTAATATTGACATATCAGACCAGTGCAAATAATTAAAGTCCTCATCAATACTGTGTGTGTGTGTGACATCTATTGATCGACTTTTCTTTCTTCGAGATAAGTTCAAACTAAATTACACAACACATAACATCTCTTGATAATAACACGCGTTACATCAAGCTAAGCATCAAGCCTTTTTTTCTTCTTCTTCTTTGATCGTTCGGCCAAGAGGTGATACCTGGAATAAGGAAATGTTTTCGATGGTGGGAAATGTCCCAAAAATCTTAGTAATCAATTCATGTGTATTGAAAGTATAGGCTATTATTAATTTTCTGTAATTAATGTTTAAGTTAATATATATATATATGATGTCATTTATAAAGAATTAATCCATATATATAACTTCTGAATATAAAGACATTAAATAGAGTAAATGAAGTGTAAGAGATCAATGGAGACACATCTCTCTGAAAGTTGTCTCTCCTAATTAATTAGGTTCAGGAAAAAAAAAATTACTCCCTCTGGTCCTAATTATAGGACAATATTTGAGAGTTGATCTTGGTCCTAATTATAAGACAAAGTTCTAAGTTTTGTCAATTTTTTCCCAAAATACCCCTTATTGATACTTTCTCAGTAATATATAATTAAGTACAATAATAATTTAATAAGAGTATATTGGAAGTTGTTGAGGGAGATTGATGACGCCGGATTGTGTGATTTTAGAGAAGTCGTGTGTGAGACAGGAGAGGTACAAGAAAAAACAGAGAATCAATGCAATTGGATACCATTTTAAATTTTAAATAAGGATATTTTAGGACAATAAATATGATTACCTAATTTAACCACTATCCTTAATTTCTCCAAAGTTAAATAAATATGTCCCATAATTAGGACCAGAGGGAGTATTTGTTTTAATATCTCTGCCTTGTATTGCATGTGCTTTCAGGTATACTAATTGTGAGTCTGATTTCCCCGTACAAAAAGCCTAGGGATCACTCTGGCCTTGCAAAAGAACTTTGTGGACAGTGGACACAGCATCATATATATATATATATATATATCGGATCAAGAAACACAGATAGAAGGCATGATAATGAGGAAATTAAAGTTTACTGGATTACGTACCATGAAAGTGTCGCCTATGTTTACAACGAAAGCGTCTGGTCGAGGACGAACAGCGAGCCATTTGCCCTCTGAAAGAACCTCCAAACCTCCAACTTGGTCTTGGTGAAGAATAGTCAATGAGATTGGGTCAGTGTGAGGGCCAGTCCCAAGGGTGAGGCTTGAGCTATTACAAGGTGGATAATAGTTGCATCTCATCAATGACGAACCATCTTCAAAAAAATTTCTATAGTAGAAACGATCCATTCCCAGACTAATGGCCAACAGCTCCATAATTATAAAAGACAGTTCCTTCATTGCTTCACAGTACTTTTGATACACCCGCCTATTATTCCAAAACATACACACATAGACGTTTCCAAGTTAAATGATGACGAAGAAACTAAAGTAGTTTATATAAAAAGAAAAGCAAAGAAAGTGAGGTTGGTTTGCATGTTCAATCCAGCACTTTCTGTGGGCTACGGTCGCCGTGAGTGGGTCCAAGAAAAATTCATAGATCTCGGCAGAGCATGAGTGTAAACAGGAACAAAGGGAACTAGCCCCTGCTCTTGGAGAGTGATGTGCGCCGTATATGATATCTGAACAGTTTAATTTTAATTTTTTTTATTTTTTATTTTTTAAAAAGAAATTTATTTTAATGGGTACGTAGAAAATTTAAAATAAAAATAATACCTTACCTAACATTTTTTCAAAAGATGATTTTCTAATTTAGAAATCACCAATTAAAAAAATCAAATCTGAACCATTCAAATCTCATCTAAACAATCTAGATGGGCCGAGCTCTCCCTGGTGAGTTGAGAAACGGTTCCAGGAACAAAGCTAGCTATAAGCCAGGCTTTAAACTCTATGTAAAATTTTTTGTCAGTGTTTCCCTCAGAAAAAGGTACTTTATTTTCTTCTTAATATCATATATATTTGAAAAGTTAATTTTGATCATAAATATAAGAGACAATTTTCATATTTCTCAATTTTTTCTTCATTTACCTCTATTAATGCTCTTTTAACCATAATCAAGGAGGAAAGAGAATAAAAAGATTAAAGAAGATTATTAGCGTATTTTAGAAAATACATGTCATATTAACTAACATATTTAATTTAATTTAATTAATAAATATGTCTTATATCAACGAAAAATATTTCAAACAGTAGAATTATTAAAGTAAAAAAAATGGTGTGGATAAACTATGGTAAAAAAAGTCGTTTCATACATATGATGTTTAATGATGAGGTTCATTGAGCTTACCCCGTGTTTTCGAGTTGTTCTCCTAAGACAGACTTAAAGTAGTCGACAATTTCGGAGTGGTGTCCGTCGTTTTTGTGATGATACTGAAATGAAAAAATCTCTTTCCATGGCAACTGGGAATTGTAGCGATCTGCATGAGCACCAGAGTAGCCACAAGCACTTCCAGGTTTCCTTTTAGCGCCGAGCTTATGTTCAAGAGGAAGCTTGAAAATGAAGTCGGCTTCATCATAAGCGGCTCGAATGAGGTCCGGGTCGACCCCATGGTTCGTGACTTGGAAGAAGCCATGCTTCACACAAGCCACCTTCACAAGCTCAGCTGCACTCTCTATGGCTGCTTCGTCGCCTCTCATGAAGCCGCTCAGGTCTACGAGCGGCTCGTTGGGCTCTTCGGGTTGGGTTCTAGCCAAGTCACTAGAGGGCCAAACGAACTCGTCAGGCATTATAGGTTGCCTTTGAAGCAAACCAGAGTCGAAAATCATAGCCGCATTATTATTGATCTCCTTCTTGGGTTCTTCCGATGAAGATGATGGAGGGTTTAGCAAACCAGTGGTGGCGGCAGTGGCGTTGGCACCAGAAGCCATTACAAGAGACATTTGGGCTAGTTGCTCGGACATTTCAGGGGGACAAGAGAGGCTAAATATAGAGAGAGAGCTTCTTCAAGTTACGCGTCACCTCTCATTAATTTAATTTATCGTGTTTCACACATAGACACAAATAAATATATTAGACATATTGTCATTTCATTAGAGGGTTAAGGTGTATTGAGCACCCCAAATATTTTTCAAAATGTAATTAGCATCCTAAAATATTTTGGGGTGTAATTTTGACCCTAAAATATTTAAATGGGTATAATTTCATTCTAAAATAACAGATTAAGTGTTCGTTTGAAATAATTATTTTTTGGTAATAAGTGCTTATAAATCGTGATTCACGATATACGAGGTAAGTATATGAGAGAAGTTTTATCTCGGCTTGCGTAATAAACACTTATATTAAAAAAAATAAGTGTTCCCAAATATACATTAAGAAATATGAACTCACTATCAAGAAGCTCGAATCAAAAGTTAAACTTAAGAATTTGAGAGTTCTTCGCTGAAAAAGAAGCAAGACGAGTTTACCAGTTTCATTAAAGCACTTGAAAAGAAGCTAAACTCAAGTGGGTCATTGTCAATGTTTGATAATCTTCAACATTCCAAGTTGAATCTGACCCATTTCCTTGAGTTTCTTGAACTTACCTTGAGATTGATCAAGAGCTTCGTTAAGTTATTGATCAGAGAAATGGAATCTGCTCATTGAGATCTTCAAGCAGCCGCCAAATTCATTCCCCCACATACAGTGTTTTGCCAAACCGAATATATAGACTTCGCATTTGAATCATGCGTATGTTTAACAATCTTTAAATGTTTCAATTTCCCAAATTTTACAATCCCAAATGAGCCAATCAATGAGAGAAAAGTACCCCACAAGCAAAACCAAAACCTTTACTTTGATAAATTCAAAAAGCTCAAATCTTTGAACCCGAAACAGTACCTAACCCATAATCTAACCTCGTCACTCACAAAATTCTTAAAATCCAAGTACTTTCAAGCTGTTCACGCCAAGAAGGAGTGTTCCTTGTTTGGGAATTTAAAACAAAGGAAGCATGTGAATTCTGGCGGGTTTCTAGATTCTGTTTTCTTCACTTCGTTGCTGAAATTGCAAAGCGGGTGTGTGGGATCTGCATTTTCTGGCATTGTCGTTTGATGAAGTTAGAATTTTTCAGGTGAAGAACAATAGATTCTCTGAGGTGAATGCATGGAACGTGTTAATGTCGCCAGATCATATTCATTAATTTTAGAATTGGAAGTGAAGAAGCTGCTGGTGGCAGCTCCTGTGGTGCCGGTGAGCTTCAAGTGGGTTTCACGATTGTGCCCAGTTTCAAGACAAACAAACATTTGTTTGTAACAGAGGCAAAAAGGCTTGTTGATGACCTAGAGGAACAGACATAAGGAAGAAAAGGAGGAAAACAACGTTTCTGACTCCGTTAGTTTGAAGTGAAATTGTACCCATTTAAATACATTGAGATCAAAATTACACCCCAAAATAATTTAGGGTGTTAATTGTATCTTGAAAAATAGTTCAGGGTTTTTCATACCCCTTAACCCTTCATTAAATTATAGTGCCATCTTATTTGTATATATGTCAATGACTACACCGTGGAGATATTTAGTGTTCTATCAAATCTCACCCACCTCCCCTTTCATAGAAAGCTTGGCTTGCGTCATTTAGAAAAGTGAACCGAAAGAGTATCTCACACACACAATTTTAAATATCAGTAGTATGAAATTTATGACAAATTAGATTATTTATAAGGTCCTCTATAAATAATGTAATTTATTTTTTTCCTTAATTTTATGACATGTGTGAGAAAAGGTATTTAATGAGGGAGATAGATGGAGGCAACGGCAGGGACGAGTGGACGCCAATTCTTCATCAGTAGTCCCTTCTCTCACTGTCTCTAGACATTGCCAATATCACCATGCAAATATTATTATTAATTTAATTTCTTAAAAGATCGACGTTGTTTATTATAATTTTATAAAGTAATAAAACTTATAATTTACTGATATTGCTGCCTGTAGCGTCTTATTCTCCGAGAAATATAGAAAGGAGCAGAGTAGATGCTGATGAGTCTCGGTCTTGTACCAGTACAGTCCTTATTTTATGTCCACTTATAGATAAAATCTTCAGTCCTAAATATAAGTATGCTTAGAGGTTGTTAATAACTATTTTCTAATTTGATCTTTATTTAATTTTTGTTGAAAGGAGGAAATTAAAAAAAAAAAGGAGCGAGGTGAGAATGAAGTGAAAATGTAGACAGAGAATAATTATTATTCTTTAGTATATAGTATGTGAGAAGTGAGAAGTGAGAACTACTTAAAATAAACTTATAATATATGATACGGTGGTACTCTCTCATACAAGATAAAATCAACATAACAGGATTTTTACGGCCAACTTATTGGAATCCAAACGGAATCCGTATCCACTGATAGAGATTGAACATGATATCGGAGTTTGCATGCATGGACAACTCTTATTACACGACACACTTCGAGGATGTCACAGCCCCTCTGTTTGTCTTTTTGTTCGTCTTTTTCTTTTTTAAACCCCCAAGAAAATTTTCCGACAATTAAATCTCTTCTGAAAATCATGAAAACTTGCTCTCGTGACAAAGAAATCAGGAAGTGCGACAAACATAGGAAGATTCTTCCTGATATGTCTTAAACGATCATAGCAGATTTAGAAGTCAATTTCGATGAGAATCCATTCCCAAATTCCAAGATTTGTTGTTTCTTTTCGGGGAAAGTAAGAGAGAAAGAAGCAGCACAAAACATCATGTGATGATCAAAACATCATCCTCTTTATTGGGGTCATTTTAATTAACTTCACCATCCCTATGTAATTCAGCAAATTAATTAACTGAGAATTTCTCTGTTGACCAACCAGCTGCAAATCATGTACCATAACAAAGCAAAAGAGCAAAAAGACAAAATAAATTAAAGAAGATAAAATCGTAAAGGCTGAGGAAATTGTATATTGCATTTTTTTAATATGATTTGTGTACATTATCACCGCTATATATAGGCATGGATATCCGATATCAATTTAATACGTATGTCCTGTTCTGTGAAGGATCTGGAATGTATATTTGTCATTTGGGCTTGCAGGGCTTTATTTTATCATGGGCTTCAATGATAGCATATCACCAACGTGTAAGTATAGGAGCAATAATTTGTCCAACTTTTTAATTAGTTGGAACGTAAGCATAATTTATGTAGTTTGGCATCAAATCAGTAGTAGTTAAATTTTGGCGCGCACTTAATTATTTCCATCTGTGGGAGTGTTATTACTCCCTCCGATTCTAATTATAAGACAAAGTTGATTTTTTTAGAGAAATTAAGGAAGCCAATTAAATTACTTTAGAATATTTTTATTTTTATTTTTTTCTCCAAACTAATTAATTTGACTAATAAACTAATATATAATCTAAGGATACTAAAAATATAAACACTATAAAGTAATTTAATTGGCTTCCTTAATTTCTCCAAAAAAGTTAACTTTGTCTTATAATTAGGACTGGAGGGAGTATGATATTTCTGAGACCACAACTTGAAGGTCCTTGCAAATTATTGATGTGTGTATTAACGAGTCATGTCTCGATTGTTAGTTAATGGATGCAATTCATTGATGATCGTGATGAGCAAGTGTGGTTGCTTTACCTGTTATATGAGAGACACTTGGCCTCTCTGGAAATTCCAAAGATTTTTCAAAAACTATGAGAGACTGATCGAAAAGCAACCATTTAATTGCCCATGGACCCAGAAACCCCCTTCCCCCTGGAGTTTATAAAATGATCGATTTCATTGTCCGCTGTTGGCAATGTTACTTGTCACGCTTGAATGAAATCCGAGGTTTAAGTCCGACGTTGACATATTTGTATTGGTGCATGTGTTCAGATTGTATTAAATCAAAAACAAGATACACAGTCATATTCAGCGGATGAAACCTACAACCTTCCCTCTCTACTGGATAAAGATTCTCATATATCCTCTAAAGATTCTAATACTAAAATATTATTTAAAGACAATCCAATCCCCTGTTGTTCTTTTTTATTGGAAATTAGTAAAACGTACTTGTTAAAAACTTTCTTAACTATAAATTATGTTTTAGTTGCATGTAACATATTGATGACTACAGTTAAGGGCAAATTTCACTTAGATGAAAAATAATAGCGCTTATTTGAAACGAGTCGTTTCATATACCTCTGCCCAGTAAACTTTTTAAACAGGTATTTTTAACCAATTTTTCATTATTCTTTATTAGTTATATAGGTATGCATACTTTTTTATTGATACAAAAAAGGGAATCCTATGTAATAATCTCTCCCATAACTCTATTATATGAAGTTAATGGAATATAATGAAGGAGGCCAACTACATTTGGTATAGTGACGTGTGAGAGGGGTTGAAGAAATGAATAATGATGAAAGATGATGGAGGATGGAGAAGATGGTTCACGTGGCCGGGCTATCTTTATATCTCGTCGTCGGGTCACATTGCCGCATAGCCCATCCACATTTGGTCTCAGAGCGTCCATCTGGATTATTCTACTACGTCATCTTCCACGTGCCCCGCACGTGAACACGACCCCCTCTTGGCTGCTCTGGCATCGTCCCATTGTATGTTCTTGCCTTCACACAGGTTTCCACAGACATGCCTTTTCTTCGACATTGACAAACATTATATGTCATTGACAAAAGAGCTCTCTTAAATAATTCCAACAAACTTCCGTACCATTATTATTATTGGGGGGGTTCTTTTTTTTTTTAGTTAACTATTCAAGGTCAGGATCTCTTGACTTTTTTTTTTTTTAATGAAATATAACTGCATTTATAATGTGAAACTTTTAATGAAATGTACATACGTCCCTTAAAAGGTAGGATAAATCCCAAAACACAGCTTTAGTCTTAGTACGTAATGATTTTTATGAGACTCTTTAACAAGTTTACAGTGTATAGGTATCTACTAGAGTGATCGATATATGCATTGATGTCTAAGTATGAAAGTCATAGCATCTCTAAGCGCCAATAACTATAGAACGCAAAGTCTTATTTTGGGGATATAGCAACATTCATGAAGTTTTTCTTATAAAAAAATATTGTGATATAGAAGCTTCGTTGTCGACTTTTGGATCCGTTGATATGGAAAATAATACCCTATTGAGGAGAGTAACTCCATTTGTATGTGATAGCTATCACCGTCATCTATGATTGCCTGTGCAAGGTACCATCGATGCAGCAACGTAGCTGTAGTAGTCATTGCTCTAGAATGAACCATACTGATTGCATGTTGTGGAGACATCTGGATGCTTGTATGACATATATATTTGATTTCTTGCAAACCACAAAGATTCAAGTAATTGGAAAGGCAAATAAGATATAAAATTAGTGGATCTCTTGACTTGTTTCTATAGGAGAAATGACAATTAAAACTCTTATAAAAGAAATTAAATCGGCAATAATTAACACACCTACAAAATCTTACACTGCTTCCTGTCCTTAAGATGTCTTACTAACAAAGATAATTACTTAAAGTTAAGGAGCATGAGAGGTGCGATATACGAACTTAATCAATATCGATATAAAAATTATATAAAATGACATTATTATGTATTTGTATAATGAAAAAATGCTGAGGTTTGAAGTAAAAACAAATTGAAGAGGAAGCTGGTAAGATGGGCCCGAGATGTGTGTCTTCTTCTCAACGGAAGGGCATGTTTCTGTGTTTGGCACAGTAGGTGAGCAGGAGGAGATAGATATGCAAGTTAATTTTGAAGGATTTTATATTTGGGACTGTCTGTACGGCTCCAAATCTTTGTGAGATCCTTGATTATTGCTTTTCTATGATAGCCTGGCTTTTTACAATACAGACACACATATCTGTCCTATTCTTATGTGTCTCTTCATTATCTGGTGTTCCCATCCAAGATTGAGAAAACAAATTATAATTAAGAGGGTGTTTGGATTCACTTAAAAAAAGTGATTTTGGACCTAAATCATGGTTTTCTGAAAAAACATCCAAACACCCTCTCATCTCAAATAATCCATTTTGACCCCCTCCAAAACCATGGTTTGAGCATAATCCATTTTTTCTTACTTTTTCAACTTTGTGGGCCCCACCATCTTAATCTCATGGGTTCTTTTTCTGTTTGTGGGCCCCATGTCACACACTCTCTCTCATCTTTTTTTATTTTTTTGAATTTCAACGTATTTTCTCTATCTTTTTTTTTTTTAATTTTAAAATTTTAATACCCCCTCTTATCCTATTTAAGACTTATTTATCTAATTTAATTATATTAAAAAAATTAGTTAAATTAATTAGCATTACATATAGACAAAATTATTTTATTTTTGGTATTAATTATGAAATTTAATGTTAAATAATAGGTTAAGATGTATCATTTTTAATACCGTTAGATGTTTTCTTTTCTTATAATTTAACTTCGTTAGGTCAAATTTAACGGTTTTGTTAAATTTACATCCTTGTTAATTGTTCATTGTTATTTTCCATCTTCCAAAATTTATTTGTACCAGACGTTCTTCAGGAAAAACTTGGCTGTTAAATTTGACATTAACCCTTAAATAATACATAAAATATAATTTTATTTTTTATATGTAATTATCACAAAAGTTAATGTCCTTTTTAGTAATTTGACCATGAAAAAAGCTATTCTGATCAAAACATCCAAACACTCTCATTTTATCAAAATCACTTTTTTCTCATAATCTATTCTTCTTATAATCTATTCTCCAAAAGCTATTCTCCATTTTTTCTCCAGAAGCTATTAAAAAAAGCTAATCCAAATACACTCTAATTATTGGCCAACACCGCAACTTCCTTTTCCAGATTCTCCTTCCTTCCATTGATTCTGAAGAGATGAGAAAGTGCTTTGTTGTAAAATAAACTCCCAAAGTAGCACACGTTATTCACCTCTCGTACGTGGTTCCTTGTTAACAAAAACAGAAAATTTCTAGACCCTTCCCCGTATATATAGTAGGTAAGAAATTGCATACCTTTTAACTATCCCGATTATCCTTAATGTAAGATATATGTTTAACTAATTTAATTAGATTAAAAAAATTAGATAGCGTTATATTTTTCCCCAAAAAAAAAAACCCTGTTGTTGTGGTCCTTGATAAATTTCATGCAATATATTAAATGAAATGACACGTTTTCTAATACTATATACTGCAAGGAGCCTGACACAAGTTATCAATAAAGTCTTTCAATTAGTAAAATTATTGTTTCATAGCTGTAAGGTTATAAGTTCAAATCTTATCGGTGTGAAAATCTTTTTAGTGAGTGATCTATAAATATTCCTGTAAACGTTCTTTGAGTCCGGAGATATGTTCTAACCTGATGAGCCTTGGATCCCAACTTATCTATACTTTTATATATAAAAAAATAAAAAAGGAGCCTGACACAATTTGCGTCGTTAATGGTTTATGGATAGCATAATTTTTTATTTATGTTATATTTTACACTTCTGTTACTATCAACATAAACATTGATGACTGGCCGAAAAAAGATACATTTAACATTGATGCAAGACCGTTAGTATTCACTTTTCAGGTCAAAAAAGACGGCTACGACTCGCGAGGGATGGCTGGCGTGCTCCAGAAAAAGACAACAATTCATTTACAAAAAAAATTGACTCGGCCTAGATCTGAACGTCCAGCCCATCTCCAATTTTGAACGGAACAATTGTGTTTCTACTTTCTAGCCCGAGAAGTCTATTTTGGAATATTCTGTTGAATTTAGGCCCAATAAATTCTAAAGCCTTTCACTAATATTTCTGTTTGACTGATGGCTTCTAGCAAACATGCACGCCATTGGTCCAGGAAAAAGAATCATGAAAAAAAAAAAAAAAAATTTGCGAGGAATTTATATTTAAATGTGTACATTCATTATATATTTTTTAAAAATATTTTGCAATATTATATTTATTATTTAATTTGTTCATTTGAATATAAACAATTTAAATGACAGCTAATGATTCCATATTGTTACCTTTTCATTTTTTTAATAGGTATCTTTTAATTTTAATACTATACATCCTACAAAGTTGTATTTTTTTTTTGAAGAAAAGACACGATTTTGCAAATTGCAATTATAGTTCGTTCAATATTTTAGATCAAAACAATATAAAAATATATTTTAAATCTGTATCTTGTTGAACTCATTCTAATACGAGACTTTCTGTACAGATGACTGTAAGGGTATTTGTTTGAGCGATTTAATAGTCTATCAGACGATTGAGTGGCCAAATCAGCCTTCCACAATAATTTATCTCAAAGAGGGTGTTTGGTTGGATGATAGACTTATAGAAAAAAGCCAGAAAAAGCTCCGATGCATATAAGTTAGGAACTGGAGCTTATGAATGAGCCCTGAGTGTTGGCTTCTGTTTTGAGGAGTATTTTCATATCTTTGGGGATCAATGAGATGCTTAAAATCACTTCTAACAACAAAACTTCTTTTATAAAAAATGTTCTAAATAATCTCTTTCTTTAGATAGTAATCTTCTGTTAATTAGAGAATATTTTGGAATAAAAGTTTAGGTAAGTTTTGAATTTTGTCAATATATAACTGTATAAATGTAGAGAATAATTAATTTTAATTAATTTAGATTTATTATTTAGTTGTTTTATGATTTTATAATCAATTTCTTTTATAAGTATGTCATAAATTAGTTTCTATATGGTGTTTTTACCTAAGTCACTTATCCAATCGTCAATCTAAACATTCATCATTTTACCCAATATTACTTTTTTTCCAATCTTAAGATTTCATAAATCTAAATAAAAATAAGTCACTTGTTTAATTACCAATCCAAACACACCCCGTATCCGTCGTCATTACACCCAATTACCAACGCAATCATTTGGAAAATAAGCTTGTTTGTTATAGTGACGTACGTCAGTTACATCCTTACACCGAAAGCGCTGGTACTCTTAAATCGATATACAGACACATGCTCAAAGAGTCATGTTGGGGTTTCAACTTTCTAAGATACCAATTTAAGTAAGCACTAAATATGAACTAGCTTACTAGAGGTTTAGAGTTTGAGTTTTGGAAACACAACGGTGCTATATTTATCTTGGAGTTGCCTTGTTTTGGTGTGTTTCTACTCCCTCCAATGATGATTGATTTTTTTTAAAGAGATACTAAATAAGCTAGTTAAGGTGTTGTGGCCTCTAGGTTTGTTTGGTATGAGGGATTTGGAGAGTAGGGGTAGAGAGGAGGGGGGAGGGGAAAGAAAATTTTTATAAGCTTAAATTAAAAAAAAAAAAAAAAGTTAGAGAAGTGTGGTTTCAAAATTTAAATGAAGATAAGATGTAAAATAAAAGGATAAGAAAAATTAAGTAAAAACTTCCAATCACACTCCTCCAATTTTTTAAAAATCTAAGTCATGAAATTTTCCCTCCTGTCCCTTTTTTTCCAAATCCCTTATACCAAACAGCCCTTAAAGAAGTTTAGATTCGCTACACTTTGTTATTCTCATATTTCTTCACGCCTTCGTTTATTATTTCCCCCGTCCCACTATTTGTTTGTTTATCCCTATTATGTACAGTGGGAATATTGTTGGGACGCCTTGTAGCCCCTAGCATTAAAAATAGAACTATTAAAATGAAATTAAATCCCTTGTCCCATGCTTCAAAATTCAACACAATATTCCGCTATCCTTTGCTTGATTCCTCATACAATTCAATCATTACTCATCAAACAGATACTTCCAGGGGGGCATAGTTTCGGCTTTCGTGATTCCAGCGAACAATTACTGTTCCTCTCAATGACCAATACTCTGGAAAATGTGCAGTCTGGCGCTTTATCCATTTCGTAATAATCTTGCTTGGAAAATAACAGTGGAATCTCACCGACTAAATTGAGATTAGAGGAAGAAAAAGTGTGATTAGTATTTTATTTGTAATTTTTATTTCGCCAATAATTCATCATCAGCTGGGGGAAATTTCTTAGAAGGAAAGAAAATGAGTAATAGTGTGCAAGCTTTAATAATGCAAAATGGATAAAGCGCCTTTTGCGACCCAATCAACATGGGCATGTGAACTGTATATTTACAAACGAAAAAAACGAGTTCGACGAGTGCACGCATCAAAAAGGCCAATTAACCGAATTATTATATCATTATTAATTGCTACTGGTCATGGAAACATGGCTATGACCTTCTCCTTCCGTCTTCCCCGGAAGCTCAGCGTCATCTCTTTCAACTTTCAAGGCTCAAAAGCAAACGCAAAGGAAGCAACAACTCAACAATAAAAATCTTCACAATACCTGAAGCTCCTCAATCGTTTTGACCTTTCTTTCTGCTGTCTCTTGCTGTTGCTGCTTCTTCCATTTTTGCAGGTAACTCTCTCTCTCTCTCTCTCGCCGTTCATCTTCTTTACAGTGATTTAATCGAATTCAAACATACCGCAATGATCGCCGACATGTGATTTTGGCGTTACATTAGCTTCGATCATGCTTTTGAAGTTGTGATTTACGACATCTCGTGTTTGACTTTGAATTGACGTCTAAGTAAACTCGATGAAGATTTGATATTGCAATTGCGAGAATTGTCTGTTGTAGTGTGCGAGTTAAACATGTGAGTTTTTAGCGTGGGGTTTTGGTGGGTGGTTGGAATTTTAGCTACTCAGAAAAGTTGTTCGGTTCTTTCCGAAAATCTAACACGAGACTTAAAACTAAATTTCCTTTCAGAAGTACCTGATTCAGAGTGGTAATGTTAGCTAAGCATATATACCGTAGCCGATGACCTGTCATAAACTTCTTAAGCTCAACATTTTTCTACTTCTCTGTTCTGCCTGCTTTGGAAGTGAGCTGAGAGATTTTTTCCCCTGAAAGAAATGTCGCGTTTCAATTTGAGTTCTGAAACAAAGTAGTTCATAGTTCGACATGTGATTAAAGAATTCTGACCCGAATTAGGCTCTTCATTGTGAATATTTTGAAAGGAAGAATAGTTCGTTCACTTTTGAAAAACAAGCTGATGAAAAAGATGCGTGACATGGAATTTTTCTGTTTGAGCTAACGTGAATCTTTTCAAATTATGTAGTTGATCTCGCTGAAATGTTAACTTCCTCTAACTTTTCCTTCTATGCATCCAATTTAATTTAGGGAAAAAGATACAAAAAGAAATTTGAATTTACAAAATTTCAAATCAGATATTACCAAAAAATAATTGTAAATTGCTTATTAAGTTTCGTCATTCTTTTATCAACTCTCAATAATAAACTTGATTTGAGATTTTGCAATTTTAAAGTTTTTTCCCGTCTTTTTCCCTTTAATTTATTTATTCTCGCCACAGCCAATTCTCACAGTTGAACTCTTGTATGGTCTTTTTCACTTTTTTTATTTCGTTTTAGTTTTTCCGGACCTATTTTATTTATTTATTTTTTGATACAGGTTGAGCAAGGCTTTTGCTATGGGTAATGCAGAGTCAGTGCAAGAAGAATCTCAGGATTATTTTGTTCGTGGACTGCCTTCAAATTCTGGTAGTTCAGTGAATACTGGATATGATGAGTATCAACGCCCTCCTTCTTATTCTGGGACAAGTAGTTCAGTTAATACTGGCTACGAGTTTCAACAAACTCATTATGAGGAAACTGGGTTTTCATCGACCACTAATGATCGACATAAGCACCAACCAGCATACATATCTGACAATTTCAGTTCATTAGATGAGGTTTTTGCTGTTACTTTTGCTCACTGACTCGAGGAAGATAACCAGTATTAATTTTGGCTGCTTAGAAACTTTTTTCTGATGTATGTATAAGAAATTTGTGGATCAGTCAGTTTAACTAGATCGCAAGTTAGGAAATCCTTGCAGTGCTTCTTGATGACAAAATTATGGACTTAGTAATAGGTATTGAAACTTATAATTGTGAGTATTAAATTGGATGCTACAGATTACTTGAGAAGCAAGAAAGATGACTCCACATGGAAAAGTTTATCTTGGTTCAAAAACAGTTAAAATAACTTATCATATCACATTTTGGTCAGTTCGATTTGAAAGAAAACAATTGGTAGTGTACTACTATATAAGCTCATATTTTTTGAATATACTTAGCATTTTAATTATAGTTTCTATTAAGCCTTCGTGCTACTTAAGGGCATGACACTCATTTCAGGTTGTATCTGCTTTAAGAGAAGCTGGTTTGGAATCTTCAAATTTGATAGTTGGTATTGACTTCACCAAAAGCAATGAGTGGAAAGGTTATTCATTTTAAATAAAAACTTATTAATGTACATCCATTTACCTACAATGAATGCAGAGAAGTCACCTCTTGATAATTGTAGGCAAGTATTCGTTTAACCGGAAAAGCCTTCATTCTCTTGGAAACACTCCCAATCCATATGAGCAAGCAATCTCTATCATTGGTCGTACTCTGTCTTCTTTTGATGAAGACAATCTCATACCGTGTTTTGGATTTGGTGATGGTGAGTAGCTGATCATAATTTTATTTTTGAAAAAAAAAAAAAGATTTGTTTACCATCCATTGATTTCAATATATGCTTTTGTAGCATCTACACACGACCAATATGTGTTCAGCTTTTATCCTGGCGATCGTCATTGTCATGGTTTTGAGGAAGTACTTGCACGTTACAGGCAGATTGTTCCATGCTTAAAGTTGTCAGGTTTGTTTTATACTATACTTTTCTTCCTGCTTTTATACAATTTACTTAATTAAGTGGAGGTAATTGTAGAGGGAGGGAAAGATAATTGCAATACGGCCTGAAAGCAAGTTGAGTTCAAAAACTGGAAATCCTCTGAACCTTGTTCTGTCAATATCTGATTGTAGTTAGGAACAAAGGCCAAATTTGAGAGAATAGAACCTGTCTGAAGCTATGCTAATTTAATACTACATGTAAGCTTAAACGTGAAATTGGAAAAGCTCATAAACTATAGACACTTCATAAACTTCTCACATGTAAATATCTTTTGTAATATCTAACTTTTCACCCTTCTCTGAAATCCTTAATTGGCAATTTTCTGGAAGCCCGAACTCCCTTCCCCTAATATTATCAGATCCATAAAGCAAATAACTGTCTCTTCTTGAATTATGGGGTTGATTTGGTAGCTGTTAGTTGGCTGTTTGGAAAGATTGAATCTATCTACCTCATTTGAAAGTTTTTGCTACTGTCTGTATAGGATTTTTAGGAGTGAAAGAAAAGAGTAAGTTCTTTCAGAATTGTGCTCATTTTACTTAAGTGCAGCATTTAGCCAGAACTGATTTCATAAACTTTAGCCAGAGATCCCATCCTCCTCATATTTGGTGGTATAGGCTTGTCATCTTATCCTCCTTGCAGGGTGCAGCTCATGGCTCTTTTTGAGGGAGTTACATGGGGACTCGATTGATCTGATGAGCTTATGCATTTCTTCCCATTTTTTCTATTACTAGAGCAAGTCTTGTGCGTTTGCATGGAATTTGAGATTGTACCTTTTATATTTAATAATTTTGGTTATCTGATTTATGATGGAGCCTTATCTAGCTGCATTGCCTATTTTGTTTCTCTTGATGAATTATTCTTTGTCAAATTGATAAAAGGAGAGACCCCAAATATTGAAAGGCAATGAAAGTTCTTTCCCTTATCCATAGGTCCAACATCTTTTGCCCCAGTAATTGATGCAGCGGTTGACATCGTGGAGAAGAGTAATGGCCAATATCACGTTCTTGTCATTATTGCTGATGGACAGGTTCTCTTTTTCCTTTTGACTTGCTCTTCTGTACTAGTCATCTTTTTCCATGGTATAATTTTCATGGTCCTTGTTCTTGATTCTCTTGTTTATGAAATGTCTTTAATAGGTTACCAAAAGTCCGGATGCATCACAAGGAAAGCTCAGTTCACAAGAACAAGCAACTATTGATTCCATTGTTGCTGCAAGGTAAGGCAATTTCCTGTAGGCTTAAGGTGCAAATTTACCAACGAAGTTTTGTCCGAGGGGCATCTAGCACGAATATGTTTTAGAAGGGGCAAATATACCAATAAACAATTAAAAAAGGTGTACCCAATACAAAACCATTAAATTTGACCTAACGCCGTTAGGGATTTTCTTCTCTTATAATTTAACGCCGTTAGGTTAAATTTAAAGGTTTTGTGCTGGGTGCACCCTTTTTAATTGTTCATTGGTATTTTTACCCCTTTTAAAACATATTTGTGCCAGAAGCTCCTCGGACAAAACTTCGTAGGTAAATTTGCACCTAAACCGTTTCCTATATTGCTATTTCTTTGATGTTGTTCATGGGAGCTCTCTTTGATGTGGAGCTTGTCTGATTATCAGTCACTATCCTCTTTCAATTATTCTGGTTGGAGTTGGAGACGGACCATGGGATGAGATGCAGCATTTTGATGATAACATTACTCAGCGCTTATTTGACAACTTCCAGGTATGTGATAGTTCTGTGGCCTTTGGTAAAATACAAGCGTGTTTCTTATTTGACAACTTCCAGGTATTTGAATGAGACATTAGTAACGAACTGTTCCTTTTGGCCCATCAGTTTGTGAACTTCACAAAGATCATGTCTGAAAACAAGGAGGCATCAAAGAAGGAAGCAGCATTTGCACTTGATGCCCTTATGGAAATTCCGATACAGTACCGGGCAACCCTAAGCTTACAACCTGCCAAGTAAGCCAATAATTGCAGTTTTAATGAAGGGTTAAGGTGCAAAAATACCCATGAACTTTTCTCAAAAGTGCATCCAACACCATAAACTTTTTTTAGGTGCAAAAATACCCATGCACTTCTCAAAATGGGGCAAAAATGTCAAACAGTTAATTGGTACAAACGTCCGTTTTGTGGGACCCACAATTTTATTTTTTGAGGTGCAAAAATACCCATGAACTTTTCTAAAAAGTGCACCAAACACCATAAACTTTTGAAAAGTTCATGCTTATTTTTGCACCCAGAAAAAATTTTATGGTGTTGGATGCACTTTTTAGAAAAGTTCATGAGTATTTTTGCACCTCAAAAAATAAAATTGTGGGTCCCACACAATGGATGTTTGTACCAATTAACGGTTTGACATTTTTGCCCCATTTTGAGAAGTTCATGAGTATTTTTGCACCTAAAAAAAGTTTATAGTGTTGGATGCACTTTTGAGAAAAGTTCATGGGTATTTTTGACCTTAACCCTTTAATGAATCACTAAAAAAGATATAATTAAAGATGACTGAGCACCTTTTTTTTCTGTTGCAGTGAACAATCAGTAGGTTATCGACATAAACAGCCCCGGCCCCCACCAAAAGAAGTAATAGATCATGACAATGCAATAATAGCAGCTCCACGCATGACAAACTTAGAACCAGTTGAACCCACAGCCCCAGCTGCAGCCGAATCAGTATGTTTTCCCTCACGCCCTTCTTTCTCATGCTCTAGTTCTTGTTTAGGTGACATAATTGAGACTTGATAAATATCTCTCCTGTTCAAGGTATGCCCTGTTTGCCTAACTAATCCGAAGGACATGGCATTTGGATGTGGTCACATGGTAAGTCTGTTTAATCTTCTTACTCTTGTTCAATGCAGCATGCTAATGTTGTGGGAACTCGACCTTTTTCTACTAGTAGTGAAATTCCCGAGTATGATAAACAAGATGATCACCCCTAAATCCTGATCAGATGATTATGCAAACATATTAACGTGGGCGCATAACATGGGATATACTTAGAAAGGAACATCTAAAAATCAATATCTACCTAAATAGTTAAATGTGGTAAACATTTCTAACACTATAATTGACCCTTCTTAGAGAAGAAATATTTCACCTGTAATATTTTGATTGAAAACCTCCAAAATAAATATTTGACAAGATATACTTTTTTTTTTTCAAAAAAATTTCTCCCTAACCTAGCCCTCCTCCACGGGCAAGGGGTGTAGGTGGCCTCTTGAGCTGAAAGCTATTCGATTCACCAAAATATACCTTAACTTTGGTATGAGATGAGATGCATTTTTGAGCCCACGTGTTAAGCAGATTCCTGTCTCTTCACAATTCAAGCTTGCATGTTAACATCCCTAATATTTATGACCGTTGTTTCCAAAACTAGACTTGCAGGGAGTGTGGTGCTACCTTATCCTCGTGTCCGATGTGCCGGCAGCAAATCACAACCCGCCTAAAGCTGTACACTTGAATCCGTTAATTATTCCTGTCACAGTATTTGGTATTTGTATGTATCAGTGAAATTGCTCTTTTTCAGTCGGCTGTACAGCGAAAATGAGGTAAACTTCGTGCTCATTAAAATCTAGATAATTGCATTATATTATCAACATAAAAAACAGAATCGATAACGAGTTATTTCATTCGTAAGGTGCAATTTATTCATCCTCTTCACATTAACACATTAAGTTTAAGATGAGAAAATGAAAAACGAATTATTTTAAATATTCACATCTAAAATGTTCATCCAAACCCGGGTACTCTAAATGCTTTCAAAATGGAATTAGGGAAAATTATTCATAAATTTTAAGAAATCTTAACATGAAGATATTAAAAAAAATTACTTTTATATATTTTACTAGTCAAATAACACAATTTATTCCATAAATATGCAGATATAAATGTGATTTATGGGCTTAGTATCTTTGTTTCAGTTTTTTAGAAATGATTGTAGAGCGTTCAAGAGAGAAGTTTTTTTAGAAAATTATTCATAAATTTTTTTAAATGCTTAAAATAACACTATTTTATGCTTCCCAAACGCACATTAAGTTGTGTAGATACGGGCATGCATCGGACCAACTGCCAATATTATCCAAAAGCTTGTTTGGATTAGTTAGAATTTGAATTTAAATTCAAATTAGGATCAAATTAATTCTTTATTATAATTATCTTGGAATTTTAAATAACTAGTTTACTTTAGACATGTTTATTATGATATTGAAATTGCGTATAAATTAAAACTTTTTTACATAAATCGAAACAACTCCTCTCACATACTTACCTCATACCATAAATTACGATTGAAAAATTATTTTTAAACATTCCAATCACTATTCTAAACAAACACTTTAATTTTTTCAAATTTTAACCATCCTCTAGTGGAACGAGGTTCATTGTTGTATTCTTATTTCAGATCTTAACCATCCTCTTTTCTTTTTTTGGGATACACTAACCATCCTCTTTTAATACTACCCAAACATGAAAAAGTCACGCCGGACACCTCGTTCTTGTTGGTCTGAATTATTTATACTACCCAAACAAAGGATTTTAAAAACACGTATTTTAGATGTGAAATTTTAAATATAAAATTTTAAATTTAAAACCTGAATCCGAGTCTATCTATCTAAGCGTTGATGCAAAATTGTGTCGATGAAAATAAATGTACAACTTTTTGGTAAAAAGTGTACAATTAATTATCCACGTGCATATATACACACACATTAAACCCAACAAAGCAGGGGATAGAAACTTAACAGGACCTGCGACGGCATAGGGCCAATTGTTCCCCTTCCACTCTAGTCTCAAGAACCGTCAGGTGGCAAGATCCACAGGATCACATTCTGAACAGCTGGTGATTAATTTTGGCAAGAGAATTAGAGGCTTTGAAGCAGATAAGTAAATCACGCGATACATGCACGTTCATGCAATATAATCTCAATTTTGATGTTATACTTTGAAACACATCAGTTTAGGTACCGTTTGGATTTAGCGATGCAATAACCAACATCTTGTTCTTATTTTCAACCATCTTTTAAGAAAATTGTTATTTACACAATAATAAATTCAGACCTGGATGTCCTAAAAGTTCCACCGGTCCAATTGCAACCTTGCTTCAGCCATATCTTTCTGTGCCTTTTTCCTTCTATAAAAAATTGGGCAATCTCGACTGAAAAGAATAGTACAGTATTAGCAATTTGCAATTGGGTAATGAGGAACCGGAGAAGATATAGAATCCATATTACAAACGGAAAGACCTCTAAAACCGAACATTTGCAACTATGTCAACTCATGCCAACCAAACTTATCCATGAAGGGGGCAGATAAACTAACAGATGCATAAACCATTTTAATAATGAAAAGTACCTTGTGCAGAGAACATCCTGATGGAGGGAACCTTGGCATTCTTGACACTGTGTCCAAAGCTTTCCAAAAAGTGTCTCTAGATCAGAAACTGCAGCCACACCATTCATTTTGTCCAATAACATTCAGCTTAAACCATCCAGAGCAACAAAACTCTTGGAAATTGAACACAAGGGGCTTGAAATTGATGCCTACCTTGAGCAACTGTTTTGCAGTACAGCTCAGCCTCCCTTCCCTTGCAATGCGAGCAGAGAGTGCGATCTCCATTGCTAATCCGGCATAACAAAGTAAATATTTAGAGTTCATCGTTAGTTCAAAAAATTGTGCTCGGCAATGTTTGTGACATAAAAATCCAGCTCCTAAATAAATAAATATGAGCATGCAAAATGTACCTAAACACAAAAAGCAGCAATATTTAAAAAATAAAAGAGCAGAAAAGAGAAGTAAAATCTGACAAGCCTGAAGACAAGCTGATATTTTTAAAACACGAATAAGGTACCTAAGTAAAGCTTTGCAACCGATGCAAGTAAGCTGTTTCTTAGCAAATTTCATTATGCCACTGTTTGATGGCGTAGAAATAGAAATAGATCTTGTGTGGCTTCCATGGAGAAGTTCCTTGCTAGCATTCTTCAAAATAGGCTCAAAAATCCTCAGGATTGGCTGCAACACAAACAATTTGCTCAGGAACATGAAAATAAATTTAGAGGAAATCTGAAATATAAGCAGAACTAACCTTGCTAATTTGATTCTCAAGATAGTACTGAGGGTCTATTGGTATGTTGTTCTCTAGCACATAGATCAGATCCTCGGACCTTTCATAAGCCTGAAGTTCTTATTTTAGTCTAGGTAAAGTCCAGCTTCATAAACTTAGGGATATACAAGAGAGGGGAGGGGCAGCAAGAGGAATAAGATATTACCTTTGCACCTTTTGCAGCTTTAATTATGACATAAGGAACTCTATCACCAACATTTGGGGCAGTGGCAGCATCTCGCTGCCAAAAGTAAAATCAAGTAGAAGATATTTATGGCCCAGAAAATAAAACCATCACAATGGCCAAGATGATATAGATGTTTTTGCCTTAATAAATAAAGCATGCCTCCACAAGAAGCTTTCATTTGTGTGTCAGTGCGTATGACTCTTGCCATCACATTTTATTTTTCTTTGTCAAATTAAAAGACTACAATGCTTTGCCTCAAAAAGTGCATTCAATTATCACAGCTAACCTTGCGCATCCTTTCAGCAAGTTCAACGTGAGCAGTTTTTACTTCATAATCATCTCCTGTCTTGGTCAAACCCTGTGAGATAAACCCCATATCGCAAGTTCAAGACATTTATAATTTTAATTGTATGACACTCAAATGGCACAATTGGATTTTTCACAAATGCAAAAACCAATGTGGAAAAGCACTTCCAGCACCATTTAACAATCACCCAAAAGACATCCCACCTTTGTAATAACCAGAAGTGACAAATCCATGCGGTTCATGAGTAGATCTGAAATTGCATTCTTTACATGCTGGACTGCCCCAGGGACGTCCCTGTCAATCAGAATTTTGTGAAGGCAGTCATTGACCAGGTTCTTTACCAATAAACAATTATCTCTTCGAACTGTCTCAATCCCTGTTAAGTGTAAATGTATACCAAGAGTAAGAGGCATTTCAATAAAGTGACAGGAGCTCCTAATAAAGATCAGTATTTACCTTTAGTGTCCATCTTGTCAAATTTGTCTGGTTTTGTCCAAAATAAACCAGCATATCTCTTCTTGCTAATTAAGAGATATGGATAGTAAACCTTCTCAAACTCTAGTTTGATGGGCTTCACAACAAAATTACAAGCAGGTGAGTAGAGAGTGAGGTAAGCAATTGATTCTAAATATTTTCCCACAAGAACAAAGTCTCAAGAAAACTAAAGTTTAGGTGTGCATATATTTTCGCAGAGTTGTGCTTAAAACTTTAAAGACTCAATGCAAGAATTCAATAGACCAACTAAGATCAATATCCCTTCAACGCCGTAATTATGAACTTTTGATGCAAGATCATGAACTACCATGTCTTTACTTGTCTATGTATGAAGTACCACTAGCCTAAGGGCTTATCTTCATTGCAGTATTGCACTAAAATTGAGATATTCAGTGTTTCTGTGAAAGCAAATGGCTAGTGCAGTGGGAGGAATGATTTGGAATCATAAAGGTGAATGGGTCAAGGGATTTTGTCAGAAATTAGAGGACACACCACCAGCTATTACAGAATTGTGAGGAATCAATATAGGATTAGAAATATGCTGCAATAGTGGATGTAAGAAAGTAGAGATTCTCATAGCGTATCCAAGCTATTAATCTAATTACAAAGAGTCTATTGAAGGCCACCCATACTAGGATTTTATTGAAGATACTCCCTTCGATCCTAAATGTAGGAATTAGCTGGGGGTTTGTTTTGGTTCTAAATGTAAGAGCTCGATCTCCTTTGTCTCCCAACTTTATTATTTTCCCCAAACTACTCTTATAGTTAGATTCTTCTATGATGTGTAAGCTATATTGAGAATATTTCAATGTAAATGATTAAAAGGTGTATTTTAGGAAAACCAGCATACATTTTTTACAAATAACTAACTTACCTAATTTCCTTGTTTTATGTAAATTAGTTAACTAGCCCATACATTTAGAACTAGAGGGAGTACCAGATTGCTCATTGCTAGGGAGTTGGATGTTTACTTTGATGTACAGATATTTAAACAGAGATGCTGACAAACTAGCAAAACTAGCTCATAATTTAATTGATATGTTTTTGTACCGTTAATTATCCACCTCGTTGTCTTAGAGGGGAGGTGGATAATAAAAGGAACAGTACTACAGGACACTGATGTAAGCTTTGTTTTGTGAAGTAAAATATCTCTCTTTTCATCCCAAAAAAAATAGAGTAACGTTCAGAATTATTAGTTAGCCAATCATTGTCTAGAAAATTCAAAGATCACCAATTACGAGAGTGAAGGTGATTCTAAAGACAGCAAATTGAACTTTTCAAGATAATAAATAGATCAAATTAAACTGTCAAAAAAGACATTCAAACTGACAAGGAACAAAAGAAAAATCTAGATATAGTTCTAAATTTTACTACATAAGAGCAGGAAACTTACTTTAATGAAAGTGCCACTTATATATTCAGCAGCCTCTCTCCCTAGTGTCATAGCCTCTTCTACAGAGGAAACACCAAATTGTACCATGACTGAGTCAGTGTCTCCATATATGACCTAATGGCATAAATTGCATTTAAAAGTTAGTAGTATAACACCAAAACTAGACAAATCCTAAGCCAGTAAATGGAGAACTAACTTCAAGAGAATATATGTAACTAATCAAGCTTGTATGGTGTATTATGAGATGCCATACAAATAAATTTCTTAATGTCCTACCTCAGCAGTGTTCTCGTAACCATTGAGTGTTGTAAATTTATCTTCCACGAATTTTTTTGTGTGCTCGATCATTTGCCGACCTTTACATGACATTAAATTTATGCGATCATCAAACTCTTCAAATCAAAAAAACAATAACTTTCACACAGCACGTCATCTTTCATGGGCATACATACCGTAGCTTGTTACACTAGAAGATATCTCTATGCAAGGTAACTGGCCAACAGTAGCCCCTGTAAACCCATATACAGAATTAGCACTGACCTGAAAAGGAAGACAGAATAAAGTTAAAACACGTAATCATTCTTAGTATTGCATGAGAGAACTGAACTATCACTCATGGTTTAGAAGACAAAGAAGAAATCACCAATATGCACAGGTTACCTTTAGAGCCAGCTGTCGACCATCCAGCACAGCCTTCTCAAGAGGATCTTTTGCCTCCTAAAGTACATAAAAGTGAGATCACAGAAATAACATGCAGAATCCAATATAGTAAAGTTTAAATTAGTAGAACACTACAGCTTAACAGCAAAGCTATGAATCTACCGTCATTATTGAAAATGAAATCAGAAAGAATACCTTCAAATCTGCTTTTGCCCTTCGACGGGCTGTTAATAACTCTTCAAGAATTTCAGGAAGTATTCCCTAAGTAGGCAGAAATAAATTTCATTACGTCAACAGCTTAACATCATATTAAACATCAATACTTCTAAAATTAATCATTTTTTGACCTTGGAAGAAGAGAAGAATTAATCCAATCAATTACATTTTGCAACCGACTGACCTTCTGTAAATTTGATTTAACAAACGTTTCACCAGATGGAGTTTTGTTCACAGATTCTGGAGGGAGGTTGAGCTTGCGAACATCTTCCGGAGTCACCTTCAATAAGGATGGTGAACATAAAAGTTCGTTCCCGTTATTGAATACATGATTCAAGAAAAACAAAACATGATTCATATTTTATGGTAGCAACTAGAGAAGGGCAAAACTTACCAGAGAGCAGTAGCATAGATTATATGCCATCATAATAGATGGATACAAGGATGCAAAATCTAAAGTAGCAATTGGCTTTTCATAGAATCCAGCTCTTGCTTCCAATACCTGCCAGTGTTGAAGTTTCAAAACCATGTATATCCTTGTAACTGATAGGCAACAATGGGGAAACTAAAACATCTAATGCAAATAGTGCTTAAACTTACTGAAAAAACTCACAAGGAAAATGCCTTTACAGCTATGAAATGCAAATTATACATGAATAGATCATATTGCCACATGGAATATAAGAGGGACAACTCAGTCCTAACTCAAGATCAAGATAGATACAAGACTTTGAATACACTTTGACGTTCCTCTACAGCCATGTGTCTGATACAAACTCGAGAGAACCAGTGAACCACCCCTCAAAAGCTAGTTCATTTGATTGTAAAGTTCAAGGTCCTTCTAAACCCCACACCAGAATCCAATACTTTTAATGTGGGACTCAAGTCCCATCCCTTGTAATTGGCCCCAATAGCCTGACTACTACAACATCTAGTCTTCAGTACTCTAAATTATCAGAGAACGTAAGAAAAAAAATCCACCATATTTGCAAAATTAACACTTCAAGAGAAATGAACTTACAGTGGCACCTTCATATGTTCCTTGGTCTGACCCAGCCTGTTTGACATTAGGAATAACCAAGTTTTTCTGCTTTGCCTTCCTAAGAAGCTGAGACAGTACCTGAAAGGTAAGAAAAAAAGAAGCAATTGTTTAACAAATCCAACTTGTGATTGTTCTGCATGTTCCAAAATTGACAAGGGGGAACATAACCTTAATGCTTTGTCCTCTAGAAAGTAAAAAAGAAATTGGAACACCAGTTACTCGAGCCATCTCCACATAATTGTAAATAAACATCAATTTATCCAACAGTCGTTGAGGGAGATATGCATCCTGCAATCAAAGAGCAAAATAAGAATTAGTCTGCTCAGTTTTTTGTTCAATTTAACTTCTAGTGTGTTTTGCATGAATTATCCACAAAATACAAGAACATATATAATGTAACCCATGAAGGATTCAGACATTCAGTAGGGATTGCTCAATAATATTGGGTTTACATAGTTTCTATCGGTAAACGAACCATAAGTATTAAAACTTGTTAGAGCAAGTGATGGAAATAGAGAATTCTTATGGAATAAAACTGCAATCTTCCAGCTCACAAAGGATTAGATGAAAAGATATGGCAGATTAGAGTCATAACACCACACTAAAAATAGAAAATAGCATAAAACATATATGGGACCTCTAGCTTTCAAGAGGCCAGAGTCTATCCCTCTTCCACCTTGCCCCCTTCCATTTAGTATCCTACCTCAACATGGGGCATTCTCTCAGTGGTTCCCATTCCCCCTGTTTTTCTGTCCTGTATTCTTCTTGTTTCTGCTCTTTCCGTTATACACACTAGTAAGCCATGGATCAACAGGTGGTTTCATCAGTAAGTAATAATCTGGAAGCATATGCATTGACCTATAAGGATTTTAAAAACATGCATAAATTATGATTTTTCCACCCACACATCTTGACGATATAGTAATACAAAAGCTTAAATTCCTTAAACACTAAGCACTTCAAATGTTCACACCATGAAGAAATCACCCCCTGTTTGATACACTGAAGTCAAATTGTGACCCCCCCCCCAAGGCCAAAGAAAAAGAAAGAGTTGAATAACATAACTATACAATAACCGCTGGTATTGAAGGAATCTTGTCAAATTTGGTTAACAGTGGTGATAATATGCAAGAATGTGCACTTCTGGTGGAAGCATCATTGATAGCAATCATAGCGTGGTGTCACAATGACAGAAGTTTTAAGTACACAACCAATGCTTGAGAGATGATACAATGTAATGGCATCAAAGGAGGCATGATGTCTGCAGTAATGACCTGGTGGTGATAGTGATAGATGCCAGTTTATAGATCGTGGTGTCAGAGGTAGAAGAGTCAAAGGGGGAGGGATGAAGAGCTATTAAATGCAATAAGTAGATAATAAGCATTAAAAAGAAAAACAGCAGAAGAGGCGAGACCAATCAAGATACTTAGATTGGAACCAACATACGCACCTTCAAACAATACACAGCAAGGCGTCTCCTAGTATCTGCATTTCCATTCTGAAGATCCGATATAATTGAATGGTGAACATCCTCTTTCTGCAGTGTATGAATATGCAATGACGCAAGTTAAGAATCCAAATACAGAAATTTTCAAGGAACTGAAATTTCTGGGAAAGGAAGGCGACTTGGAAGTAGAAAATGAAGATAATCCACATATTTCAACAACAGGGGCAAAGAAAAGCTTAAGATGAAGAAAAGACACTTTGACATACAATATCATAACATAAAATAATACATCATGGAACAGATAACATAATCATCATAGACTTGGACCTAGGCTTATAGAATGAGGGTCTCTACTTAATATTTACTGAAATAAAAGTAGAGGACAGTCTAGTCTAACAGAGCAAATCTAAGAGTTGAATCACACGATAAAAAAAAGAATGTGGTCCGACCATAAGATTACAAATATTAATAGTATTTTATAGGAAAGTGTGAATTGCAGCTTCCATCAAAAAAATCAAGAGTCCTTTAAACTTGACCAATTATTGTATATCAACTAAAGAAAACCAAAAATTAATTGATATAATGTCAAAAGAAGAATCTCACCTGCTCCGAGAGAAAGTGTGCTGAAACAGAATTCAATGAATAAGAACTTAGTTTGTAATCTCGCTGCACAGCCTGTATATAAATAGATAATTCATGAACTTTTTTATTGATAAGTTAGATATACCAAGTACAAAGACAAAAAGGAAAACACTGCATTAGCAGAACCTGGAGCAAGTCAAACTGAACTCTCCCTTCTATTGTAACCTCTTTGCTTTCCCTAGTCCCAAGCTGTCTACAACATCAAGCATCACCAACGAAAATATTCAGAGTGATTGAACAGCTAATATAGAATAAGACCCAACGAAAAAATTAAGCATGCAAAGAGTGAGTCCAAGGTTCATAATCAAATATAAAATAAACAGAAGATATGCAACTACTCCCTACAGTTACGTTAAGCCATAATCACTTCTGTAATAGAGTCCATATTTACATGTAAGTTTATGTAATAATAATTACCTGGTTCACCAGCCAAAATAGCATAAATGAAAGTGCTTCCATACAAAAAGGGGGCAAAAGAATTGAAGTAGCAGCACTATATGTGGATAGACTAGCAGTTAAAAACATGATATATTATACTCATTGCCCCAAAAAAAAATATTCAAAGTGGCTAATTATTTTATATGATTGAAGCATGACTGGGACAAGCAGAACATCTAGTCACACAGCAAAAACTACATTTTCAACACTGTTTATTAGAAAGAAAGCCCATATAATAAATAAATATTGGCAACAACTTGACATCAGATGTTTAGATCCCTTTACCTTGATGAGAAAGTTGTATCTTTTACTCGAACTCGACTGCTCCTGATGCGTCCAAGAATTGGGAATTCCGCTATTTTCAGAGCATCGGCTCTCTGAATGGGAGGAAGAACAAATTATAGTTTAACAAAACTGGAGCATAACCAAATGCACTGAATATTCCCACTAACAAGTAACAACCCTTAATGCCTTTTAAAAATCTCCAGGACAGACAAGTCAATCACCTCAATAAGATATGGCAGGTCAAATTTGCAAATATTATATCCAATTATAATATCAGGGTCCACTTCACGGATGAAATCCTGAAAATAATAATAATAATAATAATAAGTGAGATAATAAATATGCAATAAAGAAAGGAGTATACTCAACAATTGCATGATATCAATTAGACTCCTTATATACAAGTCCAAGACCCAAAAAAAAGGTAGTTTGTAACAGAATCCACTGACGGGGTTCAAACCATTATTAAACATTGTACCACATCATATACCATACAAGTCTATTAATAAATTAGCATATCTCAGTGACTCACTGCAGGCAAAAGTAAAAATATGGATCACAACAACTCAACCAACATGCTTATCTAACAATGTTCAATCAAGTTTAGCGGCATTATTGCAATCAGAATTTATATTCTTACCAAGCAACAATTTTAATAAAACACAAGAAAAATAAATCATGAGAGGTTAGCTGAGGTGGCAAAGGTAAGATTGAGCACAAATAGTGTTCAAAGTTCAAATCCTCCTCATGTAAAATAAATATACAAATACAAAAATAATACCCTCCATGCTAGAAGGACTTCTCTTTCTGTATCAAATGGCATCACTTCAGTGCCAACTATAGGTGAACATGATTTAAGAGTCATGACGTTACGAATAAATGGTTGACCTTCTCCTTGTAATGTGACCAGGTTGGCAATCTAAAAGAAGAAAACAGGACATCAATTAAAGAACAATAAGCTTATAGAAACTAGATTTATTTTGGAGTGGGAGATGGACCTGGATAACAGGATCATGAGTAGGTTCAGGAAAATGACCTTTCCGACCAGCACACTCAATATCAAAACTCAGTATGCGAAATGGAGCCATCTTTGAAAAATCCCCTTCTGGCGCATGGCTAATCAACTCTGAATACCTAGAACATTGTTAAGGAAGCAGGGGAAAAACCAGAAGTAACATACACCAAATATGATAGTGATTTTGAAGTGAAAACAAATGACTGTGCCTCATGAATAAGGATACAGGCAGTCAAACTCTAATTGGCAGTAAGACAAGTTCTTTGCTGTTTTCTTGTATTTTCCGGCAGGTACTTCAATCCAATTCCCACCAACTATATTGCAATCAATCATGAAACGAAGGGCAAACAGAACATTGCTTTCATAAGTCATGAAGCTCTTCATGCCAAGGCCATCAATCTGAATACCTCTGTCAAGAATACCTGCCAAAATTTTAAATTTTCATAATAAACAAATAAACTCACAAAGAGACTGCTGTTCAGAAAGACGACAATGAAAAAACACATAAACCAAAGCATGAGTGTATAGAAGGAAGAAACTAATGCCACACTTGCTCTGTTATGCAGACCACAGTCATTCCATGAAAATCATAATACTTCATAATTTTATGACCAACAGGCCTAATAATGAAGCATACAGCAACTATCAGGCAATAACCCATTATAGCATGCAATGGACTCACAAATTTAGGAAATATGAATAATATAATACCTCCATTTAAAAAATGGACAGATATAATGAAACAGAGGGAGCATATTACAAATACTTTTGAAAATATCTAGCTTCACCTCGACAACTAGCAACCATTGTTGGCAGTGCAACAACAATTTTCAAAAATGGCTGGGAGTTCTGCTGCTGGTAGTGCATAATACTCTTTCTCTGCAACATTTCAATACGACGAACAAATTGTGGCACTTTACTGTTTCTATTGGACTCTTTCATTCTCCCCTGTAGCATCCAAATCATGCATATAAATGAAGGCAACTCATAAACAGAGTAAATTATTTCTCTTCCAGTGATAAGCCAAGTACCTCAAGGATTTTATGGAAACCAGAAATATCATCCGGCCTCATCCCAGGAGGGCAGCTGATGTAAAAATATGGCTCAAATCCATGAACATTGCAGCAGACACTATGTCCTAACAAACAACCAACAGATGAATGTGTTTCCATGACACATAATTGAAGAACACACTAGTACAGTATAATAATAAACAATTAAATTCCGGAGGCACAACGACTTACACAAGCTCCCCCCCCCCCCCAAAGGGAATAATAATAATAATAATACATGAGTTGGGTAGTTAGAGAGAACACAGTGGAGCTATGAATGGTTCATACTTTCAAGGTTGATATATAGGCGCACTATTATTGATAGATGTGATTGACAGTTTTTCATATAGCTTTCACACTTAGGTCACTTTGAAAAATCTTACTTGTAAACTGTGAGAAATATTCAATTTAAGATGCTGATTACAAACACACACACACACATAAGTCACTTTGAAAAGTATTCAAGATGCTGATTATATACATACATATATATATTCAGAGCAAAAATGCGGAATAATCAGTATCCCAAGTCTGGATTTGGAACCTAAACTTTTAGTTTATTTTCAAATGCGCAAAAATATAACAATGCAAGATACTTCACTATAAACAATGGCAAAAGTCCGTCAAGTATAGAGAGAAAAATCTCCAGCTGCTGCATTCGATTCTTTCAGAAAAAAATTTTAAATCTGAAGAAAATTTGACAGTGAGCTAACCTTCCTTCGTAACTCCAAATATTCTAATAATGGCGGCTGCTCCGGACGAATTTGGAAGTAATTCTTTATGACTCTCTCCAATAACATAATCAATCTCCAGCTGCTGAAAAACTAAAATCCGAAAAGAAGAGACGATTAAACTCCACGAAGACAAAATCAAACCCTAGGAAGTCAGCGCGGGGGGAATTCTCAGAAACTGTGAAGTTGCAAATACTCACTGATGCTACAAGATTGTGAAAGATACTCAGAGGAGAGAAGAGGACGGGTCCATTTGGCAATGCGAGAAGCGAGAGCCTGGCGTTGCTCAATGTCACGGAGGATGAGGGACTCCTCGTCTTCAGAGATAAGGGTTTCATCGAGGAAAAAATCCTCATCTACGAACTCTTCTTCCTGTGAGAACGCTTGGCTCTTAGGCTGGTTGGCCGGTGAGGGTTGCGACGGCGGCGGTGGTCGTTTTCGAGAGCCGTTGTTCATGGCTGCTTTCAGATGTTGGGCGAGAGGAGCAAGAGACAGTGCAGTGGGGGTAGCCTTGGAGAAATGAGATTCCCGCCAGTTTTTGCTGTGGGATTTACTCTCTCCCGCCGGTTTTTCCCGCGGGCAGGTGCCTGATTAGGGCCCAATCTGTGAGGATATATATGGGCTGCCACGGGCCTATGTCTCTTGTGATCATAGAAAAATACTTCGACTGGGAAAGCGATTCAAAATGACAAAATCAATGCTACATATCAATAAAGTTTGGTCTACTTATAGTGCTCATACTAGTATAAAATTTTGAGTTCAAATTTCATCAATATAAAAAATTTAACTATTTTTGTAAGCACCTATAGATTTCTGTAAACATTTTTTGAGCGCACATAATTTTAGAGGTTTAGTAAAATAAGGTGTTAGGTTGAGTGAAATAAGGTTTTATATGATCTTCAGTGCTATTCTAGTATCCTCTGTTTTTTTTTGGGTTTATACAATTAAAAAAATGTAAAAAGTTTGAGATTCTGTTAAGGAAAAAAAATTAGGTCAGCTGCTTTATAATTTTTACCCGTGTCAAGTGTGATTCGAGAAAGGAGTTTGACCTAAATATTTTTCTTTTATTAAATATGATGTTTTGTCCATTCATTCGATTTAAAAATGGCATTTCAAGAGATCCTCCCTCAAAAGTCAAAACTAATTGCACGTCATAATAATTATCTAAATAATAGGAGAAATATAAGTTCACATGGCAAAAGAAATATTAAGGTTAAAAGGAATTTTTGCCATGGAAGTTTTTTTTAACAGATAAGCATTGATCACTCGGAAGTTCTTCTTTTAGGGTCTGTTTGGTGTGAGGGATTTGGAGGGGAAGGGAGGGGAGGGAAAATTTTTATGAGTTGAATTTTAAAAGATTGAAGAAGTGGGGTAATAAAATTTTAATAAAAAGAATATATAAGATAAATAAGTAAAAAAAATTAATTAAAAAATTTTAACCCCACTTCTCTAATTTTTTTAAATTCAACTCAAAAAAATTTTCCCTCCGCCCACTTTCCCTCCCTTCCCCTCAAACCAAACAAGCCCTTAGTGACATTGCTCCCAAAGTTAACCAAATAGCATCATCCTATTTTAACACATCCAAACAATTAATCGTTAGTTGACTAATATTTATTGAATTAGCTTATTATGCCGTATTATCATTACATGTGGTATGCCCAATCATAAGAAAATTAAAATAAAAATGCAAAATACCAAACATAAAGAAAATTAAAATAAAAATGCAAAATACCAAACATAACGATGCTAGAAGAATTCAGAGAGATCACCCAGAGAGAGGAAGATGAACAATCCAAAAGCCAGATAAACACAGATTAAAACCAAATGAATACAAAAATTGAGCGGTGAGTTTGAAGGAGAGCAAAGAAACCCGTCTCTATTGCTCCCAAAATTTGTTGCTTATCCGGAGAGATCGACTAAATTATTTGTCAAAGAAGTCATGCCATCCAACAGTCAAAACAAAAAACCTCAAAGCCAAATCAACAATCAACAATTAACCGAGAGACAAGAAAGCAATCTAGAAAAAGAACATTTCGAAATTAAATTACTACTCAACACCGAATTTTAAAGATGGCGGGGGGGAAAGCAGAGGGGTATACACGATCATTGAAATTGCCAAGAAAATTAAAAAAATCATTTAAACTAGAAATAATAAATTCTTATCCCTAATCTCTATCTCGTAATGAAAACAAAACAAATAATCACATCAACGATGAAAACAAATAAATAATCATATCAACAACCCAATCGTCGCTTTGCCATTATTTTCCTATGGCAATTAGAATGCCTGCCTCCGTCAAAAGTAGGGCTGGCTGCCGGACGATACTCCGGTAACAGCCTCCCGGACTTGAACCTCACACCGCAGGCATTACACAGTGTCTTGGGCCCATCAGGCCCATACCTCCACTGCGGCGTTTCCTCCGCCTTGCAATGGCTGCACCTCTTTCTTTCAATCACAACGGCGCTTCGTCTCGCCTTATGCTTCATCGTTCTACACTTCTTCTTCGTAAAGCCACATATTGCATCTTTAGAGATCCCAAGCCAATCATCGTTCACAATTCCATTTGTCTGTTGTCTTATTATCTCCACACTTCCATGCATACGAGGCTGGTCACTGGCAATTTGGTTCCAAGTTATAAAATCATCAGAGAAGCCGGAGAAGTCTTCCAACGATGTCAAGTCTTCTAACGAGCCAGGAGGCAGAGGAACCCACAGTTGGCTCTCTGAAAATTCATCATCAAAGCCAGGCAAAACCAAGTCCCCGGACTCAAGGTCGTGAAGGTCGAAGCAATCATCATCAACTGCCATAAACAATATATATATATATATATTAAATGTATATTTGCTCTTCAATGAGAAAATACTGATGGCTTAAGAACACAGTGCATGTATATACCAGTGCAGAGGCAGTAGATAGGAACATATTTAAAGAAGAGGGGTGGGGCCATCAATATTTTCTTCGGCGAGAAGTTATGATACAATGATAATTTGAAATCTGTTGGCCAATATATATATATATATATATATATAATCCACGTAAGCGTGATTGTTCATCAGATTAACGCGTATTTACGTAACAGTTCAATATTATGCAAATTTGATTGGTCAGGTGACGACACGTTCTCTATCACCGTCTATTTTAAATGTAAATTATAAATGTCTTAATACAGAACCATTTTTCTAGGGAAAAATTGCTAATAAATCCATATTTGATTTTTTTTTATTCAGAATGACCTAAGTTTATTTTAAGAACCTAGGTCCTTCAGGGCATATATAAATGATAAAGAAATTACTAAGATGCCCATACCACCATCACATTATTGGACGCCTTTCACTCACACTGCATTTTTCTTGATCGTCTTACTCATGATTGAGGTCAGCGACAACAATCCCGTTCAACAACTGTGACGACAGCTTCATTCAAAAATGACAACAACGGCTTTGAACGAGAGGAACATGGTTTCTTCATCCTTCAATCTAATATGGAATTTTTTAACCCCCTCCTTCATTTCTTCTTCTCTTTTGCAACCCCATCTCACTGCCCTTAGTTTGTAAAAATGTATCTCTGGGTTCAACTTCTAGAGGTATGAGTATGAGTGGCAAGAAGTTTAAGGAAAAAGAAACTTGGAAAGTTTATTTGCAAAATAGGGGAAGATGATTTGCACACAAAGAAAGATTTTTGTACAAAGGAATATCGTTTGCACTAGCCTAATTTGCACATTTTAGCTTAATTTTGGGCCACATGGGAAGACATTTGCATATGGGAAAGATGGATTACATGCAACGGAATTTAAGCTACACATAAGAAAGATGAATTGCATATAGGAAAAATATATTACACATAAGGACAGTCGTTTTCACACAAGGGACCACTTGCATTAAGGAAAGATCATTTGCACAAAGCATTATTTGCACATTATGGATTAATTTTGGGATACAAGGGAAAACATTTGCACACGAGAGAAGATATATTGCATATAATGGAAGTTAAATTGCACATAGGGAAAACTTTTACTGAAAGGGCAATTTAATCATTTAATCCTTATATATGTTCACTTTAAAAGACCAAGATCATTAAAAAAAACTTGAGATATCACTAGGCAATAAATTTCTTAAACAGGTCTTTTTAAACAATTTTCCCTCTTTCTAGAAGGTGGTGGCCCGGGGACTCATTTATCACATCATTAGTATCAGCAAAATCAACATCAATAATCAATATCATAAATATGCATGAAAAATCTATTCAGATCCTTTCCGGGGGGGGGGAACTAGTCAGATCCTTATCCATCCTGACATCCCATTATCTATAATGAGTATATAATGACTATATTAATTTTATTCACGGTAATGAGTAATAATTAATTACTTATCTATGTATATAAACACGCATTCAAATGAGAATAACAACAACAATTACAATTAGATTCTAGAATCTCCGGGCAAAAAAAATCTAGAATCGTCCAGCAAAGAAAATTCTAGAATTATTTGTCATACTATTTTTCAGAAAATTTTAATTTCCCCTCGTCTATTTTATTTGAGCTTCCATTTTTTATATCCCCTAAGGTATTAAAACCCGGATCGGATATTGAACCGGTCGGGATACTGGGTTAAGGGTTAGTGAGTCAAATCGGAGCTAAATCGGGACCAAACCGGTGAGTAATTGAAGATTTTAGGCTTATAGTATGAAATTCTAAAGGAAAAAGTTAAAAAAATGTTTTTTTTAAAAAAATTGGGACCCATACCGGTCTACTGACCGGTTCGGCGGGTTTCGGGCTGGACCGGCCAGTCCGGTCCGGGTCTGAGAACCCTGATATCCCCTATTCTAGTTAGATTTAACAAAAATTAATTGTTGGTTGGAGTGTGTCAATAGCATAAAGGATATTCATATTCTTTATACTGGCATTCTTGTTAATTTATCATGCAATCATGATTGTGATTAATCAAAGTTGGGAAGCACAGTGAACGTGGGTGTTTTATCTATTCGTGATTAATGTTTCCTCTCTTTTCTAGTAGACAAATGGGTTGATCGAGTTGGTTGCATTTTAAGTCCATTCAGCTTATTAAACCTAAATTGTCATGACTCGAAATTAGAAGAGAGATTGATATGGAACATTATATAACCTTGCACACGTGCGTTTATCTAAATATACACATCTGTACTCACGCTCAAATTCTCTTTGTAGAGGTAATATTGTAAATTTTAAACCATAAACAGAAAAAAAAAAAGAATAAATCATAGAATACATCATGATCATAAAGAGAACTCTAATTTTAATCATCATCATATAGAACAAAACATTCCTCCTCTAATCCCGAACTCCCTGTTACAGGGCACCTTATGGAAGGCGTTCTTAGTTTTTTTTTTTTTTTTTTTTTTCAGGGCATTTGCTAGTTTTTAGGTGTATTTAATAGTACTAGATTTTAACACATTCTTATTTAATAGAGGCTATAAGAGGCAATAGAAATTAATACTCCGTATAAGGTTAAAGTTTAGGATAGCTGATAACTAATAATTATAATAATAATAATCAACTGAAATTTATGACAAATTGACTGTTTTAAACTATTTTTATTAGCAACGTGGAAAAGTTACTAACCATTGAGATAAAAGGAGCATATTGGAGACTGTACTATCTACTGTTTGCTCATCCAACACCCCTTCAGCCTTCGTGGACAATCATTCAGGTTGATAGAATTAGACCACATAAAGAAAAAGAAGTATGAAAACATGTATTATTTAGTATAAAAGATCGCGTTTTTAAAATGATCTAAAATATTTAAATTTTAATTAATGCACAGATGAATCTAAAAACGTTCACCATAAAAAAAGTTTCATCGGCTTTCAATTGAATTCAAGTCAGGGCCTAGCTTGTCCCTCGATAATTTTAACACAGGCCACGTTACAAAAACTTTAGAACATGTCCCCCACTTGAGAATCTCAACATTTATCAGGTTTCATTGCGACTACACGCACCGGAGAAAAGCTTGAAAATCTCCTTTGATCCGTCATGGAAGAAACTTCCTCTTAATTAGCTCTATCCTGAAAATTTCTAATCCCCAATCAATGAACACGAAAATCCACCTCTGATCCATCATGGAGGAACCTTCCTATTAATTAGCCTTAACCTCAAAGTTTCTACCCCCATGAATGAACATGAAAATCCACCTCTGATCCATCATGGAAGAACCTTCCTCTTAATTAGCCCTAACCTCATAATTTCTAATCCCCAATGAATGATAAAAAAATGGACGATGAAAAAGAAATTTGATGTTTCTCTTTCATCTTTATACAGATGCCTCCATCGAATCCCAGTTCTGGCCCAAACTCTATATACGTTATTGCTTGTATTTTGTTAATATGTTTGCTTGCTGGAGGGGCATGCCTCGCCTCGTACTTAATGCTTCCTGTGTCAGAGGCCTCGTCCTCGTTAGCCGTTGCAGGGGTCACATTGATTGGCCTTCCATGGGCGTTTTGGGCAGTCACATTCTTATACCGAATCTTGTCACGTATGTTTGAGTTTAGACTTGGAGCTGGTGGAGCTAACTGTGGAGGAGGAAGGGGTGGGAATTTCACCAATGCCCCTGAGAATGCTAATACAGGATCTGGTGAAGAGAATGTTCAAGGTGGCCCTAATGAGTTAAATAGGGCATTGTCTGTTGCTTCCCATGAAAGTGAAATGGCATTGAATAGCTAAATGCCCTCGTCATAGTATTTGGATTTTGGTTCATACTTCAGGGTTATTAATTAGAGTTTATGCCCGTGCCACAAGTACCTCTGTAGCGATTCAGGGGAAGCCATAAAGCTACTGCTCATTTCTTTATTTTCATAATTTTGTTGAGATGGTTGAACATCGTCATGAAGATGGCCCTGCTCTGACCAGTGCCATGCAGTTTACACCTCCAGGAATCGCCTAGGCAAGACGATGCAAAGAGAATGCAGAAACTTCAGTTTTTTTAAGCACCTGAAATTAAAGGAAAAGGATTGATGGAACCAGCATTTTCACTGCAACTCGTTAATTTTCAGTTTTTCAAGAGTTTCTGATTCGGGCCAAACCATATGGGAAGCGGGAGTCAGAAATTTCAGCTTTATCGGTTATTATTTATGATGCAACACACCTCGCAGACTAGGAAGTTATCAGCTAGCAATTTTTTTTTCCATATAATTTTAGCACAAGTTTGAATAGCTTTGCTTAGACGATTATGTTAATGACTTCAATTTTATACCTTTTCTTCTCATGCAAAAAACCAGCCAGAGATAGAATGGATTAGGGAAATAGTCTAAATTGTTAGAACGTTAATTTATCAGATACTACAATTTGTACCTTTTAAACAATTAAATTACTAAACGAATTATTTGAGTTCCTTGTGTTTTAATAATTATTCTTTCACATTTTCCTTCCATTGAAAAACAGGGTATGCTTAGTAACTCACTGTTCCTTGTGAGCATGAAGGCCGGTATAGACATAAGATCTCGGGTCTTGATACCATGAGATATGATATTCACTATGGATTCGCGGGATGTCAAACAAAAATTGCCCGAGTTTGCCCACGTGAACGAGCTCCAGCTGATGTAGCAAATGGCCAGTTTCGGGAATGAATTTGGACCTAAGAACCGAAGTGATACATGACCAAGCTGCATGCCTCGGGCTCTGTCATTGAAACCATAGTCATGAATCTACGTCAATAAAGCGAAACAGTAGCGCAATCATAAAAAATAAAACTGTTATGCCACTGGTACAAGCTGTCTTTAAAAGAGCTATAATGTGAACTTTAACTACCCAGCTGAATAATCTGAGATAGTCTACTTCAAATTTTAGCTTTATCGTTATCAAATGTGAAAACAACGGGGCATGAGAGCTCAATGAACAAAGAAACAATTCAACTTAGTTAATCTGAATATTTGGGTGGGGCAACGCAATAAAAAGATTGTCAGAATTTCACTAATCAACTGATGTGCTACATTGGGCAAAACGAAAGATATAAACAGTACTTGAGAGTTGTGGCACTTTCACTCAATAGATTAGACCAGCCTTAAGAAATGAATTCTCCACCTGACTCAGGTCAAATCAACCAGTATCCTAATCTTCATCTGCAGTTCTAATTGCAACCGTGCTATGGTTTATGCAAGCATAAATTATTTTTTCTTTGTAGAACTTATATGCCTTAAGTTCTGTTATGAATGGTCCTCTCTTGAATGAAATTGAACTATTCCATCGAGTAGATTCATTCTTCAGGTGCTAAGATTCACAAGCAGCTTAGAGAATAGAACTATTGTAACCACTCTGATGATATAACTTTCCTTGCTAGCTGTTATGTTAATAAAACTCACCAACAGTCTGCTATGTATTTCTTTTTTTAAAAAAATAAATTTTTCTATCCTAGAAGGAAAAAGCTACATCAAATTTGAAGACATTTTTTATCTTGTTTAGCTCTCAAGAGACTTGGCTGAATGCTTGAAAGCATTTCTTTTCTTTTCCTTTTTTGTTTTTCCGTCCTCTGAACTAGCTCTATTCTAAAAAATCTCGATTCTATCAATATTTTCACCCTTTTCAAAATGTTCCTTTAAAGAAACCCCCCTTTTACATTTTATTTACTATATCTGCTATTTTCTCAAGTGAACCCTTGGCTGATATTTAATTTTACAAAAAGGAAATGTCAAGGATAAATGATGGCAGAAAACTAATAGCTAGACGTGACCTGTTAGCACATCTCTGTCAATGTAAGGTAAACATATTTGAAAAAACTACTTTACTATGGCTTGATTAAGCATTAGACTAAAAGCAAAACGAAAGAAGAAAAAAGAAAAGAAACAAGAAAATGTAGTGGAAGCAAACCTGCTTTCCTTCTGATTGGATATTTAAATAACGTAGACATCATGCTCCCCGGTTGGGGCAGACATTAGCAAAGTGAGACGGATCCCCACAGACAAAGCACCTCCTACCAGATACAGGATCACCAGTTGCTGATACAAAAGTCACCGAAGCAGGATGAGGTCCATTCCGGCTCCCTCTACCTCGGCCCCCATTTCTGCTAGTATTAGATGCTCGAATACTATTTGAACGAGTCACATTTCCTCCTCCAGCACTATTGTTGAGGCTATCCTCCCATCTGTAGGGGAAAAATGTTAAGTATTAAACTTCTCTAAATTTCTGCATCATTCATCACTTAAGACAGATTTAGTTTACTTGTTGGCGTAAAGCAAAGGGAAAAAGGTTGAAAAGTTAAATCATTCCATTGCCTAGATATTATAGTGCCAACATAGGTACTTGATATGAAAATTTGACCAGCAGCAAAGTTGTGACAATAATTTTGCATAAATAAGCATTGACGAAACTCTCCTCCTCCCAAAAAGACAAAAGGAACAATGTACGAACAACAGAACAGGCCCCGCATCTTCCACTGATTGAAAATCTTTAAGATTTCCAAGGTTATTAACTCCATCTCAAAAAACCATCATACAATATTTTTATATTAATCAAAGATCACAAATTCACATACACAAAAAAGTTGCACTCCCGAGATGGACACGTGTAGAACTTCCTTCCCCTGTTGTTTGATGTATTTGCTGTTCTCAAAATACATGGTGTTCCACACGTATTGCATGAAGTAGAAGCTTCCCCTGCAACATTAGGTTTCCAATAAGCCATGCGTAAAAATTCAACTTTTAAGGATGCTATACTGAAAGTAAAAGTAACACCAAAATTTCAAGGATTCTAAGAACTAATAGGCTTCCCTTTATGCAGACTGATGAGTCAGTTCTAAATGTTAATAACCTGGGCAGAAGCAGGAATAAGATACAAAACTCAGCAAACCATAAAAAATTAAAGCTTTGTGCAACATGATTATAGTTTATTGGTTTATCATGGATAACATAGGTTGATTTCCTCCAGGTAGGTTGTTTCTCTGGGCAGGCAAGGTGGATAACCAAGCCCATCAATATTAAATTAAGAAAGAGAGAGCCTCTGAACTGAAGCACATATAGCCTTTGTAATTTCACAAACCACAGTCCTAAGTATGTCAAAATAACTTCTGCCTCCAAACTAAAACAAATTAAATTTCAACGCTAATTAAGCCATAGAAAACCTCCTAAATCTTCAAAGTCTTGACTAACCCAGCGACTGCTTCCAAAATGGCAACTGAACCATCACAAATTATAGAAACCAGAACCTTCAAACTAGTGTATCTCTACCAATCATATCCCATGACATCACATCAAAAAGGGAACCCGAGTATTATGCTTCAGACTGTCTAGACTGGTGATTTATACAACTGCTCATATCATTACCAGTATGTTGGTTCATTCCATGGCGTTGAGCATTTCTGGAGCCTGAAATATGTGAAGGACAATCATTGGAAAAGTGCCCTGTTTCTTGACAGTAGATACAAACTGCTTGCCTCATGTTAGTTTGGTGAGCATTACCAGGCGGCACAGTTGATCCTCTCCCTCTTGCTGGAGAACATGTTAGGGTAATTATAATGGAAATGGCAGCAAAAGAAGAATAAAACAAGCAATGCATCACTCACTTGTGGCCAAATATTTCCTTGAACTTTAGTTTTTCGTGAAGATCAAGGTGAAAAAGTTCCATATACAAGAATCTTGTTAGAAAATACAAATTCAAGATAAAGAAGTTCCAAATACAATTATTCAATAAGTCAAATTTAGTGGTCTCATTTACAAATGGTTCGTGGAAAACATTGAACTTGGATTGAGACTGCCATATGCATATTCATTGCCAGATGAGTTTTGTTCAAGAGAAGCGCAAAAATATTATGTGCATCTTGGTTAAATAGAACTTAATATAAAAAAAGGAAAGAAAAAAAAGTACTGTTGGCAATTTGTTTAATGGAGTCTCTGCCAACTATTTATAGGGCGTTTGGTACATGGAAAGCAAAAGCTTTCCATTTCCGTTGCACAAAAATGAGATATGAAATATATATACGATACCTTGGTATCATTATTTAACAGACTGTCCTTTTTTATTTTTATTGTTGTTATTATTATTTTTATTCAAGGGCACAAGGAACATTTCCAAACTACAAAATTAATTTGTCTCTGTTCATTTCCTTTATCGCGTTCTTATTTATGTGCAAAAACACCAAATTGTTTGTAAATAATTACATACCTGGTAAACGAGGACCAGTGCCACAAATTTCTGACAACTGCGTGAGAATCTCATCACAGCCACCAATGCAACCTATCACACATGTATTTAAGAAAAGTAAATGTTTCATTTAAAAATTCTCAATCAAATCTTTTTATCTTCATTTACTTTTATTACTAGAGCATACAATAAGGGGCTTGTTTGATTGAAAAGAGCCCAATCTCGAAAAATTTAGTAGACTCAGAAGGAAGGTAATTGTTGTTGTCTTGAAACTTTTACAACTCTTTGTTTCATGCATAAATACAAAAATATTGTGAAATGATATTTTTACAAAAAATAATAACAACTCATTTCATCAGTAGAATAGAAGTGCACCTACCCAAATGGTTGACATTGTAGTTTGGTGGTATTTCCAGTTGGCGAAACTTGAATTGAATCAGGTAAACAGGGCCTATAAATGTTATAACATCAATCGAGGAAAAAAACTTCTGAAACAAGAATCAAGATCACTAATTACGTAACATACCAAAGATAAGGAAAGTATATTCCATGGACTGCCTAATTAAAAATTGATGGAAAAAAATATGAAAGATTTATTCGATGTTTTAACAATTTATTCTGCTACACTTTTTCCCTTGAAGTTGAAGCTAGATTTTATTGTTATTGTAAGTTAGGGTTTGTTTTATTTTAGTTTTCAGTTAATATTTAGGCTCTATGAATAGTCCTAGGTTATTTTCATTGAGAAGCCTGAAGTTTTTGTTGAATTATTACTATTGAGAAGCATTGCCATCAGCTAATATGACCAGATTGTCACTCTCTGCTGGACCCCCTTGATAGGAACCAGTGGCCTACATTTGTTCATTCTTGGAAGAGACACTGCAATTAGATATTATATTTGTTTTATGTTTTATGTCTATTAAGTGACTTTGTATTAGCCATTATAAGTGTCTTATGTCAATTATTTTAAGAAAATGTCAGCCTTGTGTGTTTAGGAAAGAGTAGTTATTTGCAGTTAGTGTATTAGGCTATACATACCAGACATGTACTCTATCAATGATATGAATGAATGAAGTTATTATTCAGATAATTATCTCCTTTGTATCCCTAGATCTCAGATTCTGGTTCCAATCTCTCCCTTTTTCTTTCTTTCCTCCTCTCCTATCCTCTTGTCTCTTCTAACTCCCTGTTCAAATAATCTCTAGGATTACAGATTCTGGTTCTAAAGTTCTTCTTCTTCTCTCCTCTCTCCGTTCCCCTCTCCCCTATTTCTCCATTTATTTCTCTCATTCTGCCTCCCGCTCTTCCCCCTTTCCCTACATCATCAATACAATTATTGCTCCCCAATTAGATACAACCAAGCATATAAGAATAATTTGACAATGCCAAAACTGCAAATACTAGTGTTTATTTCTCGTGCTATAGAAGAGATTAAAAAGAAACATAAAAGCTGTACATCACCAAAAATTTGTCAGAAGGGCAATATTTTATGTTTATAAAAGCTGAAAAGAAGTCAATAATCATTTTACAAGCCACGAACCAGGGCTGCAAGAGGTGCAAATATTGGTGGTCACAGTTGCTTCTGACACTGATCTTGGGAGCCAAACAGCATTCCGACACTGAGCACAAGGTCAATGTTCTTTTAGAGACAGTTAGTCAAGAGAGAAAGGGGGGTGTGGCAAAAGGGAGACGGAGTGAGCTTTCAACACACAGTTGGAGAAGGGACCAAACAGTAAGGATAAGGTTTAGCACTAACATATATTGAGTTAAACTTCTGATGAGTGATGGATACTCACACATGCATTTGGAATTTTATCTGAGATAGCAAATGTGTCAAAAAGACCAAAGATTCCTTTGAAAGGCTTCAAATAAAAAGAAATTAAACTTAAAGGAATTCACTTTAGAACAAACCTCTCCACCAATGCAATGCAGAAGAAAAGAACAGTTTAACATGAGTCAAATCAACGAGGGGTTTAGAATCCATAATTTGGGGGAGACTAAATAATAAACAAAAGACTAGTTATGATCAAGGGCTATAGGGTAATAGAAGATGATCAGTCAAGAAATTGATTGGGCAATGCACACAGCAATAAAAAGAAACAAAAAACAGAAACTTGATGGGGGGTCCCTAAGGCCTAAGGTATGGGAGAGGAATTCATGTTCAGAATATATGCATCAAAATGGGAAGATACTCGAATCATAGGACAACATAATTCAAAAGTTGAAGTTTACTACATTATAATAAAGGAGTTCACAACGATCAGAAAGAACAAGAAAACCAACCTGTGGGAATCCCAAACATCCAACCATAAAATTTCCGTCCTGGTAAAAGGTAGCATAGAATTTCAATCAGATCAAAAGTTACATCTGTATTCACTAAATTAATCCATAAAATATCACTTAGTTTATGAATCAGATCAAAAGATACCGAGTGCCAAACTGATTCATATATTCATGATTGATCATTATATATAAATCATATGGATAGAGAAAAAGCAAGCGATTCCTGATATTTAACAAAATTATTATTAACTTGTCAGAAATATCATAGCCATCCACCACCAAGTACTGAGGAAAGAACAAGAACGAAACTGTATCATGCTTAAAAAATCAGATTAGTAAATCAGAGCATTAGATTAAAGAGTTCTGCCCCATTTATATGAACAGCCAAAATGCACATGACCACTGACATTGAGCATGATAGTGCTCAGGAAGGAAGGATGTGACATACCATTAGATTGAAGGATGACATGATAGATAAAAATTGGATAGAAGGTATTTTATCGCAGCAAAACTGACTCAGGCAAACATTTCCATGTGTGCAAAGTAAACAATTAAAATACATACTCGATTTTGCTTTAGCACCATCTCTGATTCTTGACAAAGCCCACATGGCCGAACAACTACAACTTCTCCAGCTGTATGAATCTCATTGCTGCCAGATCTATTTGATCTGAAAGGGTGTTTAAATATGAATTAACAAATTGGAAAAAAAGAGTTCATGAGACTGAATGTTGACGAGGTTATCACCTCTCAAAAAATATCGCCATGGCTTCTAAAAGTTTTTCTTTATTCAACCTTGCCTGCATACATTTACAGGTTATAATAGATTTTTGTCCAACAATCTTTATAAATAAGATAAATTAGGTATGTTACATGCAACCAAAAATGAAGATGCTACACGCCAACCCACTTAAGTGAATGGCTGAGTCCAAGTTCCAAGGAAAATGATTACAAGATATTAAGAATTTAAATGTTGCTTAGAATCCATCCTATGAAGCGTTGAGATCTGTTATTAATAAATCACTTTGTTGCAACCAGCTAGGGAAATGTAGGCAAAGTTGAGCCACCCTCCCACTTGGCAGAGAGGGAGGAAAAGAATGCCCCTCCCTTCATCTCTTTGCAGTCTATTAAGTCCTTGTAATTAGACGAGTTCTTTTTTTGTGCTTGCATAAAGTCCAAGGAATGAGTCACATTGTTCATGACATGTTAATAATGCAACATGCTGTAAATTCTATCATACATATTGATATACTTATTACAGCTCAACAGTTTCTTTCTTATCTCTTATTATTAATTTTAAAAGTAGGGGCACCGAGGTCATTTTATATCCTCACAGTCACTTTTTTATCCCATTTTTCATTCTATTCCTTTCCATTCTGTTCATTGAAATCCTTTAAAGGTTAGGTGACGCAAAATTCATCCTATCATACCAAATGACATGCAAGTGATATGGGTGATTGAGTAGAGATCTCCAAAATGGAGGTAAATCAATGCCTAAAGTTTGGGAAGGCATCAGATATCCAGTAACTAAAATGCCAGCTAAGCTAGAAAAGAGAAATGGAAAATAATTTACTTCAAGAATTAAGCTTTGATGAAAAAGTTCATAATGAGACACTCAAACGTTGGAAAAGCAAATATTTCTTCCTCCAAAGAAATGAAAATTACTTTGATGTGTATTTTTCTAGCAAGGAAAAACCTACAAGATTGAATGAAAAACAACAATTCATGGCTTTTTATCATGCAATGGATGGATAACACATGAATCCTAATTCTTCGCTGCATGTTTGTCCTATGTTTTGCAATAAACTTTCTTAATCAGTGCCTTTTTTATTTGACTTGATTTTTGTTGGACTTCTATAAATAGAATTGCTTCAAGCAACCACCAATCAAGATGTTTATCAGCCCAATGTAAAACTAGATTCATGCTTTAGAGCCATGATTTTTAAATCAAGTTATTGGCGGGAGTGTGCAGATTTCCTTTGAAATGAAATCTTGGTAACAACTAACTAAGGAACAACAACCAAATAACAGCTTACATCTAGGAAGCAAGCTTTCATCTGCTGCAAGCTGCTTGCCAAAACTTCAGCTTTGGTTTTATTACCTTCACTAACTTCTTTCATGTCACGTTCCATAACTGCTCTGAGATATGGTTTCCAGAGCTTATACCTAAAAAATAGGTTTTCCACAAATAGTTACCTTCTCTAAATAAGACAGATGCTCAACTAAACCAGTAGTTCAGGAGAACGCTGAATGGCTAACGTAAGAGAAAGCAAAATTAAGATTCAAACAGAAGCCAAATAGCCTTCTTCTGACAAAGCATCCCGGAAACTTGGCATTGCATAACACATGGGAAATTAAAACATTGTGACAGCATTAATCAGGTTTTCATATTTGAACTTTTAATGGTTGACTGACTGTACTTTTCCAGGCTCCAGAAAGACCCAATCTGAGCACATCACAGTGAGAAACGTGGCATATATTAACAAAAGACTTCTTTGGGTACCAATTTAAGAAAATTAGGGGAGGTTCTAGGTCAATAGACATAGTTCCTTGGCACTGGGGGTAAGAACCTAACCTGGAATCGTGCCTTCATCGGAATGAACTATTTAAAGGGTGGTGAACAATTACCTAGTACCAATGGGCCCTAATGACCCTCGTCCGTTTAAAGGGCCAAAAAACATGGGTTCCACATTGAAGCTTAAGTTTTGTATAATCGTCACTGAAGACCTTTTTACATTACTTAAAGGAAGGCAAAGAATTACCTAGTATCATATGCTCAATAGCTCCCATAGGCCCCCAATTGCCAACACCCCCCTCCCCCAAAAAAAAGAAAAAACAAAACAACTTGGTTCCACAATATGTATTGAAGCTAAAATTTTGTATAATCTTACAAAAGTTTTTACATGATGCCATTCAAGTTTCACACAGTATTACAACGTCAATCCAGACCAGCCACGTGATTTAAAAATTTATTGCATCTAAATGGTGAATTTTATCTTGAAAGTTCTACACATGCTAAATTAAAACACAAGAAGATCTTTGGGAGATAGATGAGAACTTGAAAATAAATAAAATAACTTACCCCATGTCATCATAGCCCATAACAAGTGCCTCACCCTGCAAGCATTTTCAACTTGTAATTCTTGACAATATATTTATGGGAAAAGATATTGCCATGCTTCACTATCTAGTTTTGATTGCTTGAGCCAAAAGTTACAACTATACCTTTTAAGAATTCAATACATAATAGCCAAGAAACAAAACAAATTCTCGTGAAGTATTCCTTGATGAAAACACTTGAGAGGACTTTTTTGTCTTGATTTTACTTTCTACAAACCTATGGATAAATTCTTGTTTTTTGGGACTAAGTTTTAGAATGCTGTCACTATCTGCATGTTTACAAACATGTCAGACACTGATGTGCAGCTCCATGGAAAATAAGATTGCCAAGGACAGACAACAGCTGACTCAATGCCGGGCCTAGGCGAGCAAATCCCATCTGGCACCCATAATAGAATATATCCATTTTATTAGCATATATTTTGTTCTTATCAATATTGAAAAGTTATAAATTGTGAAGATTCATTCCCTAATGGGGCAACCATTGCCTTCTCCATGTTCTAAGAAATGCAGCTATATCATGTTATACAGACACCAAGCCATAAAATCACTCTCCTGTATTGCAACCAACCTTTGTTCAAAGATCATCAAAGAAGAGACATGCTCATGCAGCAGTTAAAACCTTATTAGTACAGTTCAACAATGCTTTGCAACTGAGTCAATTTTTCTTCCCATTGAATTACAATATCCCTCAAACTGAAGAGAATTTTTTCGTGGATGACTAATAAATATTTCATTTATTACTATATCCTCTAACAACCTTATGTAATAACTCTTCCATCAGTAAACTGTGAATCAGGCAACTCAAGCAAATTATCATAAGAAACAAAGATCAATCAAGAAGATATGTCTCAAATATTGACTTGATCTTACAAGATTAGTTGGTGTGAAACGTGTATTTGCATCCTTGGTTGCATAAAACCGATCAAGAAGCTTCTTAATATGATCATGCATTGTAGCATCTGTACCAATACCCTCCTTTTGAAATGAATTAAAAAAAATAAACAAAAATCATTTTTCAATATAATGAACATATAATTGTTTTACAGGCAATGAACTGTCAAATATTTTAATCATAAGTTTCAGTCTGCATCAGCTTCTATATCTTTCGCACCTTGTCCATACAACTCAGTAGATCAGCTTCACTCAGTAGTGGCGGGGGCCTGGTCACTCCTGAATCAAGGGTCAATGTTGTTGGAATAAACTGCAATATCAATAGTTTTCCAATGAATATTTGCTTTTGAATCATAAATACAATCCGCAGTTATACATATAATGTTAATGCAAAGTTCAAACCTGAAGAATTATAAAACAAATATTATAGGAAAGTATTTTAAACGTGTTAGAATGAAATTGGATTTACAACTCATTTTTTCCGCAATATGATCCCCTCTCCCTCTGGCTGAAATAACCGCAAGGTGTTCATGTGCTGGATTCATGTGGGTCATTATCAATAAAATATGCCAAATCAAAATTTCATTATATTTATTGACAATGATGGTTTTTTTGGTAGCCTTCATTCAGTCAAATTAGTGCTCAAAAAGGATACCAGTAAACGAAGAAATGTTGGAAATTCCTATCCTACCCTTGCTAACCTAGTCAACTTCAGCATCCATATTCATTGAACAAAAGTCTGCTGGATTGCTCCCTCAACTCTGGAGAAGAAATTATGTCACTAATGACCTGATTTTATTCTTCTTATCGTGTCATTAATAACATGATCGCATCTCCTCTCTCCATTAACACCTAGCATTCCATTTCCTTTTCCCCATCTCCAATGTCTTGTTTCCAATTTTTCTCCATTGTAATAATTGTACTTATTTTAGAATTGTTTCTGCTTTAGGGCACTGAATCCAACAGCTATTTTGCTTGTAACTGACAGACCTGTTGCCACCTCTTATTCTATACTCCCTACATCCCTCTATATAAAGCCATTTCAACCGAATTCTAAAAAACAGTTAAAATTAGTTAAATGTAATAAATATGTAGAAAATACAATTTTTTTCCAAAAATGCCCCTATTTATGAATAAGAGAGTAATAATGAAAAAATGATGAAAGAGAATGTATGGTAAATGTTGAGAATGTCAAGTTTAGAAATATTAATTAATTATTATTATTATTAGGGACATCATTTAGTATTTATTAGAATTAGATATGAATATTATATTTAGGAATATATCTTTAAAATATTATGATTTGATTTGATTAGGATAGATTCTAGGGTTAGGGTTAGCCTATTAGTTTGCCTATATAAAGGCCTCCTTGTACTCTCTTGTATTCTCAAGGATCAATAGTATTAATATTTTCTTTATATATCAACATGATCCTTCAATCTCAACATCGTACAATGTGATCCTTCAATCTCAACATGGTATCAAAGCCTTAAGGTTCTTTCTATTACCCCTGGTGGTTTCGTTCTCGTATCTCATGATTTCATATTTGGATGAGTTTCGTCTTCTTCTGGCTACATTCTTTTGATTTTGGTCCTTGGTGAGACCTTTCGTATTCATCCCTGGTGAAACATTTGGAATATTAGACCATTTGGTATTTGTGCCTGGTGAGACATTCATTGTTGGTTTGGTCCTTGGTGAGATCGTTCGTTGTTGGTTTGGTCCCTGGTGAAACCGTTCGTTGTTAGTCACTAGTGAGACGTCCATTGTTGCTTTGGTCCCTTGTGAGACCGTTCGTTGTTGGTTTGGTCCCTGATGAGACCATTTGGTGTTCATCTCTAGTGAGACGTCCGTTGTTGCTTTGATCCCTTATGAGACCGTTTGTGTTGGTTTGGTCCTTGATGAGACCATTTGGTGGTCATCCCTAGCTTTGATCCCTTATGAGACCATTTGTTGCAGCTTCTACTATGGTTTGGTACTCTTTGTTGTTCGAGCTCCTGGTGAAGCTGGTAGATTATCACCTCAACCTTAATTGTTCGAGTTCAAGGATATGAATCATTATTTTCTTGAAGATCAGTTGCTGCATGTGCAAGATGCTTCCAGCTTGAGGAGTGTTAGGAAACAATATCCCACTTAATTAGGGATTGTTAGTATCCCACATAATTAGGGATTGTGATTAGTATCTCTCACCATAATGTGTTATAATGAGCCATTAATGCTGAGGCTCCTACTTTGTTTTGTCCGCGATATTCGTCCGTGTTACTAAGCTTGATCCAAAATCTCTCAAGTGTGTCTTCCTTGGCTATTCTAGGGTTCAGAAGGGTTATCGGTGCTATTCTCCCGATCTTCGGCGCTATCTTGTGTCTACAGATGTTACTTTCCATGAGTCCACTTCGTTCTTCCTTGTCCCTACCCTGCCTCCATCTTCTAACCCTGACCCCGATCTTGATCACTTCTTAGTGTATGAGGTTCATTCCCCACCAGTGCAAGAATCTGTGCCGGCACCTGCTCCGCCTCCGATCCACCATGTTTATCAGAGACGTTTTAAGGAGAGTAATGCCACTGCTCGTCTTTCTGAACTACCAATATCCGCCTCGGCGCCTGATCCGCACTCAGCCCCTTCGCCTTCTCCTGTTTCTGACCCTATAATAGTGCCTGATACTCTAGATCCTACTGCCCCTTCTGCTGACCTACCCATTGCCCTCCGCAAAGGTAAACGCACTTGTACATACCCGATTTCCTCGTTTGTTTCCTATAATCATTTGACGCCCACATCTTGTTCCTTCATAGCCTCCTTAGACTCTCTTGCCATTCCCACCAACCTATCCCAAGCCTTGACCCATCCTGGTTGGCGTGCTGCGATGGAAGAGGAAATGATGGCCCTTGATAAGGCTGGTACCTGGTCTCTTGTTGATTTACCTCCTAGAAAGAATGCTATTGGGTGTAAATGGGTGTTTGCTGTTAAGACAAAAGCTGATGGCACCTTGGAACGATTGAAAACTCGATTGGTTGCTAAGGGTTATGCTCAAACGTATGATGTTGACTACTCCGAAACTTTCTACCCTGTGGCCAAGTTGTCCTCTGTTCGTCTGTTTATCTCTATGGTAGCTACCCATGGTTGGGATCTTCATCAACTGGATGTTAAGAATGCTTTTTTAAATGGTGATCTTCTTGAGGAAGTCTACATGGAGCAACCGCCTGGCTTTATTGCTCAGGGGGAGCATGGCAAGGTATGCCACCTTCAGAAATCTTTATATGATTTGAAACAGAGCCCTTGTGCTTGGTTTGACAAATTCAGTTCTGTGGTTAAGAAGTTTGGTCTGAACCAAAGTAAGTGTGATCATTCTGTATTTTATCAACAAATGGATGCTGGCATGATTCTCCTAGTGGTCTATGTCAACGACATTGTTATTACAGGTAGTGATACGTCAGGGATCTCATCACTCAAGGCCTTTCTTAATTCTCATTTCCAAACAAAGGATTTTGGTCCGTTAAAGTACTTTCTTGGGATCGAAGTTATGAGAAACAAGAAAGGCATTCTCCTAACCCAACGGAAGTATGTCCTTGATCTACTGAAAGAAACTGGGAAAATTAGGGCAACACCCAGTAACTATCCCATGATTCCTAATCCCTTTTTGGACATTGATGATAGTGTGCCGTTTGATGAACTACCCGAGGATGTGAGAAAAAGGATTGATCCTGAGAAGATTAGACCGTTTGCCTACCCTGAGCGGTACCGAAGGCTGATTGGAAAATTAAATTACCTCACGGTAACTCGCCCTGATGTAACCTTTCCTGTTAGTAGACTTAGTCAATTCATGGTAACACCGACCGTTGCTCAGTGGGAAGCTTTGGAACATGTCCTGCATTATTTGAAGGGGTCCCCTGGTCGTGGTATACTCTATACGAATCATGGTCATACAAAGATTGAGTGTTTCTGTGATGCAGATCATGCGGGGTCAAAGACGACTAGGAGATCCACTACAGGCTATTGCGTTCTTGTTGGTGGAAACTTAGTATCTTGGAGGAGCAAGAAGCAGGACGTAGTGGCCAAGTCTAGTGCAAAGGCCAAGTATTGAGTCATGTCTCAATCTGTATAAGAGATTGTGTGGATTCACAAGTTAATGAAGGAAGTTGGCCTTGCCACATCATTACCTGCGAAGTTGTGGTGTGATAATAAAACTGCCTTACATATAGCCTCCAACTCCGTGTTCCATGAACGTACGAAACACATTAAGATTGATTGCCATTTTGTGCGTGGCAAGATCAAAGAGAACTTTATCTCTACAGGGCATGTACCATCTAGTGATCAATTGGATGATTTTTTGACTAAGGCCTTGGATGGCACACGGATTGACTATCTTTGTAACAAGTTGGGCTTGATTAACATCTATGCTTCAATTTGAGGGGGAGTGTTAGGAAACAATATCCCACTTAATTAGGGATTGTTAGTATCCCACATAATTAGGGATTGTGATTAGTATCTCTCACCATAATGTGTTATAATGAGCCATTAATGCTGAGGCTCCTACTTTGTATATAAATACCTAATGTATATATGAATGAAATACAACTTGACATATTCCAATTACAAGGAGGAGTGTTGAGGATATCAAGTTTAGAAATATTAATTAATTATTATTATTAGGAATATTGTTTAATATTTATTAGGATTAGATATGAATATTATATTTTAGGAATATATCTTTAAAATATTATGATTTAACTGGATTAGATTAGGATAGATTCTAGGATTAGGGTTAGGGTTAGCCTATTAGTTAGCCTATATAAAGGCCTCCTTGTCCTCTCTTTTATTCTCAAGGATCAATAATATTAGTATTTTCTTTGTGCTTCAACATGATCCTTCAATCTCAACATGGTAAAATGTGATCCTTCAATCTCAACAGTAAATAAATTATGTGAGAGAATAAAAGGTAATAAGAGAAATAAAATATTAATACTTGGAGGGCACAATGGGTAAAAGTGCAATTATTAGTGAGATAAACTCAAAAGGGATCTTATAACAAGAGACAAGCCCATTCCAAAAAAGAATTTTATATATAGGGATGGAGGGAGTATCTTTTTTTGCCACCCATGTACTCTTTACAGCGGTGAAATATTCACAATAATTTTAAGCATCTTCCTCTCTCTTTTCTGGTTTTTCCTTCCAGAAGATTTCAATCATCAGCCCAGTTAAATGTTTTTTTGGTAAAGAAAAATGCTAAATAAAATTAAATAATTGCAAAATGTTGTATCCAATACGATGTTATAACTTAAAGCAAACCTGTTGACCAACAGTATAAGTTGGAATCATTGATCCACCCCAAGATTCAAATCGATAAACGTCCAGGTAGTTCCTCTGATTCAATAAAAACCAGTCATGTAACAAGTCAACAATAATAGTCAGAACATTCATGGCTTACTATTAAAACAATCGAGGAATGAGGATTAAAATAGAAAATGAAAATATATACTCCTTCCAGTCATAATTATAAGATAAAGTTGATTTTTTTGGAGAAATTAAGGAAGCTAATTAAATTACTTTAGAGTATTTATATTTTTATTTTTTTCTTCAAACTAATTAGTTTGACTAATAAATTAAAATATAATCTAAGGATACATAACATATGATATGATTAAGTAACTTATTTAGCTTCCTTAATTTCTCTAAAAAAAAGTCAACTTTGTCTTATAATTAGGACTAGAGGTAATAGCTTCAATGCGACAGAATTTTTATTTTCAGCCTTACATCATCATGGGATAAAAATCATACAAATCTACAATGGGTTAGTTTCAACATGACAGAAATCTCACCGCAAGTATCACCCTCCCAGATGCAGAAAACAGTTCACCAGCTATGTCAATTTCGACTGTGGTTTCAGCTCCTACAGCAGGCTGTGAGACACATGCTAAAAAATGGCGAACAACTAACTCATACAATTTCTGTGACAATCAGGAAATTATGTGAATATCCAGGAGAAATGCCAGGTTTGTAACTTAAAAGAATAACAGAAAGTAATATTTTACACGGTGATCCTGGCTCCATCTAGATTCTCCCATAGAAAACTTTGTGGGGTGAATTGGTGGGTGGGCCTTGTCATCATGCCCCCCATTACTAGGGTTTCTCCAAAGTGACGCCCCAGGATCCAACAACCGTTGTGCATAAGTTCCCCACTCAGGATGCGCTTGTTGTTCTTGTACAATTGCCTGCAATTAAAGATGAAACAACCAAGAAAAGGGCCAATCACTAAGAAAAAGCAGATGGGTGAAACTAAGAATAAGGGTCAGCATTAAGTTCAACAGGACTAATAACAGCATCTTTGATCCATGAAATAAAAATTTGATGAAGTTTCACATTTGTTAAAAACCTAACACAACCGTCCTCCTTTGCCCGGCCTTGGTATTAGCTATAAAGAACTTAGGCGAAGTTAATTTCACCAGGACAAAAAAGAACCAACGTAAAACTCTTGACGTTGAAAAAAAAAATGTTTATCAGAATACTTAAGGAAGAAAGAACAAAGAAAAAGAAGCTAACTCAGTACAAATTGACTAATTCAGGAAAGAACCTTATAAGAAGTGATTAATCATATAAGCTTTCAGAAGCCAAATCCCACTTACTTAAAACTATATATCCTATTTGGCAAAAATAATTTATATAACCAAGAAAACACATCTTTATAGTGAGGAACGTTTGGGAAATTTGCATTTCTCGTTGATCTAAAAAATAAGATACATCCAAATATATACAACAAGGGAAAAAGACAAGAGAATAAAGGCTAATAAGCTGATAAAGGCCATACAATCAGAAAAAATATTTACAATAAAAATTAAAGATATTCCCACATAGCACAGGTTAGCAGAACATATACAGATCTCAACACACATCAACATGTCTCAACATCATACAAAAACATACTTGAGTTCCCTTCCACATTCAAGGTGATGAGTTCTCCATAATTCCTTTTCTCTTCAAAGATATATTTCCACTATTCCTTTTTTTTCAAGTATATAATTTCACTGTAAATTTCAAACAGATTCTCTAAGACCCATGTCAAAGAGCACGTTCTCAATAATAAGAAAAAAAGGGTTGCGTCCCTCTTCGCAAACTCAGTTAATTTTTTCACCATTAAATGCATCCCAACGCTAACTATGGCCCTTTCCTGTATCTTAATGTCCATACTCCATACTCAACTTGGATCTACAACTACAGTAGTTATACATGCATGGACAGGAGGTAAAAAGTTACCCACATGCAAATCAGTCCTTGAAGAAAAGCTATCAGTTTCTGTACGAGGATAACTGATGAAACCAGCTTGGTATAGTTCTTCTGCCACCTGAAAACAGTTAAACAAGGTGTGATCAGGGGATGCATCTATGAAAAATCATACAATCAAAAACCATTCAATGAAAATACTGAAAGTTGCAGTTAAAAGTTTAAAACTTAGATGTGGGGAATGGAAAGGCTTAATCACTTGCAGAGCAATATACACAATGACAGCTCTCTCCAGTCTGCCCTCCCAAATTTAAACTAAATCGTAAACCCTTTACTCATGGATAAAGGATAAGGGAGCCAGAGAGAGTTTCCAAACATTATTGTAAATAATTTAACATGCCCTTTTAATTGATACAATTTATCCTCCAATAGCTGATAAATCAAATATAATAAAGAACAATGTTGTACCATACCCATCAACCAATTCAAAACACAGAAAGAGCTGCATAAAAAGCTTTGCTCATTCAACAAAGCTATCAAAGTTTAAAAGTCACAGATGCGACCAATTAGTTGTCCAAATAATGAAAGACACCAGCAGAAATCTTCAAATGTAATGGTAAACTAAGTCCTGCATCATACAGAGGCATATATGCATGAACAGTTCTTACATACGATACAAGTTTATAGCACATATTAGAGAATATCCAAATTACTTCTTGCTTTGAACATAGTTTCCCCCCTAGTTTTTTGTTTGGTGATTGGCACCATCTAGAAGCCCATTCTTTCCTTCTATGTATCTTCATAATCAGTAGTTTAAAGAAAGTAAATCACATGGAATGTAATTACTAACTTCAAGGAGTCATTGTTCATCAGTAGAAAGAAAGCTAGATCAAATGGATTCCCAACATCTCAATTACCTTCATTGTTTGTTCAGAACTCATCCTGAAGTATCGTGAAGCACGTTTCTCAAGCTCGATGGTATTCAGAGGATGTGGAGGATACTTCAGCTTCTCCTGTTGTCTAACTTTCATGACCTGAATTGTAATTAATATTTGCAATGAAACAATACTATGGATTCTTCACATTCACAATGACAAGCTGAAAGTATGACTTACAGTTGCAGTCGGTTCCTGAACACACATCTCATATATTATAACTGCACAAGTATAATCAAACAAATGGCCCCGCCTGCCAAACTAAATCACATTATATCCTGAGCCTGCAGTTAGAAAAACTCAAAAAGAACTATAAATGCACCAAAAGTTTCATGGCTTACATCCAACTGAAACTAGCAATGCCTTCATCTGATTTATGAGAACAATTTATGGACCAAAACTCTTCTGGCTCATGTGCTTGTATCTCCCAGTATCGCTCCACAATAAATCCAAGTGTAGGGAACTGTAACCAAAACAAACACTCAGAAGTAACAATATTTGCTTGAGCATAACAATCAGAAACCTTTGTTACATGTTTATGCTTTCAACTGTTGCAAACCTGACAAGGGCCATAACTTAAGACAAGATTTCTATCATCCGTAGCAGATTCAATTATGAAAGAATCTTTCATTAACATTGTCTGGAACCTGGTGAAGGAAGCACCGATACGAAGATCTATTTCCTGAAAACAAAATATTGACATTATTCATAAAGATACAGCATGTGAGGATAGTAAAACACATGCCATTAAAATTAACTATCAGGTTCTTATATTGCAGGTTATGGCAGATGAAAATACCAATTGAACATGCTAGTAGATTATCAAAAGGCAAGAACGTTGAACTTGGATAAAATAAAAGCTCAGCATTAGTGTTTGAACAGGTGACTCACTTGCCTCGCATCCACGGCATCAGCAAACCACTTATTAGGTTCAACAAGATTCTGCACAGCTTGATGTATTTCCCTGCCATCACATAGATCAAAAGTCAGTGACAATCAAACCTTAAAAAGATTGTCTCTGAAAAAAGTGTTAAATCTTAGTAAGTTTGCTTTGTGACGGGTACACTATAAAACCTGTCAATCAAGGCAGAAAAACGAGCCCTCTTTACAGTGAGATGGCGATTTACGGTAGTGCATACTTCTACCACTTCAAATGCAATGTTTTCACCCTCTCGATCACAATCAAGCCACAAAACAAGCCACTGGCACCTCCTTGCTTCCTCCTCCAGAGTCCTTTTAATATCCTTTTTGTCCTACATAAATAGAAACGGAGAAAATATGCTCAGTAAATTACTCTCCACAAACGACAGGAAAACCCTTGCAATAAATTGTCAAAATCGAAACAATCATTAAAAGCTACGAGAATATGAGGAATGGAGTGAGAGTGTAACAAGGAAATAACAGAAAAACGAGTATCTAAGACCTCAGGAACAAATTTATGGACAGGAGCATGGTAAAGATTGGCGGGGTCGCATGAGAGCCATTTGCGGTAACGCTCTTCGAATTCGAGTTCCATAAGGTGGCCAGTGACGGATGTGAACAGCATGTGGCAAGGCTGGCCCCGAATCGCGTAGCTGAACTCGAAAATCTTGTTATAGCGGGAACGACCCTCCCTTACTCGCAGGCCCTGGTTCCTCGATAGTATAGTGGCGACGGACTTGGCCACCGACGGCTTCTCCGCCACGTTGAGTACGTTGACTGTGCGCGCGGCCATCGATTCGAGTAGGACCGGAATGGGGTTAGAGGATTATGAAGTTCAACATCGAAGCTTTGCAATTCATGATTCGCGGTAAAGGGGTTTTTGCGGGAGATTGGTTTTCCCGCCCAAATTTCCGGCTTCAGGACGTAGCACGGTTTCAAATTAATGGATAAGTTCCATCACTCATGGTCATAACTCATAAGGGTGTGTTTGGTTTGAGGGGAGGGGAGAGGGAGGGGGAGGGGGGAATGAGAGGGTGGGTAAATTATCTTTTTGGGTTGAAAGAATTTAAATTTTGGGTGGGAACCCAAAATTTAAAAAGAATGAGAAAGTAAATTTTGGCCAGGAAACCAAAATTTAAAAAAATAAGAGGGTAAATTTTAAGTTTTTTTTGTCCAAAATGATAATTTCTCCACCGTCCCCTCCCCTACCCTCCCCTCTAACCAAACACACCCTAAGTGGCGTTGGCTACTGCCTCCCTTTCGTTTTTTTTTTGGGAAAATACCAGCTAGGTCCCAAGGTACAGATTTAATCCCAAAAAACTCCCTTTGCAAATTCCAATGTCAGAAAAGTCCCTAGGGACTTTTCTGACATGAATTCCTAATGTCTATTTACAAAAATAACCCCCACTGAAATAATTAAAGAAAACGCACAGAGGAGAGGAGGGCAACACGTTTTTGTGATTAAACCATTAAGGAGATAGAGAAAAAATGCACAGATGAAGAACGCAGGAGGTGGAACATTTAAGGGATACGCGCTGTTATTGTCGTTTGGAAACTTCTTCTTCTTCATCGTCCATGTACGGGTAGGCAGGCACAAAAGCGAACTGGAATTTTTTTTTCTGTGTGAAAGGTTGTTGGATTGAGATTGAGGGGTTGTCAAAGGTTGGATCTTGGGCTCAAAAATGGAGTAAGTGGTAGGTGATAGACAAGAAATGCTAAGAATTTGCCGCACATGATTTTGATCATTGAAATTGGGGTTTAACCTTGGGTGGGTTATGTTTATTTTAGAGTGTTCTATTTTTGCGGCATAGTTACAGAGGAGTTGCTATTTTTAAGTGGAAATGATGAATGTAATTGTTCTTCCTTGCTATAAAAACGCTGAAATAAAAACAAAAAATTGTTGTAAATTTGTGCAGATGTAGTTGTAAATGCTGCTGTGGAAGTTGTTAATACAAAACCTCTGTTTTGCTCTGTTTTTGGACAAGTAAACAGAGTTGTGACGTGCATTCTCGCTGGTTTGTGTTATTAGAAATTGCTAATATGATGATAAAAAAAAGTGTTGTTAACATGTTGTAAATTTGTGCATATGTAGTTGTAAATATTGCTGTGGAAGTTGTTAATACCAAACCTCTGATGTGCTATGTTTTTGGACAAGTAAACAGAGGTGTGATGTACATTCTTGCTGGTTTGTGTTATTAGAAAATGCTAATATGATGATAAAAAAAGTGTTGTTAACATGTTGTAAATTTGTGCATATGTAGTTGTAAATATTGCTGTGGGAGTTGTTAATACCAAACATCTGTTGTGCTTTGTTTTTGGACAAGTAAACAGAGGTGTGATGTACATTCTTGCTGGTTTGTGTTATTAGCCATTAGAAAATGCTAATATGATGATTAAAAAAGTGTTGTTAACGTGTTGTAAATTTGTGCATATATAGTTGTAAATATTGCTATGGAAGTTGTTAATACCAAACCTTTGCTGTGCTTTGTTTTTGGACAAGTAAACAGAGGTGTGGTGTACATTCTTGCTGGTTTGTGTTATTAGAAAATGCTAATATGATGATAAAAAAAGTGTTGTTAATGTGTTGTAAATTTGTGCATATGTAGTTGTAAATATTGCTGTGGAAGTTGTCCCACAAACTCTCAAAATCTCAAATATTTATGTTTACAACTTGCAAGAAAGAAAGTGTGAAAGATATGTTTACAACAGATGTTGCTACGTTTACAACACCTTCAGTTCTTTTTACAAGTGTTTAAGCTACGTTTACAACTACTCCCACCAGGGCAGTAACTTGTGCAACAAGCCACAACTTAGACACCACTTTCTTTTATCATCGTTTACAATATGTTCTGCTATATTTACAACATCGTCAGTGATATTAACAACTTAATAAGCGGCGTTTACAACTTGCAAGAAAGAAAGTGTGAAAGATATGTTTACAACAGATGTTGCTACGTTTACAACACCTTCAGTTCTTTTTACAAGTGTTTAAGCTACGTTTACAACTACTCCCACCAGGGCAGTAACTTGTGCAACAAGCCACAACTTAGACACCACTTTTTTCTATCATCGTTTACAATATGTTCTGCTATATTTACAACATCGTCAGTGATATTAACAACTTAATAAGCGGCGTTTACAACTTGCAAGAAAGAAAGTGTGAAAGATATGTTTACAACAGATGTTGCTACGTTTACAACACCTTCAGTTCTTTTTACAAGTGTTTAAGCTACGTTTACAACTACTCCCACCAGGGCAGTAACTTGTGCAACAAGCCACAACTTAGACACCACTTTCTTCTATCATCGTTTACAATATGTTCTGCTATATTTACAACATCGTCAGTGATATTAACAACTTAATAAGCGACGTTAACAACTTGCAAGAAAGAAAGTCTTAAAGATATGTTTACAACACATGTTGCTACGTTTACAACACCTTAAGTTCTTTTTACAAGTGTTTAAGCTACGTTTACAACTACTCCCACCAGGGACACCAGGGCAGTAGCTTGTGCAACAAGCCAAACAATATACACACCACTTTCTTCTATCATCATTTACAATATGTTCAGCTATATGATTTCATTTGCATTTCATTCCTTTCTTTTCCCGTTATGGATGATATGATTCTTCGCAACTCCTCATATGTTGTGCCTTCCTTTACGCATCTTGTTCTTACTAAACCACCAACATATTGCATTTCATCTTCTCCACCATTTAAAAACTTCCCCCCACATGAAAGAAACAAAATAAATTCTTCCCCGAACAACTTCCCATCTTTCATGTCAATCTGCAACACAAATTTCGTATTAACAACTTCCACAGAAATATTTACAACTTCATATGCACATATTAACAACAAGTTAACTACACGTTTTATCCCTACACATATGCTTTTTCTAATAACACCAAACACACTAAAAATAAGGCAAAACCTCTGTTCTCTTCCCAAAAAACAGCACACAGCTACGTTACGTATTAACAACTTCCACAGCAATATTTACAACTTCATATGCACATATTAACAACAAGTTAATTACACGTTTTATTCCTACACATATGCTTTTTCTAATAACATCAAACACACTAAAAATAAGGCAAAACCCCTGTTCTCTTCCCAAAAAACAGAGCACAGCTACGGTACGTATTTACAACTTCCATAGCAATATTTACAACTTCATATGCACACATTAACAACACGTTAACTACACTTTTTTTCCTACACATGTGCTTTTTCTAATAACATCAAACACACTAAAAATAAGGCAAAACCCCTGTTCTCTTCCCAAAAAACAGAGCACAGCTATGGTACGTATTTACAACTTCCATAGCAATATTTACAACTTCATATGCACACATTAACAACACGTTAACTACACTTTTTTTCCTACACATGTGCTTCTTCTAACAACACCAAATGCACTAAAAACAGGGTCAAACCTTTGTTTGCTTCACCAAAAACAGAGCACACCTACGGTACATATTAACAACTTCCACAGCTATATTTACAACTTCATATGCACAAATTTACAACAATTTTTTTTGTTCATTTCAGCGTTTTTCCAACAAAGAATACCAATTACATTCATCATTCTCACTTTATACACAGCAGCTCCTCTGTTACCATGCCATAAAAACAGAGCACTCTAACATAAACCCAACCCACCCAAGGTGAAATCCCAACTTCAATGATCAAGCTCATTTGTCTACCAAATTCTTAGCTTTTCTTGTCTACCACTTACCACTTACTCCATTTTTTAGCTCAAGATCCAATCTTTCACCAAAACCCTCACTCTCAACGAAGTATGTTACACACATAAAAAAACAAAATTTTTGAGAGTTCGTTTCTCTACGTTGCTGCACGTACCTGGACGAAGAAGAAGACGAGATTCCCAAGAACATTAACGCCACTTTGTATCCCTTCAATGTTGCACCTCTTACGCCCTTCGTCCGTGTGCGTTTTTCTGTTTTCCTTAATGCCTTGATCACTAATACAGTAATACGAGCTTCACTCCTCTCTCCTCTGTGCGTTTGTTTTTCTTATTTCAGTGGGGGCTATTTTAGTCATTTCTCAAAGGGAATTGCTGTCAGAAAAGTCCCTAGAGTCCCTAGGGACTTTTCTGACATTGGAATTTGCAAAGGGAGTTTTTTGGGATTAAATCTGTACCTTGGGACCTAGCTGGTATTTTCCCTTTTTTTTTCACCCCCGGTACTTGCAAGTTGCAAGTTAAAATTATGTGATTTTATTATTAATAAAAAGGAGTAATTAGGGAATGAATGGTCAAAATGATGACATTTTATTGCTGCAGCTTGCTCCTCAATAGAGTTGTGGGCCCAATCCGTGAGCCCACAGATTTTTATAAGTTAGGGTTAAGAAAATCTCAATCCGTAAAAATGTTGGCCGCACAGGCCCACATCGCATAGCTCGCGGGTTGATGAGGACCAGCCTGCAGGTTAGCCCGTAAATTTTTTATTTTTTTTATATATAATAATTTTACAAAACTTATAAGTTTTTCACTCTTATATTGATACCTTTCAATTCAAAGGGAAAAAATTTTAGTCTCTTCCCTTCATCTTTAAACAAAATTATTATATATTGATTGCTTGAGGATAAGTTTGTGTTTTATTTATAAATTTAATAACTTTATCTCTTAAATTGTGGATTATGTTTTTAAATTTTTATAAGAGAAATGATTGATGCAAGGAAAGTAAATTTAATGACTTATATATATGTATCTTATATTTTTTTTTCTTTAAAAATAAGAACTTTTTTTCAAAAAAAAATGTGGGCTCGCAGGCTGGCCCGCAACACGCACACTGCTCCCACAGAAGTGTGGGCCGCACAGGTCGGCACTGCATGCCCCAGGGTTGGTGCAAGCCAACCCGCAACCCGCGAGTTGCCTCACATTCCCAGCTCTACTCCTGAATATATAGATCAAAAGTCAAACCCGCCACTTAATACTTCGCTGGTCGAAAATATAGGAGTCGAATACCTATTTTATATTTATTAAAAAATTAATTAAAAATAATAAATACATAAGATATTTATTTTTCCAATATACCCTTATTTATTAAACGAATAAGTAATAGAGATAACAAATAAAAAAATAAGAAAGAGGATGTAGAGGAGGAGAGGAGTGATGAGAGAGAGGGTGTGGTAAATTTGAGGGAAAAAACATCATATGCATAGACAAAAACAAAGTGGATCTTATTAAAAAAACTAAACCCCCTCATAAATTTGGCTCTTATATCTTGAGTAAAAGGGGTAGTTAATACCACTTCCATTTCTTAACATACTAGTTATAAGTATTCAGTTCGTTTTTTAAAAAGAGTAGATAAGCTAAATAAGTTATACTCCTATGAGAGAGAATATGTAATAAATGAATGCATGAAAAAGAATTAGTGGGAAGTAATTAATATAAAGATGTGTGTTTAATAAGGGTAGAAAAGGAAAAAAATTAATTTAAATTTTGAGACATAATGAGAAAGTTGCTTATAAAAAAAATCAACCCCGAAAGAGAGAAAGTTGTTTATAAGAGGGACAAAAAAGAGTATCAAAATATTTATATTTATGATTTTTTTCAAATTAATTTATCTCACTTATAAATGGATACTCTCTCTCGTCCTATTTACAAGTAATTTTTTTCTTGTTTGAGCAAAACAAACCGATAGTTAAGAATAATAAGTGTGTCAAAAATGTCATATTGTTTTTCATATATACCCCTATTTATGAAAAAAATATAGAAGAGAGAATAAATAAAAAATATGAAAGATAATGAGTATTTAATAAAAGTAAAATAAAAAAAAAAAGCTTACATTTTTAGATAAAAAGTGAAAGTTATTTGTAAAAATGATTAATCAATAAGATAAAAAATTATTTATAAATAAAACCGAAAGTAACACATGATATAATTAAATTATTTATTTAATTTTTTTATCCTCTGCAACAAAATCAACTAACTCTAATTTAAAGAGGAAAGGGAGTGCTTTAATATGTTATGGATAAAATCGTACCACGACTACCTCGAAAATAGCTAAGTGTGTTTAGATTGTTTATTGGAGGTCAATAAACACTTATTACATAAGTTGAAATAAAACTCATTCCACATACTTACATCGTATACCGTAAATCACGATTTATAAACACTTATTGTCTAAAAATAAGCTATTCCAAAAGAGCACTGAATGCATATAGAAAATTTTTGCGTTCTGGGTCTGGACTCTGGATCTTGAAAATTTAAATTTAGTGTTTGTTTAGAATACTAATTGGAGTTTTAAAAATAATTTTTTAATCATGATTTATGTCATATGAGTTAAATATATAAGATGAATTTTATCCTGATTTACATAACAAACACTTATAATTTTTTCAAAAATGATTCCAAACATGTTTTAAATTGGGAAAATGACACTAAGACATTTTGTATACGTTATTCTCATCAATGAATGGTTACATTTAATTACAAAAATATAGAAAATTTTAGCGTGCTGGGTTTGGACTCTAGATCTTGAAAATTTATTAAATTATATTCAAAAAAATTATTAAATTTAAAATAATAAGACTAAAAAAATACCAGTACAATTTAAAACAATCGAACTTGATGGCACAGGCCACAGACACAGTGGTCAGAGAAACCACGTTCGACGGACAAGATACGAAGGTGGGCGGAGGATATAGACGGGACTCCCAGTCGCATGACGCACCCAATGGCGATGATCTTCCTGCTGTTGACCTTTCTTGCGATCTCTCAAGCACAAGATGCTACAACTTTACCGGCACCAACGTTCTGCATCATCGGCAGCGGCATCGGTGGCTCCTCAGTCGCCCACTTCCTCCGCAAGTACTCACCTAATTCCTCACCTCCTATCAAAATTCAAATGCTCGAGCGCAACGGACTCGTTGGGGGTCGCATGGCTACTGTGAATGTTGCGGGTGACACCTTCGAAGCTGGAGCTTCGATTCTTCATCCCAAAAACTTTCACGCCTTGAATTACTCTAAGCTTCTTAATCTTGAGTTCAAGGAGAAGGATTCATCTTCTGGTTCCTCGTCTCTGGGAATTTGGGACGGGAAGAAGTTTGTTTTTAAAACGGTCAAAATTGGTTGCAATGTTCCCCTGTTCGATAAGCTCGTCTCGCTTGTTAATTCGCTTCTTCTGTTCATCCGCTATGGCTTTTCACTTCTTAAAATGAATAGTTTTGTCGAGGTGCTTCAGTTTTTATTTCTCTGCGATTCGTTTTATTTGCTTTGGCGGAGCTCCTTTTCTTCTTGTAGTAAATCTCCTAGTCAACGTATGACCATGTTGTACTGCCTTCATTTTTTTGTTATTTAGGGTACCGTGAATCGATTCTTAAAGTACTACGAAGAACCAGCTTCGAGACCTATTTTCGAGACTCCGGATGAGATGCTGAAATGGGCTGGTCTGTATAATCTTACAACCAGGACTTTGCAAGATGAATTAGTTGATCTTGGGCTGTCTCCCCTGTTGATAAAAGAACTTGTCACTGTAAGAGCTCTTATTGATTATGCTATTTTCAAATCTCTTTCTTGCTCTGTTGAAGTGTTGTGTGCATTGGAAGCGCCTCTTTTTTTTCAATGTTAATAACAGTATTGGTATTTCGTTCATCTAAAAATAGAAGTAGTGATATTAATGGTGCTGGCGGCGGCGACACTGGAACAAGTGAACTGTTTCACCATAACTGAATTACAGAGCTGTTTTTTTTATTCGGTAAAAACAGCAATAAAATTTTGATGTATTTGCAAGAAAATTCAATCTGGGAACCAAGACCAGTTATATAAAGTTCTCTATGACATAGGTGGCGAGAAGTGATGAGTCTATCAAAATTGGAGTTCAATAACCTGATTTGTGTGTGGATCTCAATGTGTTTATGTTCATCTGTGTACCAATTTAATGGTAGCGGGGTTCTGTGAAAGTATTTATGTGACTAAGTGACCAACAATCTGGAATAAACAAAGTCTCAAGGCTTATGAAGGTGGGTATCAGTCTACCCTTTTAATATGGCCTGTCCCCAAATTGAAAACTATTGCTTATGCAGCTTATTCGTGTCCCATGTGAGTGAACGCATGTGTTGGTTCTTTGAATCACAGGCTTGAAGGTAGGCCTATTTGAAGTTTTGGTCCGAACAACTTGTTCCATGCGGAGGTCAATTAAAATTTTCTTGTCGCGTGGCTTTTACAGGGTTTTAACTGACAAAATAGTTTATGCCCATAGTTTTTTCAGTTTTCGCTGAGGAGTAGGATGTGGATGTCATGGTACCTCCCCTTTGTTGTTATATTAACTTGTCCAATTAAGCAGCAGGGTGTAAGATTTAGGAAAACTCATCAGAATATAGAATCCTCTTCATTTGTACAGGTCATCACACGAATTAATTATGGCCAGAGTGTATACATCAGCGGGCTTGCAGGTGCAGTTTCTTTGGCGGGAACAGGTGGAGGACTATGGTCCATTAAAGGAGGCAACTGGAAAATGGCAGCTGGACTGATTAATCAGTCAGATGTTGCATTGCACCTGCATGAAGAAATAGAATCCATTGCCGACCTGGGAGATTTTTATGAACTCAACTCCACGAAAGGCAACAGTTATGCCTGTGAAGTTGCAGTGGTTGCTACACCTTTGGATGAGTCAAATATTCAATTTATTCCTCAGATATCAGTTTATAAAAGAAAAACACAGCACACCCATACAACTTTTGTCAGGGGCCTTCTGAACCCGGTAAGTATCTCAGGAGTCAGAATCTTACTGACGTTGTTTAATAAGGATGTTTCAACTTTTATCCTCGTCGTAATGCCTTTTCTCAGCGATTCTAATCTCTAATAGTGATGTTTTGTGTTACACAACATAAGGCATACTTTGGTCTCAGTGCGGTGATGGAGATTCCAGAGCTTGTGGGCACAGTCGAGGATCCTGACCTTCCTTTCTCTAGCATTTCAGTTCTCAAGAAGTACGATGAAAAGGATGCCACTTATAAGATATTCTCTCGTCAACCAATGTCAGACACATTGCTGGATAGCATCTTTAGGTAAAGTATTAACAGCTAGGTTTTTAATTAACAAAGTCATGTTGCTGATTTGTGCAACAGAATCCTTTGTCTAAATCCACTCACTTCCTGCCTAGTTCATAATTTAAGTAAGCAGTGAGTCCGTTGATCAAACCCCATATCATCTTCTATTGTGGCTAATACCTGAGGCACAAAACATATGCAACCCAATGTTGACATTTTCTTGTATTGTGTTTCTTGTGATTTGGATTTGAGATCTCCCCTCTTCTGTTGCCCTCAAAAATGAGAAAAAGGGCTGCAACCAAATTTTAATGGTAACTCTTTTTAATTGCCGCTACTTGCAGTGTGAGGAAAGAGACTATTAGGATAGACTGGCCTGCCTACCCTCACTACCATGCCCCTGAAGTATTTACACCATTTCTGTTGGATGGTCGGCATTTGTATTACGTCAATGCATTTGAGAATGCAGCCAGCACCATTGAGACAAGTGCTGTAGCAGCTGAGAATGTTGTCCGACTCATACTGTCCAGATATTTTGGCACAAAATTTGTGCATTCCTCCAAGTTGTCTTCTGGCTCTCATAGAGAGGAATCCCATGTAGATCTGTGAATCGCAGTGATTGTAATATATTCTCAAGTAGTTTAACTGCCATCAAGTTTGAACGTGGAAGTTCATGTACATTGCTTTCCCCTTCCCCCTTTTTACAGAGTTTGTACATTGGGCTTCTAATAAGAAAACTATTTCCCACAGTTGTTAGATGGATGGTGAGAGAGGAAATGTCATTGTGGCTTCGACTTATTTTGTGGGGATTGCTTTTCAGGCCGCGCAGGCTTCACGTTGAATGGAAACTTCTGCTCCCTTGGGGATTGGTATAATATTAATGGAGCTGAAGTGAAATCAAGATAGTTTAATCGTTACGTTTTGAAATTTTAGTCAAATCTGATATTTCAATCTCAAAAAAAAATACTACTACTATTTGATAGCATTTGTATGGTTAGATCAAGTAGCGAGCTTTCATTTTGGAACTGAATTCATTTTCTTAATTTGCCTCGTTCCAAAACACTATTCATCATCTGGACACAATAACGGAACATATTCGTTAAATCACGGATTCTCTAGCTTTAATCCAGGCCACAAGGCAAGAGAGAACGACGACCTTGCGAACCAGGTGTCTAGTATGTGGGTTTAATTTATCACATAATTAGTGTTCTCTGTGTATGATTTAGGATAAAACTAATATACTCTTTGGATTCTATAATGTGTGGGACTTCAAATGGGATAGATGGTGAAATAATTTGATCAGCTAGTGAACACGATTCCAGAAAATGGTTAGTGTTGGTGAAATAAGCGTGAACTTTACATCACTATTACATACACGCTCGCTATAAAATCTTTAACACTTACTTTACTAACTCATTTACAAGATGACCTTGCCTTACACAATCTCAGCAGTAAACAAGAAAAAAATATATGAATATATTTTAGGCATTGACTGCTTGATGAACCACCAGTAAATCAAATTACTACAATAACAAAGATGCTTATAGCACCCACGGAAGGCATTCTGCCGAAGTGAAGTTGGAGAGGTATTGATAAGTAATTCTGTTTCAAGATTCGCGCAGACTAATTACGCCATTAATAACGTAGTCAGAGTATCTGAAAGAAGTTTGGACAAAGCACAAATACGCTTTTCCATATTTGATTTTATGAATCAAGAATTCTTGCTCAACTCTGAAAGCAGTTATCGAATCTGGGTCACTGAGATTTCAAATTTTAATTAATAAACATATTTGGTAACATTGCAAAAATAATTTTTCGTACGGAGTGTACTTTATACTTATAGCATGTACTAGTATTTGATATCATTTCGCCGCAAATTATAACCCGTCGGCGTCCACTCACTTCCTCTGGATAACACGACCAGATGCTGACTGCTCAAGGATTCATCCTATGAAGCTGAAGATAGAACGCTTCACCTTTCTCTGCAATGGCTTTGACGAGTAGCTTCACCGTTCTACAGAACAGCCTTTCCCTGGGACGTCATGGATTTAATTACGCTTCTCCGAAAAAATTCGTCTCAATTTTATTCTTCAAACCGAAATCTTCTCTGGCGACTCAAAATTGCAATCCCAGATGCAGCAGTGGCGAACACTCTGTAACTAAGAGGATGCTCAACCTTACCGCTGCGGCAATGTCGATGTGCGGTTTGCTCAATTGTTTTACTCCATTGTTGGCTGAAGAAATGGAGCTGGAGAGGTACACGGATTCAAAGGAAGGTTTCACTCTCCTGAAACCCTCTTCTTGGACGAAGGTAGTTGCTTATATATGAATATTTTACAATAGGCCTTTCATTCTTTGTGTGGTTAAGTCTATTTTTGTTCTAAAAGAATTATATTTGTTAATAGGATTAATACTTAACAGGTTGATAAAGCAGGAGCAACTGTGCTGTTTCAAGAGGCAACTATGGGAAGTAACAATATTGGGGTTGTGGTAAACCCGGTTCGCCTTGAAAGTCTTGATAAGTTTGGAAGTCCTCAATTTGTGGCTGAAAAGCTTATACAAGCAGAAAAACGCAAGGTAGCTGTTTGTTACGATTCTTCTATATAACTGTCCTAAAAGTAATACTAGCGGCCGCTGAACTTGGTTGTGCCGCTTTCAACCATTGATTGCGCTATTTTTTATGATAAAAGCAATAAAAAGGGCAATCTCAATTTAACATAAACCGTAAGGTTGATTACAGCAGAGTAGAAAAGCAAAAGGTTGACATCTGAAACTTCACTGAAGGCGATGAAAATGTTTATTTGAACTTATAAGTAGCCATTCTTTTATCTTCTGGTTCAGGAAAGCACACAGGAAGCAGAGGTGGTTAAATTTGCAGAGAGGTCAGGAGAAGGAGGCTTGCCAATTTATGAGTTTGAATATGTAGTTGACAGTACTCGAGGAGGAATGAAGAGGATTTTTTCTGCAGCATTTGTGGCCTCAAAGAAGCTCTATCTTCTTAATATTGTTCACTCTGATAAACCAGAGAGTCCTCTTGACTCTCATAAAAGAATGATATTAGAGCAAGTGCTTCATTCTTTTGATGCAGCAACTTTGGTATGACTTGATTCAGTTCTGATTCTTTGTTCATGCCCAAACCATGGCTGTCGAGTACCAAAAAAAGCTAAAATTTTATTTCACTAGTATTTACAACCAGGAAGCATGACAATTTGATGTACATCTTTAACTAATTTCAAGGTATTTTTTTTATATGGCTGGACGTTTTAACACCATTTCATTTTAAGGAGACCTAAAACTTCTTTCTGTATGTTTTCATTCATGCATGATTTTTGTGCATGTGTGCATTCTTAGTCCTCAAAACTCTTGAGCTATCTCTTTTATTTCACGAATATTGCGTAGGTTACGTTGATATTAAATGACCAATAGCGGACATCGATGTGAATGGGAGTTGAGTTACAACTTACAAGATTAATGGAATAGTGGAGGAGAAATAGGCGTTACTCGAGAAATGAAGAAGATGGAAATGGTTGTCCACACATTTTTTAATTCATAACAATTTATCAATGTTAAATATATATATATATATATATATCTACACACTATAAGCTGTATTGTTCACAAGTTATAAGAAATTGCATGTTACTGAAGCAAATGTTCATTCACTCGGGTAAAACAAGCAGTAGGATAATTTATCACTCAGTTTTCCCAGCTTCTTATACGTACTTAAGGATATACTGATGGCATAAAGTCATAAAGTAGCATACAGGTTATTTAGCAGCAGAAGCTGTTCTCAGAGACTTGGACACGAGCTTACAAGCAAAGAGTAGAGCTTAGACATACTAATTAGGGAACTACTCCCCCATTCACAAAACGGGTAAAGTGAGGAGGAAAGTTCTGCACCTTTGCCTTCATTTCTCTCAGTTCTTTTAACTCCTCCACCCATATACTGTAGCTTGAGTTTTTAGCCAGAACGTCTTTGGATACCTCCTTATTTTCAATGAGTTGGGCTGCATAATTTTCAAATTTCTCGATGTTATCCCATAAATAAGCCTCCTTACTCGGGTCAGTTTCACTTCTAACACTATCTAGCCAGTCCCTTGCTTCTTCTACCCTTGCCCAGAAGCAAGTATCTTGGGTCAAACTTGCAAATGTGCTCCTTGTATGACTTCCTTCTGCAGCAGAAGGCGTTCTTTCCTTCCACCATCTATCAAAAATTTCATACCTTCTCTCTCTACCATGCTGTATGTAGTGTCCCTTGGTTCTGTGCATCCCTTTCCCGTAATATTCTGCGATATCTAATGGCTCAACTAAGAGTTTATAGAACTGAGAAGAGTTGACCCATTTTCTACTCTTTTCAAAGTCATAAGGTAGCTGATTACTTTCCATCATCTCAATCACATTGTTCCAGAACCTGGCAAGTTTGAGACGGTTCATGTTAATTTTCATGCCTCTTCTTGAAGAGCCCCTCCCCTTGAATGAGTCATAGTACCCAAGCTGATCATCTGCCTCATCACACAATGTTTTATACCATTCTATTTCAGCTCTGTAAGGTACAAACTTAGATAAGGTGACTGCTAGGCTAGCATGTTTTAGAGACGGTGAACGACCCATTCTCCTTGCCATCCGTAGGCTTTCCTTGACCGGTACAGCAGCAGATCCCTGTATATTACACGTAGCTAAATTTGTCAGATTGTTTCAAAAAGAAATTTGCATGTCATGTTTGTATTTGCCCGTGTCTTGAATATTCAGCGCAGTTGGATTACCTGACTAGCCATCCCTGAGGACTTCAAGGCTAGTTCAAGCCCAGCTTCATAGCTTGAGTCAGAAATGTTATCCTGCACGCAGCTCTTCTTAAAGGCTTGCAGGGACAAGTTATTTACGTAATCTCCATACTTTAGGTGATCATCAATACTGCAAGCTGGAGAAGAGGGTGCAAACATCAAATGCATCATCTGTATTACTGTTGTTTCACTATCCACACACACTGCACCATTCTCTGAGACAAAGACATAGCTGCCAAATGGGTGAAATGGAATTTGCGGAGATCCATCTTCATCGGGTGTTGCTGCTGCACTCAAGTAAGCTATTACAAAGGAAAACAATTCAGCAATTTCTTGTTCAGAGATTTGAACCACAAGCCTTTGAAGTCCAAGTGAAGTCATGGACAAATGCCAAAACTGAAGCAGGAAGTTCAGGTGAGCTGTGAGAGGAGGTTGCAGAGGAGCAAATAGAAGCCTTGGCATTATGTCAAGTTTGGAGACTACGTGACAGAAGTTGCCACCCCATCTTTCTTTGTGAATGGCTCGGGACAAAGACTTGTTTCCCAGTAACGGCGAGCCAAAAGTGATGCACAAGACTGATATAGCAGACGAGATGGATCGGAGGTAAGACAAAAACCAAATGGTGCACAGAGAGGCTATGGCTCCTCCGAGGGAATGGCCGGTGATGACGATGGACTTTGCATCTGTGCTTTTTATTATTGCAGACATCTGAATTGTAACATTTCAAACGGTTAGTGAATGTTGCTTATTAGGAATGAGATTAGAAACAATGTTGAAGGCCAGGAATAATAGATACTAGGAAGAAAGTAAAGTACTTTCAAAGTTGTTGATAATAAAAGGGCTTATAGTTAACCTTAAACTATTCTCCTTACGTCGTTTTATACATTTTCTCCTGTGAATTAAACCTAACTTTTTTAAAAGATTTGCAATGCCGCCAGTACGGGTCGCAGGCAAAGGTGTTATGGATTAGAGGTGGGGCACGATTCTTGTCTGGTAGTGGAACATCTTCATTACTCAAGTCTTGGAGTCTTCCTCCTGAAACGTTGAACAAAGACTCAATGCATTTTGTAACTTAGCGTGACAAAACGCGGTCGCTGTCCTCCCTTTACTTGACCTGATTTTTTTTTTTTTTGGAACAGCCAGCAAGGCTCTACTTTCGTTATGTTGAAAAGGCTAAAGTACACCCCCTTTACTTGACCTGATTGACTTCTGCGATAATGAATTATGAATAATTGTACTCCCTCCGCTCATAAATAAATATGTAAGAAATATTTGAATAGTTGATTTTTATCTTAAATATAATATATGATTTTTATATTTATCAACTTTTTTTTAACTTATTTTTATTGATGCTCTTTTAACAATAGTTAAAGAGGAGAGGTGATAGGAGAATTAAGGAAAATGATTAAGATATTTTGGAAAATGTATGTAATATTAACTACTCCTCCTGTTTTTAATGTAAGACATATTTACCTAATTTGATTAGATTAATAAAGTTGATTAAATTAATGAATATGACATGTACTCCCTCCAATCCTTATTAATATAATATATATTTACCTAATTTGATTAGATTAAGGGAGTTAGTTGATACAACATGTATTTTATAAAATACCTTAGCAATCTTCCTTAATTCCCTCATTTCTTTTCCTTGATTATTGTTGAGAGAGCATGAATAAGGTAAGTGAGGAAAGGATTAACAAATATGAAAACTATATATTATATTTAGAATTGAAATCAACTTCCCAAATATATCTTATAGTAAGGATTGGAAGGGATATTTTCTAAAACACCCTAATCATATTTCTTAATCCCCTCCTTCCTTCTCCCTTGTGATTATTGTTGAAGGAGCATCAATAGGGGTAAATTAAGAAAAGATTGACAAATAGGAAACTTTGTCGTATATTAGGACTAAAATCAACTCTCTAAATATGTCTTATATTAAAGATTGGAGAGAGTAACTTAACTAACTTCCTTAATCTAATCAATTGTTGAAAGGAGCGTCAATAGGGTTAAATTAAGAAAATATTGACAAATAGGAAAACTTTGTCGTATATTATGACCAAGATCAACTCTCTAAATATGTCTTATATTAAAGATTGGAAGGAGTAACTTAACTAACTTTCTTAATCTAATCAAATTAGGTAAATATATCTTATATAAAGATTGGAGGGAGTAATAAAAAATAGATTTAGGTTTAACCTGCTACCAGATCACTAGGACTAGCTTCTGAGATGCCATTTCTCACATGCATCATAAATTTAACCATCTTAAATTACTCCCTTAATTTTAAAGGTAAGCCATGTTTTATAAAATTGTATGTCTTTATGGATTTTAAGAATAAATAATAATTTTTTTTATCTAAAAAGTCTCTTTGATTATATCAAAATTACTTACCTTCTAGCTAAAAAATAATGTATACTACCCCGGTTTTAAATAGACCAGCGTCTAGTGGTGTAATGGTCACTAGAGTGGGCCTAGGCCACTTATCCCCCTCATGGATTCGACCCGTGCTAGATATAATTAAAAAATATTTGAAAACAAAAAGAAATGAAATCTTAATTCTAACCATTTTTTTATTAACATGTATATTAAAAATAAGTTATATTAAAAATGGAGAGAGTATATAGATATTTTCAAATCCCACTAAAACAGTCGGATCACCACACCAAGGGCTCTGATAATATACATCACTTGCTTATATTAGTAGGACATTCATGCTGCAAACGCAGCGAATCCCCCCACCCAAAAAAAAAAAAAAAAAAATCGATACAGGTACATATTATATTTTTATCAAATATTATTCTAAAGTAGTAGTAATTGCCTACAGGGCCAGCAAAAATAAAGCATGCATGTCTCTATTCAACAGATAAATTATATACATATAATCCAAATCGAAACAAGAGGGCAGCTTTGCTGGTTAGCGCATATATACGTCATGCAATATTGTTTTCTATGTATTTATTATTATTATTATTATCATCTAGTAATTAGAAAAGGAAAAAGAATGGGACAGGAGTTTTGAGGGGACCAATATTTCTTTTTCTTAGCGGAGCTGTCACCACTCGCCATGAATGAACGATGATTGGGGTAGTATAGATTTCTAACTGGCCCAGTATCATATGTGATTAGGGCTGTTTAAATCCCGGGACGGGATCGAAAATACCCATTCCCGGTTTCCGTCCCGGGATTTTTCAGGACTGGAATCTCATTCCCGGTCCCGGTCCCGGGAAATTCCTGGGACAACCGGGATCGGGAATTTCGGGTCTTGATAATATAATTATATTAGTTAAATTTTTTTATAACATAGTGTTTAAAGTAATTATTTAACACCTAATAAGGTCATAAAAATCACATAAATTGAGTTAGAATTGAAAAATAACATATTATTATCACATTCATCATTTTTGTTATTATCTTTATACATTATATAGTTAGGATTTGTATCACGATATATACAATTTAACTCTAACTAAATATGTGATATACATTTTATCAAATGATAACTTAATTTATGGGGTAAAAAATACAAAAATAAAATAATAACCTATTTTTTAAGGAAAAAAGAAAAAAAAACCAGGACCGGGAATTCCCGGGATCACAAGGTGTGATCCCGGTCCCGGGTTTTTACATCCCGGTCCCGGTCCCGGCCGGGACGGGAAATTCCCGGGATAAAATATCCGGGACCGGGTCAGGACAATCGGGACCGGAATACTTTGAACACCCCTATATGTAATCCCTTACCTCAGGACCCAGGAATCTATGAAACAAATATAGACTCTACTTTGGGTACATAAGTGTTATTTTCAAAAAGTGTAGGCACCATTTAAAAAAACAAAAAATAATAGTTGTGTGAGTGGAGGGTGGGGTTTGAAGCGCATGAGTGGAATGTTGATTAATGGTTAGTGGGTGACTGGGGTCCACGGCCATAGGGCTGTTTGCCTTTCGTACCGCCCACTCAGATATTATGACCCACAACCACAATTCATAACACCGTCAATGAATAGGGGTGGAACAGGTCAAGCGGTATGCTAAGAGTATGTGTTCTAACCTATTTGATAATTGCAGCATGCTCAGGTATGTTAGAAGGCATGTTTCTCTTAAAAGATCAAGCTTAGACCTATTGATAAGTTTGTTGGGTCAGTCTAAGCCTATTATAAATAGATATACAACATTATAAAATAATAGTGTGAAAAATAAGTATTAAATGTAGCATCCTCATTTCTATTTTTATATGATTTAATTATCACTATGTAACAATTATTTTATGATAAAGGGATTTTATCATGTAATTAGATGGCTAACAAGTATTTACCAAAAATATGATTTATTAATGTAAACGAAATTGTTAAAAAGATATTAGAAATAAAAATAATATAAAATAATAGAATTATAATAAAAAGGCAAAAGATTAAAAAAAATAAAAGAAAATGAGTTAAAAAATAAAAAGAAAAGATATAGGAAAAATATTAAAACATGAAAAAAATATAATAGAAAAGTAAATATTAAAAAATAAAAATAATGCAAGTTTGTTAACAAGCTTTAGGCCACGTCAGACTTTTTACAGGTCAGGCTCAGGCATACTTATTACAAAACAGGCTTGATTTGTTAAGCATAAAGCGTGGCCTATTTTCACCCTTAACCAACAACCACGTGAAGTCACTTTCCCGTCCGCCGTAATTATATGTGCTTGTTTTGAATATATTAAAGTTTTCAAAAGCAGTTTTTTAATCGTAATTTATATTATATGATGTAAGTATATGAGAAAAATTTTATTTCAATTTATATGAATAAATACTTTTAAAGATCTAAAACATGATCCCTATCAATCACTATGGAGTTTGGAGCTTGGATACAGTAAATTCCATGGCACCAAATAGCTATTTTTTTAATACATTTTTGTCAATTTTGATTAGCTTGAGGGTTGCGTATGCCTTTATACGCGCGGATCTTTCATATAGTAAGTACGTAGGGATGCCAGTATAATCCCCTCGCCTTACTTAAAACAAATATTAATTCATGCAGAGGGCAACAAAGTTTAAAACTCATTCTATCTTTATATATAAGAGCTTTTCAACCGAATTTTCAGATTCTAAAACACAGTTAAATATAATAATTATATAGAAAATTATTTTCTTCTCAAAATATGCCTCTATTAAATGGGTGAGAGAGAAAGTAATAATGAAAAAATGATGAAAGAAAATATATGTAGTATAATAATTAACTGAAGGTAAAATAAGAAAAAAAAATTCATATATTGAGACTAACTCAAAAAGATCTTTTATTTAGAGTCAAACTCATAAAAAAAAAAAAGCTTTTTTATATAGGGACAGAAAAAGTATTTAAGAGGAGAGCTTGGAAATTAAAGTTGAAAGGGGGAAAAGGGAAAATAGAACGAAAAAACAGACCAAAATATTTGAGTTAATTATATTAAGCTCACACGCGGCGTGTGAAATTAAATTGCGGCTTTGATTTGCATGAAGTTACACATGTTACGAAGGTTGCATGCAGAGTTCAGTATATATATATAGAGAGAGAGAGAGAGGTAGAAACAGTTTTTGAAGAAACAAACCTGATTTTGAAATGAGTGGAACAGCGACCAGAAGAGATTAAGCATCCCAGCGTGCACCATCACCGGCACCCCGCCTTCCATATTTCGGCGCGATGAAAACAACTTCACGTCGCCGATACTATCTAAGGCTACAAGGCTCCCCCAGCCCGGATCCGACCCGCCGGCCATTTGGACACCAGAGAAGGTGACATAAACTATGCTGCCGATCCGCTTGGTCGTGAAACTCCACGGTGCGGCGGCGTTGGCCTGGCTGCACAGCTTCCATGACTCCGATAACAAGGGTGTAGATGCCAGGAACGTTGCCAGCATCTCACTAGTCTCAAATCTACCCCAAGAAAGTGAATTAATATTAATCGTAAACAAAAACTAATTAGATGCTTTTGGCTTTTCAGCAAGATTGAGACTAGAAATCATGAAGGAGAGTTGAGAACTTACGGGGAAGCTTCGTCGGCATCCATGGAAGTTGGAATAGTCGTTTTCTCTTCGTTGGAACCTCTCAAGAGGAAGGATAATCTTGGGATGAAATGAGAATTTGCAAGTTGATGCGGTAGGCTTTAAATAAAGTCTCTGAAACGCACGTTTATAATAAAATAATATACTCCGTACTCCTATCTTTATTATAAGATTAGAGCTGATGAAAAGGACTGGTCTTTCAAGGCTCGGGCCCTTTTAGATCTGGCTAAAGAGAAACAATTATTTGTTTTTAGGCCAAGCCCATGATCACAAGGGCCAATGCCAAGGCTGGCCCTACAGGACTGAAGTTATTTTTATAATTTTTTTCAGTTTTTTTAAAAATTTATAACAATGAAAGTCTTAATTTAACTATAATGTCGTCAAAATTAGGGTGTAAACGATACACATCATGTAACAAATAAATACATTCACTAAGTCATAATTAAAAGTAAATTATTATTCACATAACACAATTATAAGTAATTAATGCAAAGATTTAACAAAATTAAAAATATTTCTTATAAATATGTTTTGAAAAGTGTAAGTAGTTAATAAAATAGACAATACAAGATATAAGCAAAACAATCATTAGAAAATAAGTCAAAAAATATAAAATTGGTAATAATACTTATAAAATAAGAAATATCTTTTATAATTTTTAAATTTTTAGGATTTTTAATATAAGATATTCTTATGAAACTTAATTCTAAAAAATATAATGACAACTAAATATTTGTAACATCATTAACAAAATATAAAAAATCAATACTATTACTCTCATTTAAATATTTTAAAAAATAAAAAATATATATACTTGCATAAAAGAGCCAACCCTTTTAGACTCTCGATCCTACAAAATTGGTCCTTTTATGCATGTTTTCACTTTTGAGGCAAAAATCTTAAACTCAACCCTTGCAAATTCAAGGCCCAAATGGGTTAGCCCGACGGGCTTGACCCATTTTCCTGGCTCTATATAAGACATGCCTATAAACTTTATTTTGTTGGTAACTATAAGACATATTTTCTTATTTATCAATCTTTTATCATTTACTTCTATTAATACTCACTCAACAATAATAAGAAAAGGGAAGAAGGGAATTAATCAAGAAAAATGACTATGGTATTTTAAAAAAATACATATTATATTAACTAATTTAACTAGTCTCATTGATTTAATTAAATTAAATAAATATCTTTATATTAAAAACAGACTGGAGTATGTTGTTTTAAATTCTTCTGAATAGACGTAATGTAATAAGACAAATGTTTTTGAAAAGCTGATCACACTCTTGATTAGTTTCAGTGAACGGGATTAATTCAAGTCAGTCCGAGACAACCGATCGAGATGAGGTTATAGGATAAGTCGGCAGGCTCAATTGTGGTGCATATTAATTACAAGGTTAATAATAATATCGTGTCACCACTCGAGTTGTCAAGTCATCTTTATTTTTGTGCATATATATTTTTTTTGCATGGCAATGATCACAGTTAGATTATTCCAAAAGCCATCACCTCGGCGCCTTAATTTTTTCTTCTCTTATTACTCAAGGGTACTTTTTTCTTTCAGATCCGGCCATATGATCTTCTCGATATCTCATGTTTTTTTGGCACATACAAAGGCAACAAAATTAAAGGGAAAGAAAGGAACCTTGCGAATGTGCAAATATGATTTTGTTCTCATTTTCTCTCTCAAATGGCTATACTCTAGATAATAATCTAATGGGGTCAATATTATCTTCGGTCGCTTATATTTGATCTCATTTTAATTTCATTTTCTAAATTAGTTTTAAACTATTAGTTTTAGTTCCTGCAAGGAGCAGAGTGATAAAGATATTAATTAAGTTATGCAGATCAATATTTTAAATTAAATGAAATGAAATTTGAGGGAATAAAGTTTATGTTTTAAAATTGAGAAATCAAAACTAAAATAGGGGTAAATTTGAAAAGAAAAACAATATCATCTCTCTGCTTTAATTAGTGAGACTGAAATATCTCAAATATTGGGCTTGTGTCCGGGGAAGAAGGTAGTTCACACCCAATAATTGATGCCCTTTGTGCGAACAAAAAGAAAACGTGTAGGAGTCATATATAATAATAAGGGCCCCGTTATTGTACTGGTGGAATCAATCTTTCAAGCATAATTGTGCTGAGTGCTCTATTATTTTGGGATGAAATGATTTTTGCGTAGCCGTCGCGAGAAGGACGTGGCAGACGCAGGTGGACCGTCTTCCTAACCAGACAAAAACATCAAGTAAGGGGCAATAACTACGAGGTGTCTAGGAAGATATTTAATGTTTGTTTGGAATAGCTTATTTTTGGATAATAAGTGTTTATAATTCGTGATTTACGATATACGAGGTAAGTATATGAGAGGAGTTTTTTCTCGGCTTGCGTAATAAAAACTTATTTTCCAAATATAAGCTCTTCCAAACGCACACTTAATTGCCAATAAGTGTTAATAACAGGTAAAGTATTGTCATGTTTTTACATTAATGAAACTTGTTGTATACTTTTTATTGTAACTTCTTTATAATCAAATCTTTTTCTCAAAAGCCATATATAATAGTTCAAACAGCGTCCTACTGTCATCTTTTTGTGGTTTCTGACTTTCTGCCATTAGTGTCGTCCACGCCACCAGACATTAGTTCCCTGCACCCACTTACACGCTTCTACTCAGACAATGACCATGTTCACATGAGCCCCCAATTCAAGACGTGCATGTGCGCTTGCTCCAGTCATGTACGTGCGGCATTTGGATTGTATTATTCCCTCGCAGCTTTTTGACCTTTTTACTTTTTTAAGCTCAAGAACCTAACTATAACATCTCCTTTCTTTTTGTTGCACATGACTTCACTGATTTTAGGATGTTCAGATTAAGTTTATAGCTTGGTGATGGGAAAATTCCTTTGTAAGTGGGAGGCCGCATATATATTTGCGTTTGCTTGTAATCTCGGACTATTAACATCTACTCTTTTGATTTAAAAGGCTAATTTAAGATTCTTTTCACGGGACCATTCAAGTTAAGAGAGATAGAAATAACAATTTGGTGGATCATCTGCATACTCTCTTCGATATATACTACTTCCGGTCCTAAATATAAGACATAATTTATAGTGCAATTTATATTCTATATTTAGGACCGGAGGGAGTATAACTTAGTCATATCACGTACACCTATTAAATTTCATGCCAACCCATCAATGCTAATTGCTATATAGCTAGGCATGCATGTTTGCAAGTTAGCAAATCTAATGAATGTGAATATGGTGAATTCAGGCGTTCCTTGTTCACGCAGTTTATCTGGGTGTGTTACTAGTATTCTTATTATATACGATTTATATTACAGAATGGAATCAAAATTACGCATTCCAGTAGCAGTCCTGCTTGAAAGATTTTCATGAGATTAAATATCGCCCAACCCTTCCAACTTTTTTTAAATTTGGTAAATGGTTTCCCTTTCTCTCAAAGGATTTTCAGCTTTTTCAATAAATATGTTTTCCAGAATTTAAAATTGTATTCTCTTTCATTTGGGATGAAGCCGCTTACCAACCCATACAAACAATTTATTGGAAAATTAATCCACTTTCATTGGAAGTGATGGTTTACCATTTACCAAGGGCTTCTACGGCCCAACTAAATAACCTGTTATTTAGGTTTTTCTCATAGGTGTTTTAGAGATTATATGATCCACCTAGATTGCTTTGTTGATTCACTTGTGAAACAGGCAGCATGTTTGTTTTGACGTTTGGCACAGGTAATCGTGCGATTTGGGGAAAAAATTGCATTGTTCATTGAGAATGACTTATTACCTATGTTTGGTGTGACAATTTGGAAGATGACCTTATTGAGTTAAGCAGTTTTTTTTATTTATTTTTTTAATGCTTGCTTTTGTAGCTTTTGAAACCCACTTATTGACTTTTTACCGTTAACTATGCATTTATTCTCTCTCTTCTCCGTCTATTATCTTCTAATTGCCAAGATCCTCACTCAACTGTGATCTCTTCGTAGCATCTAAGATTCGGTGATTTCACAAAAATCTCTTCTCCCGGACGGACCTTCTTCTTACTTCTGTTCATCGCATCTCTTTCTTCCGATGTCAGCGCCGGAGTCACTCGCTCTCTGCTCCTATCTGGCTCTCGTTCACGTTCACGTCCGTCCATCATTTATTCCTCACTAAAAATACTAATCTCTGTTTCAGACAAAGAAAACAAGGGAAAACATGGACCTCGGATATGCACTTCCAGATACATGAGGGAGGACTTGTGTTTGTGCATAGCCAAAATGGTGTTGGGTTCTAGAATCTGCGCGAAGAGGGTGGAGGTGGATGCCTGCCACCACATGCTAGGGCACCTTGCTTTGATCGTGGCCAAAGAGTTGCTTAACGGCCAGAAGGTCGTCGTGGTGCGGTGCGGGGAGATATGCATCTTTGGCGGCTTGATCTGCCAGAAGATGAAGTACATGAGATTCCTTTGTAAGCATAAGAAGGCAAATTAAATGAAATATAATAAAGTTCCTATTGGCTCTAAAATGATTATTATTATTAATTATAATATGATTTATTTCCAAGCTAATGTAGACTTTAAGGAAGCTGAAATTGAGAATATAGTTGATGTAGATAATAGTCAGGATTAAGAGTCTTTGTCGACAAATGATGTTCAGACATCTTCAACCTAAATGAATCATGTTTATGACACCATGAGGGACCAAATTGTACGGGACCTTTGATCTGATTAATTCTATTATATTTCACTTTATAAAAAATTTTAAGTTTGTATAATTTCTAATTTATCCGCATTTTTATTGTAATTTTATTATGTATTTTATTACTGTCAAATTTTCAAAGTTAATTTTTTCACTTTTCATAATTTTTAACATTGTTTCTCTTAAATATTATAAAAGCCATTTAAGCAAAAGCCAAACCAAACATCTTTTCACTTTCATAAAAACACTTATCCAATTGCCAATTTAAACATTAATCATTTTACCTAATCTTACTTTTTTCCAATCTTAATATTCCATAAATCAAATTAAAAATAAGCTACTTTTCCCACCATTATTCCAAACACACCCCGGGTCTCTCTACTACTGACTTATTGGCAACCAGTCCAGTTGATCTGAGAACCTTGGCTGACAGAGTGCCTGGGATTTTTTTTTTGGTTGCCCACCCAGTTCATTGGAGCTTTACCCCGACTGCATCCGGATCCAACCCACGTTGCGCACCTGGTTATGGTGGGAGAGTCTCCTAATGGGAATTTTTTACATATACAAGGTTCGAATCCGAGACTTTACTTAAGCGGAATCAACCCACTTATCACTTGGACCAACTCTTATTGGGAGCGCGCCTGAGATTTATTTCCCCATGAGATTTCCTTAGCTGTACTTGGGCCTTGCCCTCTTTTGTACCCAGAAAAAAGAGAAATATGATCCACCAAACAATGGGCTTTTCTACACACACAGATTAAGGCCCCCTTGCTAAATAATACAGATCTGTCTCTCTTCAACCATAAAAATATAAGACACGAAAACGTCTATGGACTAGGAATATGATACCGGAAAATTTCAGTCAGCACTTTAGTAAATTAATTTCAGTAAACTCTTAAAAATTTCTAAAACTTTACTGCACCCATGATTAAAATGGAATTAATTTGTGTGGGTGAGGAGATAATAATGCCCTTCTTTTCCCCCCTAAAGATCGTTTATAAGACAGATGAGAGCATTTACAATACAAATAAAAAGATTTACAAGATAAATAAAATGATTCGAAAGAATTTAGATAATTAAAAATATTTTGTTCATTGATAAGATAAATATAGAAATTCACAAAACAAATAAAGGGATTCAAGACCTAAGGAGTTAAAAATATTTTAGCGATTTATAAGATAAATATGAAAATTTATAAGATAAATATGGATATTTATAACATCAATAAAGATATTTACAAGATAAATAAAATAATGACATAATTGTCTTTTCGCCACAAAATTAATATCATTTTGATCATATAATGCAATGAAATTTCAGAAAGCTTTGATGATTTACTAAAACTAATTTGCTGGAGAGGGCTAACTTAAATTCTCTTTAATGATAATCTTTATTAAAGAAATTATCATTGGAGTAATAGTGCCATGGTTGAGCTTGATTAGTTACTGCCATGGCACTATTACTTTTATTTTATTTACTATTAATACCGTTTAAGATAAGATTCATGAGGGACAATTCTTTCTTCTGTGATCGTTTGTTTCTTATCTCCTCGAAACAAAATTGATTTGATGTGGATTTAGTAATTAAAAGTCAAAATGTCATAATATCCACTCATCTTATGAAAACGGAGTCCCATCGAAATTATTAGATCCTAGCAATATTCAGGATCGCTGAAATAATCTATGTGATGTGCTATTTCTAAATTCTACCTAGAAGGCAATTTTTTCTCTATCTAATCTAAATTCTACCTAAAGAGAGACAAGTAAATTAGTGATTTTTTGGGTCTTCATTTAAAAAATAATCACATTTACCTCGCGGCAATTAAAAGGCTCGCGGCAAAATTCTCCAGAGGAAAGCGGGGGAAAATAAAAATAAAAATAAAAAGGCCTCCCAGGCATCCCGCCACCGCTTGTATCCTCTGACTATCCGAAAGCAAGCTCCGTCGGACTGACCTGAGGAGGATACGCCCCCACCCGACCTCTCCTTCTGTCCTACATCAGATCTTTTCCTTCCCTCTTTTCTTACTCTCCCCTCAATTATTATTCTCTCTTAACTTGTCTATCTTCTTCAATCTATTATTTAATTTTTAAGATCCTCATTACCCTTTTCTTTCTCCAAATCACTGCGAATTGTCTCAAACCATGAACGACTTCGATGGTCTTTTAGCGAACGATTTCGGGTTCAAACCGCAGGGAAAATCAGCTCCAATGGCCGCATCCAAGGGATCCTCTAATACCACCACCAGTACCTCCCGATCCGCTCGTAACTCTATTAACTCAAGTGGGAATTTCATGGATGGCAGCAAGTCGCCATCTGGGTTGTCGGGTAATCAAAAGAAACGAGATACTGCTGGTTTCGATGATCTTTTTGGGTCTTCTGCGAGGTTCCCGAGCAAATCGCAAAGTCTTAACGCTGATTCGTCATTCAATTTGGATTCCGTGTTTCATGGTTCCGGCGATTATGGTTCCAAGTCTCCGAATTCGCCAGTGTATGACAAACCCGTCTATGATGATGCCATTTTCGATGGCGTTCCTGGATTGAAGAGTTCGTCTAAAGTTAAATATGATAACATTTTTGCGTCGGCATCGTCGGCGCCCCCTGGCGCATTTGATGACCTCCTTGATGGGTTTGGCAAGGCAGAGCGTGAATCAAAGAGTTCGAATGGGAAGAGACCGGGAAATAATGATAGCAGTGTCCCAGACTTTAATGGTAGAAGCGTGAATCAAAATGCATTTGATGATCTCCTTGGTGGGTTTGGAGGCAGGAGCCCCCCTAGTGATAGGTACGGCGATCGAATTTTTATGGACACCGAGTTTCTTAGCGATTGGGAAGTAGCTGCCTATATATGCAGTAGTTCTAGTTCCAACCATCAGGCTGTCTAGAGATAAAGGGGTATATCAACTAATTTACTGAACTCATGCTTCAGGGAGGCATGTTTTGGGCAACCCCTAAAAAAAACAGTAGCACACAAATTGAGAAATACATTAAATATTTTAGAATTCCTTCTAAATTTTCTAAGACGCCCTTAATTTATCTTATCTTTTCTCTTCATAATTATCTATCTAATTACTTTATTTAGGTTAGTGAAGATAAGGATATAATTTGGAAAATAGTAATTAATGTTGTTTTGGACTTTTAAAATGATGGATATATGGAAACAATTTTTCCCAAAAGGAACCATTAAAAACAAATGGAGGGTGTAGTGAAAAAATTGGCTGTTTGGGTCTTCAGAGTGGAGTACTAAGTTTATTGCTTTAAGGACTAACTATTTTAGATCATGCGTTAATTTTTGGTGGATCTTTCAAGCAGATATAGGATTTTTATCAATTTGTGTAGTTATGGTCTGAATTTTTTATTTGTGTGAGACCAAATTTTGCAGTCATGCGTTCAATCAATATTGAAATGAACGTAACAACAACAAGTCTTATTCCACTAGGTGGGTTAGCTTCATGAATTGTACGCGTTATTGTGCTTTATCAACAATCTAATCTCTGGACACGTGAACATAATGCAGTTTGGAAAATTAGGTTTAGCTTTTTTTAAACCTGGTCATTATAATTGGTGTCTTTGATTTACATGTGAGCTTTGTATTTCAGGAAAAAAGTGTGTTTTTGTTACCATTCTTGAACCAATGTACCCAAAATAGAAAGGCTACAAATCTTGAACCTGATTTGCTTGGGGATTTTGAGAATATGTTGCACCACTTGAATATTAAGTTTTCTTGTTTCTTGCTCAACGTATATTGCCTTCTTCACAGGCCAGCTCCTGATATTGGTTTGTCCTCAGAACCAACTGCCAGGGCATCTAAAACAACCCCTGTTATGGCAGAAGACCCTTTTAAGGTATTTGAATCAACTTCGGCCCCACTTGATTCATCTTCAGGCCAATATATGGACCCATTGGAGGAAATTTCTCAAATTAGTAAACTTAGTAGTTCTAGTAGCATGAAAAATGATAGTTCAGTAAATTCTAATGGGAGAGTATATGATGATATTGATCCCTTTGGGGGGCTTGGAAAATCTGTGCCAGCATTCTTATCAGGGACAAATAATAGGAAGGGTGGCAGTCCTCCACATACAAATACAAGCTCAAATTGGACTAGAGACAAAGAAACAATCGAGAGATCTTCTGTGAGGACTCCTGGGAGACAATCACAAAGCAGGATACCAGTTGATCATAATAAGGAATTTCAAAAGATGCATTTTGACATACCTTCATATTCATCTGATTATGATAAGCCAGTTAACCTAAGGGCTTCTTCCCCATCAAACAATAATACTGGTTTTAGAGAGGCTAATGTTCAGGTGAATATGTCTCCTAAATATGAAGAGAATTCAGAATTAAATGATATATGGTTAACAGTATCAGAGATTCCTCTTTTCACTCAACCAACTACTGCTCCACCACCATCAAGACCCCCTCCCCCACGACCTGCTTCTGCCAATGTTAAAAAGAAGGCTAAAGAGGCTTCTTTTCTAAGTTCAACTCAGTTCTCCCAAGGCCCTAAGTCTGCTTCTGCTGCAGCAATGGCATCATCACAGTTTGATGAACTTGATGATTTTTCCATGGACAGGAATCGTGGTAATGATGATGGGCATGTAAATAATCTTGTTAATGAAGAATTGGAAATGAACTCTGCAGCTGCCGCTATGAAGGAGGCTATGGATAGAGCTGAAGCTAAATTCAGGCATGCAAGGGAAGTTAGAGAGAGAGAGAACATAAAGGCTTCAAGAAGCAACTTGGAAAAAGATGAGACAGTTATGCAGGAGGATAGCGAGAAGCTGGAAAGGTTAGACCATGAAAGGCAACAAAGGGAAAGAGAGGAAAGAGAGCGAAGGAGACTTGTGGAAGAAAAGGAGAGGGAGCAGAAAGAAAGAGAGCAGCAACTTGAGAGGGAAAGGGAGAAAGCGAGGGAGATTGAAAGGGAAAGAGAAAAGGCAAGGCAGGCTGTAGAAAGAGCTACTAGAGAAGCACGTGAAAGAGCTGCTGTTGAAGCTCGGATGAGAGCTGAGAGGGCTGCTGCCGATAAAGCCAGTGCTGAAGCTCGAGAACGAGCTGAAAGAGCTGCAGTACAGAGGGCGCAGGCTGAAGCCCGTGAAAGGGCTGCTGCTGAGGCAAAGGAAAGGGCCGGAAGGGCTGCAGCAGAGGCTAGGGAAAGGGCAAATTCAGAGTCAAAGGAGAGGGAAGCACGAGAAAGAGCCGCGGCTGCTAGGGCTGAAGCTGAAGCACGAGTTAGAGCAGAGCGTGCTGCTGTAGAAAGGGCTGCTGCAGAGGCACGAGAAAGAGCTGCTGCACAGGCTCGAGAAAGAGCTGCAGCTGCTGCAAGGATGAATCAACAAAAGAATGAAAATGATCTTGAATCCTTTTTTAGCATGGGTACACGAGCCAGCAGTGCTCCAAGGCCTCCCAGGGCAAACTCTTCTGTGAGGACCTAATACCTTATGTTTGTTAATCATTATCTGACTGTATGGCAGGTTGGCATATTAATTTTGTTAATCTTTATGCTTTCAGGACTCTGTGTTTGATAACCAGTCTCAACCAGACATAACAAGGAAATCTACGGGGGTAGCTTCATCCATGAAGAAAGCATCATCATCAACTAATATTGTTGATGATCTTTCCTCAATTTTTGGATGTAGGTTTTCATGTTTTATATGGTGCTTATTGTTTTTTTGGGCAACAATATGGTGCTTATTGTTGCCATAGTGGTTTGTATTCTTTGTCTCATATTTGCTTACTTGACAATTTTTGTCCCTTCTCTTTCATGGTTTATAGCTGCTCCATCAACATTTGGGGAATTTCAAGAGGTTGAAGGGGAAAGTGAAGAAAGACGAAGAGCTAGGTTGGAACGCCACCAGAGGACTCAAGAGCGTGCGGTGTGTGTTAATGTATTATGGTCTCTAAATTGATTTCTTCATTGATCTCAAAATGAATTGCCAAAGCAAATGCCCCTTTTGAACTAAATTTGTTATATCCATATTCAGTTTTTTTTTTTTATGAGTACCATTGAGTTTTGTTGAAATTACACACATTTCATTTACCACAAACATATATACTTTAATTCACTTTTCATTTTTATTAAAATACCCTCCATTAACTTATATAAATATATACCCACATGTGTACAAATAAAAATAAAGAGTAGATTTTGTTTTCACTAAAATTTTAACCCAAAAAGTCTGTAGCTGGGCTAATGAGGGTATTTTAATAGCATAAGTTTTTATTTGACAGGCCTGTATATATTTGAAAATAGAATGCAAGCCTTTTTTTAAAACAAAACTTGGGAAAAGTTGGTGTAATTTGTTTTTTTTCATATAATTTTTTTGTCTATGTGACCTTTGATGTTTTGTAATTTATTCTAGGCAAAAGCATTGGCTGAGAAGAATCAGCGGGACCTACAAACACAAAGAGAGCAAGCTGAAAGACATGCAAGTTTTTTGTTCATTGTTCCTTATAAATTTTTTGTGCTGAAAGGGCACATTCTTTTTGTATACTTTTTTTTGCCAGAAGAACATTCTTTTTGAATACTTATCCATGAAAATATGCAAACTTGTCCTTGTGACATTTTTTTATTTTATTATCTAATTTCATGGATTTCAGAGGATTGCTGAAACTTTGGATGTAGAAATTAAGCGTTGGGCAGCAGGAAAAGAGGGGAACTTGCGTGCTTTACTCTCAACCTTGCAATACGTATGTACTTGGCATAAAAACTTTTGCACAGTGGATAATCTCTCTGAAACTTCTCTTCCCCAGACCCATGTAATGCCCATATGTTTTGGGCTTACAAACTTGTGCTCTTAAATTTTGAATGCGAGCTTGATAGTTTTGTTATTCATAGATTTTTTTAGCAGTATTGTTTTTTCCAATTGTGGGAATAAGGCTGTATACATTTATTCCTTTCCAGACCCCACCTGGTGGGAGCCGTGCACTAGGCCCAAAAAAAATATATTGTTCATCCAACTAGTGGGAATAGGCTTTGTTGTTGTTTCCAGTTTGTCTTTGCTTTTACAACTTGAATATCTAATACTGGTTTGTTTATTTCATGAATGATGATCAGGTGCTATGGCCTGAATGTGGTTGGCACCCAGTTTCTTTGACTGACTTAATTACGGGCACGTCCGTTAGAAAAGTTTATAGGAAAGCTACTCTGTGCGTCCATCCTGATAAGGTGCAGCAGAAAGGTGCAACACTTCAACAGAAATATATTGCAGAGAAAGTATTCGATTTACTCAAGGTATTGCAGACCATGGGATATAATTTGTTTATATTTTTTATAATTGCTTTCTAAACTGCACTCTTTACCTTACATGAGTTTGTACATGGCATTTCTTGGTCTCGGGGTCCACATTAAGATGGGAAATTTTAATGTCCGTTGTTTCTTACACAGTTGTATCCGTATGAGGTCTTCCATGATGTGTTGCCCTTGCAGCACATCATATTTTAGTAATTGAATTGTTAATAGTTGGCTAATTAGTGAGTTAGCTTTTGCTTTTGGACATAGATGGCCTTCTGGGGAAAAAAAATTGATGAACTTCGGCAAGCTCACTCAGTTTTACGCTTGACTATAGCTGCATATAGTAGTTACATTCAAGTCCCTGTATAAACAGCTCAACATTTGACTGATAAGAGTTTCTTCTACTTTGATGCCCTTTAATTGATAGTAAGAAACAGTTTTGCTTTGTATTGCTTATTCTGGAAATACTTAAATCATGTGAAAGTTTGGTTGTCAATTACAGGAAGCATGGAATAAGTTCAATTCTGAGGAGCTTTTCTAATCGTTCAAGGTGGTTTGTTCATCTATTTTGTTGTGGGGGCCACAACCTTGTATTAGCCACGCCCCCTCCCTCTCCCCCAACCAAAAGGGGGCCACATCTGTCTGTTTATCCATATATTATTCCGATTGGAAGTGAAATGCATGGGTGGTGAAACATTGCTTCTGTGTAGCTTCGAGGTTGCCGCAAGGCTACACCATGAAGTAATCTTTGGCGTAATTGATGTTCTTCCTGGGGGCTGCAAGGTTTTCACAGGCTACTTGAATGCAGCATGGTTTCTTTTGGGTGTAAAAATATCAATTTGTGGGCAACTTTCAGTATTCTTTGAGTGGGGGCTGTTGAGCGGCCCGTTTTTGCTGATCCAATTTATTACTTGTGATAGAGAAAGATCTATTGAATATATATACCGACCATAGTGGAAGTGTGGATTTGCATCAAAATCTGGGAGACTTACAGTGTGGAATTGAGCCAAGAATCACCCACGAGTCTTTCGTGCAAGCATATTCAATTTATGAGATTGCAAGTTATTTGTTGTTTGGGGTGTTCAATCAAGAATGTTTCAACTATTCATAGGTGGACGGGATAAATTCTCAAGCACCATCGATTATTGATGGTAAAATTTTGTATGCTTTCCATTTGTTCTGATTCTGATTCGTTGTCTCTGTATTTTACCGAATCCTATCTTCCCTGTTGGAATCATTCACGCGGTCTATATTTTTCCCCCGTTTAAGAACACGATCCCCATTTAATTGGCCTAATAATATGGATCGTTAATGGTTTTCCGAATTGATTTATCAGATATCAGGATGAATAAGTTCTGTTCTCTTAAGGAAAATGTTAATCAAATGATATAACCTATATTGAGAGAATTTGATTTAAATCTTGAATTCTTTACTCAATTTATCACCCGCTGGCCACCACTCAATGCACGATTTATCGGCATGTTAATTTATTCCCCATGCAATGCAAGTGTTATATGATTGACATTATTATTGATCATCACAGGAAGCAAAACAGGTCATTTAAGTTTTTGCGCTGGAGAGGTGTCCCAAATTTTTTGTGCGCTCAATGTAATCCTGAAAGTATTTAAAAACAAGCAATGTTACACTATTCTAATGTTAACTAAATGAATGTTTGTCATATCAGACCTTATTTCACATATGACACGATTGTGCCTTTTTCTTTAATTATTTTTTACTGAAGTTTTCGTGATAGAGCAATGTCTTTCAAAAATATTAAAAGGAGCATTATCACTCAAATTTAACAGTAAGACGGGGAAAAAACGCATAAAAAAGAACAATAGAGACGCAGAATGAAATACCAACATTAAGTAATGACCTTTAACCCAAGCAAAGCTACTCCCAAGAGTTCAGAATCTGTCACGGAACTAATGATGTCGCTTCAGTGAAGGATAGAATTGCGTGAAGTTCGATTAGTTCATGTGAGAATGAAGTTGACGCTATTGTTATTTTGGGCCAAAAAAAATCATTGCACACACCAATAGTCGAAGCTAGAATAAAACGCTCAAAGAAACCTTTTCATACAACTTAATACCCGGCCCGCCATAAACACAATAAAAGAAAACAAAACTTGCAATACTACCAAGTAAACAACATATTTGTAACAAAAATAAATAAATAAATAAACAACATATAATGCAGAAACAAAAACAACAAACTATATCAGAAACTATTAATAGAATGAGTCCTAGTTAACCATCGCCTTCTTTCTGAAACTTCCTGAATTTCTGCTCTTGAGAGTCCCTTTTGAAAAATGGCTAACATAGAGAGTGTCAGGACCACCAACCAATTTCCATGGTACTCTCCTTTACATGCCCCAGCTATTGTTGGAAGTAACTTTATGTTGCCACAAAACTATCTCTACAAAAGTTGCTGACTTGGCAGATAGGGTTCCATTATTGTGCTTCGCTGAAGGGTGAGGGCCATGTTTAGTGGGATGGAATCTCATTCTCCAGTTGGATTCTGGACCACATTTCTAAAGCATGTCAAGTCTCGTCTCGTCTCCTTCATATAAGCCCCGACTTTCTCGCCTGCCTTTCATTCATTCATCTATTGAACCGTTAATTTTCTTCTTTTATAACGCGTTTGTTCTTGAAAATACCCGCCATTGTCTGTTATTCCTACATCATTTTCATAAACCATCTTCCTTTATAAGCTCCCACCCGACCCGGTGTTCTTTTTCTTTTCTTTCTTTTTTTCTGGTTGTCTCTTAGCAATCACTAATAGATGTTCACTCATACACTCATTATAACCTTAATTTATAAAGGGCTCTAACTCATAACTTCACGTTTAAGGAAGTCTTAAAAGAAAGCATCTGATGTTTGTTAGACTACAGGGCCATGATGGCTTAAAGTATTAACTAAATACATAACAGTTTACTTGAAACATTAATTTGAATAAGTGTGTTATTGTTATTTACCTAAAGCTTCTATAATTTCGTTTCATATATTTTATTACCTTGTCACTCTTGGTAGTTTTATCCCCTTTTCCTGTATTTTCTCTTTCACACCCTCACTGTCCCTTTAAAATCGTCAATATTCTGAGACCCCATGTTACTATTAATATTCTCTTTAAATACAACGGAGATTATCAATGGCAGAAGACTGGAGCTAAATAAGTTGTTATGCTCTTTTCATATCAGAGGCCTATTCTGTCAATAAAATAATGATGTGCATTAACTCGCAACTAATTTCAACTAATCAAATCAATTCCTTAAAACACGTGTTCTTTTTTGGCATGCTAGATGATTGTTAAGATGATAACTTGTCGATCAAAGTGTCTTGTGCGGCAAGTTTCATTTACCAAATCTAGCCAGTTTCAGTGTATATATATGTGTGTATGTCAACATTTGGTGTACTCATCCAAGTTTTTAAAAAAAAAAAAATAATAAGAAAATGCTACTTGAACTTCAAAACTCCAAATGAATAATTTTCTGCTAAAATGAATTGTTTAAGTGTTATACTCTTGTAGTTAATACCTATACTCTTGTAGAAAATAAGATTGATTTGGAATTTTAAAGTTCAAGTGATATTTTCTTACATTTTCCCCTTTTTTTTTACCTTGTACATCATTCATGTTCAAATCAATTAAATCCTAATTTTTTTATTTCGAATACTAAAGTACTCCTTTCTGTCCTTAATATAAGACTTATTTAAGGAGTGATCTTGGTCTTAAATATAAGACTCATTTTTTATATTTGTCAATCTTTTCTTCATTTACCCCTTTTGATGCTCCCTCAACAACAATTTAAAGAGTAGAAAAAATTGAGAAATTAAGGAAAATGACTAGGGTGTTTTGAAAAATATATGTCATATTAACTACTTTAACTAACTTTCTTAATCATTTCGAATTGTTAGATTTATTTTATAGTAAGGACATGATGGAGTAAGCACTACTACAGACAATGCTTTTAACATTTGTTTTTTAGTCTTTTTAACTTCTGAAAAAAGGGGGATGCCTATTTCAGGGATGCAGTAAAATAAAAATACGGCGTCCGTTAAAAAAGACAAAGTCACTTTAGGCGTCCCTTTTTTAAAACAGATGCTTAAAGTCATTTGAAATTGTGAAGAATTCAAACAATGTGTCTACAGATGCTGAGGTCATCACCTACAGAAACAAACACAAGTTCCAGACAAAAATCCTTTGCGATAGCTTTCTTGAACACAATTACTAACTTTTTCCGTTCTCTTTTTGGTTCCATAACTCTTTTTTTGGCATGGCCACACTTCCACCACAAAGCGTATTATCATACATGATTATCCCTTCAATCCTCACCAATTTTATCAGCCTTTCATGGTAATTCCAATAGTTCTTCTTGTCCGCATCCACTACAGCGAAGTCGAAGCTTCCTTCGTTTGCAGGTTACACCATCCATCGAATTCAATCATTCTACATCCAGATCTTATTTTCTCTTCCATGTAACTAAATTGAAAATTATGCAAGACAGAGCAGAGTGTGTGCTTACATCTTCTAAGAGTTTGTTTAGAATTGGCAGGGCTTGGGTTCCAACGTTAAAATCTGCAATCAATTGATTTTCAGTCACGAGAAAGAACATATATTACATAATAATGGACTTAAAATAAGATAAGAGGATAAGACATTTTCATCGTCAGGAAAGCTTTAATCGTGGATTTGGGAGGGCAATGAAAGCTTTAAGAGTCTTTAATATAAGTGAGCCAACAAACTAGCTTTTAATATCCTTTGATGTCTTTATTTAAATTAGGAACGCCAAAGAATGATCTTTAGCGCCCCTAATAAGTGGCGTCCCTAATAATTGGGGACCCCATCTCAATTAGGGACCCCTAATTAGGGACGTCACCTTTGGCGTCTCTAATTTAATTTGGAATGCTAAAGGTGGATATTTGAAGTGTTTTAAGTATTAGGACGTCAAAACTAACTCACAAAATTATAAAAATGTCACCATTTTTATTTTTTACTTCTATTTTTAAAAACGGGACATTCTTTAGAGTAGTAAAATCTATATTTTATAATAGTGAAGATATAGAATGATATTAACATCATGATTATCAACTTAAAAAAATAATTTAAATAGAAAATAAAAAATAAATTTAAATACTCTCTTCGATCCACCATATAAATCACTTTAACTAATTCATCTGAATTAAGAAATGATAGTTAACATATTAAATTTATCTTAAATTGACAGAAATTTCCAACTTTACCCATAATAAATTAGGTTTTGAATGAGAGGTACAAGTATAAGGAGCCCTATTTAAATACTCCCTCCGATTCTGAATATAAGATCTAATTAACTTTTTTGAGAGGTTAAGGAAACTAATTAAATTATTTTAAAATATTCAGACTTATCGTTTTTTCTTTAAACTAATTTGTTTGATTTGTAAACTAATATATAATTTAATCATACAAAACATAGCTTATTTAGCTTCTTTAATCTCTATAAAAAAAGTCAACTAGATCTTATATTTAGGATTGAAAGTAATATTAATTATATGGGAGGAGTTGATAAATAAATATTTATTATTTTTCAGATGACTTACCAAGCCAACCTTTTAAAAAGCGACCTATATTATATACCGGAAAAGTAATACCGACAGACTAAACATGGGAAATAGGTAAATTAAGTTGCATTAATTGCTGAAGCAAATAATAAAAGAAGTTGCATTTATTGAACAAACTATACAACAACTACGAGATTTTGGCATGCGTGGAGCAGAACTTTGAAGGTTCTATTCTATGTAAACCCAAAAGATGTTGAAGTAGCAGCAGAGAACGGCACGTGGAATCCCATAACTTAATAAACAACTATCACGTGGCAGATATTAATCATTGGGACATTCACCATTAGCCAGGAACAAATATGGCCAAACAAAACATAATGCCTTCCTAATAATCAGACTTAAACGGTCTGAATTTCTTAAGATCAAGAAAGGCACCAGCCACAGAGCCAGTAATAGCCACAATAGACACTAAAAGGCAGGTCAAGCTAAGCACCTGAAGACAAATCCACTTGCCACTCCATTTTGCGATCTTCTTCTGTGAAATATACATCCTCACAGGAAAATAAACGTTCACTGGCCAAAACATAAAAGCCCCTATAACTCCCAAAATATCATTGAAGAATGGAAGCATCATGGATATAACTGTGGTGATCATCACAAACACTACTCTCCACACTAATCTGAACAGGTTGAGATTGTAAGGTGAAAAACCAGGGATTGGAATTTGGAACTCTTTATTGACTCTGGGCCATTTTTGTGATGCTAGCTTCTCAACGAAAGCGAAGATGGGTTGGCAATACACTTGGTATGCTCCTACCAGGTGAATCACTACAGCAGCATGAGCTATGTTTATGACCCAATATGTGTTGTCGAAACCAAAACCAGTTAGCACATTCCCAGGTGCTGTGTCCCCAAAAGCTGCATACCCCGTTAAGCCACAAAGCATGTAGAATATTGTGGTTGTTATAGTACTGATCAGTGTCGCCTTCTTCATTGTCTTTGCTTCTGACGGTGGAGATTTTACCGTGTCCTATTTCAACTTTACATATTAGCGCCTAAAATGTTTCAATCCATATTTGGTCCTCCAAAAATATAAAATTAAAAAAAAAAAAAATTTTGTTATTGGGTTTGCTCATAGAAATAAGTTCCAAAGTTGGTTACCTGAATTTCAATGAGAACAACAGCAAACGAGTAGGCAAAGGCTATGTCACCAAGGGCTTGGCAGGTCCTCCATATATTCTGGGCCTGAGTTAATGTTCTGATGCTTAGTCCTGTGAGGCTTCCCTTTACTACACCCGTTTCTGCCACCACAAATCTCTGCCGAGTTAACTCATATACTGTAATACAGCAAATCATCTGATATATATATATATATATAAATAGCATGCTTTTACCTGCAACTTTGACGATTCCAAGAGCAAGACCAATCAAAGCATAGGTGGCTGACATGAATGCAGCAACTGTGGAAAGCCACCATATCTGATCAAAGTCTGGAATCTGAGAAAGGAAACACTCAGTTGCCCCATAAATGAGTGTGTATGGGGTGCTTGACATGTGACATGGGTTTTTTCCTCTCGAGGAATGGTAACAATTAGACCTTTTTATTGACCTGTCAAACAAAAATCACCTATTATAAAAACTGGACTTTAGTATATTAATAAGATGTTGTGCCAATATTACTCACATCATGCTTATGGAAGCTGCTATAGAGTATCCTATAGCAATCCCGAAAAGATTCAGGTATTGAATTATGGCAAGAACCTTCGCATCAACTCCTCCTGCAAATTCAGTCATTCAGGCTTAATTAAACCACTTGAACACTGCATGTGTAATGCTAATAAGACTTTGTCTCTGTTTGTGAAAACAGCGGATTACCCAGAATGGATCGAACCGCGTCCGAGTAAGAGTAGCTTCTCTTTCCAGTCTCAGGATCCCCGACACGGTAACAATCTGCTAGCAATGTTGAAGTGCAGTAAGTGATGGCAGAGAACGTAAGCATCACTGCGGGACCAGCAATCCAACCCAACTGAGCCACCGCCCATGCTAAGGACAGAACTCCTGATCCTATCACAGCCGTTATAATGTGCGAACTTGCAGTCCAAACCGTTCCTGTTTCATTTCATACACACTTATATTTGTTACATGAAAGTTAGATGAATGAGCAAGTGTACATTTGTTTTGTTTTTAAGCAACAGAACAGAGAATTTTAGGAAATGAATGGTGCATGGGACGCAAGTTATGTTGATAATATGTACCAGTTCGTTTAAGACGTCCATCATCGTCATAGAATTTGTGTTGAGATTCTGAATTCACACCGTCTCTGGAATCTTCAACGTCAAAGGCTTGAAGTTGGCGAAGGTTGGTGGCGGCAGAGTTTTGAGCCATCTTAGATGGAAAAGACAGAGTTCAAACTTGGAAAGACAGAAAATATTTATTCAATATCTCTGAAAAAACCAGTTTTCATTCACAAACAAAACAGAGAGAGAGAAGGAGGGAGAAGGAGCGTTTAATTATGTGGGGTAAGGAAGGCTAAGCATTTTTTATACTGAATGGTTAGGCAGAGGAATCTTTTTATAGAAGGGAAGCTGCACTAATTAAAATTTAGGAAGTAGTCTTTTTTCGTGGTTATTGCCACTTTTTAAACCACTGTTATAGCACAGTAGCACTTGATGATTCGCAGTTCAACAAAGTTAAGAAAATTACAATATTCTCCCAAGCTCGCACGAGTATCATTTTTTGTCATTTCTATTTATATGAGACACTGAACCTTTAAAGTAACGAAAAGATATTCTTATTAACGCAAGGAAACCCAGATAGGGGTGACAACCTCCTTAAATACAGGAACCAAAACAGTGTAGAAACATCGTTTTATAGCATACTTAAAATCACTCTCTGCGATTCTCTTAAGAATTTACCATCCAGTGGTGCTAATTTTCCTTCCTTTTTTGAGATCTAACTTTTCCTTCCTTCCTTTTATTTCTATTTTTTCCTATTAATGAAGTGAACTAGACCTGTATAGAGCACTAGAGCAGAATTCTGTAGGTTTAAATTAAACAAAATATGAGAGGTCTGAGTTCCATCAATTAAAAGGAAGAAATATGTCCACATTCAGGTTTTTTTTGGAATAAATAATATCGGAAAATACTAAATTGATACTCGTATTATTTATCACTCATAATAAGGCCTAAAGCCAAAACCAATGGTTATTATTTTTTGCCGAAGAGAGAATAGTTCGGTTAATTAACTAAAAAAGGTGCTTTTCAAAATAATGATTAAAATTAAACACATTTATGTATAGTCAAATCCCACGTCTGACCAATTATTAGCTAAGGGCCAATAATTCGTTTAAATGGTGACAAGAATCCGACAAAGAGCAATATATATGCACAACAAGGGGGAATTTTTTAGCGTCCCTCTCTGCAGATTATTTCACACAGTCCTCTTGCTCTCACACACATCTCCAACAAAACAGAAGTAAATTTTTGCTATTTTATTCTAAATAATTGGTGGACCCCGTTGGGATTAGAAGAAATAATGAAATATAGAATAAGGTGGGGTAATTAACATCGAGTGGGATGGTGAAAAACTAGAAAACAAAAATATGTACTTTTTTTTGTTGCCCACCCGGTTCATCGGAGTTTTGCCTCGATTATATTTGGATCCGACCCGCGTTGCGTACCTGGCTATGGTGGGAGAGTCTCCCAATGAGAATTTTCTACATACACAAGGCTCGAACCTGAGACCTTGCTTAAACGGAATCAAGCTGCTTACCACTTAGACCAACTCCCATTGGTAAAAAAAATTATGTACAGTTGAAAGTGTGAGTTTGAGCCAAAATGGGTGGTGGGGCTTGGGAATGCAGTAGTGATGAGCAGATTATGAATTTGGAGGGGGGATTCAACATGTGGATGTATCAACAACAAATCTAAGTGGAGCTTACTTGATCATTCTGGACCACACAATTTTTGAACAAAGTAAAATGGTTTTCTAGGTACACTCTGATTTTTATTGCTCTTCACAAAGTTTTAATAATACACCATGACTCAGATGAGTCGAGTTCATGTGCTTCCTCTTCAATAATCAACCTTAGTGATATAAAGTGAAGGAGAAAGTGGATCTCTTAGCTAATTTGTCGAATCTGTTCCATCTTTACAAGTTGGCTGCCAACGCTTATTGGGGAGCAAAGCCTGTGAAAACAGTGAAACAGGGTCAATATCTTTTGGAAGGTCTGGGATGAAACTTGACCTTGATACCAGTTGTTAAGGAACGAGGAGTGACCGCGCGAAAACGGAGGAGAAAACTCTACTTCCTGTCAAATTTAACTGAAATACAAACTAGATATTATATTAAAGATAAGAGACAATATTACTTATTAAACTCAACTTTATAAAAAATAGAATTTTCCACATCAAAATTAAGCCCATTCACACTTGGATATTCTAACAAACAGTAACAATATAATAATGAGGGCATATGGATAATGCAAGATTTAGTGGGTCCAATGTCTACTCAAGTTTTAGGGTTTGTTTGGTATGAGGGGAGGGGAGAGAAAGTAGGCGGAGGAAAAAAATTTTTGAGTCAAATTTAAAAAAATTAGAAAAGTGGGGTTAAAAGTTTTTAATTAATTTTTCTTACTCTTTTATCTTATATATTCTCTTTATTAAAATTTTATTACCCCACTTCTTCAATCTTTTAAAATTCAACTCATAAAAATTTTTCCTCCCCTCCCTCCAAATCCCTCACACCAAACAGACCCTAAATGCAAAGCTATACCTATACAGAATTTTGCAAGTACAGCATTGAATTCTTCTTACATAGGTGGCCCTTTTTCTTTCCATCTCCATACTTCCATTTTCTTCCCCTTCAACAAGAGGTGTTGATGTGCATTATATTACTCGTTACTACAAGAGAAGCCAAAAAATGAAATGTGTTGGAATATTGTACTCAACATAATGCTCTGCATAAATTTTTTATCCAATCAGCAATGTTATAATCATTACTTGAAGCAATAAACTGAAAATGGAATTTGTGCTTTGATTTCTGGGATAACTGCACTTTCTTCTTCATTAATGCAAACAACAAACTCTATTAGCTGAGATGTTAAAAGACAGTTCTATTAATTGGAGGAGTGATTCTAATCATTGCCCTAGACAGAAGAATAACATCGCATCCAATTCAAAGTTGATATTGTATATATGCGCTTAATTAACTAACTAGTAAAGAAACAAGTACAGTTATGCTTCCAAACTAAAGTTGCTGCTTCCTCTTTTAATTCTCCGAGAATAATTTCCTGAAGCCCTGGTGGGGGATGAGGATACCAAAACGGTGACACCTGTTATTGCATGCATATATGACGTTTTGTTCTGTGAATGTGTGTGTGATAGAAGCTAGAGGGATATTACTAAATATACGTTATTATTATGATAATAATTGGAAGCTTCCGGATCATGATTCATGACATCCTTTTCAAATCAAATCAAACTCTTATCCTAAATGTCATGTTTTTCAGAGTTTCAACGAAGCTGAAGAATGAAGAGCCAAACAAAGTGATACTGATATATGTTCATGTGTTCATGATTTAGAGTTAGCGGCCAGGCAAAAACTCATCATTTCACATATTATGCTTCCATCTTTATCCGTTGGTGTCACGAGCATAATTACGTTACGTGCAACAATTTGTATTGCCCTTGGCTTCTTCTGTTCGATACAATTCATGCATGCTGTAGTATAATATTAGAATCACCCTTTTTCTGATATAGTTGAAGTTACAAATTTACTTTCCAGAGTTTGAATTGTAAATCTGATTTTCACTTGCGGCAAGAACAATCACATTACATACAGATTAATTAGATGAAGATACATAAACTTTAAGGCTTTCTACACATCACATCAACCCACCTCCTCTCCAAGCAAGAGGGGGAGGTTCTTGATCAGGTTCTTCTTGCTTTTGTTGTATCCCCGCACCCAGTTATTCATTTGGCACTTTAGCTGCTTAAGCAGATGGCCTTAAGTTTGAGTCCATGTCAATATAAGAGATATTGTTGGATACATAAATTTGGCGTAGTTAGATAGTCACATGAAATCAAAAAATATATGATATGCTTTCCAATTTTAAAAATGTTAAATTTGATTTGAATAAGGTTTCACTAAATTTGAAAACACGGGCAAATTATTAGTGGCCAAGAGAAGAAATTTCTCTTGCAAACCAGGTAGCTAAACTATTTGATGGCAATTTTTACATTCTTGATCGCCCTCCAAGTGGAAGTTGATGAACAAAACTATACTTTTCTCTGCACTTTTCTTGTGCTGATACTGTGAGTGTGTTTGAATTAGTAATTGTAAAAGTGATTATTTTTTAATAAGATTTTTGTAAATTTGAGAAATATAAAAGTCAGATTATAGTGATTTATGTTTATATTGACTTTTGTAAAAGTAAGTTTGATAACATAAACTTATTTAGATGATTGATAGAAAAATAAGTTTAGAGGTAAAAAACTGAAAAAGACATAAATTTTATAAAAATAAAAATGGGTAATCTATTATTGGGAAAAATTTTAAAACACTAAACTACTTAAGTTTTTTAGGAAAAATTGGGGAAAAGTCTCTTAAAAATTTAATTGGTGAGAATGATCTACATCAAAATATTGTCATAATTTTTATATAAAAATTTATTAAGTAATGCTCACCAATTAAATTTCTCATGGATCTAAATCAGAACACTGTCATAAAAATGTACCACCCTGATCCTCATTATAAGTTTGTTTTAACCAATCCTCTTACATCTTTCTCTATTTCCAATGAGAATTAAGTAAGGATAAAAATGGAAAATAATGAATATTAACTTTTAAGTGAATTTATATTTAGGGTAAACAATTTTATCTATAAGAATTTATAGTAAGGACCAGAATAATATTTAAATTAAAAAAGAGAACCCAACATCTTTATTTCACAAGCTGCTTTTCTTTCTCCATAAATTGCCTTTTTTTCCAAAAACTCGGTTGAAAAAAAAGCTATTCCAAATACTTGAAGAAAAAAAAAAAAAAAAAGCCAAAACCAGGTTTGCTACCACAGTGAATTAGTGGAATAAAGTTTTAGGGCGAATTCCAAGTTCAATGGAATCTACTCAACAGCTGGCCCATGGATCCAATGGGATTTTCAATGGCCCAAGCATGTATAAAACCGGTAACAAGACCCAATCGGAAAAACTTTCTGATCTCCGGCCCAATAAATACGAATGAAGTGGAGTTTCCGATTCATGCCTTCATCAAAGCGAAACCCAGAGCAAAATTGTGCATTTTTCTTGTTGTTCTTCTCTGTTCACATCTAAGCCCTTCGTTTCCTGAAGGGAGGAGGTGCACTGCAGAGAAAGTTATCTGCAGAAGGTAAAATAGACACATGCTCGACATTGTGGATCTTCATATATATTCAGCGACATGATTCATTTCCATTGCCCAAGGAGGCTTCACGAGCTTCTTTAATCAAAGAGGAATCAGTTCTCCTCAATCATTTCTCTCGAAAAATTCGAATTTTCAAGTTCAAGAAGATTTGCAATTTCTAACAAGCAAATTGTTGGCATCTATCTAAGCACTATAAGCAGAATGCTTTCAGTTTGTAACTTTGGGCCCTTGATATCCAGTCGTGGCATTGATTTCTATCATCAGTCACATAAAAACTTCATACAAAGCCAATGTCTTACAAATCCAGAAGCATCGCTGATGTACACAAAGTGGGAAAAAGTTATCATGAAGCAGAAGCTACGATGTTACACCCTGTCGCTTGGGAAAGGAAAGAAAATGCGCTTACAAGAAACTACAAATCTAAGCCCTCATTATTTGTGTTACAACGTAAATCTTATTCATTCATCTCTTGTTACATATGGGTTTATATACACATAATTACAAATGAGAAATCGACCAGCGTTTCCTAACTCATGCCTAACTCTTCCTAACTCATGACTTTTGATGTTATCATTTCTGACTTTTACTCTTAACATTCCCCCTCAAGTTGGAGCATATATATTTATCATGCCCAACTTGTTACAAAGATATTTAACCCATGTCCCATTTAATGCTTTTGTCAGAAGATCTGCTAGTTGGTCATCGGACCGTATGTGCCCTATAGATACAATATTTTTTCTAATCTTGTCACGAATAAAATGACAATCAATTTCGATATGTTTGGTACGTTCATGGAACACAGAGTTCGATGCTATATGAAGTGCTGCTTTATTGTCACACCACAGTTTTGCAGGTAATGTTGTGATGATGCCAATTTCCTTCAAAATCTGGAATACCCATACAATTTCTTGTACTAACTGTGACATGGCTCTGTATTCCGCTTCTGCACTTGACTTTGACATGACTCCTTGCTTCTTACTTCTCCAAGATATCAAGTTTCCACCAACAAACACACAGTAACTTATAGTAGATCGTCTTGTGGCCTTTGATCCTGCATGATCCGCATCATAAAAGCATTCGATTTTAGTGTGCCTATAATCTTTATAAAGAATACCAAGACCTGGAGAGCCTTTCAAATAATGTAAGATATGTTATAAAGCTTCCCATTGTGCCACTGTTGGTGATGCCATGAATTGGCTGAGCCTACTGACTGAGAAGGTTATATCAGGATGAGTTAGTGTTAGATAATTTAGCTTCCCAATGAGTCTTCTATATCTCTTAGGAAATGGAAACGGTTTCAATTTCTCTTGATCAATCCTCTTTTTCAAATCATCAGGAAGTTCATCAAACATACTAGCATCAAGATCCATAAAGGGATTTTGAATCATGGGAATGCTACTTGGTGTGGCTCCAAGTTTTCCAGTCTCCTTTAAGAGATCGAGAACATACTTTCTTTGAGTCAAAAGAATACCTTTATTGCTTCTCAAAACCTCAATACCAAGGAAGTACTTTAATGATCCTAAATCTTTTGTCTGGAATTGAGAATTCAGGAAGATTTTAAGTTTTGAGATTCCAGAATAGTTTCTTCCTGTAATCACATTATCATCCACACAGACTACTAGAAGAATCATGCTTGCATAAGATTGTTGGTAGAACACAGAGTGATCACTCTTGCTTTGATGTAATCCAAACTTCTTGACCACATTACAGAATTTATCAAACCAGGCTCGAGGACTTTACTTTAGACCATATAGTGACTTCCTGAGATAGCATACTTTCCTAGTCTCCCCCTAATCAACGAACCTAGGTGGTTGCTCAATATAAACTTCTTCAAGTAGGTCGCCATTCAAAAAAGCATTCTTGACATCTAATTGATGCAAAGGCCAATGATATGTAGCAGCTAAAGAAACAAGTAGACGAACTGAAGTAAGTTTGGCCACAAGAGAGAAAGTCTCGGAATAATCAAGTATGTAAGTTTGGGCAAATCCTTTGGCAACAAGGCGAGCTTTTAGTCTTTCTAAGGAACCATCAGGCTTAGTCTTGACAATAAATACCCATTTACATCCAATGGCTCTCTTTCCAGGAGGGAGATCAACAAGAGTCCAGGTACTAGTTGTTTCTAATGCCAAAAGTTCTTCTTCCATTGCGGCACGCCAACCAGGGTGAGCTAGAGCTTGGTGAAGAGAAGTGCGTATGGTAATGGAATCTAGGGTGGCCACAACGGAAGATGAAATAGGAGACAAAGATCGATAAGAGGCAAAAGATGATATAGGATAGAGACAGTCAGCATATTGTTTGGGAGGACAATGAGGTTGGGTACCTTTACGAAGTGCAATAGGCAGGTCATCAGAAGTATCACCGAGAGAAGGAGGAACAGGTGGTTCAGTAATAGCAAGATGAGGATCGGTAGAAGCAGAGATAGGAACTACAGAGGCATCAACAGAGTCAATCGGCGAAGCAGGAGCTGGCGAAGGTGAATCATGATTAACATTAGCATCATTGATGAGATCAGGTGCCGGATTAGCATCTTGTACTGGTGAGAGAGGGATAGGATAAATCAAGATATCATCAGAATTATCCATGACAGAGGGAGACTCAGAGACAGGCAAAGTTTTGAAGTAAGAAGATGACTCATGAAACATGATATCGGTAGATACAAGGTACCGACGGAGATCAGGAGAGTAACATCGATAACCTTTCTGAACTCGAGAATAGCCAAGAAAAACACATTTTAGGGACTTAGGATCAAGTTTGCTAACACTAGGACAGACATCCCGAACAAAACAGACACAACCAAAGATTTTAGGTTCAACAGGAAATAGCTTAATGGATGGAATCAAAACGGAATAAGGAATATCCCCACCAAGAACAACCGAAGGCATGCGATTGATGAGGAAACAAGCAGTAGAGATAGCATCAGCCCAAAAACTTTTAGGGACTGAGGAATGAAACATGAGAGCTCGGGCAGTTTCCAAAAGATGGCAATTCTTTCTCTCATCCATACCGTTTTGAGCAGGTGTATTAGCACAAGAGGATTGGTGAAGAATACCATTAATTTGCATGTAAGCGGTGAATGGGGCGGAAAAATATTCTTTTGCATTATCACTTCGTAAGATTTTCACAAGAGTGTTAAACTGGGTTTGAATTTCAGCACAAAAGTTACAAAAATGAGTAAACAATTCAGAACGTTGTTTCATTAAATAAAGCTAGGTGGTTCAGGAAAAATCATCAACAAATGTGACAAAATAATGATAACCAGTCTGAGACGTGACTGAACAAGGACCCCAAACATTAGAATGTACTAACTCAAAGGGGGATACAACCCGTTTATTTATGCGAGGTGCCAAATGAATAGGATGATGTTTGGCAAACTGACATGACTCACAATCTAAAGTAGACACAGAAGAAAATTGAGGATACAATTTTCGGAGAGAAGAAAGCGACGCATGACCTAGACGACAATGAACTTCAAAGAGAGAGATGACCCACCAGAACAAGCAATAGAACGTGGCACCTGATCATCAAGGATGTAATGTCCACCAGATTCATAGCCTCTACCAAAAATCTGCTTCGTCAATAGATCCTAAATTAAACAATAGTTAGGGAAGAGTGAGATAAAACAGTTTAACTTACGAGTGAGTTTACTTGGAGACAGAAGGTTAAAGGTGAGATCTGGAACGTTAAGAACAGAGGATAATGAGAGGGATGCGGTTGGTTGAACAGTGCCAGAGCCAATAACACGGACGGGAGAACCGTTGGCGACAAATATGGATGACTGGTTGGCATATGGGGCATATAAAGAGAATAAGTGATGATTACCTGTCATGTGGTCGGTAGCACCGGAATCAATGATCCACCTAGTTGAAGCAGTAGTTAAGCCAGAGGACAGAGTACCTGTTGCTAGAGCTCTTGCAGAAGAAGATCCAGATCCTGAATCAAGGGGACCAGAGGTCTGGGCAATATGAGCAAGTCTGCGCTGTTGATCACGCTGCTGTTTATTTTGTAATTTTCGACAATTTTTCTTAATGTGTCCAGGTTCCTTACAATAATTGCAGATAATACTGCCAGAATTGTTATTTTGTTTGTACCCATAATTCCTGTTCTCAAAGGGACCACGTCCAGCTAGAGCACTTGTAGTTGGATCAACAGAAGAGTGAATCAAGCTATCAGCACGAAGAACCCGTGAGAAAACATCTTCAAGAGAAGGAAGCCCTTGACTAGACAGAATCTGAGAATGAATAGTCTCATAGGACGGGTTGAGAGCCTCAAGAAAACTCATGATAGCCTGAAGTTCCAAGTTCTTAATTCGAGTTGAGAGATCTGCTTGCGGAGACATAAGTACTTTCATTTCCTCATACATTCTTTTGAAGTCCAGAAAGAAATCTTTCAATGGACGATCTTGCTGTTGAAAACGATAAAAACCTTTACAGATTTCATGAACCCGAGTAATATTGCCTTTTCCATAAAACATAAATTCAAGATAATTCATGATTTCTTTGACAAAGTTACAATGACTAACAGAAGACAGAATTCGTGGTTCAATGGAATTTCAAATTTGAAACAAAAGACGAGCATCTGCTCTTTTCCAAGTCAAAAGTTTAGTTTTATCACTAGAGGGATAATCCTCAATTAAATGGGTGTCCATCTCCATTCCCAGAATATAAACTCTAACAGTTTTGTTCCAATCACTGTAATTTGTCCAATTTAACTGTGAAGCAGTGATTTTAGCAGACATAGGTAACATATCAGAGTTTTTAGAATCAGCCATTTTTAACAATCAACGTAGTAGTATACGAACAATCTTCTCAAAATAACAAGAGTCACGAACAATCAAGAAGATAGTGCCACAATATGAACTTAATCAAGTTGCAACCAACGAGACCCGCAGAGATTCAATCAAATGAGCATGTCAAAGAGATAAAGTACTTCAAACAAAACAAGGGACCCGCAGAGACTTAAAACACTAACTCAAAATGCTGAATGTAGTGACAAATTGCAACTTACGAATGTGGAAACGAAAGCGAAGAACAATAGCTCAAAAATTCAAACGTTTCGGATAACCACGAAACTTCAGAGGGAGGTAGAGGTGGAAGAAACGATCAAAACGCCGCAAACGGACACCGGAGGAAGCTTCACGGGCCGACGCGTGTCTCTGACGGTGGAAGTTCAGGTGGCGCGTGAGGACACACGTGCCGTCGGAATGGCTTCAGATTTTGGTGGCCGGCCGATATGGACACAAGGAACCTAGGGATCTAGCGCGTGTTCACTAATAAGGTCTGGAGAGAGAGATCTGAAAATGGAGTGAAACACGTGTTGTTCGCCGGAAAATATGGCAGCTCACTGGAGAAAAAACAGAGGAGAAAAAAAAACTGAAGTTAGGGGAGTGGCTCTGATACCATGTTACAACGTAAATCTTATTCATTCATCTCTTGTTACATATGGGTTTATATACACATAATTACAAATGAGAAATCGACCAGCGTTTCCTAACTCATGCCTAACTCTTCCTAACTCATGACTTTTGATGTTATCATTTCTGACTTTTACTCTTAACAATTTGCAACAATTTCTTTAAGCTTTCTTTTTATCAGCTTGTTGGGTTATGTTTATAGTAGCAGATCTCTTGTCTTCCACTATCTTTGCAGAAATCTCTTTGATCTCTTCTAAATACCTCTTAAATGCCGTAGGAAGGAACCTCGGTATCAAGAATCCAAACAGATTGATCGAGAAATACGCTAGATTGGCCACCACCAAACTCCTCCCGAACCAATACCACGTCACGTCCTGCACATATAAAGTCTTATAATCAGTTCAAATTCAAATGTGATTTTCGCTTTTAGTGTCTGTAATGTACTTTATAGTGAGCATTAGCAAGCAAACTCTTGAGGAGCCACACATGGTTGATCCAATTGATATCTACGAAGATCCTTCGAACTGTATTAAGCAAAGGCACCAAGGCTCTCACGGGCGGCGTAAACAGAGACAGGCCACTTATTATGTTATCGGTGAGAATCTGACAGGACAATAAGAACAAATAAGGAGTGGCGGATCTCACTGCAGGTTCATCTCCTCTGGTGAAGCCGCTGAGGGGCAAGAAGAGGCCTATGGCGGTTCCGACAATGACATAGAGTCTGAACATTCTGTTGCTATGGAAGATCTGTTGGGAGGCAGAGGAATTAGCGCCGCTAGAAGGGAAGGCGAAACGAGAGAGACCAAGAGGTAAACGGAAGCGAACACCGGGAAGATTAAGTCGAGAAGAAGGACAAGGCCACTGGCGGAGAACACCATTATGAATCCAACGAGTTGAAGCTCTATGAATCGCAACGAACCCAACACTCCCCCAACCGCCGCCGCTTCTTGTGGGTGGTGGGGTTTTGTTTCTGGTTCCGACCCCTGAGGCGTGGAAGCCACGGCTAGAGATACCCCCGATATTGCTTTGTTCTTTGAAGTTGGAGGTTGGAACTAGGCAGTTGTGATTTCTAGAGATTAAATTAAATCTGGGAACAACCGCATCGTCTGAATAGGATAAATGTCCACAAAAGGAAATGGATAGAGCTCTGAAGGTGAGGGAAATCGGTTAACAGAGAGAACGATGCCAAAGAAGAAGAGATCTTTCAAGTGAAAAGGTCAGAATCGCAGAAGAATCGTCTCAAATCAAAACACATAAAGCAGAGCAAATGAATCGGTGTAGGGAGATATGGCTTGAGATGATGCTACTATAAAGCGATGCAGCGGCTCGCCAGGCGAACTATCGCCACGTGTAATCAGGCATGCGCAACACATGGCCATCCACGTAGTTTGTAGGACTCATCCCACGCGTTGCTTCCCATTGGACTTGCCCGCAACAATTTCGTTTTTTTTCTTGTTTTTTTTTTTTGTAATTTAGGAACTTAGATTGAGAGATTCTTCTGCACAGCGTCAGATTTAATTTCTACGTTGGCCTAAACCAACCATTTTTGTTTCAAGAAATGCCACCTTAATCCCTCTTAATTTTTCAGCTGCACGTGCCATCTGGGACATGAAAAATTTGGTTACTTTATACTTCATCCGTCCGTGAATAATATAAAATATATTTGAGGAGTTAATCATGATAATAAGTATATTAATTTTTGTAATTTATTTTTATTGATATTTCCTCAATAATAAATAAAGAAATGAAGGAATGTGAAAATTAATAAGATGATTAGAATATTTTAGAAAGTATATTTCATATTAACTAATTTAATTAATTTTCTTAATATAATTAAATTAGAAAAATATATATAGTCTATAAATCATTGAAAGACAGGCTTCAATATCATAAAGAGTCAAGTCCTCTCCTGCGTCAGTCCAAAAAAAAAAAAAAGTCCTCCCCTGCGTAAATGTTGTTCTAAAAAATATAGGCCGACATTCTTTGGGCCTCAGCGCGTCGCCAGGAGCGAAAAGCCGATTAAATAGGCTAACGTCAGCGGGGGGCCGCGTATGTTTTTCTCAGTACAGAGCTTAAAAGGAAATTATACCAACACCTAATATATTCTGGCGAAGAATTGGAGGTTAATGTTACTGGGCTTATACAGGGCCCAACTTCAAAAGCCCAAAACTGAATTCAAGAATAAACAAACAAATGAGTTTGGTGCTTAAGAAAAAGGCAGAGAAAGAAGAAGGTTGACAAGTCAAGGTTGGCAGCTAGTGGGAAGGAGGAAGAAGGTTCCCAGAAATTAGTAATATTAACAAAGAGACAAACAAGTTCATTTCACTTGGACGGTTGGACCTATTGTTCCATTACATCCAAGCAGATTTGGTGCTGACACAGATGTTTCATCCCCGACAGCGTTATTATTATAGTCACCACATATTACTATCATTAATAATTAATCCCTTCTTAATCTAAAGTATCCTCCCAAACCATATGGCGGCGAATAGGAAGAACAAAAGCAGCCTTGACGCCCAAGTAAGTAATAGGAGCCCCCATCACACCACAACAAGGCCATGAACTACAAAGTCAAAGCAGTTTCAAATGGGAAATGCGATCCAAGCTGGCCAACTTGAAAAGCACAAAACAACATCACATCAACTTGACGTAGAATCAATGGTTAAAAAGGGGTTCGGATTTAATACTGACCATGAGCCAATCCCGAGCCGAACCGAACCACGTACAGTCGGCTCCTGTTGCATGAAAGGATCATGGACCTGTCCAGATAAGTCTTGAAAAACTATGCCAGGCAACATCCAGGGAGCTTCCACATAGTACCAACATCCTTATCTGCCTACGCGAGTCACGCACCCTAGGACGATATATTCATATGCTTACTTTTTTGAGCAAAAAAAAATATGCTTACTTTTCTCATATGTCCTTATTTTTCTTATTCTTATTTTTTTAAAAAAAAAAATTACATTCAAATTCTAAAAAAAAAAAAGAAAATAATTTGATTTCCGTGGGACGGTGCCCCTTGAGCGAGAGGGATGAAGAGGGGTTGTGACTTGTGAGATTCAATGCATTCAACCTCTCCCTTCTTACTTTTCTTTTCTAAAGGCATTTATTGTCACGTGAGAGGATAATTTAATTTACCAAACATGTCTCTCAATTTTTTTAAAATTTATTTTTTTTTTGTTTTAGTTTTGAAATACTTTTAACGGTGCCGTAGGAATTTTAGAATTTTGAAATGATCCCCGGAGTTTTAAAAATTTTGTTTGGTGAATAAAATTGAGTTTAATAATAAACATATTAATAAATTTATGAATTTGAGTTAAGATATGATGTTATTCCACTGGCCATCACCCCTTGGTCTTAAGGTTTGAGCTCATAATCGCGCACATATTGAAACTAAAACTCAAAATGAGACTTGCCCTGACCTTAAGTGGGAGTAAGTAGCCTTAACTTGGATAATAATAATTTACTATTCTCTGTGGTTAAAATATAAGATATAATTGATTTTTTTTTTAGAGATATTAAGGAAGTTAAATAGTTATTTAATCATAGTATATATTATTTATTATTGAATTATATATTAGTTTATAAGTTTTATAAATTAGTTGGAAAAAAGATGATAAATATAAATATGTTAAAGTAATTTATTGAATTTTTTTAATATCTAAAAAAAACTAATTGAATCTTATATTTATGGGGGTGCTATTAGGCTTTTGTGGAGGACAGGAGGAGTGAATCTAATGCTTGGTAGGTAAAAAGGTCTTTCAAACATTTATTGCATACTTTTATTTCATTATTCTGTCTTATCCTCATGGTTGAACAGATGATTGATGCTCGAGAATGTTCTTGCGAGATGCTTTTTTTTTTTTTTTTGGTTTTTGGACTTTTCGTTTTCAAAAGTGTATTTGAATGAAATGAGCAACAGGTCAAAAAGGAGCTCGGCTGAGAACTTCACCCAATTAAAAGGGGAAAAAATATTCAGGGACGGCAACGAGACACTAGAAAGCACTAAAAATTCGGCCAAACACCACATGCTAAAACTTGTAAAAGGAAGCATCTAGTATATGTAACTTCGTTGTTTGTATCCTATGTTTCTGACTACAAAACGCATGTTCTGCGGGCAGTATTAATCCTACTCTATTTTTGGATACATATTATTATCATTCTTATTCAATCTCCAGCTTGCACGATATTTATTTGGGGGTTTTGAAATTGCGCGGTGGGCGTCATATACAGCGTGATCCAATTTTAAATTTCAGTGGATATAGAAAATTCTCATAATAAAAACCGAGAGTCAAAATAACATAAAATAAAAGTAAGATAATTAAATCTGGACCCACGGGGTGCCGAGTTAAAAGTCAGTGGGTTTGACCGAAGTCAAACCAGAATTAACCTGAGATCAAACCGGTGAGAAATTGAAGATTTTAGGCTTAATAATATAAAATTTAAAAAAAAATAGATTTTTTTTTTTTAAAGCACAGGATCAGACTGGTCTACTGACAAGTTCGATTGTTTTCCATCCGATCTGGGTTTGAGTACAATGAAAGAGATATGGTTTGAAAAGGAGATAGAAAGGGGACAAGAAATAGGCACAATGTTGATTTTCCGCATATTGTGCGGTGACCACAGACCATATATAATCATCGACTCAACCCATTTTAATGTGATATATATTCCTAGTAACGTCGCACAAGAAACGTGTGGGAGTTTCGTTGACTATTCTCCTTCATTTTCTTGCAAGAAAGTATCATAGCCCCAATTCTAAACACATAATGGCATTTTTTCTATACGCTCACATGATCGCAGATATATTAAAAATTCCTACATTATTGTAGTTCAAGGATGATTTAGTAAAGAAAGTTCGCAATATTTTTTTTAAAAAAAATTGGACTGCTTTATTTAAAAACTAGAACATAATTTAAAAATTCGTAACTTATCAAGTCAATATAAATATAAAATTTGAAACAAATAGTAAGAGTTTTAAAAATTTATTCAGTACACACTAAAAAATGAACACATGCATGTTTGATTGTTTGGGTGAGTCGATTATGGATAAGTATGGAGAAGCTGGGTCCGCATTCAGGGCATGTCATAATCCTAATTTCGGGTGGGTCTATTGTTTTTTTTTATTTTTTTAAGCATTTTTATTTATTTAGATTAAATTATATGTTACACTCTAAAATATTTTTTTTCTTTGATATTTCAAATTAATTAATTTTTAGTTTTACATTTAGAAATATTTTTCTTAAAATATCAAGATCCTGAAATATTTTTTTAATAGCACTTAATATTTAAAATATTTTTTTAACATTAAATATTTTAAGCTAATTATTTTTTAGTATACAAAGTATGTTTTTTTAAAAAAAAAAAGAACAAAAAACCTCAAAAATTAGGATGATGAGCTTTCCTGGCTCATATTTTTTATGAGCAGGAATGTGGATATGGAGAAGCCAGCAACAAGATGACGCAAACTTGCAAACGTATGGGCTGACAAGAAGTTGACGGTTCCCATTGAATGCTATAAAGTCCAAAGCTCTGATCCTCTGCAACGCGGGCACCCCACTCACTCCAGCACATCCACACGGCATACAATGATCGGAAATTTGAGAAACCCAAAAAAATGGAAAATGTCGCGGCATATATGGATATAAATCGGAAATTCCTCCTCAATTAGATCCACTAGTCAAATATTGAATATATATTTAATTGCATGCGCACTTTTTTTAATAATATTTATTTCACCTTGACAGATTTTTCGGGGTAAATTGAGAGATAAGGATAGGAGGAGGAGGATTATAAAGTTTCAAAGAACTAATTTCATGATTTATTTATTGGGTTAAGGTGTAAAAATATCTATTAATTTTTTTAAAAGTGTATTTAACACCATAAAATTTTTTTATGTGCAAAAATAACCATCAATTTTTTAAAATAAGGTAAAAATGTCAAACCGTTAATTAATACAAACTGCTGTTTTGTGGAATTGTTTTTTGGGGTGCAAAAATACCCATAAACTTTTCTAAAAAGTGCACCCAACACTATAAAAATTTTTTCTGGGTGCAAAAATGCCTATGAACTTTTCAAAAGTTTATGGTGTTGGGTGTACTTTTTAGAAAAATTCATGAATATTTTTGCACCTTAAAAAATAATATTGTGGGTCCCACAAACTGACGTTTGTACCAATTAACGGTTTGACATTTTTATCTCATTTTGAGAAATTTATGAATATTTTTGCACCTAAAAAAATTTATAATATTAGATATATTTTAAAAAAAAGTTAATGGGTATTACCTTAACCCTTATTTATTTTAGATTCAAAGTTTCTAAAATAGTGAAGCACATGGTAGTAGGCCACGATTGAATGTGGAGCAAGCAAGGCAAAGCGGCTGCCGAGATGGTCAACGACGCCCTTATAACTGGTTGAGCCGACTCTTTGAAAAGATGGGGGAGGCGACGCAAGCAATGACAGAAGAACCAAAAGGTGGGGTCACTCACACGTGCCGAATACCCACTCATTCACTGCCACGCGTCGAATCATTTCTTCCTGTAATGCCGAAATCCCAACCCTCTTTTTACTTCCGCCCGCTTTCCCACCTATTTTTTTTATTTATTAGTATTATTAGTATTATGCGACTTTAGTCCCCCGCCACCGCCACTTCGATAAAACCACATGTCATAATTGAATTTCATGTTTTCGCTCGCTCGTGCTATAAAAACGCGTCGCTCGCTTTTGTTCGACGGTTCAAGCCGCAGTGCACAGCAGCAGCAACTAGCAAGCGAGAGAGAGAGAGAGAGAGAGGAATCTGAGAGTCAAGCTTGAAGCTACTTCATCCAAGAGCATCGAATCAGAGGTTATTAGTGAGCTGAAAGGAGAAACAGAGAGAGGAGAATCGGGGATGAACGGTGAATTACAGTTACCTCCTGGATTCAGATTTCACCCCACGGACGAGGAGTTGGTGAAGCACTATCTGTGTAGGAAATGTGCTTCCCAGCCTATTGCTGTTCCTATTATCAAGGAAATCGATTTGTACAAGTTTGATCCTTGGCAGCTTCCAGGTACTTCCGTTTTTTTTTCTTTTGAAAATCATTTAGTTTTCCTTGGATGAAGTGTGAACAAAGCTGAGAAATGATGATGTTGAATGAACAGAAATGACGCAATACGGAGAGAAAGAATGGTATTTCTTCTCACCAAGGGACAGAAAATACCCAAACGGATCAAGACCCAACAGGGCCGCCGGAAGCGGTTATTGGAAGGCCACCGGAGCAGATAAGGCCATTGGAAAACCTAAGCCTCTCGGAATCAAGAAGGCCCTCGTTTTCTACACCGGTAAAGCCCCCAAAGGCATCAAAACCAATTGGATCATGCACGAATATCGCCTCGCCAATGTTGATCGCTCTGCTCGCAAGAACAACAACCTCAGGGTATATATATATATATATCTCTCTACCCCATTCCAACTTCTATACTCGTGCTTCTGATGTTGTGTTCGATTTCTTATTTTCCTTTTATGTTATGGCAGCTTGATGATTGGGTATTGTGCCGGATTTACAACAAGAAAGGGGTGATTGAGAAATACCCCACCCGGGATCAGCAATCGGGCGGGTTTGTTTCCTCAGATGTCGATGAGCACGAAACTAAACCAGAAATCAACATGGTCGCGGGTGACCAGCTGTACATGGACACGTCGGAATCGGTGCCGCGGATGCACACGGATTCCAGCGGCTCCGATCACGTGGCGTCACCGGACGGCACGTGCTGCGACAAGGAGGTGCAGAGCGAGGCCAGGTGGAATGAGCTGGCACTGGGATTGAAAGACGACGATTTCGATTTCGAGCTCAACAATTACATTGACAATATGAATAGTAGCTTCATGGGATATGACGCTTTTGCCCCTCAGGCCCAGTACCAAATGAACCAGCTCTCGCCCTTACAGGACATGTTCATGTATCTTCAGAAGCCATTTTAAACGCACATTCACCACCGCAATGGTATATTGGATCCCACAAATTATTAAATTTGTTGTAGGAAAGTCATAATTGAGAGCGAAGCTAGAAGAAGCAGAGATTCATCTCGTTTCGATTGCTAAGGGTCATGTAGGATCAGAGTGTTCATAGGGGTTTGGTAGGAAATTCTTGTTCCATTGGGGTTGAATTTTTTCATATGACTTGTAATATATTATTTGATTTTTCAATTCAAAATTACACATTGACAAGTATTGCAGCTTTTTATTTCAACATTATCAATAAGGTTGGCCTTGGACCTCTGTTTCGCAGTGGTGCCCCCATAACCTAGAGCGTTCATTTTTGACGGACCAGAAGCGATAATACTAATAAAACAAGTCAGTAAACATATCTAGTACCAGCACGATTATTAAAATATAAGCTTTTCAGAAAGAATATTGAACAAGTATCTAATCTAAATCGGCGGCCAGGTTTTGGCCCTTTTGGGGTCTCATCTTTTTCTTGTTTACGACTACATAAGACTTTTATCAGCAGAAATCCTGAGCAAGAACATATTATATTTTGATTAAGAAAAGCAGGCTTACTAGTCAAACTTAAGTGAAGCAGGGTTCATATCTCATACTTCAATAGTCAAGGCTCGCAACAATGCAGGCAAATTGTAATATGACTAATCACTTTCTATTCAGTACTATTTACAAATATAAATCTATGTACTGTATGTTCACACCACCATCTTGATGAGCAAATATAAACACAGATAATGAAGAGATAAAACAATCATTCTGTTCCAACAATCTATATATATAGATATAGATATCTTCTATATGATCAAATGCTGACATCTCTGAATTTTGGACCCTGGTCGCAGTTTGCGGGTGCCCAACCAATCAACTGCTTCTCATTGTCGAATACCATCACTTTGTCTAGCATGGATATGTCTGCATAAACAATAAATGCTTAGTTCACACACCCATTTGGTTCAATCCTAAAAAGAATGAGCAGAGTCAATTGTTATATATACTAGAAGAGATCATGTTCACATTCTCTACCTCCAATTAGGTTCATATCTCCCATGCCTACTTCAGAGCCGTTTAAAATGCCTAAGCAAACATTTCCTTTGGTCTGCACAAACAAATTGGTATAGCCAATGACAGATAGCAACAAACAATATATCAACCTCAAAGATATAGGCAAGTTAAGGAGTTAGGACTCACTGATATTATCAGATAAGCTTCAGGTGGAATTTCAAACTTAGCTTCACCTTTCCCACCTCTGGTGAAACTAATTGCCAAAGGCTTGAAGTATTTTCTGGCTTCACTTACCCTCTTGAATGGTCTTTTACCATGCCAACAAACAGGAACAGTCAGGTCATCAGGGGCTTCTTTAACAGTCTTCCTGCTTAACTCCTTCTTCAACTGCAGTTTAAGATTTAACAAATGCCAGTATTACTTCACTAATCTGACAATATAACAGTAGAAACTTCCTATCTCGTTTGATGAATTCTGCAAGATCTTGTGATACTTAGAAATTGGGGAATATAGTGAAGTTTCTTTCAACTGACCCAAGAAATCAATGCTTGATAGGCTTTAGAGTTGAAGTAAGTGTAAGAGCTGCCACTGTCAAAAGTAACAGGACCTGCGACCCCCCTAGACTTCCCGCCAAAAATGAGTTCAGCTTCTCCTGCTGAGTAATGCTTACTGATACAAATTCCAAAGAAAGGCTTTAAAAACACGACAAGTTCAACAACTAAGAATCATTGAAATGCATGTGGGAAATGTGGAAATGAGCATCCGAGTTCTGAAGGGGTAGTTACGAATGATCTATCGATGTCATTGGTGTCCAAATCAGTCGAGAAGAATCATAAACATCTCCGAAGATGATGTACCCTCCACCTTGTGCACTTAAACAGTGTCCAACAACATTTCTTGCCAAACCCTGACCACTAAGCTGTGATATCAAGCTAGTTTTTCCCCTGCCAAGCCCAAGTAATCCATCTAAAGGGTGGTAAGAAGAAATCGGAAATATCTGATCATACCCACATCTGTAATTACCAGAACAAGCAAAGAGACACTCAGATATTAAGTGACAATGATGGAGGTAGTGTTACAATAATTTATTATAATATCAAGCTTGGAGAGCTACTGACCCAAGTGCCATACGAACTTTAAGCTGCTTTCCATTAGTGAAGTTGAGGATGAAGACATCCCTAACAAGAACACCAATAGTTGAATAATGATCTGCGTAATTGATTTCGTAGTCACATTGATCAGGATGTTGACACCCGTAATCTTCAGATGGCTGCAACGATGCACAGAGGGGATCGTTGCAGGGAACTAAGTCATTGCTCGGTTGGTACAGTGGATGCGCTGTCTGGTACATAAAGCAACAAAAAAAAAACTTAATGGCCTTGTTCTTCAACACAACAAACAATCAAGTACCTACGAAGACGATGGTTTTTTTGCTCGTTTTGCAGATTTAAGATCAAGAATTTTGTACCTCAGAACCACGGATAAGAGGAGCATCACATTGGAGCCATGTGAGGTCGCTACCCGAGTCAATATCAAGAAAATAAGGCCTCGGTGGGTGGCCTATGTTCATAGTAACATTATAAAATCTGCAAAAGGAAAAAATATTTTACAGTCCTCTTAGAACGTCATCGTCATGTATTCATGATTTTATCTCGTTATCGTCTTGAGCCATTGTAGGCTTCTAGCCTTGCCTAGGTGGTGTGCTTTTCTTTCTCGATGAACGACGCAAATAAGCTCAGAAACTGAAGGCAAAAAGGAAAGGAAAAGGGGATGTCACGTACCCTACAGGATAAACGTTACCGTGAACCCTGAACAGAACGGAAGATCCAACACGATTTAAGACCCATGACGACGTCGTTTCACCTGAGAGAATGGACTTCCTTTCCTTTTTGTGCTTGTCACCAAACCAGGCTGAAGAAGACGACCAGCTGGATACCAGAACTATGAACACCAATAATCCCACTTTCCCTATCTTCATCATCTTCTAAACTCTTCTTCCTTTCTGTTTGAATAATTTTCAAGGCCAAGTGTCGTTCGAAAATATGGCAGTCTCCTTGTTAATGTTAGAAAACTGTATGACCATGCACGTACGTCTTTGCCGTTTCTTAACCAGGTTGTCTATTAAGGATTCATTGGTATTGCTTCTTGCCGTAGAGATGAGATTGTTCACAAAAGTTAACCATTTGGGTTTGGGTTCAGAAATGACCGAACCTCACCAGGGCTCAAGTTTGGGATTTCTTACGATGCATGCAATGTCAGAGGTTCTTGTTCCTTTTCCCAAGTGACTTTCCCCTGCGGTTTTAGGGTGGGTTGCACAATATTTCTAATTTAGTACAAGACTTGACCTTTGTTTTACTCAAATTGGCTGAGATTGAAAATTGGAAGTTAGGTTACATATTTTTCACCAAAAAAAATCATTTCTAGGTAGGGAAAAAAAACTCACTAAAGAAAGACTTCTAGTCCTAGAGGCGCTGGATCCTTGATGTAAGTTGGGTCAAACAGCACGAGATTTCCCATATTTCTTAATAGTTTATATTAATAATTATTGGTAATTTAAACATAAAAAATAAGATATTTATAATATTCACAAGCCATATCTCAAATTCCGTGTAAATATATGAAAGCCGGTCTCGTGTGTACCTAAGAAATTTATGTTCATTCCCTGAGGCGAGGTCCAGGTCCGATCCAAGACAATTCCAATTATGTACAGGTGATTCTTAAACATGGGTTTATACAAGTGCAATCATAAAGAATGTTAAATATGAAAGCTTTAACGCGCATTAAGAAATCTAACTAGCAACCAATATACTTGATTTTGAACAATTTACAAATGTAGTAAACAGACAGCTTAAAGACCACCGTAAATAAATTCTATTAAAAATCTTGAAGCTCACAATTGGAAGGAAATGAGAGCAAAGAAGAGAAAAAAGGCAGACGACAATGTAAAAGATGCTGAAGAGCTGTGCTAAGTGATTATCACGTCGTATGAGCACCGTGTGTCCGTGAAGCCCATATTCCAAACACAAGAAACCAGAAAATGAACAAAATTGCCCAGTAACGTGCAGGTCCATACTTGATTCTGGTGAGCACGAACTGCAACAACCAACAGAAGAGAATAATTAGTTCCTTATTGAATCCGAAATTGGAAATAATCACAGCTTGGCTGCAACTGGAATGGAAAATGATTAGGATTACAACCCAAATTTTAGACAACACAGAAGTTCTAGAGAAAAAAACCTCTGACGCTGAGGCATCAAACGATCAAAGACTATAGACAATTTTAGGCCAGACTCTTGACTAGATGGCTCATCTTGTGATGTACACGTAAAAGGCATTTTATGATTCTATGTTTTCAAAAGTCCCAGTAACGATTCTCCACAAATCCAGTACTTGGTTGTTAACATGTTTCAGTGACAAGTTTCGACGGAATAATGGAAAATTATGCCACTAAGATCAACTATCTTGTAATTTCTTAGTGCCCATTATAATTTTTAAAATGATTTATTCACCAGTCCGCAGCCATATTTCAATTGTGCATGAGGGTACACTCGGTCCCTTTTTCTCTTTTAAGTGCTATTCTTAGAAACAATCAGGTCATGATCAAGGCTAATTTATTTAAACAGATATTATTTAAAAAATGCAATAAGAGGACCAGAGAATGTTCGAGGTGCACTTACAAAGCGGAAGAAAACCACAACCGTTAAAGCGCAGATACCGCCAAGTAGGATATGAAGACCATTTCTTGCAGTTTTCTGCACAATACATAAAATGGAATCACACATACGCTTATAACATATTGCTAAAACGAACAATTTTCAAGTGAGTCGTGCATTAAACAGGAGTGATGATACAATAAGAACTCTCATGCCACCTAATTTAATAAGGAGATGCCATTAAATCCCCATAGCTGAACAATAGACAGTATCCAATCTAGAAATTTCAACTCTGATGTGAGCTCATTAGTCCCATGTCCTGTACATACCCATCATAGTCTTCATTTTTAATTCAGCTACATAATTTTTACTCTTTGCCCCCCCCCCCCCAGAACTGATAAAATGTTAAATGGACAAAAGAAATCTCTTTATATCACATTTACAGTAACAAGTAACTAAACCAATTAAATAAATATTTGATCCACCAGATCAAGAGACACAAAATTAATTGCAAGGCTCTACAGGCTATGTTGAGCCAATTGAAAGTGACATATTATGCATGACTAATAAAAGTGTGCTTCACTATTTCAAGCAATGACAGAATCAAGAATTTCCCACGTGAACATGCCAAAACGTTTATGTTCTGTAGCCTTGGGGTAGGGGGGCATGAGTAAGGACAGTGACCAAGATTTGAACTTTCCTCAGGATGTAATGAAGAAAGCATGCACAGGTTCCTATGCCATCCTAATAAACCAATTCAGTATTGCATACCTTTCCAACACGAGGAGCTATAAGCCATGCAAGGGTGACAGTAAGTAGCCCAGTAGCAAGCAGGATCCCAGTAACTTCCACTGCCCACTTAGTTGCAGGATTTTGAGCAGGTGCAGCATCTTCGGGAACACTATTTAAAGGTTGTTCAGAAACAACTGGTGAGACCGTGTCCGCATTGTTGTTGTTCATGGTATTACGGGGACAAAACCATAGTGCAATTTCACTTAGCCGTTGCCTCCTGACAGCAGCCACAGCATCAGGATCTATACCAGTATTTGCATGAACTTGAGCAAGACTGGGTTGCCCAATGGCAGTTCTTTCCCTCAATGCTTCATATTCTTTCAAAGAAGTGACAACCTTATTGAAGTCAGCAATTCTGATATTTTTTGCCACATTTCCACATATTTCACAGACAGTAGATCCATGATTGACAAACCATTTAAGAGCACAAGCATAGTGTACTGCAGCAAGGTCATTTTTACAACAGCAGCCAAGTTCAATAAGAGTGTCTCGATGAGAAAGACCCATTTCTAAATCAGTTTTGCAAATGAAAACCTCTCCATCAGGGCTTACAAACTCCACAACCCCAGATTTACTTCCCACACTTCTTTTGAGAGATGCATTTTTGGAAATTTCCTCACAATCTGGCCTTTCTTCAACATTAGTTACATCCGATTCTAAAACTGGAGCAATGCCCAAAAATTCTAGAGCAGCATCTCCCCGCTTATCAGATTCAGCACACTGGCACACACGACAATTCATCCTCGCCCAGCCTGTCTCCTTCTCAGGACTATGTTGAGAGTGAGATTCTGAATCCCCAGTCTCAGCATTTGAGTAACTATCCTTGCTGACTTCTTCCTTTACCATTTCAGACGAACTTTCTGTGCCCAGTTAAATGGCTGAGACTGAATGCTTAAATTCAAATATACAATTTGTGATTTAAGATTATCGGACCATTATGCTTCAATAGGGAGACCATCTTAAGCATTACGAATTACGATCAACAAGAGATCAGGTACTGACATTTCGAAGGCAGAACTAACACACAAGAAGATTTTAGCATGCTACAAGTTGTTGGAGCAAGTCCGAGAGATGAACTTATACACAATCTACATGACCACAGAAATCTCAATGCTGCTAATCCAAGCCTTCTATTACCTGAGATACAATGAAATCCCCCATTAAAAATCTGAATAATGAATTATAATAAAAGGGTCGTCCATGAGCAGCATTTGCTGTTGATAGGCTGATAAAAAATTCACTTACTTGAGCCTGAAAATAAAAGTTTCAGGACTAAAAATAACTCGGGTGTTTATTTAAGATCTACCGAAAATGAGTAGGTGAAGCTATGCCAAGAAAAATTGTGATATATGACTATGAGATGAAGGAATATACAGTAATCATTTCTACGTAAAGAAATATAACTCGTTCCTTCGATGAATAGTTAAACGGCAATAATCGAATTTAAATATAAAACTTCTTTGTTCCACTATAAGCCAATTTTTTCTTTCAAAACACATTCTGAGATTCAGTTTTACCAAACACACCCTCGCTGAAAACATAAATGTCGATCCCAACCTCCATATTCAAATAAAACAATCGTTTTGCACTCCAAGAGAAAAAGGGCGATCATAAAATTGAAAATGGCAAAAAGAAACCTCCCCTGCAGTAGATTAGTTATACCCACATAATTACAAACTCAATATATAACAATAAACTTCGGAAACATACACACTGAATCAAAACATGAAAAAAACCCAGAAGAAACAAATCTATCAGAGAAAAACGTGATAGCTTAAACCCAAAAGGGGTCCCAGAAATGATTCATCATCCTAGATTACCATGACATAATTCAGAAAATTAACAAAGATGGACGACCGACAGTAAATGAATCGAAATGGGAAAAAAAATACGGCAGCGAGAAAGCTTTCCGTTTACCTGGAATTTTGGAAATAGGATGATGAAGCTGGTCTGGAGAAGCAGAGCAAGCTCAGAGCGATTAGATTCGGGGCCTCTGAACTCGAATCCAACGCGTTATCTTTCTGCCACTGTAGCCGTCAGCTGGTGAGTATGATCTACTCAGTAAATATTAAATAAATGATTACGTTGGACTCTTCCAGTGAAATTGATTGGGTGGAACAGTCACCAGTGAGAGAAAAATGAAGATATGTATTGCGTGACTACTGTTCGTTTTCCACCATCGGTCTTCACCAATTGTTTTTTGTTATTATTTATTTTTTTAAAAAAAATACTTAAATACCACTTTTAAACTTCAATACTTTAAATTGATTTTATTAATAATAAGAATAAAGTGATTAGCAAAAAGATACAATAATTAACAATTCAGATTTTAAGAAATCGTTTATTTAAGATTTTAAAATTTAATTGGTATTTAATTATTTTTTTAATTTTTTTACCTGAAATTTTTATTTTTTTTTTGTTAAGAAGTTAGTTTTTTTCCCTTCAGAATCATCCGCGAATAATAACGGTAATTGGAGGCAAACCTCATGTTTAATTTTTTTTTCCTCATTTTCTTTTTTTTTTTACCAGTTTTTCCTCATTTTCACATTGATAATATTTTATTACAAAACTAAATTATATGATTACTACAATCAATTATAAAAGTAAATATATACTTACATAATTAATTATGCAAAAAATTATTTTTTATAGTCATTACCCATTTAATTTTCTCTGCAAGCTCCGCTGCGCAGTCAAATATATGCCAGAAAATTGTGTCTAATTTGAAAGATCGTCAACGTAACTTTGAAAATAATGTGATGCGTGACTCATAAAAAAGTGATAAATGTGATCTTTAATTTTTTGTGAAAAAAGTGGAACTATTTATAATATATAATAATATGAATGACTTTCACTTATTCCTATTATAGGGTACTTTTTAATTAGAAGGATTATCTGATTCATAATACTCCATTGGTACTTAATATAAGACGTATTTATCTAATTTGATTAAATTAAAAAAGTTGGTTAAATTAGTTAATATGACATGCATTTTCTGAAATACCCAAAGCATTTTTCCTAATTTCATTATTCCCTCTCCTCATTGGTTATTGTTGAGTGAACATCAATATTGATAAATTAGAAAAAAAAAAGAAAAATATGTAAACTACCACTCTGGTCCTATTTATAAGTCTTTTTTGACTAAAAAATTTGGTCTTATTTATAGGTTCAGTTTCAGAGTAGTAAATGCATTTTGTACTTTTGTACCCCTATTAATTATAATAAACAAAAAGAATTTATCCATGTTGACTTTTAGAACCAATCATAGATAAGGGCGAAATTGAAAATTTAACCCATAGTTAATGAGTTAACTAACTCTCTTTTGATATGTGAGAATTAGTTAAAAATGACTTATAAATAGGACCAGAGTGGTGTGTTTTATATTTAGAATAAAGATCAACTCCCAAATGTTGTACTATAATTAGGATGTGAGGAGAATAAGTTATTTGGAAAATCATTAATGTTCATCTGCTAATTTTACCGTATAATTAAAGATTAAATATAGTTCTTTGTATTTTCTCCTCTTATTTAAAACCTCATTAATATGGGTAAGGCTAGAAAATTTTATCAATTAACAATTTAAAATAGGTAGAACTATTTATAATGTATAAATAAGGTGAATTATATTAATAGCTAATGAGTTGACTAGAACGTGATAACTAATGATCCCTTTCCTCTGTTGTGTTAGAATCCCTCTTTGAAGCTTGTATACAATAGTGCGTTAGAGGGAGAGTGTGGAATAAGATTAGATATTAAGAAAAGAGATTAGGTGGGTGTTTGGGAAGCTTCCAAACCTAGGTTTAAGCAACCCTAGACAAAACTCATTTCACACATTTATCTCGTAAATCATAAAAGTTATTCTCAAAAGCTAATCCATACACACACTAGGAGGCGTGAAGTGAAGGATTATGACTTATGAGAAAACAAGGATATTGGAATGTATAAAGAGAAAGCCAATCTTATATGCCTTGCAACGTCTAATGTGTGCGATTTGAATGGCAAGTTACACCAACTTGTAATTAGTTTGTAGAGCACGCAATGCTTCTTTTGTTTCTGAAGCATCTCAAGATTAATGTTATCCAAACTCATCCAACATAATCTCATAATAACCTTGTACATGACAAATAATTGATTTTTTCCTTTTGATTTAAAATTATTATGATATTTAGATATGAGTGGATCTTAAAGTGAGTGGAGAAAGCGTCACATTGAATAAAGTTGGGTTTAATAATAGATACTATCTCTAATCCTTACTCTTTAATACAAGATATAGTCTATAGGGCAAAACTAAATCTTATATTAAGAGCAAGAGGTAGTATATAATAGTATGAAAAAACTAGCAAATATAAACTTTAAGGTTTTTTTTTTTTGAAAAAAAAAATTGAAGTTTTAAATTAAGATGCGATCTTCTTCACGTCTCATGATTTATTTGTTATTTCTTCACTAAAATATAGTGTCCAACTGTCCATCACCCTTGATCATTATTTCTCATTTTTAATATTTTGAAAACAAAATAACTATAATTATCATGTTGACAACGAGAAATTCATAGAAAAGAACGGCGTCACAAGACAAAATCATAGAAAAATAATGGCAGGTACATTATTGACATGTTGACAAGGAGACAAGAAAAAAATTAGTCGTTGATTGAAGAAAGGTAAAGGACAAAATCATAGGAAAATAAGAGAACAAAAGGATCATTCACTCATGCACAATTCGTGAAATGGAGGAACAAAATCAAAATTTTGTTGAACGGAATGGGTGGCTCAAAGCTCAATCCTGATCAAGCAAGGTTTTGTTCCCCGGGAAAAAAAAAAAAGAAAAAAAGGAATGCAACTATGCAAGTTTGGTTTTGTTCTGCAAGTCTCTGTTTATTTTAAACTGATACTTGATAATAAGAAATAGTTTACATTTAGCAAAACTACGTAATCGGCATTCCAATAAATATTACCGTGTTTGGCAACATTTTTAAAAGTATTTTCTTCCCTTCAAAATTTAAATTATCTAAAAGAAAATATCTTTAGGATAATCGGTTTTAAAAAGTAGAACTAATTTTAATAACCAATGATCTTGTATAAGTGAAACTTCAACTACAGAAAAATGTTTAATAAAAAAAGAGGCCATTTTCACGGAAAAGATCTGTCAAAAATTATCTGATTCCATTTCCGTCTGGACCATAAATAACGTCAAAAGGGAACGTACTATAATTTTTCAAGCTTAATTCCTCGGAAGATGACTAATAACTTGAATCAGATCTCCACTGATGTGAGGCAATATTTTTGAATTAGTACAATAATATTGCATAGTCAACGGAACCAACTTTAAGTTCCCATTCAGAGGAAACGTATTGGATGCTTCAATGAACATTATAGGCACTGGGAGTCTAAATACAATGGAAACCAGCATATACATACGACTCCAGTAGCTTCATCAACACCATTTTTGTTCCCCCCAATGGATTCCATCAGCATATTGACCGTTGTAGCTCATGCTTTAGCATCCAGATTCCAGAGCATGGCAAGATCCTTTTGACTGCACTTGGCCAGTAACCAATGAAAAGGTTAAGCCATTCGAACTTGGGATCCTGAATGAGTTCCAAGTGCCCGAATGTTGAGCACCATCTATCTGTACTTGATATCTACAGGCAAAACCTAACCATGAATAATGATGCATGAACATACATTTAAAACTCATTCTCAGCCACGAGATACAAAGTGACTATTAATCAAGTGAATCAGGTGGTGCTTAATTTGGAGTTTCACAAAGACAGATAGCTAAAAGAAAGCTGTTTTGTTGGTATTTCACATAGAATTCTCACAGCTCCTAAATGCACACAAAAATTGTTCAGAAAAATCTGAGGAATAGGCTGAACTAGTATAAAATTTCATATCTCCACCAGTTAAGAACCCATAATTTTATGACAAGCATATCACCACAAAGTGATGGAACAAAATGCATTACCTTAGTTACGCCTTGACTTCTGCTGTGGAGGGTATCCAGGCAACATCATTCCACCGTCTTTCCTTCTCAACTGTTCAACAAAGTAAACAAGAACATTAGAGAAGAGGCGAATGAAAATTCAGAGCCAGCCTCCCCCCTTTCCTTCCAACAGAAACACGGGAAAACAAAACACTGAACCTGCTGCTGCTGATGAGCCTGTGCAACACCTCGTGGCATAGAGATGCCAGAATTCATTCCACCACCCATCCCTGCCTGGGATGCAAGATTATAAGCTTGCATAGGCGGCATCCTCTGCATGCCCACAACATTCATTGGCCGAGCGACAGATCTATTTGATAAATGACCACCTGGCATGCCGCCAGAAACAGCATTTCCAGATGAAACCTGACTCAATGAATAAGAAATAAGTATACACTTCCGGAAGTATGAAGGAAAGAATGTTTACATATGTGCATCTATGTGAGATTGCACACACTTGCAAATTTGCAACTATGTAAATTATTCTTTAATGTGAACAAGCGCTTCTTCTGAAAGGCAAGGAAGCTGTAATTTCAATAAGGATCCATGGGATCAAATGCACCCAAGTCAAGAAGCATATGTATGATTGGCCTAAGTAATGAATATCACATATATAATGTGGTCTCATTTTCTGAAGGATGAAGCGGACTGCAACAGTTACAGATTAGTAAAAATACCAAGTCCATCCTCCCTTTGGAAGTCACAATGAATTTTATCAAGGCTTCATGATTTTCTGTGGAGTTCGAGAGAAGATATCCCAGTGAGGTTTTATCATTTAAAAAACTGCTTTTACTAGAGATAGATTTGGCTATTTCTTCATGAAAACAAGGTTATAGAAGTAGTTCCAAGAGGGAAAGCTGTAAAACTCCATCACATTCCTCATCAACTTAAACTTGAACACTCTCAAACCTGATTGCCCGCATTAGAAAAAAATTATCTGCATTTAATACACTAAATTTTATGCCATTTCAGTGTTAGGCTGTAAAAAGCTAAACAAAGAAGCAGTTCTTGACATATACTTCACTTCTCTAAATATGCACAGAACTTGCACATCAAAGTCCCAACATTCAAATAGCATTGTTTTTCCAGTCCAGGAGCCCTGATTTGCAATTAATAAAATTTTGTTGCATACCGGTTGAGAAGGTTGCAAATTGGTTGTCCCTTCAAAATCTATTGTTGAGTCAACTGGACGAGTGGGATAATTCACAATTTTCTCTCCAGGTTGGCAGGGCACAAGAGCACTGAGAATTGATAATGTCTAGTTAATAGATTTTATGGAATACATACTACAATCCATTAAGTCAAACTAATATTGCTTATGTATAGAAATGTAAAGTAACCAGCGGTGATAAAAAAGGATCTACCCAATAAAAAACATAGCATAAAATATCAAAGCAAAATTAAAAAGGAGGAAAAGAAGGCCCTTACTTCCGCCCAGGCAGTGGTTCCATTTTGAAATACCTGGTTAAGAAACATAAATGCTTAAAAGATGATAGATGAAATAATAAAAAGAAACTAATTATATAGACAATATCATCTACGAATCTTGCCAATTTCCAAAAACAGAGATTTATCCCAAAATGAACAGTAAAACTACATACATAAATGATAAAACAGCTAAGAAAAACAATCATAATAATTCAGCCTTTCTTATAGTTTAGCTATTTCAATACTTAAAAATCACATAAGAATGACCAAGTAAAAAGAGAAGGCCATACTCATGCTCCAAAGCCTGTGCTGCTGTTATCCGCTTTCGAGGATCATATCTGCACATGAAAAGCAAATAAATGAATTATTTCAATAAAACAGCAAACTGACTACCCTAACGAGGGAAAAAGAGTACTTTGAAGCGCATGTGAAGTTTACCTCCACACTCGATTGCATTTTGTGTCTCTTAATTTGTGGAACAATTTTTTATGACAACTAAATTTGGGAACAATTAAAAGAATCATTTAAAAGAAAAGAAAAAATTATATCTAAAAAGCTTGGTAAAAAGGAAAGAGAAAGCTTACTCAAGCATCTTTGATAGGAGATCATAAGCAGGACTTTTTGGAGGTAGGTGCACTACATTACAAAGGCTAGTGTTGTCACTGTTGCATGCAAACATCAAAAGAGAAATTTTCATTATTTGAGGAAGGAGTAACAAAAGTAGGAAATAGGTTAATCTTACATTTTTTTTAAAATTTCCTGAGTACTGTACTTGTATGCATGTGACACATAAATTAATGACAAAATGTCACCTAAAGTATTGTCAAAAGATCTTACTATTTGTGCCCTTGTATATGCTGAAGATCTGATTGCCAATGGGGAAGATATGCTAGGGTAGGCCACTTTTCTAATGTGGGATGGCCTGGCACAGTAATAATGTCCAATCATGAAACTCTGATATTCTCATCAAGAATATGAATAAACCCACCAGAGAGAAAGAAAAACTAAAGCAGACGAATTACCTAAAACCTTGAATATCTTGTCAAGTTGATCGAGCTGCATAATTGGTACAAAGATTTTATAGAATTAGAATCCAAAATGGACAAGGAAATACCAATACAAACATTAAATACCACAGCATGACAGCAGCAACCACCAAAAAATAGAATCAGAAAGCTAAAGGTTACTTAATGACAACCTGAAATGGATTAGGTGTGGCTTTGACTTCTGCTCCTTGAAACAGTGGCTTTAGTGTTAACAGCTCAGCAAAAATGCATCCAACAGCCCACATATCTAAATGACTATTTAAGGACGAATGGCTGGTCACTTTTTAAATTAGATCTGTAAGCTCAAGAAGATATTCAAATGCCTCATGATTGTTTATCTTTCTTGTAGACCCTCAATACCTCCTCACATCTAAGATTTATTAAAATCCGTTTCAAATTCAAGCAACTATCTTAAGTTGATCTAGGGGAAAATGAAACCAGGTACCTTGTCAACAACAGATAGATTAAAAAAGCCTTGAGGTACAACAATGAGAAAATAATGATTTTATTTTGATAGAGAGAACATGATAATTTCATCATGGTATCACTCATAAGTTAACCATGAGATGCATCAGTATGTCAGTTTAATAATTCGAATGGTAAACATTATAAAAGCATACAACTTCTCTGCTGGCTCCTTGACTGCCCGGAATATTAAAAAATGAGAAAGTTAAACTAAAAGGATACCAACAGCACTGGTATAATGTTTTGCCCCAAGAAGCAACTCGGGTGCACGATACCATATGGTAACAACAACCTGCACATTATTATTCTCTCAGTCTAGTAAAATGAAAAACATCACCCAAATGAAAGCTCAAAAGTAACACAAATGCACAGATAATTAATGATTGACAGAAAACAGTTGGATAAAAACATAAAGGAAAAACTACTTACTCTCCTAAACTAAGGCATGCCAACAAAATTGGTACATGAACACAGGCCAAAATAATGGTTTCATTTTATTTCAAAATTCAAATAGCAAAGTGTATTTTGACTGTTTTTTTGAAGTAAAAAAGATGCCTCATACTCCATTTTCAGATAAAGGCTTTAAAGGAGCTTGATATATTCTTGCAAGTCCAAAGTCAGCAATTTTAACAACTCCGTGTTCCTCTCCTTCACCCATAACCTGGTCATAGAAAGTTCAAGTACAGAAATAGTACACTTAGATATTTACACACCAAAAGAACAAAATGAACAAGTGTACTAAACACAAGGGGACCAAAAAGGAGGTTGAAATAAAAATGGCTATATATAACAGTAAAAGAATATATAAGTATACAATGATAAGGCAGCTGGAGGCATACCAATATATTCGATGGCTTAAGGTCTCGATGAATTATCCAATTGCTACAGCATAAATGAAATATGTTGAGCCCATTTATGTGAGAAAAAAAAATTGAAAAGGAATTATTTTCAATGTCATAACAGAATACTCACCTATGCAGATAATTTAGTCCGTTGAGCAACTGCCAAAGTAATGATTTAACAGTATATTGATTAATAGAATGGTTGACTTTGTCCCTGTGATGTCGAATGATTTCCTGGCAATCATAATAGAAAGTTTTAGATTCAATTTGTCCAACAAGAAAATAGATTTCTTTCCAACTATACATTTATTCCCAGATTGACTTAAAAAACAAGGGCTATGATAATAATATAAAATCCATAGTAGAGCTACAACTTTAAACATTAGTGTAATACAGGAAAATGAGCAACTGATTTATTTTTTAAAGAAAAAAATCCAAGTGAGGCTAGAAAGTAAAACACGTCTTTTGAAGTAAAATCTACATCTAGTTTCCAGGGGAACATCAGAATGTGAGGAGACAAACATCATGTCAAATATCAAAGAATACATGTTTCATCAGATCTTTTTTGCAGAGTTCCATATGAGATTACATTTTTAATTTAAATGCTTAAATTTGAAATTGCTCTAAATAATAGACACCCTTTACAACTATACTTACATAAAGGTCATGTTCAGCATAATCAAAAGCAAGGTACAGAGACATATCCGCATGATTGATGTGAACATTTACAAGCTTCACGACATTTTCGTGTGTTATCTCCCTGAGTAACTGCAGCATAAAAGAAATAACTAAAAATGAACACTCAAGGCACCAGATGAGTAAAAATGATAACGATCAGGAGAATTGAAAGATTCTTAAAGTATGTCTTCCGGTTGCATTCTAAATATTTGATTTGTCAAATGAGGTTGGAAGAGACCAAGGCCCATATAAACCATAAATCAAAATCTCATACTTCCAACAGGGGACTCAAGTCCAATACCATGCAATTGGGGTCCATACCATACCAGTATACCACCATGCTCAGCAGCCCTAGCATCCATGCAGGCTCCTGCTAACCATGTAGCCTTAGTTTCACATTACAATGTTGGTCACCACATGCCCCACAGATTTGCAATTGGAAGGAAGTCTACGGTTATAATACCAACAAACTTTAGGAGAGCCATGCACTCGTGTGTGTGGCTTGAGTGCCAAAAGTTCCTCAAAACCCCATTTTAGAATCTTATACTTCTAACATGAGACTCAAATCTCATATTTGTCAAATTTGCAATTGGTGTAGCAGGAATATGTTTGCCAATTAGCATCAAGTTTTCCCTATCTCGTCAAGTACAATAATAATACCCACCGTTCCATTTCTGACAGAGTGAAAAGTAAATCAGACGTCGTTGGACGATTTTGTTTCCGAATGGAGGACATGAAATAAAAGAACAATACTGTAAACAAAAAAACAGGACAAGCTTGGAGAACCAGTTCGTTTTGCCAAGATTGGCTGACTGCATTACTTACAAGTTTGCAATAAAACAAAAGCGTACTATTTGTAAATTCGATATCAAAATCCCTGGGTGTTTCTTATTTCATTGACCTCACTCCCAAATATCCCTTCATTACAAAGCAACTGTAATTGAAGCAGCAAATGAAAAGGGCAAGAGATGGAAAGAGAGAAGGAAAGAGAAGGCAGACCATAATTTCGCGGATAGCGGTGGGAGAGACACCGTCGCCATCCTTGGACTGCTTGAATTTCTTGATGGCAATTGATTTTCCACGATTCGTCGCAGACTTGATCCTTGCGAGGAAAACAAGACCATAGGTACCTTCCCCAATTTTCCCTATCAGATCGTACTGTTGTAGCCACTCAGGCTTATTACTGTTATTGTTGTTAGATCGATTGTTGCCGGAGGCACTATTGCCATCTCCCATGGCTCCTCCTCCTCCTCTTCCCCTCTCCCAATTTCCTTTTAAGCGGTTGTGCATACTGTATGCGCTGATTCTTACACAACATAAGGCGGGCCCGGTAAGACAACTTCGCCGTTAGGAATAACAGATGAACAGGGGTAAATATTTTAAGTGTGGTCGATTAGTATATTATTTGGATTTAATTTTGCATTAATTTTAACTTATAAATTGATGAAAAATTCCAGTACGGACCCAAATCATCAAATTAATTAATTAAATTTATTAATTTTAGCTTCTTATGTCATAAATGAAACAACTAATATGATTGTCAAACTCACAAATTTAAACAAACTCATGATAGGAAGATAAACTTATAAGAGTTTATATTTATATAAAGGTAGAGGTGTAATTCTAACAACAATATTTTGTACCAGGGGCAACTAGCACCATAAAGTTTACAAAGGGGCTAAAACACACACAAACATTGAAAAGTGGGGCAATTTTACCACAACCATTAAGTTTGAGATAACGTTCGTTAGTTTAGGCAAAGTGGGTCTCACTCGTTGCGCAGCTGTCACCTGTTTGTCTCCTTTGACCGTTTGAAAGCAACATGTCTAAAAATGCCTAAGGACATTTATTTTTCTTGAGCCATCTGTTGAAGATGCACTCCCTCCCTGAGCTCTCAATTAAAGACACTCGAAGACCCTTGCTTGCTTTAACTCTTTCAGACTCCATAGGTGGGAGTGAGTTAATTCCAATGGCTCTTCCATTGAAGAATCGATCGGCAAGAAGGAGAGGTCTTTGCTGAGGCAACCCAGTCACGAGGATGAATGTGAAGGTCCAAGGAGGTATTGCCATCATAGGTCATTGGTGCCCTGATGGACGACATGGACGGAAGGCAATCCAGGGAGGAGGTTTTATGGATGTCGAAACTACTATAAGATAGGGAGTGAATTTCAGAAAGTCAATTGGGTGTGGGTCTTAAATTGTAAATTATAATGTTTGCTCATGAACAATGATAGGATGGGGGGTGTGGCTACTTTGCATGGCACGATGGAAATGGAAGACATTAGTCAAGAAAGCAAGGATTGTGGAGAATAATCATAAAGAAGAAAAGAATAAATAATATGACTGTTGAAATATAACCGTTGGAAGCTTCTGACATAGAAATCCATTTTCCAATTCATGTTTTAATCCTTGTCTGGTCATCTAAAAAATATTTAATCACTAATATAATAAAGTGTTAGAGTGATTAGAAGCAAGAAGAATGAATTATAGAATCATTCCAACGATTTTTTCAAATTTCAAGTTTTCTAGAGAACGAAGATGTTCGAATAAGCCTGTGAATCTAATAACCATAATTCTTTAAATATAACTTCCAATTTGGCAGAATGACCTATCATCATAAAACCTTTTCAATCTACATTCACATAAAAAAAAAAAAGAATCAACTTCAAACTCATTGTATTCTGAAAGTTATGATCCAAATACTGACTACTGTTCTAGACAGAGTTTAAATTCATGAATGTCAACTTTCAGAAGACATATCTCTTTGTATATAACTTCAAATATGACCCATGACCTATCCATAGAAAGCTTTTTAAGTCTAGTTTCATATGCCACTGGTTTCGTCTCAATCGGACGTATATTTTGAGAGTTATATCCAACATACTGAACATATTTTGAAATATAACTGTGATTTGAATGTCATATTCTAAAATTCATATCTCCTTCATCTAAGCTCCTTTTAACTTGATATTGGTGTCAAAATGACGCATCACAAGTCTAGTTTCATATAAATTAAGTTTCATTTCAATTGGAGCTATGATTTGAAAGATATGACCAAATTACTAGAGCTCTGTCGTGCTAGATGAAACAGAGTCAAGTGATAAATCGATTTGGCTCTTAGTAAATCGATTTATCTTTGGTTTCTCAGTGAGGTAAATTGATTTATCTATGCCTTAAATTGATTTACCTTGTTTTATAACATTTAGATACCATGGTGAATCAATTTGAATGATAGTAAATCGATTTACTTGAGTTTTAGAAACCATATAACTTTTTGCCAGATTTGTAAATCGATTTGCAACTTCCATAAATCGATTTATTTTACATTTGAAAATCTGTCAACTTAAGTAAATCAATTTGCAACATCCATAAATCGATTTACTTCATATTTAAAAATTTGGTTACTCTACTATTTTAAGTAAATCAATTTACTACACATCTAAGAATTTAGTTGCTTTCAGTCATCTTGTACAAATCAATTTATAACATAGCTAAATCGATTTACTTTATATCTAATCACTTAATTGCTTTCGGCAATATTTGTTAAATCGATTTACCACATATGTAAATTGATTTACTTCACAATACAGAAAACCTTGCTGTCATATAAATCGACTTGCTTCCTAATCCAACATCAAACACAACAATTAGTCTAACATATAGTTTTTAGAAGTGATATTGCTGGCAACATATGGTTGCATCTAATTTACATAATATTTCCAAAATAACTGGCAGTCAATATGCCATGTACAAAATACTATGATATAAGTTCGCAAAATATATCATAATCACCACCAAGTCTGAAAGAATTAAAGCGAGCAAAGGTCTTCGGGCGTCTTTAATTGAGAGCTCAGGGAGGGAGATGCGTCTTCAACGGATGGCTCAAGGAAAATAAATGTCCTCAGCCATCTTCAGACGTGTTGCTTTCAAACAGTCAGAGGAGACAAATAGATGACAACTGTGCAACGGGTGGGACTCACTTTGCCTAAACTAACGGACGTTATCTCAAACTTAATGGTTGTGGTGAAGTTGCCCCACTTTTCAATATTTATGTGTGTTTTAACCCCTCTGAAAACTTTATGATGCTAATTCCCTTTGACATAAAATATTGTTATCAATATTACACCTTCACTCTTTATATAAATAAATAGTTATTAATAGTATATGATTAAATACTTAAAGTGCAAAAAATGAATAATTTGTTTTAAATATATTTTAAATTCAAATTATTGAAATTAAATCCATAGACAATGATAGTTTATCATAATAAATAAATAAAAATTCTATAAAGTTTATATATATATATATATATGAAATCATTAAACATAATCATATTAAAAAAAATTAAATTTAACAAATAGTGAATGTTGGATTATAATCCTCTTCTAATTTTTTACCGTCGCCATTAAAATCCTCGCTTGTCCCATTACCTTTTCATCACTATCATTATAATTTTTCTTAACGTCATCAATATTAAAATCAACATTCAGGTCGACATTAGATGCAGATTAGCAATGTTCTCATTAATGTCATGAAGTTGAAGAACCTCTTTATTCTCTTCCTCCACACCCTCTCTATCTATCCTCTTTTCATTAATCCATTTATTATTGAAATGAATATCATCAAAATCATAATTGCAAGCTCTTATATGCCAGATTCAAATAGGTAATATGCCATTTAATTAATCATGCCATTTATTCTCAACATACTTTCATTAATCATGCTATTTAATTAAATTTTGTTCTAAAAAACCAAATTCAAATAGATAATATTATCATATATACTATTATCATAAGTGTGGGAAAACACTTCTCGACGCAAAAGAAGATATAGCTTGTTATATTGATTTTTTTTAAAAAATTTTAATAATAGTTATAAGTGTCATAAATCTAATTTTACAAAGGCAAAATAATAAGTCTAATTATGGGTGTGCTATAACCAATGAACAAAAAACCGAACCAGACCGGCCAGTTTAACAGGTTGAATCAGGAACCTGTCAGTGGTCTGGTTTGATCTGCTCATTAAACCGTAAAACCACTTTGAAACCTGCTGGACCGGTTAAAACCCGTGGTTCAACTGGTTGAGACGATTTCATTTTTTTTTTAATTATTATTTTGTGCCATTTTTTAGGGGAAAATGGACAATTGAAGACCAAAATGAAGAGAAAAGTAGATAAAGAAATAAAAAATATAAAAAAATGAAGAAGAAAATAAAAAAAATATTTAAAAGGATATAATAATTATAGGAAATGAGATATCATTATATAAGTACATGCATTATAACTAATACTAATAGATTTTAAACATTTTTTTTCTAAAAATCTCCATTTTTATCAATAGAAGTTTAAAAATATATTAATATTAATAAATTATAATATTTTAATATAACCTGTTTAAGAACCAATTAAATATTGAGTAACCTATTAACCCTTAAATATATATGTATGTTTGAAAGAGCTTATATTTGGGAAATAAGTCCTTATTACGTAAGCCGAGACAAAACTCCTCTCACATACTTACCTCATATACCATAAATCACGAATTATAAACACTTATTATCTAAAAATAAACTATTTCAAACAAACATTATATCATCGCTGATTCATTATCGGGTCCGTTTTTTCGTTCTTTGACTATAACTTATAACCTGGCATGCCCTTTTGTTTTTGGCCAGAAAACCTAGCATGTCAAAAGTAGGAGTATTTGATGATCTGCACTGCCGGGTAATTACGTTTTTGAGAAATGTGGGGTCTAGTGTTGTTAGACTTGTGGTTGAAATGAATCCTGAAAGGTGACAAAAAGTTTGATAGGCTGACACGTATTGAGGCGCTACGCACACGCGATTCTAGCGAGTTTGAATGGCTCGCGATTTTATACGACTGGGTAAGAGAGAGAGACAAGTTTACGTGTGATCCAAATATAGAGTTTGTTTTAAATAGTGATTGAAATTTTAAAAAATAGTTTTTTAATTATAATTTATAATATATAAAATAAATATATGAAAAAAAATTTCTCTCAATTTATATAACAAACACTCATAAGCCCTTCATACGTCATCCGAAACAAGCTATATCTCATCTAAAATAATAAACTCTGCAATTTTAACGAGTTGAATTGCGTATTTAATAACTATTGAAATAACTTTAAATGTGTGTTTAAATTAATTTTTGAAAATAGCTTTTACGATTTATGAGATAAGTATGTGAGAGATGTTTTATCTTAGATTGCACAAATCTAGATTTGAGATCTTCCCAAACACTCACCAAATCTGCACAAAACGTAATATGGAGGCAAGTATTGAATTAAAAATATAGGCATTGCAAGATTTGTTTCACTTCTTAACATGGCCTTGTTAATTACTCCCTCCGGTCTTAATTATAGGACATATTTATCTAATTTTAGAGAAATTAAGGATAATAATTAAATCAGCTAATCATATTTATTTTCCTAAAATACCCTTATTTAAAATTTAAAATGATATCCAATTACGTTGATTCTCTATTTAATTGGGCATAATACAAATGCAAGGCTTCTTTTTTTTTTTTTTTTTTTTGTAGTCAAGGACAAAAGATAATGAAATTAATATTTTATAAGGTTATATTTAGGGAAAAAAATCAATCATTTTGGACGGATAGTTATAAAAATATATTTTTAAATAAATATTAAAATTATTTCATTTAAAAATAAAAAAAGAAAGCATAATCTCTCTCTCTTTTGCCTGTGAAAGCAGAATCTCTCACTTGATATAATATAAGCGTTTTATTAAATTAATTATTGTGGAGGAAGTATTAGCAAGGGTGATTTAGGAAAAATATGACAAAAATTGCTCAAAATTATTTTATTGAAACAAAAAAAAACAGTAGAATTGAGATGTATGTGGTATTAATGAGTTGCAAGCATTATTAACTTTATAAAATACATAAATGTATTATTAAATTATTATTGTGTTTAATTATTATTGAAAAATGAACAATAGGGATATTTTGGAAAGAAATTGATAAAAATTAGAATTTTATTCTATAATTAGAATAAAAATTAACTCGTAAATATTATCATATAATTAAGAGCAGAGGAAGTAATATTTAATTCATCAAAACTTAAAAAGCATTTTGCCTGCGCTTTCTATTCTTAAGCTGTAGCTTCTTTTTGGTTTGATAATTGGTCAGAAATGAATATACCATTGATTGAATTAGTTCCAGGGTGGGAGGCTTTCATGGATAGAAATGAAAAAGTGCGTGATTATATTAATCTTTGGGGTGATTGGGATATTGTCAAGATGGGTAGCTGGTTTCATCAACACATTATTGACAAAATTATATGCCAACATCCTCCCTGTGTGCAAAGAGGACAAGATCAGTATCTATGGAAACCTTCGTCTGATGGTTGTTTTTCTGTTAGTTCCGCATATCACTTTATTTCTGCAGGTGTAGCTTACTCGAACACAACACTTTGGAAGACATTATGGAGATGGGACATTCCCGAGAAGATTAAGTCTTTTATGTGGCTAGCTGCACATGGAAGAGTGCATACTGCACAACTCAGGGCAAGAAGGGGTTTAGCCGAAATTGCAACTTGCCCCTTTCGTTGTGATCAAGACGAGGATGTGATGCATCTTTTGAGGGATTGTGTTAATGCTCGTGAAAGGTGGATTTCCATAGTAAAACCTGGCATGTGGAATAATTTTACTAATTTGCAGGTATCAGAATGGATCGAGTGGAACCTCAGAAACGAAGCCGGTAGAGATTTCACGAAGAAGATCAGATGGGCTACTTTATTCGGATATGTGTGCTGGGACATTTGGGTGGATAGATGCCGGAAGCTTTTTAGAGAGGAAACCGGATTGGACTACCAAAATGGCAACTCTAGTCTCTTTCGGGCGAGCTGGGATATGGATTTGAGATCGCATTGCAAGTTTTATTCTCAGGCTACCAATGGGAATGGGGATCAATTAGTTAGAAGACTGGGGTTTTATACACTGCAGGCAGATGGATCGGTTCTTGATTCTGGTCAAAGCGGAAGTGCGGGTGTTGTTAGAGGTGAAGATGGAAGCTGGGTATGTGGTTACATGAGCAAGCTTACACGGGTTCCACCAGTTATTGCGGAAATTATAGCCATCATCCAAGGGCTTCAAATGTGCTGGAATAGAAATGTGAAAGATCTTATTATTTGTACTGATTATATTGAGGCTGTAAATTTACTTACTAGGGGTTCTAACCATAGACACCCGTTTAAGGAGGTTATAGACGAGGCTCGGTTTTGGATCTCTAGGGATTGGTGTTTCCTCATCAGACATATCCCTAGAGAACAGAATGTTGATGCGGATTACTTAGCCAAGTTAGCGCATACCAGTACTGAGAACTTTGTAGTCTTTGACCGACCACCAATTCCTTTAGGGCAAGCGGTGGTTGGGGAAGAAGTTAGGTTGATCTCATAGTGAGGTGTTCTCTTCTGTATTAATCTTTTGTTAGATTAATGATATCCAGTTTTTCAGTCAAAAAAAAAAAAAAAGAGCCATGCATCAATCATACCATCTCCCTAACCAGTAACACCTTTACGGCGCCATATATCAAGGCCAAAATAGTCTAGAATGCAGCAACGCAACCCGGAAATAAAAAGGAAAAAAAGGAAAAGGTCCTACCGGGAGTCGAACCCAGGTCGCTGGATTCAAAGTCCAGAGTGCTAACCACTACACCATAGAACCTTGGTTGCTCGTACGGTGCATTTAATATTTAACATTAGTATAATATGTTATAAAGTTTGCAAATCAATCTCGCATTAAAAAGTTTTAGTTCACCATGTTAATCAACCCATAATACCCATTTAGTTTGATTGACTAATAACTAATTGAGAGGCATGAAAATTCACCTAAACTTTTGGTGTATAAAAAAATAGTGATGTAATCAATTCAAAGTTTTGAATCATATCAAACCAACGTAATTAAATCTTACATGGGTTTATGTTGTTATTTTGACAGTAGATCTAAATCTCTTACTCTTATGTATAACTTTGAGTCTTTGATAGCAAACAAAAACCTAATTTTGAATAAGGTAAAAAAATTAATTTGACAAAGTTATAGTACAAAACAACACCCATTTAAAAATTATAATCACTAACCAGTGCTGACCCTGGCAATTAGCAAACAATTCGAGAAAGTGGGATGGAAGTTAGATTAGATTTAATTGGATCTTCACACCCTTAATATTCCTTAACGAAAATATTTTTAAATGATTGAGATTTGTTAAAGTTTAACCATTATTTCAATTGAAAGTTAATTACACAACTTAGTATATAATTTACTTTTTTTTTTTATAGGACTGGCCATCAATCAACTGTGTCATACTTTTGTTTCTACTTCCCGATGTTATTATTTCTTGTGGAATGAAAGATCACATCACATAATACCACAAATAAATAAAGTCTAAAGAAACTCATTTAACGTTATTTGGATAATGAGAAAATTAGGAGGGAAAACTCCAAAAAATAATAATTTTTTTTTACTATTTTTTAAAATTTTTCACCTAGTATTTTCTCCCACTTTTCTTACATAGCCTAAGAGTTAGAACGGCTTCACTTCAGTAATGCTCCTCATCAAGGAAATTTTTTGCTTTCTTGTTACTTACGCAAGGACTTGCAGATACCCCAGGCACACAAGTAACTTTGGGGCGATCCATGTTGAATCCATGAGACATGATTGGATAAAAACCTTAGATTTTGTTTGGGTGAACTTTTCTCCACCTTCCCCCCCTCCACCAATGATTTTTAGCGTCGTCCTGCTCTGCTTAAGCTCTTACTTCTAGGAAATGACTTCCCAAAACCATTACGGCTTTTCTCAGAGGTAATGCTTGGGATTCTCGATACTGGGGACAAAAAATCTCTTTTTTGGGAATTCAAATCGCTACGGCGTAATTTTAAGAGTTGATCTGCACTTTTGGGACTCTGTTTTGCTTCACTGGTTAGCTCCATGGGTTTCTGAGAATCATGTGGGAGGTCTTCCAGTGTTGCAAGAGACTGTAACCGCTGACCAAGAGTTGCAATGGTTCGCTGGCACTCTGCGAATCTACTAGCAGCCAGTGAAAGTTCCTTCTCCTGCAATAAAATATTTCACAAATTAAAAACAAATTCATAAAATGGTTCATGCAAAGCACAAACTCAACAATTATCACTTAGTTTTGCCAGCTAATCAACAAATGCAAGTCCAACAAAGATTCGGGGGTCTCACTCACATCAACTAACATTAACCCAAAGACCATGATTATGCACGTGCATACATGGAAATTTAATGCATAATGCAGTTGACTATTTTTATTATAGAAGGCTTAAATTATGGAAATTTAATGTGTGGCAAACTGACCTGCTTTAACTTCAACTCGCTAACAATTCCTTCCCTATCCTGTATCTCGGCTTCTCTCTGAAGCTGAGCATCATGCTTTATTCTTGAAAGTTCATCCTCCAACTTCTCACCCTTGGCATTATACTCAGCTGACAAAGCTTGCTCCTTCTGAATCTCTTCCTCCAATGAACTAATTTTTGAAATCAATTCCAGTACCTCAGTTTGAAGAGCTGTGAGTTTTGAACAAGCTACCTCATTCTTTGTTTTGGCTTCCTCTAGTTCCTCACACGCTTCTTGATTTGATTTCTTTGCGAGATCTATCTGAGTTTGAAGCTCTGCTATCTTGAACTCCGCATCCTTTATTTGACTCTGAGATGCATGTAGCTGCTCTTGGCACTCAGCTAATTCCATCTCAACCTCAAGTTTATTAGCCTCCATCTTCTTTAGTTGTTCCTCCAATTCAGAATTCCTTTGAATCAAAGATTCCAAATCAGTATTGGCTAGGTTTTGGTCACTTTTAGGTTGATCCAGTGACAGTGCTGCCTCGAGAAAACTGCTTCCACTCTCTGTGTCTGGCAATGCAGCAAGCCTTTCCATCTCAAGGAAATCATCCATGAGATTAATCTCGATAGAAGCAGCCATACAATTTTTTCCAGCAGCCTTTTCATTCTTAAATTGATCAATTTCAGTAATCAAAGCAGATGCCCATGAGTTAGAACGACTTGGCTCACATTCGTTGGTGCTATTTTCATCTGTATGTAGCCTCTCTCCACTTTCTGACAAGCTATCTGTGAAGGAATCTACATAAACTGAGGAGGCGGTCAAAGACCTGTGATCATTAGCAGAGCATGTTTTATGAGCTATGACTTTTAGTCTCCTGCACTCGGCTTCGAGCTTAGCGATCTTCATCATGCTTCCCAAATGTTGCTTGCTTGCTGCTTCAGCAGCTAGTGTACTTAAATCCCTTTCAGTGATCATGAATTCGGTTTCTTTAAGTCGAGATTGCAGCTCAAGTTTAAGGCTTGCATTCTCTTTCTCCACGGCCTGAAGTTCCTGTCTAAGATCAGAGCTAATTGATGTAGTAGTTTCTGCTTTAGCTGTTTGAAGCTGGGCCTCAAGCTCAACAACTTTACCCTCAAGCTCTGATTTTTTTGATTCCCAGATAAGCAAATTGTTTGCAACAGCTTCATGGATTTTTAGCTCTTGCTCTTCTCTAGCTTGCCGAAGCTGCCTCGCACACTCCTTGAGTGCCCTATCAAGTTGACTAACTCGTTCTTCAAGATGTGAATTGTTCTTCTTTGCAGCGTCAAGTTGTTGTTTAAAAGACAATACATCATCTTCAGCCTTCTCCCAGCCTAAATATAACCAGAAGCTAACATCATGTGGTTCAAGTCTAAAGTTTCAAACGAAACAGAAGAAATGGAAGTGGTGAGGCCTTCAGAGTCGTTTACATAAATTCAATAGTATCACCACAAACAACAAAGTCAATAATAACAGCTGCCAATGAGCAGATTTTTCTTTCTGTGAAGATAAATATGACTTTCAGGTTGCTTCCTAGTGAAGCATTCTATGAGGATAATATTTAAGGAGAAACAAAAAGTAACGAGTGTCAAACTGGATGCACTAAATAATGATCTTAAATGCGAAGCCACAGCAAATCCCAAAAAGCGTTATTCTTAGGAGATAAATATGAGTTTCAGGATGCTTCCTCGTGAAATTTTTTACATAATCTCCTAATTTGCTGCTTAATTCTTTGAATGCCTTTTCAAAGCAGCAGATAAATACCTGAGATTGCTTCCTCCGCAACAATTGCATGCTGCTTTATCAAGTCTTCTTTGACAATAATGCTTAGGAGAGCAGAAGATAATTTTTCTTTTAGAATCTTTACATCCGTAACCTCTTCTTCATTTGATGCAGCTTCAGACATGACTTCCGGTGATGTACCAGTAGTTTGTGTTGGACATGCCTTCAAAATCATGGCAAAAACATAAGATCCGAATCTATTTCTCTCCAAATTTAGAATAATCAGAACAACTCAGTTACGATAAAGGCCAACACGCTTTAGAAAAGAAATACTTAACATACAGAACAAGTGATAATCGTTTCCATCTTGCCTAGACACTACAAACTATCATTTTCAGAAAGCGATACAATAACCAATAACATATTCAACAAGACTTCAAAATTTGTTACTTTGCCGCCGAAATAGCAAAGATAGTGACGGAGAGAAATACTATCAAAATATGAAGAATCATGAACACTGAACGGAATGTTAAAAGGAATGTAGCAAGCTGCCCTAAAAAAAAGAAAGAAAGAAAGAGTAGTCAATTGCGACTGTTATGGCATTGCCTACCTGATCATCGAAGAATCTTTCGGAATGAGATGACATTGATTCTGAACTCTCTGTTTCGGCTAGACTCTTGTCAGATGATTTCCTGCGCCATAACCAGCTTCGACGGTCCATCTACGATTTAAGCAAAAGTAGCACCTGAATTAACTCGCAAAGACTTTATCTGGAATATCACTTCACAAACGCCATTGGCTGCAATCTCGTTCTTAGCTTTAAGTAAAAAAGAAACCTGGACATTGTTCTGGCAATAGACATTGCATCCAAGTTTTGTCTAGCTAATGAATTTTGATCAGTACGTAAGCATAGAGTTTGAAAAATCTGTAAGCAACATCCATGTAATCTGAACAAATTTGAGAATAAATAAGAAGGCGGGTATGAGCTTCGCTTAGAATTCACTTATCAGCCCATCTAACTCCATTAAAACCTCAGTGAAACTGTTCACTCACGTGACACTGAAACATAAATCACAGTGCCCTTTTGAGAGGGGAGGTGAAATGCTGTATTAAATGGCTATTACTAGACACTCAAAATTCAAACAACTCGTTCGACGGGCACCTACCGATGCCAAGTGGCCCCATTTTCACGCGATGTTCTAATACCTCCGAAATCCGAATCCGGAAACCCCAAATTCAAATACGAAAATAACTTAAAGAACCTCACTGAATAAAACCGATTGAAACGTTAAAACAGAAGTGAGATTGATACCTTAACCAACTGCAAGATAATGAAGCTGGAATTGGATGCAGAATCTGAGGAATGTCAGAGGGGAAGGAAAGAACATGCCGGGGTGATTCAGAAATAGTATTCAGAGCGTTTTGTTTGTGATGGGAATAGAGACAAGAAGAAGGTAGGACCATCTGGATGAAGCGGTGGAAGGCTGTGTTAAAAAGTCCACAATGCTAGACAAATTTAACTTTTTCTCGAGATTTTGTAAGTAAATTATTGTTCGGGGTTTTTCAAACCAAGAGGGCGTTATTCTCGCGCCATTGGTCGTCCACTTTCACCGCCATAATTACACTGTTCCCTCGCATACTCACTGCTCAGGCTTGCGCAGTCATTGCAGAACATCACTGGGCTAATCATGGAGATAGGGCCATATAGGGGCCGATGATAATAAATATAATATTTTAATCTAGTCCGTTCCACCTTGATTATCGCTATAATATTATTTTAATGGGGTTTTTATACTATAAATGCTGAATTTTGTTAACAGTGATTATGTTAAAATCCCACATTCCTTTTTTTCAATATTATTATCTAATATTTGAGTTTGTGTATACCCCCTTCAATACATATGTGTCTTCTATGAGAAACAAATTCAACATGAAGAGGGATTTAGCTATGCTTTAAATCATTAAATTAACTCTATATTGGTCTTGCGTTCCACTCTATTTAGTTAGTGATTTTTTTTTTTTGGCTGGAAGAAACTGAGTTAGTTAATTAGACACCAAGGTGACTCCATGTGTCGACTCCATTATCCCGAAAAATATTGCTGACGGGGCATAGAGCAGTTGAAACAAGTGGAAGGTATTCAAACCACCATTACGCTTCCCAGGTTAGAGCGGGGATTAACGAGCGCCAATTAACTAACCCATCAACAAACATATCAGTTACAAGAAAGAATATTATCCCTAAATCTGATGTAAGAAAGATAAATATAAATAAGTTCTCCAAATTTTTAATAGTTTCAAGCTTGACCTGTAAATGAAATATTTAGCAAAACTTAAGTCTATATACTCCATCAGGAAGTAGGTATATATATAATATAGTTTTAAGGGAAAAAAATAGAAAAAGAATTTTAAAATTGTAAAATCCTAAGTCAAATTTATTATTAAAAATTAATAAGAGAACAATAAAACTTGATAAACAATTAACAACTCATTTTTTTAAAAAATAACTGATTTAGAATTACAGATTTAAACTTCTTTTTCTGTCTTTTTTCTTAGTTTTAATTTAAAAACTTTTCAAAAATTGCAAATAATGTCACTTTCCCCCCAAATCCTACAGTTGTAAAGGGAATAATAGCCTAACAAAACTGAAGACAACGAGTGATTTATAAATTTCTAAAATTGAAACTGAAATATTAATTACAGTTGACCCTTTCAGGGGCTTGGGAAAAGAAAGATGATAGAAATCCAAGCTTTTAGACGGATAGAGGAAGGTGGCGGTTGCAAGGCTTGAGACAATACCCGAGGGCGATCGAGAGATAGAGAGAATCGGCGATCCGATTGAATATGAGCGGTCAAGTGGCTCCTCCTGGTGCGAGGAGGAACAGCTCCAACCATAAGCGAGCCCCCTCCGCTTCCAGAAGGTCCCTCTCCAGCGAAAATAACAGCGCCAATGAACCTTCCTCTCCTACTGATCAACCGTACGTAACTCTCTTCAATTCATGTTTTCTTTTTCTTCATTGTTTACATTTTTTTTCTATTCACAATCACGCTTCGAAATTAAATCTACATTGCGTTGTATTTGTATATGGTGTCCTGTAGCACCCGTCATTCTAACCGTTTTTGGAGGAGTACGTTGTCTCAAATTACATTTTATCATCGAGCGTTTTTTAGCGTAATTGGGTCGTTTCATGCATATTGGACGTGGGGTTTCGTGTTTTCAACGGGTGAATTTCCCATGTCTCGGGTAGATTTTGCACGTAATGCTTCAATCATGTCCTGGTTTTGTCTACGCATAATAAGAGCGACAATGTCGATTACAAATTTTTGCTTATAGTTCTTTTCTCGAAAGAATTAAAGATTCTTCACGGATAGGCTTCTCGTTGATATATTTTTTCTTAAATTTAATTGGGTTGATTCATGAAACATTGATCAGGCCAGCCGGGGAAGATAGGACGGTCAAGAAGCTTCGAATGTCGAAAGCCCTCACAATTCCAGAGGGCACCACAGTTTCTGAAGCATGTCGACGTATGGCAACTCGCCATATGGATGCTGTTTTGTTGACTGACTCCAATGCTTTGCTGTCCGGAATTGTGACTGACAAGGTGCATTCTATTCTCTGTCCATTGAGAGAAGTGCGCGCTTGTGTTTCTTTCTTTATGAAATGTTTGAAGCTCGTGTATGTCTTGTGATCAGGACATCGCGACTAGAGTTATCGCCGAAGGATTACGGCCAGAGCAGACCATAATGTCTAAGATAATGACACGTAATCCTATTTTTCTGAAGTCGGATTCTCTGGCTATAGAAGCTCTTCAAAAGATGGTTCAAGGTTAGCTTCTTTCTCATGATCGATCACTTTCATTGTTGTTATTATAGATGTTTAAGTAGGTAAAAGTAGGATAGCATGTATCATAATTGCCATCAACTTTCAATGTTTTGTTGAGTTTGATCGAGCTGTTTCCTTAATCAATTGGATCATACCTCAATAGTAGTTACTTTATCCCACACTGGTAATTACATTTTGCACTTTAGTTCTCCAAAAGCGGATTCATATTAAGGAAGATATTATGCTACATTATGATTTACATGGTTAGCATTGTTTTGGCTTTTGTTTGCATATTAAAAAACAGACCATTTTTTTAACTCTTGACGCACTTTCGCTTCCTTTTAATATTCTCTACCTTTGCGGCCTCCCCTGCCCCCGGCGATGTCTAGTGAAGTTACAGTCTTTTATGTATACTTAAACCTCCATCTTATATCGTAGTGACTTGTACTATTATTTTGCAATGGGGGTCTTATCATTTGTCTTTGCTGTAAGTGGGTTCCATTCGTTTCTTTTAATTAGTTTATCTGTGGGCTGCAAGAGTTGAAATGTCTTTGTCGTATTTTCTTTATATTTACATCTTATACTAATGAATCTACAGTATGTATTATGCATAATGATTTCATCAAGTGAGGTATATTTTTTCCTTTTGAACTGGAAGGTAAATTCAGGCACCTCCCTGTGGTGGAAAATGGCGAAGTCGTTGCCTTGCTGGATATCACCAAATGTCTTTATGATGCCATAGCTAAGATGGAGAAGGCTTCAGAGCAGGGAAGTACCATTTCTGCTGCAGTTGGAGGGCTGGAACGTCAACGGAGTAACAATTTAGCTGGTTGGAACAATTGTCCTTATAAGACATTAAATTACTGAACTAATGATTTTCCCTTTTTTTTCAACGAACTGAACTATTTGATTGTAAGTAGATTTACTGAACTATTTGGTTGCAAAAACTTCTTACCTTCAAAATCGACCGCATGCGCATTGGCCTTTTTTGGTCAACTTTTCTTCCATAAAACTCTTGGCTTCCAATATTCCTGGCGTTATCGATGTTTAGAATTGATAAAAGCATGGTCGGATTGTGGTACAGTTTACTCTATGACTATATATTTCCAGCATATACAGTAATGATTCTTATATTATGTTTCATTTGCTGCCGTTGTTGTCAGCTCCAAGCACTTTAATTGATACATTGAGATAAATCTACTTATATTATATAAATCTACTTACAGTAATGATTGTAAGTAGATTTACTGAACTATTTGGTTGCAAAAACTTCTTACCTTCAAAATCGACCGCATGCGCATTGGCCTTTTTTGGTCAACTTTTCTTCCATAAAACTCTTGGCTTCCAATATTCCTGGCGTTATCGATGTTTAGAATTGATAAAAGCATGGTCGGATTGTGGTACAGTTTACTCTATGACTATATATTTCCAGCATATACAGTAATGATTCTTATATTATGTTTCATTTGCTGCCGTTGTTGTCAGCTCCAAGCACTTTAATTGATACATTGAGGGAGCGCCTGCTCAAGCCTTCCCTATCAACAATAATTGGTGAAAATACCAAGTAATTTCCAAATTATTTTTTCGCATTTTTTTGTTTATACTTGATATTGGAGAGAGTGCACAAACATTTTCATATTGATAGTTTCACCAAGTTTTCTGCTTTATGTGTTTACAGGGTTGCTATTTCGTCAGTGGCAGATCCTGTCTATGTTGCTGCAAAAAGGATGCGGGATTGGCATGTTAATTCTACCATTATAGCAGCGGGAAACAAAATTCTGGGGATACTCACGTAATATCTATTTCATAGGATTTTCTTTTCTTTGAGAAGCCTATAATATGAATAATGCAACAACATATGTACTGCATGCTTTTCCAGACAAGAATCCTCCTTGAACAATATATGAATTGCACTTGAGAAATTTTAATATTTAAATATCTCATGCAGTTCAAAGGACATCCTTATGCGGGTTGTGGCTCAAAATCTTTCTCCTGAATTGACTCTAGTGGAAAAGGTTAATCCAATTTGCCCTTTTTGGAACTTGAATATGATTTTAGTTTAAGAAGTGGGGTTAATAGTAAGATTCCTTTTCCTCTTATTGATGTTCGTGTTTGCAATTAGATCTGATTTGGATTTCTTTTCATATCTTCTGTTCCATACCTCTTTTCATTAGGTAATGACTCCAAATCCACAGTGTGCATCATTAGATACAACAATTCTAGAAGCACTACAAATGATGCATGAAAGGAAGTTCTTACATCTTCCCGTGCTGGACAGAGGTGAATTTTGCCTTCTTAACTTCATAGGTAGCCTCTAAAATTGTTGATATTGAATAGAATTTGTTTTGCAGATGGAAATATTGCTGCTTGTGTGGATGTTTTACAGATAACTCAAGCGGCGATTGCTCTGGTAACCCTCATGTCTGAGATATATATCTCTTTACCCCGCTGGAGGGTGTATCTTTAGAATTTATGGAATATTTCAGATTCTTACGCTTTATTTTAGTTACATGATAAATGTATATGTGTACATCTATTTCGCTCTTGTTGGACATTTGATTGAAGTAGTTGGTCAAAACAATCCATATGTTGGAGGGTATTCTTGCCAGCTATTTTTACTGATGGTAGTATAAGGTTATCCATTTTTAGCAGGAAATTGCCACGCTTTTGATCATAGTTTGACTGTATATCTCTCCTCAGTATCAAATATTATGTGGTTTGAGTGTCAAAGATGTAGTGAACCTTCTTTTTATTCCTTTCCCTGTACCCACACGACCTTCTTTGCTTCATCAGGTGTATTAAGAAACAATCCGCACATCCTATCTCTCTGTTTAACGGCATTGAAGCATACATAATTATTATTGATATTAAGTGTTGTTATACAGATGCCAGGATCTGACAATGATGCGGTTTTCAGGTTGAAAGTAGCTCGGGAGGGGCTAACGATATATCAAACACTGTAATGCAGAAGTTTTGGGACTCAGCTTTTTCTACAGAGCCAATTGAAGATTTTGACTCTCATAGGTACTCTGGTGGGATAGATGATGCTCAACTGTAAGATCTGGTTTTTTATTTAATTCACCCTTGAAATTTTTTGTTGCAGTGAATTTTCTGGGGTAGTGACTTCAGAAGGGGGAGATCTTGCCAAGTCTGTAGATCCGTCTGTTGGTTTTGATAATTCATTCTCCTTTAAATTCGAGCATCTTAAGGGTCATGTACATCGATTCAACTGTGGTAAGTGATTATTTTGATGAAAGCACATTAGGGACTTTTTTGTCCTCTTGAATTCTAGCCTGTAGCCAGAGTCATACTGTGCTGAGTCCCTGCCCTCTCTAAATCATCTAAAAAACAATGTTATCTTGCCTTTTTTTTAGGCACGGAACATTTTGATGATCTTTTAGCTGCTGTTATGCAAAGAATTGATCGTGTTAAAGATGGACAAAGCCCTCAGATTTTGGTATGTTTCATTCTATTTCGATGCCTATACCTCTGTTTGTGCAATGTACGTATATATGAGTTATCATAGTGACTCTCCTTTCTTTCAGTATGAGGACGATGAAGGTGATAAAATTTTGCTGGCAAATGACAATGATCTTGTTGCTGCTGTGAGCTATGCTAGATCCATAGGAATGAAGGTATAGTTGCCTGTTTCTTCGTGTGTGTTTGGTTGGGCTTTTCACGGTCTTATAAGCCTAATTGGGCATGAATAAGCCCGATGGGGCATGGAACTGAATTTTTTAGTGTTTGGGGCAGCTTTTGTTCAATTGGGCTTGTGTTTAAATAAGCTCCTTTTTTAAAAAGCCAGAACCCGTAGCTTTTAGCTTCTGATTTATCTATAGCTTAGTCCGTGACTGTGAGTGAGTCGCCATTCCTTACTTTCTCTCCTCTCAGTGTGGGCCCTCCATTGTTCCCTTTTTTAAAAAATAACATGAGTAATATGATTTTTTATTTGTCATATTATGTGTATAAATATATTTTTATATATGCGCAGAAATTAATAAAGACGTTGATGAAAAAGGTTGAGCAGGTGAATTTTTATACTTACGAAAAAAGTAGGAGATATAAAAGTCATGAAAATTATCAATGTAAATTTAATGATAAATGCTCCTTCCTTCCTGTTCAAAATATAAGCTCTAAATAACTGAATAATACAATTTAATTAGAGATCAAATTGTACAGGACATGTGATTCAATTAGTTATGTAATATTATTTCATCAAATTATGTATTTTTTTATTGTCAATTTTTTCAACTTTAACTTTTATAAATTTTTTATAATTTTTAATTTAATTTCTCTTCTACCATTATCACAAAAGCCACTTTGCTAAAGTCAATCCAAACAAATTCTACTTTTGCAAAAGTCACTTATGCAATTATCAATCCAAACATAAATCATATTACACAATTTAATTTTTATCCAAAAATAAGATTGCAAAAAATCAAATTTTTTTAAAAAAAGTTATTTTTACAATCGCTATTCTAAAAACACACTTAGATTTTACATTTGGGGCTGTTGGCTTAGAAACATGTTTGCATTTCAGGCTTTAAGGTTGCATTTGGACTATGGCGATTCAAGCAATATGACAACTCCAGAATGTAGTACAACGGCTAGAGAGACAGCCAATCCATTGTCTTTGCGCTGTGGTATCATTGCGGGTGCACTTGTTCTAACAAGCATTGGTGTGATGGTCTACTTAAAGCGCTCCAAACAGTGATGTGCTTTGTCAATTTTGGAACAATATGTCCCATATATAACTATGGCTTCAAACAAAAGGACGGATTTCCATAATACTCGTTTGTGCTTAACTAGTTGAAATCAGTTCTTCTTGTACGTTGTTTGTAAATTAAAGTTAATTGCACTATGCCCCTCGCATTTCTCTGAGTTTATTTGTAGTTTTCATTTCGACAATTCAAATAATATGTGGCAAGCTTGAGTGTTCATAGTCAACACGTTGTTGAGGATGATGTGCCTCTAATATATGTACGCGCGCGCATGTTCTAACAGGTTCAAATTGAAGTCCCAAGCGAAGAACATTTAATAGGATTAATTTTTGTTTTTTGTATTTTTAAAATCTCATGTGACATATGATAAGCTGATAAATACTTTGGCAATTAACCAAAAAAATGAAGAAACCACTAATTATTTTTTCAAGTATCAATTTAAGAATAAATCTTTCTTGAACCTTTTTTATATGAGAGAATTAATAGTTAATAATTCAGGAGGCTCAGGTTAATCTAAATCGAGCAGGGGACCCTTTCGGGTGGAAGCACTACCAACATGAGAAATTGAGCATAAATAAATTCAAATCCATGAAAAATTGGGTAAAACTGAAATAAAACACGACACATAATTCTAGGATTGTTTACAGCAAAATAATGGGTGATTAAGATGTCCAAGCACTAAAAACGAACGGGGAAAAAACTAAAGACGTTTAACATGCCCAATGGCATGATCACACATTACATGAAATAGTAAACAATTTCAAAGTTCCAAAACTGCATAACAAGTGCTACTTGTCATTAACGTCCTCAGTTAGGTATACTGAACTATCAGATTCCATACCAAAATCAACCTGCATAACTGTAAGAAACTACACTTGGTGTTGTAATACATGGCCGCCACAATTTGCACTCTTTCAGATTCGCAGTTGTCCAAATCCTGCATTGTTTTATTTGGGATACGATGAATCAGTGAACATATGAATGCCTCTCCAAAAAGTCATGAACTTGTCTTGTGTTCAGAGATATATAAATGAATTGAGTTCCAAACATACTTATTATGATAATTGGGTGTCAAAGGACCGTTTATCACATGCGTGTGGATGAGCACTAACGTTGAGTTGGCTCAATTAAACTCTCAATTTGGCCTCGTCAGAAGAATACACTCTAAACCCTTTTTATTTGTTGCTTGTGGATTAATGATCGCTGCAGGATTAGTGAAGTTTCTTTGACATAAATGAAAGGCATTGAAGCTGAGAAGGACTTGAGAATGTTGATGATAGAGGGGTGCAGTTATGAGGGACGTGTTGGTGGACACAGGGTTCAGTGATATGCAATGACGCTATAAATGCTTCACTCTCAGAGATGAAAGCTCTTCTTCAAGAGATGGCCCATCCCTCTCTCTTAACTTCTGTAGGTCATACGTATACCTCCTAATTAATGAATGTGTGTATCTATATCTCCATGCTGTCATATTATATTTATGGTTTTAAGTTTAACTTTTCCATTTATTTCCCTTTTCTATTTTCATATAGCAGCATTTTTTGTTATTCACGGCCTGATAGTGAGAGTTTCCGGCCACCATGCTAGTCAGAGAGGAGTGAATGCATCCCACAACAAAAAAAATCATGATAATGGAATCCAATTTGTTTTGACACCAAGTTATTCTTTTTTGTCTTGTTTTTATTTGTTGTATTATTCTCACGTCACGCAATACCAGAAAATACTGGTTTTAGGTTTTTTAATTGTATCTGATCTAGTTTAGCCCATTTTAACAATTTTGGCAGAAACTCAAATCCTCTAGCCAGTTTTAAATTTTTCTGGTCTTTTATTAAACAATATAATATATTTATATATATATAGCCAAGTACAATATTCGGATTCCAAGTATATGATTCTATTATGCGTATGCAATAACAGTATCCAGCCTTGTTCACTTCAAGTCTTCAACTATGCACTAGTCATATACTTGTAACTTTTTTCACCTAAAGTGAAATTTGTGTTCCTTTTGTATCAATAATAAATAGTAAATTCATGTAATTTATACACATGCGAGTCTGATCAGTGACGTCCAAGCATGTGCTTATAAGCGACTTTTTCTCACTATCGTCATTGATCATCAGACACATTGTTGATTTCTAGCTACTCAATTCTGAAATTGAACCTTTTTCCCCGTTTCTGACTGAACCAAACCCACTTTAGGCTTTATCCTTAAAGCACGTAAAGGATTATTATTACTATTATCATGAATTATAATTCCAGTAAGATCGTGCGATGCAATTATGCAAAGCAAAAGCTGCCTACAATAAAAAAGAAAAAAGAAAAAAAGTGGCAGTGACGCCACGTTTACTGTTTTGACACTAACTTTGTATACTACGTAATACACTGCCTTCAGATGTCAACTTTTCCAATCGTTAAGATAATCCAGATTTGTTTATTTAATGGTAGTATTGGTGGGCTTGTGTTTGTGTGTGAGAGAGAGGGGGGGGGGCATGAAAGGACAGTGTTGAACGTGAGGCAAAAAGAGAAACTAAAAGTAAATAGAAAAATACAGATGGGATTGATTGGATCGGAGGCATTGAAATGGGTCCATCTAGGTACACACTTCACAGTTCACAGAGATTGATGCAAATGCATAGAGCTTTACATTACGACATGAACTGAATTGAGAAGACAGGCACAACCTCTCCTTGTAATTCAAGCAATCTCTTTATCTCTCTGTTCTTTCTGCATCTCATCCTGTAGCACTGTCCATGTATATGCATCGATCTCTTGACACCTTGTGATTGATCAGTTGAATTATTGTTTTATTGCAACTGATCCAAACTACTCTCTTCGTCATGAATATAAAAGGCCCGCTTTATAATTTAAATTAACGGAGGAGCGGGATATGCACTCGCTCCTATTCCATTATATAAAGCATTTTAATTATTTTATAAAAAATAAGAAGTGATAATTAACTCATTAAATATATTTTGAATTAATTTTTTTTATTTTTGCCTTTATTAGAAAATGTGTTTGAAAATTTAATGAGTGAGTAAATTAAAAGGGAGTCATATATTATGGACCAGAAAGAGTATGTATATTGTAATGAAATAATGAAAGGTGAGGGCGAGGGTGCAACATAATTACTATCCTATTGATAATAAATATAAGACATAATTGATATTTTTAAAGATATTAAAAAAATTTTATAAAATGATTTAATTAGTTTCTTTAACTCATTAAAAAATTAATTGGGTTTTATATTTTTTAATTAGGTTTTGTAGGTAGTATTATTTTTGAATGGAGTGAAAAAACAGAGTGGGATTGCAATAGTATTTGAATAGCTTGTCAAATTCTTCATGGGAGAAAGTGGAAAAGCAATTCACATAATAAATTCATGATGAGACGGTCAACAATAAAGGTCATTTGTTTCCCTGGCCAAACTTCTTTTCACAAGACTGGCCCTCATGAGGTACGCCATTGATAAATCATCACTCACCTTTTTGTAATGTACATTCAGACTGGGAAACTTAAATTAAAATTATATATATATATATATATTTAATGGGAAATGAGAACTGTGACTGTCGTTAAAAAATGAAGAAGGACAAAAAACACGACATTTTATTAAAAACTTCAGCTTCCTTAACGACTGGCTTTGACTTGTTAAGGAAGAAAATAACAATAGTAATAATTACGAAAAGATAGTCACTAATACTGGTCCTTACTAGCAAAGAAAATAAGAGAGACCTCCTTGCACGGCACATGGGAAGGGTACAAGTGCACAACTGAACCAGGGAACATATATACAATTGAATACTACTAAAGAGATTTGTCCAAAAAAAAAAAAAAAACTACTAAAGAGATGCTGACTGGTCAACTATATAAAGAACTGGAAATTAAGTAGAAACTGACAAGCGCAAAACACAAATTAGAGGATAAGAGGTGTGATTTGATTTCTAACTATATAGCTTGATCCCCCATTAAGAAGGCTCATCAAAAGCTAGTTCGCGGCTAATATAATAATTAAAGAGAGGGTTTCTTTTTCTTCTTCTTTTTGCCAACAAGATATGCATTAATCAAGAAACTTCAAATAGTACAACGTCTCTGAGTTTGAAACAGAGATAAAGTTGAAAAACAGAAGAAAAGAAAAGAAAAAAAAAAAAAAAAGCCACAAACACCAAGTGCAACTAATGAAACAAAAGACAAGGGAAAGAAAACATAACAGCTAAATTCAAGGCTGATAAATAAAGTTGTGTTTGGAAACACATTTTAGGGGTAAATAAGTCCTTATTACGTAAGTCGAGATAAAACTCCTCTCACATACTTTCCTTGTATACCGTAAATCACGATTTATAAGCACTTATTGCCTAAAAATAAGTCATTCCAAATGAACACTAAGAGGATTTGTTGAATACCTTAGCATATTCTTCTTCTCTTACTAGCAAATGCATCTGTATATAATATGTTTTATGTCATATATAGAGGAGATTGAATTGAAGTACAGGTAATGAGAAGATATGAATTGTTACAGATCGATTTATATATACATACATGTGTGTGTGTGTGTGTTGCGATGATGCGTAAATGTTTGAGCAAAAGCTAATAGAACAGGAACGGGGGACAAAAAATCAAGCTAATAAATAAGAAATGGCGCGGGAGTGGATGTTTGTAAATTGTGAGGAAGCGATCCCCGAGACAAGAGAAGCAGTGTGCAGTGCTCATCTCACTTTTTCACTCCCTTCCATTTCCCAAAGAACCCGTCAAAGTCAGACAGGGAATCGTCATTTAATTACACCTCTCTCTCTCTCTCTCTCTCTAATTCACATGTTGGATTTTCAACGTACAGTCCCTTTATTATATTAATACCTCTAGTAATAAAACATCATAAACCACAAACGAATCTTGAACGAACGAGTTTAAAAGTCCTTTAGTAATGCATTTCTCATATAGTATATGAGAAATGCATTATTGAGGATGAGAGAATTCAATATATATGAATTGATGCGTATACAGTAGCTTCTTGTCATGTAAGTGTACAGAAGAGTGTATGAGTTATGGTTAAGTGTGTGGCAGCAAATGAACATGCGGGCATCTCCCATCCCTTGTTGATGCTTCTGCTGCAACCACTGCCTTCAATTTCTGACTCTCCTCTCCTCTCACTACCTAACAAAACCCCATTTATTATTCTGCACTTATGTTCCCATCTCCTCCTTCCTAGCTGGCACCATCTTTTTTCCACGGAAAATAGTGACATTATATTATATATATTTATGATTAAAAGATCATTATTTACAACGAAAATCCTGTTAATTTAGCTGTAGTAAGTACATTCGGATTACATGAAATTGATCTGTTCATTATATTTTGAAAAATAGTGATTAAGAGAGGTTAAAAAAGAAAAGCTGAAAGGACTTGAGAACAAACGATATGGTGTTCTGAAACCCTAGAAAACAACAAGCCGGAGCCAGAGAGGGCTGTGATAAAACCACATTACTAATATAATAAAAATATAATATAGACACAGAACTTGACATCTGATACGTTTTCACGCACAGGCATGTCTTCAGCTTTAACTCTCGATTCCAGTAATTATTTTAAAGGGAGGGATCAATATGGCAGGCAATTGATTAATAAACTACTGGTATGTTGATTCATGTCTCTTGTGTGATAAAAATAATTCCAGCAAATCGTCACCTTACTATTGTAATGTTCTTGCTGATCGTACTGTATAAACTAGCTAGATCTGAAGCGAGAGAAAACAAGAGCTATATCTTAACATGAGAGATATAATCGGCAATCTCAGCTTATCGTCACCACCTCATTACAATCTGAGTTTTTTTCTTTTTCCATTTTCTATAAACATATAGCGAAATCACGAACCGTTTTGACCATTTGAAGAACAGAAACATGAGCCAAAAAGAAAAATCAAGTTCAAGAAGGGCAAACCATGAATTAAAAGAGCCAATAGGTGTGCTATGACACCAAAAGATGTGCTTACCATATATATATAGAGAGAAAGAGAGATAGATGTTGAAACTGAAAGTAAGTAAATGAAGCGAATAGTGTCAGGAGGATGAAGCTTGATCCAAGAATCGTTAATCGTTTATTAGGGTTCGAGGGTATGAAAACATATGAATCTCTCGTGCAAGAGACAACATTGTTTTTCTTCTCATCCCAAAAGCCAAGCTTTCTGTATATATATATAAACATAACAAGTAACCAAACCTGTACCTTTCTGGAAGACGATCGAACAAGCTGTATATATATAAGTCGGCAGATGGATGCAAAAAATTACAGTGGGTTTGAGAGGAATGAAGCCTGGTCCGAAGCCTTGGTAACCAGTTAGTTCCCAGTTTGTGAGAGAACATGTGGATGATGAAAAAGCCTTCGAGCCAGCCAACATTCCCCTCAACACACCAAACACACACCACATTCGCCACCTCCCCCTCCTCTCTCTCGTATATGGCTTTCAGGTTTGTTATATGGTATATATAGGGACTAGCCAGCTAGGGTTTCAGAGGTTGTTCATGAGTCATGACACACCCGAGGCAGTGACTAGAGCTTCTGTGATTAATTAACATGACTAATAAAATCCAAATTAATAAAGCTAGTGACTTACCCCACCATTACCACCAAACCCAACGCCCACGAAACAAGGCCTGTGAGTAAGTAATAGTAACAGTACGACGCAGAAATAATGTTTAATTATAAAAGCAGAACACGTGGAATTCTCTCTTGACTTTCATTTCCCATGAAGCCAAGCAAGGCCTCACCTGCTACTGCTAGCACCGGTCAAACACAGAGAACAAGACAAAATGAGGATTTTAAAAATAGGTGCATCGCCCTCTTTTATTGCCGTTCATTCATCATTACCTCATTATTTTTAGCCCTTTTTCTGTTGCCATCTCACCTAGCACTGCCCTCTAAGCTCACCTACTACTCTCTCCCTTTGTACATGATTAAAAGGAGACATTTTGTTGGCCATTATTCTCTTGTGAATCGTTGTTCTAATATATATAGAATTCTAGCTGGCTGGATGACCATATATATATATATAGTCCTATAGCCCTTGATTTGAGGGCAGTTTTGGATAATTTGGGATTCTTGTGATGGCCGTGGTTTGATGACGCGCCCGCCCGTGAAGGGTGCTCAGATTTTCCAGCACCAATCTCGACGCTGGGATCTATATAATTTTGTTTTTTATTTGTATTCGAGTATTATTTTAATTAATAGGTAGTCCATGATATAAGATGAGAAAATGTTTTTATATAAAAATTTATAGGTAAAAAATTTAAATATGAACCATTAATGATCTACTCTTTTGACTAACATGCATGAAAGTTACTTTCAATTGAGTCTCAGTATTTACCAATATATATGACTCAATCAAATACTTATAACTGTGGTAAACAACTCAAACCAAACCCCATAAAATATGATATAGTAGTTGCCACAAAGATTTCGCTGTTGCTGTTAGGATTGTATAAGTGGATTGAACAAGAAAATATGATATATTTACGTGTCGGTGTGAGCAAATCGCCTCCTTCATTTGCTCCATTCATATCTTTTCCACTCTTTTTCGATTTTTCTTCTTTGCTCTTGTTTTTTTAATCTTCTCGTGCCTATCTCATATCATTAAGATCACATTTATTTCAGGGCAACAGCGATGTGATATTTAAAATTAAATAAGAAATAGTCTAAAGAATCAGTTTATACCGCGTGAAAAAAAAAATTCTTGAATTTAGTTAATTACATGGTCTGCTTTGCTTTATCCGGACGAGATGGGAGTTGCTTGAGTCTCAAACCATATACATGGAATCCCAAGATGCTTTATACCACTTCAATCAATAATCCAGCTTTATTATGGGAAAATAGATCTCAAGTTGCTCATACTTAGGCACTAAGCTTTACCCAATTTTAGAATCAAGTCCCTATAGTTTAAAACCGTAAAATATGGCTCTGATAATTATAAGGACCATATTTTTAGGGGTTTTTTTGGAAGTATGGATGGACTAGATAGAAAAAGTATGTAAGCTATGGGAACTTTTAAATGTATTTTATTAAAAAATGATATATGTACCAACAATCGTTGGTTCTAATGGAAGGGGGGCTTTTGCTCCTTATGCACGACTTTGTGTAAATGTAGTGAATGTCAGATAATGCATATAGTGTCGTAAATTCTGTATGCTATACTATAGATAGCCATATTAACTATTTATGTAAGTTCTAGAAATGAATTAAAAGAACCTTAGTTAGAAATGAAGAAAAACATATCATATAACCATTTGCAACTGATGAAAGATCCGAGAGGGTGTTTGTGCAAGCTTGGTAATCATGGTGTTAAGAACAGTATCTTGTCACCCAAATTACAGATTAAATTATTGGATCCGCTGTGCATACATAAGGTCCAATGTTGAAACTTGAAAGCCACCCCTAACCCCGACAACGACAACCACGATGATGATAATATTCCTATATGGAATAACAACAACAACTTCTGTCCAAAGGAAACGAACAACAACAAATAAACTAGGGACGTGGATTTGAGAATGTAGGTGAAACAACTATATACGCATCTCCTTGATAATGGGGGGATATATTCAAAGCAAGACCTGCTCATGACATTTTTGTCCAGGCCCAATATCCTACCGCAGGTCGACATTCTTAGAAACTGGGACCAGCCCAAAAGTTCCTTCATGATATCGCAATACCGCGAAAGCCCTCACTGTTCGGATAAGCTTTTGTGCATCCTATATTCTACTTTGTGAAAGCATTACAACAGCAACAAAGGAGCGCACGCAACTTTTTATGGTCAAGAAATTAAACAAGTACAGAACATCATTCGTCAAACTTTTTGCCTTCATGTAATAGCATAGGATTGAATAATAGCACCAAAAAAGGTGGGGAATAAGAAAACAAAGACATTGAATCCCCTGCGTTCATAACGTTTTGTTCGTCAAGGAAGAGAAAGCTTTATATTATAGACAACTTTAACTCGTGTTACGCTCTTCTATCAAATCTTATCTATACACGGTTACAACTCAACGCACTCAGCGTTATTCTCTGACCATTCATTTGGCGGATTACTTTGAGGACTTAATTCCCTGATTGGATTAGACCGTTCCGAAGTAGAAAGAAGAGAGATGAGGCAGCAGAACAGAGAAACTATTTTGCAAATTTACAAAATCTTCCCTGATTATGTAATCAACCCAGCTCACAAAACTAACGCACCAAAACAAGACACTTCTTCTGCTTCTAAATGGGTTTTTGAAGCAGAGAGCGCCAATCAAGGCTCTAAATTTCGCCTTCCTAAAATACAGAACAAAAACAAAAGGTCACTTTTTTTTCCTGGCAAGGGAAATCAAAGGGAAGAGCGATATTGGGGGTTAATCATTAACAAGAAGCAGGAATCAACATGAGTGGAAAGACAGAGTGCGAGGGAGATGGTGGTGGTGGTGGTGGGAGTGGTGGTGGGTGTGAGAGGACTCTTTCTCGATTCGCCACCGGAGATGAAGGAAGTCGTCGACGGAGCAGGGGAGGCGGAGTGGGCCGTCGGGGTGGTAGCCGTAAACCTCGTGAGCTCTGTCGAGGAGGCCGACGACAAGAGGATGCCGTAGATAAGAAATCGGGATGAGGAATCTCTGAGGGACGCCATCTTCGTCGGCCAAACCCACCTGAACGGCAAGCCAACCTTTCTTCACCTTCATCTTCTTGTCTTCCTGCATCTTCACCTTGCACAACTGAATCCCAGTAAGGAACGAAGACGAATGAAGGAGTTAAGGGCACGGTATGGTATTGGGGAGAGAGGGGGGGGGGGGGGAGATTCCGATGATGTTGGTGAGGATGAAGGAATGATTGGTTATATAGCAAATTAAGGACGGGCAAGTGCAGAAGAAGCAGGACGGTGATGAACGTTTTCTTTTTCACTTTCTGTAATTAATTAATCAACGGGTTCCATATGCAATTACAAAACGAGTCAAAAAATATTAATAAGAATTTTAAAAATTATAATTATTTTAAATGATAAAAAATTAAGTTATGACTTTTCAATTATAAAATTAATCTTCACCATATTTCTTACATTTTCTCTGACTCCGTCGTACATTGGTTATCCATTGATGATTTGTTGTCACTCTTTATATTATTGGTTACTGGTTTTATGGTTTTTTTTTTCAAGGTTCTGGAATTTGGATTGGTCATTGAATCGGTTGAGGTATTGGGTTAAAAGTTAGTGGATCAAATTGGAGCTAAACCGGGGTTAGACAGGTGAGAAAGGGAAGATTTTAGAATTATTTATATGAAAATTTGAATAAAATATTAAAAAAATTTAAAAGAAAAAATCGGTTAAACTGTGAGAAAACTGGTCAAACCATATGAAATCCGGTTGAACTAGAGTTAGTAGCAAAATCGAACGGTCCGACGGTTTCATGATCGGACCGGCTGGTCCGGTCCGAACTTGAAAACACTGGTTTTTTGAATTCATTCAATACTATTGTATTTGAAATTTATTCATTGAGAATTTGATTTAATAATAATGGAGAAGCTAAAAAATAACTACAATTTGAAAATAAGGTGCAATAATAGAATTTTTTGTGATTTTTCTAAGTTTTTAAAAAATAATTAATATCTAGAAAGATGTAGGTTTCAATTTATATTTAGATTTTAGATACTATCTTAATTTAAGTAACTTTAAAAGATAATCCGAAGCATATGGGAGAAAATATCATAAAAATATTAAGTTACATATAGATATTTTTTTATTAGAATATATCCAGAGATATCATCAAATTTAAAATTTGAGAAGAGGTTAGAGAAGATGTAGGGAATATGATCAGGGTTAATTTTGTAATTAAAAATTTATATTTTAATTTTTTTTCCTTACACATAATTACAATTTTTTAAATCCTAATTAATAAATATTTCTCTTTCTGAGCCATTCTCCCTAATTCTCCAAAAAAAAAAAAAGAGTATCGGAAGTGACCCGCAATAAAAATTCACATAATAGTTTTTATTCATCACTCCATAGGCATTCATTTTATCTGGATATGTATAAAGTTAATTTTTTTTCCTACTTTTATATTGTACATAATATAATTTTATTTAGTAGTATATTAAAAGGAAACGATGGAGATGAGATTTATTGCTGTAGATGGTGTTTTTTTCCCTTTATCTTGATCTTTATTTATTTATTTATTTTTGGGGTGGGAGGCTCAACAGTGACATATATGGAATATTGGGAATGAAAAAGAGAGAATAAGATGGCGGGGTGATGAGTGGACACTCCACTGTCTACCGTAACGTCTCTTTTGTTTTGAAGGGTCAACACCGAACATACCGCTCCTAAGTCCTAATCCCCCCAAATCCAGTTGGAAAATACATATATAAGCTTCCTAATATTTGTGTTTCAGATCTTCCCCGAGACAAGGCAGTTTTTTTTTTTTTTGCCATACCCAAGACAATACAGCCAGATGTTTGTGTTTTTGTCATCGCTTTCACTTTTACCTTTTGTAGTGCCGGGTTTGGTATGCTGGAAGAACTGTTAATAAAATTGGGAGGAGCTTTTAATAAAATTGGGAGTGGAATAGAACTTTATGTTCCTCAGTGTTAACTTTTGCAGAATTCAACTTCAATATGACTAGCTCCAACATAAAGCCATGCTTATCTTTTCGGTAGTACGATCATACTAATAACCAGACAAAATTTGATGATGTGATAATGACAGGATATGATTTATAAAAAAGTTAAGGTGTAAATTTATTAATAAAGTTTTGTCTGAAAAGTATCTAGAATAAATATCTTTTAGAAGGGGTAAAAATATCAATGAACAATTAAAAATGGGCATTCATCACAAAAACTATTAAATCCGTGCCAACGTCGTTAAATATTTTTTTCTCTTATAATTTAACGCCGTTAGTATAGATTAACGGTTTTTGTGGTGGATGTTCATTTTTAATTGTTTATTGATATTTTTATCCCTTCTAAAAGATATTTAAGTCAGACACGTCTCAGACAAAATTTTATTAATAAATTTATACATTAATCCTTTATAAAATTGGGAGTGGCGTGGAGTGACGCTCACCACCTTATAGACTGTGCCATTTGGTTTCAAGAGTTAAATAAAGAAGTAATTAATGAATGCATTATTTTACATATTAAAATGGCGTCAACCACAAAGGATGGAGACGCGAGCTTCACCTCACAAAGTTTAGGTTTAGCCAACAAACGGAACTCCTCATTCAAACTTTCTCAAGTCCCAAACATTTATGCAGTGTAGTGTCGGCGGCAAGGTTTGTACGGTTGTCCCGCCACTTCATCTCTGCCATTAATATGGCTACGTACGTGTCTGTATTAATCATACAACTACTAATACATAAAACAATCTTAAAAAACGAGTGTACAGAAGAGTTATTTAATTATACCACATATATATATATATTTTATGAAAAAATAATTTATGAGATAAATGGGAGGGAAAGGTCGGGAGAGGTCATAGTCAAAGGGAGTCCAGGTAGATGGTGGAAGCGATAAGAAGGTCGGCGATGGCCGTACGTATTCGCAGCACTATAAGTGATGAAAATCCTCCTCGATGGATCACTGATTCACTGCGCATGCTTCTCCTAGGGCCACACTTGCATTTTCCTTTTCGTAACTACTCTTTTTAATTATTTTCCACAACTCATTTAATTTTATTTTTCTCAAATTACTGTAGTCAACCGTGACTTCGTGCGTATAGGGGTGAACATGGTGTCTAGTAGCTCGATATACCCACCAAAATCAGGTTAAAAATCGCCCTGCCCATATAGCCCTATCCGAAAAATTATATATATTTTATTTAAAATATATATTATTTTATATAAAATAGATAGGATTCTATATGTATTATTATAAATATATATATATTATTTCATTTTTATAAAAAATTATATATATATATATATATTATTTCATTTTTATAAAAAATTTTATATTATTATTTAATATCTATCCACCATAATTTACATATAATTCATTGCTTTTTGGATGGACGTGGTTTTTTTATTTGAATGAATGATACAAAGCATTAAAAAGTTGAGATCAAAGATAAAAAAATTTATTTCTTTAAAGTCTTTATCGTAATTGCACCTATTCATATAAATTAATATTCATACATAAACATATATTATTTCATAATTTGTCATATAATTATTAATATATGTCGTAGTTTTTTTAAAATTTTAAGACTGAAGTTATAGATTTATTTTGAGATATTTCAAGGTGTAAAATTATAAAATATATTTACATTTTTTAATAGCATTTATTATGTATAATTATAATTTATATATATATGATATTAGTGAGAACATTACTCCTTGAGCAGCCCGCCCTTATCCTATCTAGAATGGTTAAGGGTTGCATTGGGTAGGGCCGAAGATCAGACTACAAAATGCAGTTCATCTTTTCGGCGCATATTGGGTATCATCGCTAATAACTTAATATATGCGGCTTAATGAGTATAGATGTCCGCTTCAAATGAAGTTAGGGCACAAATACAATGGTGAGGAAGAAGTAAGAACGAAGACACCGCCCATCCATTCACCATTCAAAGAGAAATGCCTCTACCCTCTGACTCGGACAAACATACATCCCTGTATGCCCACGTGTTCATTTGTTCATCTTTGACTTTTTTTTTTTTTAAGGTTTATTGCGACGACTCCGACTACGACTTTGTCCGTTACGCGTTCCCATGCGCATGTACTCCATTCAGTCCTAATTATTAAAAGATGAAGTTGATTTTTTCAGATAAATTAAGAAAATTAATTAAATTATTTTAGAGTACTTATATTTATATATTTTTTTAAAAATTAATTAGTTTGATTAATAAATTAATATATAATCTAAGAATACATAATGATTAAATAACTTATTTCGTTTATTTAATCTCTCTAAAAAAATCAACTTTATCTTATATTTAGGACAAGGGTTAGTATATTCTTTTAGTTATTTTTTTGGTGCGACTCATAAATTCAGTGCCCCCTCTGTTTACGAGTTCAGAGGATCTCACCAAAGCTAGCTGGAGCTCCAAATCATCATCACAATGCATAAATCCTCCTCCTCATAAAGGGGACTGGCCTTTGCTAAAAAAAAAAAAAAAAGGTGAGTGGCCGAAAAGGGTAAGGTATCAAGTCTCTATATCACATTTATGGTTAGCTCCTGCTTTAAGCCCAAAACGGGGGATAAAAAAGGTGGTAAGAATCTACCCAAGTCATTTTGTTTGCAACTCACAATTGATATATGTGATTTTTTTTAGGTTAACAGCATTAATATGTGATGAAAAATCATAATACATAGACTTTCATTGCCCCTCATTGAATCCGCCCATCCCATAATCTAAATACTTAAAAACAAATTAGCAGTTACATGCTATTTTTTAAATATATATATATATATATAAATACGAGAGAGGGAATTAGCCTGGATTACATCAAAATAACGAATCTAAAAGGGCATTAAATCCCAAACACTCATTGTGAACCAGAGACTGCAATTCATTTTCTCGTTTATCTTCCTTTTTTTTTTTGTGGCGAAAGGTCCATATCATTTATGGGCCGAAAGACTTGGAGGCCCAAAAACTGTTTGCGGGCACAATGGACGTGCTCTCTCTAGACATTATGTTCGGCCGAAAGGGTACAATAAATATTTACCGTACTTAAGTTTCAATCTAATCATTGATTATTAGGGTGTGCAAATCCAAACAGTATATATGATTACATCCTTTAAATTTCATTTAGAAGAGTATATAGTCCGAGGGTTAGTGACAGTCGTTGAGCAACCGTTTTCCAACTTGCAAGTTGCAACACAGTAACAGTTAATTAAAGACATGGTACATGATTTCAATCATTAACATATCTAAAAACAGGATGCCGGAGATAAGAAATCGGGATGAGGAATCTCTGAGGGATATCATCTTCGTCGGGCAAACCCAACTGAACGGCAAGCCAACCTTTCTTCACCTTCATCTTCTTGTCTTCCTGCATCTTCACTCTGCACAACTGAATCCCAGTAAGGAACGAAGACGATTGAAGGAGTTAAGTGCACGGTATGGTATTTGGGGGGGGGGGGGGATTCCGATGATGTTGGTGAGGATGAAGGAATGATTGGTTATATAGCAAATAAGGACGGCGCAAGTGCAGAAGAAGGAGGACCGTGATGAACGTTTTCTTTTGCACTTTCTGTAATTAATTAACTAACGGGTTCCATATGCAATTTGAGTCCGGAGGGCATCGAAGAACTATTAAGAAAAAAAATACTACCGTCGGTTATATTTATAAATAATTTTTCTCTTGATTATATAAAATAAACTTATAATTAAAAATAATAAGTGTGTCACAGATGTTATATATATTTTTTCATATATGCCCCAATTTCTGAAAAAAGTATTGAAGAGAGAATAGATAAAAAGTATGAAAGATAATAAATATAGGATATAAGAGAGAATAAGAAAAAGAAGCTTAAATTTTCAGACAAAAAGTAAAAGTTGCTTATAAAAGAGATCAGCACTATGAGGGAGAAAGTTGTTTATAAATAGGACCGGAGGGAGTATTTATTAATAAGGATTTTAAAAATTATAATTATTTTAAATAGTTAAAAATTAACATATAATTTTTAATTATAAAATTAGTCCTCACCATATTTTTTACATTTTCTCTAACTCTATCCATCTTAGTTATCCATTGATGCTTTGTTGTCTTTCTCTTTATATTATTGGTTAATGGTTTTATGTTTTTTGACCTCATTCAATATTATTGTATTTGCAATTTATTCATCGGGAACTTGATTTAATAATAACAGAGAAGCTAAAAATAAATCACAATTTGAAGATAAGGTGCAATAAAATAATTTTTTGTGATTTTGTTAAGTTTTTAAAAAATAATTAATATCTAGAAAGATGTAGATTTCAATCTATTTTTAGATTTTAAATGCTGTTTTAATTTGAGTAACTTTAAAAGATAATCAGAGGTATATGGGAGAAAATATCATAAAAATATTAAGTTGCTTGAGAAGAGATTAGAGAAAATGTAGGGAATATAAGATCAGGGTTAATTTTATAACTAAAAATTTATATTTTATTTTTTTATCCTTATAAATAATTACAACTTTTAAAATCCTTATTAATAAATATTTCTCTTTTCTAGTCCTTCTTCCTAATTCTCCGCAAAAAACGAGTATCCGAGTGACCCGCAGTCAAAATTCGCATAATATTTTTTATTTATTACTCCCTAAGCATTCGTTTTATCTTGATGTGTATAAAGTTAATTTTTTTTCCTACTTTTATATTTTGCATAATATAATTGTATTTAGTACTCCCTCCGATCCTAAATATAAGACAAAATTTATAGTACAGATTACATTATAAATTTTATCCTATATTTAAGATTGGAGGTTAGTATATTAAAAGGAAATGATGGAGATGATATGTAGTGCTGTAATTATATTAGACAGTGTTTTCTTCCCTTTATCTTCGTCTTTTTTTTGGGGGGGGGGGGTAGGGGACTCAACAGTGACATATATGGAACATTAAGAATGAAAAAGAGAGAACAGAACCGGGGGATGATGAGGGCACACTCCACTGTCTACAGTAACATCTCCTTTTTTTTGTTTTCGGAATAAAGTAACGTCTCCTCTTGTTTTGAAGGGTCAGCACCTAACACAAAGCTCCCTAGTCCTAATCCCCCCCCCCCAAAACCCAGTAAGAAAGTACATATATATATGGGCTTCCTAATATTTGTGTTTGAGATCTTCCCCAAGAGAATCAGAAGCTTATGATTCTGTCATCTCTTTCACTTTTACCTTTTGTAGTGTCCGATTTGATTCGTTGGAAGGATTTTTAATGAAAGTGGATATAGAATTTTATATTCCTCAGTGCTGACTTTTGCAGAATACCGACGACGAAATATATAATACAGCAAACACCACCAATCTATTCCTACATGTACCTCACACAACTTCAATATGATTAGCTTCAACGTAAAGCCATGCTTATCTTTTTGGCAGTACAATCATAGACAAAGTTTGATGATGGTGATAATGATCAGGATATAGTTTATAAAATTGGGAGTGGCGTGGAGTGACACTCACCGCCTTGTAGACTCTGCCATTTGGTTTCAAAAGTTAAATGAAGAAGTAATTAATGAATGCATGATTTTGCATATTAAAATGGTGTCAACCACAGAGGATGGAGACGCTTGCTTCACCACACAAAGCTTTGCCAGCACACGAAACTCCCTCATTCAAACTCTCTCAAGTCACAGACATTGTTGCATTATATTTATGCAGTGTAGTGTAGGCGGCAAGGTTTGTACGGTTGTCCGGCCACTTCATCTCCGCCATTAATATTGCCACGTACGGGTCTGCGTTAATCATACAAATACTTATACATAAAATAATCTTAAAAAACGTGTGTACAGAAGAAGAGTTAGTTAATTATACCATATATATATATAAACTGTTTTTTTCCTGAAAAAATAATTAATGAGATAAATGGGAGGGAAAAGTGGGGGGAGGTCATAGTCAAAGGGAGTCCAGGTGGATGGTGGAAGCGATCAGGTCGGCGATGGCCGTACGCACGCAGAGCACTATAAGTGATGAAAATCCTCCTCCATGGATCACTGCGCATGCTTCTCCTATGTCCACACTTGCATTTTCCTTTTCGTCATTACTCTTTTTAATTATTTTCCAGAACTTATTTAATTTTATTGCTCAAATTAATGTAGTCAATCGTGACTTGTTGCGGAAAGTGCTAAATGAAGCTTGACGAGTATAGATGTCCGCTTCAAATGAAGTTAGGGCCCAATGGTGAGGAAGAACGAAGACACCGCCCATCCATTCACCATTCAAACAGAGACGGCACTGCCCTCTTACTCTCACAAACATGCTTCCCTATATGCTCACGTGCTCATTTGTTCATCTTTGATTTTTTTGTTTTTTGTTTTTTGGTTATTGTCATTTACGCGCTCCCATCCACATATATATTCTTTTATCTATTTTTTTGGTGCGACTCATAAATTCAGTGCCCCCTCTGTTTACGAGTTCAGAGGTCACCAAAACTAGTTGGAGCTCCTAATCATCATCACAATGCATAAATCCTCCTCCTTAAATAGGGAAGTGGCCAACAAGGGTAAGGTATTAAGTCTCTATGTCAAATCTATGGTTAGCTCCTGCTTTAAACCCAAAACAAGGGTAGAAAAAAGGTGGTAAGAATCTACCCAAGTCATTTTATTTGCAACTCACAATTGATATATGTGATTTTTTTAGGTTAACCTCTTAATATAAGATTAAAAATCATAATACATAGACTTTCATTGCCCCTCATTGAATCTGCCCATCCCATAATCTAAATTCTTAAAAACTAATTAACAGTTACATGCTATTTTTTAAAATATATTTCCTCTTTCATCTTCTTTTGTTTTTGGTGGGGGAAGGTCCATATCGTTTATGGGCCGAAAGCTTTGGGGGCCCAAAAACTGTTTGCGGGCGCAATGGATGTGCTCTCTCTCTCTCTCTCTCTCTCTCTCTCTCTCTCTCTCTCTCTCTCTCTCTCTCTCATTTATGTTTGGCCGAAAGGGTGCAATAAATATTTACCGGACTTAAGTGTCAATCTAATTTATTGACTATCAGGGTGTGCAAATCCAAACAGTATATATGATTACATCCTTCCAATTCATTTGGAAGAGTACAGTGCGAGGGTTGGTGAGAGTCGTTGAGCAACCGTTTTCCAACTTGCAAGTTGCAACACAGTAACAGTTAATTAAAGACATGGTACATGATTTCAATCATTAACATATCTAAAAACAGAGCATTCTTGTCTTTCAAGTAACATACGAAGCATGTCTCATGCAATCAAATCAATTAACATTAACACCAATTTAAGAACAAGAAAGAAAAAAGTCGACAACTCCATGAAATAACAATGTCTGCTAGACGTGAGAGAGAGAAACCATACAACACATCAATGAAAACACCCACATGCATCTCACAACTGATCACACTGTGTGGGGACAAACGAAATGGTTTTCTTCTCAAGATCATGATTCACCAGCATGTTCTGCTGCTGAACGTTACCAAATATGGACATTCCACTTGAAGCTCCCATCGCTAAACAAGCCAATCCCATGTCCGAATCAGCAATCATGTAATTATCAGAAGGAAGCTCCAAATCTGCGCCTCTGAAATGGAATATTAGCTTTGGAACTTCCACTTGGTTCGTACCAGATGGTAAAGAGAAACAGAGGTCTAGCCCAGCTGATCCTGATTTGTCCACTGAGAGACTCACTTGTGAAGTGAACTCTTTCTTGAGTGCTTTAAAAGCACCCTCTTCAATATAAGTGATGGTAGTGCCAGAATCTATGATTACCCCTCCACTTCCATCATCTTCCACCTCAAAAGTTGATTTCTCTATGGACAATCGAGTGTCTCCCACAGTGATTCCTTCAAGAGGAAGGTAATAAAAAGATGGTTGTGATGGGTTCGTAAGCAAAGGTACTGTTAGTGCTTTTTGTGTTGCATTCACATTTGCCAATGGCCCCAGAAACAGAGTACTTGTTTTGGAGTCATCATCCATGGAAGTCAAACAGTAAGAGAACTTAGGCTGATTTAACTGGGAAACCATAGACAAGGGCCCACGACCCAGCCCCACAAGCCCTGAAGCCTGTTCAAACCCATTTCCTTCATTGTCTTCTCCACAACCAAACCCAATGTTATGAACAGAAATTTGATGACCAGAGTCTCCAAAAGTGAAAGTCTCAGAGGCTAAAACACCTTGTGTCATGGAATAGTCACCGTATGTGTAGACATATTGGCAGCCATCACTGCAAGTAGAGGAAGGTAGTGAACTACAGAGTTTACTGTTACACGAGAGCTTAGAGTAAGATGACGACTTAGCAGGATCGAAGATAGGTGTGGGCTGCTTGTAGCATTGCGTGCAAGGTTTGCATTGTGTCCATATAAGATCACTGCCTGTGTCCAAAACTGCAGGGAAGGATTCTGGGGGTGTACCTATTGATAACTGCATTAAGTACTCACCATTTCCGGCATGAATTGGAGCTTCTAATTGTGAATCTGGGGATGAAGCTGCCAAAACCATTGCTTTCAACTTCTCCAATCTTTGGTTGCCACGTTTGATTCCATTCTGAACAAGCTCGAACTTGGTCAAGTTCTTCCCTGAATCAATGTGGTGAAGGGAGACTCGAACTGTTTGATGCTGCTGCTTCAGAGCTTTCCTGGATGTTGAACATGTTGGATCAATGAAGATAGTTGCTATCATCAGAGACATCAGAAGGAGAGAAGATGATGGAGATCGCAGTCTGGCCATGAGTAGAAGATTGAGAAGGTGATTATGATGATGAGGAAGAAATTAAAAGATGAATGTGAGTGAGTGAATTTAAGTTTGAGGATGAAGGGAGGTTGAGAGGTCAAAGTTATGAGAACAAGGCTTCAGCTCTCAGCTCTTGGTATTGTTGAGCTAAATATAAACAAGAAGAATATACCCAAGAAATTGTGAAAGGTGATGAGTTGTAATTATTGTGGAGGGTATTTTTTTTATGCACGCACTTGTTAAAGCCATAGAGGCTATAATGAAGCCTGCATAAATAAAAGTAATACATACAAGACATGAATATACAGCCGATAGAGAGTAGGCTATCTGTTACTCTATCCTTTTCTTATCCTTGTTTTACTTCACCTTCTTCACACATTTTTCGTTCAAAATAAGGTAACTTAATACTACCTAGAGACGTGGCCTTTTGAGATTGGATGTGTTGGGTGAACAAATATGGTTTACTCATTGGTCGTGATAGAGGCAAACTGGTGGGCTTGAATCTATTTGTTTCAATTCCACGCATCACTGATAGAGAAAAAAGTAGGTTGCTGATCCTTTTTTAAGTTTGGTGAGACCTTGTGAGAACGTACTAAGATTTTCATGCCAATTTGGCAATTGTCAAACTTGTGACTATGCAATAGTATTAATATATATGCATGGATGATTTGGTTTGGTAAATATGCATGTGAACTTGTCCTTAATTTCCATGATTTGGCAAAAAGTTGATGAGAGCAGTTCTGCTCAACCAAAAATAAAAGAGGTGGGAAGAAAATTATTTTATTATTTTTCTGGTTTAGAATGAAATTCAGATTTTGTTGCTGTTATTGAGTGATCTAGATTGGGTCGTCTTGATATATGTTTGATTTGAACATATAATTTTATTACATAGGAAAATTTTGACTATTTCTTCGGATGTCGCGCATTTATTTTTCATCAAGTTTAAAACTTTACATGGATTTGCCTTTTGTGCCCCTAGATCCCTCCAAATTTTTCTTGTTTTGTGAGCAATAGAAACCGATTACTCGAGACTTAGCCTGAGACTGAGAATATGGTTGTGTGTGTATATAGACTCACTTAATCTACCTGTAATGGCATATATTTTTAATTACTAGAGTTGGTCCTCAAATTATAATTGTTCTCTTTGTTTCGTCATATTGTTGTTGATTAAAAAAACTCAAATGCGTGCTCAAAAGTCAGAGCTACTATTAAGTATTAACAACAACGCTAATCTTCAAGCATGATCCACGGTTTGCTTTTAAGTGGGTATTTGTTCGGAAAGCATAAAGAGACGAGCATATTTGACATATTCGGAAAGCATTTGAAATAGCATAATTTAAAAAAAGGAGGCAAAGTTAATTGATTCCATGAAATAAGGATATGACTGAGCCTGCCATCTATATGCATTTCAAAGTTTGGTGGGGTGATAAATCCCAAATTTAATATATTTTATCTTTATTTATTTATTTATTTATTTTGAGGGTTATTTTGAATTAATTTAGATTTATTAGATAATATTTAGATTGTTAACCAATTTTAAAAAATAATATAAATTTGAATTGATTATGTTATTATTGAGTTTAAATTGTTAATATTTTGATTACCATCTTATGATTGGATAATATTTCCAAATATATGATAGATCATGATTTTATTTGATTCTTGCAGGGCAAGGAAAAACATATTAGAATGTCCTACGATATAGAATTTTTCTTAGAAGCTAAAAGAGAATCTCATGATAAAATTTTATTGGTTTCTTAAATTTTAATGGATTCAAGTTGGTATCTAAAAGCCACTATTTAGAGGACCGGACAGTCCGGTAGGACCTGTCAGACCATCGGCCGGTCATTGAAGCTGGCCGGATATATGCGTTGGCCCGTTTTTCTGAGGGAGCCATTTTGAGCCACCGTTTAGCCGATTTTGGGTCGTTAACAGTTATTAAGCCAAAAACCGGACCGTTTTTCAAAAACCGTTCGGCCCAATAAAAAAGCAGGAATTTTTTTTTCTGCAAATTTTTTTTATATATATTTGATGCTGAAAAAAAATAAAAAAATGGCATATAAATTTTAGACATGTTATTTTATTTTATATGTTACTAATTTTAATAATTTGGTTTGTTGTAAACTATTTTATAAAAATGCTATTGAAGAAAAAGACAATAAGGTTTATCCTTAAGCTAAGGATGAAATTAGAAGAACCGGGATTGGATTGAAGGTTTTGATTTTAGGTCATTTCCTCAATAAGTTGATAACATTTACCACTTTAGTTGTATTTATAAGTTCATTTTAACTAAATTTCACATACCAATGAGAGGTAGTTAACTCAATGATTATGGGATAAATTTACAACTATGCCCTCATTTATGAATGAGTACTTTTCAACTTTTTCTTCTTTATCTATCTTTAAATTATTTTTTCATTTATACAATAAATAGGGGTAAAGTTGTCACAATCTCATTTATTACATTGAAACTAGACTTATAAATAGAACCAAATTTTTGTATCAAAAAAAACTTATAAATAGAACCAGAGTGGTATAGTTTAACTGTCTTTCAAGAAACTCATACTTGGATCAATTAAAAGCTACCAATATTTGATAAGTCATGAAATCATTATTGTTAATACATTTTATTAGGTTGATGATTGATTTAATGTTCTTTCTTAAATAGTATTTTGTGACTTTATTAATTTTATATGAAATTAGACTGAAGGTTAATTATAATATATAATATATATATTATTTTTAAATTTAATTATTATGTCACTGATTCGACCAAATAACTCGACAGTTCTAACCAATTGAACCATGATCTGATCTTTCCGACTCAACATTTGATCCGATTTTTAAACACTGCCAAAAGCTCTCTCCTCCTTTCTTAAGATTTAATCTAGCGGCCACCCAGAAGAGGAGACGCCGAGACGGACGCTGAAACCCCAGGATTGGGTTCTATTCGGCGCAATATCCGTTATCACCTTCTCATTCTCTCTACCTGCCACTTTTATTCATTCACAACGTGACCCCACAACACGAATTGGAAAGTTTCATTCATTCAATATATTAGTTTCTCCATTTACGGGACCTACGGCATTAACCCACCAATACTACACAAATTAATTTGATGGCTGTGGTTCATTGCTTGGGGCGTGAGAGAGAAAGGATTTTAATGGCAACTTAAGTTTTTTGAGAGATAATTTAGAAGGAGTATGGAGAAAACTAGAGTCAGGAGCTTATACTTAAAGATTATAAAGGAATATCTTTTCTTCTATTTTTCTAATTCAAGATTTAAGATTATTTAGTTTTAAATGATTTTGAGTTGTATAAATTGAAAATAATCTAGTTTTAAATTGTAAACATATCTCTTTTGGATTGTTTTGTGCCAAGACAATTGTTGGAATTTTTGTTTGCAAACCTTTAGATTGTCAGTTGAATTATTAATTGAGTTTTCATTATTAATTTAATTGTTAATATGATTTATCCTCTTGATTGTTAAATTGAGATGATTAATTGTTTATTTGTTTAATTAGATAATTGTAAACAAGATTTCCAAAATTATTTTGAAATTAATTGTGATTGGTTTTTAATGGGTTTACTTAACCAACGTTTACATCATTATAAGTTTTCTAATCGATTAAGTGTTATTAAGCTTGAGGGTTTCCCATGTTTCAGTTAGGTAATTAAAATTATTAGTTCATCTCTTTTATCAATCTCCGTTTGGCATGATTAATTAATTTGGACTAAGAAAGCTAACTCCGTGTAAATCCTAAGTTGTTCCATTCACCGTACCTGAAGTAAACCTCTTCTTTGTCTTTTCTTATTTGATTTTCATAGTTATTAGTTCATATCTTTGCTTAGGATTTTAATTCCCCTTTTTATAAATAAAACCCCCAAAAATTGCATTTATATTCATTTAGGTTAGTTTCATTCTCATATAGGTTTTAGAGTTATTTGCATCTTACATTTAGTTAGTTTAATTGCATTGAGATAGTAGAGTTTTGCATTTTAGTTTAAGTTCATTCTATTGCATTTTTCATTATCTAAACTCAATTCTGGAGAAAACTCATAGATTGCTCATTGGGAGAATGACCTAAGTTGCCACTATATTACATTAGTAGGTTATCATAGTTATTAATTGATTGCTTTAACGACAGAAATATGCATCAACTATATATGTTTGAGTTCATCATTACTTGCTTGAAGATTGAATGCTTCAGATTGTGAATAAATAAATGTTTTTTAGAATGATTCTTCACCTTCTTTGTTAAGAATTCATGATGAAAAATTTTCCCCTTTCCTCCTAGTATTGAAGTACAATGCTTCATGATTTTTTCTTTAAAATGAACTCTATGGATATCTTTCAATTTTATGTAAAAAATTATTTATCTATTCTATTTTGAAAATATTTACAAGCCCTCCATGAAACAAAATGTTATAGATTTAGTTTACCCTTTATTTTGGTTTTTTTTTTAAAAAAAAAATTAGAATTAGACTGAGGTAAATAACTATGACTATAACACAACTCATGAATCGTAGTTAAATTACAACATTTGTTTCTTGGCCTCGGTGTCAACTACTTGTCAAGGAATTCAGTTATCATAAACATTAATGCTGAGAGCCTACGAGTTAACTTCAGTTTAAGCAACAATGGTAGAGAGATGTTTCCTTAATCGTTATAGTGCGGGGAAGGTTCTCTTGTCAGTTGTCACAGTCGTTTCCTTTTTGGCTTTACGTTGTCCTTTACTTGGTATTCTCACTCTGCCTTTGCGCCAGCAAATTTGGGCTGTCTACAGATCCAGCTTCACTACTCAAGTTTTCTCATCTGTCCAATGAAAATGAGACATTCCAATCCACAAATTGTTTTCTCATGCCATTCAAAATAAAGTAATAAACTACAGCACATCGGTTCCCTGCCCAGGTAAACGCATTTGTAATTTGAAGCCATTTCTTACACGTAGTAAACCACAAGATCAATATCTTCCACTACAAAACCCGGTTTCTGCCAAGGGAACATATACTTTGAGGTGCCTAATGACACCAGACTTACAGTTACAAACCAAAAGACTTTGGCCTTGGCTTATTCTTACCCATAGAGTTCATTCGACTGGCATATTCTTCCTCCTCTTCAAGTTTCTTTCTCCGAGCAGCCTCTTCTTTCTGTCTCTGAATCATCTCTAATTCCCTTTGACGTTCTTCTTCCTTACGCTGCAGCTCTAGAGCTTCTCTTCTCTGAGCCTCTTCCACCCTCCTCCTATTTTCCGCAAGCATCATATCCAGCTCTTCTCTCTCTTTCCGAGCTTGTTCCTGAAACACAACATAATGACATGCATCATAAGCGTGCCCCGGCTTTCTCTTTTTTGAAAAAAATTTCAAGTTAGCATACTTACTTCTTTCCTTCTGGCTTCATTGAGAGCATCTTCCTTTTCTCTTTCAAGTTGAGCTTCAACATCATCAAACAATTTCTTCACACCCTCTGCTATGCGCCTTTCTACTTCTAACTTCACTTCCTCTGAACTTAGCTTCTCCTCAACATTTACCCGTATTGCTTCTTCCAGTCTCAGTGCAGTTTCCTCTTCCAATAATTTCAATTCTTCCTCATGTTGACGCCTGTTACAAAGTGCACATGGTCAAGAAGATAAGTAATTGCTTAAGAAAAATAAAGGGCTAGAAGCAAATCATAATTACATCAGCTGCCTAGTCCTAGGTGACAATGGAAAAACACCATAGGAATAGAATTAATACTAAACTTTCATACTTGATTTCAAGTTTCCAACCAGGTCATGCTATTGACATGGAAAAGATGAGCTTCCGCTTATAAGGCATACCTCTAACAAGTTCCTGATCAATACATATGAAAGTTTCTTATGGAACGGTAGATAAACTTCGCACCAATTGTTCATCATATATAACAAACAAGTTGTACTATGCCGTAGCTTCCTTCAGAAAAGCCAGTAGAGAAGAATTTAAGCAGTTGCATTATCAAAGTGAATCACGTATCTGGCACAAGCAAAGATGGGAATTGATTTAGACACATACAGCTGTAAACCTATCATCTTCAAACTATAATGCCAAAAACTCAATGCATTCTCACCACCAGCGGCAATAATTTGCCTCAGTGATAAACAGAACTCCTCACATCAAATTGAACTTTTTAATGAAGTTAATCTGCTAGCATAGCATTTCTTGTTGATCAGCCACAAACATGATATTAATAATTAAACCCAGTTAACGCTTTATAAATTCAATGTCCCAGGCTCGAGTACGGCTTCCAGGGAAAATTCTTGCCTATGATGAACATATATGCCTTTCATTAACCAAACTTATGCTGAGTAAATAAAATATAATCTCATTGACATGATAAGTATCCAAGTGATTTGAGAAGAGAGATCACAAATTGGCGCAAGAATCAAATTGTTTACCTTTTCTTTTCTTCTTCCTCTGTTTTCAGTTTGTCAGAGGAAGCTTTATGCTCATTTGAAACAGGGCTATAACTGCGAGATTTAGGTGATGAAGACAATGAGGAGATCCTACTTATATGTCTCCTACGACGTCTAGGAGCTGGAGACCGTGTTCTCTGACGCTTATGACCTGGTGAGCGACTTCTTCGCCTGAAATCAAATAGCAGATCCAGACCCTACTTGAAAATTACCAAAACTAAGAATTTTCAAAATTAGTAACAATACAAACACAGGGACAGGCATTTCGAAAACGAACCCGTCTCTGTGAAATAACAACCTTCAATTTCTTATATGATATGAAGAGTAAAGACATCATTTGAATCAATGGAGAATGGAGAATCCAGGAAATGTAGACAAACAAAGGTCAAGGCTTTAAAGAAAACTTGGACTAGGAGTAGCAAGAGATAAAAAGAAAACCTGGTCCGGGTAGAATTGGAATACGGTGAGCGGCTCCGATCCCTGCGGCTTCTGCGGCTGTGCCGGTGACCCACAGGGGACGGAGAATATCTCCTCCTGTACGACGGAGAGCGCGACAGGCTTCGAGGCATCGAATTCGATAATAGCGATTACAAGCTTCACAGTACTAAAAACCCTAGAAATCCCTGGACCCTCCCTGGGATCCCACCACCTTTTGCTGATGGCGATGGCTAGTTGGCTACACACACTGACACACTGTGTCAATTCTCGACGGGAGAAAAAGATAGCTACCAAGTGACAACACTGTAAATATTTGGCCAAGAAAATTAAACAAATTAAAAGGTGGAACAATTTCAGCGAAAAAATCAGAAAAATATTGTTTAAAATTTTAAAAAAATACCAATATTAACATTAATACCATTTTAATATAATGGTAAAATAAAAAAAAACTAGAGTAAAGAATATCATTTGATATTTGTAAATAATGTAATGTATTATAATTATTGATTAGATTTTACCACTTAACCCAATAGTTGACTGTTTTAATATTTTAAGAAGCTGTCCATAACTCATGCCCTAATTATCTTGTAAATGATTTATATTATCTTTTTTTTTTCCTATGAACTATAAATGAGTTATAGGATCCATTAACCAATAAATAGCGAGACTTGTTAAAAAAAATTTATATTTTATATTTATAATAGATTAACAAAATATTGTAACTTGGACTTATTTCAAAATTGTAAGCATTTAAAATTCAAATGCGTATCATGAATTGTCTTGGGGATTATTTAAGATGAACAGGAACCACATCAATACAAAAAAGATTTTATATATCTTACATGCAACTGATGCAAGTTCACACAAGGCACGTATACATGTGTTGCACTGGGATGTTGGCTTTGCCTCCAATATTCTACAATGGCTTATCAGTGCCAAAAACAAAAAGATCAATACAGAAAAAAGTTTCCTTTTTTTTGGGTTTTTGGTTCATCGGATATCCGACACTTGTGCTTGAGCTAGAAGCACTTGCATCTGTAAACACAGTCGTACAAAACCATATCTATGTTTATCTTGCCCAGGAAAGCTGAATAGCCTCTTGTTCATGCGTAGATTCATCAGCCCAAGCAAATTGGTGATCCAACAGTGACATTTCTCTATTGTTCATCTCTTCCATTAGCTCCCACTCAGCCCATCTCTCCGCCAAACTTTCCCCATTCAGCAAATTCACCACCTCTGACATGCTTGGCCGACCCTCCGGTGAGCCTTGGGTGCAAAGCAACGCCACCTGAATAATCCTCTCCACTTCCTTTGCATCATAACTCTCCAAATTCTTGTCCACTATATCCTTTATCCTCTTCTCTCTCAGCAGCTTCTTAATCTGTAGTGTTCAACACACAGAGTAAGTCACCAAGTTCATACATGTCAAGATCCAAAAGTGACAAGAAGCTTACATGATCTAGCAGAAGAACATCCTCCTCCTCTTCAAGCCGCGAGAGGTCGATTGCTCGTTGACCTGTCACAATCTCAAGAAGTGTTATGCCATATCCAAAGACATCAGTTTTTTCTGATGATTTTCCTGTGGACAAGTATTCTGGGGCTATATGTCCCATTGTACCCCTCACTTGAGTGGTAACACTAGTCAGTCTTGTGTCAACCAGCTTAGCCAGCCCAAAATCTCCAAGAACCGCTTCAAATTTATCATCTAATAGGATATTCGCCGCCTTCAAATCACGGTGTATGATCTTAGGATTACACTGCTCGTGCAAATACTCCAACCCATGTGCTGTACCAAATGCTATACGTTTCCTTGTTGGCCAGGCCAGACCTTTCTCTTCAGGTTTCAAATCTGATGCAGCATTCAAAAGTACTAGTGTCAAGAGTTTAACTCAAATGCTGGTTTAATATGATATATATAGCAAGCCACTTGTCTTACCTCTCAAACGATATGCAACACTTAGATTTTCCATGAAAGGATAAACGAGGATTCTCTCGGTTGAGGTTGTACAGAAGCCAATCAAACGCAGGAGATTTCTATGAACTGCAACGCTTATAAGTTGAACTTCTCTTTGGAAAGCAGCTTCTCCACCAGGATTATGATAATCAGCCAGGCGTTTTACTGCAATCTTTGTATTGTCTGAGAGTACTCCTTTGTATACTTTTCCAAAGCCTCCTTGGCCAATCACGTTGCTGTCACTGAAATTGTTTGTAGCTAGATGAAGTTCACGCAAAGAAAATCTCCTCAGTTGCCCAAATGAGATCTTGCTCTCATCTTCACCTGATCAAATATTACTTTTCAAAGAGGTTTTTTCCAGAAGTATGCAGTTAAGTATGACTCTGAACGCACGTTAAAACAATAAATATTCCAATTAGAAAAGTGAAGATAAGTGACTAGAACTCTAGAAGGATGCTGACGACATAGGAAAAATACCTGAAACATCAACAAAAACATCATTTTTGTGTCTTTGAATGGATTTGTATACATATGTAAGGATGGTCACCAGACACAGAATTCCAAAGGCACCACAACTTGCAAAACTTAAAGCCACTGCAAGTTTTGATTTGTTGGTTGAAGCTGCAGGAAAATGTAAACTTTAGGTTAATTAAGTGCCTTTCTGGATATCAAAAACTATATGAAACAAAGAAAAAGTGAAAAAAGAAACCTGGTATAGCTGAATTAGAAACACAAGGCTGCTCCAAGCTAGAGCCACAATGAAGGTCTGTATCTGAATAGCTGAAAGTGAAAAAGTAGCAGAAGACAAGCCGGATATTTTTTCAGAATACAGTTATCTTAAAGGAAATCCCAGAAAACTAGATCAATTCGAGTTCTAATAAAATTTACTTGAAGATTGAAACTGAAAAGAGGTGCTTTGGGATGGTTCCGGTTAACTTATTAGAAGAAAGATCCCTGTCAAAGTAAAAATCATAGTATACAGATGTATGCAAACTCAAGGTAGGAGAAATCCCAAAAACTAATTGCTTAAAAAAAAAAGTCATCAGAATAGAAATTCTTACAATTCTGATAACCCACTAAGATTTTCAGCAGAATTGGGTATGGATCCAGACAAGTCATTCCCTCTCAATACCCTGAATTAACCATCGTCACTTACGATTATACAGTGTTCACTGTCTCAAAAGGCTTTCATATGATCCTTATTTCTTATAAGGAAGGACACGAGTATCTAAAAAATGGAAAGTGCAGCCTTACAGAGTCCTCAAGGAGGAAAGTTGACCCCATGTAGATGGCATAGGACCATTGAAATTATTGTCTGCAAGATTTAGATATTGCAGGCGTGTCATGTTGGCAATATAATCAGGTAAGAAACCTGAAAGGCTATTGTTCTGCAATTCCCTGCAATAAATAATTTAGGTAATAAGAGATAATAACATGGAAGAAAAACACTATGCCATCAGTCAACTTGTTCATCATAAAATACAGATCTCCCATCATCTTCCCAAATGCGAGCTGGCTTGATTTGCAGTCTGAAGCCTATTTCTTAATATACAAATTGAATTTGTAAAAATGGTCAGGAAGAAATGAGTACTTAGAAACTCAATTTTCAAGCTTGTAACAGAGGATGAGAATCTCAAGAAGTTGAAAACGACGTTCTTGTTAACCCATAGATCTTGATTTAAATCACTAGAAAACCTTCTATATGAAGTTCTTATGATTTATTTTTTGCTGAATCATACAAACACCAACTTACATGGTAATCAAGTATTTCAATTTGGTAATTGAAGGAGAGAGTGTTCCAGAAAATCCTTTTGAACCCAAGCTCCTGCATGATGATTCATTGACAGACTAAATCACAAGAAAATTTAACAAACTCCCTACAAAGGACATGGTTAAACTTACAGAGATATGACATGTCCATCTCTGCATGTGACATGAGACCAGCTAAAGCAAGGGCTCACAAGAAAACCATTCCAATCTGTCATCTGATGGTTTGAATCATTGAGGACCTTCAAAAAATCTAACAAAGCTTCACCTGTATATAGTAAAGTTAGTGACCATAATAGACTTGTATTAAGTAATAGGTCCCAGTGATCCCATAAAGTTGCAGAAGACAATCAAATGTTTACAAACACCTTCCACATCAGGACCAGTAGTTGCCCAGCTGAGTCCTAAGATGGCCAAGAATACCAGCCACCTGGTCATCTGATTTAGTGGAATATGAGCCTCTCTGATCTCCAAGAATTGACCTGGGAATATATATATATATATATATCATGCGTAAAAGAAACTCAAGGAATGATTTTTATCTTGGAAAGTTGATACCTGACAGATTAACAAGAATGAGTTATCCCCATCAAACAATGAATTGAATTGAAATATCTACTGTTTCCCAGAAAAGTAACCTTTTTGTGAGAAGACAGGAGAGAAGCAAGAAACTTACGAGCTGGAGACATGGGGGACTCACTGGTTACTGCAGCATGAAGACTGATGTGAGAGAAGGAGACGAAGGAGGAGACATAATATTGTTATTGTGAGGAAGAAAACAATCAGAACCAACTAAAGTGAGTGACAGGGACCCACTGGTCAATGGGGCAACGCAATTGTGGAAAAAGAAATGGCCAATTTGAGTGTTGCCCCAATGCTAAAGGGCAGGATAGGAGGGATGCCCGGTGGTGGTGGTGCCAATGGTGGGAAGAGCAGAAGAATCCCACTGAACTGAGTGGAGCTTTGATTTTTGGGTTAAGGGGGGTTAATTTTGCTCCAAAAATGTTAAAAAGGGGAGTAATATTACCCTAGCAGTTATCTCAATTAGTTTTTATTGTTAGTTAACTAAATATGTTAAGTTGGTAGTCCACGTGTCATCTACGTCATTTTTGCTAAGGTATAAATTTATTTCGAAGGTTCATGTGTCATTTACTTTATTTTTTTCAAAGTTAGATTTAAAACTTTTTAGGTAAATTTATATATTAACAAAAATGACGTAAATGACATGTGGATTATCAGCTCAACATATTTGGTCAACTAACCGTTAAAATTAATTAGGATAACTGTCAAGACAAAATTATTCCATTTTTTACATTTTTAAACAAAATTGCTCTTCAAAAAACTATCGGGACAAAATTATCCCTTAACCTTTGATTTTTTAATAATAGGTGTTCATGCCCACCTTTTATTTTGGGAGAATTGTTAAAAATAACCTCATTAGTAAGTTATTTGCTAAATGGGACTTGGGAAGATATCTTGCACATGGAGGGAAGATTTCTGCACATGTATAGAGAAGAATTTTGCACATAGGGAAGATCATCTGCACACCAGAAAAGATATTTTATACACATGAAAGATAATCTACAGGTGAATATCCCATTTAATAAATAAGTTACCAATAAAATATTTTTCCACAATTTTTCCTTTTATCTTTTCCTCGATTTGATGAAAAAACACAAAAGTGCTGAGCTGTGGAAAGAAGCTTCCACTATGATCCACTTTGGATTGTATCTCCTTTCCCCGTTCTGCGATAACGCCCCAACGAATTTTTCCCAAGGCTCACATTTTTAAAAGGCATTAATAATTAGCCTGTGACCACCAATTGGATCTATCGCATGTATAAACTTTAACTATAAAGTTATTATTTCATGACTTTTATAAGTTACAGCCTCCCCTCTTTAAATGTAATCCCAGTAGTTTTTATTATAAGATATCAGTTAATAAATATTTTTTATTTTTTTATAAGGCACTTATAAGTTTCCAATAAACATTTAATTTATCTTTTCATATCTGCCCATATTTAATAAGGGTAGTGAGAGAAAGTAATAATTAATATAATATTTGAGCTTAATGTAGTTAATAAGGGCCATATTGGAAATCACGTGAATTTTAGGATAACTGTAATGCTTTTACTGTTTTTATTGGTTTGTGAGAAATTGGTGCCTTATAATAAGGATAAGAAGGAGTATGACTCTGATTTAAGAGTTGATGTAGTCTTAAATGTAAAACCTATAAGCTAAAGGCACTAACATTTTCACAAACCAATAAAAACAATTAAAAACATTAAAGTTGTTCTAAATTTCAAGTGGTTTCCACTATTATTCCCACTAATCACACTAAACTCAAATATCATATTAATTATCACTTTCTCCCATTATCCTTATTAAATATGGGCATACATGCAAAAATAATAATAATAATGCTCTTTGGAAATTTGCAAGTGCCTTGTAGAAATGACCATGAACACTTGTTAGTTGATACCTTATAATAAGTACTAGAGGGAGTATTTACTAATCTTTTTTAAAATTACCTCTACTAATACTTCCTTAACGATAATCATGTAGAAAATAGATGGAAAAAATTAAGAAAAATGGTTCCAGTGTTTAAAAAAAACATATTTTATGAGTTAATTTAACTAACTTCTCAAATCTAATTAGATAAATAGGTATTTGACAAGAGAAATACTAAATATTTTTAAAGCATATGGAATGAAACTTTAGAATTGGGCATATAGATTAAGGGGGAGGGGAACACTAATATCCCTTTCCCCTTCCTTACCACTTATCATCTCCCCCGTTAAAGATTTCATGGTTGATATTTAATATAACAATATTATTTAATATTAAATAATAAATATATACAAAAACTTAAACATTTAAATTTTCATCCGAATAATTTCAGAAGTACATACGATTAAAGAATAAAAAATACAAATACTTTAATAAAAATATAGAGTTGTGAATTATTTAGATAAAATTTTAATAATTAAAATTTATTTATTTATTATTCTGCAATTCTCAACTATTCAGGATACAATTTAAAGGTGTGTTTGGTTTGAGGGGAAGGTAAGGGATGGGAAGTAAATTATTTTTTTGGGTACGAGAAACCTAAAATTTACCCTCTCGTTACCTTTAATGAGAGGATAAATTTTGAATTCCTTCCACCTAAAAAGATAATTTACCCCATCTCCTTCACTCCTCTTAAACAAAACACACCCTAAGGACCTGTTTTGTTCAAAGGAAGGGGATAGAAGGGGAGGAGTGTAACCTCCACTGTAATTATATCCGAAATATGAGATTAAATTGAAATGGAGACCAATAATAATCAAACCTCATTTTCAAACCCATCTACCAGACGGGGTTTTCACAAATACATTTCGAAATCCAAATAACTTAATCTCAAATTCACATTTCGAATACAATTACTTTACGCAGATAAATCACATTCATATCAAATCAGAGTGCACAATATAAAATCCCAGCAACCCCTGGGTTCTATACATTAATTTCCAAAGGACTGGGCACATTCGCCCATATAAAATTCTCAAATGGGGATTACACAATACTCATCTCACATATACGTTCCAAATATATATCCAAATATACATTCCTAAATCCAAATACAAATACAGTCATCCCAATTAACAATGATAACCAAATACCAACATCAAACTCCAACGTGAGCCCTAGCTGCCCCTGGTTGCTTACTCCTTCCTCGATTCACCTGTCCTGTCTAAAATGTTGGTAGGGGGTGAGATTCGAGATAATCTCAGTAAGAAACATATACCAATATGCATGTAAGATAAGTGTTTAATGCATGACATGCTTGCATCACAATAACTCATGCTCACATAATGACATATCTGCTTGCTCAATGTTTCAACAACATACTCATGGCTATAGCATAAATAGAAACAGAGCTACAATCATTCATATATGTTTCACATAATCAAGCAAAGCAATACATGCATCAATACACCAATATAAATATCAAATACATGCAGAAAAGGTAAGTTCCCTACACTTATTCTTTCCACATAAGCTCTAGCATCGGCTACTCGCGATCCGAACAAATATCAAACCCTATAACCAAATCAAGGACATAGGGTCAATCTCAATTCAAAATCCTTACTTCCACAATATTTAAAGTTGGTTATCATTTACACCCTTTAAGTGACTATAATAGGCTCAACGAAAGTTTAAAGGATTGAGAAGTACTAGGTTGGAAATCACCTTCCAAAATCACAAAATAATAAAGATGGAGGTTGGCTGTAGCCAAGAATTTCTGGCTGTGGCCAAAACGTGCATAGAAACTTTTGTGCTGCAGCCAAAGCAACTTTAAAAATTCATAATTAATTCCAGAAAAATCGAAATGAGGTGATCTCAAATCCTATTGAAAGCTCTTTAAGTCCTCTTTATAAGAAAAATATGAATCAAGGCTGTCCATAACCACAGAAATACAGAATTACACAAATATCCACATTGCTCCAGAATCAAGTCCGGTTTTGACATTAAACTTTGAGCAAACATAAATCCCAGTTTACAAAACGAAATGACACAAATTATATGTCTATTTTGAAGCTTAAGATATGAACTTTAAAATTGAAAAGTTTCATAATTTTTAGACATCATTTGCCCATTCAAAACGTTCACACAAACTGACTGCCCATAATAGAGATTCACTTGACAGAATTTCAAATTTTGCATCTTTGCTTCCAATGGTCCCATTTTCACATCAAACATCATTCTCACACAAAATTTCATAAGGAATCCATTGAAAATACCAAATTAATCAAATTCACATTACATTGACATGTTTCACCGATTACCACAACATGTCAACACAAAGTTACAATTCAAACTCACATTGCAATTCTTTACTTTCCAAAGTTCCAAACCAATTCAAACTAATTCCAATGAACATATAACATAATAAAATACCAATTGCACCTCAAAACACATGACAATTCATGCATTTCGAAATTACCACAAAATCAGGGCAAAATCCACAATCCACAAAACTCATCCATAAATCACAAAACTTATATCAAAATGCTTCAAATACTCACCTCTTCCTCTATCCCAAACCAATTCCTTGATTCTTCATCTTTTCACTTTTGTTGAAGCTCTCAAACTCCTCCAATCAAGAATCTAAAACCATAGAGATGAAGTTCTCATCACTATGAACAACATTAGAGAAAGGTATTAGAGCATCAGAGGACATTATCTCACTTAAACATTGAACTCTTCCTTTCTCTTTCTTCCTTGTGCTTGGCGTTCATGGAGGACGAAGAGAGAGATGAAATGATGAAGTTGAATCAGATTTTTGGCCTTTCAATACACATTTGGCCAACTTAATAAAGAAAAGAGAGAGGAAATAGTGTTGAACCTTTGACCATGATTCAAGGGTCCATATTGTGACGCTTGTCAAGATCTTGTCACACCTTCATGAGCTCACATACACTTGATTCCACCTCTTGATCCCTTGCACAAATCAATCCTAACCATTGATATTGGAGTTACCAATGAGTTTTCTCTTCGGTAACTGACTAATTGGTCAGTAACTTTACTGTTTTGCCCCTAATTATGACAATTCCTCTTGAATCACTACCAAACACACCATATCATTCATTTTCTTCCACAATGCGCCCTCTCTTCTATTTTGAGTTAATTTAGATGTTAATTCATAATTAAACCTAAATACAGGGTTTCAACACTGCTCACAACACATTCTGATTCCAAATCACATCATAGTCTCAAAAAGGGTCAATTTATCACTAATGACACTCATTTTTGGAGTCATTAACTCTTAATTACAATTTAGGATCTTGCTAAATCGAGATTTAGCAATCCATTAATCTCAAGCTTATTCTCTAACCTCAAGTCTCAAAATTCGAGATATTACAAGGAGCTTATTTTTCATCCCTCCAAAACCCTTCAATTTGGAGGGAACAAAAATAAGGGGTTTGGAGCCCCTTTTTTGAAGTTTCCCTCCAATTTTTCATATCAAACAGGGGAAGGGGCTCATTTTTCATCCCCTCCTATCCGACCACATAAACCCTGGCTTTAGGCCTTGCGGGCAACCCTGCCCTGCATACCTTCGAGCTAGGCTTTAAAAAACAACAATTTTTTTTACCCCTAACTTAAAAAGGTCGACCCTTTTAGGCCAAGGGCCTATTTAGTTGGAGGGGATGGGATAAAAATGAGCCTCTCCCCCTGTTTTGTATGAAAAATTGGAGGGGATGAGTCTCAAAGAAGGGGACTCCATACCCCTCCCATCTCCTCATTTTTGTTCCTTCTAAATTAGAGGTTTTGGAGGGATAGAAAATGAGCCTCTCCCATTTCTTTAAACCAAACAAGCCTAAAGGTTTGAATTCATGTATATGTTTATTATTTGATATTATAATAATATTTTTATGATATTAAATTTTAAGGATTAAAAATTAATTTAACAGGGCACATGATGGGTGGATAAGAAATGAGGAGAAAAGTTGGTGCATACATTCCCATAGAAATTTTTAAATTTATCAAAATTCAGTGCTTTTTAATTTTCTTTTGACCGAACAAGATCTTTTTATTAAAATACTCTTATTATTTACTCTTACCTCTTTTTTTTCGGTTGCCAAGTGCCAACTATTACTCTTACCATGCCTCTTGACACCTGCCTTTTCTCTTTTTATTAAAAATTAATAAATGATTTCTTAAAATCGGAAAATGTCAATTTATATTCCCTGCAATCAACAGGAGTTTTGTCTTCGCCTTCCCCGTCCTTCTTGACTCGAGCTGAGTGAGTAGTTCCCTTCCTCTCAACTCGAGCACCGTACCTGGGAAACGCTTGAGCTGCGAAGGTTAGGGTTTGTCTTTCTTTTTCTCTTTCTCTTTCGTTGAAGCTATTCATTCATACATTAAGGTTAAAATTAAACAGACAAAATTAGGGCACTGGGGGTGGGGTCATAATTTGGGAAAGCAGTGTTGGGCGGAGCAATGGCGGCCAATCAAGGGAAACAGGTGGTGGAATCGGACGACAGGGTCAAGCACGGCTCTTGGGATTGTCACCATGATATTTCTAAACACGTGCGCAACAAGAGCAGGAGCCTCCAATCAAGAAAAGACAAACTCAGCTTCTTTGCTTCTCTATCTGAAGAATTCCAAGTTCATGGTCCACTGGCCGACCCAAACGTCGCGCTTTTTGTCGGTAGCCTCTATGACAGTGTCAAACCCGAATTGCTTCATCTCCTGGAAGAAAATAGACCTGTATCAACCGATGTATGTGATGATGAGCATTATGGGTTTTTCTTGGATCACTTGAGGTTGGACGGAAAATCTCTTGTGCTTGACATCCCGGAAGACGGCATCTTTGCTAAATACGAAGCAGAGGAACCAGAGGATTCTACATTACCAACTGCAACACGTTGTGAGTTTAACCGTGATGATCGGACCAACCTTATTTCCATCGACACGAATTTGAACTCTGGGGCAGAGCAGCTTCGTAAACAAAAGCAACCTCTTCAAAGGATTGTGAATCCAAAGGTGAAAAGGCGCAGGGGTAGTAAACCAGAACAATCTCTTCCCCTAAGTACTGTTGTTCGATGGAAGATGAATTTCCGAGTGAAAGAAGAAAATGATGATGACCATCTGCCTGTCCTAGAAAGGCCCCTAATAAAACAACCAGAACCTGTTGTGCGTATCACAAATTTGATGAATTTATCATTTTTGCTTCATTTTGTTGTTTGTTGGATTTGATTCTAATAATTTAAACATTTGGATTCCTTTATTTGCTGCTTACCAGGTGAATGTGGATCATTGGTGGCATAAAACTAAAGCCCGTGCACGGAAGAACACAGCATTTAGAGATAAACTAATGGATGATCTTAAGAGGCCTTTCTCTGAGGAAGAGTACCGGATGCTTCTTAAACAACTTGGTGAAAAAAAACCAGTGCAAAGCCAAAGAGTTTTGCGTTCGTGCACAAAAAGCTATGATGATAACACCCGTCCTCCAAAGTCTATTCTTGATTACCATGCTGGTAAGTAGGATTTATGGCACTGCTTTACTGCATTGACCCGCATGCAGTATAGGTTTTGAACGTATGACACTAAGATTGGCTGCTTGTGCATGATAAAATCTACTCACAATAGTACATTGGTTGAACCATGAGATCGGGCTTGCTTTAGTCTGGATTCTTTCATGTTAGTTTTCATATTGTCTCTTGTCATTCTTTGTTCAAGATCAGTAACTTTTTGAGTTTTGAGCTGAATGTGCAGATCTTGCCAAGAGAATAGATTCAGTTCGTCATGATCATCCTAGAGTTCTGAATCTGCTGCGTGGATATTTCTATTGGATAACGGTATGTTTAAATTTTCAGCATCCTATACATCGGTTTTAATTATTTTGATTCTTCCCGTGTTGCGCAATTAATCCATCCTTTCTACATGGAAATGAGCATATCTAGCTTTTTCCATATATTACTTTTGCACGTAGTAGCATTTTATGCAAACATTCCTTCACAGTCTCATAGTATTAATGAGATTGTTCATGGTATGAATCCTAAATAATTAACTGAATCTTGTTTAATATATATGCATGCCACTTAATCATATATTTTTGTCCTACTGTGGTTGTATACATGCAACCTTGTTGTGAATTTAAACATGTGGATCAAGGCCTTTTTTATTCACCAGCCCCCACAAGACGACAAGGGACATAAAAATAGAATCAACGTCACGTCATGAAAGGCTTCGAAAAACATTGAATATTTCTAGATTATCGCATGTATTCTACAAAAAAGAATGGCTTCTGAGTAATTTCTGCATTGTGAGAGATTATTGTTGGGAGTTAGGACATACTCTTTCTGTTCTTAAATATAAGATAAAGTTGATTTTTTTTAAAGAGATTAAGGAAGTTAAATAAGTTACTTAATCATATCATATATTATATATAATTAAATTATATATCAGTGTTTAAGTTATTCAAAATAGTATTAGAAAAATAACTGTAAATATAAATATTTTAAAATAATTTAATTAACTTTCTTAATATATTAAAAAAGTCAGTCAAAGGGAGTAGAAAATTAGATGTCCTGTGGTCGCATGACATCACCTTTTGATTCACGATTCGTGTGTTGACAGAATTTATCTCAAGAAGGGTCGTTTCTACCATGGGAAGATGCAACTTGTCTGGAGGTGCTGCCACGATAGGAGTCACTAGAGATTTACCACGTCTCTTGCTTCTCAGTTAACTTCGGTCCCTGGCGGGCCTATCTACATGTTTACTTATTGTATATATGCAGTCCATATGTATATTCCTGCACAACATGCTGTGATTTGATTTGTGTTGCATTGGATGGCAAAAAAGATTTGTGTTGCATTGGCATCTTTAAGGCTTGAGCTCGCCACAATATACATTCGCATGTGATATATATATACACATACTTCCTCCGATCCACAATATTTTAGGCGCTTCAATTATGTCACGAGTAACAAGAAATGACAGTTAAGCCATTTAATGTCATAAAGTATATTTTTTTTTTTCACTTTTACCCTTAAGAAGTGTGTTTAATTGCATTGGAAATATTATTTTGAGGGGGATATAATGAATGGGCAAAGGTGAAAAGTGAGCATTAATCATAGGAGCAAAATAGAAAAGAGGGCATTAATTAAAATGGAGTTGATTTGTATTCCGGAGTCCTATATTGTGAACTAAAGGGATAGGGAGTGTGTGTGTGTGTACTCCTTTCGGTCTATAAGATAGGGCACCTTAACTGATTCACGAGAAACAAAAAATGGTAGTTAAATAATTGAATACGTCCTAAAATATAAATTTTTTCTTATTTTATCCTTATTGGGAAATGTGTTTGAAAAATAATAGAGTAATTTTTTTTTGACAATTTACATTAATTCTCTCACATGTATCTGCTTTTTCAATCCCCAAAGCAATTGAGTAACAAAAAGCAAACCAACACCAATTCTCTCTCTCCATTAATTAAGGGTTAAAAGAGGAAAAAATGTATTAATTATACCATAGGTGCCCTATATTGCGGACCATACATAATTTTCTCTTAGTGTCTTATGTTATTGATCAAAGGGAATATATTACCGGGTGGCTAGTACTTCTTACAATGGAAGCATACATTTTTTAAATCGTTGCTTAGAGACAAAAGGAAAAGGGCAACAAAATCAACTTCGTAAAAGGCACCATGAACAAACAATAAAGATTAAAGAATGGATCCGCTAAAGCGGTTGGGGGCACCACCTGATGCCACTTCAGGGTGCGTGGAACACTTGCTAATTTCCTCTCCATCGTCCCCACAATGCATAGGCTTCCTCTCCATGATTTACCTCACCACTATACAGTATACATATAACGGTAGGGGCCACGAGATTCCATCCCATTGCTATGGCCTCCCACCCTTGAGTCAGACCAAACAGAAAAACAGATGACTGCATGAAAAATTGTTCTTTACATCAATTCATGACTAAATCATTAATCATTATCCAAAAAACAAACATATTAAAGAGTTGGATACTCTTGAATGTTAAGGCGATGGATGGAGATGAAACTAATTATAGGGAGGCGACTGTAAAGTAGGATGCATCAATAATTGAAGTGTGTTTATTTAAAGGCCCTGTAACCTAGTAATATGGATGCTCCTCTATAAGTGAGAGATTATGAGTTCAATACTGTTTGTAATTTCAGTCATTAGTGTCTGCCTTTATAACTTCAAAAAAAAAAAAAATTGAAGTTTGTTTGAATGCTACCATAGGCTATAGACCTAATCCAATTTACTCTCTCATGAAAAACTCGAACGAAAAATTACAGATGTAGATTACTTTTACTCGTTAGAATATTTTTGCCTGCACATAGTCAATGGGATGATCAATTTGCAAATCAAAGCAAGTCAAACGGGTCTTATGTTTTTTAATTAAATTAAAAAAACAGACACCAAAACCACAAAGGAAAATAGGCAAAACGAGAAAGATGCAAGTATCAAAAGTAAACCTCCAGTGCTACGGTTGAAAATAGAGTATGCATTATCTAAATAGGTTTAGGCCTACAATAAAGATTTAAAGTTTGAGCTTGGCCTTAACCCTTTATGTAAGTTATTTTTCAGGTCTGAGTCTGGGCCTTAAAAAGGCTTGACAAGGTGTAAAGTTTGTTTAAAAGCTTATTTAAAATATAGACATTTAAATAGCCTTTAAACTTTATGCCTCCAAATTCACATATAAGCCTCCAAGTTTATTTACAATTATACATTATGTCTTAAAAGTTTAACATCCATTCTTGATAAATTTAATCAAGTAGGTTTTCTACTGGGTGCAATTTTACCAACAAAATTTTCCCGAAGAGCATCTTGCATAAATAAATTTTGAAATAAACAAAAATATCAATAAATAATTTAAAACGGTATTCCATACAAGTGAAGAAAAGAAAGTGCCTTCATGTGAGAGAAATCTTCAATCTTCCACTACGAACTTGTATTAAATATAAAATAAAGTTGATTTTTTTAGAGATATTAAGAAAGTTAATTAAATTATTTTAAAATATTTATATTTATTGTTTTTCTCTAAACTATTTTTTCTAACATATAAATTGATATATAATCTAATGATACACAACATATGATATGATTTAGTAACTTACTTAACTTCTTTAATTTCTCAAAAAAAAAAAGTCAACTCAGTTTTATATTTAGAACTAAAGGGGGTATTTTTAGGAAAATCACAGTGAAGTCCAGGACCATAAAAAATTACAAAAAAGTCCTATAGCAAACTTTCTCATAAAAAAGGTCCCTAAGGGCTGCATTATCATTAATTCTTAATGTGAAATTACTTTATTGCTCTCATGTGCTATTTTAACAAATTTCTGTGCCAATTTTGACAAGTTCCTTGGCCTATTTTGACAACTTTATTTACCTATTTTGACAAGTTCATTTTCGTACTTCCACAAGTTATAAAATAGTAAGTTAATGTGGCTATTTTGGCAACTCTCAGTGCCAATTTTGACAAGTTCGTTTGCCTATTTTGACAACTTTATTTACTTACTTTGACAAGTTCATTTTGCTACTTCCATAAGTTATAAAATGCCAAGCTAATGTGGTTATTTTCACAAGTTTTTGTGCCAATTTTGATAAAATCGTTTGCCTATTTTGACAACCTTATTTGCCTACTTTAACAAGTTCATTTTCCTACTTTCACAAGCTATAAAATGTCAAGTTAATGTGGTCATTTTCACAAGCTTCTGTGCCAATTTTGACAGGTTCGTTTGTCTATTTTGACAACCTTATTTTCCTACTTTGACAAGTTCATTTCCTACTTCCACAAATTATAAAATGACAAGTTAATGTGGTTATTTTCACAAGTCTTTGTGATAATTTTAATAAGTTCGTCTAACTATATTGACAACCCTATTTGCCTACTTTGACAAGCACGCCAACTCCTTATGCTGCTCTTTTCCTTTTTTATTTAATGGGACAATAAAGTAATTTCACATTTATAATTAATCACAATGCAGTCTATAGAGATATTTTTTATAGAGGAATTTGCTATGGGACTTTTAGAAATGGATTTGCCACGCGCGGTTTTAAATCAATAATTTGCTTCCTCTTTTCTTACAGCCATTAGATGAATCTAGCGATAGATATAAACGCACCTTTGCATCCCTGCAAGAGATCGCTTCCCCTAAAACGTCAAAGGCCGCGGCAATTGACGCAACGAAGCAGAGAATTGGATGCTGGAAATACAAATTTGGGTTTCAGTGAGAATTCAAATTACCGATTACAGTTAGAATGGAAGCGCCGCTTAATACCTCAAAGAACAAGTACAGCATAATCGTTCCTACTTACAATGAGCGACTGAACATTGCTCTCATCGTATACCTTATTTTCAAGCACCTCCGGTAAATTTCCCATCTCCTGATTTATTTTTTGTTCCATTTGCTCATCACTTATGATCTGATGGAAGTCTAATATTGGTTTTTTACCTTTGGAGAAATCGAAGTGGGTTCCTTTGTATATCAAGTAATGGCGAGACAATATTTTTGGATTGTATGGCTTTGTTTCAACGCAAAAAGGAAAATTAAAAAGCGAGTATATCTATTCTGATTATATTGTTCCTCGATGGTGATTAACGATCTTGCATGTTTGGAATGTTCCTTTTTGGTTGCTCAATCCTCAATCAGGAATGTCGATTTCGAAATTATAGTTGTGGACGATGGCAGCCCTGATGGCACTCAGGATATCGTAAAACAGTTGCAGAAAGTTTATGGAGAGGATCGGATTGTAAGAAATACGCAACTTGATTGGATCGCTCTATATAAACTTTTTGTCATTCCTATTTATCTTTTCACCTTTTCCCCCTTAAATATTTTCTCTCTGTGATTCCAGCTCTTAAGAGCCAGACCTAGTAAGCTGGGTTTAGGTATTTACCCAATCTTTGTGCTCTTTAGTTATTATAAAATATGGTAAACTGTTATTTTGATTCAATTCAATTCCAGGAACGGCTTATATTCATGGTTTGAAGCATGCGTCAGGAAATTTTGTTGTCATCATGGATGCTGATCTATCCCACCATGTAAGTTGTGCCCTTGAGATTTGTATCATAGTTTGCCGTTCCAAATGATTGAACTGAGGAAAATAGAAGAGCTGTGGTAGATGAAAAATGGTTAAAAAAAATTAGGCAGAATTGAGTATAAACAAATTGCTGTTTGAGATTGAAGTGTTGCTTTAATGTTTATTAACTCAACTGTCATTCGAGCGTGCATGTGTCTATGAATCAATTGGTAATCTTTGACAAGTTTATATTTTGTAGTAGAGAGAATTACACCATTCTTTTGTTGTCTTTTATTTAAGTTGAATTAGAATTTCCATTTTGGAAATTTTTAAATGATTTTTTTTTTTTTGTTAAATCTTTTCTTTTACTAATTTGTTTAATTCTTCTGCAGCCAAAATTTTTGCCAAGCTTCATCAGGTAAGAAAGCCTTCTAGTAATTTCTTGCTTGTTCCTCATCTGCCTATGCCATTTAATTCTCCATTTACGTTTTGCAGAAAGCAGTCAGAAACTGGTGCTGATATAGTTACCGGAACTCGTTATGTTACGGGTGGTGGTGTGCATGGATGGAATCTTATGCGCAAATTGACAAGCAGAGGGGCAAATGTTCTTGCACAAACCTTTTTATGGCCTGGTGTTTCTGATCTAACAGGATCTTTTAGGTATAAAACTTGATAAGTGCTATTAAGTAGTTGACTGAGAGTGTTGGATGCTCCACTTGTTGATGAATGATTTATCTCTTCCCTTTATAGACTTTACAGGAAATCAGTGCTTGAAGATATTATTAGCTGCTGTGTTAGTAAGGGATATGTCTTTCAAATGGAGATGATTGTCCGTGCTTCTAGAAAAGGTTACAGGATTAAAGAGGTATTATTCATCCTTCTTATGAATATGATAAACAAAGTGAGTTTTTTTTTTTGTGTTGTTTTTTTTTTCTTGTTTGTTTTTGTGTGTGTGTGGGGGGGGGGGTGTTGGGTGGTTAGTGGTTGCTACCCTTCTGATTGCTAAGCTGCCTAAGTGGCTGTCAAAATTAAGTGACAACATGGTATTGGAGAATGTCATCTGTCTATGTCCTTAACAGCTAGTGTAATCTCTTTTCATACGTAGCTTGCAGTTTTCAACTTGTTTATGTCAAAATAAGTGTAGCTTGTTATTATTTTTTCCGGTAGACTTTACCAATAATCATAATTTCATACTGCTAAAGGTGTTTGCTGGTGAATCAAAAGAATGTCTTGTAAATGATGCATACACACCCTAAGCTACTGGTTTTGGTACATGAAAGGGTCTCAAAGTAAATTTAGAGATGTTTAATGGTGATCCAAGCGACAGAGTTGTATTATCTATATTTCCATATTCTCAGTTGAAGGAAAGATGAAGTTACAGCCCTTTAATCTGGCCAAGTTCAGGGTTATTTTTTGTTTGTGGTTGAATACAAACATGACTGACTGTTGATGATTATGGAGAAGTGGTTGAATCTTCTGATCTAACGAGTAAAAGATGTTCCAAATTTGTGCAAAAGTTATATTATCTGGTGAAGGCTTACCTGAACGTTCTTTATTTGATGTACTTCAGTAATTTTCTCCTTAGTTGTGCTTGCTACAATTCTCACTACCTAAATTATCATATTGTTCATAATTCAATTTGGAGTTGAGACGCTAGCTTTGATTGTGTACAGGTTCCAATTACTTTCGTTGACAGAGTATATGGAAGTTCGAAGCTTGGTGGATCAGAGATCGTAGAATATCTAAAAGGCCTTGCCTATTTATTAGTCACCACATAGAAAACATAGAAACGATAATTCCTCACATATTCTGTCCTTTGCTTTGCAGAAGCTGGATGTAGATTTTGTAATTGTAATTTCTTCTTGCGTGAGAGATAAGATTCATCAACGGAGCGATCTTGACTTTTTTGAATCTAGGAAACTATTCCCGTGATTCCTTGCGTTAATTACTGACCTATTTTTGTGTGAACCTTGATGATGTTTTGCCCATGTTGACTTGTGCCTTGTGCTCAGTTTTTTTCTCCAGTATCACATGCTTAACTTACATGATAAACTCATGATAGATGTAAACATGGTTATGTGCATGCACATAAAATCATATAAACAGGGCTAAAAAACAGGGCTTTTAATGGAGGATCACAACGACGGGACAACAGAAGAAAAGAACAGTAATGTAACGTCCTTTCCCCCCTTGCTAAATACGAAAGCCAGATGAACCATAACCAGGTCAAATTCCACAATATGTATCTCTGCACCTGCACGTGCAGAGCCAGTAGAGCGGCTGATTCAATTCTAACTGATCTATACAAAAGTATAAAGAATTTCAAGCTTGAGTAGCTTCATTATGGTTCTGATCACAACAGTCTCAGGGGAATTGAAGTGCAACACACAGCAAGTTGACAAGTGACAGGAATCTGGCCAGTGATATTGAAGCTCTAATTAAATAACTAACATATCACAGTGATAAACATTACATGGGTTGGCTCCAAGCATTTCGCCCGCCCAAACCAGAGCCTTGAAGCGAGTCAAAGGCAAAAAACAAAAAAAGAACCTGGGAGCATCTTCATTGGGCAAATAAATTAGTTATAAACCCTGAAAGTAAAAAATAAATATAAAAAAAAAAAAGGAGGAAAACCACAAGAGGGATAGGGGGCGCAAAAAAGACCAACTCAACTCAAAAGGGTAGAATGAATACAAACTTGGGGAAGAAGAACAGAGCTCAGCTTGTAAACATCTACCAGAAATACTTTTTAAAAGTAAAATCTAAGAAAGGAAGGAATCTCTCCTCTCTGCCTGCACAATGTTGAAGAATCTCTTGCATCTCCTGCTAAACCAAATAGTGGAACCGGAGCAAGGCAAAATCTAGCAATAATGGCGCACTTGAGTTGCTTAAAATAAACAAGTGAAACAGGATGCGCATAATTCAATGGCAGGACATCACAGGACCAATCTGATTTCGCTTGAGTGCCTTCTGTCACGTGAAATGGTCTTGCCGTATGATTTTGGCCAGATTGAATGGTGGCGCATCTTCCTCTGGCTTCCAAGGTTCAGTACTGTCATGGATATACCATGACACTTTAGGAGACAATGGCGTGTATAAATCTGCATGTCCGGAATAATCAGACACTTGTCTTCCCTTTTTGCAATTAGAAAAAGAAACAGATGACTATTTTTATATGAAAAAAAAAAAAATTATCAAATTGAACATCACTAGTAATTAGTGAATTCCTCCGTGTAGAACATATAGATTTTTCCATGGGGTGGCAGTCACACACCTAGGCATCCCACTAAATCCTCCTGTGTATGGAAAGATTATTCCTGTCTCTAACCCTATATTTTCAATAGTACTAAAATCTGTTATGACATAAATATATCATTTTAGTGAACTGCAATTAGAAGTTCCAGATGCCTATTCAGGGGTCAACAATATTCATGAAGCTATAGGTTAAAGATTAAAAGAGTATCATGGATAAAATGGAAGTGTGCCCGAGTTTTTCACCCACAAACATGAAGTAAAGACCCGGTTGCAAAAGTGGCCAACACAAAACTAACCTCAGTCTTATATTAGCCAAGGAGCAATATAATTGTATAGACTATTCAAGCAATTATCCTTTTACTGGCGGTTCTCAATGAATGAGAATATTTTTCACATTTCTTTCGCAAACATTCCTATGAATGTTCAGGCCCCACCCCAGGACGTGTTGCTCCCCTCTTTTTCGCTAAGCTTCAAAGTTTGCCAGCATCTTCTTCCTATCTTCTTTATTATATTTACTGCTTTTACTCAAAAAAAAATTTCAGAAATAATTCATCTTTTACTCTATGAAATGTATGACCACTGATGCGTCAAAATGACGCAAATGCTCTTCCAACAGAAAATATAATTTATGTTTTATCTAAAATTTATATCAAGTTTTAGCCTAAGGCTTATCCACAGCATTTCACAGGTCAAGCCGAGCAATGGTAGGGTGCCCTCTGATTGCAACTGGCTACCCTTAATGAAGTGTTAATACATATATTTATAGGAGCTTACGTCATCCAAATTTCAAACCCTACACACTTAAGTGCAAGAGGCGTTACCTGTTATTGGAGGATCTGGCTCCCTTGTACTATGCAATACTGCTGTTCCAGATAAAATAGTGATGAAACCACACAGCTCTGACACAATACTGCTTGCACTTTGACCATAATAGTCCTAAATGATAATAGAACAGAAAATAGGATTATAGCAGATGGTCTAACCACAAAATGTTTCCTTGCCTGACATATTTTCTCTCGTTATATTTCTGTAAAATGCCAACCTTAAACATGATTGCACTGGCTAATATTGTGAAAGATGTGAACAGGGCATAATAGATAGGAGACACAACTGATGTGTTAAAAGTATCCAATGCCTGCAACCATGCAAATGTTAGCCACTGATGACCTACAGATTGAAAATCAAATACAACTATAATGATAATAAAAAGTCGAGGCAGAACGTCTCCGCAATGAAATTAAAAATTCAGGACATCAAGATTATCATCTTTATCGGGATTCACCACAAGCATTGCATGGATGCTATGTAGGCAAAAAGATTTACATATTAAATACCACGTTTTTACATCTTGGAAGCTCGTAATTCTTTGTAATGGGATTTTGCTTTAGAAATACTTGATTCAGGATTTTCCTACATTTTGTTTTATAAAAAATGACGTCACAAGTCTAGACAATGAATAGCATCAAAAGCACAAACAATGATACAGGATTCACAAGGTTGGCACTTGTCATCAGTTCCAAGTTTGATCGTCATCAATATAAAAAAGAGCAAGTGTTAGCCATAAAATGCCCATGGCAGAAAATTAGCAACCTAACATGCTCCAAGCAGTTTTTGGCGCTAGGAATATCCACCTAAAATACAGAGAAAAGGCAACAACATGCTAGGAAAATATCTCAAAGAAGGAAGCAGATCTTTCCCATTAGAGGTCACAATGCTAAAATATGTCCGTAAGTATTTCTAAGCGGGAAAGAAGTACTGTGTGCAGCAAGATGCTCATTACTGACCATATTAAGATAATTTAATTGCACAATGATGCAGGTAATAGCGACCATTGCAAAAATCCATGTCTGGTAGTATACAGCCTGGTTTATGCCCTCTAATGTAAGTTCTATTGCAATGCCAATTGCTTTTACACTCATGACCTGCGAAATAACATATAAGAAATGAAAAAACAAGTTAGCAACACATGACCAAAATCACAAAAATGTATTGGCTTTCAATATTGACAAGGAATCTATTTGCGTCACTTACTGTCAACGATCCAATTACAGAGCATGTTCCAGTGTAAACCAAAATATTAGTTTGGCCAAAGCGGGGAGCACAATATAAAATCAATACCAGTGCTACAGCTACTGCTGAGGCCGTATACAAGAGGAATGCTGGATGCCAAAATAGAATGTACTTGTCAAGATAATCGCAAAAAGCATACATGCATTTCACAGTGAATATCAACCAGGCCCAATCAGCATACCTGGTTGTGTGGCCAAATCCCAAATTTCAAGAACAGAACTAAGAGACTTCTCTTCAGGTGCATGGAGAACAACTACAACGGATCCCACTATGCATAGAAGGCACCCCACCATGCCCATTCTCCGCAGCTTCTCGTTCAACATGAAATGTGCTAAGACCGCACTATTCATTTCCACAACATTACATGGTTTATTATAGGTTCATGTATAAAGTGAAACTGATCAAAGCAGTAAGCAGCCACTCATTAGAATTGAACTTTTACCTAATAATTATACTTAAAGCACCAAGTGGCGTCACAAGCACAGCAGGGGCGTAAATGTATGCCACAAAATTAGCTATCTCTCCAGCAATCACTGCGAGCAATTCCCCACGGCCAAACAAAGAGGTTGGAATGAGCAAAAGGCACATATTTTGAGCAAGAAAAACCAAACATAGCAGAGAATGCAACATAGAGAACTACTCACTGGTAATCATGCCGATCCACCAGAGAGGTTCTCGCAGATAACCGTATCCTCCAACACCTACATGAATTGAATGGCAAACAATGACCAAAAAGTCATAAATTGGAACAATCCGGAATCAGCTTGTCAGATTGGAGAACGCTCACTGGCTGAAGGGCCGTGAGCCCCTGCCCTTTGAAGACCCTTCTTCTTGATAATGAAGCTAGAGCCGATGAAAGCACTGGAAACGACAGCCAAAATAAACCCCTTCAAATTACTCGAGTACATCTATGTTGTGCGTCGCGCTGTAATTTCATTCGGCGAGGGGGGAAAACGCGGAAGATGACGGTAACAGAAGCTCCTCGATTCCCCAGAACACTAATAAGTAAGGTAAGCAACTAATTTGAGCCAATATTGCTAGTGAAAATGAATGAGATATCCTGCTTGGTTCCTTGATGCAGCCCCTAATTCCTCCCCCTAAGCTAGCTATGGAGTTTACTTACAGTTTCAGTATCTATCTAATATTGCCGTAATGGGGTTTCATAGTGACGAGTTCGTCTCTGACCTCGACTCACCTGCCATTCTTCCTCCTTTTTTTTTTTTTTCCCCTCTCTCTATAGCATGTAAGAACAAACCAATCGGCCTCTTCCCTCGTGTTAGCAAGGCCAATTGGGTAAATTGACATTTTCAGGCTATCTCTTTGGCTTCACTCTCCTTCAATTGATAACTCGCAAGTTTAAAAATTTTTCACATTTTCTTCGGATTTGCACCGCAGGACCTGGTATTGTGCTGGCGGATGGCGAACTTAACTTAATGGACCCCCAAAAAAAAAAACATAGAAAGTACTCACGGCCATATTTTTTTTTTTGTTGCAAACTACTGTAATGATTAAAAAAACACTGCTCCGAAAAAATTGATAGGATAAAAAAGGCTAATTATTTTTTAAGAGATTATCAGCTAATTAAGCGCAAAAAAATAATTTATGTTCCTTTTATGGGATTTAGAGAGATAGATTAAAAAATAGACGGTCTTAAGACGTTGTTGATATTTAAAAAATGTCATAATCTAACTTTTAAGCATTATCAATCAATACAAAGTTATCAGATGTTTTCAATAGATTTTTTCTTTCAGAAGACTTCTAAGCATTATCAATCCATACAAAATTATTATATGTTTTGAATATTTTTTTTTTCATGAATGGATAAGAATTAGACCGAGATGCTGTGACACAATTTAATTAACATATTTAAATTTTGTTTTAAATATCTACAGCAGTAATGGGTCAAAAAAATTATAGCTCCACAAGTAATATGATGTGGGGAATAAATATGATGTGAAAAGCATATCGCTTCCCAGAAATCTCTATAGCCTACCCTCGAGTTCCACGAGTCATTCCCATTATTTAAATAAAAATCTTCAACTTTAGATTTTAAATTTATTTTTGCCTCCAAGCGACCTTTTCATATGGGTGCTGTTTCTTTTTTTTTTTTTACTAACAAACTGGATTACAATAATCTCATAGAGATTATTACAGAAACACCCGACGACCAAAGGCCCAGGTCCAAAGACTATTCCCTCAACCACCGTCTAACAAAAGAGTGGGCGGTGGGTGATCTAAGACGACAAAATTGTCGAGGCAGCTATGGGATAGCTTAGCTAAGTAATCAGCCTGACGATTTTGCTCCCTAGGGATATGCGTCATGCGAACATGCCAATCTTTCGACAACCAAAACCTAGCTTCGTCAATGACCTCCCTAAAGGGTATGGGTGCTGTTTCTAGTTTCTACACTTGGGCCATCTTTAGCTGACTGTTTGCTCTTTTTTCTTTTTTTTATAATTATATTCAAGTCTCAAATAAAAAAATAAAAAAATTGTCTTTAAAATTGTTTATGGATATCCCTCAGATTTATTATTAACAATTTTAGGGATTATTTTTTCATTTTTTCTCTTGTGTAGGATTTGAATATAATTATTCCTTTTTTTTTTCCTACCAACATTTAGGTGACAGCTGACAGATTAACCTTCTAGATGAAAAAAAAAAAATCAATCACAGATGAGACTTCCATGTAATTTCGTGGACTTTGATCCTATTCTGATTTCTTAACAAAAGCATTCCCTGGTAAATATATTCTATATACGTAATGATATAATATTGAAAGATAATTTTTACTCACATACTCCCCATGATTTTGAAGAATTTCCTTATATATAATACAAATTACCAATGAGTTAATAATTACATTTTTTTTTTAATTTTATCCCTATTTATTGGGAATGCAGCCGAGTATAAAAAAAGATGTGAGGCAGTTATGAATAGGGGAAAATTTTTAAAAATAATTTTATATATATTTAATGGGTTGATGACTCCTTTTTATTTAAGTGAAAGGATAAAAAATATAATTAATTTTAAACACGATAGAGTATTGTATATATCTTATGTATTGCCAACATAAGAGGCTGGATTTTTTTTCAGAGTTTTGTCTGAGTTATGTGGGTGAAAGATACTTCAATATTTTTTTATACTATTCCTCAAGATATTAAAACTTGAATCTGTTGGAGTACTGGGTTAAGGGTCAGTAGGTCAGACGGGGGCCAAACTGGAGGTAAATCGAGACTAAACCGGTGAGAAATTGAATATTTTAGGCTTATTAATATGAAATTATAAGAAAAAATGTTAAAAAAATTAATTTAAAAAAAAAAGAGTGAACCGGTTCAGTCATCGGACGGAACCGGTTTAGGCACCGATTCACTGATTCCCGGGCCGGACCGACTGGTCCGATCCAGGTTCTGAAACCCTGCTATTTCTCCATCACACGCGTCCATTAGCAAAAACTGAAGGCACCAATGATCATCTTTGTTTTTCCTTTTAAGGTTTATAATAATTTTGTAATGGGAACGCAATAATTCCTCGCTGAGGATGTTTAGTGTTTGTTTGTAATAGTTTATTTTTTACTTGTAAGTTTTTGTAAATCGTACTTTACGGTATATGATGTAAATATGTGAGAGGAATTTTATCTTGACTTACGTAATAAGGATTTATTGCATCAAAATAAGTAATGTCAAACACAGACTTAGTATAATGACTAGACTGAAACCAAGGGAGATAAAATACAGTAGTAAAATTTTACCATAAACTTAAAGGCTTGTTTGACACAAGGGATTGGAAAGGAGGGGAGGGGGGAAGATATTTATAAGTTGAATTTTTTAAAAAAAAATAGAGAAGTTGGATTAAAAGTTTTTAATTAATTTTTCATATTTTTTTTATGTTACATTTTCTATTTATAACCCTACTTCGTTAATTTCTTTAAATTCAATTCATAAAATTTTTTTCCCCTTCCCTCCCCTCATACCAAACAGCCCTTAGTGAAAAAAAGTTAGATTCCTTAAGGATAATATAATTAGGGTTTGAATCTGAACGGATGTGAAAAATGATTTTAATATTTATTCCCATTAGCTTGAGCCCAAAAAATGCTTAAGTCCGAATTAATCACAAGTTAAGGATCTTGATAACAGGCTCGTGGCCCGTCAACATTGGGCTACCCAGCATGAGAAACAATATAAAATTTTCCGACAAGATGAAAATAATGTTATTCGGATGACAGAAATAGTTTGTAACTGGATTATTCTTTTTATTCTATTTATAAGACACATAATCAAAATTTTAAGATGAATATACAATTTAACCCTTTATTTATTATTGTATTAACTTTATTTTCATTTGGTATTATATATATTAAATAGAGGTAGAGTTGAAAATTTATTGAATTTTATGGGAGAGTTAATGAGATTTAAGATATTTCTTGATTTGTATAAAAAATATTGGAAGTGCCCTATAAACAGCATTATGGAGTATCTAATAGATAAATTAAAGGCTAAAAAAAATAAAATATCCAAATATGTATAACAAAAATAATGACATATTACGAGGGATAAAAGAGACAATTTTTTCACACATGAGGACAAAAGCCAAAAGAAGGGGGACATTTCTTGACCTATTTACAAACTTTGTGTATCATAATTCTCAGTTGCTTGCATTAAAAAATAAATAAATTCTATGAAAAATAAATTTAGAGGATTCATTGAAAAGCAAGATAAGGCATAAAATAAAAGACAGAAGAAAAGTGGGATGGTCAACGAAGAAAGTTTGAATTCGACCAATTCCGTGTTGCCGGTCAAAGGCGGTAGTGTGGTCTGTGTGGGTCCTCATGCAAGGGGGAGACCAGAGAGAGCCATGGGCGGCTTCTTCAGCTTCCCTTAACTGCTTAACCTACCTCCCCCAACCCTCATTACTCTTTGATCCTTCTTCCTCTATCCTCATTATTAACCCGAGCTAAGTTTTTCAACCTTTCCTAATCATCACTCAATTCGCTCAAACCGAATTAGGATTAGTTTGACATGTTCAAATTTAACTTTTTCCTAAGTAGATGTGTGTATGACTCTAGCAAAAAGCCATTGCAATTGTCTTTGTTATTATATTATTATTACTATTCTTATTACCTTCTTGGCGCTCAAAGGGAGGTTGAGTGAGGACTTTAACTTGCGCTATTTTCAAGCTTTTGTCCCATCCCAATCCCATAAGCCTCCCCGAAACCAAAACCCTTCTTTTCTATCCTCTCTTGCGTTTTGAAATCTGGAATTTTTCCCTAGTGTCTTTCACCTACGAGTTCCAATATTCGTTTCTCCGTGTTTGTTTCCGGTTGTTCTACATATACCAACACATAGCATTGACTGCGAACTGGAGAGAAAAATAATGGGTGTTCTCTGTTAATTCAAGACATGGATGAGGTGTTACCGGAGCTGATTCTCTGAGTACATGTCAGGGGGTACAGCGATTGAGTTTTTCGTTTGGTTATCTGAAACTATGGGGGGTATTTGTTCGAGGTCCGCCGACGAGGACAAGGTATTTGCTAAGACCGATGAAAATTTTGTGAATAAAAAATCTGGGAACAATGGCCAGTCTAGCGTGCCGAGTGATTTCACTACTGCACCTCAGATACATGAGAAAATGGAGAAGGATTTGCAAGAACCAAGTGAAATTCGAGTTACAAATGCAAGGACTAGTCCAAATGATTTCTATGATGGAATCCCACGCTTTCCTGATTCTTTTCCTCACAAGTCTAGGTCTGTTAAATCAACCCAGGCGGCTGTGGCAAAGGTTGGTTCGTTATGGTCCACTTCAAATGCTCAACCCTTTGACTAATTCTTTCCTACTATTTATGCGCCCGAGCTGGGCTACTCAGCGATGGATCTGTTTATAGATCACTGGGTTTTATGCTGACAGTTCTGATTGATTTGTCGTAAATATGCACATTTTTTAGAATTTTTTTACTTTCCACCAAGAAATCGCGTGGCAATGAAAATCTGGTTAGTGTTCGAGAGTCTTTCTGATCATTATGTTAAAAATAGGAAAGTCCTAAGCAATTGTTATAGAATGAGCAGGATCGTTAGTGTATCCTGGCAAGGGAAGCCCGTTAATAATACATCTGTTAACTTGTAGTAAGTTGGCTGGTTAAAAAGGCCTTTTGCTAGCTGACAACAAGGCCAACGGCTCATGCACATTTACCCCACTTTTCAGAGGGAATGCTTATTGAATAGTTGCAGATATTTTACAGAAAACATCAACAGGAGCCAATAAGAATTAAGAAAGGCAGAAGAAAACTAAAGCTCTAATGTTAGTGAATCTTGAACTCGGAGAATGAGTCCATTGAATTGGTTGAAGAATCTGTTGATCACTCTCAATAGCAGAATAGGTTTGCAAACTTCAACCGTGTCTTTCCTGTGAACTTATTGTTGTCTAGAATATTTTGGCATTCTTCCTAGCCTGACGATCTGTACTAACCAACATCCATCCACTTTCGTCAGAATCATTGCATAGGATTTCATTATAACTTCTCATTTTTATCCTCTTCATTGCAATGGTTACAATTTGAATTAAACTATTTTATTTGTCTTTTACACCATATATACCATTACCACGTTCAAATTTAGTTTAGTGTTCTGTTATGTCCTTAAGTTACGTAAGCACGCTTGTTGAGAGGAAAGAGGATAATAAAAAGACCAAGGTTGGAAAAATTTGATGGCACATACTAAGATATTTTCTGTTCCAGGTCTCAGAGGTGAGTTCACGTATAGGAAGAGCTGGATTTGGGAAGGCAGTGGATGTCTTGGACACTCTTGGTAGCAGCATGACAAATTTAAATGCTGGAAGTGGATTTATTTCTGGAACTGCAACAAAAGGGAATGAAATTGCTATCATAGCATTTGAGGTTGCAAACACTATTGTCAAGGGCTCTAGTCTTATTCAATCTCTGTCCAAAAGAAGTATTAGGTATTTAAAAGAAGAGGTACTTCCTTCAAAGGGTGTGCAAGATTTAGTATCAAAGGATACTGATGAACTTCTAAGGATTGTTGCATCAGATAAGAGGTAAGTATAGGTTTAAGATTGATGAGTTTGAGTGAATTCAGTTCCTAAATAAGCTAAATTATTTGTTTATTATGATTATTAAATGGCAACTGCAAGTGATCATTGGGTTTGCCTTCAGGGAGGAGTTGAAAGTTTTTACTGATGAGATAATCCGTTTTGGAAATCGCTCAAAGGATCCTCAGTGGCACAACTTGGCCCGTTACTTTGACAAGTAATATAAATTGGACTCTCTTAATTCATGTGAAGTTTTTAGCCTTTCATATGTTTACCTCTCTTGTGCTGTCTTATTCACAAGGTATCTATTTATTGTATATTACAGAATCAGCAGAGAACAGGATGCCCCGAGGCTGTCAGCAGATGAGGTAGAATCAATGATGCAGCAATTGACGACTTGGGTTCAGTTTACAGCAGTGAGTATTATCCTCATCTTACTTGAGATCAAATATTAAGTCCAGAACTGATGTTTAATTTGTTGGAATTGATTGAAAGCTTTCTAACTGCTTGTCTTGTACATATATAACATATCAGTTGCGAAGAGTGTTTTCCCCTTCTTCTCCACTTCCACCATAGTCTACTTGATGTCTTCAAATGCATCATGATTCATGTGCTAAGGTGAATGGGGATGTATACAACTATTAGATATTGTGAATTGTGTTCCACATTAATATGAAGTCTTGTAATGAAGTAAAACTGTCATAGAATATGTCCTGGACAAAAGCTATGAGTACCTTAATTTCATTATGTTACAAATGTTTCTGAAATTAGATGAATTTATGATGGTTGGATCTTTTATGTACTCTTTTCATAATCGATTTAATCATTTATCTCCAACTCGCTTTTTATGATGTGGACGAACTGATACTCCTTGAGTTATTTTTAATGCAGTACACACTCGTTCATATATATTCCATGTGATAGTCTGATTAGATAAGATGAGGAGGTAGATACTGTGTTTTGTGCATCTTGTGTGGCCTTTCTTAGTCTCTTCATGCTGTATGTACGATCTTGAGTCATTCAACACTGTACAATTTTATGAAATTTTATATTCAAGGTTTTCTATTATCTTCCTTTGATGGAAACAAGAGAGGATTTATCTTGTGTGTCCCCTGTATTTTGCTTTCTTAGTCAAGCTAGCCGTTTGTTTATGTTTTTCTTAAGCCGCCCTACTAATGCATGGCATAGTTCTCAATAAGGTTTTAATATAATTCTTTATTGCCTCAGGAGTTATACCACGAATTACATGCGCTGGATAGATTTCAGCAAGACTATCTCAGTAAGCGGCAAGAGGACGATAGTTCTGGTGCAACCCAAAAAGGTGATCATATATCCTACTTTTGACATGATATGCAACTGTTGTTTGTGATGAGCTTTCTAAAGAATATGAAGTCAAAAAAGAAGATTAATTGGGCCCTTTAGATAGAATGAACATTTAGAAGGTGGAGAATATATCTGAAACTTGGACAAGACTGCCATAGAGTAATTGGTTAACTGATGTCTGCTTGTGTTGCTTACTGTTTCATTGTCTTTGCATCAATATTCCCTGACCAATGTAGAATTGTAGGCTATGCTGAGGACTTTGTTTGAATTTTTGAAATCAGAATTGCACAGGCTTGTTGAGAATATTATCAAGCACCTGAAGGGTTAGATAAAATTTAAGATACGATTGAAGAGATGCACTCTGATGACATGTTTGACTTTACCATATACTGAGCAATATTTTAGGAAAATCTTTTATATATAACTTTTGACTTAATGTTTCTCTTCATATAGATGACAGCCTTCCAATCTTGAGGGCGGAACTTAAAACTCAAAAGAAGCAAGTTAAACAGTTGAAGAAAAAGTCACTCTGGTCCAGAAGTTTGGAGGAGGTAGCTTTAGATTGTTACTTTTGATGAATATGTTTCTCTCATCTCTTAGTCAGTAGGATTCATATTCTTTATGGATTGCAGGTTATGGAGAAGCTTGTAGACATTGTCCAATTTTTGCATTTGGAGATTAACAACATCTTTGGCAGTGAAGGTATATACCCTCGTTAACTCGACATGTTGTACTATAATCAATATCTGTTGTTATCATAACAATCGATGTATGATTCAGTTAATGTTTTTTGAACTGTTGTGCATATCTCAGTCATGTTGAGCTATAAGTATTGTTCTTGGAACATTTAAAAGTTAAAGGGGAGAAAATGAATGGGAGAAGGGGCGTAGATGTAAAGAGACTGGTAGGGAGGCGAGGAGAGAACTACCTGGTTTTATTCTTGTTGGTCACTCTTGAAAACACTGTATCAGAATCTTTTCTTTGCTTCTAAGTGCCAGTTTGGAAAACTATAGAATCCATTAAAAAAGTTCTTTTGCACTTTACAAAACAAAACTTCTCTCATATATCTATCTTATACAGTACAAAATTACTTAAAATAAGTTAATCCACACACCCACTTAATTGTAACGATTTTATCCATGAACTACTGCAGATCGTCAGAAGCCAGTAATTGGATACAGCAGCCTTCGTCAAAGATTGGGTCCTGCAGGCCTTGCTTTGCACTATGCAAATATAGTGCTCCAAATTGATACTCTTGTAAGTTTATCTTCTAGAATGTTTTTTATTCATTATAGGTCTCTAATCTACTCCCTCCGGTCCTAATTATAGGACAACATTTGGGAGTTGATCTTGGTCTTAATTATAGGACAAAGTTCTGATTTTTGTCAATTTCTTTCCAAAATACCCCCTATTAATACTTTCTCAATAATAATTTAAGAATACACCTATGTATTCTATAAAGTGAATAATGCTTGCAACTCATTCATGCCACATACATCTCAATTTTACTGTTTTTTTAAATTTTAAGTTTTAAATAAGGGCATTTTAGGAAAATAAATATGATTAACTAATTTAAATACTATCCTTAATTTCTCCAAAATTAGGTAAATATGTCTTATAATTAGGACTGGAGTATCGTGTATCTTTTCTTTAAGCCAGGTGATAATTTTACTAATCAAGTATCAAGGATGACATGTCATAGTGCCTTTAAATATTGGATCTAGTTTTTTCCACATCAGTTTCTCGTAGTAAACACTTCCCCAGCTAACATGATGACACATTATCTTGATCCAAAATTCTATGAACCTAAATTTCTATTCGCTAGTTTTGTTGACACAAAATATGTGCACATGTGAACAATTAACTAACCGATGCATTGATGCTTAAAATAGTTTTGTTCAGTATGTATGCATGAATTGCCCATATCATCAAAGGATTGGACTGCACTGGGCAGCCCCAAAATTCCTTTTTAATTAAATATCTTTTAACCTACAATACAACTAAAACATCAGGGGGCAAGGTTGTTATTTGTGTTAATTGTTAAGTGTTTAGCTGCGATAAAGAGATCCGTGCTGAGTCAGTGTTGATGATGGCAGGTTGCACGATCCAGTTCTATGCCTGCAAATACAAGGGATTCATTATATCAGGGTTTGCCTCCTAACATAAAATTGGCTTTGCGTTCCAAATTACCGTCTGTTCATGTTGCAAACCAGGTTTGTTTATAGTTTATATGCTGCAAGTTTCTTATGCCACCACAGCATACATCCTTGTATTGTCAAAAACCGACAAGAAATACTCAGCCATTTCTGAAATCAATTTCTTCTGTTCTTAGTTGTTTACTTCGTCTTAAGCAAAGGCATGTCCTCAACTAAATGATTTTTCTTTTGTATTCTGAAGATGACCATAACAGAGATCAAAGAGGAGATGGAGAAGACATTACACTGGCTGGTTCCAGTTGCCACAAACACAGCCAAGTATGGTGTTTTGCTTTCCTTCAAATAAATACTCATCTATACGAGAAGATTTCATAAGCATCAGTTTATTCAATGCATGTATAATCTGATTTTAACTTTTTGGCATTTGATTGCTGTAAAATTGACTCAGGGCGCATCATGGTTTTGGATGGGTTGGGGAGTGGGCAAACACTGGGTGAGTATCAAGTCCTTTATTTTATAACATCTAAACTTGCTTGTTCATTTTCCCATTTTCTGAGTAATTATTTGGTTCGTGCAGCTCTGAGGTAAATCGGAAGAACACGCAGGCTGATGTGATGCGGATTGAAACATTTCACCATGCAGACAAGGACAAAGTTGAAAGTTACATTCTTGAACTTCTTTTATGGCTTCATCGCCTGGCCATCAAAAGTAAGGCTAACAATGACTTTGGTGAAACCAAGTTTACACACAAGCCAGCTTTTGGCACTGCCCTGCAAAAGACAGACAAGCAACCTGAGGGAGCTGGGCTTCCGTTACTAACAATTGATGAACAAAACCTGCTACAAGCCATAACTAAGAACACACGGATCCGAGGAATTAGCAAGAGCTTGGACTTCGACACCATGAATACTACAAGGGAGAAGAACTGCAGGCTGACAAGGAGTTGCAGCCATTCATCAACAGTTAAAAGCAAGGAATCAACATTTAATAGGATTTCATCTAAGCTCCCATTGATTGATTTTGGTATTGACAAAGAGAGGGCGTTAGATGTGATAGACAGAGTGGACATGGTCAGATAGTTTGTACATACACCATATTGATGCTGCAACCGTTGAGGGCCAATTCTTGGCTGCACTTGTGGTATCTTGTCTATGGCTTCATCAGAGAGTTCAGTTTTGGTGAAGCTCTGTACAAAAAACTCGTGGCGCCAAAGGTAGAGTGATGAGAAAATAGGCTCTATGGATTAAATTCCGCAGTTGGGTTTGAAGCTGAGTGGATTGTGTTTCGAAGTGAATAGACAATATGAGGATACGGTGCCTGCCTGCTTCTGCATTGCTGCACGGGTTATTTTGGATTTGATATATCCTTGAATGATGCCAAAATTGGAACCTATTTTTTATTTTTTGAATAGAAATGTAGATCCTGGCCGTTATAGATTGTACATCTAAATAAAATAGAATCGGTATGTACAAGAGTTTGATGCCTGGTGTGAGTTCATGTTTCTTTGTTTCGTACATAGGCGGATCACATTGAGGGTAGTTGATTCACCTTGAAAAATAGTATATTTTTGAAATTTCAATGAATTTGTTATTTTACTTTAACATTGTTACTTGTTAGTTTTTTTTTTCTTGGAGAGTTTGCTGTGACTTCACTAAATATAGCTGACAATTTTGTTCGAGTTTAGGAAAGCAGGGCGCGGCGGCCACTTGCTACATGATTGTGTTTTATTCTCAGTTTGAGTTGTTTTTAAAATCTTATTTTGAACCAATTTTTTTTTAAAAAAAGAAGGGAAGATTGTAAGCTTTATTTATGTTTTTCGAAAGACATGGAAAAGAAAAACTCTTGTTGTCTTAGAAAAAAAACTATTCCGTTTCTCATCATTTGAATAATTAAGTAATTTTAATTAATTAAAATTAAATATAAAGTGGATAGTAAAATTGATTTCATATCTTCATTATTGTATTATAGTTCTTTATGTAGTAATATATCAGCTATCGAGAAACAACTCACTTAAAGGAGGTGCTTCCTACTAGTGTTATTATTGTAGAAGTTAGGTTATGGTTATCTAGGAATTGACATGTTTTATTGAGCTATATTCTTAGGAAACAGAATAGGGATGCGGACCATCTTACTAAATAAGAGCATACTAATGCGGGGGTTTTTGTTTTTTTTTTATCAACCACCACCTTCGTTAGAGGAGACAGTCGTTGATGAAGGATAAGGGCCCTTGCTTCCTATTTTGATTATACATTAAGTTTTCTTGTTGAAACTTAACGAATTCCAGTTTTTATTCAAAAAAGGAGTTGTTTGATGCCAATTTGATGGATTCACATTAAATGTCATAATTATATCTAATTTTCCTATTACAGTGTATATGGCCCATATTAAGTAAAATGAGGGGGGGGCCAAATATTGGATCTACAAACTTCTATATTCTATATCCATCTTTTACAAAACTCATTTAGAAATAAGAAATATTTCACAGATGTACATTTTTTTTTGAAACACTTATAATAGAAACCGCATTTAAAGATGAGGCGGGAAAACTTCTATCTCTCCGTTTTTCTTAATCACAAAAACTTTTATCTCTATGGTATCTACTTAACAGGATTTTTTTTGTTTTCTTCTGGGATTCTCAAAACTGAACCGGCAACGTTGAACCCAGAAGAAGCGAAGCGATCCACAACACTCTAATCACCCAACTTGAGCTTTTCGGCCGGATAAACCCCTTCTGTTCCACTTCTCCTTTGTGTCTTCCGAGATGGATTTTTCTGAACCTTGTGTTTTGCAGTATCACCAGATGATGTCTTCATTGACTTTGGATCTTTTCCTCCGCCGCTCCTCCTACAATACAATATGTTCAGATAAAATAAATCAAAGGTCTCCAAGAATCAGAACATCCTTAAACGAAGCTAGTTCAAATACAAACCTAAAGTGCAAGAACATGACCAACATGCCAACCGCAGCAGTGCCACCCAAGACTGATTTTAACATTATATTATTTTGAGGTTTCCTTCTTGGTATTCCTATACTCTCCTGTGTTTTCTTAACCAAATTATCAGCTGATGGAGAAGCTTTCTGATCTTCTGGTGTTATTTCTTCCTACATCACAACAAAATCAAAACAAAGTTTCAATTTTGATATAACCTACGAGTTTACAGAAACATGCCTGAGATGGGATCAAATCTTACTGGAAGACACGTGTCAATGGTATATTTTGAATGGCACACAGGATCCATGTCGTATTGAGATTCTTGACCACTGTCTTTAGATTCAAGCTTCGAGCATTCATTTGTTAAGCAGGATCGTGAATCATGAGAAACATCCTCATTGGTTACCACATGTAGTACTCTTTCACCTGTGTAACCCATGTCGTGATCTTTAGCATCTTCCTCATTAAAGGGACACTTTTCATGGTAATCCATGCCTACAACATCGGACAGAACAACGTGACAATCCTCATTTGTCTGTTTATCATCAATGTCTAATTTCACAGCAGCCTCCTCTTCATCTGGTTCAGAGGGTATGACTTTAAAAGCTTTATGTTTTGGAGTATCTTCCTCACAGGACCCCACCTTCAGAAAAGATGAGGAAAAACTTGTACGATCGTCAGGTGATACCAAAGCACATTTTCCTTTCTGATCCCATTTACAACACTCAGACGATAAATAAGAATGAAATGACAGTAAATCCTCAGACTCGTGAAAATTGGCTTTAGAATATAAAGAATTCTTCTTGTCCTCTAATTTCTCAGTAGAGTGTAAATATTTAGCTTTAGAAGTTATCTCATCATATGCCATTTCCCCATATTCCATAGCGGCCTGAGATTTATATCCTTCAATGATTTGATTCCACCGATCCACCTTGTCACTGCGAATTTCAAAAGACCCAAGGGTCTCAAAATTGTCCTGCTCATCAAATTTATCACTCAAGTTGACGGGTTCCATTGGGAAATTTCTCAGAACTTCCATATTGTCACAGATATCAAAATATCCTTTGTCATATTCAATACTCCCTGGTGTTGAGTTTGAACCACGAGAACTAGCACTGTGATGTACATTTGATGTGCTATTTTCTTCAAGATCTGAGGCTTCCACTTGCTCCAAAGCATCTCTTCTTCCAAACAATCTTTGGTCAGAATAATCGAAGCCCATAAAGCCACTTTCTTGTTCTATGTTCTCCTCCGAGCAAGGATGCAATGATTTCTCTGAACTCAAAAATTCAAAGTCAGCCTCAGATTGAAGTTCTGCATGATTTATTTCTGTGGCATCATACACTTCCAAATATGTCTCATGGTCCCCGGGGGAGGCAGCAGCAGAGTAACCCTACAAAAGTACCATGTTTTAAAAAAAAGGATGGATATTTGTTTGGTTGGAAATCTAATACTTTCCTTTTTTTTCAGGTTCCTAACCTACAAGTGAAAATAAGGACACACCTGCCTGTGTTTTGCTTCCTCATGCTTCTGTGAGTAATAAGTAGGAGAATCCGCAAGGTTACTTTGAGACAGCTCCAAGGTTCTACGAATGTATCCAACCATATCCTTAGGCATAGTAATTGTGCAAGACACAACATCAAAATCCGGAACCTGTTACCACTCTCTTTAAGTTTAGTAGCAAAGAAACAATTAAAATAGTAAGCTATAAGATCAACTAGATTATGCACAAATGCCTTACATTTACATTCTTAGACCTTGCCTTTTTTGAGAATGAGCGTATACACATACAAACTTTTCGAGTATTTCTTTTCTCTACAACATCTGATGGAGAGAAGAGGTCTATGCCAGTCAATCCCAAGATTTTGCAGATCTGCATATTATGAAATGTTACACCTGAGATATATGATCGCACTAAGAATCAAGAGAATTAAAACACAAATAAAAGCAGAAGAAAACTCTGGATTTTGTCTACCCATATATAAGCTCCTATCAAGAAATGCTTAAAAATGCAGATGAGCCCCTCAGGCCACAGGCTTCATATCAGAAATGCCAGCACCACTCTCCATACAATTACCCTTCACTAAACTCATCAAAAAGAATAACAAGAAAATTTTCTAATTTGGGAATAATCATAATACACTTTTCTTCACATTTATGTTGAATTTTTTTTATCAACTACATTTAAGTTGTTTCTATTATCGCTATTAGCAGGCCGGCAGGTTTTCTGGTGTAAGGTGTTACTGATTTCTATGTACTTCTCTGTACTCCAACAGTATATTCTCTTACAGGTAAGCAAAATATATCTTAAAAACGAACTTACTTTCAGAAATGAATCAACGTTGGAATAAGGCCTATATCTGCCACTGTTCTTCATGGAAGCAAAAGGCTGATGCTGGTATGCTATTACGTGCCTTAACTCCATATGCTTTGCCAGCAGCAATCTCCACACAACTTTTGAAGCTTGAAACCTACAAACCAATGAAACTAGTTGAATTCAGAAAAAGAACATCAAATGCCAATCTGGCATTTTCCCGCTCAAACTCCTCCAGGGTTTTAATTGTCGCAGGAACAGGATAACTAATGGACAATTATAAAAGTTGGTACATACAGCAATTCTCCATCAGAGAGAACTTCAGATATAATGAGATTCTCATCTAATCTTATTTGCAGCACTTCTCCAAGCCAAATTCGTGTTTGAGTCTGCAAAAGAATTGGAAAACGAAATGGTAGTGATTAGACATCGGTCTTAGCTAAGGAAAAAAAATAAATGTTAGCTATCGGCAGACATTGAAGAAGAGTGAGGATGATTGATGAACCTGGAGGAAGGCATCGTCGAGCTCCCGGAAGCTAGATTCCGATGATGTTGACGATGCTGGCGGCGGTGACGGTGAAGAAGGTTGAAGGAGCTGAGGGGATTGAGATCCGTGAAGGGAATCATCATCACAGCCCATAACGGCGGCGATTCTCAGAGAAGAAGAGCTAGCGTCGATAAGAATGGATATTGGGTGAAGAGAGGAAATGAGACCAAAAAAGGAAAGAAATGAAAGAAGCGGGAGAAGCTAGCTAGGCTTAGTGGGTGGGGGTGAGTGTGAGATGAGAATATAGTATATTTGTTGTTATTCTCTCTGGTTTGGATGGTCAGAGAGAGATGAAAAGTTAAAAAGTGAAGCTCACAAAAGACATGGCCATGATTCTGTGTCTTCTTTGTCGCCTGTTTTTCCCATATCGTTCAAGGCACTACCACCCCCATTTCCTTGTTCCATTTGGTGGATGGATGGGTCAACCTTGTACTAAAACATTAAATAATGCTCTATCCATCCAGGTTTAAAAATATGATAAAATTAATTTTTTTTAAGAAATATTAAAGAAATTAAATAAATTACTTAATTATATCATATGTAGTATATCCTTAGATTATATATCAATTTATTAGTCAAACTCATTAGTTTGAAGAAAAAAATAAAAATAAAAATATTCTAAAATAATTTAATTAATTTCTTTAATATCTTTAAAAAAATCAATTTTATCTTATATTTTAAATCAGAACAAGTAGTAATTCTTTACACGCAGGCTCGTTAGAGAAGAGAGAAGGGCCATGTTGCTTCTCTTTGCTTTTGTGTATGACACGTGTCCAGTCTTTTCTTAACACTTATCATTAACATATCTCACTATTAAATTTTCAAATAATGGACGATTTTTGTAATCAAATAATGATGCTTTCTTTGACTTTTTTTGTATTATAAAAACCCATGGTTAATTTTAAAGGTTGCTGAGGTTATTATAAATCTAAGATGACGCGGCACATGAATGAATATGTTGCAGATGAGTTGTAAGGAATATCTTTGAACAAAATAAATTTTGTTAATAGAAGACGTGCCCAGATTAGTAGCCTCAAGATGGGGCCAGTGGGAAGGCATATGAGTCCCGTAATTGCGTGGCTATTTGTTTTCTATTATGATGAAGGCAGGAGTATTATTATTATGGAGCTTTTTTTTTTTTAAAAAAAAAAAACTCCTTAGAAAGCGGAGGCAAAAAAGGGAAGGGAAAGTAGAAAAAGAAGTCGCTGTCGTTTGAAACAAGTGTCTTTGGTTTCACTTCAAAATTGGTTAGGTCACGTGATGTGAGATTTTAGAAACAAGAGCCACGCTACGAGTTTGAGTGAGCGCCACTTAATACTTAGCAGAGTGGCGGTTGTTAAATTTGAACGAGTTAACGTCTGAGGAAGAATAGATGGGGCACTTGTTCATGGTGAGCATAGTACCAACGTGGAAACTAGGCACGTTCACACACCTCACCTTCCCCACCACCATACAACTTCATCACTTTCTCTACCTTTCTTACATCATTCCCACTATTTTTCTCACAGCCACACATCCTATTTTATTCTCTTATTTTGGTTAGTTAAATTTCATAAAATGTATCTCTATTTTTTTAAAAAATTTAAACAATTATCGGTGTTGAAGTTTTATGAGTTGACAAGATCATTCTAACATACTGGTTTAATTTTTAAAATAGCAATAATTGACACAATTTTTAAGAATAGATAAATGGGACATATATATTTTAATAAATGAGGAATGTTTTGTATATGTATGTATATATCTATATATTTCTTGAGTAAATACTGTGGTGTTTTTTTTTTTTTTTTTTGAGGAAACGGTAAATGATTATCTTAATAAATGGGCCAAGCCCGGTATATACGCTTACGCCTGAGATAGATTAGCTAAACAGAGATCCAACCCAGCCATTTTTTTTTAGTAGACTAGGCTAAGAGGCCACAACAGGTCTGCTGCTTTTCATTATATATATTGAAATTAAATAAAATTAAAAAGTTAAGGAGAAAGAATCAATCAAACTTAAATTTGGTATGGAATAGCCCAATACTAAATTTACAGTTGACATCCAAAAAGTAAGAAGACAAGTAGTATTGAAAGGAACGAGACCGTATAAGGGATGTTCAGAAAATAGAATGGATATAGACATAGATACAAGTATTTAATGAATTTGTATAAGTATAATATTGTAACAAATGACAAATCAAAATAAAACGGGCCTCTGCCATATCAGCTGAACTGCTCAACTCTAAAATGGAGCTCTGAACTAGCAGAAACAAAAAAATTGAGACTTGATTGAGAAGATGCTTTATCAAAAATTCTTCTCTGTACCGTACCGTGTTGCTGTTAGTTTAACGTGGCCTCTAAATTACATACAAGGGTAAGAGCTGAGAAATCAGGAAGTTGAAGTTGGATCAACATCAGTGTCATTTGGGATTTGTCCAAATATGTCAGGGCAAGATTCCCAGGTCCCCTTGTCCCTGGCCTCCCAGTACCCGCCAGCATAACGGTAACTGTTACTGTCCTTGTCCTTTACAAACCACCTTGGTTTCCAACCCGTCTCTTGCATCTTCCTTGCCTGTCAAGTTACCCACTCTTCTATTAATAACTCCATAGAAACACCCAACCCACAAAAAAAAAAAAAAAAAGTGAATTTCATGTGCACATTTCATACCTGTCGCTGTCTCTGCTCCAGCCGCAACTTCTCACTATTGGCCATTTCATACTCCCCATTCTCCAAAGACCTTTGATCAGGTCTCAACCTCGAATCTGTGGGCGGCAACTTCCCCTGTTTCACAACTTTAATGTCACAAACTCAGACATAACCACTCAGGAGGACAATGCGTCCCATGTTGCAAATATAGGATTTTGCGAAGAACAAAGGCAGAAATTAAAGCATTCAAGAAAAGCACTTGCCTTGAGTTCAGGCGTGATTTCATTCAGTGTAATAGCGAATTCAGTAAGATTATATCTTGTGGTGTGATGGGGTGGCTCATTCCGCTTCCACAGCAGACATGATTTTGACGACCCACTGGATTTTTTACTTTTAGAATCGTCACTAAGTATACAGTGCAAACTCTCATCCCATTTCCCATAGATAGTTGCTACTGCTTTGCCATTCTTATCTTCCACCACGCCTTGCACCTGCACCACATGCAACTTATATATTACGCAGCATGATCAAGTACTCGGTAGAAAATCCACCGCAAGTTAAATTTCCTGATTTATGACATCCAAAAGCAAGAAAATAGATACTAGGAGTATTATTAGAAAGGGCACCTGGTGAGGGTTTCGATCAATCATTGACTGCTCCTTAAATTTAACCTTACAAGAATACTCGCGATTCCCTTCTATGCGCATTGTCCCATAATGGTCACAGTACAGTTTTCCTAAAATCAGATTGTAAATGGATGTTGTTACCTGATGATAGAATATTAGACCATCAGAAGCCAGGCATCTTAAAAGATACAGGTAATCAACACAACTATTGTAAGACAATTATTTAAATTGTAGCAAAAAGTAGGTTTGACTATTCATGATAATACCTTACTCCACTGGAAGACTTCTCCGTCGTCAAACTCGATGGTCAGAACACCAACAGGATCGAGCTGAATGGAACGACCCCGGAATTTGTTTTTTAAATTGCCTTCACCCCAAAATTTCCAGCCATTTCCCTCACAATGGCACGCAACGACCATGGGATGGTGGCTGACCTATGTCAATGGCATCATATTCAAAAAGAAAAGGTTGTTCAATCTTTTCATTTTTCGTTTATGTTTTTCTTTTTGAGGAGTAAATGCCAGCTTTCTGCACCACTACATACTATACCTTCTCAGAGATAAAGCGAAAGCCTTTATCTGGGAAATCTGCCTCATATGTCTCCCCCAATAGTGGATTAAATGGTTTGCAACTCCTCCCAAGAGTGCTAGAATACCCTGAAACTGCAAATGCAGCCACATCTAGCACCCTCATAAGATTGTTACCCTGCGTATAAACACAATGGATTGATATCACTGTAAAAAATATTGCGCTAACAGCTGAAACTCTGGGCTTTAACAATTGCCTTTGTGACTAATCCCATATAACTAACTATATAGTTAGAGAATGGAAACTAACCTTTTGACCCCATTCAAATGCTCGGTCTAGAAGGTAAGAGTACTCGAGGTCTTCACAGCATTTCTGTAATGAGGAAATAGGCTCGTTGAAGTAAACTGGGAGGCAAACGCTTGTGAGATCCTTCCCAATGTTATCTTTAATTATTGACCAGAGACTGGCTGACTTTTCTTTCTCAACAGGATCAGGCAATTTCTGTCGTCGCATCACTTGAGGATAATTAGGTCTCACAGATCCAGTGGGCGAATCTGCATTATGTTTACCAGTGGAAGTCTCCTCACAATCAGAATCAGATTCATTTTCTCTACAAGAACTTAACGAAAGAATATCACTTGTATCAAAGAATGCATCATTGTCGTCGTCAGACTGATCGTTCCTGTCTTGATCATCAGAAGAATCGCTTGGACTCCCATCTGTATACAATATCACAATAGTGAAATCATTAGAGGGATGGATTAAAAAAGAATGAATTATGCAAAGAATGTGTTTATAGCTGTTCATGGACATTAGTGTAATATTACCGAAATTATGATAGCAAAATAGAAAAAAAATAAATCATTTTAAATTAATTTACCCTCCGTACTATAAGCATGAATGGAATATCACGGAAATCACAATGGACCAAACACGCCCTGATACGTCCCAAAAGTTACGTCCCATTCTAGGTACATCCTAATCCTAATTATGCACTACTTGTCTGTTTATGAAGGAAAAGAAAGAGACAATAATAAGTGCATCAGCTGCTACGATGTCCTCTCTAGTCGCTATAGTGAGAGTAAAACGCACCACTAAACTTTCCATGCTTTGGCGTAAGGGAATCTTCAACATCCACCTTTGACGACTGCCTTTGGGCCGTTTCATTAACAAGTGTGTTTTCCAAGTCAACCTTTTCTGTCTAAAAAATACGGTCCGGCCACCGATCATAAAAACAATTAGTTTTGTTTCTGAGTGATTTGGATTAGTGAAATACGAAGATTTTGCTGAATCTTAAGTTAAAAAGACTTGCCTCTAAATGGCGGAAAGATTCCAAAAGGAGCTTGTACTTTTGCTTGAGGGCCAAAATATGCTTATTCATCTGAGCGAGCTCGCTTCTCATAATATTTTCACACTCCTGAATGGCAATTTCACTCACACCCTCCTCCATAAGGCGTTGCCTTAACTTCTGGGTGGACATTAACATCGTCTCGTGCGGAGCCATTATCTCTGCATTCTTCGGCGACCGTGGATATAAACCCTTCACCGCCCTCAACGCCTCCACCCATGCGTCCCTGTCCTCCCTGCTCTCCGCCCTCAGATGTAGCCTCTTCTTCGCCCCCGTCCTCACCGAAAACCTCCTCTCGTCCGATTTGCTCTCCCTTATTGAACACACCTACATCAATTTATGCGTTACAATTCAAAAACTACACGTTCGACAGGAGTAATCTGTAATCGTATTAATAATTGGGCGAAATTGAATCGAGAATGACCATGAGATGGATTTCGCAGACGGGTTTGCTTTGGCGAGAGGGGTTATTGCGGTGACTGGCGATTCGACGCAGAGACTCTTCCCCGATGACCATAGATCCCCTTTCGACTTCGCCGTTGAGCACGAGCTTATTGGAACCGTGGATTTTAAAATACGAAAGAACGCCATCCTGGAGTACGAACCACCGCGAGCGCCACCCGCGACCGTAATTGACCCACTTGTACAAGATGCCGGAGATTCCATTTCCGACGAGGCCAGTGATCATGACCCCTCGGTGGTTGTGTTGGCGAGAGGTTACCGCAGACGCGGAACGTTGGACCAGAGGGAAGGATTTGCGTTGTGTGGAGCCATGAGAATGACCAATAGTTGAGTATGACCGGAGGGACGACGCCGCTGATGCCGGAAAGCGGTGCGCCTCCGATAAGAGTGAATTTGGACCTGTTTCGTTACGGTCCTCGGAGGCGTGGAGATACTGACTCATGAATAACACCAATTGCAAAAGTAGAAGACGATCCTTGAATCATCATATAGTCGCGCAGAGGAAGAAAGCCTCGGGGCAGCGTCGTCAACGGCGAAACCCAACAGTATTGGCTCTCCGCGAAACTCGCTTTCCATTTCTAAGTTTTTGTTTCTTTTCCAGAAATGGAAATAAAATAGTAAAAGTATAAAAATTTGAACTAGTTTTGTTTCGTTGACAAAATCAGATCAACGGATTTCCATCAAAATGCAAGAAGTCATGCCCAGCAAAGGATTAATTATGATTCATAAAAAAATGTTATTTTATTTTAATTTTATACATATAAGATACATGATATGGTTATGGTTAATGAAGGTATATCCAACACTTTAAAATATTTTTTTAAGGGGTATTTAATATCTAAAATTTTTTTTACCGTTTCCCACATCCTGAAATATTTTACATCAATCACCATAAACTATCATGCTTAGTTATTGGGGTGAGATTCAAATAATCTCACAGCAAACAATTGCCATTTAAACAATTAAATTATGCTTCGCCACTGAACTCATGCTTTGTCAAAATTTACATGTAATAAAAAACAAGTGCGTAAAACATAGAATTGTCAATCAAGACGATCATCAATCAATTCAAGAAAACACGTTATCATTACCGCGGAACAGGACAGTTGCATGCAAATAGTGTTCGTTCACGCACTATTATAGATGCAAAAGCACACCATCTGCTTCATCATGTGACAACAAGAGAGCAAAAGCACAATTCACACTCATAAAGTCAACAAGAAGAAATTAGGAAGAGGAACTTGGTCCTGCCAGCTTAAAGCCTTTTCCAAGAGAAACAGTACAAAGTAAAGCAAACAAACAACGAGATTTCTATTTCTAAGAGGAAAGGAAACAGGGGTGGCTAGTTAATTGGGGAGGGGAAGCTTGTTGAGTTTACAGAAGCGATAGTCCTTGAAGGGGTGAGGCTTGTAGAGGGGAGGTTGATCCGGCGAGAGGAGCTGAGGCAGAGGTCCGACCACGAAATCGCCGGGCGGCTCCAAGAACACCGGCCAAGACATTCTGGTCTTGTCCTTGTCCACTTTGGTTCTGTGCAACACACTCTTGTACTTGCCATTGCTCGCTATCTGTCTCACATGCATTTCATATATAGTCAGTCACACTTCAGTTTCCAAAATTAAACATCATGACACATATAATGACTGCAACAGCAATATTCTATTCATGCATCTACATCACGTTTCATTGAAAAAGAGAATGAAATTTTTATCAGCCTTGATGTGTTTCGATACTTTAGAGTCTATAATTCCTAAAATCTTACCCTTCTTCAGGTAGCTACCTGATGACAATATTAAGTGGTTGTTTCCTTAACAAGATACTCTCTCACATCTTAAATATAAGATCTTAATTATTAAAGACTTAGCTCTTAATATAAGATTTAATCCACTTTTATCTATCTGTCACAATATATATCATTCAATTTCTTTTCCTCAAAGTATTTCTATTTGATCCACCATTAATTTAAATAAACGAAAGTCAATAGATTAATGAATGAGAAGGTTATTTCACAAAAAATCATAATAGTCTTAATTAAAAAACTATTTTAATTTTTTCAAAGAACCGAGCATTTAAACTGTCCGGCAGACGACTGTGCGAATGTCTTCATCGGAGCACAATTCCATAAAGTTTGTGAATCCCACAGGCAGTGGGACTCACTAGGGTTGGTGACACGTTATATGCAACATTCTAGATGGATCTCTTCTTTGTATTAAAAAGACGTAGACAGATCTCTCCCGTGAGCGATACTTGGACCACATTAAGAACATATATATGGACCACATTAAGAACATATATATGGTCCAAACTTCCCCCTAAAAGTGAAACTTTGAAACCCCACGTCAAAGAAAAAGTTGTATACTCAAATTGTCCTTGATACAAGAGCCTTCTCTTTTTAAAAAAAATTAAAAAAGTTAAATAAATTATTTAATAAAAAAATATCTTGATTGATTTTTTTTCTCCATTTTCTCTCAATTGAATGTATCTACCATTAGATCAATATTTAATGGTTGAGATTTACTACTATATAAAAATATTATTAAATATAATATTAAATAGTATTAAATCATAACCATTGAAACTTAATCTAATGATATATACTATCAACAGAAGAGGAATTGAGAGTGAAATCAATTGAGACATTCATTTTCCTACTTAGTCATAACATATGTTGTGTATCAATATATTATATATAGTTTATAAGCGAGACAAATTAATTTAGAGAAAAATGATAAATATAAATATTTTAATATAGTTTATGTATCTTCATTAATCTCTCTTAAAAAAAGTTAAATGACTCTTATATTAAGCACGGGAGGTAGTATTTGATTAAGACTTTCACAATTTTGTCTTTTAGCATTTAATAGCATGGCACTCATACATTGAATTTAACTAACCGGTCCTATAGATAATACTATTCATGAAGTATAATGCAATTTAATTAAGAAAAGTACGCGTCAATGAAGTTATTAAGGGAAAAGGGAATTAATTAACCTGAAGTTGATCCCCGATGTGAACAATCAAAGCATCGGGAATATACTTGGCATCGATCCAACGTTCATCTTTGAGGACTTGAAGGCCCGGAACTTCGTTTGGAACAAGAATGGTGAGAGTGGAAAAATCCGTGTGAGGAGTGACACCCAAAGCTAGATCCGGCTGAGGACACGGCGGGTAATAGTTTATCTTCAACATGTACTCTAACTCCTCTCCTCCCACACCCTCCTTCATCGCATTTTCTTCCAACCCTAACCCTAATGACAGGTACTTGAAAATCTTATCTCCCACGTCTCTCACATGTTTAGCATACTCTTCGTTCACCTCCTTGTAAGAAGGAGGATTCTGAGGCCAGAACTTGTAGTTGATTCTTGACGGAGGCCATGTAATGTGAAAAAGATAGTCAACCCAAGCTCTTTTTCCGTAGGCATCTTTCTGATGCATGGTTCCATAGCCTTCAAAGCCTTGAGGTGGCTTGGCATATTTCTCCTTCTCGGCTTGGGGGAGTTCAAAGAACTCTCTCCCAACAGTATGAAGCTTCTGCAGTAAGTCACTGGGGATTCCATGGTTGACGAGTTGGAACAGACCCCACTCTTGGCTCGCCTTAGAGATCAACTCCACTAGGTGGTCCTGGTCAGGATAGCTGAGATCAATGGTCGGTATGTCAGGAGCAGGGCCGTGAAATGTTGTTAGGGCCGGCTGCTCTTTCTCCGGCCGAATGAACTCCGCTGGAATGGAGCCAGTGTTCATGGATAAGGTGGAGATAGCTTGCACCCTCTGGACCTCCATTCCATGCATGTCCGTGAAGCTCTTTGAATGTATACGGATACACGTAAGCAGAATTGTTGTTGTGGGAGTCTGAGAATACAGAGATTGAGTGCTTTTATATATAGATAGAGAGAGGATTACCTTGATAGTTGATATGGAAGGGGAGATGAAGAGGACATAAATAGATAAAGGAGAGTGAAGACGGGCAAATGGAAGCAGGAGATGAGTCGGTGCGTGTTTATTTTAGTTTTTTAAAAATGAAATATGCATAGCTGAAAAATTTTGTCTCTAACTTGCATAAAAATACTTAAAAACACTTTTATTCTCTTCCCGAATGAGCACTTAATGAGGGAAATTGTGAATGGAGGAGATTTATACTGTATGTTTAGATATCAGGATAATCTAGTTAGCTCTTTTTATACCTCTTCGAACTTCCGTAGATCTACTTTATATTTAATTTCTAAAAGTTATAAATCTCCAAGTTATGGAACTCAGACTGGACCAACCAGTCCGGACCGGAAACCGGCGAACCGGTCGGGTTCCCGGTCCGGTCCGAGTTCAAATTTTAAAAAAAAAATTATATTTTTCCTTTAAAATTTTATATTATAAACCTAAAATTTTCAATTGGGTCTCGATTTAGTTCTGTTTTGGCCCCGATTTGACCTACTGACCCTTAATCCAGTACTTCGACTGGTTTAATACCCGGTCTAAGTTTTAATACCTTGATAAATCTAATCACTTTACCAAAAAAAAAAAAAAAAAGGTGAATGGAGAAGCTGGTACATGTCCATAAATGAAACCAAACCAACTACCTCAACAACAGAGAGGAATAAGGCATCGTGGAGGCATAATGTTCCCTCTTTAGACTCACCCACCTCTCCTCATACGTAGCCTTTTTCTCCACCGTAAATCCCAATATTAATTACTATAAGATGGAGTACGTACTTTTTTCATCTAGTGATCCCATGAATTACATCTATCAATGCAATTAATCAAATTCGAAATAGAGGCAATCTTTAAGGGAAAATCCTAAAAAAAAAAACTTTAAAATTTGAAAATCCTAAATATATAAGTGAATTCTTATCAAGATGAGTTCTCAATTGCCAATCAAATGTAGTCAATATATACCAAAATATAATAGAAAACAAAACTAATTTAGAATTTTGATATTTTGAAGATATTTTCTAAAATTTTCCCAATATTCAACTTATCAATTTTTCATAATAATCACATGTTTCCTCTGCTCACCGGAGTGTGATGAGCATTATGATGATACCTGAACCATCCTAACACAATTTTAACTATTTATATTTAAATTTTTTAGCAGATGATTTTTTAATAAAAAAAATTATTTTAGATTTTAGAAACATTAAAATAATTTTAAAAAAATCTATACCATTCATATTAGAAACAAAGTATTTTCATTCATTTTTTACTGTCTCCAATCTCTGACAGTATATTATTTTCTTTTTGCAGGTTTGCATAATTCCTATGTTCCCCTTTAGAGGAGGCTGTGCAGATGGGCGGTTTTAGAGAAATTTAAATCGTTCATGTGTCTCGTTGCACATGGGGAAGCACACACAACATAGCTTAGAGTTCACAAGAGATTAGAATATCAAGCAGGTTGTCCTTTCACCTATAACCAAGACGAAGATGCAATGCATCTATTAAGGGATTATGTCAATGCTAAAGAAAGGTGGATTTTCATAATCAATCAATGTACTGGAATAAATTTAATTCATTTACAGGGAATGGATTGGGTTCACTGGAATCTCAGGTAGGAGGCTATCAGAACTTTCACAAAGAAGATCGAACGGGCAACCTTGTTCGGATATATTTGTTAGGATATTTGGGTGACTCGGTGTAAGAAGCTTTCTGGGGAAGAATTGGAGTTGAGATATCACAATGGCAATTATAGTCTAATCAAAGCTAGCTGGGATATGGATTTATCTTCTCAGTGTCAATTTTATGAGTGGCTGGAGCATCAAGAAGGGTGGAGTTGAAAGGAAGACTGGATTCATCACTTTGGAGACAGATGAGTCTATTTTAGAATCAGGTCAAAGCGGGCGTGCTGGAGCCATTAAGGGGGAGGAAGGAGAGTGGATATGTGGTTACATGTGTAAACTTACGCAGGTGCCTCCTGTGATGGTTGAAATCATTACTATCATCCAAGGTCTTCAGACATATTGAAGTAGGAATTTGAAATGTATTTTAGTTCTTATTGACTATCTTGAGGCAATATCTTTACTCACAAGAGGTTATGCTAGTAATCACCCTTTTAGAGGGGTTATTGAGGATGCAAAACTATGGATGGCTAAAAACTGATAAGTTCTTATATATTGGTAATATTCATGAAGAGTAAAATACTCTAACAGATCATTTAACTAAATTAGCTCATAACATTATAAAAAATTTTATTTTTCTTGATCATCCACCACATTCATTTCCTGAGACGGTTGGTAACGAGTGTTGAAGGTTTTGTTTTATTACCATGTATTGTATTAACTTTTTATAGGTTTAATGAATTTCAGTCTTTTCTAAATAATAATAATAATAATAACGAGGATGGCAAGAAGCAGCCCTTCTCCATGCGTTTAGTGTTTTTGTAATAATCCATGCGTATAGTACTTTTGTAATAATTGCCGGCGTGATAGTACTGTACATTATTTCAGAACGTGTAGCATTAAAAGTCACAGTTTTATTATGTTTATCTATTTTTTTAATATGTATATATATATATATATATATATTTAAAAAAATAGTAGATACGAATGAAAGCGTTGGTTGTAAATAATAATTTATGTCTTCTAAATTATTTTCAATGACTTATAGTAAGGTTTCTATGTTTACAGCCGTCCATAAAAACTTTTTTTAAAAAAATTAACTATTATTATAAATTATTTATTTATTTTTTTATAAAACTCATCATGACAAGATGTTTACAATATGAAATCAAGTTGCCAACATTTAAAATAGAAAAAAAAATATCATTTAAACTTTAAAATCTCAAATCAATTATTTTTTCTTAAAATGAGTTTTTAATTGATATTTAAGTGTAATGCCTATGCTTTTATAGTCAATAATATTAATTTAGGATTTAAAATTTACGTGATATTTTTTTTATCTTTTTTTTAATATATAAAAAATCAAAGCTAACAGTAAAGAGAGGGGAGATTCAAGAGAGTGAAATGAGAGAGGGCTAAGAAGAGGTAATCAGAGGCATGAGATGTCAGTTCTTCAGTCTTATTTGTCAAGCAGTCTAGCTTTCAACCAATTTTGTGTAAAGCCTTAGTTTATGTTTGACAACCTCAAAAAAGTGCCTTTTTAAATATTTTTTTTATAAGTTGAGGTAAAATTACTCTCACATATTTATTTCGAATATAGTAAAAACATTTATATAACTAAAACAAACGAGCACTTAAACCAGCAAACCATTACATGTGGCTTAAAAGGCATTAGTGGTAATCAAGAAATCAATGTGATTATTAAAAAACAAAACTCGCAACAAGTGAGCCATATGTAATAACAATTTTCGTTGTAAGAAATAATAACAGGTTTATGCTACTAACTTCTTATGATATTTTTTTTAAGGTTAATATAATTTTTGGTCCCTGAAGTTTGATACAATTTTGATCTTTGTTCATCAAGTTTGAAATCGATAGTTTAGGTCCCTGAAGTTTCACCCAATTTTGGTTTTAGTCCTCAAATTTGAAATCGATGGTTTTGATCCCTGAAGTTTCACCCAATTTTGGTTTTGGTCCCTCAAGTTTGAAAAGGAATTGGCGACCCATTTTTGAAACCCGACCCGACCCGGAAAAAAAAATCAAGTATTTTTCAAACTTGAGGGACCATAACCAAAATCGGGTGAAACTTCAGGAATCAAAAGCATCGATTTCAAACTTGAGGACTAAACCAAAATTTGGTGAAACTTCAGGATTTAAACCACCGATTTTAAATTTGAGGGATCAAAACTAAAATTGGATCAAACTTCAGGGATCAAAAGTTATATTAACCCTTTTTTTTATGATTGCATTCGTTCTTCAAAACATTTTAATGACTGTTCCCAATTAAAATATGACATGTGTGGAGGAGATTGCATCAAATAACATGTTTGACGAGAAGAAATATAATTCGTTAAAATATATTTATCTAATTTAATTAGATCAGTGAAGTTAGTTATTATGACATATATTTTCTAAAATATTCTGATTATTTTTTTTTTAATTTCTTCATTTTTTTAATTATTATTAAGATAATATCAATAAGATTAAATTAAAAAAAAATTGAGATAAATAAAAAATAATATGTTATACTTGTGACCAAACATGTACTTTTTAGAAAGGAGCAGGAGTAAAACAGAGAAATGCACGAGACTCGGAGAAAACAATGAGGCTTCGTATGACATATTGTGTGGATGATAAATGTCTACGTGGATGGCAAAAGGATGCCTCCCCACCTTTCCACTCTCGACGCCATTTTCATGGACTCGCTTCCGTCGTTTTCTTTTAAAAGGAAAGATGATCTTTTTTTATTGAGACTATCGGATTAATATTTCAATTATTTAGATTTAATATATTATTAAAATTATTAAAATATTAGTTTTACTAAAAAAAAAGACCACCCTCAAATAAATAAATAAAAAGGACAGGAACCAGTTCCCATTGCGTTAGGATACCTCCCCACGTTTCCCACGGTCGACGCATCATTTTCCTTTCATAATCCGCTTCAGGCATCCTCAGCTAACACGTACCACTGGCTCAGACATAATTGAATGCCCGTCCTCTCTTTCTTTTTTCTTTTCTTTTTACTTTAAAACAAATTGCCATTTATTTGTTTGCTTTGTCTCACAGACTACGTGATTTCTTTTGTAGAACAAAATTAATGGTCTGCAAAATACTAACGTGTTCGCTTGGGCTCCATATCTTGTTTGCAAACTTCGGCTTCCATTGCCATGATCTTATACATTCTCCGTTTTCTGTTACTTTATAGTGTATACTTCTTTTGATTTCATTTTTTATAAGCTATTTTCAGCATATTTCACTGAAATCTAAAAAAATTTTAAGACAGTAAAAAAAAAAATTGTAAATTGGTAACATAGTTTAATAATTCGTTATAGGGATAATTTGAAGAAAAATTATAATTTTTATTGTTAATTCATAGGATCGAGAAGGAAATACCATGTTTGATTAGATATGAAGTAATAAATTATTTAGAAGTTTTTTGTTCGTTAGCAATTAGATTTAACTTTGAAAGATAAAAATAGCACAAATGCTGAATGGCCCACTAAACTTGTGTGAGTGTCGATTTTGCGGATCGGAGTCGGTGGGTCATTTATTGTTGTCGCCCAGTCTTCATTTTTCTCTCTTGATAGTTGATAGTTAATTTTCAAAGTATCTGAGCGAAAAATAAAAAATACATAAATATATAAAAAGAACATAAAATGAAAAATAAAATTTTAAAATTATAAAATCCAGAATAAATTATTTTTCATAAAATGAGTCGTAAATTATTTATTAAAATGAATTTTGTCCATTTTAAATCTATATCTCATTTTATTGCAGTTGAATGGCTAAACCAGACAAAAAAAAGAGGAAATAACATTTTTTAAAATTCACTAAATATGAAAATGTAAAATATGAAAAAATCCCAATAAGTATTTTTCATAAAATAAATTGTGAATTATATATCAATATTTTCTTATCAATTCTCAATAACAAATTTAATTTAAAATTTTAAAGTGTCGTTCGTATCATTTTCCTTAAAAAAGAGAGAGCGCATGTGATCCTCTGTGCGTGTGTTGGGGGGCTTGTATCATTGTATCGGCCCCTGTTATAATTATTGCTGGCAAGATGGTACATTCACGGCAGTTTGACATGGCATGCAAAATACAAATAGGTAAAATTCAGAGGTAATTAATATTCTTCATGATGTCGTTTGTCCTTTTTAAATCTAAGAAACTCATCTTATTATGGCTGAATGGTTAACCCCCCCCCCCCCCCCCCCCCCCCCCCCAAGGAGTTAAATTCACTAAATACGAAAATTCAAAAGATAAAAAAATGTCTAAGATGTGAATATCCAAATCACATCTCATTTCAAACACTCCCTCATTTCTTTTCACCTTATCTCTTTTTCATCTTTTCTCATTTTCACTTTTTTTTTCTATGAGCCAATGAGCTTAACAGGGTGATCAAATATGGTAATAAATTTTTAACTTATTTATTTCAATACTTTTTTCTTTCGCATGATATTTGTTCTCACTATTTTTTTCAGATATTTCTTTACATAATCATAATCACATTATAGCAGACAACATAATAGTTCCTTATTACCCACGTATCCCCAATAATATTATCAATAGAATTTTCAAACTTATCTAATTTAATTAAATCATTCCTTTAAAATTATAAATGACCTAAACTCATGAATAATAAGCTAATTAAATTAGCTAAAATATTAAAATAATAAACTATTTAATTTAATATTAACAAAACGGAAACAGATAATTGTATTTTTTTTTTTAGAAATTTGTAACGGTTTTATAGCCGCTAAAAATATATCTTTTAAAAAATAGACTAAATTTTTTGCGCTAAATTTGAATTTTATTGGATTTAGTAGCGGTTATATAACCGCTACTAATAATTCTTGCCTTTTTTAGATTCATTTTTGTAGCAGTTTTATAACCGCTACAAATATCATAATAAATTTTTATTTTCATTTCCCGCCATCCAATATTCATGGTTTGAAATTTGTAGTGGTTATATAACCGCTACAATTTAGCATGAGAAGTTCATCCAATTGAGAATGTTATAGCGGTGCTAATTAACCGCTACTACGGTTTTTTCCTTTGAGTAGCGACTAAGAATAACTACTACAAATATACTTGCAACAGTGAATTTAGTAGCATTTTCTTGAACCGCTACTAATTATGTTGGTAGCGATTAAAACTGCTATAAATACACACTTTTAACCGCTGCTGAATCACAGTTTTTTGTAGTGATGGTACTTTTTTTATCAATGGCACGATGGTACATTCATAGCAGTTGATATAGTTACAAGCTAGACATGTTGGCTCTGTTGGAGACTCGTTGTGTTGGTACTTAAGCTCAAAAAATTGCAAGCAAATTGGGATTTTGACAATTCTATATTATAGATTCTAATGGTTTCAGTAGAGGAATATGGTGCTATGGAAGGAGGGAAATTGGGAGGTGAAAGTAATAGAAGCCTCGGAGCAATTTATTCACATGTCGGTGTTAATAGAAGGCATGTAGCACTACGTTACTTGTGTTTACGCTAGCCCGAATTTGATAAAACGTAGAAGCCTTTGGTGTTGTTTATATGAAATTAGTGAAGAAGTATGGAGGGTTCCTGGTGTGTCGGGGGAGATTTTAACGGAGTTCTCTTTAAACATGAACGGCGCTCAAGAACAAGACAAACCTCACAAGCTAATCGAGAATTTGTAGCATGGATGGACGACAAGCACTTATCAACACTATCAGTCTATGGAGGGATTAGTTCATCCTACTAGATGGAGGAAATTTATGTCAATGGATTGCCGGACTTGGTTTGGTTGGAACTTATTAGCACATGGAAGCAAGCAAGGAAAGGGCTGAGAGGTGCTCAATTTTTGCTATCACATGTTGGTGGATTTGGAGGAAACAAAATCTATTTGTCTTTTAGCATAAGAAGATTTCAAATCATATGATTTGTAGCAGTAAGGAAGCCTATGAACGTTTTGTAAGAGGAAGTTTACAGAAAGTGAGTATAGGCCATGAATCCCATACAGATTATGATCTCATCAGCATAGCTATACACCTCATTCAACGTGACTGGGACGTCCAACTCACTCACATTAGAAGATGGTCTATTTTGGCAACGAATTATTTAGCAGAAGAAGGGCTTTCAGCAATGATAGGCTTTTGTTTGATTTCTCAAGCTCCCACTGCTCTTCAGCATATCCTTGATAAGGAGAAGGTGTTTGGTGTGTCATTTGGGTTATAAAGTTTCAGCATGATTTATTTTATGTTATATGATTTACCATAACTTTTAACAAAAAAAAAAAAGAAGAAGAAAACTTGAGATGAGCTGCTAAATTCTACATGATGGAAGTAGTAGTTGAGGAGGCGTTATAAGGGATGTCATTAACTTTTGGATCGTTGATCATAGTCACAAGCTTATGAATGTTCCACTTGTGATAGCTAAGTTAATCGTCGTTATACATGGCCTCAACTTGTACTCACTTCATTTGTATAAAATTTCATTTTTAGACCGTCACATTTAGACCGGTTATAGCGGATAAAGTCTTAAAAATTTGACCGGTGGCAATTTTGTAATTATATAAAACTTCTAAAATCGGTTCTCCAAAAAACCGGTCTTAAAAAAATTATTTAGACTAGTCATAAATAAAACCGGTCTTAAAATATCAAAATATTTAAAAAATTAAAAATCTGACACTTTTAAAACTGGTTATTATTAATAACCGGTCTTAAAGATAAAAACTTTAAGATCAATTTTCATAAAAACCGGTCTTAAAAATAAAAAATTTAAAAATTATTTTTTTAACCCTCTTAAGACCGGTTTTTATGAAAAACCGGTCTTAAAGGTGAGCGTTTTGCTCGTATTTTTATTCTTGTACTCTAAATCCTTTTTTTTCTTGTCGCCATTTCTCTGTGAGCTTTGTCGCTGCTTGTTCTGAACTCCTCCATCACTCTCCATTTCTCATTTGCTCAACTCTCATTTGTCATTACCGCTGTTGTTGTTGTGTTCCTCATCTCTGTTCTTTGATCATCGTCACTCTCCTCCGCCGCCACCTCTATTCTCCGTAGTAACCATTCTCCTTTGCTGTGACTTCCTTTTGTCAATTCCATGAATTTGAGGACTTTATTTTAACCTCAGTTGACGCCACTGTGACTTTGGGTGACATAAATGCCATTGGCGTAGCTCCTGTTATAGGTGAATTTCTAGGAAGAGAACCAAACAAGGGAGGAAATTTTGAAGGGTCCATGTTTTTTGGAAGAAAAGGTGGCCGAAAAACATTGTTGACAGCGGCGTGTGAGCTACACGCGCCGATCAGACTATCGGCACATAGATCTCACAAGAAGAGAATAAGGACAGAGTGTGTGAGTCATGTGCAGGTCAAATTGAGGCAGTTTCTTTAGGAATAGCTGATTGGTGCTGTCTGACTCATCTTGGGTAGGCGGTGTATGCTCACTTGCTGGCGTTGTAGAGATTAAAGATTTTCATCATCCTCTGTTCTGTGTTTCTTGATGACTCCCTATTTTTAGACATATTTTAATATATTTGGGAGTCATCTACAATAAATCAAAGGAATTTTAATCAAATTTGGATAAGATACCGATTTGAAGAGATTTCATGATAAATATCAAATTCTTAATAAAATAATGATAAACAATAATAATTTAATAATCTTAAAAATAAAAATATTTCAGATTTGATTATTATCATCATCATCATTATTATCACCATTATTTTAATATTTTAACTTTTTCTCCCATTATGCGTCAGGATGACGTATGTGGGAATATATGATGATCCATTAATATCTCAAAGGCTACACACAGCGAAGGATATATTATATCTTGAAAAGATTGGGAAACGCGGGGTCCGCATCAAACACTAAGAAATCACCTAAGTTACATCTATAAAAAGGCATGGGGTAGACGCGAGAAAGGACACATAACGTTGAGACGAAAACACAGCAGGGTCGTGAGACAGATCCGAGGAGTTGAAGTCTGGACAGCGACGCGAGAGAAGCCGGACGCGAGATAGAGACGAGGAGCGGAGCGAGAAGCAGAGATTTGGGAGCTTAGACTTGAAGATTCAAAGATATTTGGAGCTTTAAAATTTGATTTTCCATTAATTTTCTTCTCTTTTTTTCTTAGTTTCTGATATAAACCGAATTATTATTTATGGTTTTAATTTGTTGATGAACATGAGTAGTTAATTTTCTCGTTCTATGATTTTCTTGAACCTATTTATGGATTGAATTATTTAATTACTCTCCTTTTTGCATCGAATAAATTCTTGTATTGATTTTATCTTGCTCTTAGTGCCTCTAAATGCCTTATCACTATTTAGTTGTCTTGTTCATTTAAAATTAATCTTGAGAAAGATAATTTAAGTATAGAACTTGGGTAAAATCATGTTAGACTTGAAGTTTAGGTACATTAAACGGATGGTTTGTTAGTATCATAGAAATATAGTTACTAACCTAGCATTGTCAGATTAAGATTGGTGTTTAAAGTTAGTCCTTATAAATTAATACAAGAGATTGATTAGTTTATTAGGATAAAGATTTGGTTTTGACTCGAGAGAGCGTTATCAAATACTTTTGAATCTTAGACAAATACATATCTTCATTTGATTACTTATTGAGGGTAAATTAATTAATTCATGAAATAGATAGGGGATAGATAATCATAGGTTCCTCCCGTCTTGAAGTTATTGATTTAATCAATTAACTCTTAAGTATAAAATTTCTTTCAAAATATTCTCACTTAACCTGATTGATAACTGAATTAAGATAATTAATTCATTTTTGTCATAGTCCTCGTGGGAACGATATTTTTATATTACTTGCGACCCGTACGCTTGCGGTAAAGATAGACGGCTAACATTTCTCCAACTTCTCCCTCTCCCTCTCACCCTTTCTGGTCACCAATCATTTTCTGACCAGGCTCTGATACCATATGAGTATATATTATTTTATACTTACTTGATACAATAACAGAGATTACAATGAGTATTTATAGAAAAACAAATCAGAGAAAATGCAGGAAGAGAAGCAGACGATGAGGAGTAATTGAGGGGGCTTTCGGTGCAAGTCAAATATCTCAGGCTTGCACCAAAAGTCCTCCTGACTTCTAATATATATATATTGAACAAATAGTAAATACAAATGAAAGCGTTAGTTGTAAATGATAATTTATGTTTTCTAACTTATTTTTAGTGACTTGTATTAAGGTTTCTATATTTACAGCCATTCATAGCAAATTTTTTTAAAATTTAACCATTATTATACAATATTGTTTTTATAAAATTCATCATTACAAAATGAAATCAAGTTGCTAACATTCAAAATAGGAAGAAGAAAAAATATCACTTGAACTTTAAAAATCTCAAATCAGGTGCTTTCTCTTAAAATGAGTTGTTAATTGATATTTAAGTGTAGTTGATACCTATGCTCCTATAGTCAATAAGATTAATTTAGGATTTGAATATTTTTTTGTCTTTTTTTAAATATATAAAAAATTAAAGCTAACAGCAAAAAGAGGGGAGATTCGAGAGACTGAGATGAGAGAGGACTAAAAAGAGGGAATAAGAGGCGTGAGAGGTCAGCTCTTCAGTCTTGTTTGTCAAGTGGCCTAACTTACAACCAATTTTGTATAAAGCCTTGTTGTATGTTTGGCAACATAAAAAAAGTGTGTTTGTGAGCTTTTTTTTTAATAAGTCGAGGTAAAACTCCTCTCACATACTTACCTTAAATGTTGTAAAAACACTTCTAAAAAATTAAAATAAACGGGACACTTAAACCAAAAAACCATTACATGTGGCTTTAATAGGCATGAGTCATGATCAAGAAATCAATGTAGTTATTAAAAAAAAAAATCTCACAGCAAGTGAGTCACATGTAATAACAACTTTCGTTGTAAGAAATAATAACATGTTTATACTGCTAACTTCTTTTGAGATTTTTTTTATGATTATATTCGTTCTTCAAAACATCTTAATGACTGTGCCCAATTAAAATATAACACGCATGGAGGGGATTGCACCAAATAACGTATCAGACAAGAAGAAATATAATTCTTTAAGACATATTTATCTAATTTAATTAGATTAAGGAAGTTAGTTAATATGATATGTATTTTTAAGAACACCCTGATCATCTTTTCTTAATTTCTCCATTTCTTTTTTTTTTAATTATTGTTGAGATAGTGTCAATAGGGTTAAATTAGAAAAAGAGTGAGATAAATAAAAAATAATATTTTATATTTGCGACCAAACATGTATTTTTTAGGAAGGAGGAGGTGTAAAATAGAGGAATGTACGAGACTTGGAGAAAACAACGAGGCTTCGTATCACATATGGTGTGGATGATAAATGTCTACGTGGATGGCAAAAGGATGCCTCCCCACCTTTCCACGTGTCCCACGGTCGACGCTTCATTTTCATTTCATAACACGTACCACTAGCTCAGGACATAATTGAATGCGGAATGCCCGTCCTTTCTTTCTTTTTTCTTTTCTTTTTATTTAAAAAAAAAGTTGTCATTTATTTGTTTGCTTTCTCTCACAGACTACGCGATTTCTTTTGTAAAACAAAATTAATGGTCTGCAAAATATTAACGTGTTCGCTTGGGCTCCATATCTTGTTTGCAAACTTCGGCTTCCATTGTCATGATCTTATACATTCTCTGTATTTCTGTTACTCCATAGTGTATACTTCTTTTGATTTCATTTTTTATAAGCTATTTTCAGCATGTTTTACTGAAATCTAAAAATTTTTTAAAAATCTATTTTTTTTTTTTGAATTGGTAACATAGTTTAATAATTCGGTATAGGGATAATTTGAAGAAAAATTATAATTTTTATTATTAATTCATAGGATCGAGAAGGAAATACCATGGTTGATTAGATACGAAGTAATAAATTATTTAGAAGCTTTTTGTTCATTAGCAATTAAATTTAAATTTGAAAGATAAAAATAGCACAAATGCTGAATGGCTTACTAAACTCGTGTGAGTGTCGATTTTGCGGATCGGAGTGGGTGGGTCATTTATGGTCTCCAGTCTTCATTTTTATCTCTTGATAATTAATTTTCAAAGTATCTTGAGGGAAAAATAAAAGATACATAAATATATAAAAAGAAAAGAAAATGACAAAAAAAATTTTAAAATTGTAAAATCCTAAATAAAGTATTTTTTATAAAAGGAATTATGAATTACTTATCAAGATGACGTTTGTCCATTTTAAATCCAGATCTCATTTTATTGTGGTTGAATGGCTAAACCAACAAAAAAAAAAAAAAAAAAGAGGAAATGACATTTTTTAAAATTCACTAAATATGAAAATTCAAAAGATAAAAAAATTTCTAAGATGTGAAAATCTCAGTCAGTATTTTTCATAAAATGAATTTTGAATTTTTGATCAAGATTCTCTTGTTAATAATTCCTAATAACAAATTTAATTTAGAATTTTATAATTTTAAAATGTTGCTCCTATCATTATCCTTAAAACGGGAGATCCCATGTGATACTGTGTGTGTGTGTGTTGGTGGGCCTGTATCATTGTATCGGGCCCAATTATATTATTGCTGACACGATGGTAGATTCCCGTCTGCTTGGTATGGCATGCAAAATACAAATAGGTAAAATTCGGAGGTAATTAATATTCTTCATGATGACGTTTGTCCTTTTTAAATCTAAGAATCTCATTTTATTATGGCTGAATGGTTAACCCAAAAAAAAGAGGGAACGACATTTTTTTTAAAATTCACTAAATACAAAAATTCAAAAGATGCAAACATGTCTAAGATGTGAAAATCTTAAATCAGATAATTTTTATAAAATGAGTTGTAAATTGTTTATCAAATCTTATTAATCTCTTATAATTTTTTATAATAAATTAGGATTTTAAAATTCTTTTTAATCATTTTCCCTAAAAAGAAAGAGCATGTGTGAGACTCGGGGTGTGTCGGTTGGCCTCTATCATTGTTTCAGGGCCCTATTATAATTACTGCCGCCACGATGGGACATTCACGGCAGTTAATATAGCCCTAGGTAAAATTCGGAGAAAACATTCTTCATGATGACATTTGTCCTTTTTAAATCTAAGAATCTCATTTTATTGGGCCTGAATGGTTAACCCAAAAAAAAGAGGATACTCTAGTGGGCCTCAATGAAGATCGGTCCATTGCACCTGAGAGACCCAAACAGTAATGGAGGTTGAAGAAGACAACACTGGTCCATCTGATGCAACAGAACTGGGAAAGAATAATCTCATGGCTGCAACAACTTGGAGCCATAGTGCGGTTCCTGTTTCGGGCCTCAATGGCTAACCCATGAATGCACTCTTTTGTAACTGTAGAGGAGTGGGTGCCCGATCATTCCCTGGCTTAATTCGGAAAGTGAGTAATAGTTACAAACTAGACATGTTGGCTCCGTTGGAGACTCGTTGTGCTGGTACCAAAGCTCGAAAAATAGCAAGCAAATTGGCATTTGGACAATTCCATATTGTAGATTCTAAGGTCCTGTTTGGTACGTGGTATTGAATTTTGATGGATTGGGATAGGGATAGGGATTGAGATTGGGATTGGGATTGGGATTAGGATTGATGCTTTAAAAATATGTTTGGTATGAGGTGTTAATTGGAGGGAATGATTTTACCAATCTTATTTAATAAATAAGTACTAATTATAAAAAGAGGTAGTGAATATTTGAGAGGGATTTTAGGTTATGATTGGGGTGATTTTTGTCTAAAAATATTTTATTTAAGGGTATTTTTGTCTTCACAATTTTGCAATCCCGGGATTCAAAACACAATACCAGGGGGAGGTGGCTTTGCAGCAATCCCACTTTCGTGTTATTCCCAATCCCTAGTTACCTATAGTCCCTCATACCAAACGACACATTCTGACTCAATCCCTGATCCAATCTCACTGCCTGTCCTCAAATACCACGTACCAAACAGGGCCTAATGGTTTCAGCAGAGGACTGTGGTGCCATGGATATGATAAAACGTAGAAGCTTTTGGCGTCGTTTATCTGAAATTAGTGAAGAAGTGGAGGGTTCCTGGTGTGTGTCGGAGGAGATTTTAACGGAGTTCTCTTTGAACATGAACGGCGCTCAAGAACAAGACAAACCTCACAAGTTGATCGAGAATTTGCAGCGTGGTTGGATGACATGAACTTATCAACACTGCATACTATAGGCCCGCTATTTACATGGGGACGAGATGGCTGTGAGAGCGGACTTACTGGGTAACCTCCCTTTCTTCGAAACCTTCGCTAATGCCACGGTCAAAGTTTTATATCTTATACCAATTAAAGTCAGATCATCAACCGCTACTACTTCATTTGTACGATTTCCCTGAACCTCCGAGACTTGAACGACCGTTTCGCTTTGTAGCGTCATGGCTCTTGCTTGAGGGTTTTGATACTTTTATGCAGGAAATATGGTTGAAATTAAAGATGCATCATGGAGCGAGAATGTTTCGCATTTTACAGGAAGTGCATGGCCACCTGGGTGGACGTAAAAGAAGAATTGTACGAAGACTTGAAGGGATTAATAGGGTCTTACACTTGTTGGCGGAGATGTGGCTTGAGCACTGACGAGTCGTGCCCTCTGTGTCACAATTGTACTGAGGATTCTCTCCATGTTATGCGTGACTGTCCTCACGCTATCGGTCTATGGAGGGATATGATTTAGTTCGTCCTACTAGATATGGAGGAAATTTATGTCAATGGATTTAGTTAATTCGTCCTACTAGATGGAGGAAATTTATGTCAATTTTTGCTATCATCACATCTTGGTGGATTTGAAGGAAACAAAATCTATTTGTTTTTTAGCAGAAGAAGATTTCGAATCATGAGTAAGTAAGCCTATGAACGTTTTGCAAGAGGAAGTTTACAGAAAGTGAGTATGGGCCATGAATCCCATGCAGATTATGATCTCATCAGCGTAGCTATACACCTCGTTCAACGTGATGACTGGGACGTACAACTCACTCACGTTACCAGATGGTCTAACTTGGCAACGGATTATTTAGCAAAGGAAGTAGTAGTTGTGGAGGTGTTATAAGGGATGCCATTAACTTTTGGATCGTTGATCATAGTCACAAGTTTATGAATGTTACACTTGTGATGGCTATATGTTAATCGCGGTTATACATGGCCTCAACTTGTACTTACATAGAAGTTTTAATTTGTTTTTCTGATTGCTTGGAGGCTACTAATCTCACTGTTAAATGTTGTAATGATCTGCATCCTTTTAAGGATAATGTGCACGATGACATTCATATGATCATCTGTATAGAAAAGAAAATTCCACTGCCGATTATTTTAGCAAACCTTTCTCATAGTTTAGATATTACTTTTTACATCTTTCATCAACCTCCTCTTCTCTTGTCGGTAGGTGGAAGGTGATGAAGCAAGTTAGGCTTGATAGGCATGTTTTGTATTATACGTTGATCTAGTATCCAGTTTCTATTAAAAAAATCGAAAGAAAAAGCTATCACAAAACCAAACAAGTAACCCAGACCTGATGAGAGCCTTCGATGGATCACATTTCGAGCCCATGGACCTCAAGTTACCTTAAACCCAAAGAAATAAAAAAAACCAAATAGAGCAAATGCTATATCAATATTCTTTTTAAGGTAAGAAAATCACAATTGCACAAAAGGTTTAATACCATTTTTTATTCTTTAAATTTATCTCTATTTTAATGTTGGTACCTTAAGTTTTAAATCATTAGTTTTGGTCTTTGCAGGGATAAAATAGTCCTGTTTTTATTAAGTTTTATGGACTAATGTTAAACGAAATAAAATTTGAGGAGGAAAATGAAAATAAGAATAAATTTAAAGGACTAATGATATTAATCTTACCCAGAAAAATCACAATACTTAGATTCTATTTCTTATATTCATAATGTCAAATTATCCCCACACTTTTTTATGTGGGTTTATAATTTAATTATAATATTTTAAAAATAAAATATATGATCATGAAGGATTTAAAACTTAATATAATGGATATAAAGAATTTGATCTGTATATATATATTTTTTTAAAAAGAATCTAATATTATGAATTTTGCATTTAAGCTAGAAATCATATATAGTGTGGCTTATGAATTGATCAAGTGGGTGAATTGAATGGCTAGGTTAGCTTTACTATGATTCGACCAACCTTGACTGACGATGACTAGGCTAGCCTTGCCACGGTGGTATTTTTCCATATGAAATATATTTGAGTAACTGTATCATAAAAATCAATTTCACATAAAAACTTTGAACTTACCACAGTGTTCCAGAATTTCGTTGTCTTTTTTGTAATGATATAATACTCGTGGGATACTGATAAACAGCCGCAAGAAAAGAAGGAAAAAAACTCGCCCATTTAGGCATTTACCGATTTTTTTCGTCGCAGAACAACTCGTCAATTCTTAATCTACGTAAGAAACTTCATCAATATTCTTCTTGAGTCAGTATTATGACATCCCTTATGGCTTATACTCAAATTTCCAGCACCAGTACACACTATCCAGATTGTACCCACCCTTCTGTAGTACTGTATAACCTTATAGCTCCACCTTTCTTATGCTCATAGCTTTATATAAATGGACGCCGTAAGAATCTGTTTCTTTCCAGTTAAATAAATGTCCGGTTTAAATTTTGCATGAATTTCCAGAAGAGAGGCGTGGCTTTTCAGTGTAAATCTGTCTTCCGGCGATATAAAACCTTTAATCCGTACAGCAAGGAGGGCTGAAAAGGAAAGCGATGAACAGCGAAATGTGTGACGAGAAAATGGGGATGTATCTAAAAAATATCAGATTCAGCTTAGAAAAGAAGCTTTGGTGAATACGACAGCACATCAACACCTCATCGCGCGTCCATGGCGGTGCCCCTTCTTCTATTTGCTTGACAAGTAGACTGCAACACCCAACCTTGGTCATATTCCTCTCCTCACCAACCAAGTTTTCAATTATTATATTTTCTCTGCAATCTGTATTCTTCTCTGTCTACTTGAGTTCATCAAGCTAACCAGTTGTTTCTGACATTAAAAATACTTGGTTCCCCAATTAAGAAATCCATATTCGGAAAAGGTGAAAGTTCAGAAAAAGAAAAAGCACCTTGAAAGCAAACCCCAGAAAAAGAAAAGAAAAGCAAGATATAGCAGGAGAATTCATTGGGGTTGGGTAAGCATTTGATCATCCTCCGGTCACTTCTCCATTGATATGCTGAAGCTCTTTAGGGTTTATCAGTGCATCTCCGGCTTCTTTTTCGTGTGGTCTCTGTCGTTTTAACCGTCTTTGCAGGTAATTCCTCGTTTCCTCATGCCCCCAAATACCCCACAGTAAATATCTCTTCATCAAAGCTTCTGATACTTCTTTGGCCATAAATTAAATCTCCAATGAACGGAACTTCTGGTTTCTGAGGAATTTAGCCCTTTGAACTCGTATATCTAATTGTAATTATGTCTCTCGTAGGATTGTTGATATGTCTTAATTTAGATCTGAGATCAAGGTCTCTTTTTCCTTCCAGTTTTTAAGCATTGTGCAGTTTACATTTTTTTATTGGCTTGATTTCCTTAATGTTTATCCGTGCTTACTAGGGAAGAAAGTACGGAACATTGCAATATGTTTCATCTCAGACCTTATTGCGCTATCTTTTGTCGTATAGATTGAATTTGACTGTAGTGCACTATCGCTTGTCGTATAAATTGAATTTGACTGGCTTCTTCATCTCTGATTGTTATTTTCTTCTAATTTTCTTTTATCCCGCATATCTGCATTGGCATTTGAAATTTTGTGGAGTGCTGAATATCTAGCCTTGAAATTTTGCTAGTTGCAGGGTAGTTCGTGACTCACCCATATCTCATTATTTAGCTGCCAACATTGCATTCTGGCATTCAATTTAGCACTGCCTCTGTGCCACGAACTGTAATTTTCTTTTCTACCATAGTCAATTTACTTGTCATATGGTGCAATGTGATTTTACATATCACGAAGGGTTCTGTGACAGCAACTTGGTGTATATGCAATTTCACATAAAGACAAAATACGAACTCAAATTATGTGGGATTGGCTCTCAGCTAAACTGATAAGTAGTCTACAATGGTGGATATACTTGAGTGTGTGTGTTTCTTTTCTTTCTTTCTTTGTTTTTTTTTTTGGGGGGGGGGGGGGGGGCGCATATTTGTTCTGGGTTTGATCTTTGATATGCATTGTTTGTTAATGAAGTTAAGTAATAATTGTTTTTCAAAAACTCCTGTAAGTTCTGTTTGCTTCCCTTTAACAGAAGGAAAGTCATAAGCCATCCAAGTTTTCTTCTTAATACAATACCCAGGATCCATTTTGTTTCTTGTTTGTTTCCTCTACTAACATATCCTGTAACTTTTAACATTTTTATTAATCTTTAGATCATCTGGAGACAAATGGCAGCTGAGCTTGTCAACGCTGCAACAAGTGAGAAACTGGCTGAAATTGATTGGACAAAAAATATTGAAATCTGTGAATTAGTTGCTCAAGATCAAAGGTATATGCAATGTTGTGTTGTTCCTTTCTGATTGCTGAATGTCTTAAAAATTACTAAGAGAAATGGATAGCTGGTATGTGTATGTTGTTAGTAGTTTGTATGATGGTTCTTGGGATTGTTCATTTTATAATTGAAAGAGAATACTTGCCATTGCAAATGATCATTATGGCATGCCATGCCAAAATGGTTGCTGATTTCTTGGATCCAAGTATGTATCCCTCAAATTTGTTTGTTTCTTTGAAAACAATCTTAAATTATAAGCCTTTGGTTAAGTTGGTAATAAACTGATATCTGGTGCGTAACTTAGTTTATGATGCTGACTATGCTCATCAACATTTTTGTTTACTACTTCAACTTGTCTGATGCTTGGTCCTGGCTGGTGTTTCACTAGATTATGAGCATAGATTAGCCCTTTAATGTGGCAGAATATTCAAAGCAGTACCACTCTTACTAATTGCATAGTTTGTGAACATGAAGGCAAGCTAGAGATGTTGTTAAAGCTATCAAAAAGAGACTGAGTAGCAAAAACGCCAATGCTCAACTGTATGCAGTCATGGTAAGTATAATGGCTTCCCTATGTTTTGCTGTCATAGACGCTTTCATGTGGATTTTCTAAGCAGTTTGCATATTCACTAACATAATGACTTTGTCCAACTGAACATTTTTGTTGCATGCTTTCCTGCTCTATGGTTTCGTACTAAGTCATTTCTTAAATTTTCTAGCTGTTAGAAATGTTGATGAACAATATTGGAGAACATATGCATAAGCAAGTGATTGATACGGGGATTATTCCCATTCTTGTGAAAATTGTGAAGAAAAAGGTAAGAACTTTTCTGTAACAGGCCATTGTCCTTCAGTGATTTTAATATCTTTCAGAACCCTACAATGATTTGGTCCTTTTTTTTCTGAGTGCAGTCAGATTTGCCAGTACGAGAGCGGATATTTCTCCTGCTAGATGCCACACAAACATCCCTTGGTGGTGCTTCTGGAAAGTTTCCCCAGTATTATCATGCATATTATGATTTGGTGGTAGGTACAGATATGTGAAACAAATTTCTAGGATTCTTATGGGTTGATGTGGATTCTAGAATTTGATTATCAGTAGGATGGCAAGAAACAGGTGGGGTTCTTCAAATTAAAGAAATTAATGGGAGCACTTTCTCTTTCTTTCTTTCTTTTGGAATTTTCTTCTATTTCCTTTACTGAAGCTAAACACAATCACGGCATTTGTTCATGTTTTACAGAGTGCTGGTGTGCAGTTTCCTCAGAGTGCTCAAGTGGTCCAATCAAATCATCTCAGTTCACAACCGAGCACAACTAATAATGAACTGAATGGGGAGCAGGCCTCACCTAGAGTTGAAGGGATTGCCCAGCAAGCAGATTCTCAGGCTGTTCCTGAATCTAGGTGACTTTGTTTCTTTGGTAGTTTTTTTTTTATTTATTTATACTTTACACTTGTGTTTCACTGGAGCTTTAGGAGTCGTATTGGATATCATTCTCATTATTTTTCCATTATACGCTCAAGATGCAGGGTGGACAAATAATTGGAATTAGCCAAAGATACTGTTTTAGGTCAAGTAATATGGACATTGATTGGTGTGGGTCTAATGAACTGGTGGACCAATAACCTAGAAAATTTGTTGGTATCATCTTATCTTTTTCTGGCAAAGGAAATATCTTATTCTTCATGTGTTTTTTGCAGCATTATTCAAAAGGCTAGTAATGCATTGGAAGTTCTAAGAGAAGTCCTCGATGCTGTTGATCCTCTGCATCCTGAGGTATGTTGAGAACATATCCTACTGGAAACAGAATTTGGCATTCCAAGAACATGATGTATTTATCATTTTTAGTGAAAAAGGATAAACTTCTCTAATATGTTCTGGAGTTGGGTCCTTGGTAATGGGCAGTTTAGTTGTTTGGTAGTAGTAATCTTATAATCAACAATATTTTTTGTCTCAAGCTATCAGCTTGTCTGTGAAGATCAAAGTAAAAACTTGTGAGCTTTTTCAGATATGAAATTTCTGATATTGAGTTTGACATTCTGGTATCATTCATTGGTGAACTTTCAAAGATTTCAGCATCTTTTCTACACAAACACCTACATGCATGATGTTCTCTTCTTGTGAAAAATCCAGACATGTTTTCCTTAACAGCACCACTTTTGTAGAATTTCACGAGAACATCATGAAGTGTTTAGCGGCAGTTTTTTACATATTCAAAAACAAGACGAGGAGATATCTTCAATATTGCTGACCAACTAAAAATATTGAGACATCTAGCTGCTGTAGGAAGGAAATTGTGGGCTATGGCATTCTACAAATGTTGTTAAGGCAGCATTTGCTTAAAATGTATTTATGGATCTTTTCTACACAAACACCTACATGCATGATGTTCTCTTCTTGTGAAAAATCCAGACATGTTTTCCTTAACAGCACCACTTTTGTAGAATTTCACGAGAACATCATGAAGTGTTTAGCGGCAGTTTTTTACATATTCAAAAACAAGACGAGGAGATATCTTCAATATTGCTGACCAACTAAAAATATTGAGACATCTAGCTGCTGTAGGAAGGAAATTGTGGGCTATGGCATTCTACAAATGTTGTTAAGGCGGCATTTGCTTAAAATGTATTTATGGATCTTGTGACTAAAGACACGTCACCGTTTGCTGAATCTGAAAGTATGTTGTGTCGTTTTAGGGTGCAAGGGATGAGTTCACCCTTGACCTTGTGGAGCAATGTTCATTTCAGAAGCAAAGGGTAATGCATCTTGTGATGAGTTCTCGGTGAGGCTGCTTTAAATTTCATTTTTAATGCTCTAGGCCTATATATTCTTCTGTCCTCTCGTTTCTGGATTCAAAGTAGTTCAGCTGATGGATAGTAAAGCTCATTTGCTTATAAAATTCTTTTGTAGAGATGAAAGAATAGTCTCTCAAGCGATTGAATTAAACGAGCAGCTTCAGAAAGTTCTTTCTAGGCATGACGACCTTCTTTCAGGCAGAGCAGCTGCTGCTGCTACTACAACAACTGCTAATCGTTTTGAGCATGAAGTCGAAGAGGAAGAGGAAGAGGAGGCTGAACAGTTATTCCGAAGGTACATTACCTGCTCTTTTAATCTGCCGTTATTATTCACTTTCAAAAACTGTATTTTGAATATTTCTTCATTCGGCATGGTAACACCTAGAAGATTACGCAAAGGAAAGGCTTGTGCAAGACCTGAAAATGAACAGACTGCAACTGAGTTGCCTCCTTTGAGTGTGCTTGGGGAAAAACTGAATCGTCCACTGATAAGACCACTCTCTTTGGAGCCATCATCTCGAGAAGCCGATATTCGTTCTTCACCTGCTGTAAATTCAGTGCCAAACGCAAATCAAGTGAATAGGAAGCCTTCTAGTGTTGCCATTCCTCCCCCACCTGCAAAGCACGTTGAGAGGGAGAAATTTTTCCAGAAAAACAAGGCGGATGGTTCTGCTCTGGCCGGCCAAATGAATGGCCTCTCCATACACAGTCGTAATGGCAGTCACTCCCACGGTGGAAGCTTTGATTCCAGTGACTGATATACATACACTAACAAAAGGCCCTGCTTTGCTTCCATTTATCCTTTTTTATCATTCAAAGTGGGGTTTGAAGTTGAGTTGTGAGGATTTTAATATTTCTGTTTAGGCTCCATGGGTTCAGTTTGAAGGGGGAAAAGGAAAAACGAACAAAACTTCTTGGGTTCGTGGAAACATGGAACGGAGTTTCTGTGTCATTCTTACAGTCTGTACTTCTCGTGTGCAGGTTTGCTTTCATTTCTTTCTTTCTTTCTTTCTTTCTTTCTTTTTTTTTTTGCCTTTTAGTTTACGGGGTGCGACATATTATCTTTTTACCTCCTTGCCCATAATCTTGTTAGATTGCTTAAAATTACATTCATGTTTGTAATATTTTTATTTGTGGAGAATATTATATAATGGGGGGTCTCGGGGCCATCATCTAGCTCTCATGTCAAGTGTGCAGGAATAATTATACTAGTATTATATAGGAAATAATAAATAATAACTTCAAGAGTAAAATAAAATTGGAAAAATGCAAATTAAATACCACTTAAAATTGCAAAACCCTAAAAAGTCTATTAACACTTTAAAAAGACATGAAGGTATCAAGTAACAAATTGAGTTTTTCAATTATTGACAATTTTATCATTTTACCCCTCTTTTTTTTTAAAAAAAAATTAGAGCACCGGCGCTCAAGCGTCTGGCCAGACAGGATGTCAGGAGCTTTTTTGGTGGGAAAGGGGTGTTTTTTTTTTGAAAAAAATTATTTGACAATCGCAAGGGGTGGGATTGAATCAATCCCACCCGTTTAGTAAAAAAGCATGGTGGCCATTGGGCCACTAAAGTTCTTTTGAGATATATGTTCATTACTAAATATGTATAATATAAATAAAAACGTAGTAGTTTTGACAAAGTCAGTAATGCTTTTGACAAATTTAGTAACGGAAATAACAAAATTCGTTATGGTATTGACTAAACTGTTTGTTGATGAAACTTAATTTGCTTGTTTTCATCAGCATTTTTGCACAAAACGCTTTTGTCAAAATCATTACTAAACTTGTCAATCTCATTACTGAATTTGTTAAAATCCTTTTATTTGTATTATAAATGTTTTTATAATGGAATCTCATAATAGGATTGTCAAAACCATTACAATTCTTGTCAAAATCATTACTAAACTTGTCAATCCCATAACTAAATTTGTTAAAATTCTTGTATTTATATTATGAATGTTTTTATAATGAGATTGTCAAAACCATTACAATTCTTGTTAGTTGTGAGATTAACAAATTTAGTAATGATTTTGATAAGAATTGAAGGTGTAATAGCTTTAATAAATCAATAATGGAAATGATAAAATGCGTAATTGTTTTAACAAAATGAGTAATAAGATTGACTAAACGAGCAATGTATGTATGTATGTATGATCTAAAAAATGGAATGATGGCTTTAACAAAATCAGAAATGGAAATGACAAGTTTAGTAATGATTTTGATAAAAATTGTAATGATTTTAACAATCCTATTATAAGATTCTATTATGAAAACATTCATAATATAAATAAAATGATTTAAACAAATTCAGTAATGAGGTTGACAAGTTTAGTGATGATTTTGACAAAAATTGTAATGGTTTTGATAAAAGCGTTTTGTACAAAAATACTGATAAAAACATGTAAGTCAAGGTTCATCAGCAAACAATTTAGTCAATACCATTACTGAATTTATCAAAGTCATTACTAATTTTGTTAAAGCTACTACGCCTTTATTTATATTATACATATTTAATAATGCATATATATGTTAAAGGGGCTTTGGTGGCCCAATAGCCACCATGCTCCTTTGCTAAAGATGTGGGATGGATTCGATCCCACCCCTTGCCATTCTAAAATAATTTTTTTTTCAAAAATAAAAAAGCATCCCTTCCCCACCAAAAAAGCTCCCGCCTGTCGGAGCTCTGGCTGTCGGGGGTCCTGGCTGGCCGGCAACCGGAGCGCCTACGGCCGGTTGGCGGGGCACCACTCTTTTTTTTAAAAAAAAAAGAAGGGTAAAATGGTAAAAACATCAAAACTTAAAAAACCAAATTTGATACTTAGAACATTTATGCCTTTTAAAAGTGTTAATAAACTTTTTAGGGTTTTACAATTTCAAATGATATTTAATTGGCATTTTTCCAATAAAATTTTTTATAGATTGTATAATCATATATTAAAAGAATTACACAGAAGAATATGATCTTTTGCAAAGCACGGTCTACTGTTTATTCTCATTAATGCGGCAGATGCAGAGATGACTGCGGCTCAGGAGCAGAACAAGCAGAACATTAAAAAACAGGGCAGGTGAAAGCATGGTTTCTTGGCAGAGAAGGCAGATAGTTTGAAATCCACACAAATGGCAAAAGCTTTTACTAGGTGCATGCTTGCTTTATCACAGCTCGCATGTACTGTCCTGTTGTTTTCAATCTCACAGCAGAAATCCAGAACATAAGACAACATTTGTCTCTGTTAAACACAAAACTCAAACATGGAATCCATGGGCGAAGCAAGACATTACATGAACAGAGCCATAAAGATGGCCTATAAATCTCAAGTATATATCTATTATGATAGTCTTCATGAATTATGGTACAGCAGCTAACTAGGCACTCAACTAGCATACAATTTCAAATACTTTCAACAAGTGTGCATAACAATTGTGTGGCTCAACTGACTTGATATTCTCCGCTTGCATGAACCTCCTTCACCCTCTTGTCATACTCGTCTTCTTCGTCGTCTTCCTCCTCCTCCTCTGATCCTTCTGCTTCAGCTTCCCAGCCAAAACCTTTGACAGGCCTCGATACTGGCGGTGGATCTCTTGCCTCCCCGACGATTCTCATTATTTCCTCTGCACTCTGAGAATAAAAGCTTGGGTTGTCTCTCTGGTAATACACCGCCTGCGCTGATTCAGTTAGCTCCCTTGGTAGGTTCTTCAGAAACCACGGGTGGATCTTAATTTCCTTTATTGTTATTCTCTGAAACCCACAATAACGAGAGTTCCCTGTCAGTTACCTCCATTTAAACTCCTAAATCGCTCTACAGACCAATAACATTTTTTCAAACAGCAGATATTTTAAGTGGAAAGGTAGCAAATTGAGCTGTGTGGAGTCACACCGCTAGATACTGGAGAAAGAATAAAAACATGACATAGATGGATCCAGAGTCTCACCATTTAGAAAATAACAAAAGTACTATACGCATTTTGATAAAATAAAGAAGGGATAAAATGAGGAAAAGTAAATCATAAGCTCATCTATGCTACTGTGTCACTATATTCTAAAATCATAACATAATCCACAAGTTGTCGCCTATAGGCCTAACAATAGGCAACAGACTGACTATATCAAATTTCTAATGATGTGACAATGAAGCTATATTGAGATTATCGGCAATATTTTATTCACTGAGCATCATAAAATATTGTAACATACCCTCAATGGATTAGCCACAAAAATGCGAGAGAGGAGGTGCCTGCAATCTTGAGATATGTGAACATAATCTGGGATTTTGTATTGGACTGCCATTATTCGCTGAATAAAAAGAACAGGAGGAGAGGTATACAAATGGTGTGAGAAACAAAAAAACACCAGAAGCGACACTGAAAAAGATAAATATATACCTGGATTGTTTTCCGGAAATTCCTAGGGTCATCCTGGTCCTCAAAGGGATATGCTCCAACAAGCATGACATAAAGAGTCACTCCACATGACCACACATCAGCCAACTGAACCAACATAAGAAGGAAAACATTAATCATATCTAAAATAGAAAAAAAAAAAAAAACAAAGAAATCACTAATGATTGACACACACACACACACACCCCTTGAAACACCTAAAAGCTGCTACTTCAATTTTCAGTAGGTAGAAAAGATTAGTTAAATTCAATGCACACATGAAGCATAGGCATGGAAATCTGAAAATTATTGACAGACAATAGAACACAAGTTATAATTACCTTGCCATCATATTCGCGCCTAGAAAGAACTTCGGGTGCTATGTAAGCAGGGGTTCCAACCGTAGACTTGGGTCTTGAATGCAGCAAAGATGACTAAACACAAATAATGAAGCACTCAACTAACTATAAATATATCACCTAAGGGGACACAGTTATAGACTTATAGCCTTGGGATTATAATAATATTGTCGATACCTTGGAATAACCAAAATCACAAATTTTCAAGCGAGGTGCAGGACTTCCATCCAAAAGGGTATTTTCAAGCTTTAAATCTCTGTGGCATATTTGCTGCAGAACAAAGAGTAGAAACATAAGTTCTCATTTTGAGCATTTCTCAAAGCTATGAGAAGAGGCCATTTTTTTTTGGTAAGCTTGGGAAGGAAAGATAAGTATAAAATACCTTGGCGTGACAGAAATTAACACCAGATATCAGCTGCTGAAAGAAATATCTAGCCTGAATAATAGTCAAAGAAACAAAATGAGAGAGAACAAAAATAATATGAAATAAAACCAAAAGAAAGAGATTCTAAGAGATTATGCCAACTTATCAACCTCGTCTTCACTGAATCTGCCAGCATTACATATCCTCTCAAATAGTTCCCCTCCAGCTGCATACTCCATTACTATTGCTAGATGTGTGGGGGTCAAAATGACCTGAAATTTAAAACCCGATTGAAACAAGAACACCAAATGTCAGTATTTTATACCCAAATGGAGATTGATTCAACGAGTCAACAATAACTAAAATGCTTGCCTCCTTGAATCGAATTATATTGGGGTGTCGAAGGGACCTGTGGTTCATAATCTCTCTGGCCACGTTCTCATCAATCTGGGATTGAAAAAAGAAATTATTTAGAATCACATATCCCGAGAAAGGGACTTCTCAAGTTCCCATCCGTCAGGTGCCAACATAAAATTGTGATCATGAACACCTTAATCTGGGAGCTGCTTGATTGCTAAAATTAGCGAAATTTGTTAAATTTTCTTCACGAAATAAAGCGTGTCAAAGATTGTTCCTTTCCCTTTTTTCTTTGTTGGTTTTCACAAAGCAGAACACACACATCAAGGAATCCAAAGTTAATCGTCAGAATACAAAAAAGTCTTTCGTCATTCCAAACGTCAAATGCAACACATAACCGCAATAAATCTGACACATAACGGATTCGTTAAACTATAATATTTTCTGGCAAGCAGTTAAACACAGTCGTGATGATGATGATAACAAACAAACCTTGGGACCACGCTCGATGTATTTCATGGCGACGAGCTCCTTGGTCTCCTTGTTCCTCATGAGCCTAGCCACCCCAAAATTGCCAGCCCCCAAATCCTTCACCTCCTCGTACTTATCCATACCGTCGAATCTCTAGCGGTATTTCCTCAAGAGGAGCAATCACGCCAATTATGGAGGCCTCGTCAAAATTGGGCAATCAAGTTCGTTGAGAAATCAGGAGAGGAGTTTGACGGGGCTGAATCTGACGCGTCGTGTGATACAGGGAAAGGAAGCGAATCGGGAATTTATGAGGGAATTTGGGATATAGAGTGAGGGAGTGAGGAAGAAGAGTGAGCACGTGGGAGTGAGGTGAGAGAAAGGATTAGAAAATTGCATAAAGGAAAAGTGGAAGAAGGAGAATAACAGCAATGCATGAGGGATTGAATCCAGTGAGCTCGTTCGTTCCTGTGTGTTTACTTTTGGGATGGGAATTTCAGATTTTGGGTAGGAGCAGAGAGGTTTGGCGTAGAGATGGATTGCTATTGGATCTCTTAAAACGCCGTGGTGATAGGGGGCTCAAAGGTCTCGCTTTGACTTCGTGATTGCCCTTTTGACAAGGTATATCCTTCGCCTTTTTACTCCCTTCCCCTTTTATTTTTATTTTTGTCTTGTTTTTGCGTAGCTTGTCAAAAATTTAAACGCATATAGAAAAATGAAAAAAAAAAACATTTGAATTACAAAATCTTAAAATATCTACTAAATTGGTAAAAGAACAAATATATAATCTGATATGAATTTTGGATTTTGAATTTTGAGTGTTGACTAAAGTTATTAAATTTGAACTGGTCATTAAACCGAGGTATAGGTTAAGAGTCAATGAGTCAAATTGAAGTCAAACCGGAACTAACTTGAGGCCAGACAGGTGAAAAAATGAAGATCTTAGGATTATTAATATGAGATTCTGAATAAAATAAAAAATGAATTAAATTATTTTTTAAAATAAAAAAGATTGAACTAGTCAAACTGGACCAGTTAGGTGATCGGTTCGTCGGTTTCTGACTTAAGCTGGTCAATCCAATCTGACAATATTGACAATTTAAATATAGGAGTTAACAACTTAGGTATAAATTAACAATTTAAACTCCCAAAATTATTACAGTGTTAACTATTATTTTTAAGTTGTTATTTCATATTTTTCATTTTACTAATATATATGGGAGGACAAAAAAAATCCAGTCTGTGCTCTTTCCACAGCTTGATCTTAAAAAATAGTAGGTGACAGAGCCAAGAGATCATAGATTATAGGAGCAACGTGAGAAATAAATAGAGGAAAAGAGGAAGAAGAATAACTTGGATGGGAAGAAATATTAATTAAAAAATATTGACGGACACCTGGACCACACTTTTCTATTTCGTGGCGTGGGGTTGTGAAAGGTCATGACCTGGCACTGCATGGAGATGAGAGGTCTTCAATAATTGGGATGCCCTTGGAATCAAAAAGCTGAACTGTCAAAAGTTGTCGGGTGATCCAACTCATGTAATAAATCCTAGTCCTTCACCTCTCTCTCTCTCTCTCGTCTTTTCTTGAAGTGCTTCCATTTCTGGCATGTCACAGCCAACACAGTGCCGCTCCGTTGTGTTTTATATTTCAGATTTACCAGTTACAGAAAGCCATAAATTTCGTTACTCCCTCCGGTCCTAATTATAAGACATAGTTGACTTTTTTAAAGAAATTAAGGAAGTCAATTAAATCACTTTAAAGTATTTATATTTTTAGTATATTTAGATTATATATCAGTTTATTAATCAAATTAATTAGTTTGAAGAAAAAAATAAAAATATTCTAAATTGATTTAATTGGCTTCCTTAATTTTTCTAAAAAAATCAACTTTATCTTATAATTAGGATCGGAAAGAGTATAATGGAGACTGAATTATAGTCAGTTTGGGTAAAAAATGAGGCATTGATTAAGATTTTGACAAAGAGGGAAAAAAGAAAGGGACGAGAGAGGGAATGGAATCATTAATTGTCCAAATCAGTGGGAATTTAAACACCCGACAATGCCACGCTATATGCCTCGCGATCACGACATTCATTTTGTCAGCAGGGCCACCCCTTTCTTTCGAATGAGACCTCCCATGTCGGCCCTCGTCCCCTTTCTTTCTTCTTCCAGTTGGGCCATTCACAAAAAATGAGTCCGATGGATTTTGGACCCGGTCCAGATACAATAAGCCCATTAGAGAACCTTGCCAACAGTACACGTCGAATACAAAATAACGTTCGGAAATGAAAAATGAGAGCCCAACAGTTATGGTGGGGGCCACGACTGAGTCGGACAGAGCTGGAACACGTCAGAGGAGGGGTGTGGGCCTGATGGGGGGAAACTGTTTTAACGGTCGAAAATGCAAATGGCAGGTACAGCTAGACAGTGCCAGACTCACGAGGAAAAAGAGAGGCCATTTGTGAGGCATCCTAGGTGACTCGAAAAAGCATTAACGTTGTTGTTGCCTGACCTACTGCTCAAACCCTGGGCTTCTGGGGTTTTGAGACTCTGTTTCTTTCTTTTCTTTCTTTCTTTTTAATATTATATTACTTCATCGGGTACACATATTTAAAGAATTTGTCATTCTTTTTTAATTTATTCTTATTAATATTCTTTTAATAATATAAAGAGAAAATAAATGATAAATTAGAAAAGATGATTAGGATGTATAAAAAAATATATGTTATATTGATTAATTTTTTTAATATAATTAAATTAGATAAATATATCTTATATTAAAGTAAAATAAAATAATATTTTAATTGAGAGCTAACCCTAATTGTTTGTAAGACATAGTGCTTGTTTGGCATGGCTTTTGAAATATTTATAAGTGCTTATACATATAAGCCGAAACAATATTCCTCTCACATATTAACCTCGTATATCGTAAATTATAAAAAATTGCTTTTGAAGATTCTAATCGCTATTTCAAACGAGCACATAAGCTCATTGAACCAGACCATTGGCTTTTAACATGAGAATCTAATTAGATCAGATCTAAATACTGTTAAGCTTAATTGGGGATAACTCTTAGAAAAATATTTGCTCCCTTAATATGAAATATGAATTCAGAGTAACTCTTTTAAAAATGATTTTTCAATTTACACCGGTGATACTTGCTATAAGTTAGTGAATTGGAAAAAAGAGGGCAAGGGACCCAGTAAAGGTGAAGGTGGGGGAGTGCCAGCGTTAATGCTTGGTGTGTTAAATGATGAGGCCGGCAAAAGCGCCGTTGATCCATCCATCCAAAATGTGAATAACGGCGTTCCCCCATGTCTGATACTTGGCCCTTAAAATGAGGGTCCCACGTATTGCCATATTTCTCATAATTCCAAGCTGGCCCCTTCCCATTCTCCTCCTACTCCTTCCTTATATAACTCCCCATCCCCCTCCTCTTTCTTTCAAGTTTCAACCCACATTGCTAGGTTTTGGCTGTTTTACTAGATACTCCTTCATCAACCATGGCTGACGATGCTGCCAAGCCTACTCCTAACCAAGAAGTGGTGCTTAAGGATGTTCCTCACCCCGAGAAACCTGTCACCGACGTTGAGCCATTGAAGCCGGTTCAGGAGACTGCCGAAGCTGTTGTGTCTAAGCCCACAGCTGACGCCGATGACAAAATGCCCGAATCTGGTTCCTTTAAGGAAGAGAGTTCCAGAGTTTCTGACCTTTCTGATCACGAGAAGAAGGCTCTCCAAGAGCTTAAGCAACTCGTTCAATATGCTCTTAACAAGCACGAGTTCTCTGCCCCGCCCAACCCACCTTCGCCGGCTAAAGAAGAGAAATCGGCGCCGGCTCCTCCTCAGAAGGACGATGACAAGAAGACGGAAGAACCCCTTCAGGAAAAGCCCGCCGAAAAAACAGACGACCCTGATGAAACAGAGAACCAGCAAGCAGACGAGAAGGAAGCCGCATTACAGCAAGAGGGAGAATCCACGGTGGTCGTTGAGGCTGTTGATGACAAAGCGGCAGCTCCTACTGTCGATGACGACGGAGCTAAAACCGTGGAAGCCATTGAAGAGAGCGTAGTGGCGGTGTCTTCCTCTGTTCCCGCAGAGGAGCCACAGGAGGCAAAAGAGTCGGAGGGCACAGCCGTACCTCCAGGGGCGGAGGCAGCAACGGAGGAAACTAAGGACAACACTCCCCCGCCACCTCCGCCGGAAGAGGTATTCATTTGGGGGATACCACTGCTTGCTGATGAGAGGAGCGATGTTATTCTATTGAAATTCCTGCGAGCCAGAGATTTCAAAGTGAAAGATGCTTTCACCATGATCAAGAACACGATTCTCTGGAGAAAAGAATTCGGAATCGACAAATTGATGGAAGAAAACTTGAGTGACGATTTAGAGAAGGCGGTATTTATGCATGGGTTCGATAAGGAAGGCCACCCCGTGTGTTACAACATCTATGGGGAATTTCAGAACAAAGAGCTTTACAAGAAAGCATTTTCCGATGAGGGAAGGAGGCTCAATTTCCTGAGATGGAGAATTCAGTTTCTGGAAAGGAGTATTCGCAAATTGGATTTCACTCCTGGTGGTGTATCCACCATTGTGCAGATTAATGATCTCAAGAATTCTCCTGGACCTGGTAAGTGGGAACTTAGACAAGCCACCAAACAGGCCCTTCATTTGCTTCAAGATAACTATCCTGAATTCGTAGCCAAACAGGTATTACTCTTGAATTTATCCTGCATTTATCGGTTCTTACATTTAATGGTGTTACTGAGTGCGTAACTTAAACTCTAAATCTATTATGGCGCAGATTTTCATCAATGTGCCATGGTGGTACCTGGCTGTGAACAGGATGATAAGCCCTTTTCTCACTCAGAGGACCAAGAGCAAGTTTGTATTTGCAGGACCTTCAAAATCTGCAGAGACCCTTTTGAGGTAATGTCTCAAAGATTCAAAATTTGTTCATTTGGTTCGATTAGGTTGAGATTTCACAACTCAGTTTGGTTCCTGGGCTTCTTCAGATACATAGCTCCAGAGCAGCTTCCAGTGAAGTTTGGAGGACTGAGCAAAGATGGAGAATTCGGCAATAATGATGCTGTCACTGAAGTTACAGTTAGGCCAGCAGCAAAGCACACCGTAGAATTTCCGGTCAATGAGGTGAGTTTCGATTTTATCTTCATTGCATTCTGAGAATCCAATGAGTTGCCGCATCGAAATAAAATCTTTCATAGGATTCTTCTGTTCACAAGAGACATGTTGTCTAATTGACCCTTTGTTTATTTCACGTGCTTTAACCAACATAGTGTGAAAAACCGTACTCTGATAATTCAATACATAAACACAGACTATAAAGCCGGAGCTTCCTTTTGTCGTTTCTGGGGCCACTTGTATATTCGACATTGCCGGACTTATTTCATTTAGTTCTTGATATAGCTAAAAGCCAAAGCAGTCCTAGCTTTCTGATAAATTGATTGGCTCCGTTGATATAAACAAAGTGATGAGTTGAATGTAAACTTTGCAATATGTTTTTATATCAACCTGTTCATTTTTGTTGGTTTCTGTTGAAGAAATGCCTTTTGTCTTGGGAGCTGAGAGTGATTGGGTGGGATGTAAGCTATGGAGCAGAGTTTGTGCCAAGTGCTGAAGGAAGCTACACGGTGATTATTCAAAAGGCTAGAAAAGTGGCTTCATCAGAAGAACCCGTGGTTTGCAATAGTTTTGAGATTGGTGAGCCTGGCAAAGTGATTCTCACCATTGACAATCCAAGCTCCAAGAAGAAGAAGCTCTTGTACCGCCTGAAAACCAAGTCGTCTGCTTAAATATTGAATTTTGGTGAGCTTTTGAAATTGTTATGGGGTATTTATATATCCAAATATATGTATACTCTTGTGTTTTTTTTATTTATTACTATTGTTTTTGTTATTATTGTCAAATATCAAAGGTCATTTTCATATTGGAGGTCGAGGAGGCTGGCTATCTTTTTGATTTGTGAATTTGTTTTTCATGTATAAAAGGAAAGAACTTTGTGGTGGGTCTTTTTCTACACCTATGTTTGTCGCATTCTTTGTATTTCAGGCATCATGTGCTTAATTTGTCATCATGGATGTTTCTTTCACAGATAAAAACGAGGGAAATATCCATGATTGGTAGGAATATGATGTGCTATACATGATTGGTGATGTGCGATACGTAGACTTGGTTTTAAAAGAATATTGGAGTAGATGCTTTGAATAAATATGTGGAGATCATCACTAACACGGTAACCACCACAAATCCTAGAAGCCGTCAAATCATGGGTTTGAATAAACAAAAACAAAGTTTTGGCATAGAATTCACCCTTGATGAAACAAAAACAACATATTTGTTGCACTCTTGATAGGATCAAGCTCTTAACGGATTCACAAGAAGCTTTACACTAATTTTTTGTGGAGTGTGGAGAGGTTTTAGACTTACTTTTAGCGGAATATCTAGCAAATCATCCATTGTATGAATACATAACAAATTTAAAGATACTTGTCTTCTTAAACTGGGATCTTGAAATTTCTCATCCGTATGGAGAAGGATTTTGCTGTACAGATTATCTAGCTAAAATGACTCACAGAATTAGTCAGGATTTTGTATTATTAGAATCACCTCCTACAAGTTGTTTTGAACTTTTTGATTTAGAATATAGATAGATGACAAAAGGTACTGTTATTACGGTCTAGATTTTAGACTAATACATCATACAAGCTTTTGCTTGCCTTTGTAAAAAATAAAAAAAACAATAACATTTTTTTCATGAAATCCTTATGTACATCAGATTAAGAGAAACGTAAGCAAATTCAAACCTTAATAAAGGATTTGAATGGGACAAGTAGCACAAGCTACCCCATGTGCGAGAAGAAGACAGGGAAGGACCCACAACATAGTGAAAGGTCACTTTGGCACCGAAAATCATCTCAATAAAGCCCTCATCAGACAGGCAATTCATGTTTGTGTCTGCGGGTTCAAAAAATTTCCCTTTTTTATGAGTATATAATATGTGCTTTGGTTTTCCAAACGGACTTTTGAGACTTTTAAGGCATCAAAGTCCCACTTTCATCATTTAAACCCGCGAGCTGTTTCTTTGTTGGATTATTAACGAGTTAGGCAAAGTCTTCCACCATTTTGGATCATCACTTTCATAGCAGAAGCAAGCACGCATGCCCCTCATCATAAAAAAAACCTATATCACTGTTCTGTTCTTTCATCAAAACCAGATAAAATACTAATAGAACACACAAGTGGGAGTTATAAGAGCCAATGGTTATTTTACAAAGAAAAAGCACACACAAGTGTAAGAATTATACTTCTCTCTCCCTCCCTCCCTCCCTCTCTCTGAGTTGAATATTATTTCAGGGCCCTCACCTCATGATGAGGAATGGTGCATTATAGCTAAGCTAGCTAATCTGGCAAAGTATAAAGGGGAAATCCTAGCTGTTCCCAGATACGTAAAAATGCAAACCCAGCTGTGTGTAATGTTTGGTGTCTTCAATATTTTTTTCCTGACTTTTTTGCTGCCAATTTGACATCACTTTACTGCTATGTTCACTGCGCCTATCTTTATTTCTTTTCAGTGACTCACCTCCTAATTAATAATTCACCCTATATCTACAAAAGTTGGTGATCATCCCAATCACAAAAAGAAAAAACAAAATTGTTTGCTCTTTCTTTAATTTGTATAGAAGTGCTTCATGTGGAGAGAGTAATAAATAATCATTTGGAAATAGATAGAGGGCAGCGCAAACTAAGGAGGGCGTGGGGCGTTATCTGAGTGCTTTCAATTAATTTCCTTTTACAAATCATTAAGTTTTTGTATCGTATTTCCAGACTCTATACATACTTAATTCAAAATAATGGCAAAATTTGGAGAGCTCATTATTCACATGGAACACCTTTGAGCCTGTTTGCGTTAACATGGCAGAAATGGTATTTTAATAATCTGATTTTACGCATTTTAATAATCTGATTTTTATAAAAGTCATATTATAAATATGATTTGTATTTGGATTGGTGTTGTCATAAGTAACTATTTTTAGAAAAGCTAGACTTCTGAGCTTCTTCTCAACAGTTACTTTCAGGGGAAAAAAGTTTAGTTACTAAAATGCCAACCCAAACACCTCAATTTTCAAAAAATCAGAAACCGCCGTGATTTAAATAAAAAAAAAAACCGTTTGGGATGGAGAAAGCCAACCCAAACAGGCACTAAAGCTTCGCACACGTTTCAAGAATAAAGAGACTATCTATCCTGTAATGCTATGCAACCAAGTGGCTCTGATGAGGGGTGTCGTTCAAAGATTGATACATAGCTTTAACAGAAAAGTGTTGCTGAAAACGGACATAATTGGATCATTCTTGTGCTGATGAGTAACATCTATGTATGCTTTTCATGACTCTGCTTTTGTCAAAGACTTTTATCCAACACAGACAAAAATGAGGGAAGAGTAGAAAATGAAAAATGGAATAGACTAATAGAGAAGAAGCAGACGAGGCAAGCTAGCTTATAATAATGACAACAAACAAATGAGATCTGTGTCGTTTTGTTATGGGGAATTACGTTTCACATTATTTACAGTACAGCTTACGAGACGCTGCAGGTTTTTGCATGTGACCTCTGAATCTCTGCCAAATCGGATGGCTAAAGATCGATCCAAATGTACATGCATGGGGAAGCTCTCAGGCTCAAACTTGGTGCATCCTAAAAACAAATTAATTCTGATAAATTAGAGCATCATCGTCTAAATTTTCACTCCTCGAAATAATAAAAACCCTGTAAATAAATCCCATCTGCTCCTGTAAACCTAAAAAACTTGAGATTGCTGGCCGCTTCTGAAAACATGGTCGCGGGCATCACTGCAACGGTCGGATCTTCACGTGACCAGATTCCACTCCTTCTCCTCCAAAACTTGCAAATATATATCAGACGACCATCATGCCTCTGTATCTTACATCTTACAGTTGTGCTCATAAGTAAAACTCTGTTTCTCTGAAATTAACCCATCAATGGAGAGGAAAACATTCGGGCTCTTCCTCTTGGTCCTCATTGTGCTAGCTTCTGGTAAGATTCTCCCTTATTTATTGTTGTTGCTTGTCTGTTGTCTCATATATATATATATATATATCAGTGATGAATGGTACATGCATGTATTGTTTGAGAGCAGAGGTGGCGGTGCAGACAGAGGGAAGGATGTGCCAGTCACAGAGTCACGGGTTCAGGGGTGCATGCATGCGCAGCCACAACTGTGCGCTGGTGTGCAGGAACGAAGGTTTCTCCGGCGGCCGGTGCCGAGGGTTCCGTCGCCGCTGTTTCTGCACTAAGCTTTGTTGAAGAATCTAAAGCAGCCACCCTCAGAAAAATTTTCAGTAGTTGAGAGAACATATAAAGATGTGATGCTTTGTCATATTTTCATTAAGCAAGTGATAATGTCTTGTGTTGGTTTTGAGTTTAGTGGAGCAAGAAAGAAGCAGTGTCATGTGGTTACGTTATAACGTCTTAATTACTTTCTGCCAAAACTGTTACGTCTTAATCTATTAGTCTTACGCTCTTCTGTTACGTTATTAGTTAAGTTTTAATCTTAATTAATAGTACTATTTAGGTTCAAGGATATGGTGGTTGCAGACACTCCCACATTGAGTGCTTTAGAAGACCCAAGCTCTTGTGAAACAAGATTCAAACGGCATTTATTTCCAGCAAAACAAAACTTGTCTTGGGGCAATAGTCCGATATCATAGGGTGCCGTGGGGAACTTTTTCGGTTCCTCTAGTTTTTCCATTTAAAAAAACACAAAATAAAATGTCCGATTAAGTGTGGGCCGAAAATATTTTTTGTCCAGCTAAGGCAAAGGAGTATTTATCAATTTTTTAGAGAAGTTTGAGCCCAATGCAACGAAAGCGATTATAAACAAGGAAATAACTATCCAGCCCACATCAAATCTAATACGAGCACTATCCTAAAATGGTCTGTGTAGATTCGGATCTTTTCTACAAACAAGCTCTTGGTTAAGATAGAAAGTGGTCTCACTAACTCACAAGGTATCACCTCGTAAGAAAGCTTCATTTAGTTAAAAAGAGAATGTAAATTCAAATCTTAGAAATGCATTTGTAATAAGAGGCAAAAATCCTTTGCGTTCTAAATTTTGAAAGGGAAAACCTGGATTATACCACCAAAATTTTGTATTTTATTATCACCATCAAAAAAATAATAAGGAAAAATTAATCTTTTGATCCTATAATTTTGAGTAGGTTGTAACTCAATTTCTGAATTTTATCTCACTACGACTCAATCCTTATAGTTTTGACCGTTTTATCATTTAGTCCTTACTTCTAGAATAAAGGTGACAGACTATATTATAAAATGATTAAAACTATAGATACTAAGTTATAGTAAGTCAAAGTTTAAGGATTATGTTACAACCCAGGGTTATCTAACCCGGACTGGGAACCGGTGACCCGGCCTCTAAACCGGTCCGGGTCAGATTTTTTATTATTTTTTTAAAAAAAAATTAAAATATTTTTCCTTTAGAATTTCATACTATAAGTCTAAAATATTTCATTTCTCTTCGGTTTGGTCCCGGTTTAGCCCCGATTTGACTCTGGTCTAACCCACTGACCCTTGATCCAGTACCCCGACCGGTTCATTGACTGGTCTGGGTTTAATTATCTTGTTACAACCCATTCAAAACTACATGGACTGAATTACACTTAATCAAAGTGTAAGAATTGAGTTACAACTTAATTAAAATTATAAAGACCAAAAGATTAATTTCTTCAAATAATAATAATAATAATAGCAATAATAACAAAAAAAGAGACTGAGAGATAGATGAATTCAATACAACTAAGCAGAACCATCAACATGTTCAGCCAACTCCATCTCGGTAAGATGTACAGAATCCAGACATCTTTCCCTCTCCGTCGAAGTTTGGTGTCCAATTTGTATAATATTTGGGTTTAAAAAATAAACAGTGCTATTCATAACATACGTGTCACTAATTAATTAATGATTTTTTTTTTTTTGTGAAAATACTCTCAACACATCAACAAGGTTTTTCAAATGTATTTCTTACAATTTTATAATGTTACTTATACTAATTAGTAGTATTCTAAATGCAATTTATCTTATTTTGACAAAAACTAACTGTTTCGATTATATAAGTCAAATAACATATATTCTACGATAATTCTTATAGTTATTTGATTTGGTGCTTGTTTGTTGAAACCTCCAAATCGTAATTTTAAAAGTCCTTTTTTTATATGAAAAGATAGTATACAACTTATCTCACATACTTATCTCATAAATTATAAAGCACTTTTAAAAATATAAGCCTAAGTGCTTATTTGTTTTAGCTTTTAAGAGGCGTTTTTACAATTTATGAGGTAAATATGTAAGATAAGTTTTATCTTGATTTGTGAAGAAATGCTTAAAAATGTGTGCTTTTGTTTTCCAATTTCCAAACAAACACTAGGTGTGTTTGGTTTGAGAGAAGAGGAGGAAAGGGAGGATATGCTACCTTATTTGGTTTATTAGAGCGGAAGGGAGGAGAGAGGACCCTTTGTCTTATTTAAAGGGAGGAAAGGGAATTAAAGCCAAAATTTTTGCTTTCCTCCTACTCTCTTCTATCCTCTCCCCTTAAACCAAACACACCCTAAAACAAATAGACACTTTTACTTAAAGAAGAAGCTAAATAATATGCATTTTTAAATATTTGAAGAAAACAAGAGAGAGCAACATATGCCGAGCAATTTCTCTTGAAAATATTAATATAACAAGACAGATATATATCTAGTCACCTGTGTCATTAACTTTTTATTCTTGGTTTTTTTTTTTTTTTGGAAAAAAAATCACCGATCTGCGATGTGGTCTAGGATAGTATTTTTTTTAAAAGACAAGGACTGGTCGTCCCAAGAATAAAGAATTAGCGTGAAGCCATCTCCAGGTTCCTGCGGGAAACCCTACAATACGATTTGAGAAGTTTTTTTTTTTTTTTAAGTTGAGATAAAATCCCTCTCATATACTTATTTTATAAATTTTTTGATCTTATAATTTTGAATAGATTATAAATCAGTCCCTGAATTTTATATCATTGTGACTCAATTCCTATAGTTTTTGCCATTTTATCATTTAGTCCTTACATTCTAAAATAAATGTGGGAGATTATATTATAAAATGATTCAAACTATAAAAACCAAGTTATAATAAGTCAAAGTTTAGGGATTGAGTTATAACTCATTCAAAACTATATGGACTGAATTGCGTTAAGTCAAAATGTAAGAATTGAGTTACAACTTGATTAAAATTATAGGGTCCAAAAGATTAATTTCTCCAAACAATAATAATAATAATAGCAAACAAAGAGACGGAGAAATAGACGAATCCAATACAACGAAGCAGAACCTATCAACATGGCAGCCAACTCCATCTCGGTAAGATGTACAGAATCCCAGACATCTCTCCCTCTCCCTCGAGGTTTGGTGTCCAACTTGTATAATATCCGGGTTTAAAAAATATACCGTGCTATTCATATCACATGTGTCACTAATTAGTTAATGATTCTTTTGGTGAAAATACTCTCAACAGATCAACGAGATTTTTCAAATGTATTTCTTACAATTTTATAATGTTACTTACATTAATCAGTAGTATTTTTAATGCAATTTATCTTATTTTGACCAAAACTAGCTGTTTCGATTATATAAATCAAATAACATATATTCCACGATAATTCTTATAGTTATTTGATTTGGTGTTTGTTTGGGAAACCTTCAAATCATGATTTTAAAAGCCTTTTTTTGCAAGATAAGATGAGACAAAACTTATCTCACATGCTTATCTCATAAATTATAAAAGCACTTTTAAAAAGGTAAGCATAAGTGCTTGTTTGTTTTAACTTTTAAGAGATGCTTTTATAATTTACGAGGTAAATATGTGAGATAAGTTTATCTTACTTGTGAAAAAATGTTTAAAAATGTGTTTGTTTTTTGTTTTCCAAACAAACTTCGGGTGTGTTTGATTTGAAGGGAGGGGAGAATATATTATTTTATTTAGTTTGTTGGAGCAAAGAGGAGGGGAGAGGATCGGCTGTGTTTGGAAACACTTATTTTTGGACAATAAGTCCTTATTACGCAAGCCGAGATAAAACTCATCTCACATACTTACCTCGTATACCGTAAATCACGATTTATAAACACTTATTGCCCCAAAATAAGCTATTCCAAACGAGCACATCATTTGTTTTGTTTAAAGGGAATGAAGGGAATTAAAACCAAAATTTTGGCTTCCCTCCAACCCTCATCCATCCCTCCCTTCAAACCAAACACACCCTAAAACAAACTGGCAATCATGCTAGAGAAGAAGCAAAATAATATGCATTTTTAAATATTTCAGTAAACAAAAAGAGAGCAACATATGCCGAGCAATTTCTCTGAAAATATTAATTTAACAAGACATTAACTTTTTATTCCTTTTTTTTTTTTGAAAAAAAAAATCACCGAACTGCGATGTGGTCTAGGATATATTTTTTTTTTAAAAGACAAGGATTGGCCGTCCCAAGAATAAAGAATAAGCGTGAATGCCCCTTCCTTCCCTGGAGCCATCCCCAAGTTCTCGTGGAAAACCTTAAACTACGATTTTAGAATTTTTTTTTAATTGGAGATAAAATTTATTTCACATACTTATTTCATATATAAATCTTAAAAATATTTATGAAAAACCAAAATAAATAGCCACTAAGACAAGAAAATAAAAAGATAGCTCATGAATTTATTTACTTGTTTTTTTAAACTAAGTGATAGGGCTTAAGAGTTTGTCAGATTTTTAAACCAAGCTCGTCACCGTCCCAAACTCTCCTCACACTTCCCCATTCTAGTGGCCTGCACTTTGCCTTCACCTCATTATAAAACACCATAATCCTTTCCTTTTTTAAACTTAACCGTACCACTCGTAAACTAGACCTATGAGGGCATCGAAATTAGCACTAGTGGACGTGAAGCTTTAATTTGTATCAGCCCTTGGCTCTGGTCTCAGTAAACCTCTTGTCCTCATCTATGTGCTCCTCACTACAAATAATAATAATAATACATTTCATCGTGGAGCTCGCCATTTGCACGTGAAGAGATTCGGGACCAATTTGAGTTAGCATTTGAAACTCCGTTTGTTTGCTTAAATCGAGATAAAACGAATCTCATGTACTTATCTCTTATACCGTAAATTACATTATAAAAACAGTTTTTTTGGGTATATTTGTTTTGATATTGAAATTGCTTATAAGATGATTTTCACATAAATCGAGACAACTCTTCACATACTTACCTCATATAATATAAATTATGATTGAAAAGCTGTTTTAAAGCATTCTAATCGTTATTACAAACGAGCACTTTGTCTCACCGACCTTGATGCCATTTCCAATATTCTTCATAAGCTCAAACTAAACCTCTCTCTCCACCTACGTATGTTAGTGGCTATAAATACTGCCCTTCACGCACTTAATCACCAACATATATATACATTGTACACTTGTCATAAATCTCAGTGTTCGACGTTGGAGATCGATCATGGTGAAGGCGCGATTCGTGGGGCTTTTCTTCTTCCTGCTTATTCTCCTTGCTTCTCGTAAGTGACTTCTTTGTATCAGTTCTGTTCCATTATTAGCTTAACTGTAAATATATATGTACAATAGATTTTGAGGTCTAATATATATAAAATGAACGAACACAATGCAGAGGGGAGTAGGGTGGTGGAGGCAAGGCACTGCGAGTCACAGAGCCATAGGTTCAAAGGAACGTGTATGAGCCATCACAACTGCGCCTCCGTCTGCCTCGTCGAAGGTTTCACCGGCGGCAAATGCCGCGGTTTCCATCGCCGTTGCTTTTGCACCAAAGTTTGTTGATCCACCCAACCCATCACCCTTAACTATTATTCCATGCCTCACTTCATTCACATGCATGCACGTCCTTTTAGTACGAGGTTTAAGCAGGTTGAAGTTAGAGCGCGTTTTAGCTTTAGGAAATAATAGAAGTCATCTCATTCTGTCTCTGTAATAGCTGCTTGATGTTGTCTGGAATTTGATCGCTGTGTGATTCCCTGTTTTCTGGATTGTGTTTCCCCCAACTCTCCTTCTTTTTCTACGTGTCTCCAATCATTATTATGAAACCCAGACTGCTTCTCTGCTTATGGATTATTACTACTCATTGTATTATTCTTTACCAAATTATTTCCTGAACATTATATTGACCCACGTATAACTAACCTTCTTAGTCCTTAACGAAATGTTGTCTCGTACAATTCAAACCTGATAAAAATTAGTAGGATATGGTTTTCTGGGTGACTGTCATGAATCCAGATTGGGCCTTACTGCCCCAAACCAAACTCAAAAGCCCATATTGGAGGCCCAATCAAGTTTCCCTCATCTACCTATAATTCCCTAAATTAAACTATTAAGTATTTGATAATTAATAGTGATATCAAGCTCAAGCATACGCGAAAACCAAGGAGATGGAGACGTCTTAAAAGGTGCGGTCCCTTGGGCTTAAAAAATTCAAATCCAACTTTAGTAGGTAGAGAAAGAGAGGCGCCCCTTTTTCTACGGTGACCTTAATCTCCAGTAATTTATGTGGACTTGTCAGGCCCTATTGTTAAGTCTCCAGGATGAGACAAAACTCAACATATCATGCCAAATTTATTTATTATAATTAATCTATCTATCTACCTGAGTTTAAGCTTAACTTTCGCTGCTCAGGATGAGTCCAAAAGCATAACTTATTTTTAAAGAAATACAAGAACTGTGCATCTTATCGTGGGGGTGCTCCTGAATTTTTAACGGGTCAGATCGAATCTGGTTCTGCACATCTTCTTGGTCGCGTAATTCGTTCATTGATTAAGGAATTATTATATATTGTTTTTAATAAAAGAAAAGTAATGCTACCTGGATTGTTTGTCAAAGAAGGGTGAACATATTGTCAACACAAGAAAAATAATGAGCCCCTTTTATAATTTTTGTAGATATATATATATATATAATGAGAATATATGCCCACATGACTATGAACAGTAGTTTTGAAGATTATGGATTATTAGTTGCTTCACTTTTTTTGGTGTCCCCAGATATCATCTAATATTTAATTGGGGCGTATAAATGGGGTAAATAATAATGAGAGTCTTCATATATATATATACACATATGGTCACAGTCAAAAATAGTGCAAGAAGATAAGATATATATATATATATATATATATGCCAATTCTATAAAATTGAAAAGCAGAGAGAGGTAGTGAGTGAGAGAGAGAGGGAGGGAGAGAGAAGAACCCACTAAATTCCCAGAGATGAGGTATCCACAAATACATGGAGCCAATGAGGTGGGTCACCAACCTGCAGATTCTTCCCCCACCCCTTATAATTTATTTAAACATGTTCCTGTTCCTGTACTTCTAGAAGCCCCAGAAACAAACACTGGGGTAGGAGGGTGAGGCGTACCAACCATGTTCATTCCAAATAAAATATTTCACATGGCCGGCTCTCTCTCTCTCTCTCTGTTGGTTCCACTTTGAAAGTGACGATTAAAAGTTGTGAACATCACTCACAGACACACAACACTCACAGAGATGTATATATTATTATTGAGATGTTGAATCGATATCAATAAGCGTGTTTGTTGGATAGTGAGCTCGCACTATCAGGGCCATATCTTCAAGAACGTTATTAACCCACACTAACCCAGGAACACACGCTATATATGCATGAATCATGATGGTAATGGACCACCTAAAAGTTGAATCCACATAGCTTTTTTGTTTTCAGGCAGAGAGAAGGCAACATATATATATATATATATCCCTACTTTAGCTTCCAATTTATAGTTTACAAGATTCTTTTAATTTGTTCTTATGTATGACTATTCCTAGTATTATACATGTGAGAATGAGAAAGGTGTTAAGTGAGGGAAAACTCTTTTGGTGGCCATAGTATGCGTGTTAGTTTAGTTATTAATTAGACTGACACGAAAGAGGTGAAGTGGGGTGGGAAGGTGAATATTTAAGGGGGGTTGCATTTAAGTGAGTGGAGAAAGTATTATAAATCACAACAATAATGGAAGGTAGGGGAAGTTAGTTACTGATATGGAAACTGAATTGACAAGAGTGAGTGGAGTAAGTTGGCAAGGGGGGACTCCTTCTAGAACCCTTTTTCTTTACCAAACAAAAAAATTACAGACTAAAAGCAAATCAAAACACACAAATACCATTTTGGTCCCTATATATAATAAATCATATACAACCATTTCATCTTATCAAACTAAGTAGAGGTGGTTAAACCTTTGCCCGTTCACTTCAAAAATAATACGCATATGCAATCCTCACATGCCCGAAAGCTAAGCATATAGGTATATACAGTTCCCTATCCATGAAGTGAAAAAAGAGAATTGCATCAAACTTTAAATACGTATAATCTTTAGAGAATGATATACGTGGGAATGGCAGAAGCTTAATTAGCAGTTTGTGTGAGGTGGGGTCTTCACACCCTTTATTTCGTCACTCCCCACGCCCTTTAACTTAATTTCGGCACCTTATTCCCCTCCTTCTCTCTTACCCACTTCCTCTCTCCACTATCCATAATTTCTCGCCAAAATCACATTCACCCACCCCAACAAAATAATAAATTTTCACACCCCACCCACCAAGTCCATAATGTGAAAACTCATTAATTATCAGCATATTTCTTCTGTTACTTATTGCCTTCTTCATCTCTAATTTGTGCTGCTAGCTGGTGCATGTTTTCTTAAAAAGTATATAATAACCCTCATTGCATATTGCAATTGTCGGAACTCGAAAGGGTGATGATATTCTGAATGCAGGAGAAAAACATTAATTTTGTGGCAATGCCTGGTGTTGGCGAATAACTGGTGGGAGCAGTAAACATTGAAAATTTGGAGCAAAGTGCATGGCAATAGGAAGAAGAATAAGAATCAAGGCCATTGATGTATTTGTAACTCAGGGGGAATTAACGTAAGTAGAATTTGAAGCTAGTGGTATGAGTCTCATATCAGGAAATCTTATAAGTAGAGTGAGGTTTATAAGTTCAAGGGGCTTTCCCTTCCAATAGGTTAGACTTTTAGGATGAATTCTCCCTTTAAGCTTATGATCATCATATTGGTGCTTTCATTGAGAGCCCGGTGTTTACGGAAATGCCTACCCACAGAGGGTCCTGATCGACAGGAGGCTGAGTGAAGTGCCATAGTATGAAATCGTTGGAGACGTCGGTTCTTAAGGGGGTGATTATATTATGAGTTCACATCGAGAAATTTCTCAAGTTCTTAAAGGAATAATATGAGTCCCACATCAAGAAATCTATAGCTATTACATTCTAGCTTGTGGATAAATATGAAAACAGAAGGCTGCTGGACGATGGACACAATTTGATTTGTTAGTGTACGTAACATATAATTAAGCTTCAACTCGAAAAATTTATTGCTCTGAATTTTTCGCTTCTGGTCAAAATTTAAGGCCAAGAAGGGATGAAAATAACATAACAAAAGAGGGTGCGTGATAACAAGTTCAGATGAAAGGGGCCGTTATAGTAACCACTAACCCCTCTTTAGGAAAAGGAATTAGTTCAAGATTAAAATTTGACGAAATTCCGACTTGTATAGTTAATGGCAAATATATATCCCCTCTTACCCTTTTATAAGAGATGAATTTCTTTAAAAAAATGCAATTAAAACATGCTGAATTAATAATTATGTTAAAAATATAAATTCCTTTTCAAAGATGTTCCCATTTAATATTTATTAATTAGTTGCTTTTAATAATTAATGTCGTTAATGAATACTCCTTTTACGAGTGAAGGTATGAAAAATAAAATTTTAATAAATACTTTAGATAAGAAGTTGTTATTTCTTATATATAGGATTAAAAATAACACTAAGAATAATTTTTTATAAAAAAGGAGGAACAATATATAAACAGTTATGTCTCGTGTTATATATATGGGATAATTGAGGGCCTAAACAACTATACTTCACTAGTCCTATTTAAAACAGGACAAAGATAGAGTTTAGTGTTTAATATAAGTCACGTCCGTCATTAAATTTATTACAATGATATGAAATTTTATTCCTAATTTAGGAATATTTTCTTAGACCACTACGTGTTCTCATTAAAGTACATATACTTATTCATTAATTATGCCATCAAATGTTACTCTTAGATCTGATTTTTTTCTCTCATTCTAAACTTGATCACTAGGACACATCTGAAAAGTTTTATTGCCATCAATTTAAAGCATATTTATTTAATGATATAAAATAAAACTTATGCAACATGATTCATTAATCTGCATGAATTAGTGGAAAAATGTTGCAGCGTATGATAGAGAAAAGAAGGGAGGATTAAGGAAAGACAGCTGAGTTTTCAAAGAAGATTTGAAATGACGCATGGGAGTGTGGGGTAAAGAAGAAATAAGGGAAAGGTGAGGGAGAGGGAGTGAAAAGAGGAAAGAGAGGAGGGAGCTACCTACCAAATCCAGCAGAGACCACAAACTTAAAAGGAACCACTCATCATGCTCACCAACTCGGTCAACACCCAGAAAAAGCAGGACCCCCCTCCTTCCCCGACTCTCCTGCTTCCAATTTCCCTCCTCCACCACCCTTCCCTTTTATATCTCTCTCTCTCTCTTCTTCATCCTCATCCATCTCCATTCATTCGTTTCCATGGGCAGATCTCCTTGTTGTGAGAAAGAGCACACCAACAAAGGCGCCTGGACCAAAGAGGAAGACCAACGCCTCATCAATTACATCAACCTCCATGGCGAGGGTTGCTGGCGATCCCTCCCCAAAGCTGCTGGTATTCTTCTATTTCCATCTCTCTCCCTCTCTCTATATAATAATACGCCTTCTCACTCTTTCGCTCTCCCTCCGCCCAGGTTTGCTCAGATGCGGCAAGAGTTGCAGACTCCGATGGATTAACTACCTCCGACCTGATCTCAAGCGGGGCAACTTCACTGAACAAGAAGACGACCTCATCATCAACCTCCACAGCCTCCTCGGCAACAAGTACGTACTTCTCTCTCGTCATCCTAATTCCTCACTCGCTTTCCCCACAATTAATTAATCCTTTCATTTTCCTAATATATATATATTTCATCCTCCTTGCCCTCAGATGGTCTCTGATCGCTGCGAGATTACCGGGCAGAACCGATAATGAGATCAAGAACTACTGGAACACCCACATCAAACGCAAACTCTACAGCCGCGGCATCGACCCTCAAACGCATCGACCCCTCAACGCCCCCGCCGCCACCGCCACCACCGATCCTGCCGCCGTCGTCAGCAGCAGCAGCAACAACGACGGCAGCAATAACAACAATACCGGCAAGTTTCAGTTAGTGACTGAATTGGGTAGCGCCAACAACAACAATAATGCCACAAAGATCGTAAAAACCGAGTCGGCCGCCTGCGAGGACTCCAACAGCAGCAGTGGGGTCACCACGTCAGAAGAAGCCGCCTTTGCACAAGCTCCACTCACCTTGGAGCTCACCATCGGTCTTCCCTCCTATCAGCCTGCTTCTTTGAGCCAACACAACTTTAAAGGACATCCACAAGAAGACCACCAAAAACAACCTCGGCCAGAACAAGTCTTGTACCATTGGTATGGCAACTTTAGTAGTAGTGCTAGTCATCAAGGTGTGTGCCTGTGTTACGGTCTAGGGTTTCAAAGTAAGGATCAAGCATGTAGCTGCAAATTAGCCATGGGTGCTTCTGTTGTTGCTCCTGCTGCTCCTACCCCTCCTAGTTCTGTTACTGAAACTGCCACCGATAATATGTATAGATTTTACATGCCCATGAATATTTAGAGAGCTGTTAATTAGGAATCATTATGGGTACTAATCGCAACGCTTACTTCTTTGTAATGTTGTGGTTATTGCTTGTTACTGGTTGCAACTTGCAAGCAGTTAAAATAGATATGATGCTGTAGAATTCCTTTTTAAGGGATTCTGAGATATAATTTTGTTTTCATTATACATTCCATTAATTTCTTACTCGTCAGTTTTTCCTGCTAGTTTTTTCTGTGTGTTTTGCTCCTTTGTGATAGTTTTTGTGATAGTTTATGTGAGTGTTTGGAATAACTTATTTTTAGGAAATAAATACTTATTATATAAATTAAGACAAAACTCTTCTCACATACTTACTTCGAATACCGTAAATCACGAATTATAAGTACTTATAAGTCAAAAATAAGTTATTCCAAATTAGTATTATTTTTTACTTATAAATATTTATATGATTTATGGCATACGAAATAAATATGTAACATGAGTTTTATCTCAACTTACTTAATAAGAACTTATTATTAAAAAATAAGTAATACCAACCACAGGTGATTACATCCAATCAAACCAAACTCTCCACGATGACAAGTATTGACGACATTCAAAATGAACGGTCAACACCTGCATTCTTTTTTGATTGCAAGTAAATCTCATCGTCATCGAAGTAAATTAAACCTTGTTTCAACTATGATAAATCGCTCAGGAACATTAAGTGATTAACGTGCTGTTAAAAATTAGCAGTGTCGAAGGACAAAGTTTGAAAAGTGGGACAATGTACGTGACAATATATTGATGGGTGAGGCCGTACTGGTTGTTGGATATATTTAATAGTTGTTGGCAAATTTATACGAGTTGGAGATACAGTTGCTTGGTATAAACAATTTTGGCAGGGTGGCACTAAGAAGAATAAATTAAAGCCCTAAATTCGATTCTAAAGTGCTCGGGGAGACAGAATTTGAATGCAAAGTGCAAAGCAGCCGTTTCCCGGTGTCACCGCAAGAAGACAAGTAAAGAGAAATTGGCGAACGTAGGTTCATATTCTACTATATAGTGCTCGCTCAGGCCTTTCTTGATGTACGTTAAGTATTAGTATTATAATGATGATAGTTAATATTTGTGGTTTTGTTGATCTCTAACCACCTCTAGAGAGTCTAGAGACTAGATTCTTGTTGGTTTAACTTTGCTTGGTTGAGGTATATATTCTTTCGTAAGAATTAACTTTGGTCTTGATAAGGATGATTACAGTGGTTACACGTATTTGTCGATCTCAGAATTTCAGAAATTAATAGCAAGGACAAGAGATGAGAACAAAGGAGATAAGTGTTTTTGGGAATCATAACTATTTGTGTTGGGTGCGGAATTTGCAAGATTTCACTGTGAGGGAAGGAGTTTGAATGGGGTAATTCGTAATTATTGGTGGATGCCTCAAACTTATCCTATAAATGGAAATGGGAATCCCCCCTGGTGACTCTACTTGACACTAACCGAATGCATACATGTGGCCCACTTCATGTGGTTGAGCGGATTGGTAGCAACCACCCTGTCTTTTTTAAGCTTCATGTGCTAAATAAATGGCTTACTATAAAATTTCAGAATAGTACTCAAAAAAAATTGGTTGAGGACAAACGATGGACAATTTAAATCATTACAAAATTTATTAGTCAAGAGTACATGAAATTTATTTAAGAATTTAGTTACTACAAAGGTTCAGTAGTTGCAGCTTTTTTTTGTTTAAACATGTGTAATCTCTCTTTAATTGTGTGAAAAAGGAAGATGTCAGCATGAAGAAATATACAGTGAACTTCACTTACTTTGAGAACTTGAGTCTTTAGGTATTATCGGATAATAAAACTTACAATAAAGGATTTTTTTTTTGAATTTTCAGCAATTTTCTCCGTTCAATTAGAGTAAATTTAATTTCAGATTATTCATGTATTTGACCATGTTTATATTTTTTAAAAAAATAAAAAAAATGGATATAGGAGGATAGAGTGGGAAAACGTAGGGTTGGGGTGGAGGAGCAACATATATAAATTTAAAGGAGGGATTGGGTAGGTAGATAGGAGATGTGGGGTGACGTAAGACAAGACACCTACCCCCCTGCCTTTTCTCATAAATTCCCTCTTCTCTGCTGCCTGTTTCCCTGTTTTATTAATTAAATAATTATCCCTGCCGTTCTAGGTTAACATGATTGACGATTTTATGATAATGGTGCCACGTCACATCACGGTGTTCTAGAAGCTCCTTAACTTACAAAAAAGTAGCACGTTCCTCCCACCTAACTCCCGCCTTTGGGCCTCCACTTTCCCTCCCCCCATGTGACACTCCCTCCCTCTCTCTCCCTCTCTCCCCAATAATTTTTCGTCCACGCTTCATTCGCTGTGAACATCTCTATTTTGATATTTTCAGCTTTCTTGTACCTGCCCCTCTTTTTAATTTACCTCTAAATATAAGTATATTATGTCAATTATTCCCACCGGCAAAACAAAAAATAGGTCAATTATTCCCTCCAATCATCCTCTGCTGCCCACAGCAGCACCCCGTTTCTATTCTCGACACGTTTCTGTTATGAGTCGGGCTTATCAAATTTTTTTAAACCAAGCCGTTTATCTTACTCCCTATTATTCGTTGTTTTTTTGTTCGCCGCCTTTATTGAGCAATAAATCAACACACCAGCCTTTTAAGCAATTGACCCTCTGATCGTGTTTGTGTCAAAAACAATAAAAGAACAATCAATGTTTTTGTGTGGGGTGTTTAAAATTTAAAAGTGTCGTAGTCCTAATTATCCCGTCTCTGATTCCGGGAGTTTTCTGTCCCGGTCAGGATTGGGATCGGGATCTATTAGACTTGGGATCAGGACCGATCATACACTTTGTGATCCCAGTCCTAATCCCGGTCCCAGTTTTTTTATATTTTTCTTAAAAATTAAGTTATTATTTTATTTTTATATTTTTTATCCCATAATTTAAGCTATCATTTGATAAAATGTGTATCACATATTTAGTTAGAGTTAAATTGTATATATCGTAATACTAATCCTACTATATAATGTATAAAAATAATAACAAAAATGATAAAGGTAATAATAATAATTAAAAAAATTATTATTATTCAATTATAGGTCAACCTGTGTGATTATTATGACCTTATTAAGTATTAAATAATTACTTTAAATACTATATTATAGAAAATTTAGCTAATATAATAATATTTTTAAAATTATTTTTTTTAAAAAAAATTAGAATTTCGCTGTTTGATCCTGGTCCCTCCAAAAATTATCGGGATCGGGACCGATATCAAGATACAATTTGCATCCCAACCAAAAACCAGGACCGGGAGTAAGGATCCCGATCTCGACCCTGAATTTAAACACCCATGATTTTGTTGTTTCGGTCGGAAGCCCAACCGACCTCCCCGTCCATAAATGCCTCAAATTTTAATTTAACATTGTGAACTTTGTATAACAACTAAACTATAAATCTTTTCTCCATAAATTTTGAGGTGAATTCTAATAGTACTCTCTGTAGTCCTAAATATAGAAAAGAGTTGATTTTTTTTTTGGAGATCTTAAAGAAGTTAAATAAGTTATTTAATCATATCATGTGTTTGTATATAAATGGATTATATATTAATTTATAAGTTAAGTAAAATAATTTAGAGAAAAAATAATAAATATAAATATTTTAAAATAATTTAATTATTTTCTTTAATATCTCAAAAACATCAATTTTATCTTATATTTATGATTAACCGCAACGTCTACTATTACCAGAGCCTCCATGAGACATTGCAGTGGTCTCTCCTGACCAAACGGATATCACGCACAGGGACATTGTGATGCTGTCACTCCCTATTTCACAAACTAGTATTCCTCACTCCTCATTGCGTATAGGAATGCCGTATACAAATTGATATCACTCATCACTCTAATATCTTTGAGCCTGTATTTCTTTTGAGTGTCAAAGGCCCCCTTTTTTTTTTTTTTGAGTTGAGTTGTAAAAATATATATGTGATTGTTTTCAAAGTGCATCCAACATTAAATATTTTTTTCAGGTGTAACAGTGATTATGTGATTACAAAATAAGTGTATAGCTACCATTTGACCATTAATTTGATTTTTTTGACTTTGAAAGTGATGACATGGATGATGGAGTGACATCTTGAAAAAAAAAAAAACTTGCTGGCTGATGAAACTTTGTAACTAATATTACCCACATTTCACTATTTCAGTATCACTTTCGCTGGAGTAGACTCATATCTAAATGCAGAGTGCTTAACTCACTCAGCAGAGCTGCTGCCTCAAAAAACATACCGATTGCTCAATTTTTTTCAACCTTATATTTCCAATATTATTAAATTAAAATCATTATAGTACATATATTATATTACTAATTTTTATTAAATTATTTAATTTATTAGAAAAATTTGATTTTCAACAAGTTTTTTTTACCAGAATGCCACTCAAACTTCCATATCATTATACTTGTCATCACTTTCAGGACAAAAAAGTCAAACTAACAGTTAAAGGATAATTCTGCACCTATTTTGTAATCACATAATTACTGTTACATCTAAAAATTATATTTAGTGTTTGGTGCACTTTGACGACAATTATGTGTATTTTCGCACCTCAACCCTTCTTCTTTTTTGTATGTTCTTGTGCTCCATTTTGAATTTCGGAGTATTTTGTTGTCATGGCTTGTATTTCTTTTTGAGTTTAAAAGATCCCTTATTTTTTGGCCTGGGTTCATACTTCATACCCGTTTCTGAAACTCAGAAATGCTTACTGGAAGATGCTCTGAGAAAATCTCGCGGTGCAGTGCGCTACTATTTAATACTTCATTCGGTCTTAAATATAGGACATGGTTTGTAGTGCAAAGTATTTATTAAGCTGTTGAGGTGCGGGTCCCAGTCGGTCCAAGGATCTGCCCAATGGCTGGGTGGTGTGACCTGGTGAACCGGCATGATTTCAGCATTATTAACTTGTGACCTTTTTTATTCATGGCGTCTCCCGAATCCAAATAATGCACTGTTGTTTCCTTCATGGTACGTGCTACTACTATTTCCTTTAATTCCCTCAAAATAAAATTTCCTTCACGTTGTATTGTTAATTTCTTTAGTTCACAACAACTGCCAGACCCCTGTTTTCAAAATTAAGTTTTTTGTTATGGTCTAGCTGGCTGGCTTGCCCGAGCAAAACGCGATAAATGAATAATTAAATGCTACGTATCTGATTTGATGTTCACAGATAAATATTGATGTATATAAGAGAGAGGAGACCGAGCACACCAACGTTGCGATTTGTCCACCAATTAGTTTCTCAAGCACAGATTGAATCGAATTGTCAAACACACGTTATATATAGGTCAAAGCATTGACCCATGATGGCCTTCCTATGACTTAGCTAGTATGTGCGCTTGGACACATGGGAGGTTGGGTTTCAAAACCGTTGACAAATAATTTAAAATGGCCCTTTTTGATTGACCACGTGACATTATATCAAAGCAGTGGAAGAAGAATAAAGTCATAAAAAGTAGTAGTATTAATTTTTCAAGTCTAGTGGGAGATGAATCAATGGGAGAAGCACCCACGGTAGTGTACCAAATAGCCAGTTATTCCTGTGATAGTTATATATAAAATTGGTCAATTTTATGGAGTGCCCCTGCACAGTTCCACAATAAATACCTTCCCACCAAGGATTCGCCCGACAGCCATATCTAACGTCAAACGTTTGATCATTGCTATTGTTGTACTAGTTCATGCATTTTCCTCCTCATTCTTCTTCTTTTTACCCTGTGGAGCACTTATGTACACTTTTTACCTTTGGGGGCCACGGGCACATACGCAAAGTTGACGATAGATGAATCCGAAGCCGCATAGTTACAACTTTTCGACACTCATGTGAGAACTAGATGTCGCTGTTGATACCAAAAAAAAAAAAAAAATCACTTGCACCAACATTGTTTACAACCCCCTTGGTCTGTGGGCTGGAAACAGGCCCGTGACCTAACGAGTCAGGGGTGCCTTGTGAGCAATCTGATCCGTTCAACTCATCCAGCGCTCAAGAAAGTGAAGCTATCATCACACATCATCATATCATCCATCCATATGATTTCCTAGTGTCTGTAATGATGAATAATGTTAAACAATAATCAACTGTAAGTTTTGATTTGATGACTCTGCTTGTGCTTCAGAATGGACGTTGTTTGTTTAAAATTACTTTAGTATTGTTTACTTGACTAATGAACGTGGAACCTGTTTGGGTGCTTATCATTTTTTAATGAGCACCCAAACTCATCAAATTTGATCAGTTCATATCGGAACGAACTTGTGCTTGCAATAAAGAATGGGTGCACATGCCCAAGCCATTTTTTTTTCAAGGATTATTATTAGGGTTGAGTCTTAAATCTACTCGTTCTGCCTTTAATATAAGATAATTTTGGGGAATTGATATTCATCCTAAATATGAAAATATAATTTTTATATTTGTTAATTTTTTTTTCTAACCTATCCCTATTATTGCACCCTCAACAATAGTGAAGGAGGAGAGGGAATGAGAGAATTAAGGAAGACGATTAAGATATTTTAGAAACTATATGTCATATTAATCAAGTTAATTAATTTTTTTAATCTAATTAAATTAGATAAATATACCTTATTTCATGAATATGAGTATTTTATTTAACAGATAGTTTCACGACCTCAACACGCATTGGCAGTGTAGGGAATGTACCTATTCTGTAACGGACATTGTTTGGGGACCATGTACGATAAAGTGTTAGAACTGAGGATTTAGGTAAGGTGATCCGCTGGGCTTTTCCTCACGATTCTGGGAGACAGCTTCTATCTAGGTGGGCCTTCCCATTTTGCACCTAATTGGCCATACAAACAGGCTATTCCCCATCAGGGGAACGAGAGTGTCTCTCATTTGCATGGAGAAGTTTTAGTTTAAGTTATTGTACCCTTCTCTCATTTTTTTTAAGATTAAAATAACCAATTATTTATTTTGATCTTTAATATAAAAAATATTTATTCAATTTAATTAGATTAAAAAATCTTATCAATAAACCATGTATTATCTAAAACACTATAATCATCTTTCTTAATTTCTCAACTCTCTCTCTCTTTATTACTGTCGATAGAACATCAATAGAAATAAATTAAGAAAGGACTAACAAATATGTGAACTGTCTTATATTTATGACTAAAATTAACTCCTCATACATGTCTCATATTCAGGACTGGAGGGAGTACATAGTTTTAAAAAATTGTTAAAATTAGTTAAAAGTAATAAATATATGAAAAATGTATATTTTCCCATAAAAATACATTATTTAGAAGAGGATAAGTAAAAAACAGATATTTCTCTGGTCCCTTTTATAAACAACTTCCTTTTTCTTGGGGTTGATTCTTAATATAAACAACTTTTTTATCGTGTCTCAAAATTAATTTTTTTTTTTCATTTTTCACCCCTATTAAATACTTATTATTATATTAATTATCTTTCATTTATTGAGTGTTTGGGAAACACTCAAATTGTGGTTTCAGAAGCTATTTTCCGTAAGTCAAGACAAAACCCCTCTTACATATTTACCTCATAAATCGTAAAATCTATTTTCAAAAGCTAATTTAAACACACACTAATCATTTATTACCCATTTTCTCTCATACTTCATGCTCATCATCTCTTATATTTTTTACTCATTCTCTCTCTTTTACTCTTTTCATAAATAGGGTCCTGTTTAAAAGAAACATGAAATTCTTAACATATTTATTATTTTTAACTATTATTATTCACTAGTTCGATTTATATACAAAAAAAAATTTGCTTATAGAAAAGGACTGGAGGGAGTACATAATTAAAAAAAAAAAAGATGCAAATGAATATGTGAGAGAAAGATAAAGAGAGGGAATGTAATTAATTAGAGGTAAAAATGATAAAAATGTATTTAGGACGCACATAATAAAAAATTGGATATTATAAAAACAACGAATAAATTCAAAAAATTTGGTGAAAAAAAGACGTTGAACAAAGTTATTAGCTAGAAAAAAAGTTTTTTTCCCCGGCTCTATTGCCTTTTGGATTTCAGCAAAAAAATTTCCTTTTATGGCTGGTAAAAGATCCATGACATGAAAGGATCCGATATCGAAAAGTGAGCCATAAACCAATGACGGGTAAGTTAAATGGCTGTGTGGATTAAATACTCAAAATGGAGAAAATAGATTTGTCGTTTTCGAATAAAAAAACCCTAGTGGTTCGCGCTAATTTAAGGAGTGATTGCGGGTAAAAAGAAATTTGGAGCGGCAATTATTTTATTTTTCAGATAAAATACATGCTTTACTTCGTGGATTGACGAAACTATGAAGCAAAGGTGAAGGGCGGGCCGCGGGCGTCAAAGGAATTATTGCGCGCGTGCGAAATTGGGGGCAGAAAAGAATGCGTGGGCCCGAGCATTAAAATTAAAATCACAATATTCTATTTAACAATAATTATTAAATAATTTTGGAGGGTTTTGAGGGCGTTTTGGCGGTTAGGGTTTTGTATTGGGCTGGCTTGTTGTGTTTTCTTTTCTTTTGACGTTATTTGCTGCTCCTTCAGAATTCGGGTCTTACTGTTTTCCTCGCTCCCGAGCGCCCTCTCCTTTTTCTGCTCCATCTCGCGGCGCAATGCCTCGCTGATGCACTGAACGGTACTGCTACCTTTTTCTTTTGTTCTGCTACACTTGAATTCCTTCTCTTTTATCTCCTTTCACCGCCACTATTCCCACTTGCTACTTTCCTTATGCTTCAAGTTGCGGCATTGCTCGATTGCTGCCAAAATTCAGGACCGGCGTTGTTTTAGTGGCTGTAAATTTATCACATTGTCTATGTACTGAATATTTGATCTGTTTTTTGTGCGTCTTACTTCGCAAGCCAATGTGCCGTGGTTCAACTAGACCTCCTTTTTCTAATAGTGTGCGTTGTTTTTGAGGGAGTTCTGTTTCAAATACTTTTTTTCCTGGTCGTTTTCCGTTCCATGTATTACTGGGTGTTTGTTTATTGTTATGGAAGAAATATTGATTGCTTAATATTTTGAGTTTTGATTATTACCCTTCCTGTTAATTCCTCGTTATGTTAGGGGTTGCTCGATTACCTTTCTTTCCTTTTGGCCTAGACGAACTGTAGGCATATATGATATATTTTAGCCTTTCTTTTCCTTGCCCTACCACTTAATGTCACCCTCATTCTAGTGAAAAGGTATATGATTCTGTGAATAGCCGTAGTAGATATTTTTAATATTTCCTGTTTTTTCCTTTTCTTTTGAATAGTTTCCCAAATTATTTCAAATTTGAAAGTTACGATATTGCCATGCTGCATAATATGTGATTCATATGATTAGGAGTATATATATTGTCCTTCAATGAAACCTTATGACCGGTATATTGAATATCCGATCAGCTTCCTCAGCTGTTCCCCATCTCTACCATCAGCTGAGAGTCCCCCTTTTTCACCCTTTATGATATGTTAGCATCGTGAAACTACATTCATTAATATGCAGGGTCCATTTTTTAACCTGCCAAGCTTATTGTTGATTGTTAATTCATGTTTTTTCGCAGCTTTGCGCACTTACGATTTGCGTGCTTGAGAACTGTGCAGTTGCGAGCAACTAAAGGAAAACCTGGATTGTGTGTTTTTATGAAAGAGTTGCAGGGATGGATGATTGTTGTCATCAAGTTACGTTCATTGGCCAGCACGAGGAAAACGGAAATAAACTTTTACCTGACATTCCAAAAGATTTGCAAGATGTTGAAAAACCTATTAAGACTGAAACTTTGTTTATGCCGGTATTTAAGAAAAGAAAGCGACTTAGCCGTAATCAGCTTATAGAGATAAAAGCAGGGTTAGGTGGGAAGCAGACACAACCTAGTACCAAGCTTAAGACAAAGAAGCATGAGAGTAGAGACAGATGGTCATCTGACAGGTAAAGAATGCATGTGAGGTTCTTTCTATCTCTACTTTCTCTTTAATAAAAGAATATGGTGAACTTAGGCGATCATCTACTGTAGGTATCAGCTTGCTGAGCAAAGCATGTGGGAGGTCTTGAAGGGTAAAGGTGCAACGTTTTCCAACCCCATCTCCCGACCTGCACTACGGATGGCTGCCCGTAAACACATTGGTGATACTGGACTATTGGACCACTTACTGAAGCACATTGATGGTAAAGTGGCACCTTGTGGCACTGAGCGATTTAGGCGGTGGTTTAACACCAAAGGAATCATGGAGTATTGGTTGGAGAGTGCTAGCCTAGATAAGGTCCGCCAGGATGCTGGGGTGCAGGACCCATTCTGGATTCCGCCATCTACATTTCAATCAGGCAGTCCCTCTCCTCAGAATTCTGATTCTTCTGGCGAACTGAAATTGCTTCAAACAGAAATGGCCAAAATGAAGAAGTATTGAAGTTTGAAACCTGTGTTTCACGTTATTCTTGTTTGCTTATTATTACATATGCATCTTAAATTCTGTTGTGTTGGCAGAGATATGGAGGAGCTCATAAACAAGAAACAAGAGAAAAATGAAATTAATATGATGGAGGTGAATGCTGAATGATTCAGTGAATGTTTATCCACTTTATTGATTTAATTATTTAACGGTCTAATTACTAATGTTTCTAATATCACATTATGATATCTCATGTCAAATCTGTACTGGCAGGAGACACACAAGGAATTAGTAAAGTGGAAAGCTATGACTGAGCAACGCCTAACTGGGATTTCAACTTCTTTGAAGGGTGTACAGGTACCTAAACATAGCATCATTTTTCACACTGAGAATTTTATGTGACCGTTGCTATTATATATATTTTTCAGTTGGTTAATTTTTTCATGTATGTGATCAGAATAGTTTAATGAAGTTCTATGTATTGACAGGGCATGTATAGTGATTTGGTAAGTTGGAAAAGTAAAGTTGAGCAACAGCTTGTGGAAATAACAAATAAACTGAGTGATCAGAAAGCATCAAGGGAAGGTATGACCAATCCTCCTCTAGAAAGGTGGGAAGATTGGCTTGAAAGCACCAATCTAGAGAATATTCAGGGAGACGTTGAGCTTTTACCATGGTTTGGGAGTACAGAGCTGGTTAATATTGAGCAAGAAGTTGCCTTCCAAGATCCTAACTCAGCCCTACCTAGTCAGCTGCTCAATGACAATACGACTAACATAAAGAGGTAATGCATTGAAAGTCAATTTCTCCCCCATCCTCCCCTCTGATGCTCTCATCTAAGAAACCAAAAGACAAACTAGCATAATGGGGCAAGGGGCTTCTTTCATTCTGATATTCCTTATTTTTTGGCTGTGATGATAATAGTGATTTTCTGGAAATGTTGCCCAACAAACAAGAGGAAGATCAACCTAACGTGACTCCGGATTCTTCTGTGACTGTTAATTCAAAGTCAGACCTTGACAACTCGGTGATGCTGTTTCAGGTGATGTTTGCATGCGCATATCATGTACAATCATGTACAAGGCATTTATACTCTTCTTTACCAGCCCAATATTGATTTAGGGTATTCTTTCTTCACAGGAGATGCTCACGGACTTGTTTAAATGGAAAGACAAGGTGGAGAAGCAGATGGCTGAGTTATCAAATTTTGTATATGGAATGCTGGCTACCAATTAACTCCCACTCTGAAGCATCTAGTTTAGGATATAGGATTTTAACCCCCATCCATGTTTTCTTTGCACTCTTTAGATTGGTAGGCCGTAGGCTTAGATATTGTACAGCGTTGACTATCTGATCTTGAAGGACCTTTCCAACCACCAAGGTCATTGAAGCTTCATCTGACCTGCACAATGCTGCAAATTGTTAATATGTTGGACTGGCCTTACAGTGAGGTTTGGTTATGCATTAGGGTAGATCCTTAGGATCGCTATGTTAATTGCCGTTGACCTGCTTAGCTAATATTCAAGTTACTCTAAATATAGGTCTTTAGGGTAGGCTATCTCCGGAGTTCTTTACCTATTAGCCAGATGATACTTTGAAAGTAGGCTGTAGTCCTATTTTTGGGACATATTTGACATTTATATATAGAATATTTACCGGGTAATTTGTCAGATCTTGTGGGCTTAATATTATGCTGAATTACACACACAATGTAATCAGGATGTTAAGCTTGTCTCCGTTTTGTATTTTTTTCCACATTCTTTTTTCTGTGTTCGATGTTGGTTTGAAAGTTAATATGTTTTACAAAATATTTAAAGTAATACTTTTATTAGAAGGGCAAGTGCTAGAAAAGGAAAGGCATGTTAATCCTGTATAATTCAATAGATGATTCTTTATTTGAGAAAGGACAGGTGCTTCCTAAACTTTCCAAAAAATAACGAAATTCTTTTTACTTGCTGCTATCTAGAAGAGAAAACTGAGATAATTCATTCACACAAAAAATGGGAATAGGACAGAACAATATATTTCCCCTGCCCAGACATGTCATCGGTATCTTCTCTCTTCTAACCGTTTCTAGTCTATTTATTTACTAAATAGCCTTGCATTCGCTAGTGACGTATAACAATACTTCCCCCCCTAAAAAGGATCCTTGTCCACAAGGATAGTAGAAGAAGGTGGAGCTGCAGTAGGAAAATTAGGGAATTGCTACTGTATAACAGATAAGTCTTCCCAAATAGCATCTTCTGGTTGAGTAAATTTCTAGCGAACCAACACTTGAGTAGCAGGCATATTGTGGCGTTTAATAATCTTGCGACTTAAGATTTCTTCAGGTTCCAACAGAAAGTATCCTTGAGCATCAGTCGGAGGCAAAGAAGGAGTGACAACAGTGGCTGGACCAACAAATTGTTTAAGAAGAGAAACATGAAATACTGGATGCACCCTTGTTTCAGGTGGAAGCTCAAGTTCATATGCAACAACACCAATTTTTTTGAGAACTCGAAATGGGCCAAAATAACGAGCAGTTAGCTTATGCAAGGAAGAATTATTAATGAGATTCTTTCGAAAAGGATGAAGCTTCAAGTAAACCATATCTCCTATAGCGAAATGACGCTCAGTTCTGTGCTTATTAGCTTGCTGAATCATGCGATGCTGTGCCTTTACTAAATGCTGTTTAAGAAGTTGCAGAACCAACTCCCTAGACAAACAAGTACGATCGACCACCTCATTAGAAGAATCTCCAGCAATGTAAGGTAAATGAGTAGGAGGAGCCATACCATAAACAACTTCAAAAGGAGTCATACCAATAGCTGAATGAAAAGTAGTATTATACCATAATTCAGCCAATGGTAACCACTTGACCCATTGCTTAGGAAAATCACCAGTCATGCAACGAAGATATGTTTCTAAGCAATGATTAAGAACCTCAGTTTGCCCATCGGTTTGTGGATGATAGGCAGAAGAATAGTAAAGATTAACACCATAAAGACGAAATAACTCCTTCCAAAACTTGCCACTAAAAATAGGATCACGGTCACTGACTATAGACTTAGGAAAACCATGTAACTTGACCACATTATCCATAAAAATCTGAGCCACATCTACTGCAGTATAAGGATGCTTAAGAGGTAAAAAATGAGCAGCCTTTGATAAACGGTCAATCACCACAAAAATAACGGTCTTAGAAAAAGAATTAGGGAGACCACTAATAAAGTCCATGGACAACTCAGACCATATATGTTCAGGTATTAGAAGGGGTTGAAGAAGGCCCGACGAAGCCACCAATTCTGGTTTAAACCATTGGCAAACAGTACACTCATGCACAAAATTACGAGTGTCTTTTTCTATACCCTTCCAATAGAAAAGGAAGCAAGGCGCTTAAAAGTAGGATGTATACCTGAATGACCACCAATGCCTGTAGCGTGAAAGAAGGTAAGGAGATCGTTGTGAAGGCCACGATTAGCACCCACAACCAATTTGCCCTGGCGTTTCAGCAAATGATTGTGCCATGAAAATTTTGAATGAGAAGTCGGATCTTTTTCTAAGTCTTGTACCAATTTCTGCAGAAGATCATCAGCTAGCCAAGAGTCCCGCACACGCTCATATAAAGAAGAAATAAGGGCAGAAAGTGCCAAACAGGAACCTTCAGAAATAGAACCAGATCCCTCCGGCTTCCTAAAAAGAGCATCAGCAACCACATTATCACTCCCTTTACGGTATACAATGTCATAATGCAAGCCCCACAATTTATGAAGCCATTTAAACTGTTTTTGGCTTAAATCTCGTTGTATACACGCTCATATAAAGAAGAAATAGGGGCAGAAAGTGCCAAACAGGAACCTTCAGAAACAGAACCAGATCCCTCCGGCTTCCTAGAAAGAGCATCAGCAACCACATTATCACTCCCTTTACGGTATACAATCTCATAATGCAAGCCCCACAATTTATGAAGCCATTTAAACTGTTCTTGGCTCAAATCTCGTTGTTCCAACAAATGCTTGAGAGGCAAATGGTTAGTACGAATAATAAATTTGCGACCCCACAAGTATGAACGCCACTGCTTGACAGCAAAAAGAATGGCTAAGACTTCACGCTCATAAGCAGAAATAGGCCGTTTAGAAGAAGGAAAAGACTTACTAGCATAAGATAAGGGATGTACATTTTGGGACAGAACTGCACCCAGACCCACCTCGAAAGCATCTGTTTCAATAACAAAAGTATCATTGAAGTTAGGAAGAGCCAAAACCGGAGGAGAGACCATATTATGCTTTAAAGTGTTGAAAGCAAGGTCAGCTGTAATATCCCAATTTTTAATTAAGGACTAATGAGGATTAGTGTGGATATTTATGAATTTAAATGGGAATTATTATGTGTTTTATGACTATTTTAATTAATACGTCATAATTATTGAGAAATTGGAAAAATGGAATTATTTGGCAATTAGTTGGTGACTAATGGGAAAATTAATTGCTAACTAAGAGAAAATGAGAAATGTAATTAAAATGATTAATGGAGGGATTAGATAATCTAATTGGGTGCTTATTGTGTGAGAGCCAATGAGAAGAAGACATGTGACAAGTTGGCTTTTGTGTGTGTGAGAGAGAAAAGTCAAAGGTTTTTTTTAAGCATTTCTCTCTCCTCTCTCTCCCTCTTTTACGCTGAAAAAACTAAAATGGAAAGGGAGTATGATTATTTCCCTTCTTCATCACTTTTCCCTCTCATCTCTCTTGTTCTCTCTCTTCTCCCTCTCTTCATCAGCCATTGAAGACCAAGGGAAGGAAGAAAAGTTGGAAAAGGTAAAGGAAAATGATCTCTAATGCCAAAACTTCATTCATTAATGTTGTTCCTTGCATCAAGAGCTTTTATTTGATGGTAATAGTTTGGCATTTAAGGTTGGATTGAGTTCTAGAGAAATTGTGAAAGTTGGAGAATCAAAGACTCCCTTTGAGAAAGTTGATAAGGTGAGTGAAACCTATCTATCTATCTATGTTTTGTGTCAAAGGGATTAGTTTGTAATTTCTGGAAATTTGGCCTTGAATCCAAAAATGAGTGCCACTATTCATTTGGTATGTTTTGCATGAGAATGGTATTTTGGGATGAGTTTAGGATAGATAGATTGATTGGTGATTGGAATTTGATGTTTAGATGAGATTGGAATTTTGATGTTTGTGTTGCCTAAAATCAAAGCATGATAAAGGAGTAGGATTTGGATCATTTTGAGATTTCCATTGTGTTCCTTGTGGAAAATTGTTTGGGAGAAGTGTTGAATATGAATTTTGAACCATTGGGAACTTAGTTTTTAAAATGGCAAGTTTTGGTTAGTAAGAAACTCTGTTCTGGCAGTGATCTTGCATGGATGTTTTAAAATAGCAAATGGTGTTGGAAAATTATGAAACTTTCCAGTCTTAAAGTTAACTTTGCAAGCTTCAAAATGGACATATATTTTATGTCATTTCGATTTTTGGGCTAGGAGTTATGACTGTCCAAAGTTTGATGTTAAATCTGGGAACAATTCTGAAGCAAGGTGGAATTTTCTTGAAATCTATATTTTTGTGGTGATTTTCAGTAATATCCCATATTTTTCCTATGAATAGGACTTAAATAGCTTTCAATGGGCTTTCAATAGGACAAAGCACGCACAGAACGAACCAGGTAGTGATTTTCTCTCATGTTGTGTATGATGTTTTGGTATGCATAACTTATCATTGAACTGTGAAATGCATGTACCATGGTCCATTACAGCGTGAGTAGGTCAGCGTGAGCCGTGTAGGGATTGACGTTGGTCATCTCTAGGTCGGCCGTTGAACTGCCGTTGTAATCGACATAGAACTTTGTGAATCCGACCCGTGGGGCGGTGTTTGTTAATCCAGCCGTGGGCTATGAGTTTTGAATCTTGCCTGTATGACTTGTGAGATGAAATGCTTTATATAAATCCCAGCTGTGGTGAAATATATTGTGTGGATTGTGTTGTGCAATGCAGCGTGAGCAATCGTAAGGGATGACATGCGTCATACTAACCATTGCCGTTGTAGTTGCTTGTGTGGATAATGATTTGATTTTATGCCTTATTGTTATGCATATTATGAGTGATTTGACACTACGGGGATTCCTTAGAATCTCACTCTCCCAAAATTAAACATTTTAGTCAAGGCAGAAGGATCGAAGGGAAAGCGGGTGACGAAGAGCGGGTAGAGCTCATTGCTAGGAGTCTATTTTGGAAAAAAATTTGGTTATCATTTGTAAATCATTTGGATATATTTTGTTGGGAATGACATGTATATATTGGATAGTAATTATGTAATCCCCTTGTATGGGAAACTACTTGGGCTTTGTGCCTTATATAGACCCTGAATTAGTAATTGAACCCCGAGTGTGTCGGGAATTTACTGAGCACTCTGATATTTCTAAATGGAATCAAATTGTTTAGGCCATTTGTGTATTGAAATGTGAATAGGAGACCATTGTTGACAGGTTTTAGAAAAGGTTTTATAAAAGCATATTTTGGGCAAAACTTGTTGTATTAAGTCCCAAATCATTTACGGTCTCTAATTCCATATTAATTACTTGTTTATGAACTTAATCTCGCCCTAAGCGTGAAGGGGGTTACATCAGCTGCCGAAGACCATACAAAGGAGGCATTCTTCTATAATAAATCTGTTAAAGGCTTGCTAATAGAGCCATAATTCTTAACGAAACAACAATAATATCCCGTGAGGCCAAGGAACCCACGCAACTGCTTAAGAGAAGAAGGAATAGGTCAAGAGGCGATGGCTGATAGCTTCTTAGGATCAGCCTGAACCCCTTGAACAGAAATCAAATGACCAAGATAATTAATGGTTGTAGCAGCAAAAGTACATTTGGAAGCCTTGACAAAAAACTGGTGGTGGCGCAAGGTAAAGAAGGTTGTTTCCAAATGTTCAAGATGAGCAGACCAAGTCTTACTATAAACAAGTATATCATAAAAAAAAACCAAGACAAATTTGCGCAAAAAGGGTTTGAAGATAGAGTTCATAACCCCTTGAAAGGTAGCTGGGGCATTAGTCAAGCCAAACGACATTACCAAGAATTCATATAACCCTTCATGAGTCCGAAAAGCTGCCTTAGCAATATCGTCCTCTTTCATTTTGATTTGATGATAACCCGCCCGCAAATCCAATTTAGAAAAGAAAGAAGCACCGGTCAGTTCTTCCAGCAATTCCTCAATAACAAGAATAGGAAATTTGTTTTTGATAGTGGCTTCATTAAGTTTACGGAAATCAACACAAAAACGCCATGAACCATCTTTTTTCTGTACCAATACCACTGAAGCAGCAAAGGCATTACAACTATTACGAATAATACCATTAGCTAACATCTGTTGGACCTGGTGTTCTATTTCATTCTTCTGAACAGGACCATAACGGTAAGGTTTGTAACAGATAGGTCGATCATTCTGAAGAGGAATAGCATGATCAAATGAGCGCGAAGGAGGAAGGCATTGAGGTTCTTGAAAAATATCAGCAAATTTATCCAATAAAAATTGTAAATCAGCTTTCTGATTTTCCAAAAGAGAAGAATTAGACACAAGATCAATGTGGACTTCTGAAGGAGAGTGAATCAAATATAATTGATTAGCTACCAACAAATCTCTAAGTATCAGTATTTCATCCGGAACATATGGAACAGGGGAACCCAGACCATGCAATTCAATCAATTGGTCAATGAATTTAAACTCAAATATTTGAAGATCCATATCCATAGCAAAACGACCTAAAGTCCTCAACCAAGCAATTCCCAGAATGGCATCATATCCTCTTACTTTCATCACCAAAAAATCAGAAGTAAAAGTAGACTTACCCATTGCCCAACTCAGTGACAGAATATGCTTATCAACATAGATTTGGCGTGTATCTGCTATAGCTAACCGAAGAGGTGGTCGTTCCTGGACTTTCAATTTAAGGCGTTTAGCTAAGGATGCATTGATGACATTATGGGTGCTACCAATATCCACCATAATAACGATCAATTGATTCTTGATACGCCCCAACAGTTTCAAGGTCGATGTGTAAGCACGACCTTCGATAGCGTTGATAGTGCCTTCCACCGAAGATTGAGCTTCACCCAACGCATCCTCAAATGGCGCATCCTCTTCATCAATTAACAACGCATAAATCTGAGAATCCTTACAGCGATAGTTAAAGGAGTATTTCTCAGAACACCAATAACAGAGATCCTTCTTCCTTTTCTCATCCATCTCCTTCTTCGACAATTGATTTGTGGGCTTAGCAGTGGACGATTGCGTCGAATTCGCCGATTCCAGTGAGGCAGCTGCAGTGGTCAACTTAGATGATGACTGGGTCAGCGAATATGGGCTAGATTGTGAGCCCGTCACTGTAGAAGCCCGAAAACCAGATGATGAATTACTGGCTCCACGAACACAAATCGGAGCATTCTCATGGAGAGTCCGAATAGCAACCTCCTGCAACCGAGTTGAATAAGTGGCACGAGCTAACGTCGATAGAGCAGAATTGAGAACGAACTGCTGAATGTCGGGTCTCAGGCCACCGATGAACAAGTTCACTGCCACCTCCTCCGGAAGTTGAACTTCCGACAACAGCTCGTCAAATTTTTGTTCATACTCTGAAACAAGCCCCTCAGTCTGAGTAAGTTTCTTTAGGGTGATCAGAGGGCTTTCATCACGTACATCAATAAACTTCTCCTCCATCTGCTTGAAATAATCCTCCTAACGAACCTCCAAGAACGAACGGCGACGCATGAATGTCTGGTGCCAGCGAAGAGCATGACCTTCAAGATGAATGCTCAAGAGACGAATTCTGTGCTCCGGCGGTGTGCCATCAACCTCAAAAAATTGACGACAGTGATAGGCCTAGCCGCGAAAATCCGAGCCATCAAACCTGGGAAAAATCGACACGGCTCTGTTTCGTCAGAATTAAGTAAGAGCCAGCATGTCGTTACAGTTCGTGGAATGAGCCGAATGGAGGAATAGAGGGTGACCCCGTAGAATTGGAGCTTCTATCAGCAACTGTGGTTTTCCCCATGCTACGGCTCATCGCAGAAACCTGAACGGAGATGCCTTTCACGAGATTTTCGAGACGAGCGGCACAGTCTTTCAGATCGGCGATATCATGGGAGTGCTGATCCAAATGAGACTGCATTGAAGCAACCGTAGCTTGATGAAGTTCCAGGAGGTGTTCGAGATCATTGAAACGCTCTTGAGATCGAGTGTCCGGCGGAGGCGCCATCTGCCGGGCACAAGGCTCTGATACCTATTGCTATCTAGAAGAGAAAACTGAGATAATTCATTCACACAAAAAATAGGAATAGGACAGAACAATATATTTCCCCTGCCCAGACACGCCATCGATATCTTCTCTCTCTTCTAACCGTTTCTAGTCTATTTATTTACTAAATAGCCCTGCATTCGCTAGTGACGTATAACACTTACTGTAATTTACTAAGTTTTTAACTTTACAAATAATAAAAGCATGACACTTTTCTTACAACTTCTAAACTCAAGTTTTATTTTCTTTATATTTATTCTAAATTTTCAAACTTATCCTTAAAAGTTGTGAAATATATTTTTTTTTAAATTGTCTTTAAAAAATAGAATATTTATTTAAAAAATAGCTACATTCCACAAAACTGAAAAAAAAAACAATCAATGACCAAGTTCATGAAAAATTAACCTCCAAGATATTATCTGTGAATTTTTTATCAAAAATTACAAAGATTCCTAGATTCGAGTATTATATTTATCAAAAAGCTACTTCCCCAAAGTCTCCCAAATTGAATTAAACGACAATTAATATAGTTTCTCCCTGGTATTATTAACTAGAAGCCGAAAATCTTCACAGACCTTTCCAAATTCGTCGCGCGCACATAATCCTTGCCGTTTCAAATTTTTGCATGTGCATATTCGTGATTTAATACTCCTTTCAATCTGACTTTTATTTTCAGGAGATTAAAGAAACTAGATAAGTTAAATTAATTATATCAGTTTATTAGTCAAATAAATTAATTTAGAGAAAAAATAAAAATAAAAATAAAAATACTTTAAAATAATTTAATTAACTTCCTTAATCTCTTCAAAACAACCAATTGGTTTTATATTTAGGACTGGATGTAGTATAAAATTTACATGAAGAAAAGAACAAAAATAATCTTATATTGTTAGGAACTTTGCTCTATGATAAATTGCGTCCTACTTCTCTACCAACAGAAAAACCAAGGAGATGGACTTGTTCAGGTTTTATCATGATGAATCGTTAGATTCTCTATAATTTAAAGTGCAGATTGTCATCATTTCAATCATATCCCTGCCGCCCCTTCCATCTGAAACTAAGCCTTTTGACCTCTGTTGCCGGACCTTGGTGCACATCCGTTTTCAATATACACTTCGCAGATTCAGTCGAACGAGCTTCAGCGTTTAACAGAAACTTTGACATTAGAACTTGGATATCAGACTGAGGAATGCCTTCTCTGATAAGATTTTAGTTGGGCATTCTATGATTAGAGTTTGATTTTCACTTCATGGCAAGCCTGGAGACACCTGAACTCTGTGTTATCAGAGAAGCTATACACCTGAGAGATCGCAACTACTAATTAGGCATTGAATGATTGGAGTTTGATTTTCACTTCGTCGTAGCAAGCATGAAGATCCCTGAACTCTTCTGTATCAGAGAAGCTCTGTGCCTGCAATCACGAGTAATCAATCAGAAATAAAGAAAAGCATTAAACCAGAATGCTAAATAAAGAAAATAAAGCATAAACTCATCGTTTCAAGATTATTCCCCCTCAAAAAAATCACGAGTGACTTGCCTGTTTGATGATGTTCTTTAGGTGCATCTCAGCCGTAAACAATTCCTTACGGCTGTTTGTAGATGAGGAGATTTCCATGTACAACTTGCAGAGTTCCAAAGATGCATTAGCTAACTTCTCAAAACGATTTCTGTCTGTCCATGTGTCAGATCCCTGAAACAGTATACAATCATATAACAGTAGAATTATAATCATTAATAGGCTTACCATTCATGAAAAAACTCTCATTATGAAGAAACTCCCGATGAAATAAGATACTGAGTTAAAGGAACGAAACATTGATTAAATATTGAGTTTGAACATTATGAGAGATACCTGGAGTGATCTGACTTGCTTTAAGAGCGCTTCAGAACACATTAAAAGATCTCCTTTAATTCTGTGCCAACGAGCATATAAGCCCCAGATATCAGCTGCTGGTCCACTCCCACTTTTAACTATCTACATCAGAATAAGAAATATTCAAATATCTATGGCGCTTCTCTTCGTCAATGAGAAGAAACACCAAAATGATGATGAAGGAAATTTTATACCTGCTGTAAAACTTTTCCAAGTAACAACACTAATTGCTCAGTTTCTCGTGATCTTCCTTCAGGAGATACATCAGATCCTTGGTCATATATCTCTGATTCAGAGTCATCTCGATGTCCACTATGCTCATTATTAGGTGTCACAGGAGACACGGACTGACTTATTGAAACCCTTCTTTCCACCTCTCTCATAATTCTCTCCAATAATTCTGTATCCACTCTTTTGTTATTGCTAATGTCCAAAACCATTTGTGCGCCTTCCAAAGCCTAAAAAAAATATCAAACTTGATGAATGATAGAGAATCAAAGAAAAACAATGCTTTTGGGTGACAAATTAAATGGCATGTGTTTCATGAGGTCATTGAGTCTTTATGTACAGGCACAATCATTGAGCCTTTTAATGACATATTGGCCCCTCACTATTCTCCCTAAATTATGCTCTCATGATTAAGCAGTGTTTATATGACTAGCTCTTACTGAAGTCAGTGAAAACATTACAATTGCCCGGCACTCAAGCTTCTTAGGTTTATAGGGCATGAGCATGAACCCAGTAAAATTTAGAAGCTAAGTAGCAACGAAATGCATGCAAGAATATAAAAGCTGATAACCATCTAGAAGGATTTTCTCTAGGTCAAGTGTGAAGAACCATAAAGTTATTTTTGTACATAAAAAATTTAAGTAAACTAAATATAATTGTCAGTCAAATTAATTAACTATCTAGTAGTTAATGTTAAGGTATTGATATATAAGGTGTCCGCATGCACGACCTTTACATTTGCTTCTTAAGTCACATAGAAGACACATAAGTATCCACTCAGAATTGTGTCGATAAGCAAAAATGAGAGAAAGGGAAGCGAGTAGAAACCTGACTGATATTACCAACATCAACAGCTACATGGCTGTAGTTCTCCCAGAGTTGCCAGCTATTTCGTCTGTCAACAAGGGTCAATAAACATTATTTCATTATATACCCCTAATTTGCAAAGAGCTAATGCCAATAATGTACACAAATTTTAGATGTCAGCGTGCATGCGTATATTAGAATATGGCAGCACTTATGAGACAATTGAAGGGAACGACGAACTTGAACTTCAGGGCTTCTTTAAAGGCAATGAAGGATTCTTTACTCCTTTTCTTGATCATATGCCTGCATGATAGGTGAAAAGCATATATTATGTCAAATACAATCATAAACTGTGACACCCACGTAAAAGGAGGACCTGAAAAGTGAATAATTAGAATTTCACATAGATGGAGATCTAAGCAATCATGGGGAGTCCCCAACCTTAATCGGCATGTAAGGGAGAACAATGTCACTAAAGTACCGCAAAAATTACATATGGCTACCCAATGTAGGGCTCCATCACAAACTCTTGGCCGTTTCAAACAAGTTAGATCCTATCTCTTTGCAGGGTAAAAGAGATGATTTTGCAGTCCCAGAGGGTTTTGCTTGTGGTCAAACACTGAAAACTACAGCTTGGCAGTCTCATTGGAAGAAAGTTAGATGGTATTTGTGGGAAGAAGGGGCTACCTTACTCAGCAGCCTCCCTCATAATGCAGCAAAAATTTATATAAATCTCAAAAGGAAAATAATAGAAAATTTACTATCTTATATTCATAGATTGGCATGCATTTGCAGGTATATTAGTTGAAACAGCAAAACAAACCAATGCATTTCTTATTTTTCAATAAGAGATGTAAGCCAAAGATACATACAGGCAAGCAATGTTATTCCAAGCTTCCCCATTTTCAGGATCAAGTTGAACTGCACGAGTAAATCCATCCAGAGCCTTCTCAATATCCCTAGCCTGTAAAATTTTTATGGTTAGAATATAGTTCAGAAATCAGAAATCAGAAATTAAGAGTACATTGGTGCCCATTCTGATTCCAAAAAAACCAATGAAGTAATGCCATATATTTCATAAACAACAATGCTATACAAAGGTGTAAGCAATGCAGAAGTCGCTTTGTTTAAATTCAACAGGCCTCACTTAAATTTTTCCCATCAGACAAATTCAGCTACCAGTGCAATTGCACAGGTAAATAAATCATGATAAGCATAGCAGAAATCACACAGTTTACCTTCAATGCAGCAGCCCCAAGTGCAAACCAACCGTCAGGATACAAAGAATTCATGGACATTGCAGACTCCCTGAAATTAATTAAAGGAAATCCTTTATGGTCAACACATCAAACCAAACAAAGATCAGCTATGGAAATCATAAGTGTGATATGTTTATAATACACAAGGTAATTAAACCCGGACTGGTCAGTGAACCGGTCGGGGTACTGGGTCAAGTGTCAGTGGGTCAGACCGAAGTCAAACCGAGGTCACACCAGTGAGAAATGGAATATTTTAGGCTTATAGTATGAAATTCTAAAGGAAAAATATAAAAAAAAAAAGATTGTAAAAAAAATAAAAAAAATTTGACCCGGACCGGTTTAGTGCCCGGGTCGCCGATTTCCGGGCCAGTTCGGCCGGTCTGGTCCGGGTCAGATAACATTGATAATACAGCACATACCACAAAAACTTGGATGTTTCATATTCTCCTCTATTGTATGCACTACGAGCCAAAGAGCGCTGTCAATTAGAGAGAGGCAGTTTTCTTTCAGAATGACAATTTCTTAATATGAAATTAACAGACACGCGTACAGTAAGCAATCTTGATGTAACTATGAATAAACACACGTGTACCTTAGCTCTTGCAGATCTATTGTTTGAAACTTCAAGAGCTTTTTCATAACATGCATCATTATCAGTAGCATCACCCAAGGAACACCTAGCAAATCATTATGGCAAAAACGCAGCTCTTCAAAATGAAAGCTGTAATGTAGCCTACTGGGAATATCAGATAAAGAAATAAAATAACTAATACTAAATAAGAATCAGAATGCATAATGGCTTAGTTGGCCTTTCTCCCATGCTCACTAGTTAAAAACATCTATCAATCCCACAATAAATCATCCGCAAGTTTGTCAATAAAGAACCATACATACCATAACCTGGGATCATTGGGTCTCTCTGAAAGACATTTTTTTATGAGTTCAACAGCAGTTGCTTTCTTCTCCAACAGGCTGTTAACCGAATCCAAGATGACATGAGACCTCATTTTCCATGAATGAAGCACAATGAGTAAAAAACTATACTGTAGAAAATTAATTCTTATTCCTCCCAGTGTGTCAACATACCGATAACAGAATATAAGACTATCCCATAATTCTAAATCTTCAAAAACTTTAACCGCCTCCCCTATCAATCCACAGCGTACCAAAAGCTCACCATACTCCCTGAGAGTAGGATGAAAAGTATTAACAGAAAAGATCTGAATTTAATAAGCTGAAAAATGAAGAGGCGCACACCACACAAGTTAAAAGAATAAAGAAACATATGACCAGTGGCCTGACAAAGAAATCAGAAAATTGGTCACCATTTTTTTAATTTTTTTGGGGGGTGGGGTTTGCTTAATTATTGTCAATGTGCTACAAATTATGAGCCGAGCAAAACATCATACTTCCTTAAGGCAGGAATACAGGGCATATAAACACCATAGCAAAAAGGAATTCTTTCCGTTATTGCTGGAGAAGCTTCATACAGACTCTGGACCTGCAATGTAGTACATTGTTAACAAGTGTCAAAGAAGTAGTAATTCATGATACAGAATTTAGGATGACGACAATCACATGCCACAGCTGAGTGAAAGAATTTAACTTGATTATGGATACAGGAACGTCAATTATGATCAGATTGAATGTTAAAATGACAGCTCTGAGGTGGCTTGCATAAAAGATTTGTAGTAATGAGTCACAACACCTAGTTCCTCTAATTAAATCTATTCATCATACAAGAAAAGGGACCAAATGGTGGGATATATGATGGAAGGGGAAGGAGTTCCACTAATAGCCTCAGGAAAATGTCTTGTGCTGACTATGTCCGATTCAGTCCAATGAATTTCTACTTAAGACCAATTTTGGTCCACAATAAAAATAAAATAAGTAACTTATCAAGATTTAATTTGCAAGAAAATATAACCTTGTCATCACAGAAACAAACAGGAAAACGAACCGTCAAAAAAAGTTTAACCAGTCCAGGTTAGTGAAATTTCAATGCTTAGTCAAAATCCATTAGTTCTTGTAGATCACAACTCATACCAATTTATCCATCATCAGTAGAGCACGCTCCTTTGTTCGACTGCGAGATGACTCCCATCGTATCCGCAAGACGTCACAAAAACATTGTATCTAAAGAAGGAACGGGAAAACTTATCAAATACAGATATTGGTTATGTGCTACTACAGACTATAAAATGGAAAATTAGAAGTGACAGGATAAGAACATCATAAGCACTTATTTTCTTCAATTATGTACAGAAAAGGTTCAATTATTTATTTATTTAAGACTGAACACCAGCCATTTATCATCAATGACAGCCCATTAAAACATACAGACATTACAGACATCAGAAACCACCATCCTATTAAAAGGAAAACAGGTGCAAGCAAGAAGTGTTTATCCTGTGTAGATTTTGTCTACTCACAGTGAAAGGTGACAAATGCTGGGAATCAATTGCCTCGATGTAAGGAGCCATATCCCATCCTGAAACGCAAGCCAGCGATTACATAATCAACTTAGCTGGTGCAAAAACAAGGTATAATATGATATGGGCATGCACAAATTAATGCTATTTACTCTGCATCTCATCGTGTCGCGAGCTCTTCTCAAGTAAAAGGCAGTAGGCCAGAACTACTGCCTGTTGTATTTCTGTCAAATGGACAGTCCCATTAGCACCGTTTTCCATTTTTTCTAACCCGCTTCCAGATTTATCATTTGTCAACAGCTTTGGAACAACAAGTACGTCAGATACTTCATGGGTATCATTCTGCTGCAAGGGCAGGTTAGCTTCACCAGGGCTGGAATCATGCGTCTGGATGCCATTATTCATTGAGGAGCAGTTGTCAATTTTGTAAGATTGACTCGAGTTTGTGACAAGGACCATTTGTGCTTTTGGTTCCACCTATGCCCACAAATGACATATTAGCAGGAAAGTTCAATGAAGCACACTAATCATGCAGTTTATGAAGGTTACCTGATGTAGGGTACGGAAACCAAGAACCCCAGTAACTGAAAGGTGAAGCCCAGCTGCCATCTCAGCAGACTCAAAATGTTGCCTGACACCACAAAGTACTATGGCTTTAACAGGAAAGTACAAAAGAATCACTGGCAGTGATTTTAGTTTCAATATTGAAAAATTCTCCAGGACGTAAAAATCACAAGAACCATGAAAATAAATCTTTTTCCACCAAAATAATAACATGAAAACTCACAAACAATGAACACTGAAGAAAGATTGAATATATATATATTCAATATATGCTAAATGGTAATAAGGAAAATCCTAATGTAATTCACCTGCAAGAATCTACTCGTCCATACACATGTTCCAGAATTCCAGCCTCCATATGAACCATGGAGACAATTGCAGAGCTTTGTCCAGTACGTAAATTAGCATCCCAATAACTTGTAACTGCTTCTGAATTGCCAAATTGCCGTAAAGCTTCGCTCATATAGACTTGCAAAAGATCAAACAAAGAAGAAGATCTCTCATCTAAAATTCTCTGCTGAAGAAGTAAAACCCTTGCCAGCCACCAAGAAAGGCTTTTAAACCCAACCATGGGAGAGATAATTCCTCCAGATAATAAATCTTTCATCCTCATAAGCAACAATTTAGCAAAAACTATGTACTGCAAAACAACAGAAAGATTTGATTAAATTAGAATTAGAGGACAAAGAACTGGAACTACAATTTCTATGGAAACAATGAATTTCAGGAAAACTCCCATAGACAGAATCTACTGAACAGCATAGCATAGAAACAGTGGGAAGTATTTGGGGCGGTGGGTAGGCATTAAATGCATCAAAACCTGAAGATTGGAGAACTTCCCGAGCAAATCAGACCCAGAAGACATAAGCTGATTGCGTGCCCAACTGTCCCACTCTTGATACTCATCGCCTTTCCCAACTTCCAGTGGCAGGGGGCATCTTGGTAGTCCATTCAACGGCCTACAACAGTTCAAATTCAAGTTTATCAATGACAGAGTGCGGGATTTCATGATTTTCAGCATCATGGCGATGGATTGCAGTAAAAAAGAAACTTGCGAGTCAATCTAACCCAGTAATGCTACATTGTGAGAACCCAAGAAGTGCAGCCACCGCGATGCACATCACAAGCATTATCCTAGAAGCCTTTGCCGCATCGTTTGCTGAGTTAACTTCAATAAACGACTCAGCGCGCTTCAGCAACTCAGGGTAGATTCGGTCGGCGCAATCGAGTGAGTCATCGAGGGAGACGGAGAAAGGCGAGTCACCACCAAGTTGAAAGACAAGCCTGGAAGCTTCGGAGTTCAAGACTTGTAAATAGTTCCCGCTCTCGATTAAAGCGAGCAGATGGTTTATGAGAACATTGAGATTGTGAGCGTGATCGGGCGGTAAAGGCTGAGGCGGGGACATGGAGGGTGAAGAGGAGAGAGTACAAAGAACGAGACGGAGCTCATATTCGCGGTTGAGAAGAGCCTCTTCTTCAGGTTCATGTCGGGTACCCATGCCGCTGTCTCTTCCAAAATCCAAACTTGAAGGTTGAAGCAAGAAGACTAAAACCTCAGCTGCAGCAGGGCCTATGTTCGACTAGTGGGGCCGCACCCAACGGAGACGAAAAACATAACAACGAGCTGCTTCTGTTTAGATTAGTTCGCGGGTCTTTGGATTTGGGTTCCTTATTTTCATATTTGTCATTTAAATACCATAACAAAACACACGCACCTTTTTTCTTTCTTTGAAAATTTTCATTTAAATATTATTTTAATTTTCAAAACTCTATAAGTTTTATTAGAAAATTGAAATGACACAAAGATGATTAGAGAAAATATGAGATTTAGAAGTTTTAGTATTTTTACTAAAATACCCCCTCACATAACATAAAGTCCACTCATCTTTCTCTCTCCTCTCCCTTTCTTCATTTCTGCCTCTTCCTTGTCAGCTCTCCCTTTAGATCTCGCCATCTCTAGCCTCCTCCCTCTCTGCCGCCAATGAAGTTGGCAGCATCGGTGACGACCAGAAGCCTCTTGCTAGGCTACTTTGCGCTGACGCTTGTTACTCAAGGCTAGCCTGCAGCCACGTCGGAACCTTGTAGAGTGTGAGTACTAGCATATTGGCAAAACCAGGAGCCACCTATAACGCGTTTGGCTTGTTGGTCATCGGAGCCAACATTCAAAAAATCCTTGGACTCAACATCCTCGGCGTCTCACTCTCACACATTGACTATGCGCCTGGGGGCATTAACCCACCTCACATGCACCCACGCGCCATCTAGATGGTTTTTGTGTTGGAAGGTGAACTCTTTGTCGGCTTTATAACCACCTCCAATCATCTCATATCTAAGAAGATTCAAAAGGGTGAGGTGTTTGTGTTCCCCAAAGGTTCGGTTCATTCATCACCACTCTGCTGGTGCCGGATAATGTTTTGGCGTAGGCATCCCTGGTGAGTACCAGGGAGGTTGAGAAAATCAAGGCTGGGCTTGCCCCCAAGAAGTAGTAGGTTGACGGTGTTGTTATGTTTTGTTCAGTTTCTGCGTATCAATTGTATTCCACCTGCTACCCCATTGTTACTTTCTTAGTCTCCGTATTTTGGAATTCATGAAGAACAAAGAATTTGACTGAGTTATATAAATGTGAGACATGATTGTAAGAATTCTGGGTTATGATCAATTGAGTAATGAAATTGGCTAAAAAAGTAATGGTTTTGGTGAAATCCATAAATACTGACAATATGTATAAAATGATTGACAAAGAGTTTTGAGTTGTGACCAGTTGAATAATGAGATTGATAAATTAAATAGTGGAGTTGATGAAACTTGTAATGGTTTTGACAAAATCAATAAGTACTGATAAAATGTATAAAATGATTGAATAAGAGTTTTGGGTTGTGACCAATTGAGTAATGAAATTGATTAAAAGAGTAATGGGTTTGATAAAATCCATAAGCATGACAATACATGTAAAAATATTAACAAAAGAGTTTTGAGTTATAGGCAATTGAGTAATATGATTGATGAAATGAATAGCAGTGTTGAAAAAATCTGTAATGGTTTTGACAAAATCAATAAGTACTGAAAAAATATATAAAAGATTGAATAAGAGTTTTGAATTGTGACCAATTGAGTAATGAGATTGGCTAAAAGAATAATTGTTTTGACAAAATTAATAAGTACTGGTAATATGTGTAAAAGTACAGAGTAACAAGGGCTTTTTGGTCTTTTCTCATAAACATGAAAAACTCATATTCTCACCCCCATCTACTCTTTATCATTTGCATGTATTAAGGGACTTTTTTAAGTTTTTAAAGTTAAAATGGTATTTATATATCATCCGCTTTTTTGCTAGGCGAAATACGCACCTTATAGTCCTCATTGATGCTTAAAAGTATATGGGCCTGGGTTGGAGACCACGGGTTGGGCCTCAGGCACTATGACGAATCCAATATAAATATACATATGTCAAAAGAATGGACTTTTCGATCATAAATGTAAAATCAAATTGATTTTATTTTGGAGAGGTTTAGGAAGCTAAATATATTACTTAATTATAGTATATACTGTATATTATTAAATTATATATTAATTTATAAGTCAGAATAACTAGTTTTTGAGGGAAAAAAACAAATAAATATAAATAATTTAGAATAATTTATTTAACTTCATGAATTAATGTGTAAAAAAATCAATTGGATCTTATATTTAGAATAAGAGGTATCCAAATGTGGTATTTTGGTTGGGCTTGACTTCTTTTGCTTTTTTTCTTATTCTTTTGCATCCTTTATTTCCTTCATGACTATTGGACCAAGATGTAATAATCCATATTTAATATTTTATAAAAATGTGATTACAATTTAGAGAAAGATAGGAAGGAAATATTTAATATTTAACAAGGATTTAACTCACTCGCCAATGATTCTCCAACCGCAAAATACACATAACAATGTAGAGAATGTATTTTCATGCGTGACAAAAATAAACGTAATAGTATAATCACCCATTCTCCTTTTCATCTTCCTTTCCCTATTTTTGCATGACATAATTCTGGTTTTTGTATCTTTTGATTTGGTCCACTCATTTTTCATGGTTGTGATGGCCCAGAGACAGAATTTGGAGCTGGAAGAATGTCTCTATTCAAGTTCCAGACAAACCCCACTATTTGTTTCTAGTTTAGTAAACCATCACTAACAAAAAAAGGTTAAAGCCTATTGAAATTGAATGATCCATTTTTCAGAGCATACTTCATCGTCTCGAGTTCTTTATTTTATTTGGGGACACGGCACGATATGTACCCCTCCAGCATGTTCTTTTGCCACAGTGAAATGTGTTATCCTGTGACAGTATTTCCGTTTTTATTACCTCTGAATTATTCATCACTATTTCCATATAATTTAAAAGGCAATTGCTCTCATGCTTAATATATGACTCAATTATTGGCAAAAAAAAAAAGAGAGACTCAATTAAGCCTTTTTTTTTTTAAGATCAAGGAAATAAAATAAAGGAAAAAAGATAAAAAAAAGAACGTTGAATTTGCAAAACTCTAAAGTAGATATTTCTTACAAAAATAAGTTGTGAATTACTTATTAAATTTCGTTATTTCTTTATCAACTATTGATAACAAATCTGATTTGAGATTTTGTAATTTTAAAGTTTTTTTTCTGTCTTTCCCCCTAAAATAAATTACTTAATTATAATAAATGTTGTGTATCATTATATTATATATATTAGTCTATACATCAAATAAATTAGTTTGAAGAAAAAAATGAATAAAAATACTTTAAAGTGGTTTATTTAACTTCACTAATATCTAAAAAAAAAAATCTAACTATTAAGAAAGGTGTGAAGTATTTTTTTTGTCCACACCTTGTGTATCAAAGCCTCAAATAAGATTGAGACATGGTAAAAAAGAAGAAGAAGAAGAAAGATTGACTCGAACAGGAGTATAGATATGTTTAGGAAAAAAGTACTGTATTTTTTGTACATACATCATTCTATCTTAAATATAGGATAGAGTTGATTTTTTTGAGATATTAAAAAAATTAATTAAATTACTTTAAAGTATTTCTACTTATCATTTTTCTTTAAACTATTTTTACTAACTTATAAATTAATATATAATATAATGATATTCAATATATGACATTATTTAAGTAATTTATTAATTTTTTTTAATTTATCTAAAGAGGCTAATCCTGTTTTTTTAAATTTTTATATTTAGGACCGGTGAAGTATTTGTTATTTGTATAATACATTAGATATTTAAATTTAGAATGAACTAAATTTAGTATTAAAAATAATTTTTATTGAAAAAGATTTTCTACCCGTAGAGGATGGCAGTAAATCCGTCTCAGACGTGAGGGAGACCGGGAAAAGAAACAGTACCGCCCACCGTAAAGAAAAAGGAGAAAATGAAAGGAAAGAGAATCGATGAAGTGATTGGGAAGAAAATACTTTCGGAGAGAGAAACATAGGCTGAAAAAGATCGTTTCTTTGCTATGAAGTAGGATTCGGAGATTCAGCCTCAGTTGTCCTAGGTATTTCTCTAATCCTCTCTTTACACTCTTCCTTCTTGCTCTGCTCTGTATATGTTCTCTGACATAGACGCCCGAAGCAGAATCGAATGAAGAAAGCGAGCACAGTCACTTTTCCTTCAAAACCCTTATGGGTTCTTCCCTATCGAACCCGAAACCTCTCTGACCTTTACACATTGGGAAGGAAATTGGGTCAGGGTCAATTTGGAACCACCTTTCTCTGCACAGAGAAGTCCACTGGTCGTACATATGCCTGCAAGTCAATCCCTAAGCGGAAGCTAATCTGCCAAGAGGATTACGACGACGTTTGGAGGGAGATTCAGATCATGCACCATTTGTCCGAGAATCCCAACGTTGTTAGAATCCATGGCACTTACGAGGACTTGTCCTCTGTTCACTTGGTCATGGAGCTCTGCGAAGGTGGAGAGTTGTTTGACAGGATAGTGAAGAAAGGGCATTACAGTGAGAGGCAAGCGGCTTCGTTGATCAAGACCATTGTTGAGGTTGTCCAAGCTTGTCACTCTCTTGGGGTCATGCATAGAGACCTTAAGCCAGAAAACTTCTTATTCGATAGCGTTGAAGAGGATGCTAAGCTTAAAGCCACTGATTTCGGACTGTCTGTTTTCTACAAGCCAGGTTGATTCTTAAGCATATTATTTATCCTTCTCTTCTTGTATCATATTTACACATTTCGGGCATTATATTGCATGTAATGCTTGTAGTGCTTGCGCTACTATGTTAACGGGATTTTTTGTTTTTTATGGTGCCATCATTTCAAACTGTAAAAGCATATGATTATTCACATTGCCGCATTTGTACGCTTTTCTTTTGGGTGCATTTTGAAGGTAGAAAATGGGGGCAATAATCGTTTGTTTGTAATTGAAGGCACTTTCACCATTCTAAATGCTAACAATGGGCCCATTTCCTTAATTAAATTCATTTTCCTTCAGAATTTTTTTATAACTACTTCACAAAAAATGAAATGATAATATCATCCTTGCTAGATTGGAGTGCATTTGACTTTAAATTGGAGTAATGGACCCTGATGTCCTGTATTACGGAACTTTTGAACTATTGAAATCTGATGGGGAGGGAAATGATGTGTGGGCTAAGAATGCTGCTATAATTTGTTCAATAAACATGTTTAGACATATAGACTAATTATTTGCTATTTGTTGATCTTGTTTAAATGATTCTGATGTATTTTAATACTCAAGATATGCTCCCTGCTTTTAGTGCTTTCTTGCACCCTTTATATGCAGCAGTAGTTTGTCTAGAAATTTAGATCAAAAGTTTCTAGTCAGTATATATTAAGTACTAAGTGCTACTTATGAGTAGGAATATATCAACATATGAGCGGTTATTTAAAAATAAATAAGAAGGAATAGTCTTCTCTTATGGTTGGAACTTACAATGTGATTTTCCTCTCTTCATTTCTGCTATTTTGAGATTAAAAAAAAACATTTTTCCTATGTGAATGTCTAACTCAGTGATATAATTTCCAGGTGAAACCTTTTCTGATGTTGTTGGGAGCCCATACTATGTTGCACCAGAGGTGTTACGCAAGCATTATGGACCCGAGTCAGATGTGTGGAGTGCTGGGGTTATTTTGTACATCTTGTTAAGTGGGGTGCCACCTTTTTGGGCTGGTAACTATTTGCTATTCATATATTAAACTGAGATCTCCCCTGTGCAATGCATGGGATTTTTAACAAGTATAATAACAAAATAACTGTATAATATGAAACAGAAACTTGAAAATGATAAACATGTAGAAAAGGAGGCCATAATGGAGCTCAATACAAGTAAATCAATTTAGCCAAAGTATGCATTACATCAAGTACCCATAATATGGGCATAGGGAATGTCAGTTGGGGATGTAAGCTTGTTATCTTGATGTTCATCTTTTCCTCAATGCTAATGTTGTTCTGTAATTCTGCCACATGCAGAAAGTGAGATAGGGATCTTCCGACAGATTTTACAAGGGAAACTTGATTTTCAGTCAGAACCATGGCCTAACATCTCAGAAAGTGCCAAGGATCTAATTAGAAAAATGCTTGATCAAAATCCGAAAAAGAGGCTTACAGCCCATGAAGTACTCAGTAAGTCTCTTAAATCAACTCTTAGATTGCTGTAACTACTGATATATGACCTGCAAGACTAAAGTGGTTTGTTGTGTCAGGTCACCCATGGATTGTTGATGACAATATTGCACCTGATAAACCCCTGGACTCTGCTGTTTTATCACGCCTGAAACAGTTCTCTGCAATGAATAAGCTTAAAAAGATGGCTTTACGTGTAAGGCTTCAAATTATTTTCTTGCTGAAGTTAAATGGGGTCTATGTGCTAATAATATGTTGAAAATACTTAATTGTGTTTCTTCTTGTTGCAGTGAAAGCATTTTCAAAATGCATTTATTGGTAACATTCAGCTAGACTGCAAGCAGTGAACTTTTTAAATTACCTGGATGACTTATATGAATCCAGTTGCTTAATTCACGTGCATTAAACTTTTACATGATGCTTAAGTCATTCATTTCATATTTTTCTGCTTGTCAAATTTAAAACTATGACATTGACCATCTATCTTAATCCCAGGTTATTGCTGAGAGGCTCTCTGAGGAAGAAATTGGTGGACTGAAGGAGTTATTCAAGATGATTGACACAGACAACAGTGGAACTATAACTTTTGATGAGTTAAAAGATGGTTTAAAGCGGGTGGGGTCTGACCTAATGGAGTCTGAAATCAGAGATCTTATGGAAGCGGTAAGATAAACTGTTCAATTTTTAGTTTTTATATTAATCTCTTCTTGTTGTTCAGTCCACTAGGAAAATATCTTATCGAGTGCATGTGATAGGCGGATATTGATAATAGTGGAACAATTGACTATGGTGAATTCATTGCTGCGACTATCCACCTAAATAAGCTGGAGAGAGAGGAAAATCTGTTGTCTGCCTTCTCATATTTTGATAAAGACGGTAGTGGTTACATAACCATTGATGAGATTCAACAAGCCTGTAAGGAATTTGGTTTAGGAGATGTTCATATTGATGAAATGATCAAAGAAATTGATCAAGACAATGTAAGTATTTACTGTTTTTCAAGTTTTCTTGTACTAAGCACTAGTTCCTTCTGAATGATATATGCTTGGCTTCATTATGTGTCAGTGCCTGTCATTTCAAAACAAGAAACTTTTTAGTGCCAACTTGTTTGATAAAGAGCAATGGAAAATTTGCGGTGCAGGATGGACAAATAGACTATGCGGAATTTGCTGCAATGATGAGGATGGGCAATGGAGGGATTGGAAGGCGAACCATGAGAAACACACTAAATTTAAGGGATGCTCTGGGATTGATAGGCACTGGCTCTAATAACATTATGAGTGGTTAGCTTGAGTGATTACTACTTGATATTTATATGTTTTGGACAGAACACTTGACGTGTAAATTTCAACTATCACCAAACTGTGTTAGCGAAAAGAACTCATAATTTGAAGTAGTTTTTGTCCATTGTTGAGATTCGAGTGGGTGCGTAATTTGCACCGGCCATTGCATTTCCTGAATTGGGTCGCTAATCACTGTTGTTCACTTCTTTTTTTGAATGGAAACTGGAATTCATTAAGTTACAACTAAGAACTTAATACAAATCAAAGGGGAAACCTCAAATCAATCATCAACGACCGACACCTCTAACGAAGGCGGTGGTTGATAAAAAAAGACAAAAACCTCCGCAATAGAATGCCCTAACCTGATAAGATGATCAATATCTCTATTCTGTTCTCTAGGAATATAATTCAACAAAACATGTCAATTTCTAGATAACCATAATCTAGCTTCTACAATAACAACACTGAAAGGGTGGTATTGCTCTCCACCTCTCGTCAACAAATTGATTGCCTCAATGCAATCAGTGTGAATAAAAATGTTTCTGTAGCCTCTGCTCCAACAAATCTGAAGTCCTTGGATAATTGCTAAGATCTCAGTGATTGCAGCTGTTAATAGCTTACAGGTGAAACCCCCAAGCCAAGCTCCTTCCGTATCACGTAGAACTCCCCCACAGCTGCATTGACCTGAGTCCATAGCCGAACCATCTACCTCCAAGTGAACAAATCCCTCTTGCATGTCCCTCGTACTCTGATCTGCAGAAGACTGATGAGAGTAAAACTGGCAATGAGAGAGCAGATCCTGATCCCAGCTAGCACGAAAGAAGCTGGCCTGGCCATCCTGAGCATAAGATTCCAACTCCTCACCAAAGACTTTCCTGCATCTGGTTGCCCATATATCCCAACAGACATAACCAAACAAGGAAGCCCATTGGACTTTTCTCGTGAAGTCTCTTCCCAGTCCATGCTTAAGATTCCAATCTATCCACTCTCTCCCTTATAATGTTGTGAATGTATCCCACAAGGTCGGGTGTATTAAAGCAATCCATCGCTCCCGAGCGTTCACACAGTCTCTAAGCATGTGCATCATGTCCTCCTCTTGGTTACAGCCGAAAGAACAAATTGCCGAATCTAGGAGGCCTCTATGGGATGTCAATTTCGCCGTATGAAGACGATCATGAGAGGCTAACCATATAAAAGATTTGATCTTCTCTGGAATTGAGCATCTCCACAATGTTCTCCAGAATGGTTCTCTGACAGCATGAGTACCTGCAGAAAGAAAATAATATGCGGATTTAACAGAAAAACAGCCATCCGAAGACGGCTTCCAGTAATACTTATCTTCCCCTCTCTCCTCACGAGGAGGGTGGGCGCGCATAAGACAATCAATAACATGAGGTTGGAACCATTGGCTAAGCATATCCCTGTACCATTCTCCCAACAGGTTAGCGTAGTCACTCACTTTAGCTTCCCTATCCACAAAAGCTTCAAAACCTGGAATGAGCTCAATTAAAGGTCTATTCATCTCAGACCAATTATCATGCCAGAAAGAGGTCCAATTCCCATTCCCAATATTGACTCTAACGCCTTTGATAAATTTTTCCCAGACAGCATATATACCTCTCCAAGTCATGGACGAGTTTTTCTTGCGTTGAATCCTTGGCATGAAGCCAGTGCCACATCTATACTTCGATCGAAGAACCTTAACCCATAGAGCATCTTTATTGTTAAGGAGGTGCCAACATAACTTCATCAAAAAAGCTTCATTTTGTCTTCCCATTTCACGGATCCCAAGCCCTCCGTCTTTCTTATCTCTGGTTATTTGATCCCAAGATATCAAATGAAGTTCACTTCTTAATCAAAGCTAAAAGACCAATCAGGAATTTCTTTCTGGTTAAGAAATAGCCCTTTTTGCTGTTTTTTCCCTTTGATGAACCCCTTCTTTTCTGTTCGAGGGGTGCATAGCATGACAACCTTTTAAGCTTTACTGTCACATGCTCCCCCGAGTCAATCTGGAACCAGCTTTTTATAATATTTTAATTCAATCTAATCTAATTTAATAATTGGTTATTGGAGCGGTAGATGGAGATTAATCAGGATCTGGTAGAAGTTGGTGGGTTGATTCTAGAAACCTAATTCAAAGCAGTATTGTCAGCTGTAATCACTATCATTTGTTTGTTTGTTTCATTTGATACGCACTAAAGCAAAAACTGCAGTATCACAGCTTCTTAGGATTGAGAAAATGAGTAAATAACTCATATTTCACCCTCTATCGCATTGAGAGAGCATGAGACGGATGGTAATTGACTGATCTGTCACCGCAATGTTGATTGTTTCTGCCTGCATCTTGATCTTGAGATCAAGTGGCAGATCAAGTAATCTGGTGCAGTTATAAATAATATTCTTGCAATCATTCAATAGTACATCCTTTTAGAAATCAAACATGATTCCACAAATGCTTAAAACCTGTCACATTCATTGCTCAAGTATTTTCAGAGTAGAATAATGCCTCGCATATCTGCAGAAGCAAATGAAGCAAGAACTGCTTTTACATTGCAAACAGCTGTTCTTAATAAACACAATTCCTTTGAGAGCTGTTTAAAACCTAAAACACAAGAATATTACAATAAATGTTTACAGGAGAGCCAACATCTAGAGGCGTGGGAAGATTCAGAGGAACATCCTCCAAGCAACCTACTTGATCGAAGGGACATCTGAGTATATTTATGGCGAGTCATCAGAAGGGTCTGTTAGCTATCTCTCAAAGTTTACTAGTAATTGCAAGATACTTGGTATGGCGACCGATTGCAAAAACTTTGCCTGTCTTCTTCTTCTTGAATTCTACGGTGACTGCAGCAACAGCCTTCCCAACACGTAAAGTCCTGGAATCGATCTCAATCTCCTCCTATCGTAACATTGGACCAAAAATAAGATAAACAAAGAAAGAAAAACTTTTAGATTGATATCTTCCATTTCACACAAAATTGATCCTAAGAAACCAGGAACTTAAATTCTCAAGGGGCCAAGCCTTGCATTCTTGCAGGGCTGTTAGCTTAGGAAAGGTTACGTCAGATGGAAATAAATCAGAAAAACTCAACATTTCGGCAACAACGCTCTAATCTTTGCACTTATTTTCATAATGAAATTTTATCTTCTAAAGGGGACTCATTGAATTGTTGCTAGACCAGACAAATGTATGGTTCATCTGCCAGTTCAGTAGAGCTGTGCGAGACAGCGAGTTGGTAAGAATATGACAACTTTTATTCACAGTACAGGGAAAAATAGAGGTTTTTGAGGATATTCTTGAACAATTGAAGCAAAAGCGCTGAGCGAGCATTATGAATATGACGTACTAATAACCTCTGGTCTCATTTAAAAATAACATAGTTAGGCCGGTGAAATAGGACGTAGACTATTGTAGTGAAGCAACAAGAGCAATTACTGAAAGTTTGCACCAAAGCCTTTTCTTGCTTACAAATGAATAACTCAGCCCATATCAGCAACAAAGCAACTATTACCAACGGTTTGAGATCAATTGAACGAAAAATATAGTTGATAACATACTCACATCGGCATACGCAGCATCCAAATATGTCACATTGATCTCCACAGAAACTCCCGTCGACGGAGCTCCCGCGGCGTAAATTGCAGCTGAACCCAACAAATCCACCAGCGTTGCCGTTGCTCCACCGTGCAAGGAATTGTAAGAATTCTTAGGAATTTCGGAAAATCCATCAGATAAGAAAAAGAAAATGTAAAAATAAAAAGCAGCTCTACAAATAACACCTTTGCGAACAAGGATCGTCAAATTAATGTAAAGGTCATGCGCGAGTGAGGAGTGTGTGATAAAGGCGAGGCAGAGAAATTCATACCAGTAAACGAGGGGGTATCTTCATGGTACAGACGACACGGCCTGGCTCGATTAGATCGACGCGAAGGCCACTCAAGGTAAGAGGTTCCAAGAATCTGGGAGGCAACTCATTAACCAGTGATTCAATTTCGCTTCCTTTCTCTAATTTGAAGTACCTCTTCACAGATTCTACGTCCATGACCTCTGTTTTTCATGAATTCGTCCCCTTTCTACAACCAATGCCTCAGAGCCCACAGGTTATATCAGCCCCAGCCTCAATGGAATATCCAGAGTCGTTGTGATGTGAATGGCTGTATATATAAATATCAGTCTCTCTCCTGCTATTTATAAATCTATTTTAATTAAATCTCACATGTTAAAGAGAGGTGGTTGGTTCAATAATTAAGGATTAAATTTTCAATATGTCCTTATTTATGAATAGATATTTTTTGATTTTTTCTTCTCTATTTATTTTTAAATTATTTCTTTATTGATATAATAAATAGGGGGCAAAATTATTACAATCTCATTTACATTTACTATGATGAAAATGAACTTATAAATAAAATCAAATTTTTTGATTAAAAATGACTTATAAATAGGATCCGAATGATAGATGATGGCTTTGACATTTCTAACTTTTATTTTTAGATAAAAAATTCAGATTACTTGTTGTCTTTTTCTGATAAGGTAATCAATTATATTTGAGTTCATTAAATTTAATTCTGATGATAAAAAAGGCCAGCACACCTCACACATCTGCCGCAAGGGTGATATTATTTGAAAATTACCCCAAAAAAATAAAATTAAAAAATATAATATTTAGTTGTAACACCAATAAACTGTTCAATTTAATGTTTGTTGGTGAGATTAGACATTAGTACAAGAAGAAAGAAAAAGAGACACATCCCAAATTTTATTCACACAGTACTTTTGCCATATGATGATGGCATGATACCTTACTATAATATGAAGATTGGAAAGATACGAAGTAGAAACTTGGAATGGTTAAAATTACACCGCCCCGCTTGAATTAGGAGATCCTTGGGGAAATAAAGGAAGTAGTTCTGGTTCAGTGTATCCTGGCTTAGACCGTGGAGATGGATGCAAGTAAAAGCGCCTCTCTTTGATAGCTTTCTCTTCTTCTTCTGTGTCTAGTTCTGGTACTGCTACCTCTTCTTTGTTTTCTTCTTCAAGAATGGTTAATCGAGAAAAAAGAGTTGAAGGGGTTTTGGGACTTGGTATCTGATTTGAATTCCCTGAACTGGGACTTGAAGGAAAGCTTGAATAATCTCTTGATCTGGAGGGTGAAAAACTATAGCAATGGTTGGGTGATGATGCACCTGATTTACAATAATGAGGTGGTTTAACTATCTCAAGTTTAGGCCTTGTATATTGTCTCCTCTCGTGGAGTTTGGATGTTGTCCTCTTTGCATTTGCCCTTTTTGGCACCTCTACTTGTGTTGTGCAATCCGATGGACTTGTTAATCGTTGTACGACTTCTCTGAATGAATTCGTATTTGTTTGAACAAATGTCGTTAATGGTTCTGTTTTCATGGTTCCCTTTTGATTTGGTATTCAGATTTATTAGCCACCTGCAACTTTCATAATTAGATTTTGATCAATAAGAAGGGGAAATCAGAGATGCACATTCCATCAGTTTAGAGTCTAAAGAACAAGATTTTGCCTGCAATAAGCTCTTGATGAAGTCAAAAAAGCCATTATAAACACAAGCTTAGAGACTAAGAGCATGATTTTGCCAACCTTAGAGGGTATATTGCCTGCAAGAATGCGCTGAGACCTTCAGCTATCTGATTCAGGACATATCAGAATGTTGAATGAGAAGAAGAACAAAAATGATTGGCATTACAGATTTTTTGGTGCATATATACATGAAAGCCAGTTAGGGGCAACGAATGTCTGATCTCTCCACATCAAGAGTTTGTTGCCAGATACCATTTTTGTTCCAGTGACTGCCCAAAATAAGATGTCTCAACTGAAAGTCAGAGAAAAGTAGGGAGTTTATGATATTCTTGACTGCTGCGTTTTAAAAAATATATTTATAAATAAAAGCGTATTTTGGTTAGAGTCCCGTTGACCAAACAGAGACCAAGGATTAGGGAAGGTTAAGTTATGCTTCAAGAGCTGTATTAAGTTAAGCGGTTAACACGTCTATGACCTCCACATATATCGCAAAAGTTTGTTTTATATGAAGGGTGGATGCAAAAGATATAAACCGAAATGACATTCCCTGTCAGTTATTAAAAAGATTGAAAAAACAAAAGTCTCGATTCATATGATATATTTGACCTGCCGAGACTACAAACTTAGTGTCGCTGCAATTAGGAAGAACTTGACAAACGTGGTAAAAGCCACGTAAAACCCTCTGCTCGTTATTGCTTTAATATTAAGCCAAAAGAACTTGATGAATGTTGAGTTATTCTAAAGCAAACAATGCTATAAGCAATGCCATAAAAAAAGATCAGAAAATTCAGCTCAGGGATGAAGTACGAATAATAATGGAAGCTTCAACCCCCTATTTAAAAAAAAAAACACAAAAAAACCGTCGGAGGAGGAGGAGGAGAAGCAAGAAGTCGTTTAGTTCGATGGCTGACACTGACAGTTTTCAAAGCAATACAATAGTTGGATAATTTTAGAAATACAAAAAGAACAGCGAAACCCAAATGTAAGGACAGTGATTATGAAAATCAGCCATCCACAAGTGTCAGATAACAAATCCAGACGCACCTTCTGCTCGGTATTCTCAAAACTAAAAAAGCAAATTCAAAAAGCTGTAGGCTGGGTCTGTCAATGACCATAGTAGCATGAAAACTCCCTATATGTTGGAGGTCACAAGATCCATCCTATTTGTAACTTCAGGCCATTAGTGTTTGCCCCTCAAATTAAAAAAAAAAGAACAGTCTCCATCTGTATAATGTTTGTTATCTATTTGGCTGTGCCTATCAGTGTCTGTATGCGTTTATGCATGTCCCAAGATGGAATCAGGAATCGGTTTGAGGGCGAAATGGGGAGTATTTTTGCATGAGTTTGGCCAGTTGTTCATCAAAAATTTTCTCCATCTCAACCTCCTCTTCCCAATGCCTCCGCTTCATCGCAGAAAGATTGTCCTCGTGAGCTTTCAACAATTCCTCCTTTTTCGCTACAAAGCGATCCATTTCTTTGTCTTGGATTTCAACAAATTTCAGATATTCGTCAGCCCTACATCCAAACAAACCAAGTTTATCCTAGTCACTGTTATAAAAACATGGCGCAAAAAAAAAAAAAACGATTATTTTTTTGGTTAAAACAAATAAAAAAAGTACATGAACCTTGCTCCTCAAAATATATGTTTCAGTCATGGGATTTCTTCAAAATTTGTCTCGGTACATCCAAATCAGAATAGCCCACTTCTTTACACAATATTAAGTTGGATAAATAAAATACCACTATCAGATGCACACAAACAACTAGTGAACTTGGACTCAGACACCTCATACCTGCGTCTCCGCTCATCTGCATTTATAGAACTTGCGCTGGACTCCTTCGCCTTCTCACGTTCTTCTTGCTGCATCCTCTCAAAATCTTCTTCCTTAGCATTTCTTGATTTATGAATGACTTCCATCTGGTCCTTAAAAAACTGCTCTTGCAGGTTCATCTTTCAATGACAAAGATTACAATAGTCAGACAAAAATTAACCACAATGATAAGAATTTTCTATCGCAGCAGAGCAATAGCAAGAAAATTTAAGGAGTGGTAGATTGGAGGGGATGGAAAAATTCCTGGTCAATACAGACTGAGCTAGAACACTGGGTTTATTGGCAGCAATAGCACACGAGTCATTTCTCCACAACATAAAAAAATATTTATCCTGGATAAAAAGCAGATCCAGAATTTTCCAGAGAGAAATGTTTATTTTAAGATATTAAGATCGATCCTGGAAAATATTCTGGAGGATTCAGGGCGAGTAAAAACAGTTTTAGGATCTTGTCTTATCCTTCAAGGATCACATACAGCTTTTTAAGGGGCAATAAAAGCATGTATTAGACCCACCACAAAAAACAACTCTTTTTTGCTTCTCTCTTGATAATTAGAAATTTCTAGAGATGATAATTTCAAACAAGATAGGTCATACAGAAATCCATATACTAAGCTCAGCTTAATTGTCCTAGAAGAAATAATCAAATAAGTTTATGGCACAAGCAAAGCAAACAGACATCAAACAGTTCCTATGAAATTCAACATGAAGTTTGTCCCATTTGTTTACCTCTTCCTTGTTTTCCTCGTGTTGCTTTTTAGTTCTCAATCTCACAATGCGATTTTCCTCCATAGTCTTCCGCAGCTTCTCAGTCACTCTGCCAAAAGATTCTTCAAGAGCCTTTGCATGCCTTTTTTCTTTGACAACTTTGTTCTTTAAATAGACAAGCTGCTGGTTGTCCTCACTCATTTGTCGTATTTGGTTTGTGACCATCTCATGGTATGATCTCATATCATATTTCAGTTTTGATTTACCTATATGATTTTAGAGAAAGAAATGAGACAAGAAAAGAATGTCAGCACATTTGTGTCTCACGGAAACATGGTGAATCTACAAGTAGACATGCATACGAGAGTGCAAATGAAAAGAGGGGGTGAACCTTGGGAATGCTTGTTGAAAACTTCCAGGTCGTCTTTAATAGCCATGTAACCATAAAGTTGGCGATTCCCTCCGGGAAGAAATAAAGTACGATGATTACTAAACCACGCATCTCTGTTAGTCGCATTATCTATAAAATGCTTATGCAGACGCTCCGCCTCAAAATAACCCATAGCTGATGCTTCAAAAATCAAAACACTCATCCCACGATGACCTTGTGGACCATAAGCATGTCGAGCTTTCACAGCACAATATGAGCTAAAATAATCAAGAAGCTCCTGGTTACCCATGCCTATCCACTAAACACAACAACAGCAATTTTCAGAAAGGTTAGGAATGCGTTGCAACATTAACATGAGATATCACAACATTAATTATAATATCAAATGTGAGCCAATATTAGACGCAAATAAGGAAATATAGCTATACCTTCTCATTATCATCTTGTTCAAGCCTCGTGTTTTGAATGATAACCATTGGAGGCCAAACAATTTCATGATCCTTCTCCTCATCTTTTAAACCTTTCCATTTGCCAAAAGCTTCGCCAGGCGGAATTACTGTAGTACCTCTTCTGCGCAACTCTTCATCCAAAAGCGACGCAAGTTCCCTATGGACCTTAACCCTTTTAGACCCCTTTGTTTTGGCATGGGTCATCAGCGGCTGCAGTCCTCTGTACCAATCGATAGAACCAGGGCCACCTTGACAAGCTGGACAATGCCATTGCCTTTCAGGTTCATTGATCTCTTCAACAGTCAGGCTATCCAACATCTCGAAAAATTTCTTAAACCATTTGCTCTTCTTCTTTGTGTCATGGCTCTTTTGACTGCTATCTGATTCATAGTCATCACTCATTAGATCATCATCAGTATCTTCCATAGCATCAGAATCATCCTCCTCCTGATCGTCAACATCATTATTCATCTCAGGGGACTCAGGAATGATTTCATTTTCTCCCTGGGGATTAATTTTATGCTGCATTGAACCAGGTCCAGATTGCCAATTCCAGCCATGCTCCAATGGAGGGCGATTCCAAGGATTTGAAGCCACATTTGTACTTTCAGAACCACTGGCAGCTATCTGGGGTCTTGCATTTCCTCTGCCAGCAGGTCTCCTAAAGTTAACATTAGGTGCCTGCCAGGGATTCCCAGAAGCCCGTCCAGCTCCTGCATGATTCCGGAGGTCAGGCTTTTGAGCCCCATCTGTATTTCCCCATGCTCTAGGGTTAGAATTATAAATTGGAGGACCCCGTGGTTTTGCAGCACTGCTTCCAGCTCTATTCTTGGACTTCTTTCCATATACCTCCCATCCACCATCTTGTCCTGAGTCTAGGTTAACATCAGCAACACTTTGAGACAACTGCTCAGTGTTTGGGCTAGATTCAGATATGCTTTTCCCTTTGGACAAGGAATCACTATCATTTGCTGTCGCATAAGGTCTTCCATTCCCTCGTTTTGAACTCATAGCTACGAAAGAAGGAGATGAAGATAATGGGTTCTTACAGCTGATGGGGACAGTGAGGGTGCGAGAGACAGCGATAGTGCGACTTGCGAGACAGCGAGCGTCCTACAGCTGAGCGAGAAGTGATCGACAGGTTAGCGACGCCGAGGACTGAGGGTGACTGAGGGAGGCCGTTGCTGTGCTAGGGCTTCTCTACTTCGCTTTCGCGTGCGAGAGTGAGGAGTGCGTGACACTCTGAGCGACAGCGTAAAAGTGGAACTTAGTTGGGACTTTGTCATAATTCCATTCTAAACTTCGTTGTGATTCCTTTCTTAAGGGGAAAAAAAAAAAAAAAAAAACTCCCCACTTTTCACGTGATTCTATCCCGTCTAGTCAAGGCAAGCATGGAATCTTATGTCCGCATAAATGCATAATTATAAATCTATTAATAAGTACCTTGTTGGATTAAGGGTAATTTTGTTCTCACCCTTATCTTAATTAATTTTAATCATTAATTAATTAAATATATTAAATTGATAGTTTATATGTCATCAATTTCATTTTAGCGAAGATACAATTTTGCCCCACAAATCTACGTGTCATCCACTTTATTTTTTCTTAAAAAAATTAGATTTAAAACTTTAAGACAAATTGGCACCTTAAAAAAATGACGTGGATAACATATGGATTACTAATTCAGTATATTTGATCAACTAACAATTAAAAGATAATGACCAAAACAAAATTTCTCCATTTTTTAAACTTCTGGGATAAAATTGCCACTCAAAATTTCTGAGATAAAATTATCCCTCGGTGAAAACTTCCGACAAAACTGCTCCTTCACCCTTAATTTGTCTGAACTTTCAACTTCAACCTTTGATTAATATATATAAATCATCAATCGTATAAAGCATAATACAAAGCAAAGCACCGCAGCTCATGGATGTGACTATGAACAACTGCAGCTCACTAACTTTTTTTTTTTCACATTTACATTATCTCTTCATCAATAAGGTCACTAAAGAAGATAATAAACTGTTATATATCTTCAGGCAGAATATCAACAACCCTGGTAAATCTGAGGGAAAACCTTCATCAAACCCAGTCAAGTTTGATGCCACCCTTGCATCTCAAGACCTAAAAGCTAAAATCAGATTTACACAGTACCCTTCAACCACCAAAATTGTCCGCTTGCCTCTATGAAAATACATTATAGTAGATTTTTTACCTATCACGGTTGTGCATCAAATACTCCTATTGACACCTTCACAATCATCATAGTTTGCTCTCAATGTTGCTTCTTCCAGGACTGCAACAACTCTGAGACAACTCAACCTGATTCCAGAGTATCTCAGCATAGGTCTTCTCCTCTTCCTTCTCCACTGTTGCAAAATCTGTTGCCTCCATTCCTTCCTCTCCCTCAGTAATTTCTTCTAAAATTTCATCTTCAATATTATAATCCTGTCGTGGCTCAGAAAGTTCAGCCATCACCTCTCTCATAGCATGCATGGTCGCTGGTCTATCTCTAGATCCATACTTGGGGGCAGGCACAACAAATGGCAGAACTATATCATCCAAGTTTGTGCTTCTAAGATTTGAAGTGTCGTGATCTTTTGATGGGAAAGTGAACAAAATCCCTAGTTCGTAATTGCAAACATGAAGCCCAGAGTCTAGAGAAGAATTCCCTTTTTTTGGTCCTTCAGTTTTCATACCAAATGGATTTGAAATTTGCCGTCCCCAGGCAGCTGCACTAAAATTATGCGACCCACAATACACCCAACCAACAGAAGGTGCATCCCTGCCAGACCAGAATCTTCTCCGCATTACCTGCTCATATAATCATATTAATTAGAGAAGGACGTAAAGGAAAGGGGAAAAAAAAGACAAAAAAAACAAAGAAACTGCGAGTCAATGACTCAACGTAAATCCAAAAGGAGGTCATACGATATACGTAAGTTACAAAATAACAAAATACTAGGTAGCTTCCGTGATTGCATGGAGTGTAAAAAAAATGAGTTGCACTATTCGTAAATAGTTTGCTATGTATTTTATAATTTATATTGATACTAATACTATAGAAGAGAAAAACAGGAATCCCTCTCAAACCTTGCTTTATTTCTGTCATTGCAAGGGTCCCAATTCATGCATATAACATGAATACACAAACTAATATGAAGGGATTATATTTTCCAGACAGAACAATTTGATCATCTAAAAATGGGAGGAGACGGTTACCTTGACGTGCATTGGATGCCCTATTCTATCATCAGGATAAGGAATGGCATCATGAAGTATATCTAAAGTCTTCAACCTTTGCCACGTTTTCTGATCAAAAGCAAACAATCAATTCTTCATTGACAACATCTTTGATACAACGTTACAATTCACTTTCCAAAATACATTCCTAGAAACAGCCTATGACCTCATTCATTTCAGTGAGTTAAGCTGATCAGCTTATCATATTACCTCTGAGAAGCAAAGAATACGTTTTGAAGGTAAAACCCCATTACAGGAGTTCTTCACTCTTTCAATAGTGGGGAAAATGATCCTAATGGAAGGGCTTTTCAATTCTTCCCCAGCATTCCAAGATCCCCACTGTTTAAAAAAACAAAAGAAAATCATTAAACTAATATATTAGTAAATAAAAAAATTCATTAACAGGTGCATCCGGCAGAAAATACAAAATACTTTTCAGTCAGGTCTAAAGAAAGAGCGAAGGTTTTAAAATCACCTCAGGATCAGACTCTTCTGAATCAAAATGTTGCAATGATTTTTTACCAGTAGCACCTGAAAATGCAGCAAGAAAACGTGGACTGACAGATGAACCGATTGAAGATGCGCCTGAAAAGGAATAAACCAATATGGTCCAAAAGGATGGGAGAAAAAAGGTCAACTAAATTTTGAAATGTCGTGGAAAAAGATAGGTCTAGTATCCAACTTTCAAAAAAGACAAACAAAAACCCCAGCAAAATCACTTACCATATATAAAATCAGACTCTGATGATTCAGGCCATCTATATCGATTCAAAACCTAGCAAAAGATAATATAAAAGATATAAAACTGGTTCTTTCAACAGTTATTGTAACAAAAGATCCAATTCCTGCAAGGACTGTTGAGCATATTGGGTGGAAAAGAAAAAAGATTTGCAATCCTACACACTTAAAAATATGAGAATAGATCAAACATAACCTTGGTGTCAGCACAAGCAGAGAGTGCTTCAATTAGTTCATAATACACGAGCAATAATGGACAATTATGAAAAACTTCTTCTATGCATAAGAGCTCTACTTTAGATATACTTTCTTTTTAGGCAATTTAGGATTTTTACTCATTTTACTTTCTTATATTATTGGTTCCCTGTAAATAACCCTACAGTAGAATAAGTTTTTGGATCAATTGAGGAACATTGGTTATCTTGTCACTTTTCTCTACCTCCCCTTCTCTCATAATTCCCCTTTGCCTCTAATGTTCTACATCAAGCAGTAGCTGCAAGAGTCAATGCACAAGATGTTCTCACACGACAAATTACCTCTTCCAATCTCTTGAGGCCATAACATCTTTGGATTGAAGCAATGAGTGAGCTGAACGCAACAATGTGTTCAAATTGCATCATCTTCGCTATATCAACAAAATGTTGACCCTGCACAAGTTCATAAAATTATACCAATATCATGCCATTCTAGTACATGGAAGGAAACCAATATTAAAACCTATAAGAAGACACAGCCAAGCCAATATACCTCTGAGACATGTAATATCAGCTGCACTATTTTGCAGTTTTCTCCTAAAGCAGCTGAAAGTGCCTCTTTTGGACAGACATACCCAGAAAACCTGAAGAATCCAGCATCCCAAAGAGGAGAGACCCATTGTGCTACATTTCTAGGCAGAAAACCAAGTTGGACATATTCTGCAGAAAGTACAAAAGAGACAGATTATTTCAGTCATATACAGCATCCAGAGTCACTAGCTAAAACACATATATAAGCACAGTGGAAGCAATAATTAAATTTGAAAACCATAGTACATACAGGAAAGCCCACCATACATGGTGGAATAAATAATTCCCAGGATTATCCACATATCAAATTCAAGCAGTGTAGTAGACTATACCTTCAGAAAATGTTCTATCAGGATCAGGAACAAGAACACTGACAGCATTTGCATCAGCAGCCACATTGGGATTTCTTCTTAAAACAATCTCCAACTTTCCATGGGAACTCGTACATGAATTTCCAAGGAAATTAGCCAGTGTTTTCAATCTTGCCCCTTTTGAGTCTTTTGCTGCTTGGTAAAGGTGTCTTATGCCAACCACAGATGCTGCAACTGAACCTAGAAACTTAACATCAGATAACCCAAATTCACATTGATCAGCCTCCCGCTTGAGTCAAATGATGCATTTTAAAAAATCCAATGCAGAACATATATTTAACTAAAAGTCATCAAATAATCATATAATTGGCAATACTGTAAAAACCGGAGTTCAATTTTTTTTTTTTAAAAAAAAAACTCCAACGTAGAGAGGCCGAATGAAGAAAGGGATAGTATTCCAAACCAGCACTATACAACCATGGTGCAGGATAAAAATCTTAAAGATCACCAAACAGATTCTAGTTATATCTATAAAGAATGGTCCGTGACAAGCAAAATAAATCTTAGTTCTCACAGGTGAAGATGGTGGGGATTCTGACATGATGGAAGTTCTGTTAAGGTGAATTCCAGGAACTGAAGCTACAAGATGTCCTGTTGCACCTCCAAAATCATATTTTGCCAACTCAACAATCCAGTGGGCTTGACTGGGTACATCAACCAAGAGAGACGCCATAAACCCAGCCAGCTGAGCAGCAAAATCACATTTACAATCCAGATGTGATTCCATGTTGTTAACTTTTGGGAAAAGCGATGCATAATTAGCAGAGCTGACACGAGGAAAATCTTGCCACCATATAGTATTGGTCACACCGTTCCACTACACAGACCAAAAATGATATGAAAATGAAATAATTGGTGAGTAGCACTTATACATCAGACAAACATATCAAGATATTGTAAATTGTGGATTAAGCATCAATAAAATTTCAGTGTATAGTAATTCATCAACAAGCAGCCTTAAAATCATATTTTAAATAATATTTAGAGGCATTTAGTATGACAAATATCTAATTGTGATACCATTCAAAGTTATAAACCGAGTCCTAAAACCAACAATTAGGTATATTATTAAATCCAAAAAATCAAGGCATCTTTGGTCAAACTTCTGTTATAAATATTATATTTTGAAAGGTTTTACTGTCAAAATAAGAGAAATAATGCATCTATCGTACTCTCATTGCATACTAAAAAAATTAGAAAATTTTGACATAGTTATATAACAAAGCTGATAGTGTAGACTACTTACGTGCACAGACAATATATCAAAGTTAACTCAAATAAATTAATCAATAGTTAATTAACTGCACTAGAATTGCTGGACATTTACCATTGATTTACAGTATTTACAGACACTGCTACCACACGAGGAAGAGTAGTAAGACAAGGAAAAGGAAATTCTAGCAGCAATTAGAAAACCAAATAGTGAGGGCATAGAGGCTATAATGCACGCATGCATTGCAGAGCATGAATAAGGTCGGACTGACATCCAGAAGAAACCCATATATTGTATATTCACAGTCATTCTTTCTGATAGAATTTGCATGAAGGAAGCCTCAGAAAGTCAGTACTTTTCAGCAAAAACCAACGTTGACTATGAGTACAATAGGCGTTTGATTTCCCCATAACATTATGATAATTTATACACCATAATAGGAGCAATCTTTTCTTATATGTAAATATTAGTATGCAAAAGTTCAGCCAACGGAATACCTGCTTTTCCACTAAATTTGCAGACGTAATGACAACTCGGATATAATCTTCTCGTTGCAGAACAAGCAGTTTTGGATGATGGCAAGCAATCCCCTGCTTCTTACGGTCATTACCAAAAGCTACCGAATCAGGGAATGGAGGGTACCTATTAATCACCATAAAACTATTAGAAAATTTCTAACTAAGAGGAGATGAACTTCCTAAATAATTCATCCAACTTCTGCAACTAAAATAAAGGCTTAAATCATGCAGCATATATTTACCCCTTAAAAAATAACTTACACTACAGCTAGGTTAGGATATTCTGGGTAAGGCATAGACATTCTATCATCAGGTCTTGAGCTCCAGCATCTCTCAGTGTTCTGACAGGCAATTGTCAGGGGTAGATGCAATGGAATCTCACAATATGACAAGAACCTAATAAAATACTTCTCTTAGTATTGTCAAATATAAACACAGTTCAAGTTCAATAATCATATAAACTATGAAGTATGAACACATCCAAAATAATGAATACACGCACAAGAGACTGCCAGCAATTTTCAAATTTCAGTCAAGAAGACAAGAAAAAATCTACAGGAGAAAAGAATGCCACAGAGAAATGAAAACAACAGAAAGATACAAGTCATCAAACCATTTTATATCACTCGTAAATGTTGCAATAAACATCCTTGAAATGCTTTCAACAGGATAAAGAAGTTCGGCTAAAGATATGGCATTATGATGGCCCGAGGAACCATAGTTCGCATATTCAAGGCGATTCAAGAAAAAATTCTTTCCAGGTGATGAGCAAAAGATGCTCTCATGTCTTTTCAACTTTTTGCAGCCAGAAGTAGGACTGCCCCCGCCTGACAGTATGTCCTTTGGATTCTGATCAGCATTAGCACTCTCAAGAGCAGCTCCGATGTTTTCTTTTTGACAGAAATGGTGATGATGGTCACCGTTTGCCTCGAAGGACGCTACTTTATTCCCACTGAGTACGTCTGAAATTGACTGTAAGGCATCACTAATTTTATTTTCCCTTTGCCTATCACCACCAGATGAGTTCACCCGTTGAGGTAATTCCTGCCCCAAAACGGGCTTAATGCATTTAGACTGGACTTCACTATCCACCAATAATCTAACAGTATAGCCCAAATTCACGCCTGAAATGTTGTTCAATGTGGCACCTTTGCATCCAAGACTTGTATCTGGTAGAGCATGCAGTATGCGAGATACAGGATCATCACTAAGCAAGATGTCTCTGCAACGATCTAAAAGAAAGTTTGCTCTGCCAGCAACTCGTTTGTAATTTGCCATAGCACTGTCTGAATACAAACCATTCCTCTTCATAGCAAAAACTCTTTTGTTCCTTTTCCCGCTTGAGGTGAGTCCTTGGGAATGTTCGGATAAGGACATAGTACTTAATTTCCGCATGCTCTCAAAATCAGTATCATCATCACAACCCTCAAAACCACCATCACCATAATCAATTCTCTGAATAAGAAACCCAATCCGATTCCGGATACTACAATAACAATTTTCATGATTTCCGCAAACTAGCAAGACCTTATCTCCAGCAAACAACTCCACGGCCCTGCCCCTTCTAACTTTGACCCCGTTCACAAAAACCCCATTAGATGCCGCGCGAAAACCAACACCCTCCGGGACCTCGGTGTTACTAGTATGACATGACATTACCCTATTCCTAAATTCGTGAACAAGACATTTGGTGGAATCCTTAAGTAACAAAACCCCGGCCAGAATATAAAGTTTGCGGAGTGAACCGTCAAAGAAAATCTGACAATGTTGCTTACTGACTCGGCGGTCACAGAAGACAAATTGAGAGTAGCGATGTCTCCGACCGATCGTATAAGGACGGTCAGGAAGAAGATGGATGGAGTGGCACCCAAAATCGGTGACATTGAAGGATGAAAACAGAGGCACCTCGAAGTGCTTCAAATCAACAGTGGCTACTATACTCTTACCGGCAATATTTCTCGATTTCTTCTTGGAAGGGAGATCATGATAGGACTTCACAGAAAAATCATCAACGATGCTTCTCTTACGAGGGTAAGAAATACTGTGAGCACTGTTGTTGACTGAAGAAGATAAATCTGAATCAATCATGGGGATGAAATTGAAACCTTTATTAATTCAATCATAATACGAGCAATAAAAGAATGATAAAAATTGGTATCGAAAGGAAAGAGTACAAGAATAACTAACTAAACTCAACGGAAGGAAGAAGAGAGAGGGATTGAACAAGAGAGGGAAAAAAATTGAGATGAGGTTGTGCAAGGGAAGAGAAACTCTGTAAAACTGTTCTCTCCCCTTTCTTTTCCCTCCAAAATTTCCCGTTCGACGAAATAAGAAGCCAAAGGGCATGCTATTAGAGCCGGGAATTCGGGCCGAGCCCGTCGGACCGGCCCGTTTAGGCCTGAGTCCGTTAAGGGTCGGGTTTATAATTTAGAGGCTGAAAATGGAAGCGGGCCTAAAAGGGCCGGCCCTGTAGGGCCGCAAGTCCTGTAGGCCCAGCCCTGAAGCCCTGCGGGCCGGCCCTTTTAGGCCCATTTAATATTTTTTTAAAATAAATTAATAAATATAATATCATTATATCAAATTATTAATATGAGAGACACCTAAGTTCCTAATAGAGTATTAATAATAGGCAAACACTTATTAATTGGTTTGATTTATTTTATTTTCTACAATATTTTATTCATTTAAACTTAAAGAAAAGGCTAATTTGGACATTAGATGATTATTTTAACTAAAAATTTATGAGTTTTAAAAATAATGTATACCAATTTAAAGCAAAATAATAAATAAATTGTAAAACTTTTTAAAAACTTTTTTTTGAATTAAAATGAGTTTAAGCCCGTTTAGACCCGAGCCCGTAAAGGGCCAGCCCTGTAGGGCCGCGGGCTTCAAAAATATGGTACTTTTTAGGAACCGGGTCTAAACGGGCCAGCCCGTTTAGGCCCGAGCCCGTGAAGGGCCGGCCCGTTTTCCCAGCTCTACATGCTATATCGAATAGGAAATGGAATAAGGGCGGGTTGGTAAAACGCAAGCGTTTTCTGATCAGTGAGTGGATCTCAGCCGTTGGAGAGATCGAATATCCAAGAACGTGCCGTGTCATCTCGCTGGTGCTTGGGTATTGTTAATTTTTAACTATATCTTCGAATGAAGATTAGAATCTTCAGCTTTTCGTGACGTATGGTGGACAAAATAAGAAGTTTTGTCATAATGCTGATTTGGAATAGCTTATTTTTAGGTAATAAATGCTTATAAATCGTGATTCACGATATACGAGGTAAGTATGTGAGATAAGTTTTATCTCGACTTACGTAATAAGGACTTATTATCTAAAAATAAGTGTTTCCAAACACAACCATAATTTGTATGAATATGGACAGTTACAAACAAGTGTTTCATCCATCCATCTCAAACGCATGCGTTTTTTAATTCTCTACTAACAAGAGTTTATGAAGCGGATGATATTATGACCTAATGATACGAAAACTTTTATTTGTGAGAGATTACAAGTTTGAATCATTTGTAATCTTATTGGCCATTTAATTAAAAAAAAAAGTTCATTAAAATGATAAAAAATGATGATTACATTGTAAAGAAGGGCTAGGTATGAGAGAAGAAATAAAACCACAAATCCAACTTAATCCAATATTTTCTTGCTTTAAAATGTTAAGTAATCAAGCATATAACCGAAAAATTTATTAAATCACTACCTATAATCTATAATATAAGAGTTAGTTAGAGTTGGATTTAACTTAAAATATAATATCCTAATTCATTTTATTTCCTATATTTATCACTTTCCTAGATTAATTTACCTAATTTGTAAACAAATAGTATAATGTTACATGAGGATATTTTGAAAAGAGATTATGTTACATTTATTCAAATTAATTAATTTATTTAATCTATTTAAATTAGTTACGTAGCTATTATATATGGACCTGAGTCAGTAATTTTTAAAAATTATATTATATGATTTTTTATTTTTCAGTGAAATGAGTTGTACACCTTAAAATTATGAATCTAATAGAATATCTTAACCAAATTAATATCCTCGCTCGTCTAGTTTTTTTAACCTGAATTAATATCCTCGCTTGTCTAAACACTATGGATGACATTACATAAGTCGTCAAAAACACCAGACATGCTGCTACAAGGGCATTGATTAAGCTATGATGACAGAAATCACACCCCTGTTCTTCTGTCAACGGGACAAACCATAAATATAAAGACACGGTCCCAAACCAAAACCTTCATTCCAAGGGCATTGATGAAGCTAAGACATCACGAACAATATGATAACCACGACGCTATTTGCGCTCACTATGATATTTATTCCATTTTTGACCCTTCACTGTAACAAAGTCCAGTTTAAGAAAATGATAAAAAAATATGCCTCTCTCTGCTTCCGACCCAGATCTGACTATGCGGAATCCGCCGTCCCAAAACCCTAAAGTTTGCCAAAGCAAGAATCTTTGGAGCAGGAAGAAAGCGCATGATTAAAGCCATAAAGTAGTTCAATGAAGAAACAGTACTGAGGATCGAGCCTAAACCTTGGCCTCTTTATTAGATTTGGAAATAATACATGGCTTCAACCTTGGACTCCATTGATGCATGAAAACATTCTATGACTTCCAAATCGCACTAGCTGCTTCGGAGTGGGAGAGCCACTGTCTGTTCTGTCCTCGTGAGCAGATGAAAACCCATGATCAATGTCTCCCACAGATGTTTGTCGCCGATGATGACGATGATCATGTTCATCCCCAGCATAAAGATGATTACGATGATGAGTCACTTCCTGGGTGGAAGCAGTCTCAAAGACATGGCTCTGAGATTCAGTCTGAGGACAGATCTCTGCCATGTTGATGTAGCTGAGAGAAGCTCCTGTTGAGAGACAGTGATACTGTCGGCGAGTTTTGTTTTTCTTTATTGCTCTGAACACAAGAGGAAGAAGGCCCTCCATTTTGGGAGCTGCTAATAGTAATTCTAAAAATGAAATATTGCGGAGTGATTTCAATTAAAGTGCAAGATTTTTGGAGCAGCTAGCCTTTTCTGCGTTAGGTGGGGTTTGATATTATTTGCCACAAGTCGACAGTGGCACAAGTTATTGGTTTCAAGAATTTTGAGGCAATTCTAGGAAGCTGCTCGAGTTCGGCCCCGAGTTTGACTTCTGTGCCCTGTTTTAAGTCGTGGACAGATAAGCAGCCAAAATCTTTTTTATAGACCCAAACAGTCAATCACCATCCGCATATGGCATCCATCTCGCGTTACTACATTGCACTACATTAGAATATAAGTACGTGGGTGAAAATTTGAAACTGTAAACACTCGGAAATAATTTAATAACCTGCTAGAAGCAGACGAGGTCATCATGGAGGCCAATTGGCCTCTACAGATATTTTTAATTGAGGAAGATAATTTAGAATACAGTCGGCTGGAGGTTTTGCTTTCTGAACAGATAAATATAACAAAGAGAATGAAAAATTCAAGACAGGAGAAAAGGACATGGCAAATTTATAGCGCTTAAATCAGTTGACTTGAATCCCATATATCCCTTGAACCTTACCGAAATCTAACAACCACTTGATTATATATTGATCATGAAGTTGCAGTGGAAGACATTAAGAGCCTGTTTGGTTTAAAGGGAGGGGATGGAATGAGAGGGACTCATTTTCCATCTCCTCCAAAACCCCCCAATTTGAAAGGAACAAAAATGAGGGAATGAGAAGGATTGGGAACCCCTTTCTCCAATTTTTCAAACTAAACAAGGGGAGAGGTTCATTTTTCATCCCCCTCCAACCAAACAGACCCTAATTCACAATCGACTATATCAATATATAAAAAATTAATCAAGATGGATACTTTTAACAAGTCAACTTGTTCCTTGAATAAGTAAATATTCAAGAAGAGTATTAGAGTAACTGTAGATAGGAAGACCAGTCAACGGACAGCAAGCACACATGGCTGATAAACAATAAAAGGCTTTGCCCCCGCCATTTCGTGGGACAAGACGATTATTTCGTTTATTGGTGGTTTTAATGACTATTCCAAATGTCTAAACCACTGTTACATTTGGAACGACATCGGGCGTTGATAATCACTTGACCATTGCTTAATATTAACATAACTAAGTTTCATTTTCCACTACATATATCAGTATAACAGCAAACTGACTCTATACAATTTTTATTTTTTAAATTAAATATTTATTCAAGGTAGAACAAGGATGCTACGGAGTAAATGAATCAGCGAGCCATACAGGAGCATTAGCAAATAGCCACCTCAAAGAGGAGTATATTCCTTACCCATCAAATCTGCACCTCATTATTGTTAGGGATCCTCGTACCTGAGTGATAATGTATTATGCCAATTTTTTCATTTTAGTAATAGTTTCACATGGCAACAAACGAAATCCTCTTCCACTTTTAACAAAAGGCGGAAAATCCACATCCACTAGTGTAAAAACAAAAACAAACAATTGTACAAGCACGTCCTAATGTCAGATTTACACTCCTTAAGCATATCCATATCTCAAAATGTAAAAGTGAAATATGAAAACAAGAGTACTATTGAATTGACCTAAGTTCCACCAAGCACAAAACTTATCAAGCCATGACACTGATAGCCGCATGTTTCAACCTTCCAGATTCAACCAATGGTGTTAAGTCTCCCGCCTTGGCCTCCTTCGTGGAGCAGCAGACGTTTCCTCCCTGTCTTCGTCCTCTTCTCTCTCAGCACTGCTTTGGTTATTGGGAATTTCTGCCGGTTGTTCATTAGTCGGCTCAACTCTAGCCTGCAAAAAGATTACACATTGGTCAGAAGACAAATATAAACACAACTTTTCGCAAAGGAACCTAGAACATCAGAACCAGCTATCTTAACCGGTAATAAATTAAAAAAAAAAAAAAATCGAAGGAGTTTGGTTACTCACAGGCCTCTTCCCACCAAATATAATCTTGAAGAAGATTGTCAAGACAACTACTATAATGGATGCAAGAATTCCAATCGTTAGGTTCGGTTGCTTCTCTCCCTTTTCAATGAGATCCTGCGGGGAAAATTAAGTTCAGGAAACATCCCACAAGGTGAAATATAATGGATTCCGAATTGAAAAGATGTGAAGATGATTGCTTACAAATATCTTAAGCTTGTAGGAACCGAGGAAGGGAATGTCCGCAATCTTGTATAAGAGCTCAAAAACCTTCTTCTACAACATTGAAATTTCATTCATTCATGTGAGAGAGGGAAGAAGCAATGTGTGTGCGCGCGCGCACAAGAAAGTGAGAGAGGGAGGTTAATAAGAATTACAGAAGAGACCAAGGAAAACAAACTTCCAATTGCGTTTTACCTGGTAGGCTGCAAGACCACCTGCTTCAGGGGCCAACTCTTCAGCCTTTTGTTTCTCTTTCTCAACAGTAAATTTGGGTTTCCATGTAGTCTCGCGATAAGACTCCGCAATACTATCATCTTTGGCTATCAAAATATTGTCAAAGAGTACACCATCTTGCATTGTCCAAATCTCAATGCCAATAGCAGCAATAGGCTCAAAATCAGGTTTCTCAAGTTCGAAATAGTCTGGATTAGGAATGTCTTGGGGCTTCCATATACCCTTGTAATTGGGGTTATCAATAAGGGGAGCATGCCATTTTCCCTTGTAAGCTGGATTCCTCTTCATCGGTCTCTTCCACTCACCACAACCAGGGGCTGCTTCACACTTTGGGTTATCAATTTTAGGGGCTTCCCACTCACCATCCTCATCATCATCCCAATCTTCTGGTTTAGTTGCATCTGGGTCATCTATCTCCTCTGGCTCATCATCTAACCATCCTTCAGGCTTCTCAGCTTCTTCATCTTCAATTTCCATGGGTGCATCCTCATCCCAGTCATCTGGCTTCACGGCATTTGGATCTGGAATTTTAGGTCTCTCATCCCAGTCCTCAGGTTTCTTATCGTCAGGATCAGGGATCGTCTTGGGTGGGATAAGCGGGGGCTCAAAATCATCCGAAGTTAAGAAATTTGCCTTTTTCTTCTCCTCCCCATCAATCAAAATTCGCAACTCATTTTCAGTCTTCAAAATAGCAGTGTATACATGAGATAGTTTGTCAGATGGGACAGATGGGGGAAACTTCACATGATGTTCTACATACTCCCCACTCTTGGGATTCTTCTGCTTGAAAATAAAGTGCACCTTGTTTGTGGCCCCACATTTGTCAGGACCAAACATGATAGAGTATGGAGATTCGTTGTCAAATTCCTTGGGTTTCCATCCAGCCTCCTGTGGTCGGAGATACTTCAGATATGCACCACCACATTCAAGGCCATTTTGGAGACGAGTCTCAAACTGGAGAACAATTGTACCATCCTTAAGACTTACCAGCTCGTCAAGTTCTTTGACTATGGCATATTTCTTTGCCTCCTCACTGACAATAAGTCCATAATCATCATGACCCTCACTCTTCTCATGCTTCCACACACCTGAAAACCAAATTGAAAATCAGAACCTTTTCTCCCTTAAAATTTTGAAGCAGGGATCCAATAGACTCTTTTTTTTCCGGGACCTCATGGGGCTTATTATTCTGACATTTTTAAATATCCACTCCACTGGCTGGGAAAGAAGTAACACAACGTTGAAAGAATAAATGGAAAAATATCTGTTAACTTCTGACTGAAATGCCATCTATAACGAGTATGAGTAATCCACATACACACAGATTATTTCGATAGAATTCCAAAATGTGACACCGACCAAGAACTCATAATAGAGATAGTAACACATGTCAACATTCATTCTGTCCCCACAGATTTACTGCAATCCTCAAAAGCTCACCTTTTTCCCTTAAAAAATTTATATGCCCACAGAAATCCATCCTTTTGCTCGTCTAGGAAAAGATACTACACACGTTGAAGAAGTTTACCATTCAATTTATTTCTTAGTACCCCAATTTTTCTCTCAAAAATTTAGATGTAGATTCTGCTAAGAGATTTTCCTAACAACCAGTTTCAATGGCAGCTGCAAGCTTTCTCAGTATCCCAGAGTGGGATGTTGGAGTGGGGCATAAAAGTGATATGACTTTACAAGCTAAGATAGGGATTAATCGGTAATAACTGATTTAAGGCACGCAACATCTAAAGGATCAGTTTTCAATATCAGCGAAGACAGGAAGAAGAGAGTTACGCGAAGAATAAATTTTACTCGTTCCATTCCTTCAGCAAACAGGTGGAAACCAAAGAGCAATCAGAAATAACCTTTATAACACGATAAGCAAATTTCACTGATCTCCCAAGACAATAAAAGATGGAACGATCAATATCTTTACCTTTGTAGTCATCCTTCTCGGACACAATCCAACGGCCGTCAAAATCTTCGTCGAATGACTCGTAGAAGATCTAAACGAAATTCAAATCAAACAAATTAAAAAAAAAAATAGAGATCTAACAGAGAACCAGACAAAAATAAATTAAATGATAAGAGGACCAGAAGGGGACCCAATTACCGCATCATCGTGATCATCAGAAGCGCAAAGCATGTGAAACGAAGAATAAGCAATCAACAAGAGAAGCATAGAGAGCCCCAAAGGGATTGGTTTCCGTTCTCCCATGGCTTCTAACGCTTCCCCAGTAACTCTACACAGTGAAGCCCTAATAGACTAAGCCGAAAACGGGAAAGCCGGAAAGGAATTATAAATAATGTTAGCTGTTGAAGGGTGAAGTCATTTGTTTGTTCCACTTTTTGTCGTTCTGCAGAGAATTCCTTGTCGCTGTATCAACTACACAAGTGCAGGGCATCATATGTTTTTCTTCTCTTCGGGAAAACAGCATATTATAAAAAATTAGCGGTGGAAAATATTTGTGACGAAAATTTTTCAATTTGGAGAAAAATATATTATTGGTTTAATATAATCTTTGATCCTTTGAATTTCAAACAAGAGGTTTTGGTTCTTTAAGAGCAAAATGACCTAAAGTGTGTTTGGATTAGCTTTTGGAGAATAGATTATGAGGAGAATAGATTCTAGAGAAAAAATGGAGAATAGCTTCTGAAGAATAGATTTTGAACCGAATAGCTTTTGGAGAATAGATTATGAGTAGAATAATGATTTATAGGAAAATTGTGAAAAAATCTTTCATTGCCAACTTATTTGCCAAATGGGACCTTCGTGTGCAGATTAACTAATTTTTCTAATATAATCAAATTAGATAAATAGGTTTTATAATAAAAGAGAGTATTAAAATTCTTTAAAAAAAAAGGATTAAAGAAAAATTGGTGAAATTCAAAAAAAAAAAACAGAGAGAGTGTGTGTGTGTGGTGTGGGGCCCACATTAATAAAAAAAGGACCAATTAGAGTGAGATGGTGGGGTCCATACATGGAAAAAAGCAAAAAAAATTAGATTTTCTCAAAACCATGATTTTGAGATCCAAACCATGGTTTGAGCTCAAAACCTTGGTTTGGGGAAATTTGAGGTGTTTGGATGATTTTTGTAAAACCATGATTTGGGAGAATTTTTGAGTGTTTGGATGATTTTTTCCCAAACCATGGTTTGGGCTCAAAATAGCTTTTTTTAAGTGCATTTATTTAATGATAGGGACTAATACTTTAAAAAAAATAAAACTTAAAGGATTAAAACCACTTATTTAAAATTTAAAGAACTAAAATAAAAAAGGGAAAATCCTAGATAAATACCTTTTGAATTAACAAAACCCCAAAAAGTCTATTAACACTTTAAAAAGACTTAAAGGCACCAAGGACCAAATTGGGTTTTTCAAGTTTTGACACATTTACCATTTTATCCCTCAAATTTTTTTTTTAAATAACAGTGGTGCCCCCGCCGGAGCACCACCGCCGGCCGGCCGCCGCCGCCCCACTGGCCGGCCAACCAGGACCCCCGACGGCCGGAGCTCCGGTCGCCGGTGGTAGGAGCTCCGGCCGGTGGAAGCTTTTTTGGTGGGGGGTTTTTTTTTTGAAAAAAAGTTTCATTGGAATGGCAAGGGGTGGGATCGAACCCATCCCACCCCTTTACAAGGCAAGCATGGTGGCCCAGTGGCCACCAAAGCCTCTTTGATATGTATATGCATTATTAAATATGTATAATATAATTAAACGTGTAGTAGCTTTGACAAAGTCAGTAATGGCGTTGACAAATTCAATAATGGAAATAACAAGATTCGTAATGGTATTGACAAAACCGTTTGCTGTTGCATGTTTTCATCAGTATTTTTGCACAAAATGTTTTTGTCAAAACCATTACCATTCTTATCAAAATCATTACTAAACTTGTTAATCTCATTACTAAATTTGTTAAAATCCTTTTATTTATATTATGAATATTTTCATAATGGAATTGTCAAAACTATTACAATTCTTGTCAATCTCATTACTAAACTTGTCAATGTCATTACTGAATTTGTTAAAATCCTTTTATTTATATTATGAATATTTTCATAATGGAATTGTCAAAACTATTACAATTCTTGTCAATCTCATTACTAAACTTGTCAATCTCATTACTGAATTTGTTAAAATCCTTTTATTTATATTATGAATATTTTCATAATGGAATTGTCAAAACCATTACAATTCTTGTCAATCTCATTACTAAACTTGTCAATCTCATTACTGAATTTGTTAAAATCATTTTATTTATATTATGAATGTTTTCATAATGGAATCTCATAATGAGATTGTCAAAACCATTACAATTCTTGTAAATTTCATTACTAAACTTGTTAATATAAATAAAAGGATTTTAACAAATTCAGTAATGAGATTGACAAGTTTAGTAATGAGATTGACAAGAATTGTAATGGTTTTGACAATTCCATTATGAAAATATTCATAATATAAATAAAAGGATTTTAACAAATTCAGTAATGAGATTGACAAGTTTAGTAATAGTTTTGACAATTCCATTATGAAAATATTCATAATATAAATAAAAGGATTTTAACAAATTCAGTAATGAGATTGACAAGTTTAGTAATGAGATTGACAAGAATTGTAATAGTTTTGACAATTCCATTATGAAAATATTCATAATATAAATAAAAGGATTTTAACAAGTTTAGTAATGAGATTGACAAGAATGGTAATGGTTTTGACAATTCCATTATGAAAATATTCATAATATAAATAAAAGGATTTTAACAAATTTAGTAATGAGATTGACAAGTTTAGTAATGATTTTGATAAGAATGGTAATGGTTTTGACAAAAACGTTTTGTGCAAAAATACTGATGAAAACATGCAACAGCAAACGGTTTTGTCAATACCATTACGAATCTTGTTATTTCTATTATTGAATTTGTCAACGTCATTACTGACTTTGTCAAAACTACTACACGTTTAATTATATTATACATATTTAATAATGCATATATATATCAAAGAGGCTTTGGTGGCATAGTGGCCACCATGCTTGCCTTGTAAAGGGGTGGGATGGGTTCGATCCCACCCCTTGCCATTCCAATGAAACTTTTTTTCAAAAAAAAACCCCCCTCCCCATCAAAAAAGCTTCCACCGGCCGGAGCTCCTACCTCCGGCGACCGGAGCTCCGGCCGTCGGGGGTCCTGGTCGGCCTGCCACTGGGGCGGCGGCGGCTGGCCGGCGGTGGTGCTCTGGCGGGGGCACCACTGTTATTTTTAAAAAAAAAATTTGAGGGGTAAAATGGTAAATGTGTCAAAACTTGAAAAACCCAATTTGGTCCTTGGTACCTTTAAGTTTTTTTAAAGTGTTAATAGACTTTTGGGGGTTTTGTTAATTCAAAAGGCATTTATCTGGGATTTTCCCAATAAAAAATGAGTATAAACTTAAAGGCTTAACCTATATTATTTGAACCATAATTATATATTGTTATATTTTTTATTGTGGGAAAAAAAGTAGGGGAGAATCCTTGAAAAAAAACTTAGACTTCAATTGTAAAATGACAAATCAAGTTTTTTATTAAGAGTTGACTAGAAAATATCGAAACTTGATAAGTAATTCACAACCTATTTTTTGGGAGATACCTTATTTATCATTTTATAATTTACAAGTTATTTTGTAAAGATTCCCAAAAAGTAATTTTTAACGTCAATTTTTTTAGAAATTGGAATTCATTCTCATAAACTACGTATTTTGCAGTTTTGGCCTAAAGGAGCTGCAAGCGCCTCTTCTGGATAGAAAAAGCAACGATAAACTAATAAGTTACACACTTGTTTGAAACAGTGATTAGAGTCTTCAAAAAAATTTTCAATCATAATTTTATAGTAGGGATGATCATGGACCGGACCAGACCGGGTTAGAGGCTGGCCCGAGGTCTAGTCTGGGTAAGACCTCAGGCTAAAAAAGACAGCCCGAGGTCTGGTCTGGTCTGATGATAACCTGAATTCGGGTTAGACCGGATTTGGTCCATCGGATTGATGGACTGATCTGGGCAGTCCAACATATCTAATTTTTTTACTCTGAAAAAAAAACTATAGAAATGAAAAAGGGAAGGTGAGGTAGGCTTAGTCACTAATTGAAGAAGGGAAGGGGGTCTGTGACTCTGTGCGTGTGCAGTGTGCTGTGTGCTGTGTGCGTGTGTCAAATCAATTAAAAGGAAAGTGTTCGGGTGTGGTTCACGTGAGAGGGTTGACTTTTTTTTTTTTTAATAATGAGGGTGGCGTTTTACTGTGCAAAATCATTAATTTTTTTTTGTATAAAAAAATAAATGATTTGGGTCACACCAGACTAGACCATGTGGACTGAGAACCTGGTCTTGAACCCACTCCAACCCGAGTAGTTGGTCTGGTCGGGTCTGGTCCTTTTTATTATAAAGTTGTTTTTCACCAGACCAGACAGGACCGGGTCACCTCGGGTTATACCGGGTTACCTGGACCACCGGGTTTTTTGATCATCCCTAATTTATAGTATACGAGGTAAGTATGTGAAAGGAGTGCATAAGCACTTATAAACTTTTCATAAGTAATGTCAAACATGCACAGGTCTCCACAACTTGTCATGTTGACGTGTCTCAGAAAATCAGGATATAGGTCTTGGGTAGGAGTGGTAAAATGAGCTGGCCTGCAAATAGCCTGCCAACTTCGCGCCAACCCGAGCCCGTTTAGGCAGGCTAGCAGGCCAGCCCGCCAGCCCGCCAATTTTTTTTATAAAAATTTTACTCTTTTTCTCTTTCACCCGCTCATATCACACTTCTTTTCTTTTATACATTTGTATTATGAAATCAATTTCATTCTTACTTTCCTTTTTTTCCATCTATTTACATCACAAAACTATATAAATACATTTCTTTTAAATTTAATAATAGTATAATAAATAAATATAATATGAAAATAAGTGTCAAATAAAAAGTATGAGGAATTACTTAAACACATCATCAAAGGAAATGAGATAAGGGACCAAGGATATTTGAGGAAAAAATAAAAAAATAATAATAATAAAAATTCTGCGGGCCAGTGGGCTGGCCCACATCAGCCTACAGGCTGAGCCCGTTTTCAAACGGGTCGCCAAAACCCGGTTAAAGCCCGCCAATCCGACCCGAATTACCAGCTCTAGTCCTGGGTGGGATTTTAGAGCAAGCTTAGAAAGAAGGTCAAGTACAGTAGTCTTATACAGATGAAGAGCTTTCTTCCAATAACCCAGCATTTTCATTCTCAAGCCGATCCACTCAACAACTTCATGAGAAACCATAGCATCCCAAGATTCCATTTTATGCATAAGCGGGTTGCAACGTAACTAAACAAACTGGCTATTTAGTTATCATCCCCAACAGAAATAACGGAATTAAAAGCACTTCTATATATAAGTATACATAAAGCAATAGGATTCAAAACCATCTTCTATCAATCTAGCATAGAGAGAAAAAGTAGAGGAAGTGAGGAGACATGGCTCTCGCCGCAACACACACTGAAAACATGCAAAGCTCGGATGCCGCTCAAACTAGCAATGAACAAAAGAAAACTGCCCCTAAAGAAGTTCTTGCATTTCTGCAGAATCCAGAAGGTCTGAATATCACAAACCAACACATTCGGCTATTTAGCAAGGTCATGAAGGACCTCATCTAAAAGACTTGGTGCTGATGAAAAAGATCGTTGAAAACACGATTTTGCTGGTGGAACTTTTTGACCAAGAAAAGGCTACAATTGACAACGCACTCTCCGTCGTTGTATATGGGTCCGACGGTTCTCCAAAAGCTATGACTTTTCAGAGGTATAACTATCGGCAATATTATAAATTGAAGGTGAGAGAAATGTACGTGTTCTGGGCAGACCAAAACATTTGGTCTAATCAAGATTCCTTTGTAGTATGGCTTTTTTGTACTCGGCAGCATGGAAGCGGCTCCATGAGTTTTGCTATAACCCGCGTCGTTAATGCTCCAATTTCGATTGTCAATGCCCCCATCGTGGATGCTCCTCTGATCATCAATGCCTCTTAAAGGGGAGAGAGAGGTAAGTAGTGAATCTTAGATGTAACACCCCAAATTTTATTCATAAAAAATATATTGTAATTATTTTATATATTCAATAAAATGGTGAATATTTATGATAAAAAAATCAAATATTGGAAATTGAAAGGTGAACAGTGTTTTCAGTAAAATTGCCTGTGAGGCAGTAAGTTTATCATATGGTTTTGGAAAAACAAATAATGATAAAAAATTATGAAATTTTATAGGATGAAAGTAGACATCCCAAGCTTTAATTTGATAGGTCATATGAATCATTTGAAGCTATATAAAAAAAGATATGAATTTTTGAAATTAGCCCAAAAAATCTAGAAAGTTTTAGAGTAGCGCCCAAACAAATTAAATTTAGGAATGCTGTGTTTTCAACTGGCTAAATTTCATATTTTTTCTTGAAACTATACTCAATAAGGGTTCCATAGCTTTTGGAATCACTCCAAAAAGATATCTACAAATTTAGTTATGATTTTTCAAAGTTTTGGCAGAAAATCTGTTAGAATTGGCACTATTTCAAAAATTGAAAAATAAAATGTGTTAGCAATTGTGTAAATTGTATAATGAAGAAAATAGGAAGGAAAATAGTTATTTGGCTCATAAACATGCCAAATGGCATTAGCCTAAGCCAAACAATTAAATATGAAATTGTGAAAAGTAAAGACAAGTAATTAAAGAAGAATTGATTAAGATATGAGCACATGTGGAATTTCAATAAAATATTATATATTTTGTGCAATTGGGGGAGATAATTAGATGAAAACCAATTGGTGTAACTTGGGCCCTATATGGCGTCATTTTGTGGCTAACAAGGAGGGAAGAAATTGGTCCAAAAGTAATGAGAGCTTATGACACAATTGAGAATGGATAAGATTAAATAAAAAGTATGTGTCATAAAACCATTAAACTAGCATATTTTTAAGAAAATATGAAGAGATGTTTTAAATATATCTTCATTTCTTTCCTTCTTCATTTCTCACGCCTACACCAAGAGAGAGAGAGAGAGAGAAGCTTGGAGTCTTAAGGGAACAAGAGAGCTTAAGGATCCAAAAATCAAAGGTGAGCTTTGTGTTTTCAAGAGATTAAGCTTACTGACTTGTGTAATAACGTCTCTAAACTCTTGATCTCCATGAATAATCAAGTGTAGCAAGCAAATTTTCAAGGTTTAGGAGAGAGGAAGTGACACCCTAGAGAGAGAAACTCCAAGAATCAAGAGGTAACTTCCAAAATCTCAAATCATTTGATGTATTAATGTGTTATTGTGATTCTTAGCTTGGTTTGTAAATTGTTGGTAGATTTTGTAAATTTGGGAAGGGAAACCCTAAGGGGTTATACTGCCCAAATTTAGTCTAATCATGTTTAGAATGTGATTAAGTACTTAAATAAGTGATTAGAGGTGTAAAGAATATGGTTTACGGATTGAAATCAAGAAATTTCATTTTTCGCAATTTTTATAGAATTTTGTCCAGATCTGTTTTGGGTAGTGTTTGGACTGGATTTTGGTGTTTTAAATGATTCCATTATGTTTAAAATGGAAAATTGTGTAAGGTTTGTGTTGGGTGCAAAGTGAGAAAAGCCTTAGAAAGTGAAATGACAAATATACCTTAAAACCTCACATAGGGCTGCCAAGGGTAAATTCATAATTGGATCTGGATTTTCATAAATATGATGGTTTCATTAAGTTCATGAGGGAAAATTAGGTCGGGTTACAGTTGGTTATGTTTTCAAAAAAGCCCAAAAAAGCATAATTACGAAAACGCCCCTGAAACCCTTAAAGTGGGGCTACCAAGGGCAATTTCATCTTTTAGCAGTGAATTTAATAATTGTGAGTCTAGAAATGGATTCCTTAGACGAAAATATGTCAGAATAGTCTTAGTCAAAATTTTAGAAAAAGTACAGTTGGACCAGGTACGGTGAGGTTGGGCTAGGCCTCGGGGGCATTTTGGTAAATTTTTATTATAGGCTAATATAACCATAATAAACATTATGGAAGTGTCTAAAATGATACATGGACAGGTTATAACCTAATTCTTATCCATTTAATAGTTTAGGACCGAGTTAGGAGTCGAAGACTGGCATGCTTTTTAAGACACACCAACCGGGGTGAAAAAGACTTAAGGTAGGAACATTATCTTTCATACATCATGTCATAGCTCATATGATTGTGTGTTTGCCATTGTTTGTGCTATATTAATCAACATGGTTGCCTAGAAGGGGTAGTTAGTGCCAAAGGTGCACTTACACTGGAAGTTGGATAAGAATCCAACTGGTGTACGATTAGTGGCGCTAGGCCCTACTCATGTATACATGACGATGATGTGTTATATTGTTCATTAAGTAGTGCATACATGGGGCATATCATATTTACTTTTCATATTTTATATGAACGATAACATGTTTTTACTGTGATTCTTTGGAATCTCACCCCTTTTTCTAAACAAAACATCTCAGCAGGTGCCAGCGACTAAAAAGGAAAGGACGTAGATATGGGGAACTAACGGGCATGTTTCCCCAGACGAAGACTGTGATTATATGTAGTATGTAATTGGAATATTTTTGGATAGTTTTGTACAAAGTTGTAAATAACTTCAAATTCTGTATGGTTGAATATGGTCTGTAAACAAATGCTTTTATCAATATATTTATACTCTTTTGTATGCTTGTGGAGCTTGGTCTCTATTACTCTGTATATATTAAAATGAAAATGAGTGTTGACATTAGTAATGTTGCAAATGATAACAGAAGTTTTAGTTTTAATCGGCGGTGTGTGCTGAATTTTCTTTCCATCTATGATGCCCAGTGTAAACCCCCTTACTTTTAACGTTATCTGATGAGTCATTACATAATGTATTCGGACCACTAAGCCAGGTTTCAAAACTGAGGCAACTACATCTTTAATAAATTGAGTATTTCTAAAAAATTTAGACTTAATAAATAATTACTAAATGGTTCATTTCTCAATTGTGACTCATTAGTCCTTAACTTCATTTATAATTAGTATCAAAGTTGTTTTTCTGCTTATAGACTTTAATGTTGTTTAGTTGTTTCTCTGCTTATAAACTTGAATGTTGTTTATCAACTAATGGGTCCTTATCGATATTGATACCGCTGTTGAACACACTAATACCACTACTCATTGATACCACTGATACCACTACTCAAGTACTGATACCAAAACTACATGTACTGATACTACTTCTATATGCACAGATATCACCAAATTATTAGGTGTACTGATACCATTATTACTATTATTTATATTTAAACTTGTAAATTCGTACTCTTTCACATATATACATGCCATGGATGACATACTCAATGGCATCATACAATTTGGCATGTTCATGCAATTAATATCATTATACAATAATCTGCACATAATGGATTAATACAAATCAATTTTCAATTCCCTATCACATTTTCCCATTTCCCAATTAATTGGTTAAGTGGGGATTTATCCCCAAATTTCCCAACAATTAAATTCCATTATATGCAACAACCCCTTCTTAATCGAGGTTACTTGTAACCTACAACGCTCTATTGTATTAATAGTTAGTTAGTTAAAATATTAAAAGACAATAAAATGTCAGTAATGGTAATCCATGAAAGTAACCTCCCAATTCTAAAAAGTCATTCCTACCAATAAAATGTAATAATTACTCAACTACTTTCAGTTTCCAATATAGGAGTTAGACAAGTCATCTTTTTATCTAAAATATAATACTTTAATACATTTTGAAAAAATTTATGAATTTTGGAGACAAAACAAATCACTTGTTTGAGAATCAAATTATAAATTAGGGTTTTATATTTATGATCAAAATAAAAATAAATTATTTTGTTTCCAAAATTCATAATTTTTTTTCAAAATGTAGTAAGATCTTATATTTTAGAGAGAGAAATGACTTGGCTGGCTCCTATATTGGAAATTGAAACTAGTAATAATTAGCATTTTATTGATAGGAATGGCATTTTAGAATTGGGAGGTTATTATTCATGGATTACAAATACTAACATTTTATTTTCTTTTTTATTATTTTAATTAATTAATGAACAAACTAACGGTCTGGAAAAATAAACTAACTAATAAGGAATTAATGAGTTAAAATATAGGGAAAATCCCTTTAAAATACCACTTGAACTTGTTTAACCCACAAAAGTTCACTATAACATGCAAAAGACAGATAAGGGTTGGGGTGGGAATCTGGGTTTTTGAATTTTTAAGTTAAAAACCAAAATGCCCTTTTTATAATGGTTTGACATATTAGTTGGCTGGTGTATAAAAAGCCAAAAACACTGAGTGGGACGGTGGTTTTAGCTGAAGGTGAAGGTGACGAACGAGGTGGCCGATCAACGTCGAAGAAAGGGAAGCTAAGAAAAGAGTCAAGTATAAGTAAGTTTCTAATAAACATTATATTTTTTAGATGAGTCAGACAATAACCATCTTATTCCCATTATTCATGTTAGTGGGTTTTAGGTGTGGTTCAGTAGGTTTGATGGTGCATGAACAGTAAAAATCTGGGGCTTCACGAGGGGTGTAGGAGATAATTGGTTTGGGTTTGTCAATGAGGGCTAAAAACAATGACAATGGTGCTGCGATTGTAGGTTATTTATGGCGGTTTTGGTTGTGGGGTAAGTGGGTTTGTAGGTTGAGGCGGATTAAAGGTTCATACTTGACGTAACTACGACGGCATCAACAGTGTGGTGTGGGTTATTTATGTATTTGGTCGAACTAGCTGTGAGAGAGAGTATAATGAAGAGCTTATTGATTTGAATAGGTAGCATTGAGTTGATGTGGATGACTGATTGTTTGGAGTGGAAAAGTGAGATGTGGATGACTTGTATATGGTAGTTAAGTGAGGATAACATGGGTGTTTTATGTGCATCACTTGTTAATGGTGTAAATTTATTGCAAATAATGTATAGGAAAGGAATATGTTCTATGGAGTTGATGACTTGTATTCATTATATGTAAGTGGAATGAGTAATCTTCAATGGACATATTATAAGCATATATGTACGTGAGTGGGAGTTGCTGTCATTACCATATCTGGTTTGTTGTCAACAACATCATAGGATTTTTCATTATCATTACTAAATTGGGCATTAGCATTAACAATAATAGTGAAGGTCTTTACTCATTTTATCAGGACCTAATGACTGTGTGAAAAACATTATAGTAATTTTCAACATTACTAGTTTTATCACTCACATAACTTAATTGGTAACAAGGTAAAACTGTTGGTGAATCCTTTGGCACATGTTGTTAGAACTTAGTGATTCTTGTCAAATCCATTACTAACTTTGTCAACAATTCTTGTCAACACCATTACTATTTTAGTGAATTCCATAACAGATTCTGTCAAGAGCATCACTAGTTTAGTGAATTCCTTGAGAAATGTATATTTTCATGACATGGGTGTGGAGTTTGAGGTTAAATACTTAGTAAAGACTTAACTTTATTGTTAATTGTGAAACTGGTAGTGTCAAACATTTTGATGAAGTAGTCAATGGTCCAAGTGGGTGTGTTGTGGGGATTTTTCTTAGTGATGAAATTTCATTGGTATAGGACTAACATTGGCATCAAATCTTAATTTTTTTTCATGTAAGTTAGCACGCAAGATGACATCAAACATTCGGACAACACCACCTTCAAAGTCACTTATTTGTTTTTAGGGAAAAAAGGGTTATGGCATATAGGATGCCCTTTTTGTAAGTACTGTATAGGAAAAAGAATATCTTATATGGTGAGAATTACAAGAAAACATTAGGTGGAGCTGAAATCATAATGTTTACTTGTCATTTGACTATGTATATGGTGGTTGTTGTCATGCACAATTTGGTTTTTTGTAAATCCCAATATCCTACTTGTCATTACCATTACTACTTTTGCTAATGGTTACACTTTATTGTAAGTTATATATCCATGAAGGAACATGTTCTTTTGGGTTCATGACTTGTATGCAATATGTGTAGGTTGAATGAGTAATGTCAACATGTCATTTGACTATATATGTAGTAGTTGCTATTTTGAAAGATTTGATTTTTGTAAATCCCAATACTATACTTGTAATTGTCATTACTACTTTTGTTAATGGTTACACTTGATTGTAAGCACTTGCAGACTTGAAGGAACATGTTATTTTGGGTTCATGACTTGTATGCATTAGGTGTGGGTGGAATGAGTGATGTTGACAAGCCATTTGACCATTTTCGTGAAAGTTGTTGTCATTAATATTTGTGGTTATTTGTATCGTCAAAACCATTAACATATTTGTGATTCTCATTACTGATTTTGTCATAGCCCTACCCTCTTGGCCCAACACTTGACACATATGGTGAGGATGTCATGCATTAGTTGTTAATCCCATTATCCATTTTGTCAAAATCATTATTGGCTTTGTGATTTCTATTACTGATTTTGTCACAGCCGCTATTAGGCCAACACTTTGACACACATAGTGAGGGCGTTATGCATTAGTTGTCAATCTCATTATCGATATCGTCAAAACTATTAATAGATTTGTGAATTTCATTATTGAATTTGTCAAAGTCCTGCCCCTTTGGGCTAACACTACACTTAGTGAGGACGTCATGCATTAGTTGTCAATCCTATTATCCATCTCGTCAATACCATTAACAAGTTTGTTATTCCCACTACTGAATTTGTCATACCCCACCCCTTTTGGGCCATCATACACATTAGTGAATTTGTAATGCATTAGTTGTTAATCCCAACATCCATCTCGTCAAACACATTAACAAGTTTGATATATCCCATTAGTGAATTTGCCACGCCCATCTTGGCCATACCTTTTACACAATTCGTCAGTACATCGTTCAAAATTTGTCATTCGCATTATGAATCTTGTCAAACACATTATACATTTAGTAAAAACCTTTACTGCTTTGTACACAATCTTTGTTCATTTACTAACTTCCTGAACAAAACAAGTGCACACTAGCACACTTTTGGAATAAAGGAACTAAATCTTCAGTCAAACTTCATACACTAATAATACATCACAAAAGACTACAGCTATGAATCAATGTAAAACAACACTAACCAAAATAATCCTGCCTATGTTACCCCAAAATGCTATGATTGGTTATTAAGTTAAACACCAGTTGTCAATCTTTTAAACAGAATGGTGAATTCCAAAAATTTACATAAGCAACTAGAAGGCAAAAAAGTATTAATGATAACAGAATTATGTCAGTCATTTCCTCCTAGTTTGGGCCATTTATGAAGTGATGAGTCCTAAAGCATCCCCTCTCTTATTATTCAATTCATGGTTTACCAGCCACCACATAAGGTTTTGCCTATACTCCTGAATTTCATTCTTACCATACTCGAGGATTACACCTGGCTGCCAATTGTTCAACCAGATTAACACATGAACGCCACAGTCTCACTTGTATTATACCCGTCAACCTCTTTACTTGTCATTGGATATGAGTCCATAACTTTCTTGCTACAGAACATCACAATTTAATTCAGTTTAAAAAGGGAATCTCTTACAAATAAGGGTGTTTCATTTAAGAATCCAATTAATGCTGCCTTTTAATTTTAGTGAAACTTCTATAACAAGACCATAGCAAAACCATTACCATAAATTCTGACAGAGGAAGAAAATGTATGTTTCAATGACATTTTTCAGGCTTATAAAAGATGCACAAGGCTATTCTTCTATAGGGTACAAATGCTATGGAATTTTTTTAATGACTGCAACTTTCTTGATGAGTGAGAAAAGCCATCTAAATAGAATGCATGAAATACAACATAAGAATATTCTTTATCACTGCTACTTTCTTTTTTTTTCCTAATTTGGCATTATTAGTACTATATAACTGATACATATGGTAAAACTACAATAATAACTTCACCAACCCATTAAAATATCTTGAGTATAGCGAAGCTTTTTGGGGAAACATTAGAAATATTGGGGGCATCTTTTAAAAGATTCAAATTTATCATGTGCACATCAAAAAAAAGAGAAACCATTGAATAAATACATTGTATCTTTTGATGTTATACAATAAAAAGGAAACAATACATGAAAGTTAAGCTAAGGATTCTTCTCCAGCATTATTAACTAAACCACAATTGAGACACACATCTCAACATGTAAGTTTATTGATTGTTTCACTACTTTTAAGATGATAACAAGTTCATTTTAAAATTAAACATATAGCATGTTCAGTATAACTTCTGGTATCAATACTAACAAATACCTAAGGTGAAATATTGAACAAAGAAAACTATCAATGAACTAATGAAGTTAAGTATGTCAATCAATATGTAGTGGGCAATATAACAACTCATGTATAAGTGGTAGATGGGAATCAATGTTATATGTTTAACAAAATGTATTACATCCACACACACAATTTTTCACTTAAAGACTACAAATTTATCATAGTTCAAATAGCAAAATGTTCTACAAAATTAACAAGGAGGAGGGTTCAAGGGTTTGAATTTTGAGAAAGACATATGGCGCTAAGATGGTGCAAGGCACAATATAGCTAATGATGTTGCATTGTTTTTTTACTGTTGACATATTATTTTTTACGAGTCCAAAATGCCCTTAAACAAACAATAAGCCAACCCTCGATCCCCAAACTACTTCTTCCACCGCCTGTCACACCCTTACCTTATTTTCAGCTTTTTCAGAGTATTTACAGAAAATGATATGTAGTTCGGTGGACAACACAGGAATAGTATGTACTGATAATAAGTGCATGATTACAGAAATTCCCACATGATTAATCTTAATTTGGGCAGCATAACCCCTTAGGGTTTCAACATCCCAATTTTACAAAATCCACAATCAAACCACAAATCATGACAATAACCACAATAACAATAATATATCAAAAGAATCAAGGTTCTTGAAGTTATCTTTGATTTCTCAAGCTTTCTCTCTCTAGAACGTCACCTTCCTCCCTCCTTAACCTTGAGATTGGCTTGCTAGATAATGAGTTCCATGAAGAAGGAGAACTTAGAGAAAGATCTATACAAGTTAGGAAGCCAAATCATAGGGAATAACAAACTTACCTTAAGATTTTCCCTTCTTGTCTCTTCCTTCTCTCTAGTTTCTTCCTAAGCTCTCTCTCTCTCTCTCTCTCTCTCGCTTTTAGGTATGAAATGGGATGAGAAAGATAAAGCAAAAGACTTTTAAAATATCTCTCTCATTTCCTTAATTAACTTTATTTCAAAAATAGGGTTTATGACATAATACTTGTACTTGAGTTTATCTTTATCAAGTGGTGTCATAAGCTTTTCATTCAAATTGAACTTATTCCTCTCCTTTTAGTTGGCCCAAATAACGTCCTAAGGTCCCCTTTTAACACCAAATTGGGCTTCATCCATTTTGTCTAACCACATATGCCCATATATATTATTTTATGCTTAATTGAACATGTGCTCAACTTAATAAATTCTTATTTAAATCTCTTGGCTTTAGATGATACCACTTGGCATATTTATCTTCCAAGTAAATATTCTCCTTTTCCAAAATATCCACCAATAAAGGGAAAATATGGGCTTTTACTTTATTCCACAATTTACACAATTGCCATTACATTTTTTCCCAAATTCGCAATAGTTGGCAATTTTGCCAAATTTTCTGACCAAATTTTGAAAAATCATAATTAAATTTGTAGACATCATTTTGGAGTGATTCCAAAGGCTATAGAACCCTTATTGAGTCCAGTGTCAACAAAAAATATAGAATTTTTCCAATTGGAAGCACAAAATTCCCAAAATTAGATTATTTGGATGCTGTTCTATAAACTTTCTATATTTTTTAGGCTAACTTCAAAAAATCCATATCTTTTTGTATATAACTTTAAATGATTCATATCACCTATCAAATTAAAGCTCAGGATGTCTACTTTCAGCCTATAAAATTTCATAATTTTTACTCATCATTTGGTCATACAAAATCACATGATAAGCTCATTGCCCATAGAAAATTTCACTGGAAGCATAATCACATTCTCTAAAATTCACCATTTCACTTTCTTTAATACCCCAAAAATATAAGAACCATTAGGAAATAGATTTGGGGCACCAGCTACACCAGGGCTTAGCAGTCCACTTATTTCAGGCTTATTCACAAGCCTCTGATCTCAAAATTCAGGGTATTACGTCGCCCCCAAATCATAATCACACTTTATGATAACGAATTGGAAGGGGAAGAAATATATGATTTAAGTTTAAAACATGGGCTCAAATCGTACAAAGGGAAAAAATAAAAATCAATATTCCATATAGATCTAGTTACAGTAATGTTAAAATCTTGAGCTTGTGGTAGTGAATACAGATATGAACATCTAGAGAAAACAATTCTGAGAGGGAGACGTTCACAGCTTTTAATGTCTCCGAAGATCGAGAGAGAGGAAGAGGGTAGGCATTCACAACTTTGAATTTAAATGGTGAAAGATGGAGATGGTAATGGAATGAGGGATATAGGAGAAGAAGGAGACGCCATTAATAATGGGGAGGGAGAAACCAGTGAAGGGCTGGGGAGTGTGAAAACAAAACAAATCATTGTGCATCCAAAAATCCAACACACATTACCTATAGGTCGACTTAATCAAAACAGGAAAAAAATTCGACATTTAGCCTCTAAAACCCCATTCATTTGTCAGACGAATATAGCACCAGCAAATAAAGGAGAAAACACCATAATGGAACTATTTATAAAGAAATTTCAACAAAAAATTGCTAAGTGAAGCTCAACAATAGGTTCCCGCGCAAGGTTTATAGAAAAAAATAAAAAGGACAGAAATTACAAATCTCAAGCAAACCTGCATCCAACTATGCAACTGATTCTACCCATGATTGCCGCTTTGCGGATGACGACGCCAACTCTTCCTTTTCGCCCTGAAATGACGCAGACGGTGACCTTTATAGGAAAGATACAACGCGAGCGTTCTTTTTTAGTAATCAGCCATTGAAGTGTTTGATTAAAAGGGTGAAGGGCATTTTGGTCTTTAACCTAAAAGTCCAAAAACCCAAATTCCCACCCCAACCCATATCTGTCTTTTGCATGTTATAATGGACTTCTTAGAGTTAAACAAGTTCAAATGGTATTTTAATGAGATTTTCCCTATTTCTAAACACATGCTTAGCTTTCATTTGGTGAAGACTATGACATTGTTAAAGGTCTATATATGTCGTACATAAAAAAATATTTATATATGTCTTATAATAATATTAAAAAAAATTTAAAAAAAGTTTATATTATTAAATACTCTAAAATGTTTTATTAGTTTTCAACTTTACCATTCTTCAGTACATACATAAAAGAAATCTAGATAAAAAGTTGTGACACAGCACCATAGAGGGACAATTTTCAAAAAGTGATCCAATTGTAGAGTTGGGAAATAGAGCCGGCCCAGTCCTACAGGGCTAGCCCTTTAGGTCCTGGCCCTTTTAGGCTTGGGGTAAGAAAAACAGTTGTTTTTCAAGGCCCGGCCTGTAAGCATAAGGGCTAGGGCCGGCCCTGCAGGTAGAGTTGGGAATCAGGGCCGGCCCTTGACAGGCCAAGGCCTAAAGGGGTCGGCCCTTTTAGGCCTAGGGTAAGAAAAATTACTGTTTTTCAAAGTCCAGCCCAAGAGCATACGAGCCAGGGCCGACCCACAGTGCCTAAAGTCCTTTTCATAAGATTTAACAATTTTTACTCTTTTTTTCAGTTTTTTTAAAAAAAATTACAACAATGAAATTCCTAATTTAACACATAAATGTTGTCAAATTAGAGTGTAAACGGTATGCACCATGCAGCAACCAAATACAATCATTAAGTCATAATCAAAGGTAAACTATTGTTTACATACCAAATTATGAATAATTAATTAGAAGACTTAACAAAAATGTCATGCCCTTATTTTAATTTCACCTTTACCAGAGTATTCCCGAAAAATGATATGTGGTTCGGTAGGCAACATAGGAATAACATAAATATACTGATAATATATGCATGATTACAGAAATTCTCCATAAAGGTTCGTAGATAATAATTACAAACATTATAGCCGCACAGGGCTCTAGGGTATCTAAACCAGTCCTAGTGAAACAGAGAGATCTTTCCGTCTTCGTTTCACCACTGCATTCCTCCCGTGTAGTTCTCTTCTCTGCTTTCTGTACACCTCTTGTTTTTACTTATCTAATTTGTTGGTAGGGGAGGGTGAGATTCAGGAGAATCTCAGACGAAAATAGTACCGATATGCATGCAGGATAAGTGCTAATGCATGACATGGTTGCATTACATAACTCATATTCACATAATGACATATTTGCGTGCTCAATGTTTTATGCAACAAAACTATGGTCACAGTATAAATAGAAACAAAGCTTCAGTCATTCATATATGTTTCACATAATCAAGCAAAGTAATAACATACATCAATACACCAGCACAAATATCAAATATATGCAGGAGAGGTAAGTTCCCTACCTTAATCGCCCTTGCTTGATCCTTAAAGAGGCTCATCGATTTGTGTGCCAATCCCTTAGGCTTTCAATTTGGTCCTAAAATGTCAAATGTACAATAATTAAGTTAAGACTTATTCATGTACCATTTTAGGCACTTCCATAGTGTTTATAATGGTTATATTATACTATGGTGAAAATTTACCAAAATGCCCTCGGACCCCAGCCCAGCCTGGCCGTACCCGGTCCGGTTGTACTTTTTCTGAAATTTTGAATAGCTCTATTCTAACATATTTTTGCCTAAGGAATCCATTTCTGGACTAAGAATTACCAAATTCATTGTCAAATTGCAAAAATACCGTTGACAACACCGCTTTAAGGGTTTTAGGGGTGTTTTTCGTAATTATACTTTTTCGGGCTTTTCCGAAAAAGTGGTCAACTGTAACCCCACCTAATTTTCCCTCCTGAACTCAATGGAGCCATCAAATAATTGAAAACCCAACTCTAACCCCTCCAAACTAGCCTTGGCAGAAATTCTCAGTTCCTCGGGAAAAATTGGGGTTTTTCAATTGTAACTCCGCAGACGTGTTTCTTTCTACTCCTAATCACCTTATCAACTATTTAATTAGGTTATAACTACCTTTTAGACTAAATTTTGGTAGCATAACCCTTAGGTCATCACATTTCCAAAATTTAAAACCAAAGACAATCCAGCGAGATTTCACCAATTAAATTGCCCACGACAGCCAGAATAGTTAATATACGAAGGTTTGGAAGTTACCTTTCACTTCCTTCCATCTCTTCTTAACTTGACCGAAACCCTAAGCCCTTTCACAACTAAATGTGTGCCTTCAACCTTTAAAATACATGGAAGAATAGCTTAGGAGCAGTGTTACACGCATTGGTACGAATTCATCGAAGAAATCGACCTACCTTACGAGTTTTCTTCCCTTTCTCTATCTAAAAGTTCTCAACTCTTTCTCTCTCTTCTATTTCAGAGAATCCGTTGGGAATGGTATGAGGAATATGAAGATTTGCTTTATAATATCATGATGATGTCATAATTATCCAAATTTCCCATTTTTGGATTTTCTAGCAGATTTGCTGTCCAAACTTTGAAAAATCATAACTAATTCTAGAAAAATTGAATTGGAGTGATTCTAAAGGCTATAGAACCATTATTGAGTCTAGTTTCAAGGAAAAATATAGAATCTCACAATTTGAAAGCACATCATTCCCGGAATTAATTTATTTGAATGTTGTTCCAGAAACTTTCCAGTTTTTCTAGACTAATTCAAAAATTCATAACTTTTTGTATATAACTTTAAATGATTCATATGACCTATCAAATTAAAGTCTAGGATGTATACTTTCACCCTGTAAAATTTCATTAATTTTTGCTCATCATTTGATCTTCTAAAACCTCATGACAAGCTTACCGCCTTGTAGAAAATTTCACCGAAAGCATAATCACTTTCTTCAAAATTCACCATTTTATTCTCTTTAATGCCCCAAAGATATAAGAAACATTAGAGAATAGATTTGGAACACTTAATAAACCGGGACTTAGTAGTTCACTTACTTCAGGCTTATTCCCAAGCCTTCAGTCTTAAAATTCGGGATATTACATTTTGGCTCTATCAGAAAAACCCAATCAACCAAAGGTACAATTGAAATCAAGCTTCGTGGCCCATATACAGTTTATACAAAGACTCATCAGAAAACGTTAAGACTAAGAGGGTTACAATAAGAACCAAATATTATATTAACTCTAGAATTAATAAAGTTTGATGTTTTTCTTGATTTTAGTGAAATACGTTGAAAGTTATAACAAAAACATTTTTGAAAGTAGATGATAAATAAGAATATTTGGACACCTTCATAATTATTAATTGCTTTTAACATATATGACATAGAACACTACGAAACCAACGGGTTTGGGTTCTCTCAAAATTCTCTATCTACTTTTTTTTTTCCTCAGAATCCTATCTTGACCCTCAAGTTGAAAAAATAGATGGTTCAAATTTTATATTTTATAAATATATTATTTTAAACATAAATAATAAATTTAAACTATTAAAATATGATCTACACAATTCATAATTACAATACAAACAAAATTTTAAAAAAATTAAATTATAAAATAGTATAATAATAGGTTTAAAAAATATTAAATCTGAAAAATTAATTTTTTGACGTAGGGGTGAAGATGAGATTTGGAGAAGAAAATGAGTAAAGGTATCCTCGTACAGAACCAATCACCCTTCACTTTTGTCTTCAATAATTCACGCCTTTGACTTCTCCTTCTACTCCCGCATTTTGACTCCTTTTTAATATGCATATTATTATGTGGTAAAGTGTAACCATCACCCGGAACTATTTTTGGACACATGGACCTATTTTTGGGTGCACCTCACCCCTATTATTATTCCCCGCTTTTAAGGACACGTGGACAACAACAGCCCAGCAATTTTTAGTAAGCACTCATTCGTTCTAAGGCCAATTATGAGTGTGTTGGAATAGCGATGGGAAAAATGGAGTTTCTCAATTTAGCTTTTGGTAATTTTAGTTTTGATAAAAGCCCGATTTTGTAATGTGATTTGTGTTTGGAACAGCGATTGTATAAATGACTTTTGTAAAAGTAAAACCTGTTTGGATTGACTTAAGCACAAGTGACTTTTGTGATAATAGTAAAAGAGAGTGGGTGGAAAAATATGTTAAAGGGTTAAAAACACCAAAAAATATTTTAAAATAATTTTTGAAACTGAAAAAGTACATTAAGGATAAAATTGTAATAAATCTGATAACACACCGGGTACAGTCGGAAAAATATTTTAAGGGCTAAAAACATCAAAAAATAGTTTAAAATAATTGTTGTAGCAAAAAAAGTACATTAAGGGTGCAATTGCAATCAGTCTGATAGTACACTAGACACAACTGAAAAAATATTTTAATCATTCACACTCTTCCCAAATGCTCAATCAGTAAAAGTTGGGAAATAGAGCTTATGGTAAAAGCTATTAAGATATAATAAAACTCAATTGATCACTTTAGAAACCAAACATTCAATTATTTTTTTTTTAAATTGTCAATTGATCTTCTCTACGTAATTGAGTGTTTGGGGTCCAAACAAAAATAACCCCCCACCCCGGCCCAACACACACACTATATATCTGAAATGAATCCTATAAAACAAATACTATGATGACATTACTGTTTTGAAATTTTCCCTTCACACCCTCAAACCTTGCTTTTTCAATAAATATGATGTAGCATTAGTCTATGTGATGCAGCATTAGTCTTCCGTCATTTACACCTCTTTAGTCTTTTCAAAACTTGCTTTTTCAAACAAAGTTCTAATATTTTTTCGAAGCGTGGAAGAGAGCCCCACAATGCCTCCTTACTATTTCAATTAAGGAACGAAAAACCGGACCGGTCAATGAACCGGTTACAGTATAAGTTCAAAGATTAATGGGTCAATTGGGGTCTAACCGGTAGTTGAACCGGTCATATTAAAATATTATAATTTATTAGTGATAATATATATTAATATATTTTTAAACTTCTATAGATAAAAAGAAAGATTTTTAGAAAAAAAAATGTTTAAAATATATTAGTATTAGTTATAATACCTATACTTATACAAAGATATCTCATTTCCTATAATTATTATATCTTTTTAAATAATTTTTTCATTATTTTATTCATTTTTTTAGATTTATTCTTTCTTTATCTATTTTTCTCTTCATTTTAGTCTTCAACTTTCCATTTTGCTCTCCAAAAACACAAAATAAAAATTTGGAGAAAAAAAAGAAAGAAACCAGGTCAACCGGTTGGACCTCCGATTTTAACCAGTCCAATCGGTTTGCTAATCAAACCGGATCAAACTAGGGACCAGTTCCCGGTTCAACCGGTCAGTCCAGTCTGATTTTTTGTGATCTGATTTCAATCATTATAAACTTTGTTTGAAAAAAAAATATTAGAACTCTTTGACTTATGAGGGGTAGGTTCGAATGTCGAATAGCAATAGCAATAACAGTGCCTCCTTACTATCTCAATCATTATAAACTTTGTTTAAAAAAAAAATATATTAGAACTTTGACTTATTTGGAGGGGGGCGGGGGCGTTGGGTCAACGCCCCATGAAATTCTAGAATTCCAATAACCCAACGCCCCATGAAATTCTAGAATTCCAATAACCCAACGCCCCCCCCCCCAAAAAAATCCCCATGCCAAGCTTTTCTTTATAAACTCAACCTTTTCTTCATTAGTTTCAAAGCAGCTCGCAATATGCCTCTCTTGAGCACCTTCAGGTAATTAAGTCTTTGCCTTCCTCCTCCTTTAATCTCTGCTGCTGCTGCTGCTCTTGCTGTTTAATTTATGTTCCTTTCTTTCTATCTCAATTGCCTCTGTATAGTTTACAAAATTTTTTCTGACGGATGACAAATTCACCAACTCACAGATCTTGGTTTTTCATCATGATGCTTTTTGCTATTCTTGGAGTGCTCTTATCCTCTTCTTCATCGATGTTGGGGGCAAGCCCTGTACTGTTCTGGGCTTTTCCCTTTTCACCCCTCGTACATCTCTTAAGGTTAGTGCGCGCGCGACCACTCTTACCTTGTCATTGTGGCGAATGCAAACCCATAATATTTGGGGCCCAACTCACTTAGTGATCTAATTTTGCAGATTCCTTCCTCCACCTGAAGCTTTTGGTAAATTAATCGAAGAGTTAACTCGTATCGTGGAAAGGTGGTACCCAGATTTATCTCCATTGGAGGAAAACTCTGCAAGGGCATGGACTTTGATCGCAAGCAGAAGCATATATAGATGTACAGGAGACTTTGTGTCTGGCACTTTAGCTTGTGCAGTATTAGTATCGTTTCTCATCTCCCGTCATGAGGCGCCAGTTTATGTCTTCCTCGTCTGGGCAATATTGGTTGTTGCATATTTGAAGAACAACGGGGCAGCACTTCCTGGAAACGACACTGATTCAACAAGTTCCTGAGATTTTCTTGTCTAGTATCTTAGCCTTTGTTACCATGTTTGGTTTATATGTGAAGATAGAGGTACTTTGTTTGTTTTGGTGATAAGAGGTACTCTGCTTTTTATATATGAAAACAGAGCTTACTGTTTCTGAAGAAGCCTCAGCAACTGCATAGCTTTAAAGATTGTTAGAAGTTGAATTAGTTAAGATTATTAGTGAATCTAGAGTCCTTGGTTTATAAGCGAAAAGTGTGAAGGGAAAATTTCAAAACAGTAATGTCATCATACTATTTGTTTTATAGGATTCATTGCAGATATATAGTGTGTGTGTTGGGCGGGGTGGGGGGTTGTTTTTGTTTGGAACCCAAACACTCAATTGGGCAGAGGAGGTTAATTGGCAATTTAAAAAAAAATAATTGAATGTTTGGTTTCTAAAGTGATCAATTAAGTTTTATTATATCTTAATAGCTTTTGCCATAAGCTCCATTTCTTAGCTTTTACTGATTGAGCATTTGGGAAGAGTGTGAATGATTAAAATATTTTTTCAGTTGTGTCTAGTGTACTATCAGACTGATTGCAATTGTACCCTTAATGTACTTTTTTTTTGCTACAACAATTATTTTAAACTATTTTTTGGTGTTTTTAGCCCTTAAAATATTTTTCCGACTGTACCCGGTGTGTTATCAGACTTATTGCAATTTTATCCTTAATGTACTTTTTCAGTTCCAAAAATTATTTTAAAATATTTTTTGGTGTTTTTAACCCTTTAACATATTTTTCCACCCACTCTCTTTACTATTATCACAAAAGTCACTTGTGCTTAAGTCAATCCAAACAGGTTTTACTTTTACAAAAGTCATTTATACAATCATTGTTCCAAACACAAATCACATTACAAAATCGAGCTTTTACCAAAACTAAAACTACCAAAAGCTAAATTGAGAAACTCCATTTTTCCCATCGCTATTCCAACACACTCATAATTGGCCTTAGAACGAACGAGTGCTTACTAAAAATTGCTGGGCTGTTGTTGTCCACGTGTCCTTAAAAGCGGGGAATAATAATAGGGGTGAGGTGCACCCAAAAATAGGTCCACGTGTCCAAAAATAGTTCGGGGTGGTGGTTACACTTTACCACATAATAATATGCATATTAAAAAGGAGTCAAAATGCGGGCGTAGAAGGAGAAGTCAAAGGCGTGAATTATTGAAGACAAAAGTGACGGGTGATTGGTTCTGTACGAGGATACCTTTACTCATTTTCTTCTCTAAATCTCATCTTCACCCCTACGTCAAAAAATTAATTGTTCAGATTTAATATTTTTAAACCTATTATTATAGTATTTTATAATTTAATTTTTTTAAAATTTTGTTTGTATTGTAATTATGAATTGTGTAGATCATATTTTAATAGTTTAAATTTATTATTTATGTTTAAAATAATATATTTATAAAATATAAAATTTGAACCATCTATTTTTTCATCTTGAGGGTCAAGATAGGATTCTGAGAAAAAAAAAGTAGATAGAGAATTTTGAGAGAACCCAAACCCGTTGGTTTCGTAGTGTTCTATGTCATATATGTTAAAAGCAATTAATAATTATGAAGGTGTCCAAATATTCTTATTTATCAGCTACTTTCAAAAATGTTTTTGTTATAACTTTCAACGTATTTCACTAAAATCAAGAAAAACATCAAACTTTATTAATTCTAGAGTTAATATAATGTTTGGTTCTTATTGTAACCCCCTTAGTCTTAACATTTTCTGATGAGTCTTTGCATAAACTGTATATGGGCCACGAAGCTTGATTTCAATTGTTCCTTTGGTTGATTGGGTTTTTCTGATAGAGCCAGTGTCGCCATCGATTATCAGATACCTAAATCTTGACAATGAGTACGAGATCGACAGTGAGAGCTTGAGGAGCTATCGACAGGACAAGAAGGAGAGGTTTGTGGAGGCTAGAGCAAGGGAAGTAATGAGGTCTTAAGCAGGGGGAAGGAGATGACAAGAGAGAGAGAGAGAGATGGAAGAGGTGGCGAGGTCGGGAAGAGGAAGTATAGAGAGGGAGAAAGAGGGTGAAGTTTTAATTTGAGGGGCATTTTGGTCATTTGTGCCAAACATAAAAAATCCCAGATTCCCCCTCAATCCCCTCTTTGTCCTTTGCAAATGTTAATAAACTTTTCTAAATTTTGGAAGTTTACATAGAATTTATGTGTCTTCTTCCCAAAATTATTATGCCATATTTAATATATAGGTCACTTTGTGTGTGTCTATAGAAATATGTATGTAATTGGCAAAAAAACAAAAGAAACAGAAATATGTGTGTATGTGTATTACCAATGGATAGAGTTGGGAAATTGGGCTTGACCTATTTAAACCCTTTTAAGTCAAGGGCCAAGCTTATATAAATAGGAGCTTTCAAAGGGAGTTGGGTCTAAAAAAGTCAGCCCTGTAAGGGTGAGGGCTTAAAGGCGCCAGCCCTGCAAGGCCAAGGGCTGGCCCGTTTAAGCCCATTAATTTTTTCTTGACTTGCCTGGTTGCCCTTGCCCGTACCCCTCCCTAACCTTAAAACTGTCTGATTTTCCTCGGCCTCTCTCACTCTCACAGACTCACAATCTCTCTCCATTTGTTCAAATTCGAATGGTCCTCAAACCCTTCCCTTCCTCGGCTTACCGCTCACGGCTCACATCTCCGACTTGACAAAGTTGGAGTCTCACTTTCTCTGTTCCTCAAACCCTCTCGAGTGTCAGCCTCTCCTTCCTCGTAATTTGTTGACTCGTCTCGCTTGCATGATACGTGTTATTTAGACATTAATATTAACAACATTTATATGTTAAATTAGAACTTTAATTGTTGTAATTTACTAATTAATTGTTGTAGGCCATGGGCTGGCCTTTATATATTTTTTTATTTTTTAAAATTATTTATACAATAATAATATTATTGATTTTTTATATTTTATTAATTATGTTGCAAATATTTAGTTGTTATTATCTTGTTTAGAATTAAGTTTCATAAGAATATCGTGTATTAAGAATCCTAAAAATTTAAAAATTATAAATGATATTTCTTATTTCATAAGTATTCTTACCAATTTTGTATTTTTTGACTTTATTTCTGGTGATTGTTTTATTTATATCTTATATATTGTTTATTTTGTTGACTACTTACACTTTTCAAGATATATTTATAGGAAGTATTTTTAATTTTTTTAAGTTTTCTCATTAATTATTTGTAATTGTAGTATGTAGACTATAGTTTAACTTTGATTATGACTTAATGACTGTATTTGGTTGTTATATGGTTGTAACAACCCATATAATTAGGAATTCTAAAAAAATAATAAATGAAATAATTAATAGATATAGTTTGTTATCATGACAAAAAAAATTAAATATGATAATTATGTTATTAATAGAAAATATGAGCTCATGTGAGGTAAATGGGTTTTTATCCTATTATGTAGAGAAAAAAAATATAATTCTTATTCATATACAAGAAAGGGAGTTAGAGGACAAGTGAAAGTTATATGAGTGGTTACATATTAGATCTTTTGGATGGAATACTTCTGAGTTTAAAGGGATATTTTACTGTGTTTTACCATTAATGAAATTATCAGAATACCTTTCTGAAAAAAAAAAAACAAATTAGTAAACACACACACATGTGTGTGTGATAGAATAATAGATAGGCCATCGAAGTTTTCCCTTCTTTTATTTTTTTTTCCCGTCCAAGCATAGGGTAGAGAGAGAGGTAGTGGTTTCTGGAGAGTTCTCAAAACCTTCGATCTCCTTTCTTGATCGACGTCGTTGCCGTTCTTCCTTCCCGTCCCTGGTGCCGAGCGGATGCTTATTGTTGTGGGTGGAAAGATTGTATGATTCTCCCTTTTCCTTCTATGCTTGGCACGTCTTGGGAGGCTTGGTGGAGGCTGAGTTTTGTCTCTCCCTTCTTCTAGCATAACTGAGATTTCGGGTATGTCTAAAAGCTTGTTTTCCTTAGATTAAAGCCACCCTTTACTCTTCCTTGTCCATGCGTTGATGTTCTGCTTGGTTGGGGGGCTTGATGTTGTTTTTTTTTTCCTTTGCCATCCTTCATTTCTTTTCTTATTTTGTGTGCTCGTTATGCTAAACCACTTCCTCCTTCTTAGTTTGTGCTTTTGGTAGATTTAAGGCTGTTTCTTTTCTCTTCTGTGCTATTTTGGTTTGTGGTGTATAAGAAAAGAAATTGATATATATATATATATATATATATATATATATATTACCTTCTTGCAACTGGATATTAAAAGTAAAAGTGGAATTTGGGAAAATTTAAGAAACTATTTTGATGATTAAAGATCATATGGTTGTTAATTTGTGCAATATGATGGCCAACTGTGACATCATTTGAGAATGCCAATAAGGTGTTTGTAAAAATGCATATGAAAGGACGTTGTTTGAATTTAAGAATTAAATTTACTTATTGAGTTAGCTATTTGATGAATGCAAAATGTTTGAGAAATTGTATGATAAGAGGTATTTTAGAAGCTAGTATTGGTATTAGGAGCTATTTAATCTTGATGTTGAGACTTGAAAAAAAATATCTATGATGCTTATGTATAATTAATTTGGTTTTAATCATTATGGATTTAACTTTGGGCATGTACTTTATATCCATGAAGAGGCTAAAGTAATTCTCTTGCTTCTAAATTGTGAGTATAGAATTGTGTTTATATGCACACACATGCATTAGGTGTTGATATTATGTCATGTTGAGGGATTCATAAAGTTCAAGATGTTTTGGGTTTGGTAAAATGTCAAGGAAAAAGGAGTTTTAAAAAGAACCTAATAGAGTTTCATTAAATGTATTATGAACTAATATAAGGTTACAATTGGATTGACGATAGTGTTGTTTATATGCTAGGGGATTTTGGCTGAATCATATTTGAAGACTATTGGATAGGATAGATTATATTTAGTGAGACAATTAGGTAAGTAAATAACGTCCCACTTAATATATAAATGATATTGTTACTAGAATCTACCTTGACCACTTTCAAGCATTTTACACTCCTAAATAATGATTTCTTGAGTTAGCATTTCAGAAAAGACAAGTTAAAGTTTTTGAAAGAAACAAAAAATTAATTTAATTTTTACATACAAGAATTAATGCAGATATCTAAAGCATACTTATGTTTGTTGTTCTGATGTCGCTCCACGTATTCTATAGGTAGGATCCCTGTCTTCGTTTGATAATTTGGGATTTATGTATATGTATGTAGTGTTGAGGAGTAGAGCTCTGTATGCCGTGTTGTGCTAATAGGTTATTGTAGAATTTTCGGAAAGTCCAACTTACTAAGGAGACTATGCCAAAATTGTTACAAAAAGCTTTAGTTCGTTTATAAGAAATATGATTATATATGAATTAGAAAAAGGTATATGCAGGTGCAAGATTATTATAGTTATTATGGTAGTGTTTCAAGGCTTATCGAATGTGAGATTTTCTCATATTCCATGTTAATCGCCCCTTAATTTTCAAGGTGTGACAATGGTGCATACCGTTTACACTCTAATTTTGACAATATTTATGTGTTAAATTAGGAATTTCATTGTTGTAATTTTAAAAAAAAAAAACTGAAAAAACGAGTAAAAATTGTTAAATTTTGTGAAAATGACTTCAGGCCCTGCAGGCTGACCCTGGCCAATATGCTCTTAGGCCGGGCTTTGAAAAAAACAATTTTTCTTATCCCAGACCTAAAAGGGTCAACCCTTTTAGGCCCTGGCTCATCAAGGGCCGGCCCTGATTCCCATCTCTACTTGCAGGGCTAGCCCTGGCTTTTATGCTCACGGGCCGGGCCTTAAAAAACAGCTGTTTTTCTTACCTCGGGCCTAAAAGGGCCAGCCCTTTTAAATCCTGGCCCGTCAAGGGCTAGCCCTGTAGGGTGGGCCTGTTTTCCAACTTTACCAATGGATCACTTTTTGAAAATTGTCCCTCTATGGTGCCGTGTCACAACTTTTTATCTAGATTTCTTGTATGTATTTACTGAAGAATGGTAAAGTTGAAAATTAATAAAAACTTTGAGTGTTTAATAATATAAATTTTTTAATATTATTATAAGACATATATAGATATTTTTTTTTTTTGCACAACATATATAGATCTTTAACAAGGTCATAATCTTCACCAAATGAAAGCTAAGCATGTGTTTAGAAATAGGGAAGATCCCATTAAAATGCCACTTGAATTTGTTTAACTCCAAGAAGTTCATTATAACATGCAAAAGACAGATAAGGGTTGGGGTGTGAATTTGGGTTTTTGAAGTTTTAGATTAAAGACCAAAATGCCCTTCGCCCTTTTAATCAAACACTTCAATGGCTGATTCCTCAAAAACGAACGTTCGTGCTGCATCTTTCCTATAAGGGTCATCGTTCGAGTCATTGCAGGGGAAAAAGGAAGAGTCGGCGTCGTCATCCCTAACTGGCAATCGTGGGTAGAATTAGTTGCATAGTTGGATGCAGGTTTGCTTGAGCTTTGTAATTTCTTTCATTTTTATTTTTTTCTGTAAACCCCTCGCGGGAACCTGTTGTTGAGCTTTATTTAGCAGTTTTTTTTGTTGAAATTTCTTTATAGATAGTTCCATTGTGGTGTTTTTCTCCTTTATTTGCTGGTGCTATCTTCGCCCGTCAAATGAATGGGGTTTTAGAGACTAAATGTCAATTTTTTTTCTTGTTTTGATTAAGTCGGCCTATAGGTAATATGTGTTGGATTTTTGGGTGCATAGTAATTTGTTTTGTTTTCACACTCCCCAGCCCTTCGTTGCTTTCTCCCTCCCCATCATTAATGGCGTCTCCTTCTTCTCCTATGTCCCTCGTTCCATTACCATCTCCATCTTTCACCATTTAAATTTGAAGTTGTGAATGCCTACCCTCTTCCTCTCTCTCGATCTCCGCAAGCATTAAAAGCTTTGAACGTCTCCCTCTTAGAACTATTTTCTCTAGATGGTCATATCTATATTCACTGCCACAAGCTCAAGATTTCCACGTTACTGTAGTTTAGATCTATATGGAATATTGATTTTTATGTTTTCCCTTTGTACGATTTGAGCCCATGTTTTTAACTTAACTCATATATTTCTTCCCATTTTAATTCATTATTGTAAAGTGTGATTCTGATTTGGGGGCGGTGGAAGAAGTAGTTTGGGGATTGAGGGTTGGTTTATTGTTTGTTTAGGGGTATTTTGGACTTGTAAAAAATAATGTGTTAGCAGTAAAAAATAATGTAAAAACGCTTGACCCCTCCTCCTTGTTAATTGTGTGGAACATTTTGCTATTTTCACAGTGATAAATTTGCAGTCTTTAAGTGAAAAATTGTGTGTGTGTAGGTGTAATATATTTTGTTAAATGTATAACATTGATTCCCATCTACTGCTTATACATGAGTTGTTATATTGCCTACTACATATTGATTGACATACTTAACTTTATTAGTTCATGGATAGGTTTCTTTGTTCAGTATTTCACCTTAGGTATTTGTTAGTATTGATATCAGAAGTTATACTGAATATGCTATAAGTTTAAGTTTAAAATGAACTTGCTATCATCTTGAAAGTAGTGAAACAATCAATAAACTTACATGTTGAGATGTGTTTCTCAATTGTGGTTTAGTTAATAATGCTGGAGAAGAATCCTTGACTTAACTTTCATGTACTGTGCCCTTTTTACTGTACAACATCAAAAGATACAATGTATTTATTCAATAGTTTCTCTTTTTTTGATGTGCACATGATAAATTTGAATCTTTTAAAAACGCTCATGATATTTCTAATGTTTTCCCAAAAAGCTTCACTATACTGATATTTTAATTGGTTGGTGAAGTTATTATTGTAGTTTTATCATATGTATAGTACTAATAATGCCAAATTAGGAAAAGAAAGAAAGTTGCAGTGATAAAGAAAATTCCTATGTTGTATTTTGTGCATTCTATTTAGATGGCTTTTCTTATTCATCAAGAAAGTTCCAGTCATTAAAAAAATTCCATAGCATTTGTACCCTGTAGAAGAACAGCCCTATACATCAAACTATTTTATAAGCCTGAAAAATGTTAGTGAAACATACATTTTCTTCCTCTGTCAGAATTTGTGGTAATGTTTTTGCTATGGTCTTGTTATAGAAGTTTCACTAAAATTAAAAGGCAGTATTAATTGGATTCTTAAATGAAATACCCTTATTTGTAAGAGATTCTCTTTTTAAACTGAATTAAATTGTGATGTTGTTTTGTAGCAGGAAAGTTATGGATTCATATCCAATGACAAGTAAGGAGGTTGACGAGTATAATACAAGCGAGACTGTGGCGTTCATTTGTTAATCTAGTTGAACAATTGGCAGCCAGGTGTAATCCTCGAGTATGGTGAGGATGAGATTCAGGAGTATAGACGAAACCTCATGTGGTGGCTGGTAAACCATGAATTGAACAACAAGAGGGGGAGGCTTTAGGACTCATCACTTCATAAATGACCCAAATCAGGAGGAAATGACTGATATAATTCTATTATCATTGATACTTTTTTGCCTTCTAGTTGCATATGTAAATTTTTGGAATTTACCAATTTGTTTAGAAGATTGACAACTGGTGTTTAACTTAATAATCAATCATGGCATTTTGGGGTAACATAGGCATGATTGTTTTGGTCAGTGATGTTTTACACTGATTCAGAGTTGTGGTCTTTTGTGATGTACTGTTAGTGTATGTAGATTGACTGAAGATTTAATCCCTTTATTCCAAAAGTGTGCTAGTGTGCGTTTGTTTTGTTCAGGAAGTTAGTAAATGAACAAATATTGTATGCAAAGTAGTAAAGGTTTTTACTAAATGTATAATGCGTTTGATAAGATTCATAATGGGAATGACAAATTTTGAACGACATACGGATGAATTGTGTGAAAGGTATGGCCAAAATGGGTGTGATAAATTCACTAATGGGAATATCAAACTTGTTCACGTGTTTGACGAGGTAGATATTGGAATTGACAACTAATGCATTACAAATTCACTAATGTGTGTGATGGTCCAAAAGGGGGTATGACAAATTCAGTAATGAGAATGATAAACTTGTTAATGGTATTGACGAGATGGATAATGAGATTGACAACCAATGCATGGCGTTCTCACTAAGTGTAGTATTGGCCCAAAGGGGTGGGGCTGTGGCAAATTCAATAATAGGATCCACAAATCTATTAATGATTTTGACATTATTGATAATGGGATTGACAACTAATATATGACGCCCTCACCATGTGTGCCAAAATGTTGGTCCAAGAGGGTGGGGTTGTGACAAAATCAATAATGGGAATCACAAAACCAATAATGGTTTTGACAAAATGGATAATGGGATTGATAATTAATGCACGACGTCCTCGCCAAGTGTGGCAAAGTGTTGGGCCAAGAGGGTGGGGCTGTGAAAAATTTAATAATGAGAATCACAAATTTGTTAATGGTCTTGACGATATCGATAATGGGATTGACAACTAATGCATGACGCCCTCACCATGTGTGTCAAAGTGTTGGCCCAAGAGGGTGGGGTTGTGACAAAATCAGTAATGGAAATCATAAAGCCAGTAATGGTTTTGACAAAATAGATAATGAGAATGACAATTAATACATGGCATCCTCACCATATGTGTCAAGTGTTGGGCCAAGTGTAATATTATAAAAAAAAAATAAAAAAAATAAAAAAAAAACTGTCGGCAGATTTTTTCTTAAAAACATGTGGGACCCGCTTGATAAAAAATAAATAAATAATAAAAACAAAACATATGGGACCCGCTGTGGAAAATGAAAACGCACGGAAGGTATTATTAATACCTTTGCTTCAGTTTCTCATTCAAGTTTCACGAGGCGATCAGCGGAGCGAACGCAGTTTAACAGGTAAGGTTTTGAATTTTAGCAGATAATTTTGGTACTTAAGATCACGTTTTCTTAACAAACTTCCTTCATAAAAGTTGTTCTACGTATTTTGATCTTCGTATTGATAGTAATATTATATTGATTAACGAGAAATTTGGGGTTAGGATTTTGGGAGAATTTGAGTTTTTACAAAAGATGGTTATAGATATGTAGAGAATAATTAATAGTTGATTTTAATCGGTTTAGATTTACCATTTGGTTATTGTATGATTTTATAATTAATTTTTTCTTAAATAAATAAGAAATTATGCTTTAGGAACGTTTTTAACCGATTAAATTTGGATTAAACAATTTATTTGAGTTATTGGAAGTATTATTGAAATTTTAATCGGTTTAGTTTTGTAGATTTTGAGTTATGTGAAATTATAAATTATAATTTGATATTATAGTTAGAGAATTATGGTTATTAAATATTTTATTGTGAAATAGAATTAAGAAATTTTGATTTAAAAAGGAATTTGAGGAATAGATAAATTTTTGTTATTTTTAAGAAAATTGAGTTAATTATGGGGATTATTATTTGCTATTTTGTAATAATTAGCAATTATTATAAATTATATTAACATGTAAATATATATATTTATTGTAGAGTGAATTTGAATTTGGCTTGTTGGAGTTAAATTCTCAAGTTTAGTTGTGTCAAGAATTTGAGGTAACCACTTTCCAATTTATCATGTATGCTTGTTGAAATGATTATATACGTATGTTGGTATTTTTAACTGCTATAAATATGTTATAGTAATTTATATATGAAAAATGTACAATGATAGTATTAATCATGTTTTTAGTAATTTTTAGTTAAGTGGGCATGAATAATTTATTTGAATGATTGATGATGCATAGCATTAAATATGAAATATATAGATAAATTATTGATTTTGAAGATTGTGATGTTGAGATGTTGAGATGTTGGATGTGGTGTTGTGATTGAGGAGAGGTTTGATTCTTTTATACCACGTGGTATAGCCACCACCGTGTGCACAGTGGTTGGCTTTGGCATTCAGGACCCTTGGTATCATCCTTTTCCTTTGGCCGGGTTAAGGGTCAGCTCAAGGGTAGGTGACACCTTTCCATTTTCGACGGAAAGGAAATCCATGATCTGATATGAGTTCTGTAGCCTTTGGCCGGGTTATACCTCATTATTGGAGAGCTTGGTGCAGTCTTGTCAAAGAGACTAATCCTATTATATGTTATAGCTCATGGATTTTGTCAGCGGTTAAGGAGGTTATAAGGATGGTTGAGGGAGTTTTATGCATATTGAATGGTTTTCTTGAAATAATAATGTTTTGGGAAGATTGAACTTTATGTTATATGAACATATATTTTGCCCGCTTAATTATATTATAATCATTCCCTGCATATTTGTTAAAGTGGATTTGTGGTTACGGAGTCCGTATGACTCACCCTATCAATATTTTAAATTTTTCAGGCGAGAGTTCAGGTGGTGTTACCAAGGGGAAGGCAAACGAGACTTGATTTGATATCAATCGTATGTTTCGTTTGGTTACATGAGCATAATGTATATTGCCAAACTTAAGGGTCTTTTTGGTTTTATGTTGAATATTACGCTGCATACTGGGGTTTGTGCTGTGGACGGAATTCCCTAATATGTTGTATTATGTGATATTTAATATTTTACTTGGTTTGGAAATTAATTATATGGTAATTAAGAGGGGTCGTTACACCAAGAGGGTAGGGCTATGACAAAATCAGTAATGGGAATCACAAATATGTCAATGGTTTTGACGATACCAATAATGAGATTGACAACTAATGCATGACATCCTCAACAAATGTGTCAAAGTGTTGGCCCAATAGGGCTGGGACGCATCTACTTTAGTAATGAAAATTCCTAAATTACTAGCGGTTTTGACAAAATTGATAATGGTTTTCACCATTGCCTGACGTATTGACCAAATCATTTAATGCGTTCACTAATTTTGTTAATGGAAATGATAGGTTTACTAATGGTATGACAAGTTCAATTTTAACGTTCACAACTAACCACAAATGTTAATGACAACAACTTTACGGAAATGGTCAAATGGCTTGTCAACATCACTCATTCCACCCACACCTAACGCATACAAGTCATTAACAAAAAATAACATGTTCCTTTAAGTCTGCAGGTGCTCACAATCAGGTGTAACCATTAACAAAAGTAGTAATGGAATGACAAGTATAGTATTAGGGTTTACGAAAACCAGATCCTTCAAGACAACAACTGTCACATATATAGTCAAATGACATGTTGACTTTACTCATTTAACCTACACATATTGCATATAAGTCATGAACCCAAAAGAACATGTTCCTTCATGTATATATAACTTACAATAAAGTGTAACCATTAACAAAAGTAGTAATGGTAATGACAAGTAGAATATTGGGATTTACAAAAAACCAGATTATGCATGACAGCAACCACCATATACATAGTCAAATGACAAGTGAACATTATGATTCTAGCTCCACCCAATGTTTTCTTGTCATTCTCACTATACAAGATTATCTTTTCCCCATACAGTACTTATAAAAAGTGCATCTTATATGCCATAACCCTTCTTTTCCCTAAAAACAAATAAGTGACTTTGAAGGTGGTGTTACCCGAATGTTCGATGTCATCTTGAATGCTAACTTGCATGAAAAAATTAAGATTTGATGCCAATGTTAGTCCTATACCAATGAAATTTCATCACTAAGAAAAATCCCCACAACATACCTACTTGGACCATTGACTACTTTATTAAAATGTTTGACAATACTAGTTTTGCAATTAACAATAAAGTTAAGCCTTTACCAAGTATTTAACCTCAAACTCTACACCCATGTCATGACAACATACATTTCTCAAGGAATTTACTAAATTGGTGATGCTCTTGACAAAATCTGTTATAGAATTCACTAAAATAGTAATGGTGTTGACAAAATCAGTAATGGATTTGACAAGAATCACTAAATTCTAACAACATGTGTCAAAGGATTCACCAACAATTTTGCCGTGTCACCAATTGAGTTATGCAAGTGATAAAACCAGTAATGTTGTTGAAAAATACTGTAATGTTTCTCACACAGTTGTTAGGTCTTGACAAAATGAGTAAATACCTTCACTATTATTGTTAATGCTAATGCCTAATTTAGTAATGGTAATGACAAATCTTGTGATGCTGTTGACAACAAACCAAATATGGTAATGACAACAACTCCCATGCACGTACAGATATGCTTATGACATTCCATTGAAGATTACTCATTTCACTTACACCTAATGCATACAAGTCATCAACTCCATAGAACATATTCCTTTCCTATACATTACTTGCAATAAATTTACACCTTTAACAAGTGATGCACATAAAACACCCATGTCATCCCTACTTAACTACCATACACAAGTCATCCACATCTCACCTTTTCACTCCAAACAATCAATCATCCACATCAACTCAACACTATCTATTTTAAATCAATAAGCTCTTTATTATACTCCCTCTCATAGCTAATACGAACAAATACATAAATAACCCACACCACACTGTCGATGTCGTTATAGTTACGTTAAGTATGAATCTTTAACCCGCCTCAACCTACAAACCCACTTACCTACAACCAAAACCACCATAAATAACCTACAATCCTGGCACCATTATCATTATTCTTAGCCCTCATTGACAACCCCAAATGAATTATCTCCCACACCCCACGTAAAAGCCCTAGATTTTTACTATTCATACACCATTAAACCCACTGAACCATACCCAAAACCCACCAACATGAACAATGGGAATAAGATGGTTATTGTTCGATTCATTTGAAAAATATAATGTTTGTCAAAAACTTACTTACGTTTGACTCTTTTCTTAGCTTCCCTTTCTTCGACATTGATCGGCCACCTCGTTTTTCACCTTCACCTTCAGCTAAGACCACTGTCCCACTCAGCATTTTTGGCTTTTTGCACACCAGTCAACTAATATGTAAAACCATTTTAAAAAGGGAATTTTGGTCTTTAACATAAATACTCAAAAACCCAGATTCCTACCCAACCCTTATCTATCTTTTACATGTTATAGTGGACTTTTGTGGGTTAAACAAATTCAAGTGGTATTGGATTTTCTTTAAAATATAATGGAGTTTAATTGTTTGAGGAAATGCAAAAAAAAAAATTGTTGATTTTAGATATGGGCTTCATTTCATGTATGTTTTCATTTCACGTTTTTACTCTCTCTCTCTCTCTTCCTCTCATTTTCTTATTTTCTGCGCTTCCCTTTCTTCTTATCTTAGCTGGCAATAGCTCACAAAATGACAAAATGAAACTTCATCTGGCTAAGGGCGATTTCTTCACAAATCTAACTAGCGGTTAGAATTAAAATTTAGCAAGAAAAGAGTTTAAAATTAATTAAAAACAATAAATCTATAAAAAAAATGTCATGCCCTTTCTAAATATGCCTCTATTTATGAAAAGAGCATATGATAGATAACAAATAAAAAATATGAAAGAGAATGAGTATAAAATATGAGAGAGAATGGGTAATAAATAATTGAATAAAGGAAAATTAATGGTTCCTTAATATAAATATATGTATTTAATAGGAGTAGAAAAATAAAAAATAGTTTAAATTTTGAAATACAAAAAAAAGTTACTTATATTAAGGAATAACCCAAAAACAGCAAACTGAATTTTTTTTATTTATTCTGTGTGAATGTTGGATAAAGTGAGATTGAGGGTTGGTCAAAGGTTGGTGCTTGGGCTCAATAGCTGACAAAGTGGTAGGAGGTAAATAAGTAATGACATGATTTTGCTAAAGATATGATTTTGACAATTGTAGTTGGGGTTTCAATGAAGTTGGGTAGTGTTAATGTCATAGTGCTCTGTTTTTGGGGAAGGTAACAGAGGAAGTGGTATGTTTGAAGTGAGAATGATTGATTGTCATGGTGGTAGGGTGCTGTGAAAACACTGATATGGAAAAAAAATAAATTATTGTTAATTCGTATAGTTGTAGTTGCTAATATAACTGTTGTAGTTCTTAATATAGAAAATGAGGTTGGGTGTCATAGTGCTCTGTTTTTGGGGAAGGTAACAGAGGAAGTGGTATGTTAGAAGTGAGAATGATTGATTGTCATGATGGTGGTGGGATGCTGTGAAAATACTGATATGAAAAAAGAAAACATATTGTTGTAAACTAAGATGAAAAACGAAGATGAAGTTGTAAAAAGCACTCAAAGTGTTGTTAATGAATTCTTGAATAGTTGTAAACTAACCCTTTGGCAAACTTAACGTGACAAAACATTATTTCAGGCAGAAATGTGACACAAGTTGTAAAACACACTCAACTTGTTGTAAATACATGCTTTACAAGTTGTAAACAGACCATTTAGTGGTGTTGACGTGAGAATACATTGTTTCTGGTAGAAACAGAGATGAAGTTGTAAAACACACTCAAAGTGTTGTTAATACACGTTTGACTAGTTGTAAACATACCATTTGGCAAACTTAACGTGAGAAAACATTGTTTCAAGGAGAAACAAGAAAGAAGTTGTAAAACGCACTCAAACTATTTTTAATACACGCTTCACAAGTTGTAAACATACCATTTAGTAGTGTTGATGTGAGAAAACATTGTTTCTGGCAGAAACGGATATAAAGTTGTAAAACGCACTCAAAATGTTGTTAATGCATGCTTGAATAGTTGTAAACATATCATTTTGGTATTATTCACGTGCAAAACATTATTTCAAGAAGAAACGAGAAGGAAGTTATAAAACGCATTCAACCTGTTGTAAAAATATGCTTCACAAGTTGTAAGCAGACTATTTAGTAGTGTTGACGTGAGAATACATTGTTTCTGGTAGAAACAGAGATGAAGTTGTAAAACGCACTTAAAGTGTTGTTAATGCATGCTTGAATAGTTGTAACCATACCATTTGACATTGTTCATGTGTAAAAAACACTGTTTCAGGGAGAAACAGGAAGAAAGTTGTAAAATGCACTCAACCTGCTGTAAATACACGCTTAACAAGTTGTAAACAGACCATTTACAGTGATTAACTTTTTGCACAAAGGTTGTTTCATTGCAACATGCAAACTATCTTGTACACACACCACACTTGCTAATACACACACACAAACACACTTGCTAACTATCCCAAACACATCCTGCTATAACAACCGACATTCTTTTCACACCATATAGAAACCATGCTATCAAAGTAACATACCAAATATATCCCATCATTATATTCAAAGTAGAGAATGAATCAAAACAATGACGGATGGCAGCGACGGACACAGTAAATATGCTAAATTGCTAAATTTCCATCATTATATTTAAATTGCTAAATTAGAACAATGATAGATGGCAGTAGGGGTGAGCATGGTGCCCAGTAGCCCGGTGCGCCCACCCTGGCCCTACAAAAAATTGTCTGGCCCAACCCTAAAAAAGTGGCCCGAAAAAATTTTGGGCAACTTTGGGCGGGCTAATAACCGGGCAGGGCCGGGCATCAGGCAAGGGGTACTGCCTTGCCCATTTGGCCCTGCCCTGAAAATTATTTTCATTTATTTAAAATATAAAATTTCATATCAATTAAATATTATTTCATATATATATTTTTATTTAAAATATATTTTGTCTATTGTATAATACTCTTCTGAACCTCTCTTTTTTGCCCTAACCACTAAACACTATTTACAAGTAGATTTCTTTCTTCTTTACTTTGTGATTTATTAAATTATAGTTGCTTTTTTATTTTCTTTCCAGATGCTTCATCATTTGATCAACTTTTGGGATATTGAATTAATGCAAACTACTTTGACTTCACGGCTTTAATTACAATCATATTTTTTTCTTATTTATAATGGATTATGAATGTTGTTTAATTTTTAAAGTATGGATATTTGTTAAGACATATGGTATTTTTTAAATTTCAAGACTCAAGTTGTAGACTTATTTTGAAATATCTCAAGACGTGAAATCATCGAATGCATTTGAAGTTTATATTACTTATGACGAAGTTAAGACATATGGTATTAGTAACTACATGAATGTTTAAGAAATTCATAAAGAATTATTTTTTTTATATGTGAACAAGATAAGATGTTATCACTTAGGCAGGGAAGCCCACCCTTGCCCAGCCCAAAACAGTTAGGGCTTTTAGTGGGCAGGGCCAAGCATCGGGCTGCATTTTACAGCCTGTTTATCCTTCGGGCAGGGCATGGGGCAGGGGTCTCGCCCTGCCCAACCCTAGATGGCAGCGACAACAGAGAAAGAATCATTATATTTAAATCTAACACACAGTAAATATGCTAAATTTCCATCACTCACAGCAGCGACGGCCACCGACTGGGATAGGAGCAGCAACAGAAGGCGACTGGGATGGGAGTAGCGGCGGAAGGCGACTGGAGGAGGAGCAACAATAACGGATAGTAGTGGCGACTTTGAGCAGAGCAGCGACAGAATGCAAGTGGGATGGGAGCAGCGGCGAAAGGCAGCTGGAGGCGGAACAACAATAAAAGACGGCAGTCACGACTTCAAGCAGGCTAGCGACATACACTTGGAGCGGAGCAGTGACAGCCGGCATTGGGACCAGACCACCAGCGACGAAGGGGTAGGGCAAAGACCATACCACTGACAGAGAGGTAGGGCAAGGTTTTTGAATGGCTCTGAAGACGCGATTTGGGATTTTGAACAAAGGAGAAAGGAGAGTTTAGATTACAAAGGGGGTATGTTTGTCATTTTACTTTGGGAAATAATTACAAAAAAGTCCCTAGGAACTTTTCTGATATTTAACTTTTTCCTAGGATTTTTTTTGTTAATATGTTTGATCCTTGGGACCTAGGAGTGATTTTCCCTGATAAATATTTCTCAAACTATAGCACGCTAGAAATTTTTTACCGTACATAGCATATTAGTCAAAAAGCCCAATTTCACTTGCTTTAAGCTCTTGGAGTCGGACATATATCCTTGATTTTGAGACAAAATTTGTTCATTCAAAAGTTTTCAACCATAATCTTGAGTCTAGTGGAAGGGGCTAATCCCTCATAACGTGGTGAATTAAGGTTTGAATCCTTGTTAGGAGGGGTGCCCATGTTTAGTGTTTGACAGTGCCTCGAATATGATTGTCTCCAATAGGAGGATACATATGTTTAGCAAAACAAAAGAAAACAAAGAAAGGTTTTCAACCACAAGGCCTAGCATTAGGGGTGTTCTCGAGATGAGACAGGATCGGGAAATCTCATTCCCCATCCTGATCCCTTTATTTTTTTTAAAATTTTTTCCCCGTATTGAAAATATCATATTGTACCAAATTAGTCAAATACAAATATTTAAAGTGAATTAAAAGAAACTATGGATTTCATTGTAGGCCTGAATAACTGAATCTGTTTGGTATCAAATGAAAGAACAAGAAAACTAACCATTGTTCTTATTTTAGAAACCAACACAGAGCTATTTGATTAGTTGTCATGTGCTTGCTTTTCATATGCATGTTAAAAGTTGCCGATTCAACTGTAAAAAGCATAAGAACAAAAATAAAAAAATTAGAATTATTTAATAAATAATAAATTAAATAAAATAAATAAACTAAAAGAATAGATATTACCTTAAAGATGTTAGGGATTTTCACATTTTCTTTTACATTTAGTCTTGTCGTCTTGTATATTAAAAAAATGTACATCTATGTGTGTGTGTGTGTGTATTCGGGATGGGGAAAAAGTAGGGATTGAGAAATCTCATTCAGATCCCAAATAATTTTTCCCGATCCCGAGACCAGAACGGGAAAAGTTTGAACACTCTTACCTAGCATAGCTAGCACTTAACTGGGTTCCTTAAGCATATAGGGTTTGATCTTTGGCGTTGTGTATGGAGAGGGTCTTAGGGCCAACACTAAAACCCTTTAAGAAATCTACGATGCAAGGGGATTGGTCACCGTTATTAATGGTGAATACTTAGGCCTGAAAAAAAAAAGTTGTCATGACATGAGATTTACTAAAATTCAGAACCAACAAAATTCAGGGATAGCAAGGATGGATGTTCTGAAAGGTTTCATTCTATAAAACATTGACCTTGCTTGATCTCCTTGAGTCCAGTTTCTTTTTCCAACGCTGAGATGTGAAGACTAATCTCAGATGCACTCGAAGATCAAAGTTTCAACTTTTAATAAATTTCTAATGGAATTTAAGTGCATGTTTGGGTAACTGCGAAACCGTGGTTTTAGTAACCCTTTTCCCAAAGTCGAGACAAAAGTCCTTTCACGTACTTACTTCGTAAACTGTAAAAACTATTTTCTAAAAGCTACATTAGCTGAAGGCTTCTGAATATTGTTAAAATACCAAAATGCCCCTATGTAGTCTAATTTAGATTTAGATTATTTTAGTTGGATTTAATTGTAAATGCCAAAATCCAGTTCATGCGTCTCCCTTGCATGTCGTTATTTTTTAAATTCTAATTTCACCCCAAATTCTTCAATCAGATGAAACGGCTAATTGAATATTGGCATTTTCATGTGAATTTTAACATTATTACATAACCGTTTTGTTGTTTTAAAAAAGGATATGTGTACAAAAAATAAAGAATCAAAATGAAAAGCATGATATTTCATCTAAACAGATATTTTTATGTCATATAATTGTTTAAATAACGAACTCAGATTTTTTGTTAGAGGAAATTAGGAAGAAGGTCCTAGAGAAAATATTATGTGTGGCAAATAATCTTAAAAATTGTAATTTTTTAGAAAAACCAAATAACACAATGTATTTACTATTTAGTGGCGCAATTTCGCCCATAAAATTTTAAAATAGAGTAATTTCCCCCCAATCTCCTGAACCTTAACTCCTTATCCACCGTGCAGCCACCTCCGACAGGTTTTAGAAGGAGATCAGAGGAGAAAGAATTAAAAAATGCCTTGAGATTATGAGCTCGTTTGGAATAGTTTATTTTTAGATAATAAGTGCTTATAAATCGTGATTCACGGTATACGAGGTAAGTATATGAGAGGAGTTTTATCTCGATTTGTATAATAAGGACTTATTATTCAAAAATAAGCCCAACCAAACACACACTATAGTTCATAATACTTTCATGCATCCGTTGCTTTTTTGTCCCCTGCCAGCATACATCCGTTGCTTAGTAAAAATCCCAACATCTCTTTTCTCTAATATGTATTTATATATATAAATTTTCCCTAAAAAAATATACTCGTATACAAATACAAGAAAGAATAAAGGACAGGCACTGTGAGACACCAACCAGGAACATGGTGGATTCCAATTCGAAAACTTTTTTGATGGCTATGATTTAAAAAAAAAAAAACGATGATCGGAAAATGGAATACCTTCAGCATTTGGGTGTGAGAGAGAGAGAGAGAATAGCCATGATCAGAAAAGTAGAAGCACAACGCAAGGAAAATAAAGAATGGACAAGTAAACATGGCGGCACAAATATGATTACACCATCTCAACAGAATCAGTCCTATCTAACTAAACAGAACCTATATTTCTACAATCAAACTCCATGCTATATTCCTGCAGCATTGATAGTCCATGCCATTCACAAAAGGCTGTTCTTGCTAAATTCCAGCCAATCTGAATGCAGACAGGTTACTTTGCTTCAATGGACAGCTTTTGACTTTTGCACAGCTCAAAGGACAAATTTTTGTAGAATGACATTTGACTTCAATCATCTACCTGCAACCAATATGCATGAGATTTCCGAGTGTTCCCTGTCAGGATCAAGTAGATTCCAGGAAAAATGAAGACATATTTTTAAAGTGCAAAACAAGTAGAGAGATTAACCATCAATGAACAACAACAGTCATGTGGATTTTCAAGGTGAAAAAGAAAATTGCACTACAACAAAACCATTTAGTCAGAATGAAACATCTTGTTTTCAGCAATGTTTGTTACAGATATTAAGGTGAAATTAATTGATTAGTGGGTTAGTTAGTTAGTCGTCTTGTTTTCCTACCAAGTTCTATGATATATCAAGATTCAGGGCAGCAAAGGATCACACTGAAGTGAAGCAATACCATGGGTTTGGACTAAAAACTTAGTCTCTAGCAAAGTTCATCACCTAATGATACAAACGTGCGATCAATCAATGATGTATGGGCTACATAGTAAAAGAAACAAAAATTTTCAATATCAAAGAGAACCCAACCAATCATGGGAAAGAACCCCTTTTTCTTTTTTGTTAGAAAATAAAAAGGAACACACACTCAGACACATCAGTTTCCATTGAGATAAATGCCTCTTCATCTATTATTAAAGCAACAGAAAGCACTCAAAATTTCAAAGCAGAATTCTTGTCCAGGAAGAGCCATGCAAAATAAACTTGTGTATACCCAATGCTACTGAGCAACAAAACTTAGTTCAACTTTCAATACCTAAATTATACGAAATCAAAATCTGTTTCAAACCAGCATTGTATATGTTAAATTGAAATCCTAGAGCAATGTTGGCAAAAAAAAAAACAAAAGAAAAGAAATCCTAGAGCAAGCACGAAATTGGATTAACAATTTTTTTAACAAAAATTGCAAGAAACACAACTTATCACCTAACTTTCGGCCACCCCTTAGCACCATTCCACCATAAGTTGATTGCCGATGCTTAAACGCCATTCCCATCACTCCCCCTTCACCGTTGTGTTTGCCGTCCAACCGCCACCAGTCTCTTCAATTCGGGGAGAACGTTGCAGATCTGAGTAAAGAAAAACGACCCTATATGAATTGTATGGATGAGATTATTTCACAATTAACACAATTAACGGCTCAGATGTTTCCACTTATCCCATCGGTGCATTTCAAAGATGAGCACCATTTGCCTATAGATGCGACATGCGGACTCACGGCTTGGTTGAATTAGCCATTGAAAAACAGTTCATGTAAACCGAGATAAAACTTATCTCATATATCATAAATTACGTTCAAAAGCATATATCATAAATTACATTCAAAAGCCAACTTTTCCTGCTATTTCAAACAGACACTCAGTAATTCAATCCATTCATAACTCCATTCCGTTTCTTTCCATAACAATTCGCATACCACATACAACCTAAACACTACACAATTGTCAAACTTTACCTGCAAAAGTCATATTGTGAACTAATAAAATCTGGGCTATCCAACTGTATTTTGTCTTGCCTCTAAGGGCTCAGCTGTCCTCACCGAGCTAAATCCGATGATAGATTGCCTTCATCCGATCAGTTTAAGGAGGTCATGCTGTCAGCTGTGTCAAAATCAAGCAAGCTCATGGTCGTCATTTAATCTAATCAAACTTAAGGCAGTGATTTTCTTGGCCCTCTTATTAGCACTCAATAATCTCCTAATCTTGACTACATCATCCCACTGTTCTGTGTGGGCATAAATATTGGCCATAATGGAATAAACGCCACCGTCTTCTGGCTTTATCTCCATCACTTGTTGGGCTGCTTTCTTTGCAATCTCAAGGTTCCCATGTGTCCTACATCCTCCAAGCAACCCTCCCCAAACGAAAATATCCCCACCATATGGCATTGCTCTTATAAGCTCCATTGCTTCTCCAACCAAACCTGCCCGCCCTAACATGTCCACCATACAACCATAATGTTTGGCCTCCGGAGGAATCCCATATACAGGTCCCATTTCATTGAAGAGCTTTCGAGCTTCATGGACCAGACCTGCGTGGCTACATCCCATTAAAACTGCTAAGAAGCTCACTCCATCTGGTTGAATTCCAGATCCAATCATTCTATGAAAGTAGTCTAGCAAAAATGAGCCTTTGCCGTGCATGGCAAGGCCAACAAGCATTGCATTCCATGTAAACACATGTTTATCCGTGCTTGAATTGAATATAGCTATTGCAGTCTCAAGACATCCGCACTTGGCATAAAAATCCACCAAAGCGGTGGTCAAAAAGGAATCAACTTGAATGCCATTTCGGGTGATGTACTCGTGAACAATTTTTCCCTGTTCTAATTCCCCCAGCTGAGCACAAGCAGAAAGTACAGAGACCAATGCGATGTTGTCTGGCCGAATTTCTAAATCAAGGATCTGATTGAAGAGTTCGATGGCTTCACTGAACAAATTGGCCTGGGTATAACCAACTATCATAGTGCCCCAAGACACAGCATCACGTACCGGCATTTGATCAAACATCTCACGTGCACGGGTAATCTGCCGAGTCTTGACAAACCCATCAATCATGGCATTGTAGGAGACAACATCCTTGTAAGAGCTTTCAGCGAACACTTGGTAGGCATCATCGACACGGTCGTGGATAGAGTAAACATGTACAAGAGAATTCAGCACGAACAAATGGGCCACGAACCCGAACTTGAAAGCTTCTGAATGAACTGATTGTGAAAGAGCAAGAACACGGAGTTGAGCGCAGGCTTTGAGGACAAATGGAAAGGTGTGGAAGTCAGGAGGAACAGAGAGACGGCGCAACAGCGTAAAGATTTCTAGGGCGCAGAAAGGCGCGGAAAGAAGAGTGTGAACTCGAATGAGGTTATTATAAGAGAATGTTGATGGGTTTGGAATGGAACGGAAAACAGAGAGTGCATAGTTCGATGGGTTGAAAGTGGCGGATTTGGCGAAGTAGTTAGTGGGTATGAGAATGGAAGCAAAGGTGTGGAGAATGGTATTCGAGAGAGGTGAAGGATGAAGGAAGAGAAGACCGGAAGTAATAGAGTAAGCATGAAGCTGATGGAGTTGTTTGATGAATTTGCATTGCTTTATCCCATTCAAGAGATTCATGTAACCGAGCTCCTTTGCTTCAGTGATGAATCAGATAAGCATATGAACTGACTCAAAGTTAACTATCCTGGGCAGCAGAATCTGCCTCTTTTACATACGTCGCGACGTAACAGGAAAAACATAAAAATTGAAATCGTGAACGGCAGGATTCGAACCTGCGCGGGCAGAGCCCACATGATTTCTAGTCATGCCCGATAACCACTCCGGCACGTCCACCTTATAGTTAAGGGTCTTCAATAAATGTTACTGGTGCTTATTACTATTGTAACAATGGACCAGAGGGAAAACCCCGGGGGGGCAAAAAAGGCAAGCAAACCGTATAGAAGCCCAATAAGCCATTTGTACCCGCGGCGGGAAGCTGCGAGATCGGCTCCCATCCTTTCCTTTAAAGAAAAAGATGGTCCTTTTCTTTTTATTAACCGTCGGATTAAAATATCAACGGTTTAGATTTAAAATATTATTTTAATAATATATTATTAAAATAATATTTTTATAATATATTAAATATAAACCGTTAATATCTTAATCCGCCGTGGATTGAAAGAAAACGAGCCAAATCGGGAAGCTGCTTGGCGGCGCTGCATGGGGGTAGAATCTCCAACGTCTCCTCCGGCGTTGGGATGGAAAAATTCCTCAACATCCAACCAACCAGCGGCTCCAAGTGACTCCAAACAGTGAGCGAGCTTGATATCCGAAGCATTGGTGGTAGGAAACGAGAAGGATATGGGGAACAAAGAGAAAGCGAAGGAGCGAAGAGAAAAGAGGATGCAAGAGATATCGATTCTCAGGACCATCCCCTATTCTGATCACCAGAGGTTGGATTATTTGCTCCTTTACTCTAAATTGTTTTCAAAAGAAAATATGTTTGTGTTTTCTCGCCGTTGGATTTATGACTGCTCGAGGCCGAAAACTAACATTCGCTGGATCATAACATCCGACAAATCTAGTAACAACTCATCCTCTATTAGAGATGACTGGAAAAAAAAAGCATTACGAGTTTAGGAGTGGTAAAGTTTATATGGCAGGGAAACTTGTAAGGATAAGAACTTACGACTTGGCAAAACTTGAAAAGGAAAAAGTTTTGGGTGTATAAAATTTAATTGTCATTTCCTCGATCAAATAATATAGTATCTCGTATAAATGATTTAGTCTGAATGTCTTTCTGATGGGATAATTGAATTCTACCTGAGAATATTGGTACTAGGCATTCATGTAAATATGGCTATCTGCATGTTTACACTACACAATAATTCAGAATTTGTCCCGCAGTTCATGGCATTAGAGATTTTTTTTTTTTTAATTTGCATAATTGCAGGTGGTGGTCTAAGGAAACAGTTGCCGTGGTTACTGGTGGAAACAGAGGCATTGGATTTGAGATTTGTAGACAACTTGCTGAACATGGATTGACTGTTATATTAACATCAAGGGATGCGAGTGCTGGTCGTGAGGCAGCTAAGGTCTTGCAAGAAGGTGGTCTTAGTGTAGTCTCACATCAACTGGATGTGTTAGATTCTTCCTCCATCTACCATTTTGCTGAGTGGTTACAGAAAAATTATGCTGGTTTGGATATTCTGGTTAGTTTCAAAGTTTTTTTTTTTAATATATAACCTGGTTTCAATTGAAGCGCTGACCAACTGACTGATATTGGGATCTTTATGATTGTTTATAAATTCTAATTGCTTCCAGTTTATCTTCTCAATATCCGCTGCCTTCTATTGGCATTATATCATTATATGCGTTCCTTTACTTTAAATTTTTTTTAAAAAAAATACTTTCTGGCCATGGAAGTCTACTCAAATACAACAAGTTTTAGCAGGAACTAGGAAGTGAAACAGGCCCTCGATTCATGATTCTAAACAATACTATTATCTGCAGGTAAACAATGCAGGAGTTAATTTCAATCTTGGGTTTGATAACTCTGTTGAAAATGCCCATAGGGTTATTAAAACAAATTATTATGGCATTAAGATAATGACTGAAACTATGATCCCATTGATGAAGCCTTCCATTAAAGGTGCTCGTATTGTTAATGTGAGCTCGCGTCTTGGGAGACTAAATGGGAGACGAAATGTAAGTGGAAATTCCTTTTGTTGCTTCCTGAAAATACATCTTTTCTGTGTTACATACAAACATATATGTGTATATGTGTGCGCGTGTGTAAAATGTGTGTGTCTGTGTGTAAACAATGGTAAAGCATTTTTTTTGGTGATAAATCCTGAAGAAAAGCTGATCTTCATCATTAATTCCTTCCCTTGTTAACACCTTCGCGTAAATTTGCTTTTTCTTGCTAGTGCTCTTCCTGCTTTCATATTCAGAATTTGCAATTATTGGGACTAAACCAAAACATGTTCTTGTATGTTACAATCCGTAAACTTCTTTGTTTACAGTGTACTAATATTATTTGAAATTGAATTCCAACAAGGTTGAAACTTGAAAGTGATAGAGAAGCATTAGGCTTTATGACACATGTAACAATTCTTGTGGTCACTCCTATACTTCATTTTCCCTGAACTGATATGTTAGACTGAAAATTTCTTACAATCGTACAGCCTTTCGTTTTGTTTCACATTTATTCTGCCATATAAATATGTGATTTGTGCCTTATGGCGATATCTTGTTATTAGCTGCTTTGAAGTATAGTAGAGTTATGGGTTCCTTGTACAACTTGTTATATGTTGTAACCTAAAGAAAAGATTGATTGTGAGTTGCTTGAGCGACAGAGAATCGGCGATGTAGCCTTGAGGGAGCAACTAGATGACGAGGAAACCCTCTCAGAGGAACTGGTTGATAGGACTTTGTCCACTTTCCTGCAACAAGTAGAAGATGGAACCTGGACATCAAATGGGTGGCCTCAAACCTTCACTGACTACTCAGTGTCAAAACTTGCGGTTAACGCTAACACAAGACTTATGGCAAGAAAACTGCTTGAGCAACCTGAAGGTCAGAAGATTTACATCAATTGCTATTGCCCTGGGTGGGTGAAGACTGCTCTTACTGGTTATGCAGGAAATAACACTGCTGAGGAAGGAGCTGATACTGGAGTATGGCTTGCCCTTCTTCCTGACCAACCTGTATCTGGGAAATTTTTTGCAGAAAGGCGTGAGATTAAGTTTTAGGCTATTTGGATTTTGAGGAATCATGTTGCAACCAACTTCAGAAGCTTAAAAGGAAAGGAGCTTTTGAGATCTTGTTGCATGTATTGTGTTTACGTGTGAAGGACAGCTAGCTATCACCAATGTATACGGAAACTTCGGGCAGTTTTGTGATCAATCCATGTAAAACTAGCCAGGTTTGAAGCCCATCCTGATGCCTGAGGAATGAGTGTTTTGAAATTTGTATCTTTCCCCACAAGGGTACTACTATTTAGGAGTGTGCTAATGCATAATATCATTTTGGATTTTTAATCCTTGGCTAAGATGCTCGCAAGTTTGTTTGATTAATTCTGCATTTAACTTGTCTCATTTGTTTATTTTTTCCCCGTTTTGGTCGATATTAATTAAATTTTTGGGAAAATGACAGCTAGGTCTCAAGGTAACAAAAAAATACAAAAAAAAATCCCTTTGAAAAGTCAATGGTCAGAAAAGTCCCTAGAGACTTTTCTAACATGAATTCCCAATGTCCATTTACCAAAATACCCCCCAAGCAATAACCACTGTCATTGGTTACAACATGTTATGCTATATTTACAACATTGTAAGTCATATTAACAACATAGTCAGTTATGTTTATAACATGTTATAATATATTTAATGAGTTGTAAGCATAACTGAAAAGGTTGTAAACGCGACACAATCACGTATTTTATATACATGTTGTAAACGTAATTGATTATGTTGTTAATATGACTTACGATGTTGTAAACATAACATAACATGTTGTAATCAATGATAGTGATTAAATTGCTTGGGGGGTATTTTGATAAATGGACATTGAAAATTTATGTCAGAACCATTGATTTTTTAAAAGGACTTTTTTAGTATTTTTTGGTTATCTTGGGACCTTGCTGTCAATTTCCCATTTTAAGGTTGTAGTGAAATTCAATTTATAGTTTTTATAACACACGAACAATTTATTACTGTTATGTGTCAATATATTTTAGTATAATTATATGCCACAGGATTATGAACTGTAAATGTTTTTCTTCATAAATGGCTAATATATACGTTTTCCCACGTGGCATCTACTCGTGGCACTTTGGCAGAAAGAAAGGGGGAAAAAAAAAAAAGACGCTGCGGGTAAATTTTAAACTGAGAGAAAGAAGATTACCCTAACCTTCGGTGATCATCCTCTCCCCTGCGACTGAGACAAAGCGGCGATCTCTACCCTGCGTCGACGAAGCTTGAGCTCTACAGGCTGAGTTCGTGGCAGGTGAGTTGTGATTTGTGGTTTCCTCTTGTTTTCTTCTCCCTGTGACTCCTATAACCAGCGCGATGCACGCGGGATGCTTTACAGCAACAGGAACAGCTCAAAACTGAACCATTTTTGCTGATTGCGTTTCTATCTCTTATATTGAAGGAGGTACTGATACTTCTCTGGATTACAGATCCATTTCCCCTTTCTTCGATTATCGGTATTCTGCGTTGTTGGAATACATCATGCTAATAACCAATTACATCTCAATAAACATAGCACAACATATTCTACAAAATTACAGCGGAAGACTTCATAAATACCTCTCGCCATAGCTTTTCTTCGAGCGGAACGAGATCACGAACACTGGGAAAATGAGACTGCAAAATAGAAAGAGTCAGAAGAAAGAATTGACAGGTACTCTTCTGACTGACCGTAAGGCACAGTGATGGCAACTGGTGTGAGAGCCGTCGCCAGTCAGGGAACCTCAAAGAGCTGCTAGGGTTTTTCTACCGTACGCTCAATTTAGTCGGCTATATTCCTTAATTATTTATTTCACCATCAGAAATAAATCAAATAGCCAATTCTGTTTACCCTAATCCTGTAGTTGGGCCTAGATCTGACTAACGGGCCACACTCAGGATATTTTAATTAACCTAATTAATAACTAATAAACATATTATATTAATAATTAAAATATCTCACATTCTCCCACTTGGCCCGTATCTGAATGTCAGTCGCCCTTTCCAGATTAAACTAAGGCTATGCTGCAAGAATCATGGCGATAAGTCCTCTAGGCTGAGTATTACCTTCCATGCATTACATGCAACACCCTTACTTGATGGGTATAACCTTATGAATAAACGCCAATGTTTATTCGGTTCCAAACTTAGTGTTTATTAGTCTCATCAACAGAATGTATACAGATAATGATAGAGATAATAAACCATAAGGTCAATTTCATTGCATACCTCTTCTATATAAATGAAGGCTTAACCCCCATTTGAGGGACGTGTAACACAAAAGCATTCGGTTTCATTCCCTTAGTCAAAGGATCAGCTAGCATGTCCTTTGTATTGATATGATCAACCGAAATTTCACCATCTGCAATTCGCTCTTTTAAACTTAGGAATTTCAGTTCGACCCACCGGCTTCGACTTCCACTCCTTTTGTTATTTGCAATGGCTACTGCGGCTGTGTTATCACAGTACATCCTGATTGGCCTAGAGATTGAGTCCACAATCTTAAGACCAGCAATGAAATTCCTTATCCAGATCGCTTGTGAACTTGCCTCAAAACACGCTATGTACTCAGCATCACAAGTAGAGGGAGCTGTAAGTGTTTGTTTTGTACTTTTCCATGATATAGCTCCATCTGCTAGTAGGAAGATGTAACCAGTAGTAGACTTATTTGTGTCTAAACATCCTCCTAGGTCAGAGTCTGAGTAACCAACCACTTCCAGGTCATCTGTTCTTCTGTATGTGAGCATATAGTGCTTAGTACCTTGTAGGTATCTAAACACTTTCTTTGCAGCTGTCCAATGTGCTTCCCCTGGATCGCTTTGGTACCTTCCCAACATGCCAACAGCGAAAGCTATATCAGGTCTTGTGCAAACCTGTGCATACATCAAGCTTCCCACTGCTGATGCATATGGGACCCTTTCCATTTGCTTTCTTTGGAGTTCATTTTGAGGGCATTGACCTAGACTAAACTTGTCCCCTTTCTCAAGAGGAGTTACGTTAGCTGAACAGTTTTGCATCCTGAATCGTTCAAGAACTTTGTTGATATAGGTTTGTTGAGACAAGCCTAAAATGCCTTGAGCTCTATCCCTGTGGATCTTGATGCCAATGACATAAGATGCCTCACCCATATCCTTCATATCAAAGTTCTTGCACAAAAACTGTTTCACCTCACGTAATAGTCCTAGGTCGCTGGTTGCAAGTAGTATGTCATCGACATATAAAACCAGAAAAATGATCTTGCTCCCACTAACCTTGTGGTATATGCATTCATCCATGATGTTCTCATCGAATCCAAATGATGTGATTACCTCATGGAACTTCAAGTACCACTGTCGTGAGGCTTGCTTCAAGCCATAGATCGATTTCTTCAACTTGCATACCAGATGTTCCTTATCCTTTGCAATAAATCCCTCAGGTTGTTTCATGTAGACTTCTTCCTCAAGAACCCCATTGAGGAATGCAGTCTTAACATCCATTTGGTGCAACTCCAGATCAAAATGTGCAACCAATGCCATGATTATGCGGAAAGAGTCTTTCGTTGATACAGGAGAAAAGGTTTCCCTATAGTCGACACCTTCCACTTGTGTGAAGCCCTTGGCAACCAACCTAGCCTTGTATCGATCAATGTTACCTTGTGAGTCTCTTTTGGTTTTGTAAACCCATTTACAGCCAATGGCTTTAGACCCACTTGGTAACTCCATAAGATCCCATACATTATTGTTTGCCATGGAATTCATTTCTTCAGTCATAGCATCATGCCACAACTTAGAGTTCTCACCCTTAACAGCCTGAGTAAATGTTAATGGATCATCTTCAATGCTAATATCACAATCAGTCTGAACAGAGTACACCACATAGTCACTAGGCAATGCTGGCCTTCTTTCTCTAGTTGATCTTCTTAATTCAACCTCTTGGGTTGGTTCAGATTGTTCATTCGGGACATCCTCCACCACAACTTGTCTTGGTTCTCCATGTGTGGGAGGTGGATAAATCTGAACAAAACCTTCACGACGTAAATCAGGGGTTACTTCCATATGATCACTGTTTGTTTGATCACTCCCACTAATAACGTCATTCTCAAGAAAAACAGCATTCCTAGATTCTATAAAACGTGCAGAAGGTGAAGGACAATAGAACCTATAACCTTTAGTCATACATGGATAGCCTACAAAGTAAGCTCTAATGGTTTTAGGATCTAATTTCTTCTCTTGTGGATTGTACACTCTTACTTCCGCAGGACAGCCCCATACCCTAAGGTGTCTTAAGCTGGGTTTCCATCCTTTCCAGATTTCAAAGGGTGTTTTTGGCACTGCCTTTGTTGGAACCCTGTTTAATAAGTACACAGCTGTCTTGAGTGCCTCATTCCACAAGGATGTTGGTAGTTTGGAGCCATTCATCATGCTCCTAACCATGTTTAGCAAGGTCCTATTTCTTCTTTCTGCTACACCATTCATATCTGGTGAGCCAGGCATGGTATATTGAGCAACTATACCATGCTCCCGAAGAAAATCAGCAAAGGGACCTGGCGCTTGTCCTTCACTAGTGTACCTGCCGTAGTACTCACCACCTCTATCGGATCTCACGATCTTTATTGGTTTCCCAACTTGTTTTTCTACTTCAGCTTTATATTCCTTAAAGGCATCTAGTGCCTCGCTTTTATTATCAAGCAAGTAGATATAAGTATATCGCGAGTAATCGTCAATAAAAGTGATAAAGTACTTTTGACTGTTTGCGGATAAGTCAGGACAACAAATATCAGTATGTATAATTTCAAGTAAATCAGAACTTCTTTTAGCTCCCTTTTGTGACTTATTGGTCTGCTTTCCCCTTATGCAGTCCACACAAGTATCAAATTCTGAATGGTCTAAAGATGGAAGGATTCCATCTTTAGTTAACCTTTTGATCCTGTCAACAGAGATATGTCCTAATCTCCTATGCCACAAGCTAATAGAATTCTCATCAATGATACTTTGTCTAATACCATGCATAACAGAAAAAAACCTCAGGGGGTTCAGGAATTATTTTAAACAAATCATCAATCATAACAACCCTTGCAATTGGAAAATAGTCCTTACTGAAATACATCAAGTCCTTTTGCAAATAAATACCATAATTCAAAGGAATGAGTTTTGACATAGAAATCAAGTTTCTCATATAACTAGGAATGTAAAAACAATTCAAAAGATCCAGCACGGTTTTATTTGGGAAAACAATTCTAAAAGTTCCAATTGCTTCGACCGGATCTCCTTTCCCACTTCCTGAAAGGACTCGTGCTTCATTGGGAAGTGGAGGCCTGGTGGTTAGAAACCCCTGCATGGTAGTAGAAATATGGATCATTGAACCCGTATCGATCCACCAAGTATCATTACTAGTGCCAATATGATGAGCTTCTAAAGCTAAACTTGAAATATACATACCTTTACGCTCCAACCATGCCTTCCTCTTCAGGCACTCATCCTTCATGTGCCCTTTCTTCTTGCAGAAGAAGCAAATAGCTTCAGCTTTCTTAATGGATGGCACAACAGGAATCTTTTTCTTCTTTTTCTGCTTGTCCTTGTTGCCCCTGGCACCATTCCTGCTGGAACTTTCAGCCAAATGAGCTGCCCTAGGTGCCTCCCTACCACTCATTTGAAGCCTAGTTTCCTCCTGAACACACATGGACAGCAGTTCATCAATTGTCCATTTTTCCCTATGTGTGTTATAGGAGACCTTAAAGGCCTCATAATGAGAAGGAAGGGAATTCAGTACCAGATGCACTAGGAACTGCTCTGTTGGTTCCATGTCAAAGGCCCTCAGCTGAGAGGACAAGTCTCTCATCTTCATGATATGTTGTCTGACTCCATTAGTACCTGTTAGCTTCATGGCACACAGCTCTGACATGATAGAACCACCCATCTGTTTGTCAGTTGGCTTAAACTGTTTGTCCACAGCTTCCAGAAACTCCTTAGCAGTTTCACATTTGGGAATTGCTCCCTTAATGCTTCTATGGATCCTGGTCTTAATATATGACATGCACATGCGATTGTAGTGTTCCCAGCGCTCCTGATAGTCAATTTCATCTTTAGTTGACCTATCAGTTGGTTTGGGAGGTCTAGGTTTCTCCATAACAAAATGCATGTGCAGCATATCAATCTGCAAGGTTATGTCCTCTCTCCATTCAGGGTAATTAGTACCATCCAGCACAATTTTGCCAGTAGTGTCAGCAAAAAGATTAGGGAAAGTAGTAGGTACTGCAATTTAAAAACTTAAATTAGCTCACAAGATAAATGTTTGAGACAATCACGAATTCTGTGCCTTTTGTATGCATGTTATGCACCAATGTAAACATGCAATATATATAAATGCGTATCACTAAATTCTACCTGTGGGCAAAGAACCTAGCATTGCATGCATTTATCTCAAATTGGTGGGCCTAGAGTGTATAATTTACATTTCCTAATACCTGTGGGCAACTTAGAAAATATAAGACCAAACTATCCCACCCTAATTAAATATATAATCATAACCGTCTACCTGTGGGCAAAGAACAATTACAATTCTATATTTAATTACAATTAGATATTTTATAAGTTCCATATGTGATCAAGTTGCATGCAAAAATAAAGGATGCTGTGGCTATTCCTTGAAAAAGTAGCATGCTAGTCACAAATATCATATAAGCGCATTTAAATCAAAATATGCACATCATAATGGAGAGATTAATCAATTTAATAAATCCAGTAAATAATTAATTAAATCCCTCCCACTGTTTTATGTATTCAAAATTGTTTAAATAATTAATTTTGGCACCATTCAACTCAAATTTCAATTTTTGCAAATTTTTTTTTTTTGAATTGCTAAAAAATTGTCTAAAGCCATTTTCAAAATATTAGACAATTAATTAACTATGAAAACAATTTTACAAATTTTTCAGTATGTGAAAATGCCAAAATTAACTACTGTCACTAATTTAAACAATTTAAAAACATTAATTAGAAAAAATACATAAAACAGAAAAGAATTGAATTAAACAGTGAGGAAATGGTTTAAGAAAAAGCCCAAAATGTTTTCTGGAATTTTAAAAATCATAGCCCAGAAGAACAAAAACGCATAAGCCCAATGTTTGTTTCTGGAAGGTTCATCATTGTAGCATAGTCCAGAAAAAAGAGAAAAAAAAATATAAGGCCCATAAAAACCAAAAAACCGTCACTGTTCAAAAAATAAATTTTTTTTTTTTTTGGTTTCGGCCCAGAACGCTTCAGCATGCAAAAAAAAAAAAAATACAGAAGCCCAAAACGCGTCGGCCCAGTTTGCGCGTCCGGCCCGCCCACTGGATAAGTGAAACGCAGTGTTTCACTTGGGCCAAACGACGCCGTTTTCGCGCCGGGGGGGAGGCTGAACCGAATGACCCAAAATACGTCGTCTCAGTCTCCTTCCCCACCCGTTTCTGCAGTAGCCCTACCCGACCCGACCCGAGTGCAACCCGACAGGACCCGCTTGGAGTCGCCGCGACTCGCGACGTCGGGGACGTTCTCAGGCGGTGCTTTCCGGCGATCGAAGGGCTCAAAAACGGTGCTCTCACCGACGCTTTTGATCGAAAATGCAATCCAAACACATTTAAGCAACGAATCATGGATTAAAAGCAAGATTTGAGTCAAAATTTTTCTCAGATTTAAAACCAAAAACAGAGATTCCGACGGCGTTGTTGACGGCGATACACATCGAAATAATAACAGTGATAATCCAACAATTATACAGAATCACAAATTTAAAGCAAATCATGCTCAGATCTGAAATAGTAAAACGCAGGTCCGATGCTCTCAATTCGACGGATTCAACAGCGATGCTCATCGTGAAACGCAATCGAAACAAACATATATCTCACAAAACCCAGATGAACCACAGAGACAGTCGATGAACATGAACGATATACATCGAAAATTAATAAAAGCAAGAATCAGATCCGATCGATTAAAAGCACAAATTAAATTCAAAGAGATCTAAAATCACAGAATCCTTTGAAAACGTCATGAAGGCAATATTAACAAGTGTGATCTCTGATTTAAAATATGGAACCCGTATAAAAACTATTACGGTAATTCATTAAATTCCATAGATAAATCATCCCCGATCAAAGAAAAGAGGCAGAGAATCAGAGAACCTGGCTCTGATACCACATGTTGGAATACATCATGCTAATAACCAATTACATCTCAATAAACATAGCACAACATATTCTACAAAATTACAGCGGAAGACTTCATAAATACCTCTCGCCATAGCTTTTCTTCGAGCGGAACGAGATCACGAACACTGGGAAAATGAGACTGCAAAATAGAAAGAGTCAGAAGAAAGAATTGACAGGTACTCTTCTGACTGACCGTAAGGCACAGTGATGGCAACTGGTGTGAGAGCCGTCGCCAGTCAGGGAACCTCAAAGAGCTGCTAGGGTTTTTCTACCGTACGCTCAATTTGGGCCTAGATCTGACTAACGGGCCACACTCAGGATATTTTAATTAACCTAATTAATAACTAATAAACATATTATATTAATAATTAAAATATCTCACATGCGTGTCTCGGTTCATATTTAAGTTTAGTGTGAATTCTTCTGGGTTCATAGCTACAATCAATGATTCAATGTGACTTCCTCTGTCCGAATAAAATTTCATCAAATAAATGATTAGTGCATGTTAGGGAATACTTATTTTTTGAATATAAGTGTTTATTATGCAAGTCGAGATAAAACTCCTCCACGTATTTATCTCGTATACCGTGAATCACGATTTATAAGCATTTATTGTCTAAAAATAATAAGTTATTCTACCCGAGCACCTGGTAAAAAAGAATCGGATATCCATTGGTCAGGCATGGTAAATAATTGTTCAGCTCGGAGCTTCGTCGTAACAAGGCTCGATCGCTGCAGGAGGTTTCCAACTTGCAGAGTTTGGCAGTGAAAAAGGCCGTTTATTTAACTTCGCTAGTTACAGAATCATTTTTTCCCCTCTGTTCGCCAAAGTGCCAGGTCCGATTAAATGATGATTTGAGTTGTTGTGTTGTGATTGGTGAAGTTAAGTTCATGTATAATAGTGTTTGGAACTTGCGAAAACTCGTTTTAGGAGCCCTTTACCGCGGCGCACAAAACTCTTCACACAACTTATCTTTAACTTATAGGCGGTATTTGGATAAGCCATTGATAATAGGATTTTTTTTTAATTGGATTTTTGATAATATTATTTTTAATAAAAGTTAGATTGTATAATGTGATTCATGTTTAAATTGACAGTTGTATAAATGATTTTTATAAAAATGAAACTTGTTTGGATTGGTTTAAAAATAAATGACTTTTATGATAATAGTAAGAGAGAGTGGGTGGAAAAATATTTAAAAAATCAAGTAAATATTTAAAAATTATTTTAAAATATTAGGTGCTACTGGAAAAATATTTTAGAGTGAGTAAAAATCAATAAATCAGTATTCTAAGTTTTTGGTGTTCTTTACTACTAAAAGAAAATACATTAAAGATAAAATTGTAGTCAGTCTCCTAAGATTGGGGACAATTGAAAAATTATTTTAAATAGTTAAAAGTACCAAAAAAATATTTTAAAATAATTTTTCGAGCTGAAAAAGTGCATTAAGGATAAAATTATAATAAGTTGGATAACACACTAGGTATAACTGGAAAAATATTTTAAGAATTTAAAAACACTAAAAAAATATTTTAAAATAATTTTTGGAGTTGGAAAAGTACATTAAAGATAAAATTGTAATCAGTTTGATAACATATTGGGTTAAAAACACAAAAAAAAAATATTTTAAGGGGTTAAAAACACTCAAAAAATATTTTTGAGTGGTTACAACTAGAAAATGGGTAAAATTACAATCAGTCTGATGGCACACTAGGTAATGGGTATAACTAGAAAAATATTTTAAGGGGTTAAAAACACTCAAAAAATATTTTTTGATACTACATACTATTTAAAAAATATTTTATGGGAAAAACCAATATCATATAACTAATTTTCAGATAATCCAATCTAGCATAAAATGCCATTATTTTTTTTAACAAAAGCTTCATTTTCTAGCTTCTCCCAATTGAGCTTTCACCAATTAGGTTTTGACAAAAACTCAATTGCCAATTGGCTTAGAGGTGAGCATGGTGCCCAGCGGCCTGATGCGCCCATCCTTACCCAACAAAAAATTGCTCAGCCCAACCCTAAAAAATTGGCTTAAAACAGTTTGGGGCAATTTTGGGCGGGCTAATAACCGGGCAGGGCCGGACATCGGATAAGGGGTGCTGCCCTGCCCATTTGGCCCTGCCCTGAAAATTATGTTCATTTATTTAAAATATAAAATTTCATATCAATTAAATATTATTTCATATATATATTTTTATTTAAAATATATATTGTCTATTGTATAATACTCTTCTGGTCATCTCTTTTTTGCCCTAGTCACTAAACACTATTTACAAGTAGATTTCTTTCTTCCTTCTTTACTTTGTGATGTATTAAACTATAGTTGCTTTTTTTTTTTTCCAGATGCTTCATCATTTGATCAACTTTTGGGACATTGAATTGATGCAAATTACTTTGACTTCACGACTTTAATTACAATCATTTTGTTTTCTTATCTATAACGGATTATGGATGTTTAATTTTTAAAGTATGAATATTTATTAAGACATATGATAGTTTTTAAATTTCAAGACTCAAGTTATAAACTTATTTTGAAATATCCCAAGATGTGGAATCATCAAATGTATTTGAAGTTTATATCACTTACGGCAAAGTTAAGACATATGGTATTGGTAACTACAAGAATATTTATAAAATTTATATGGAATTATTTTTTTCATATGTAGACAAAATAAGACGTTATCACTTAGGCATGGAAGCCCACCTTGCCTAGACCACCCTTACCCAACCCAAAATGGTTAGGGCTTTTAGTGAGCAGGGCAGGGCATCGGGCTGAAAAATGCAGCCCGTTTATCCTTCTGGCTGGGCATCGGGTAGGGGTCTCGCCCTACTCAGCCCTGCCCATGCCCACCCCTAAATTGGTCTCTCCAAACACTCAAAATATTAGTTCTCAATTGGCAATTGAATTTATGATATTCAATTAAGCTTAAAGGGGGGTCCCCAAACACACATATCGTATATTTTATAAATAGTAAAAACTACTCTTTCCAATCGTATTTATAAACAATTTTTCTCTTAATTATGTAAAACGAATTGATAATTAAAAGCAATAAGTATATCATAAATGTTATATTTTTTTTATATATGTTCCTATTTATGAAAAGAGTATAAGAGAGAATAGATAAAAAGTATGAAAGATAATAAACATAAGATGTGAGAGAGAATGAATATTTAATAAAGGTACAATAGAAAAAAAAAGATTATATTTTCAAATAAAAAATTAAAATTATTTATAAATAGAATAGAATATTCTTTAAAATCTAAAAATCCCTATGATTAATCCAACGCTCCAAAGCCTCTCACATAGAGCACATGGACGCAGAAGTGACACGACGCGACGCGATGGCCGGCCTGCATTTTGTGCATATTTGGGATATCTTATATTTTTAGTTTATAAATGCTTTTTTATATAAATCAAGATAAAAAATTTTTTATATAATTTTTTCATATAGAATAAATTATAATAAAAAAACCGTTTTTGAAAGCTTTATTTACCATCCCAATCTAACACTTTGCTTGGTTTCCAACTTTACGTCCTAAATAGAGGAAGGAATAATTATATGAAAAAAAAATAATTATTACCAGATACTGAATTTCTTTTAATGAGTGTTTGGAAAACACCTAAATCAAGATTTTAAAGATTATCTTCTATAAATTAAAAAAATTTTCTCTCAAATATTTATTTCATAAATCTTAAAAATTATTCCCAACAACTAATCCAAACAAATAATTAGTTGCCGATACATTTATTTGTTACAGCGCTGCAGATTTAAATTCGGATAAAGGCCGTTTCCTGTAATCGTTTGGTTTAGGTTCTGCACAAAGCGCAATCTGATCGTAATGGCGAATTTGCGAAGGCTTGTAATTAACCTTTCCAGGGCGGTCAATTCTGCAACGCCTTGTACGAGCTCTGTCCAATCTGCTTCAAGACCTCTTCTCAGGTTCTCCTTAAACCATATATTCTTCCTGTGAATTGAACTCTGATTGGTGTTTCTTTTTTAATCTTTCTCTGATGGAAGTGGGTTTGTTTTTTTTAAAAAAAAATTTCAGGCCTTGTTATGGATATGCTTTGTCTTCTCGATTCACTTCCCTGAGTAAGGACTCTCAATCGCTTGATATAGACTTGTCCAACGAGGAAAGCAAAAGGCGCTTGTTTAATAGGTTCCATTCTGGAATTTCTCTTTCTTCTCTGCATTTCTCCCCTTTTCTATTGAATACGTTCCTCCATTTTTTTTTTATGATAGAGTTGACATATTGATATGCTTCGCGTTTCAATTTATGTGTAGATTATTGTATAGAAGCAAACAACGAGGGTTCCTTGAACTGGACTTGGTCCTCGGCAAATGGGTGGAGGAGAATATCCATTCCTTGGATGAAAATCGGATTAAAGCTCTGATTCATGTTCTGGACATGGTATTTTCAGTCATCCTTGTTTTTTTTTTATTAATAACATCATGGACGAATTCAATTCACTCTATCTGGCCTGATTGTTGTAATATTGGGGATCAAGTGTTTTTCACTATCTGCCGTTTCTCTTGTGTGTGTCTGTCTCTTTGAATGAATGCATGCCTGCTAAAGATTTAATTTTGCTAATTAGTACCATTATCCCTGTCATGGACTATATATATGCCATTGATTACTGATATATAGTCAAACATCATCATGGTAGGAGAGAGTTGTTCAAGTCTGGAATCTGATCTTGGAAGAGAATCCTAACTTAGTTTAATCAGCACCAGAATAGATAGATTTCCAAGTCAAAAGCTAGAGGGTGTTTGGTTCTATAGAGCATGATATTTGGAATGAGAGCAATGCTTCGCTGAAATCTCAAACCTTAACACCTTTTTAGTTCATGAAAGTTCAAACATTTAATTTCTGTTCTGCAGGAGAATCCGGATTTGTGGAAATGGGTATCTGGGCAGGAGCAACCCCCAGAAGCAGTCAACTCAAATCCAGTGAGTTGTTATCAGTTTAATGATGAAATTCCAATGCAGATTTTCCTTCGCTGTGAGGTTCATTGGGGGTTACAATTCTCATACCAACCATATATTGCCTTGTAGGTCTTTGTTGCTGTGCGGGAAGGAGTCAAGAAGAACCTTGATAGCCATGCTGCCCCTGAAACAAGAGCAACGCCTGGCCAACCATGGGTAAGAGGTTGGGATGATATCAAGAAAGGTCGAGATAGTCCTGTTGCTGGGAATCAGTAGCTCCTTTTTCTTGATGGGTTGGGGTTGTTTGAGTTTTCTTTTGTTAGAAAAAGAATTGAATAAGATCTGCCCCGCCACTAATGTTGCAATTATGAAGGACTGAACAATGCAATTTCAATGCTTGTATAAGCTGCTTGAGACATGAAAAATGGGGTCTAAACTAGAACATTACTTAACTACTTTGGGATGACTTTTAGTTGTGTATCCTCTGTTTGTGTTCTATATGTGGAACTTGTTTTCCAAATTGCTTATATTTGTTGCTGGAGACATGCTTGATTCTTGATTTCTCTCCTCCCAAAGGGGGATTCAAGTCATTTTTTAAGAATGGGGTAGGTAGGAGTGAGAAATACTACCTCACTAGTCACAACAAAATTAGATCTATCTTATATTAAAAATTGGAGGTAGTACTACTTAATTTCATTCATCACAGGCCTACAAGTGAGGATAATTCTTGCTATAGATATCTAAGCAGCTTAACCCTAACCCAATCTTGAAGGAAAAGAAATTATAGAAATAGGAAACTCTACTAAATAAGAAATAAAATCATTTACTTAAAAGATAATATGAATACTAATTAACATCCGAACAAATATGGTTTTAAAAATTGATTTTAGAATTTCCCAACATATGACATATTCCAATTATTTCTTATTAATCATATTCCATCGGATATCCAAGGTAACCCAAGGTGTAATTCTCATAAAAGATTATCCACCTGGAATGAGATAAATGGGGAAACACTTGATGACTGCGTTGCATTAGCATATTGCTTTATTACTTCCCGTCCTTAACAACGAATGTTTGTTTGGATAACACCAAAATCACTGTTTCAGAAATTCTTTTTTATAAATCGAGATAGAATTTTTTTCACATACTTACTTCGTAAATCGTAAAAGCTATTCTTTAAAAACTAATCCATTTATGTAGTTGACTTTTTTAAATATAAAAATACTAATCAAATTACTTTAAAGCATTTATATTTATTATTTTTTTATAAATTATTTTGTCCAACTTATAAACTGATTTATAATATTATAATATAATAATACATAATATATTATATGATTAAATAATTTATTTAACTTTCTTAATCATTGTGAAGAAATTAATTATTTTAAATATAAGACCTAATTAATTTTGTTCATATTTTATTTCTTCTTATATTTTCTAAGTAGAACTCTGTCTAGTTAATCATGGTAAGATGGCCGATCAAAAAAAAATCATGGTAAGATGCAAAAAATAAATAAATAAAATGTTGAGAATTGGACAGAAAGTTGAGGTCCGGGCCTCTATCTCTGGATGCTGAGCCAGGGCGTTTCCCAGGCAGGCGAAGATTGTTGAAGCAGCTAGGCTGCTATCCCTCCCTATGCTTCTACTCCCTTAACTTCAATTTGACGAGCTCCTTTGGTCTTCTTGAACCGTCTTCTGCTTCACCTGCAAAATTTCTAGATTCTTTTTGTGCTTCCGGCTTCTTGTCGTGGGAATTGACGGAAATTTGGGTGAAGATGAAGACGGTGATTGATGCATTAAGAATAGCAAGATTTAGATGATTCATCAATTTCGCGGATTATTATTTGTATAGTACGCATTTTACATGGCTAAAGAGCCGGATTCAAACGATTCCAATGGATGGAACCGTGCTCGGGGACTGGTGGTGAAGAGTCTAATTCTCCTTGGTGGTGCACTTCTGGTAAAGCGACTAAGCAAATCTACCACACGTTGGGACCATGCTCGTATTGTCTCTCAGTCCCTCGCCGGCGAAAAGGTTAATCATCTACCTATATTTGCGCTCTTTACTGGTCCTTGTTCGCTGTGCGTGCATATGTGCACGCTAAATGATCCCTTTCTTTATGTTCGTGCTTAATTTTTGAAAAATTTTCGGTGTAGTATTCAAAAGAGCAGGCGTCCAGAGACCCGGATAATTATTTCAACATTAGGTATGTTATTCATTATTTTCAATTTCTGATTGGCATTGTTACCATTATTTGTAATTTAGCAGCTCCCGTTTTGCCTATTTTACTTCCAGAAGTTTCAGATTATAATTAGTTTCAGTACCTTTATAATACTTAAACATTTCACCAATTCCCAAGTTGCATTCTCTGGAACCATAGTTTTCAGTTTGAGAAGGAGAAAAGGGAGGGTGATGGTGACCAAATTTATTTTTCTCCATTTTTTTTTTGGAGAAGAAAGCCACTCATAAATGCGTATCATTTTTATCTATAATTTTTGCAGAATGCTCACATGCCCCGCGGCAGAACTAGTGGATGGTTCAAAGGTCCTGTATTTTGAACAGGTGAATATAATACGAGCTATTAGCATCTTCATTGTGAAGAATTTTTTGGTCTTTGGGATCTAAATCTCGTCAGTTGCTCAATGAATATTTTTGTGTTGATAGGCATTTTGGAGGACTCCACAAAAGCCCTTTCGGCAGGTAATACTCATGTTTTATGAGAATTTTTGTTTAAATTTATTGTCTCTTTCTTAATACTTGAAACCTGAACATGAACCAGCGGTCAAGAAAAGGTGGGAAAAAGAAAGAGAAAAGAAAACCTGAACATATGCAAGATTACTCCACAATGTTAACTTTCGGGGAATTTGCCACGCTGCACATTATTATTTTTGTTTTTCCAACGAAGCATGCTCTAAATTATCACCTATCATCTTCTTGCAGAGGTTTTTAATGGTGAAACCTTGTCCAAAAGAGTTGAAATGTGATGTTGAGGTTAGTATGCAACCACTTTAAACATGTCCTGTTTGTGGTTATTTTAGCTGTTTGCATTTATTTGTATGGAACTTGGCATTGCTGCTATTATATGGTTATACGGTGCTCCCTTCCCCTCATTTAATAATTATGATGAGTTTATTCTGTGATGATTGATTAAACTTTGCCTCATTGTCCTGGAGAATGGTGATTTACGTTGTGTAATTTATGTTGTCTTTGCTTTCTAATATCTCTAACTTAATAAAATAACAAGGAGGACTTATTTCAAGGGAATGAAGCTTTATTTTTCTATGGAATAATATTTAAAGAGTATATGTTCTCACGTATTTCTTCCCTCCTCTTTTGTTTTGGACCATTTATGCTCCCTTAACCAAAGGAATACATCTCTGAATTTTTTTGACTTTTGAATTCGTTTCTGATTTCTATGGCAACTAAAATTAAGTGGTCTTAGATGTAACTAGGTTTTGTTGAACTTCTCCTGGTACAGGAAGCTGAATACCTCATATTTAGAAGAAAATTGTATTCTTATTCATGTTACTAATTAAAGGACATCATACATATGTTGCTTTGAATTAGTGCCTGAATGCTAGCTTCTATTAATTGTAGTTAAACACATATGCCATTAGAGACATGGAGGAGTACAAGAATTTTTGTGATCGCTCAAAGGATCAGCGTCCACCGCAGGAAGAAGTCATTGGGGTAAGCATTCAATTATATTGGTACTAGGATCCTAGTTTAAGCGCATAAGGCTATATAAACTTTTCTGGACGATAGTTAATTTGATCTGATTTTCAGCAATATTTGATACTTATTTCATACAATATTACTTAATCAAAACTTCATCACTGACCTCTAACCTCAAGTCAAAATTTTGTGTGTGTGTGTGTGTGTGTGTGAGAGAGAGAGAGAGAGAGAGAGAGAGGTCAATTAGGTAGATGAAGAAATGATGGGTGTTTATAAAAGTATTGTATGGTGACAAAAAAATAGGGAGTATGGAGAGAGAAGAGATTGATTAGAAAACTGAAAATCTCGTTCATAAAAAATGAAGATCTTAGATTTTAATAAAACATTATAGAATTTTTCTGAATAAAAAAAAATCACAAGACACAACATACTGTCAAAAGATTAAAAACAAGTCCTAGAATTTTAAATTGAAAAATATATAATTATCAAGTATGTTATGGAAGGGATTTTAGATATGGATGGCATCCATATACTGTAAGGCAAGGTTGTCTTCTGAGTAAGTGTAGTGTGGCTTGCAGGACATTGCTGAGCATTTGACAACAATGCATCTCAAGCGTTGTCCACGTGGAAAACGCTGCTTATACGAAGGTTCAACCCCTCCTGGAGGGTTTCCTAATTCATGGGTAATTTGTAGTTAAACTTTTGCCTCCTAGAACCCATCCCCCGCCCATCCCCAGTCTTATGTACCACTTTTCTTTGTACAAGATGGTTTGCTGATGTTTTGTTGAACCTGGTTTTAGTATTATCAATATATTATATAAAATTTAAAATCCTTAGTACTGTACAAGCTTTGTTGAACTTGGATTGTGAAATTCTTGTCTTTTTTCATCTCTATCCTTTTGTTCTGAATATTCAAACTCCCTATCATTTTTGAGAGGGTTATACTAATTCTGTATAATATCTTATACTTTGTTATTGCAGAATGGAGCATCCTACTGTACTACAGAACTTGCAGTCATGAAAAATAAGGAGATACATACCTGGGATAGGGGTTATGATGACGATGGGAATCAAGTTAGTTTTGTTGCTAATTCTGCAATTTGTTTAGCTAGCTTGTCTGAATGGGTCACTGGAATGGCTGCTTGTAAATATTACTTCTTCTGTCCTTATTATAAGATATATTTAAGGAGTAGATTTTGGTCCTAAATATAAAACAAAATTTTTATATTTGTCAATCTTTTCCTAAGTTACCTTTATTGATACTCTTCAACAATAATAAAGGTTGAGAGGGAATGAAAGAATTGAGGAAAATGGCTAGGACATTCTAGAAAATATATGTCATATTAACTAATTCAACCAACTTCTTTAATGAATCAAATTAGGTAATTATGTCTTATATTAAGAACCGGAGGAGTAACATTATATATGTTTTTGTCTGATTGTAGGTTTGGGGGCCAAAGGAAGGACCTTATGAGTTCAAGCCTGCACCAACCTCCAGTTTCAACGATACATTGTCTCCCTTGAATTTCCCCCCTCCACCGTCCATGGAGAGAAGAATAGAGGGTTCATTCATCTTGCAAGAATGAAAATAATTCCTCATGAATTTATCATGTTTCACGATCTTTTTGAGAGGAAGTAACTGCCTTCCCCAGCTGGTCTTGTTATTCTTTGATGAAAGCTACTGCGGAGCTGCAAAGGCAACAAAGTTAGGAAATTGAGAGCATTGAAGAAAATGACCTTAAATCATGGGGGGATAACCCCAAGTCGTGCCTTTCATGCAAAATCTGTAATTGTTTTATCTTACACCGTTGCAGTACCCATTTTCGTAAATCCTAAGTTAGGCATCAGTAATGTCTTGCTGTCAATAGCGTGGCTCAATATTAAAAGCAACAACCAATAAATAAGTTGTTGTTTTCTTGATCGGTCAAATTGTATGAATTTTCTAGCATATCCATGTAAAGATTTTATATATGCTCCTGGAAGCTGTTTTGTTCGTGTGGCTGCATTATCTGCTTTCTTTGTGCTAGTCTATTTATTGGCAAAAAAGCCGAGGACCGATATTGCTTTATACTACTAGTTTTGTTGTGTTAGAAAAAGGGATGACTGGTTCTTCACCAAAAAAGAGGGTAGAAACATCTATCAGGCAACTTGACAAAGGGAGTTTTAATATGCCTGCAACATTATTAAAAGTACAGCATTAATTTACTCTATATTAAGAAACTTGATAGGTGCCAATTCAACATATAAAATCTATAGTTCAGAATTGAAACATGATAATGGTGTCGATTGGGATGAAGATGAGGCGAATCATAGATCTTGGAAGAAAGAAGATGGGGCCATGGGGCTAAAAAAGGAGGCGGTTTGGTAGTAGTGTGTCTCTGTTTCACTAAATTTGTTTATTATTCCGTTTTAAATTATCCGAAGAAATTAGATATATTTCACTCGTCTAGACGAAAGTCTGCACTTAAAAACACAAATGAAAGATGGATATGTGTTTGTTGGAGGTGGTGGTGGGCATGAAGGCGGTAGGTTCTCAGATCAATAAGAGTAGATTAGGGTAGAAAAGAAGTAGAATTAGAGTAAGAAAACAGGAAGGGAGGAAATGAGCTTAAAGTCAGAATCTGTTCTCTAAATTGAATAGAAACAATTCTAAATAATATTTATGTCCAGAAATGTAGTAACAGTAACTATTTATAACCTTAGCTACTCCCCTAAAGATAACTACCAACAAAGTAACTGCTGACCACTACTTTATAATTGACGCCTACCATGAAATGGAAAACAGAACATGTGTTTCATAATGCCACATGGCTAAAACAAACTACCTATCAGAACACCCCACTAACTAGCACATTTCCTTTTGCTATAGATCAGTAAAGGGCGTGTTGGATTCCTATCAATACCCCCTAAAAGAGTCGCCTTATCCTCAAGGCGGAAGGTAGGAAATTGTATAGCAATTGCATCATAAAGTTCCCAGTAGGCTTCTTCATATGGTCAGTCATGCCATTTGATGAGCAGCTCAATAGTCTGACCTCCTTCAGAGTCCACGTATCTGTTGTCCAGAACTAGTTATGGGTGTAGTAGGAGCTCCCAATCATCATTGATTGGTAGAGTTACTTGAGGATCCGGTTCTTGAAAACCATGTGCGGCCAAAAGAAGTGAGGCGTGGAATACTAGATGAACTCGTGAACCAGGAGGAAGCTGAAGTTCATAAGCAACTCTACCAATTTTGAGAACCAATGGGAAAGGGTCAAAGTATCTAGGAGATAGCTTTTTGTATTTTCGTTTGGCTACAGTGTGTTGGCGGTACGGCTGCAATTTAAGCAAAACTAAATCGCCAGGAGCATAATCTACACCCCTGCGTTTAAGGTCGGCATACTCCTTCATTCTTGTCTGAGCTACCAGCAGATTATCCCTTATAGTGGTTAGAACCGAATCCCTTTCTTCAAAATGCTCTTCTAATTTGCAATCTTTGTTGTTCCTGTGGTATATGGCAGTAGAGTAGGAGCAATTCTGCCATAAACGATATGAAAGGGAGATGATCTTGTTGCCATGTGAAATCCAGTGTTGTATGATAGTTTTGCCCAATATAAAATCTTTCCCCATTGTTTAGGATGTTCTTGAGAGAAACAACATAAATAGGTTTCTAAACACCTATTGACGACCTCTATTTGCCCATCGGATTGGGGGTGATACGCCATGCTCATCTTAAGTGTTGCTCCACTCAATTTGAACATTTCTTGCCAAAATGAACTGCGAAAAAGAGGGTCATGATTAGAGACTATTGATTGAGGGAAATCATGTAATTTGACCACCTCCTTGCAAAACACAGCTGCAACGGATTTGGCTAAAAGGGGTCTTGGTAAGGCAATGAAATGGGCATATTTGCTGAAACGATCAACAACTACTAGGATTATGTCCATGCCTTGTGATTTAGGGAGACTTGTGATGAAATCTATTGAAAGATCCTCCCATATTCTCTATGGAATGTGCAAGGGCTATAGTAAACTAGCAGTTGATTGGGGTAAGTATTTATTTTTTTGACAAGTGGGGCAAGTTTGAACAAAACGTATAACATCTTCCTTCATATTCTGCCAGCAAAAGTGTTACTATAACCTCTTCAATGTCTTTAAAAGGCCCCCATGTCCACCAAGTAGTGAGGAGTATGTCTCAGCCAGCAACTTCTTACTCAATTCAGTGGGCGCCGGTATGACTATTCGATCTTTATAATATAGTTTCCCAACAGATAACAAAGTGTGTGGACATGAGCTAGGATTCTGGTTCAGGGTTGTCATGGTTGAGGAGGTATACTCATTCTGGGCCAACAATTGCTCTAAGTCATCGAAATCCGCTGATTTTGGGACACTAGGAGAGAATAAATCAGCTGAACTTGGGTATCTTGACAATGCATCAACACTTTGGTTATTAGACCCGGCTCTGTATTTGATGATGAAGTTAAAGGGCAGTAGCTTCATCATTAGACGTTATTGTTCAGGTGTAGTGAATCTCTGTGCTATAAGGTATTTGAGGCTGTAATGATTAGTTAGTACTTCAAATTTCCTTCCCAAGAGGTAGTGCTTCCATTTTTGCAAGGAAGAAACTAGTGCCAATAGTTCTCTGTCTTACACCGATTCGTATTTGTTTGAGAAGGAGAGTCCCTTGTTATAATAAGCAATTGGGTGTCCATTCTGTGGCAATACAGCTCCAATGCTGATGGATAATGCATCACACTCCACTATAAAGGGTTGAGAAAAATTGGGAAGCTGCAGCACAGGGACCTAAACAAGTGCATCTTTTAAGGTATGAAATGCTCTTCTAGAAAAATCATTCCATATGAAGGAGTCTTTCTTAGTCATATCTGAGTGGTTTGGCAATTGAGTCATAATTCATACAAATCACCTATAGTAACCTGTTAAGCCCAGGAACCCCCTCATATTAGATAAGGTTTAAGGGAACTGCTCTGATACCAAATTGGTAGGTTCTCAGATCAGTAAGAGTAGATTAAGGTAGAAACGAAGTAGAATTAGAGTAAAAGAGCAGGAAGGGAGAAAATGAGCTTAGAGCCAGAATCTGTTCTCTAAACTGAATAAAAACAATTCCAAATAATATTCATGTCCAGAAACATAGTAACAGTACTTACTTATAACCTTAGCTACTCTCCTAAAGATAACTATCAACAAAGTAACTGCTGACCACTACTTCATAACTAATGCCTACTATGAAATGAAAAACAGAACATGCACTTCATAATGACACATGGCTAAAACTAACTACCTATCAGAACACCCCACTAACTAGCATGTATCCTTCTGCTATAGACCAGTAAAGGGCGTGCTGGATTCCTATAAGGTCCACACTCGATCAATTAGAAATGACCACTAGTTGTTAGCATAAAATAATCATACGGGAGAAAGACAGATGCTATAAGTAATCATTATTAGCTCTGCCATTATACCACCAACTAACCTCAAGCTTTTCTAAGAATCAACACCCCTAGTTAAATGGTGATTTAAGACACAAGAACTTTGCACCTTCCTTTTATGCCCACAATAAGGGCAGGGAATGAAGAAACGTACAATGAAAAAAAATATATCAAAAGCAAGGTAAAACAACGAGAAGAAAACTCCATCATAGCTGCAAATGGACAACATATCTAATATATTGTCTGGAAAAATTATCAAAATTTACAATGGGAAATTGAAACCAGAATCTGAATTACAGCAAAGCCCTATGAACACTTGGAGGATTGACCAAGCAAATACAAAGAATCCTAATTGCCACAAAGAAAAAACTGTTATAAACCTCTACCAAGGTTTCAGGTCACCCACAGGGCCAGCAGTCCAATTCAAAATCTTACCCCCTGGTTTCAAGTATATACTCTTGTCGTGTGGCAATTTACGTGCGAGCCCATTTAGAACTTGATGGAAAGCATCTCCTGGTTGAGCAGGCTGAGGGAATAGCATAGCTTGCTTCATGGAAGGGTTTGCAAGCAATCTCTGCTTCCTTAGTATTACTTCTGGGGGGATAGATGTGAGTATAGTATCCAACTTAGGGACATCCTCTTCGTCAACAAACACACCAATCTCTTCCCATGGGATTGCATCAGCAAATGGTAGGACAATATCATCAGCAATGATGACTGGGATGCAACCAAATATCACAGCTTCAACCAATCTAGGACTCCAAGGGGCCCAGCCAAGTGGACACAGACAAAACACGGCTCGTTGCATGTCCTCGTAATATGTGGTTGGATGCTCGGTGGAAATGTCAAAAAGTGGGTTGTCCTTAAAGTTCTCCCACACTGCTGCCCTTGCACCTCTGTAAATTTTCAAGATACAATCACTTTGACTGATTAGATTATCTCTAGTTGTGTTTGTTTTACATTATGAAAACATGCATACATAGCACCAGACTCTAAGCACATTTTTCCTTCATTTTCAAATGGAATCTCTAGAAGCAACTTTTGATCAACAAAGGACTAAGTCCAATTTGATTGACAAGTTTTTATAATTCAATCACGATAACCAAATACATCAATTAAATTCTACTTGCATTTTCAATCATAGTATGCAACTACATTCTTAGGCATGTACGCATTGAAAACATAAGACCTACCTTGCATAGTAGCCGCCTTCAGGATCATTTCCAACATCATAAAACAATCCTCGAAAGTAAACAAAAATGGATCTAGGAGTCTTTTCGGGAATTAAGTGGGTATGCATTTTCTGAGGTGGAGCATATGGAGGAATGGTGATTGAACCCTCTTTCAGGCACACATGATTCCTCTGTCCAAATGTCTGAACCAAGGTAGCACGCTGTAGTAATGGCAGAATTCCTCTCTCAATTGCCTTCTCTTCCTGGAACAAAATAACATGACGAAAATTTATAGTTTCATGTAAAATACTGAAAGGACATTGATATACTTGAAAAATATTACTTCATACATACATAAATATAAACTTTTTTTAAAAAAAAATTACAACATGATATATTAAAGTTCTTACTTGATAATGGAAACAAGCACCAAAGTCATGAGGAACCACAAAGAAATGATCTGCCCCTTCTGTTCGATTCCAATAAGGCCAGTTCGAAGAAATAAGCTGTATAGCACTTCTCATCATTCTCGGTGATTTAAAAGGTAAAGGAAGTCCATTCGGTGTCAAATCACAGGTGGTGTATACTGGGGTGTAAAACCAATCAGCTTCTTCAGGATTAAGCGTTCGAACAGGACTAGATAAGAGAAACCTATGCATAAAGATCTCAGCTGCAAACATATGAGTGAGGCATCTTGGATCCTTTTGCAAAATTTTCTTATTATATTTGCTTGGAAGTTCATAAACAAAAACCTTCAACCTTCCCACTGGATCATCTTCTAGTACATCACCAGCACTACCTGCAATTGTTCCACCATAATATAGACACTGAAGATTAGTCTCGGACATACAGATTAAACATAATATTCATTCTGAAGTAGTTCTGATCATATAGAAGTTTAACAAATTTGTATGTGTCAAGTTTATCACTATAATGAGTTTCATTATGCCTTTGAGAAATTTTAGAGAAGTCTGCTTATCAACGACTTGAAATCAAAATTTCAATCAACCAGGCATGTACCCACATAGGTAGACCCGTAGTTATGAAAATAAACAAGAAACAACGAATCAAATTCAAAGGACTACAAATATTTAAACTCATGTCTCATTTCCACAATAGCATAACAGAGTCACTTTCAGATATATCAGATTAATTAGAGTATTTAACTTTCACTTCACTCATCTTTACCTTGATGATATATAGTGCCCCATTATTGCATCGCTTCAATAACAGTTAACAACACAATTGGTTATTTTAAAAAAAAAAAAAAAAAAAAAATAGCACTACACATAGGCAATGACTGATATTTTCACTAGCTTTTGCAAGAAATTGGGGCTTTTTTCCAACAGCCTGTTTGGTAGAAAGAATGTATTTTGATGGGAAGGAATGAAAGAGATTCATGCTGCATCTTACTATGTAAACATTAAAATGTCTGCAAACCATGCAGCTACAGTTTTTCCAAGCTCTTACAATAATTGCTACCATTGGCTCAAGATGAATATCCAAGAAGAAAAGGGTCGTAAAGGATACAAGTGTCTCCCCATGAACCTCTTATTCCATATATCAAGGTAATACATTTTCTTTGACACGACTAAAGGGTATGAGTTTGGCCGAGCATGACATCACTAAGTGAACAGAACGCTTTATTACCTCCTATCAGCCTGCATATCCCTATCTTAGTGAAAATACCATAACAAGGGCCTCTGTTGATATCGCAAACACCCAATTACAGCAGATAGAGCCACTCTATTAACTCAATTTTATTTTTTTAAGAAATCAATTCAACGAGACTGATAACAGCTTCTATGCCATCTATTATCTATTGCAACTGGAGCAGCATCAAAACGTCAGTTCCTAAAGCGGTTCATACTCAGTGTTGGAGCCCCGCCCACCCAAGCTAAACCGACAAATAATTCAATATGCAGGATCTAACTAGCACGCTAGCAACTTCAAAATGTGATTTTAGGACCGTGGTGTTTCACGCGATGCTCAAGAACCAAAGATCTATATCGAGACCGCTAAACGTAAATTTGGCAAAAACCAAAAAAGAAAGTCAACAGCTCATACAGATATCCGAGTGAACCTCAATCTAAAGTAGATCTTAATTAAATACACGTCAGAAGAACCCGGGACCGCATCACTGAAGACCACAACTCTAAAGGATTCAATCATGACCAAAACGAAATTTATTCAACAGCCCTAAATCAAGGGAAGATAACAAAACTGCCAAAATAAAAAGAACTTGGAGATTAAATAAACCATAAAACGAAATGGATCAAGAAAAGGAATTGTACCTGAAATTCTTTCAGTAGGTTGATTTCGACCCCGCTCCACAGCATCAGTTGTACAGAGAAAAACAACACAAAGAAGCCCAACGAAACCCCATTTCCTACTATTCATTTCCAAGTTTTGATTCCCTGGGAAGTTTTTGATTCGAGGAAGCTCACTGACAGACACAGAAGAAGAAGAGGGGAAGCTGGTCACAAATATAGAAGAATGGAAGGAAGTCAATTTTAGTCAGAAGGAGAACAGGAAGAAGGTTAAGACGTCACAAGGCAAAGTAGTTGTGAGAGATTTCTTAGCATTTGGGCTTGTGAGGCTCTCCGCTCGAAGAAAAGGAACATTGGGTTCTTCTCAGCTGAAACGAGAGAGACAGATTTGGCAGAATAAGAGAGAGAAAGAGAATATTGGGTGTGAAGAAACAGAGCTAAAAGGGTTTCAACTACTATTGAAAATTAACGTGAAAAATGGTGGATTATTGAAGGAGGAGAAGCAACTGGATTTGAAAATTTCACAATTCCTTTCGATTTCTTTATCGGCGGGTGGATGAGCAGTCCATCTCATACTACAATATACACACCTAAACCCAGCTACGTCACGCTTTCAAGTTCGACCTTTGTCGTCTGTCTTCTACTATTTTTTTTCAATCAATGACTTCCTTCCACGTGTGAAATTGTTCTTGTTCGTGTTTAAATTGATCTTGACTAAAAATTTTAGGAAAATTTCAAAAATCTACGTTGGAAATTGTAAAAGAGTATATTGAAAATAGAAAATGATAGATTAGTCAGATGAACAGAAAAATATGATATTTTGAAATCTATGATAAAAATGTTCTTCAACCCTCCATCCCCCACTTCAGAATAATAATATAATCCTTGTAATTAACAACTTCGGATTCGACATTAACAACTGCAATTCTTCTTTACAATTAACAAGTTTCAGAACCAATAACAACACATATCTCTTAATTAACAACTTTGGATTCGACTTTAACAATTCTAATTTCTTCTTTCACAATTAACAAGTTTCAGGGGTCAATAACAACGTATATCTCTTAATTACAAACTTCTGATTCGACATTAACAACTCCAATTTCTTCTTTCACACTTTATAAGTTTCAGAGCCAATAACAACACGTATATTTTAATTAACAACTCCAATTTCTTCTTTCACACTTAACAAGTTTCAGAGCTAGTAACAACTCCTTTCTTTTTATTAACAAAACCTTATTCTACATTAACAACTACACCTTCTTCCTCCACTTCAGAATAACAACACATATCTCTTAATTAACAACTTTTGATTCGACATTAACAACTTCAATTTCTTTTGTCATACTTTATACGTTTCAGAGTCAATAACAACATCTATCTCTTAGTTAACAACTCCGAATTCGATATTAACAATTTCAATTTATTCTTTCACATTTAACAAATTTCACGATCAATAACAACGTCCATCTCTTAATTAACAACTCTGAATTCAAAATTAACAACTTCAATTTCTTCTTTCACAGTTAACAAATTTTAGGGCCAATAACAACACGCATCTCTTAATTAATAACTCTTATGCTGTTATTTCGACTGAGGGTTGAAGAGCATTTTTGTCATTTGGTGGAGATTTTAAAATCCGAAATTCCTCTGCCCATCTAACCCTCGATTGATCTGTCTTTTTTCATTTTCAATATACTGAATTATCCTTTTACAATTTTCCCAAAAATCTTCGTATTTAATTATTATAGAAGTGATAAAATTTTACCATGAAAAGCAAATTTGAAGGCATAAATGGTCCAGGTTTCTTTCCATGCTTCGCTACGTAATTTATCGCATGAATCCCGCATTTAACAGAAATTTCCAGACACACTAATTCGTGAACTGGATGTTACTTGAAAGAAAAATATTCACAGAGGTTTTGAATATTTTCATTTATATATATTATAATCAAACATGTTTCGTATATCATATAAAATCTAAAATAATTTGAAATTTTTTATAATACCAATAATTTATACTTATATTTTGTTGACATCGTTATACTTATCAATCCACACTTCACGGTTTAAATAAACAATACGTATTCCATCATGGCATCAGTTTATTCCGGTTTTGCAAATTTACTAAACGAACTATATGTCCAATCTAACACCACAATATTCAAATACATCTAACCCTTTTGGCACAAATCAGGGCTATTACTATGGAAACATAAAAATAATTAAACTAGGAGAAAATTAAGTCTCACATGCTCATTGTCCGTGAAGGTCCGAGGATGAGATAGACATATATCTAATTAGGAGCCTTTTGTTGCTCCATAATTTGCTGTAACATTAGTAAATACGTTCGATTCCCATTAGATGTGTTGTAATCGCAGCTCCCAATTAAGCATCGTCATACTTTGGATCTGAATATCGACGAGATTTAGCACAACTGGCAATTATTTAACTAAGCTCCTTAAGCATCTAATCAGGAATTTGATCCGTGGTACTCCCTCTTATTTTAATTATAAGATAAAGTTGAATTTTTTAAATAAATTAAGGAAACTAATTAAATTACTTTAGAGTATTTTTATTTTTATTTTTTTCTTCAAACTAATTAGTTTAACTAATAAATTAATATATAATCTAAGGATACATAACATATGATATGATCAAGTAACTTATTTAGCTTCTTTAATCTCAAAAAAAAAAAATCAACTTTATCTTATATTTAAGACTGAAAATAGTAATATATATGGAGAGGGACTCATCATTAGAATTAAAGCTAAGTATCCGAGCAACCAACTACTACAGGCATCAATGTTGTCTTTGTTCGGCAGCCTATCAACCTACGAGTGTGTTTGGGGGGCGCGTTTGGACCCCTTAAAACTCAATTGATACCCAAATCTCAATTGGCAATTGGGACAAAAAAAGTGTTTGGTGTCGCCAATTGTCAATTGAGTTTATGATGATCAAAATAGCTTATGTCATAAATTCAACATTAGAGCTTTTACTGATTTAACTTTTGGGGAGGGTGGGAATGATTAAAATATTTTGTTAGTTATGTCTACTGTGTTATCAGACTGATTGCAATTTTACCCTTAATATACTTTTTTGGCTATAAAAATTAATTTCAACTATTTTTTGGTGCTTTTAACCCTTAAAATATTTTTTCAACTGCACCTAATGTGTTATCAGACTAATTTCAATTTTATCCTTAATATACTTTTCAGTTCTAAAAATTATTTTAAACTATTTTGTGATGCTTTTAACCCTTTAAAATATTTTTTCACCCACTCTCTCTTACTATTATCACAAAAGTTACTTATGCTTAAGTTAATTCAAACAAGTTTTATTTTTACAAAAGTCATTTATACAATCGCTGTTCCAAACATAAATCACATTACACAATTAAACTTTTACCAAAAATAAAATTATCAAAAGCTAAATTGATAAACTCCATTTTTCTTATCGCTGTTCTAAATACACACTATCTAGATCCAGCTTCTGTGAAGCCCCTCTTCCAGCCTAGTTGCAGCCGTCTGATACGCAGGCCATACCCAGTACCCATTACCCATTAACCCAACAGCTGAGCTACAGCAGGTGACTAGGCTGCGAAGCCCATTTTAATACTCCCAACTTGTTTTTTTGATACCAAATGCCCAACTTATATTTTAAAGCATACATACTGCTAATGTTTTACAAGCTTAAAAAAATTAAGTAGGTTTTTTAATCCAATGGAGTCCAGGCCCAATGGGTTACTTTAGGCTTGTGGTCCACAATCAGATTTTAAAAAAACATGTGTCAGTGATGGAAGGAAAAGGGATTATGCTGAGCTCATCTCAATTTAATGTCTGCTTCTCCCCTCCCTTTGAGCCAGACTTTGGTTTCTTCTTGTTTTTTTGCCAAACTTTTGCTATATACATAAAGCTGTCACATGTTAAATATAATAATGCCAAAATTTTAAAAACTCACATAATCCACAAACAATATATTTAAATTTTATGCAATGCATTTTTTTGAACCTTTAAATGCAATTCATATTTCATGAGATCCATCCCCAAAACTTCTTTACATATAATATTTAAAAATGATATGATTGATTTATGAGACCTGATGGCTCCCAAGACAGATGATTTATAGAGAGACATATGGATGTAAAATATAAGGGATATTAGGTATATGGGCGCCAAAAAGAGAAAAAGGAGAAAGAAGCGCGTGGGGATCCACAAACCACCATACGCCTCACAAGGCACAGAGAGAGAGAGACAGAGAGCGAAAAACCATCATAATGCCAATCACCCGCTTTACCACTACACGTGCGTCTCCTCACCCATTCTGCACAAATATTTTTTTTTGGGTGTATTTTTTAATAAAAATAGAATTTTAACAATAACATCGGAATTTTAAAAAAATATAAACCCCAACAAAAAATTTTTTAAAAGGAGAAAAGACAAAATAAATCCCAAATATGCATACGTTGTGTCATTTTAAAGTTGTATAATTGAGATTTGTAGATTTCGCAATATTCTCATATCCTGCTCCCAAAAACTAATCCATATTAAACATCAACAGTATTACTTCCTTCCATACCACAATTATTTAAATAAATTGAATAGATTATTAAGATTATAGTTATGTTTTTAGTAGATAAATACGTGAAACTAAATGAATTGATATTTTAGATTTAAGTTGAAATTCAACCCCAAACCAGTGTTTATACCAGAAAGAGGAGGTAGCAATATCCTACAGCTATTAAACTATTAACCCATATCTAACCCTTTTTTGTAAGTATTCTCATATACTTAAAATTCTGGTTCTCGTATTTATTATATAGTATGAGTAATTTTATAAATTTTATGGCACATCTTAACAATTTTTTTTAAAAAAACATACCATTTACGGAAATTGTTTGACATGATGATGCAGCCTATGAACGAAGGATGTGAAGTATTTTCCCCAGTGGCTATAAATAATTAATTGAGGGAACATAATTAACGACATGGACTTAAACTCAACTCTACGCGCTCACGCTGGCCCAAAAAAAAAAAACACTCTACGGGCTAACCACCGAGAAAGCTGAAACCCGCCAGTTCAGGCCTCCCACTACATCCCTCTCCTCCTCCACGTTCTTTCTCACCGTTTGTTGCAGGTCGGAGCGAGCACTCGTAATATCCGTCCGTATTCACAGGTGCGACATCTCTCCCTCTCTCTCCCTCTGAGCTTCAGAGGCCTGGTACTACAATAGTTGATGTAGGTTGGCGTCTCATTAATACAATGGTGGAGGGTATCGGCTTTTTCACCATTCTGTGTGTTTTGTCATTTCTGTCTCTGCCATCTTTGTCGCTTCGACCCCTCCCTTTTGCCTCTGCCATGCATCGTTCTTGTGCCCTCCCTTTTCCATCCACGTATTCCAGTGATTCTCATTCGTAGCTCCGGTTTTTATAGCTTTTACATTCCCCATGCTCCTCTAGTCTCTTCACTTTCCTGGAAATCAATCCTTTCATTTTTCTACTATCTCTCATCGGAACATCAACTTTCCCGCTTCTCAAGGAACTCTTCTTCCTCCACCTTCATCACCGCCGCTACTCTTTCTCTCTCTGCTGCGTGATCTAGCCTTCGATTTTCGTGATTTTCTTCATTGTCCTTCCTCACGGTTTTCCCGAGAAATGCATGAGCAACGTTGAATGTTACCGCCCTGCGAATTTTCCTGTTACAGCCACTTGATCGAGAGTCATAAATCGCTTGGGCTTCTTTTTTTGGAGTTAGCTGGCTTCTGCTTCTTCCCGATTGCTTTTATTTTTGGCTAGTTTCGTCTCCAACTTGCGGTTGCCTTGCCTTTTCCTTTTAGGTCTCTCTGTCATCCTTGCCCCGTGACCGTGAGTGACTCTCTCTCAGTCTCCACGTTCAATTCAAGTCAAATCTGAGCCTCTCTCTTTTTAGGATCGACGGCGATTCGTTTGACTGATTTTTTTTTCTCTCTTTTCGTTTTTCAGATGATGTGATGTCTTTTTTAATCAAACTTTATATATATCGTCATTTGCTGCAGATCTGTGATAATCTCCTGGCTCTCGCTTCCATGGTATTCTAGGGTTTCGAGTCTCACTCACCGTCTTACCGTGTTGCGTTTTCCTGTGAGGAAGCAGCGACTGCGAACTAGACTCGTTTACTGTGCGGATATCGTTAATGGATGCGTGTTCGATCAGACTAATCGTTATATTCTTAGCGTCGTCCTTGTTGCTCTTTGGAGTGTTTCCTTCTCTTGCAGGTGAGTCTGTCCCTCTGAATCTCCCGGTGATCCATACTGCAGACATTCCACTAGGCATATTCCTGGTTACCGTTGTTTTTTTTTTCCCACTATTCTCATGATGTTATTGAGCAACTTCAGCGTTAGCTGCATGTTCCTTTACTTATTATTCTATTGATGATTATGATATCCATTACAGATACGAATGCTTGGACGGGTAGTATGGGTTTCAAGGAAGAAGGCGACGATCTCTCTTCGACACATCGCAAGCTTCTTCGTCATCGTGGTAATTTATATATGCAATCTAATTAATTTGTTTGTTTTTATTCACCATTGATAAGGGCTCTGTTGAACTTCCAAGATTACAAAGATGGGTTGATGTGAGCGAATGGGTTTTACTTTTTCCCCTTTTCGATTGTTCACCCCCGAAACAGTTGAGGTAAGGCGTTATGACGGGAGCATGTATCAGCGGAGACATTCAGAATTTGCTTCTGAAAATGACGCCTCGGCCCGTCCGACACCATACTCTGTCTGATACGTACGAGTACGTCGTCATGCCAGAGCTTCGCTCTGGAATTTCATTAAAGGGCGGCCAATTTCTTGCATAAGTTTTCCATTGGGGATGACGACCAGAAAAAAACAAATCTTCCACTGGGGACGGTTTATTTCCTCTGGTTATGCATTTATGCTTTTGATTAGATATTAGAGGCTAATTAAATTAAGTGTACTTATTAATTTATTATGATTCATGTGGAACTGTGGAAGTGCTCGACTAAATTATTAGGATGCACTGCTGGTTAATTTGTATTTCTTTTCGGCCAAAAAGGTAGTTCTATTTAATCAAATGATCATAGAGCACAGAGCTTTTGAATTAGTTTTTCCTCCACGGGAAAGTAACAGAAAAAAAAGCAAACTTCCGAATTCAGAGAAATTCGAAAGCGAGGGGGCCTGCTTTTGAGTTGTTAGTTTGCTTTGTTTCCATTTTGATACAAAGCCTCAATAGTAGTAGAGATTTGTCGTTGTGCGACTTCCTGATTAATCCCTGTATGTAATAACCATGTAACATGGAGGTGGAGGTGCTGTCTAGCAGTGCAACTTTTGAAGCATGATCATTTAATTTACTGCCTCATTATTTTACCATTTTCTAAGTTTGTCTTTCTTTTCCTCTATTTGTGGGGTGTTGACCTCCTTTATTCTGCAGCCACTGCTACGGCGGAGCCGAACCGAATGTGGGGCGACAAATGCAGCAAGTCTGATATTGTAATACACCAAGGTCCCACAGCACCTCTCCCTAGTGGCATTCCCACCTACACCGTTGAGATCATGAATCTGTGCGTAAGTGGGTGTAACATTGCTGGTATTCACCTCAACTGTGGCTGGTTTAGCTCAGCTCGCCTCATCAACCCAAAGGTGTTCAAGCGTATTCACTTCAATGACTGTCTCGTTAATGATGGGAAGGCCCTCAAGAATGGCGGTACTATCTCCTTCCAATATGCCAATACTTACCTCTATCCCCTCTCAGTTTCTTCGGTGGTCTGTGCTTAATTACCTCGTGAATAATAGAGGCCATTGTCGTTGTCATTGTCATTGTCAATTGGTTTTAGCTTTTTGGGCGCATATTTTTGAGATGTACATATAGAGAGATATAGGTATATGCCATATTGCTTTTTCATGTGCAGGCTGTGTGAGCCTTGAACCGTGATTTTAGAGGAATGCTTAAAATTGTTTTTGATAGTGACTATAGATGAAGAGATAGAGTTTCCAACCCTAGCAGCTTGACCTGTTTGCCTATTTTTGATTCTGTTGGCATCTTATTCCTGTGGCTATCGTGTACATCCATTAATATAGAACTGTGCCAGCATTAAGTTTTTGCCCTCTGCAAAAAATTCATGGCGTGCTCCACACCACTTTTATATATAGTAAATTGGCTCGTTTCCACTCATAAATATTCATTAACTCTTGAGCGCCCCTTTGGCTGGGCATCACAAGAAAGTGTTTTTTTATTTTTTTTATTTTACATCCCCGAAATGAAAAATGTTAGTACTAATTTCGCTCATGATGGCGTAATGGCATAGAATTATAAACCTTGTCTTTTTTGGTCCACTTGGTTCCGGGAGAGTGGGTGGCTGTCACAAGTCATCATTGCCTGTTTTGGATGACAAGTTTTGATTAAATGATTTATTAATCTGAGAGCATGATTTTGTCGCTTAATTATTAGATTCCATCAAGTCAATCTTATTGGCAATCATAATTAGGCCGGCATATTATGCAATTAAGCACGGTATTGATTAAACATCTGAGTGGGTATTGAAATCTTCAGGGGGTTCAATTATTATTTCGCGTTGTTAGATTAAATTATGTTCAAATACATTCTTTGATCTGCTTTTTTTTTTAAAAAAAAAATTCAATTTGATTCTTACCCTGTTTTTTATTTGATTTTGGTCGTTTCTAAAAAATTCGAGAAAATACCATGAGCCAATTACAAATGGGCGGCATGTAGCAGCGTTTGAAGAAGAGCAGTCTCATCGTACGAAGTATCATTGTTTGTCACTGATTTTTTTTTTTTTTTTTTGATCCTGATTTGTCACTGATTTAAATGAACTCAACAACTCATGTGCCTCGCAAAGATTGGGGTATTATTGGTATCTTCAAGCCTTCTTAAATGCGTATGCCTCAATGTTGGCAAAAAAAATGCATATTCCTCAAACTTTGCGGAACATGATGTTCACTTGAGGCCTGAGGGTTTGTTGGAGGGGGAAAAAGAACATGAGGGTTTAACTTCTTTCCAAAAAGATTAAAACCACAGGGTTTTTTTTTTTTTGACCGAAAAACCACAGGGGGTTTAACTGAAAGGGACCTTACAGTCTTTGACCTCGTAATTTAAAAAAGCAAAAAAAAAAATTAATGAAAAATGGGAATACCCCAACCAATAGAGAATAAAATCCCATACAAAAGTCAAATGTATGGCAGCAAACCAGCTATACAGTAATACAGACAATCATCTCCCCAAATACTTCATTCTCTTTTTGAAAATATGACATTATCATCAAATTTTGTATCATAAAAATGCAGAATCAACGAGCACAACCCAATTATGAGTATATTATATGTAGGGTTAATGTGCAAAAATACCCATGAATTTTTCTCAAAATTGCATCCAACACCATAAATTATTTTTAGGTGCAAAAATACCCATGAACTTCTCAAAATGGGGCAAAAATGTCAAACTGTTAATTAGTACGAATGTCTGTTTTGTGGGACCCACAATTTTATTTTTTGAGGTGCAAAAATACCCATGAACTTTTCTAAAAAGTGCACTCAACACCATAAACTTTTGAAAAGTTCATGGGCATTTTTGCACTCAGAACAAATTTTATGGTGTTAGGTCCACTTTTAAGAAAAGTTCATGAGTATTTTTACACCTCAAAAAATAAAATTGTGGGTCCCACAAAACGGACGTTTGTACTAATTAACTGTTTGACATTTTTGCCCCATTTTGAGAAGTTCATGGATATTTTTGCACCTAAAAAAAGTTTATGGTGTTGGATGCACTTTTAAGAATAGTTCATGGATATTTTTACACCTTAACCGTTATATGTATATATACATTTGCATGCATCACGCATGCATATACATGGATGCATGCATGTTATGATTTTTTTTATAAAGTGTTATGATCTAGTCATTAGTTCATTTTAAGCAGATGGATACAACAATTCTTTTCTTAAAATTGTATTTTTTGTTATAAAAGTATATGTGATAAGAGAGAAGATTGATAGAATTCAGAGAAAATTGATAGAATTTCTAGAGAGATTTTAGAGAGATGTTCTCATTCAGTTCAATTGAAACAATCGATTACAGCCCTTTATATAGAGGCAGAAATCTAACCCTGGTTGTATTACCATGGTTATATGTAAATGACCATAGTTACTTTATATCGTCTTTATATCCTTGTCTTCTTTTGCTGTCTTTATATCCTTGTCTTCTTTTGCTTTTGCTTTGTGTCAAGTCATCTTTGTGTCAAGTCATCTTTATGTCAAGTTGACTGGAAGAGTAATATGAGTCAATGGACATCCACATATTTAATATTCATAACACTCCCCCTTGGATGTCCATTATGAATGTGCCTCATTAAAAACTTTAACTAGGAAAAACCCAGTGGGATAAAAACCTAGCCAAAGAAAAGAGTACATCATTCATTGATACACCATCGAGTGCTGCCTCATTAAAAACCTTTCTAGGAAAACCCAGTGGGACAAAACCTAGATAAGGGAAAAAGAGTACAGCGTGTATCGACTCCCCCTCTTGATAATATCAATTGAAATCTTTGAATCTCCGAAGACCAATATCATGAACAAGTTTTTCAAAGATTGTACCTGGGAGTGACTTGGTGAATAAATCTGCTAGATTTTCACTTGAACTGATTTGCTGGATATCTATTTCACCATCCTTTTGAAGGTCGCGAGTGAAGAAGAATTTTGGTGAAATATGCTTCGTTCTATCGCCCTTGATATAGCCTTCTTTAAGTTGAGCGATACATGCAGCATTATCCTCATAGAGGATTGTTGGGATCATTTTGCCAGAAGATAAATGACAAGTTGTACGTATATGATGTATTACTGACCTCAACCACATACATTCTCGACTTGCTTCATGTATTGCTAGAATTTCTGCATGATTAGATGATGTGGCTGATATAGTCTGTTTCATAGATCGCCATGAAATAGCTGCACCTCCACATGTAAATAGATAGCCCGTTTGTGATTTACCATTATGTGGATCAGACAAAAATCCGGCATCTGCATACCCAACCAGTTCATGTTTGGATACATTTGAGTAGTATAACCCCATGTCTGTTGTACCTCTGAGATAACGAAAAATGTGCTTTATTCCATTCCAATGCCTTCGTGTTGGTGAAGAACTGTATCTTGCTAGTAAATTAACAGCAAATGATATATCAGGACGTGTGTGATTAGCAAGATACATTAGTGCTCCAATAGCACTAAGATATGGTACTTCTGGACCAAGTAGTTCTTCATCACCTTCTTCACTGATTTCTCGGGGTAGGAATGGGTCTTTATCCACCTTCAAAGATCTTACAATCATTGGGGTACATAATGGATGAGATTTATCCATGTAAAATCGCTCTAGGACCTTCTTTGTATAAGTTTCTTGATATACAAAGATCCCTTTCTTGAAGTACTCGATCTGTAATCCAAGACAAAATTTTGTTCTTCCCAAGTCTTTCATTTCAAATTCTTTCTTCAAACAATTAATTGCCTTTTGAAGCTCTTCAGGAGTTCCAATGATGTTGATATCATCAACATAAACAGCAATTATAGCAAACTCATTATTAGATCTTTTCATAAAGATGCATGGGCATATCGGATCATTTTTGTATCCTTCTTTCAACAAATATTCATTAAGGCGATTATACCACATGCGCCCTGATTGCTTTAGGCCATACAGGGACTTATTTAACTTAACTGAGTATTGTTCTCGAGAACATGAATTGGATGCTTCTGGCATCTTAAGTCCTTCAGGAACTTTCATATAAATATCATTATCAAGTGATCCATATAAATAGGCAGTTAGAACATCCATTAGATGTAAATCAAGTCCTGCATCTACTGCTAGACTGATTAAATAACGAAAAGTAGTCGCATCCACTACTGGTGAATACGTTTCTTCAAAATCAATGCCAGGTCTTTGCGTAAAACCTTGGGCTACTAGACGTGCCTTATATCTAGTTATTTTGCCCTTTTCATTTCTTTTTCGTACAAAGACCCATTTGCATCCAACTGGTTTTACATCTTCAGGTGTAAGGACTACAGGTCCAAATACTTTTCGTTTTGCCAATGATTTTAATTCTGCATTAATGGCATCTTTCCATAGGGGCCAGTCTTTTCTTTGTTGGCTCTCACTAATGGATTTTGGCTCATGATCCTCATTATCATTCATTACATCATATGCTATATGATAAGCAAAGATGTCATCAACGTTGACTTCATTTCTATCCCATCGGATTCCATTCATAACATAATTTATTGAGATCTCATTATTTTCACATATATCAGGTACCTGGGTCTCTTCTGGGACTACAACATTCTCTTCTGGAGATAATATCTCTTCAGGAGATGGCTCTTCTGGAGCTACTAATGTTTCTTCATTATCCTCGACTTGACCATCTATATTCTTTGCTCCTTTTCTTTTTCGAGGATTTTTATCTTTGGAACCGATGGGCCTGCCACGCTTCAGGCGTGCTTTATATTCATTCATAGCAGGTTGTCCTTCAGGGACATCAATTTTAATAGGAGCATTAGCAGCTGGGATATGTGACTTTGTCACTTTCTTTGGGTCAGTAAATGCTTCTGGCATTTGATTAGCTAAATTCTGTAAATGAATTATCTTTTGAACTTCAAGTTCATATTGTTTTGTACGAGGATCAAAATGAGCCAATGATAATTCATTCCAACTAATTTCATTACCCAGCTGCTTGTTTTCTCCCCCTAATGTTGGGGAAAATGATTCATCAAAATGACAATCGGCAAATCGTGCCGTAAATAAATCTCCTGTAGATGATTCTAAATATTTTATAATTGATGGAGATTCATACCCAACATATATTCCCATCTTTCTTTGTGGGCCCATCTTAGTGCGTTGTGGTAGTGCTACAGGCACATATACCGCACACCCAAAAATTCTTATATGGGAAATATTAGGTTCCTGACCAAAAACCATTTGTAAGGGGGAAACCTTTAAATAACTTGTTGGCCTAATGCGAATTAACATTGCTGCATGCAAAATGGCATGGCCCCAAGCAGAAATTGGTAGATTAGATTTCATAAGTAAAGGTCTTGCAATTAGTTGCAACCTTTTAACCAATGATTCTGCAAGTCCATTTTGCGTGTGAACATAAGCTACAGGATGTTCAACATCAATTCCAAGGGACATACAATATTCATTAAAAGCTTGTGATGTAAATTCACCAGCATTATCAAGACGAATTTTCTTGATAGGATAATCAGGGTAATGTGCTCTTAATCTAATCAATTGAGCAAGTAATCTCGCAAACGCCAGGTTGCGAGAAGATAATAAGCAAACATGCGACCATTTAGTTGATGCATCAATTAAAACCATATAGTACCTAAATGGTCCGCATGGTGGGTGTATTGGCCCACAAATATCTCCCTGTATCCGTTCTAGAAATGTGAGAGACTCACTTTCTACTTTGCTTGGTGAGGGGCGAATAATTAATTTTCCCTTGGAACATGCAGCACATGAGAAATCATGGGATTGTGGTATTTGTTTACACTTCAGGGTATGTCCACATGAATTCCCAATTATTTGTCGCATCATTATTGAACCGGGATGGCCTAACCGGTCATGCCAAACATTAAATTCATTAGTAAACTTCTGGTTTACATTATAAAACTGCTGGTTTATATTAGAAAACTTCTGGTCTGCATTATTGAACTTCTGGTTCACAATAGTATGTGTTTCAATTGTGCTTATACATGTGTAATACAAACCAGAAGAAAAAATAGGAAAACTTTCTAATATGCATTTTCTACCAGCAACTATATTTGTAATGACAAGATATTCCTTATTATCTTTAGTTGTTGTTTCTAAATGATATCCATTTCTGCGGATATCTTTGAAACTCAATAAGTTTCTTTTAGACTTGGTAGAATAAAATGCATTATCAATGCATAATTTTGTTCCTTCAGGTAACAAAATATTAGCTCTTCCGGAGCCTTCAATTAAATTTATACTACCAGATATAGTCTGAACATTGGCTTCTCGTATTACCAAGGAAGAAAAATATTTATCATGTCTGAGTATGGTGTGGGTTGTTGCACTATCAACGAGACATAAATCTTCAGGATTGATGCCAATAGGATTCATTCTTCATAAAAACATAATTAAAATTAATATATATGATAGAAACAACTTTAAATAAAATATAACAGTTAAAATTATATTAAGGAATCTGTAACATCCAAATAGTTATTATCTATATCACCATACTCAGAATTCTCGCCCTTTTTGGTTCTTATAAGTCTTTTCCCACTTCTGGTAGGAAATTTGAGCCTCCATGATATCGACCATGACTACGCCCACGGCTGTAGCCACGCCCACGTCCACGTCCACGTCCATGTCCACGTCCACGGCCACAATAAAATTCATTAGTTACTACATTCACTTCAGGGAATGGAGTTGAGCCTGTTGGACGGGATTCATGATTTTTCAATAAAAGCTCATTATTTTGCTCAGCCATAAGGAGACAAGAAATTAACTCAGCATATTTCTTGAAACCTTTTTCACAATATTGCTGCTGCAGGAGCAAATTGGATGCATAAAATGTGGAGAATGACTTTTCTAACATATCATCATCAGTAACATTTTATCCACATAATTTCAATTTAGAAGTAATTCTAAACATAGCTGAGTTATATTCGCTTATAGATTTAAAATCTTGCAAGCGCAAATGCATCCACTCAAAATGAGCTTTTGGAAGAATGATCATCTTCTGGTGATCATACCTCTCTTTCAAATTGTTCCAAAGGACAAGTGGGTCCATTACTATCAAATATTCGAGTGACAACCAAGATAAATAATTTTTCCCAGTAATATCAAGAGCCATAATTTCAAGTTTTTCCAGGTTTTCCATTGTTCAAACTAATTAAAGAAATAAATGAAAATAATATAAAATGTAAATATGCAATATAATAACTTTAAATTCATAAAGACAATAAATAATTCATAAGGCAAGATAAGAAAATTAAAACATGTATGGCTTCAGGCCATTTAATCTCATGACTTCAGGTCATGTATGGCTTCGGGCCATTTAATCTCAAGATGAGGAATTAATTATTATCTTCAGGATAAAAGTTGTACATGACTTCTGGCCGTACAATAAGATAAAAGATAAAAATATATATAGCTTCTGGCCATATAATAAGATGAAAAATGTATATAGCTTCTGGCTATATAATAAGAATGGATATGACTTCTGGCCATATTATAAGAAATTAAAACATTATGACTTCTGGTCATAATTTCAAGAATCAGATGTGTATGGCTTCTGGCCATAATAACAATAATAATAATATAAAAGAACTTGTAAATAATATATAAAAACAATAACAATCTCCAATCTTAACCATGGAACCCGATGTTATATAACAATCGGTAAAAGAATCTTTCTTATTCCATATAGTGGCTTAGATTATCCCAGATCTATAAAATAAAACAACGTATATAAAATCACTAAAGAAACCATAAGAAGATCATACCTTCTTTTAGAGCTTCGTGCTGATAACGTGTTATAAAAGTATATGTGATAAGAGAGAAGATTGATAGAATTCAGAGAAAATTGATAGAATTTCTAGAGAGATTTTAGAGAGATGTTCTCATTCAGTTCAATTGAAACAATCGATTACAGCCCTTTATATAGAGGCAGAAATCTAACCCTGGTTGTATTACCATGGTTATATGTAAATGACCATAGTTACTTTATATCGTCTTTATATCCTTGTCTTCTTTTGCTTTTGCTTTGTGTCAAGTCATCTTTGTGTCAAGTCATCTTTATGTCAAGTTGACTGTAAGAGTAATATGAGTCAATGGACATCCACATATTTAATATTCATAACATTTTTTTATATTTAATCTTTGCTTATATATATATATATATATATATTGAGATTTGAACTATTCACTTTTGCACATATTTCATCTCACTCTTACGATATGAGCTAGCTTTATGTTGTTATAATTAAAATTTACTAAAATATTTGCTTATTTTTTGTTTTTTAAGTTCTAAATATTTAAACTTGTAGAAAAATATTTAAAAACCTAGAAAAATTCTACAAACACTAATTAATGAGGTGCATGAAAAGAGGTTGGAATTTCTTTAACTAAAAAATACACACAACCAGAAAAGGGCAAATTAATTCATAACTTTAAGATACTAAAAATTCGTGTCAATATGATAATGGATTATTGGATATTGATCATCGGAGAAAATTTATCTAATAGAGCAAACCCAGTTCAAAACCTTAGAGGTTTTAACATTAAAAGTCTAAATGAAGGAGTAATCCCTGAAGAATCAAATCAAATCATTAAATTGACCAAAAAGCAATTCACATTGTTGACCATAGAAAATACGGTCCTTTCCAATAATGTTTGTGTTTGTTTGGGATCACGTTTGGGATTCCCAAAAATACTTATTTACATAAATCAAGATAAAACTCCGTTCACATACTTACCTCACATACCGTAAATTATGATTGAAAAGTTATTTTTGAGAACTCCAATCGCTATTCCAAACAAACATGAAGTATAACAAATTTACCTGTCTGGCATTCCTGAGACATATCATATCATACAAATTATTAGGGGGAAATAACTAAAATAAAAACGTGATGCCCATAGATGAAATCAATTGGCCACTATCAACCCTTTAAAACTTGTAATGAAAGAATGCAATTTTTGGAAGTCATAAACAACAGAAACGTTTTTTTTTAATACATAACTGCACGTAGACTTTTTTTACACATGAATGCTGAAAGTAAAATGGTTTTGGCACCAGACAATGATTTCTGTAGTTTACGGCTAACTGATGGTTTATAGATAAGCGTCTCCAACTTCAGGAACTGTCTTCACAATATGCAACAAGAGCACATAACCTTCTTGGGTGAATCATCAACCTTCTTCTCTGCTCAGGCAAATGGGAATGCTAATGTTAAACTGAAAGTGTCTTAACCTTCGAACAAAAGTGGAGAACGACTAGTTGAAAAGGGGAAAAAAATATCCACAATTTTTATAGCAGTTCATATTAATCTATTTGATGCAAGATCCCTCCTCTGATCTTCTAACTTAGAATTGCACTTGCCACTTTTACCCACATTACCCTTTAACAGGAAAATATTAAATCGATGGTTGTTGCATCAATAACGGAAATGAAACTACTGGAGTACAATGAAATCAGCAAGCAGATCAAACTGCCAGCAGGCAACATCTTTTTCTACACTAGGCTCAAGTTAGATTGGAAACCATTAACCATACAACAGTGATAATCTTCAAATTAGATAGGGAGTCAAAATTCAAATCCATTAGAAGTCTAGTTATCTTGATATATAAGAAGTTAGTACGAAATTACCAGCTTTAGTTTTTGATAGAGATGGCTGTACAACAACAATCATTATTATGACTCCCCCTGCAACATCACCAAATGGTCCTTTACAATGACCAACAGTTTTGTTGTTTTCCAAGATTTTACCAGAATTAATCAGTTTTACTTCATTTGCTGCCTTTGGGACGACTGTTTTACCTACAGTAGGGGAAAATTTAAAAGAATCAAATGAAAGAACACTTGAAAAAGCAAGAATCTAGCAGAAGAACAAAGAACCACTTGTATGTAGTCCAGAAGGTGTCTTTAGACAACCAACGATGTGCTCTGTCATTGATAAAACCACTCAAAGAATCCACAGTATCAACAGTCATAAATAGTTGATTAAATCAGTAGAAGCTTTAACACTGTCATGGAGTTATTAATCACCAAGGGCAAAATAATATTTTAATAGTCCATAGTCCAACTCATAAATAAGAATGATGAGTGTGTTCAATTTCATCCTATGATGTCTTGGTGCATTAAAAGCATCCAACGGCCATGCCCTCTCATTCCTTCGAGCAAGCACAAAAAAAGAGGGTTCTTCTAGGAACCTCATTGTAAATGCATGAAAGTAGAGAAATGACCCTGACAAGCAATTCAACTTAAACACAAATTTAGTGAGGACCTTTTAAAGGAAAAATGTCCTTGCAAAGAGTTTGGCCAAGAGTTGCAGATACAGTGTGTATTAATCTAATGCAGAACTAGTGCAGTTAAAGGCGATCACCTTAGGACCTAGGATGCTCAAGTGAGGTGTCATACATCTCCCGCACCTCTCACCTTGAGAGAGGCACTGCCCTCACACTGTGCCAAAAGGTGCTCGCCTTTTGCACCTTTTCCTTGTGAAAGGCGGGCACCTTTTGGTGCCTTACTCATGTGAACAGCCCAAGCCCATAAACCAGAAAACACACCTGGAATACTCCAGTCACTTTAAAATATTAAAGATAACATGTTTTGTATGAAAAAACATGGTCTGCCCCACTTCCAGTTTGCTAGAAAGAGTAAACTACAAGTTAACACCATTGTTATTTCAAATCACGTTTAAATATATATTGGTTTATACATCATATTGTTTCTTACTTTAGTGCCTTCATTCACCAAGGTGAGCGCTTTTCTTGCAGCACCTCTTGTCTGAGGTGTTTTAAAAGTCTAGCGCCTTTCACCTCTGAATACCTTGTTTCAAAATGCTCTACATTGAATATAAATTGGGTTTAATTCCTTTTAAACATCCAAGCAATCTCTCACTTGTTTTATAATTTTAAAGCAAGGTTGGCACAGAAAATAAGATGGAAATTCATAAAATAAAATAAAGGCGGAAAAAACACTTGTGTTATAGTTCTAAAAGTGAATCAAAGGTAGAGATCTAACTCACACTAAGACTTGTATCGTTCAAAAATCAGAGCTTGTCAGCTCATATGCATGAGAGTTAGAGGTGAAACCAGGAGCAATCAATTTCAAATATGAACTGATATTCAGGTCCTTACTATTACACTTAATCAGAGACATGCGAGGGGTAAAAGATGAGTCTTTGCATGTTCATGATGAAGATAATGGAATGACTGTAACAGTCCAGAAAAATATTACTCTTTATCAGATGTGTTTCAGGCTAAACCAGGAGCTGCATGCCTGTATGAATAAGAAATGTCATGAAATGCTTGTATCCTTAATCTTCACACCTAATCAACCCATATCCAATTACCTAAGGCATAACAGATAAACGACAAAAGAAAACAAAAGTTTTCTGCTACTTTGATAACAAAAGCGGTCATTATATCAGCAACAGCAATGTAATCCGTAATCATGTATGCATTCATAAGTCTATACCCGAAAAACTGGCTTTACTATAACAATACAAGTCGGACTAGACCTACTACAATGTCCTTCACGCCATCATTTCACGGATAGTTGTGAATACACTTTCTAGGATGAAAAAATTAAAACAGATTTCCTACAATCCCCAAACTTAAATCCTAGTGACCTTATGGTGGAATTTCTTAATACAACAATGAATTAGAACAAGGATGCGATACGTGCGAAAGATTAAATTAGACTCCCTAAGTCTCGTTAGACTTAATATGCCTAAGCAGGTGATGGAATGTGTCTGCCCGACAATTTAGTAGTCAATATGAAATCACCCAACAGGCAGCTCATGGCATTTCAAACTACCTAAAAATTCTATTTATCCAAATAGCGCTTAGGACTATAAAATCACAACTACAAGACCTATTGAGTTTAAAATCTCAGATAAAAATGGAATAACGATCAATCCCATCACAGAACATACGAGTAATATGCTATCAACAAATTTGTGAGAGCTAAACTGACACTGACCTTTGGGCCAATCGGACACAATCCTTTGCTTGAGCATATCGACCGTGGCGGCCGATGAGTACCTGAAAGGTCCCATATCGGACCCATCGTACAACCTGAACTTTATGTCAATCAAATCCTCTTCAGGCATTTGAATTGACTTCTCCAATTGTACCCACCGATCACAGAAAAATATGTCACTGCTCTTTGATCTATAGATTGTGCTTAACAATATCACCCCCGAATACCTAAAATTCAATCGAAGTGGTTTTACTTAGACAGAAGATAATATATTCAAAGATCTATAATTGGATCAACCAGTGTATTAATATCAATAACTCAGAGAAATCAGGATCAAAATTACTAGAATTTGAATGGTACCTTTAACAATTTCACTTAAATTTTTCCTTTCAATTGAGGTTTTTGACTTCTGGTGAGAAATCGGTGTGCGCTCTCTTGTGGAGTTGCTGAAACCGTTCAACTGAAGAAGACAAAGCAAAAGTCTTCACGTCCTTGAACGGAAACCGAACCAAATCAAAACGACACAGTTTAATATCCTCGCCAAAACGACTTTAGTTTATTGGCTACCGCGGTTAGCCTATAGGGTCTTTGCAACGACGTCACTTGCATTGTCGTTGGCATTACATTCCAACGCTTCTCCCTCGCGCCTTCGAGTCTGAGAAATAGAAGGGTACAGTCTCAAAGCTGAAAAAATGAAGCGGAAGAGGGAAGGCGAATGCATGGATATAGTGTGGCAAACTCCTGCGAATCCCCCAGAACCACGAGACTATATTTTTCGAAACGGTAACATCATTATCGCAGAAGTTCCAAAGATTCACAAGGAAGAAACTATCAAGGCTTAGTTTATTTACGAGAAAGATAATCTTCGATTTTATTTCCCGTTTTCTTTATGAATTTGCAGGTAGAAGGCATGTTAGACCATACTACTTCGAATTTATTGCTCACGTTAGTTCTTTCTGTATCTCTCCCCTATTTTGGGCGCTCTCAGTGGGTTCATTAAATATCGTATAACCCTGATTAAACCCTAAGGATGGTTGATTGCTTGAGAGCAGGTGAAAAATCGGTGGGCAGGAAAAATGATTGTAGATTTGTTTGCTGAAGAGTTTAAGGGTCGACCTTATGAATATTATGTAAGAAACATGTATAGCTTTTATTTTTATTTTTAAACAAGTCTCCATTCCCTAATATGCAGGCAGCTATTCATTCAGCTTAACAGTGATGTTTTTAAAGACTAATTGCACGTTTCTTTTTAGTGATATTTTCTGTACGTTGGTTAGTTGATGGATATATAATCTTGTTGGTCTAAAAACCTGAGAAAATCTACCCGCATATTCAAGTAGGGAAATTTGATTGAATCTTATTAGGTTTAGCTCAATGAATAAGTTAAGCCAGAATATAAGTTAATTGGCTTTCATGTTGAAAATTGTAGGTTAATGCAGTGGAATGTGGAAGGATACAAGTTGATGGGGAGATGGTGCCAGTATCATACATTGTTAAATCATCTCAAAAGATCAGCCATTTCTTACACAGGTTTCCCCCCTTTGCTTGATGCTCTGTTTAAAAGGAAATGATAGTGCTTGGACAGGAAACTGATACCATAACGGTTGTAGGCATGAACCGCCTGTGATGGCTTGGGGTGTTTCTGTTATTGAAAAAGAACCGGACGTGGTGACGGTCTGTAAGCCGGCATCTGTCCCTGTAAGTATGCAGTGACTATTTTCATTCCCTGAGTCACCCCTGAGCATCACCTAAAATAGTGCAAAAAGAAATCAAAGACCGGTGCCTTTCATTGTTTTTTCATTGCTCTTCAAATGCGATATATACCTCAAGTTTCGTTATCTTCTGACTTCCCCTCTCACTTGCAATTGCTCCATAACTTCTGCCTGGTGCACTGAAATTTGCCGGTCATATTGTTTTTTCATCACTATATTTAATAATAAGTTATTGTATTGACATCCTTTTTCAATTACATGAAAGCATTGCTGCAAGTAGTTAATGCTTCTGTTAACTATGGATCTCTTTATTATGAAAGATACATAAGAGTTAGCATGTACTGGACTTTTAAGGTTTGGAGAGGTGGATACATTTTCATGTATCTTATGTACAAGCCAACGGTTCTTGCTTTCAGAATATCCATAGTCCCATTGTGTCGAGTTTTTAGTTATTAACATATCCACAGAAGACTCAAATCAGTATTCCAATCATCTGTTTCCAATCATCTATTTCAATCTCAACGTCAAGACAAAGCTTTTGTCAGTTGTTTTTATTATTTACCTTTACAATAATAAGTCCTCAAATCCTGCATGGATTTCTTGTTAGTTGCCTAATTGAAGATGTATGCTTTTTGATATACTGTGTTTTATACAAGCTAAAACTGTCAATTTTAGCTGTGACCTAGGTCCATCCATGCGGTCAATATCGTAAGAACACTGTTGTTGGTATCCTCCAAGCAGAGCATGGGTTGGCACCTCTATTTCGTATCCAAATTTTTAGAATTAAAATGTCGGATTCTGATAATATATATATATATATATATTGCGTGTTTTAAAAGTAATCTAGTATTGAAAGTATCTTCTTGTACTTAGTTTGGTCTTTGCATCTACCTTGACTTGATTATGTCAGCGGTTCATCGACTGGATCGTCTTGTCTCAGGACTTCTCATTTTGGCCAGAAGTGCCCCAAAAGCTGATTTTTTCAGGCAACAGGTGAATCTTTATTTTATCTCAATTTAAAATTGTAATAACTGATGAGTTCACTTTCTTTAGTCCGCTGGCATCATGCAGCTTGTCTAAAAGAAGAATAATAAGAGTAAACAACGATGTTGACTCTTGTTGGTTGTGACAAAGGCTTCTGAGTGTTGAGTTGTATTTATGACAAATTTTGAAGAATGACTTTGAATTCTGAAATGTAATGCACATATACTAGATAAAGATATTGGCTGTCCTGTGTTCATGGAGTATTCAATTTCTGTGTCATGCCATCAAACTGGAAAGATAGAGATTTATGACGTTTGATTTATGTATATTTCTGAAAACAGAATCAGAATATTATTTTTCTTTCAGTAAATTTAAATATTGAAAGTGGGTATCACTTCATCACAGATTGAAGCTGGTTTAGTGCAGAAACAATATATCGCAAAAGTAGTTGGCGAATTTCCAGAGGATGAGGTATTCATATATTTGAGCTTGATAATTTGAGTTATATATGACTGTACTTTGTGTTGTGTTCATGAGATAAACCCTGCAAGTATGTCATCTTAAGATATCACCTTCTTTTTTTGTAGTAAAGGGGCCCCAAGGCCCAATCAATCTTCAGACTTATTTATTCATGCAGCTATCTGCCTATTTCTGGACCATCCTTAAATCAAGCTTTTCTTAACGTTTTAGGAATCTCTCCATAATTCAAAAAGTCTTTATTTTCTTTTTCAATCTGTCAGTTTTGGCAGTCGGCTTCTAGTTTGAAATGTTAAATGTATTCACAACTGAGGCAAAATTATGCAGAAGGTAGAGCTGGAAAGTGAAAGTTTGCATATCTGAGATATAAGCAGGCTAATTTTTAACTTTTTTTTTATTACAACTTTGCCACTATGGAAAAAATTAAACTGAAATTTGTGTGGATGAAGGTATTTCTAAAACATTATTGTTAAAAATGAAAAAGCATCTGTGAAGGAAGTTGTCTTCATGAAGCTCTGTTTGTGCGGTTTATGGGGTCATTAAGCAATTTAGTCTAAGAAAGTGTCGGGTTAGATGGGTGAAAGTAACATGATTTGTTTTGATGAGTAAAAAGGGCTTGTTCTGGGAAAGTTGCTCACCTGTCACGTTGGTGAGGACCGTCTAATTGCTTTTTGCGCCTTTGGTACATGAAAGTTATTGATTACAAGATTGGCAACATGGAAAAAACTGTAGGAAAAAATATTTTTTTAAAAAAAATCTTAAAAGTTTGGGACGGAATGGAAAAGATTGTCAATTTGCTCATAATTTTTGTGTTTGTTTTTTCTAATTGAACATTTGATGTATTCTTCTTCAAAACAGCATTCCAAGTGACAATTTTTTGGGGAGGTTTCATCTAAAAGCATCAAGTATTCTTAAAAATAGAAATTATGGATATCATCTTTAACTGATTCTTTTGTCCGATACAGGGAACTCAATATGTTATCCCAGTGAACATACATTTGTAAAATAGATGATAGTAATAAATAGTCAAGTGTTATTCTGTCAGTTAAGATTGAGATGCTTCTCTCCCCATTTAACATTTTGCTTTTTACATTCATCTTCAGCAAGTTGTTGATGCCAATATAAACTATAATGCTCGAGAAGGAAGAAGCACAGCAGAGGTGAGGCCTTTTTGTTCTAAGGTTTACCATGAGAGAAATACAATTTTTAATTTGTCAAAACTTCAATATGGTTAATTCATAAATTCTTGGTCTTCCAATGTGTTTTTCATAAATGTAACAAAGACTAACTATTTTGAGGGACAGTACTAATTTCTTTTTTCTAGTAATCTATTCTTGATTGAACTAAAACGGGTTTTAGTATGTTTTGGTACTTAAATTTAACCTTAGAAATTACAATGTCTTGATTTATGATAGGCACTCAGAATAAAAAATTGAGCCATTATTATAATGATGCCTGTTATAATTTTTGAGTAATATAGCAATTGTTGGAAGAAAAATAAAGTTGATGTGTTCTACCCTTGATGAATAGAGTATAGCCAAGTTGAAGAGACTGGAAGTTGATCTAAAATTACAATTATGATTAAAAATATCTTTCTTTCTGCAGATCAAAGGCTCTGCAAAGGGAAAGGCTGCCTGTACAAAATTTACTCGGATAAGCTCAAATGGCACTTATAGTATTGTTTTATGTGAACCAATCACTGGCCGAACTCATCAAGTAAGAGCTTGCAGGCCAAAGTAGGCCAATGGTACTTCATATTGCGTTGTACTCTTAATTCCATATAATTAGCATTCCCCTCTTTGCCTCTCAAATAAATATGATCAATCCTTACATTGTGCTGTATGTGGTGTTCTCTTTTTTTGTGTCTTTACTCAGCATCTTCGGTCTTAGCCTCCATTTCCTTTCTCATATGCACTAGCTGTAAGCTTCTGCCTTTACATGAATGGTATATCACGTGATCTATTCTCTGTGACATGTGACTCACCAGTATTGTCACTTTTTCCCATTTAGATGTTGGCTGATGCATGCTATGCTGTCTCTGTGTAGGCATAAGGAGTATCTCTCTACCTTTTAGATAACATTTCAGTACTTGGTTGCCAATCTCTCATTCATAAAACTGGTTCAAAGAGATGCAGGAAAGAAAATGGCATAAAAATTACACAAGTAATTTAATGCTTTTAAGTCCACTGTAGTGTCCAAAGCTATCCTGCACACCTTTTACTATTTTAGTTATTGTTGTTAATGAAATTTATTTTTTATGATCACTCTTAAATATTCAACCTCTGGTGCAGATACGTGTTCATTTACAGTATTTGGGGAATCCAATAGCCAATGACATGCTGTACCTCTCAGCAGAGACTGTTGATAGGTCTAGTAAAGGGTCAAGTGCCGATAGATCTGTGATTGCGTCAGATGCTTCTCTGAGACCAAGTTTTGATGAAGTGCACCACAAAAGTGAAGGCGACTGCGGTGCTGATTTTAGCATTGATCCCATGTGTACAAACTGTCCAAATTTGGCTCCCAAGGGGTACAAACTCAAACTTCTTTGTCCTATAATGTAATGAAAAACATATTAAAGCTGAATTGCCAAAAATGCATGGCTGTCTTTTAATGAAAAGGAAGAGTATATGTCCTGTGGTGATTTTTTTTGCCAAGTTGCAAAAGCATGAGCATCATGCTGAGCTGGTTTTTAGACTTTTTTGGCTATTTATAATGTGCCTGTCATAATCAAATCATGTTACCATGATGAAACGCTGCTAAAAACCTTAAGACCTAAAAGAGATTGATGTTTCACTGTGTTTTAAGCATGGTGGAAGCGAAACTGTTGCGATTTCAGGATGTCTTGAACTCAATGGCTTAACCTTTACCTGCTCAGACTTGCAGAAAGTTGTTCAACAAAGCTTTTGATTATGTTAATGATGCCACTGATGATTCAATAACTCGTCTGTTTGGTGGAATTGTATTGATCATCATGTTACGATTAGTTAAAGTATGCACATTTTTATGTAATTTGATACATTCTGTGATTACAACCATTCAGTAATATTATCTAGTGACTGAGGACTTTATTGTGACTGACCTGGGTGGTTATGAATCTGTGTTTGGTAATTGCAGATACGAGGGCCTTGAAGAAGGCCTGTGGCTGCATTGTTTTCGGTACAGTGGACCTGGATGGACGTATGAATGCCCGTATCCCGATTGGGCAAAACTTGGCTGATCAGTCAATTTTTGTTTTAATTTGCATTTTTGTTCTTTGGGGAGACCCTTCTAACAATTGTACCTCATATTGAAACTGGACATGAATGGTGACTTTCTCATCATATCATCATCATCATTGTGAGTTTTTGTTTAGAGGAGTTTGGAACAAGTCTTTTTTGTTGGGCCACATATATTTTCCGATTTCACATGTATTATTATTGCTTCAATGTGAGTGCTTTACCTTTGTCAATATAATTTGGAAAACAGGGAAGCAAATTTTATCAAGGCTGTCGAATCTGATGTCTGTACTCTGGAGACTGGACCATCTTCAAAGATGGCTTTTGAGTGGTTTGAGTCTAAATTGGTGGGTGCTACCTTTTATAATACTAACTTGTCATGTAAAATTGTTATTCGCCAGAAATTAGAGGGCAATTTTTTTTAATTAAAAAAAAGGAAGTTCATCATGTTTTGCAATAAAGGGGAAAAAGACCCGCCCTTAAGCTGTATAGTCAGATTTGTTTTTCTTCAATGCGGTAGAGGTTTGTTTCCATGTGTAAGAAGCTTAGGAAGAAATTTATATAACCCAAACAGAAAATGATAGAAAAATAACTTTAAAATTGTAAAATCTTAAATCAAGTTTATTATCAAAAATTGATAGGGGAATAATGAGACTTAATGAGCAATTCACAACTTATTTTTTAAGAAATATTTAATTTAGGATTTTGCAATTTCAAAATCCTGTTTCCACCGTTTCCCATTAATTTAACATTAAAATATTAATTTTGGGTCTAGTCATCAAGGATGAACGTTAAGTTCAGTTTTAGCCAAATCCTTTATAGTTCACTTGTGTGGTGGTGGGACATAAAACTTTTAATATTTTCTCAAGACATTTGATATAATTATTATTATTATTATTATTATTATTATTATTAAGAAGAAGATGAATTCTGCCAGGAGAGAATGAAGTAGGGGCAAAAATTCTATCCTTGATGGTTGGAAATAGGAGCATAAAATCTCTAATTGTTCATTTGGCGCAAAATGATTGGGCTGAATGAATGTTTTTTATAAGATGGCTTACCCGCGCCGTGTAACTCAACTGAAGGGGACGTATAATTTTTTTTAAAAAAAAGTAACAATTGTTTTTAAAAGAAAAAAGCAAAAGAGAGAGATTGTTGAATTAAAGCATGAGGTCAGCAAATGAGGCCCGCCTCAAAGCTGATGCAGACACACATGGTCTGGCGTCGTCCATCTCTCATAAATCCTTGAGTCAATTTTTTAAAGGGTTAAAGGTGTTTTTTATCGTAGAAGTATTGCTTCAAAGATAATTTTATCTCGAAAATTTTAAATGTGGAGCAATTTCATTCAGATTTTTATCGTAGTTAAGTTTGATATTTAGTTGATCAAATATATGAGTAAATTTGCTAAAAGTGAAAACTTTAAAGATAAATTTATACCTTAATAAAAATGGCATAAACAATAAAATTTCTATGGAAGTTTCAACTTAAGAGCAGATTTACCTTGTTAGTTTTCACTTTTGAGCAAACTTGCCCCAGTATTTGGTCAACTAACGACCAAACTTAACTACGATAATAATCAGAGTGAAATTGCCTTACATTTAAAACTTTTGGGGCAAAAATACCCCAGATGAAACTTCCGGAGTAAAATTGCCCCTGAGCCAATACTACTAGGGTAAAAATGACATTTAACCCTTTCTTAATAAGGCTTGGTACGGACTTCAGACTCACAATTTCATTATTTTAATTAATCTTAATAATTTATTAAAGATAAAAAAATTAACATGTAACAGCAGTAACCTTACGAGTTACCTCCTCCAGCCAGAAATATATGGAAGAGTTGGTTAGAGCCCTCAGCCCAGAATAAAATCGTATCAGAAACTCAGTCTGATACTTCCGAAAAATTGGCCATGCTGTCTCTAAAAAGAAGACGAGAGTGCAAAGATGTTGTAAAATTGAGTGAAAAATATAAAGAGGCTAATAATTACGTAGAGGCTTATGCAATGAAAGGGAGTATTTGTTTCACCAAAAAAAAAAAAAAAAGGGATTATTTGACATGAAGATGATCCATAAAAACTTATATAAAGCAATGGAAGAAGATTGGGTTTAATAGTTGGAAATTATTACTCCTCCTGTTCTTAATGTAGGACCTAATTAGAAAGTTGATCTTAGTCATAAATATAACACATATTTCTCATCATCATTCTTTTGTGAAATTATCCCCTTTTGATGCTTCCACAATAATAATCAAGTAAGAAAGATATGGACAAAATTAAAGAAGATGATTAAGGTATTTTAGAAAAAACATATTCTCCTAGTCCTATAGGGCAAAGAGAGAAGTTTTTTTTTTTTTGTCTTATTTATAAGACACCTCATTAAAGTTTTGAGGTGAATTATGTACAATTTAACCCTTCATTCATTGTTGTAGTGGCTTTGTTTTCATTTGGTATTATGTATATTAAATAAGGGTAGAGTTAAAAAGTTATTGAATTTTATGATAGAACTAATAAGATTTAAGGCTTTTTTTTTTATTTGTGTGAAAAATGTTGAAAGTATGCCCTATATATAGTACCAGAGGAGTATCTTATTATTAATTAACTTAATTAAAATTCTTAATCTAATCAAATTAGTTAAATACTCCCTCTGGTCCTAATTATAGGATAAAATTTTAATTTTTATCAATTTCTTCCCAAAATACCCTCATTGCTTTAGATAATGGTTGGATTGCCTCGTCTGACATGCGGTACCATGAAGTATCAAACATACACCAAATAAAATATGATGAAAGTAAACACATAGAGGTGGAGAGAGAATACTAATTTAGATAATAGTTGGATTGCCTGATGGTAGACTTATGTAGTATTCTTAAATCACCCCTATTAAATAAGGGCATTTTTGGAAAATAAATAAAAGTAACTAATTTAACTACCATCATTAATTTCTCTAAAATTAGGTAAATATGTCCTATAATTAGGACCGGAGGGAGTAAATCTTATCCCGGCAAAAAAACAAATCTACACGGATGTGAAGGTATAATATTTTTGGTCAACTTTTTGCCAAAGCAAATGCATGTGAAGGTGTAATATAATATATAGAGAGAGAATGGACAGAGGCTTTTGCAATTAAAGTGCTGGATTACTTCACTCACTCCTTATCAAGCATAGCGATGCATGCATGTCGTCTGAAGCGCGGGAACCACCAATATTAAAAAAGGCTCTCACATTACATTACATGTGTTGTGCGTGCAAGGCATCCTTATCTTCCTACACGATCACACACACACACACCGAACTTTTTAAACCTTCGTCCCATTTTGCATAAAGTTCTCTAACCCACCCTTATCTTCATCACGTATACATCCTTTAATTCCATCCATTATCTCCTCCTTTCTTTTCTTTCCTGGTTTTAATTTAAGTACGTACGATTTGCATGTTATTCGTTTGAACTGAGTTTATTAATTGATTTTCGCCACTCTGATAATGACTTCCCATTAAAAAGCTCTAGCTAGTGTGCTCAAGATACGGCATTACCTAGAATATCAACTACGTACGTAACCCTCACATACAAAAAAATAAATAAAAGGTTAATACTTTTTTGGAGCGGAAATTGATAGGAAGGCAAAAAGGAATGAAGATAATATATCATCACTAAAACCCTCCTACTTTAATTTATTTGTCTTTTTTCTTGTTTTCCTTCCTTTTGGATCGCTATGCCTAACTCTTGTTTTGAGATGTTCACTTCGCCCACCTTGCATATGGGAAAATACCACACAGTTATCATGTGTGGCTGTCATTCATATGATCTTGTTTCAAACTCATTTGTTTCCAAGAAAATTATAATCAGGGAGATTTACTAGGTCTTGTATTAATCATAATTGGATTTTGAGATATATATATATATATATATATATAAGTAGATTTGAAATCACCTCTTTAACCAAAGTTTAATTCAATAGAAATACTCTGACGGGCATAATTATAAGTTCATGCACTCAAAACTGTAGCTTAATTTAGGCCTAACATTGTTCATTGAATATCCAGAACTTTTTTTTTCCTTCGTAGGCTCAACCATATTCACCAACTAATTATTCGTCCTCCCTGTATGATTCGAGGAGGAAAAAATGCGAAATTTTTCTTTATTTATAAAACATAGCAAAACTGGTGGATTATGATTATATTATTATCAAGCACGCACAAATATATTTAATTCATTATTGATGCGTGAGAAATTAGAACACACATGCCAATAATACAAAACTCGATCCACGACGGACGAGAAAAGAATGCAAAGACTCTAGTGGGTTCATTATTTTAATTTAATGTATTATTTGCAATCATTAATTAGATAGTTGTTTTTAAAATTGATACGTAAAGTGTGGATATAAATGAATAAATTTTAAGTGGATTATATTCCTTGGCCTTGAGAAATTAATCCACTTTTAATTAACACAATAAAGAAAGCACTTTCATCCGACTTTGACTTTTTCCTATATGTAGTATATCTCGGACCTCGTCTTTTGCACTCACTTTAATTTGATCGCCTTGGTAGAAGATAATAAGAATCAATCTCAGTTTTTGGTGTTCTGATCCGCATGTTTATGAATCTCATAATTGGGATCCCTTTTTTTCGATTACCATGAAACCACTTGAATTCGAATCCTATGATTAAGAATCTGACTAAGTTAGCTCAACCTGACTGAGATCCCTTAAAAGGGTAGGAGTCTTTCCATAAAATTTTTTTTCTTTTTTTTTTTTCCCCGATGATCAAACCCGATACCTTTACTTCATGGACCAAGATACCTATCTTCTTAACCAATGCCACGTTGCTAATAATTGGGATCTTTAAAACGTTAGACTTTAATTTAACTTTTGATGAATGGTTTGGAATTGGAGGAGATTAGCATCCTATACTCTTAGGTGTCGGGTGCTTTTGTCATCTTTTGGTATCGGTGGCGTCGATCGATAGATGCATTTTGCTTTTAAGCATGCCTCTACGTGCCCCCTTGTCCTTGACATTTTCATATTTTAATAAAATCAATCAAACATACATAAAAAAGTCTAAAGATAATGATGATTATAGATAGTGCTATATAAAGTGGCCGTTGATAATAGTAATCATCATTTATAGACTCTAAGGATGTAGGTCTATTTACAATTGCAAAAATTCGTGTTTTCCTGAGTTAATTATACGATAAGAAAAAAACATTGTTTTCACAAACATCTTCATATATAATTGCCAACAAAAATTGTTCCAATTATACAATGAATGTAGCTCGGACTCCATGAGGGTATGGGTTGGAGTTTTATCCACAATGTCAATATTATTGGTAGGTGGGTAAATATATTTGTAAATACACCCTTTAAGCGAAAGACTTGATTGTGTGTGTAACTCACTTGCCTTAAGCTCTCAATGCACTCCTTCTTATTCAAAATATGAATCACCGTCTAGAAAATTATTGTTTCATAATATAAGTCATGTGAAAAATAATTAATATTTATTTACCAACTTTACTCTAGTAATTAATGTTAAAATGCAGATCCTCTAATTTTTCTATCTCTTTCAATCCTCATTTAATATAGATAAAAATTGTAAAAAAAATTAATTTAAAATGGACTTAATGAGTTAATCATTCTTCCTTAATTAGTTCTAATGATGAGCTAGTTGAAAGTAACTTATATTTTAGACATGAATATACTATTTTGTTGAAAGTGCTTAATAAACTTTAGGCTATTTTTGCATGGAGAGAAAAATGAAAGGAAAATAGGGGAAGGGAATACTAAGAAGAAAAACTTCTAAAAAAGGTTAAAAAGAAAAAGTTTACTATTTTAGGAATTTTCACTCTTAGTATTATATTCTTTCCTCCTAATTTTCTCTCCACCTAAATATAGAGTTAAAGTTTTGCAGTAAAGTTGTCGTCATCTTTAGTTGATCATATATCAAGAGGATTATTGCGTCTCTTGCCAATTAATTTCATTAGTTTTAAACGTAACATTGACTTTGTTTTTTTACTAAGATAGGAGTAAGTTAAAGTAAATATGCAAATTACTGAAAAGAAAAATGTATGGGATTTTGTTGAGGAAAAAGAGGATAAATCATAGATCCATGGATTGAGAAAATACCATACCAACACGTACTACATACACGAGTGAGAGAGCTAAGAGATTCTAACAACATTAACTATTGCCTGAGAATTAGTAATACTACTTTACAGGCAAATAAGAAAATTCCCCTTACAACCTTCTCACATACACTAATTAATCAGACGTTACCATTATCACCCGTGTTATTTTGCTTGTTATTAGATTCAACATCGTCTTGTGTCACAGCATCATTTTTATTATCTGAACTCAGCTTCACAACCTCAATGATATGGTCGCTTTGATGATTTTGAACCTTCACTGGATCTTCCATTACTAGTGGCTTGGAGTTTCTGTACATCAAATAAAGTACCATTTGCACTATTCCAAACAAGAATCCAAGTGTGTTTGGGAGCTGCATTAATTAACAAAAAAAAAAAAGTTAATTTAAAAAAGTTAGTGCCAATAATCTGGAAAGGTGTATGAAAAGAGTCTATATAAGAATCACATGGGGCCCATAGCTTAAATATTGGGACTAGCTCGGCCACTAACAATAATAAAGCAAGCAAAGCGCCAGCGTCTAATCTTTGTATTAAACTTAGCAAGCAAAGTGGAAAAGAGAAAAAGGGATTTGTACCCAGAAAAGAAATAAGCAAAGCTAAGTGAAATAGACACGACTTTGGCAATATAATGGAAAGGTGATCATATATTACTAATTGACATATATGGTTTGTGTGTGTGTGTGTATAAATAGTGAGAATGATAATGAATTAATGATATATGAATGAACTACTTACAGCGATATAATAGTCCTTGAGAGAAAGGCCATAGAAGAACCACATGACGGCGTTAAGGGTTAAGCACATTGATAAATTGAAGGGCATGAACTCCACACTCCTAGTCTTTATAACACGTCTCTTCATGCATCACAACAAGCATAAATATAAGTATAATTGTGTGTGTGTGTGTGTGTGTATCAATTATTAAGGTTTAAATATATATTAGAAAAGAATTCTAACCATGCTGGAGAGAGGGGCAGCGAAGACGCTAATATTAAAAACAAGAGAAATCCAGCCTACAATATTGATGCGTTTTGACCCCTCAGCCAAATACAGAGTTGATAGAAGCATCGATCCGTATCCAAACACATTCAGCAACAACACAAGCTTTATAGTCGAAATCTACTCCAATAATTAGAATGAAGTTAAGCTCTATATATAATTATATACATTAAAAAAAAAAAAACCCAATATGATCCATCCAAATTAGATCGAGCGTCGGTCTGCATTGGTGATTAACTCTTAGTGCTTATCATTATAATGAGCACTGAAACTGGTTCCTACATATACACGTACGTACCTTGAGCTTCTTAGAAGCATAGAAGAGGAAGATGGAAATGTAGATGGATTCGAGGACGCAGCCGCAGGAGTTAATGGTGATGAGGAGGAGTCCAGTGTTCTTCTTGAGGAGTGCATAATAAATCCAGATCATACAGCTCAATAGAGATACCACATAAGGAAGTGACTGGAATCCCTCTGTAGATTTCTTCTTGTATATTTGGTAAAATGTCGGCCTGCAAAAATCATAAGACGACCTCGTAACATATTATTATTATTATATATTGCCCATCATGATATATGGCTCCGAATTCATTAATTACAGAATATTAAGATGACTTACAGAGGAGCAAGAAGCACTAGGAAGGAGATGATATTACCTACATTAGATAAAGAAATAAAACAAATCAAGCATATATAACATATCGGTACAATCTTGACGGAAGTCATGAAGCTAGTGCATGACTAGTTATTACTGATCAATAACAGCGTGAAGATCAGCAGCCAGAAGACTGGAATATAATATATAATATTCTTTTACGCTGTCAATATTATTTGACGTTGTTTTGGGTGCCTAGAAAGAAAATAAATAATGAAAGAAAGACATAAACTATAAAAGTAAAGGGAGAATATAGCATTAATTAGTATGTACCCATAAGGCCGAAAACAAAACCAAAGTGGTGAATGTCCATCTCTTCAATGTTCAAAATTAATTCAACCCCACAAACAAAACTGTGTTTTGGAGTGCTCTCTCTCTCTCTCTCTCTCTCTCTAACTCTTTTCTCTGCAAATTAAAGGATTGAAAATGATATATTCTCTCCCTTTGGGCTATGATCTCATCTCTCTCTCTCTTTCTCTCTCAGTCCCACGATTCCATAATGCCAAGGGGTTCTTACCTATTTATAGATGGGAAAAAGTGTGCAACTTGTCATTGAAATTTTAAAGAATATAATATAGGAAGGCCAGTATCCATCTAATAAGCTATTATATATTGTAGCTTTATAGTATTACTTTCCAGTTGTTCCTGCTTAGTTATAACCTTTAGCTTAATATATAAACCTTTTCAACACAATGTCTCAATTCTATTGCTCTCAGTAATAACCTTATTCAAGTTCACATTTCCATTGAAACCAAAGAGGTGCTCTTGCACTGCCCAGTGCCATTAATGGTACATATATACCACTCTATATATTTTTTTATAAGTCACCTATACCTCTTTTTTGTAAACTAAGAAAAATATTAAATGAATAAATTTTTTCATATTTACCATTATTTATGAAAGGATACACATTTTCTCTCATATCCTTTTATTTTTATGCATTTACACCTCTCTTCCTTCTTTCCTATGTGCCCAACTAACATGAATAGAGGTAAAATTGGCAAAATATTATTTATTACCTTACAAGTGACTTATATTTTGAGCAAATTTTTTTTTGTACAAATAACTTATAAAAAAAGGTAAAGAGTGGTATATACCAAATTCCCGGGGCCCACCATAAGGTGACTTTATTTAATTTCTGATATGTTTCACCCACTAAGAGCTTCTTTTTAAGCCTTACCATGGCTTTCAGTTTTAAGGTCTCCTTGCTCTTTCTAAAGGCCATCTTCTTCTTCCATGTTGTTACCAAAAGATTCACTAATTTAATTTGGTGCTATTTATTATTAGTCCATCCTCGCTAGGCAAATGAACCTGACTCTTAAAGCATCTATGGCTATATTAGCTATTCTTGTGAGAAATATCTATAGACTTGATTAGCTATACTTTACTCTATTACATGGGCAACAAAGAAATATCAACTTGCTTCTATATCAGTTCCAACTTTTTAGCTTTTAATTTTCCCCCCCTTCCCTTCCCTTGTGTATATGTTCAAAATTAGGTGGACCTCTAGGCTATCGCTAAAAGTCTGAAAAATTGGTTGATCTGTAAATGGTGTAGTTTGTTATAGATTTTTTATATTATTTATCATGGATTGATTTAATAAAAAAATTTAATATACAGTTAAATTGAATCAATAATGAATAAATTATAAAATTTCAGTATAGTTACTAGATAGAGATGTAAAATTCGATTTGAAGGCCAAGGAAACTTTAATAGAATTATGAAGCCAGCAAAGTAATTAACTATGTTAAAAATAAGTAATTGGTAAATACGATTTTTTTTTTTTTTACCATTGGGTGTGGCGACCATAAATTTAGCGTATTGGGATGGTTGGATCCCACTTGATGAGGACCACTTGGTAATATATGGTCCGTATAATTCCTTTTATTTCTAAATAAGCAAAGTGTTACCGTAAATGGCTCAATTATAACTAATTATTAATAGAAAGAAAACGAAGGTATGGGAAAGATTTATTTTCAAATCAACCAAATTAATTAATGCCCTGAAAATAATCAATTACAATCATATGCTAATTAAATAACTTGTTTTTTAAGAAAAATAATAAATATCCATAATTGGCCCTGGTCCCTCCACCCTCACCCTTAGATAGATCCTGCAAATTTCTTTCTTTCTTTTTTTTTTTCTGGTCATCACAAAGTCGAATCAAAGTGATTAATAATTCCTAGCTATAGATCTTGGCAGAGGTTTATTTGTCATTGTGAACTGTAATGCACTGCATCAAATTACTTGCATGGAAGCTTCCAGAGAGATAAAGTGTTTATTTGGGATAGCTTGTTTTTTATTTATAAGTGCTTATATATCGTGATTCACAGTATATGGGGTAAGTATATGAGAGAAGTTTTATCTGGACTTGCGTAATAAGCACTTATTTCCAAAAAAAAAAAAAAAAAAGCTATTCTAAACATAGCTAGAGATTCATTACTTTGTTCTATTCTTAATATAGGAGTTAGACGTATCAAGATTAAGTGAATTAGTTAAATTAGTTATTTGTAAAAAAAAATATGCCTTGATTTTTCTAAAATAACTTATTTAATCATTTGTATTGGATTTGCATTGGATATGCCTTTTGATGGAAAACTCTTTAATATGTATAATCAATTTTAATAGAATAGTTGTGGGGAAAATATATAATTTTTTGAGATAAAGTGGGTTGAATTGAAGAATTAAAGTTTTAGATTTATGACCAACATAAATCCATAAATAGCTTATATATTTAGCACGGGGTTTGGGTAATTAAAATTAGAATTAGGATGAGACTAAATAGGGGAAGCTTTTTGACATGGAAAAATCGCAATGGGGGTTTAGATCTGAGATTGGGATAGCGAGTGAATAAACGGTTGGATACAAAGCCAACACAGCATCGCGTAATATATCGTCAAGCTGTACTGCTCAAATAAGAAACATCTTTGCTTCTCCATCTCAATTAATGCGCGTCGCTAGCTAAGTGTATTTGAGACCAGCTAATCACAGGGTTAATTGAATTTAAATCCCACCTTATTCAAAAGGATCTTTGGGGAGAGACATCATAGTCGAAAAGTCTTGATTTAAATTAATCGATTACTTGAATATCTGGTAATAAAATCTAGAAAAAAAAAATCAAAACTAGTGCATGTAGAATATAAAATATATGAAAAAGATTATAACGCATTGTAAATTTGTTGTGAATATAATACTCTCTACAAAAAAGAAAAAAAAGAAAACCCTGCTTAGTATCGGGTCTCCGCCACCGTTCGAATTTAATTAATTAGTTACTTTTTATGGTATTTATTAGTTTAGCCTCACGTGACAATTTCGTCTCACTGTCGCCATCACTCATCACTCTTAATTAACAACAAATATTTAGTTTGACTTAATCATTAAATAATGGGAAAATTTAAAAAAAAAATATCACTTAAATTTTAAAATTCTAAATTAGTGATTTAACAAAAATTTGTGTTGTTAATCCCATTAATTTTTTTGTCAATCCCATTACGTTTCTTATCAACGGGATTTTGAAGTTCAAATAGTATTTTTTTGGAATTCTCCCTTAAATAATTAACATACATGAAGACTAAAAAAAATTTACAATGTTTAGATTGATTTTAGAGTTAAGGTGTCATTTTACTAATAAAGTTTTTACCAAAGAGCATCTGATACAAATAAGTTTTGAAAGGGGTAATAATATCAATAAATAATTTAAAAAGGTGTAAATTCACTAAAACCGTTAAATTATAAGAGAAAAAAATTTGAAAGGTGTTTGGTGAAAATTAATGGTTTTGGCGAATTTGTAACATTTTAAATTTTTTATTGGTATTTTTTTCCCTTTTAAAACTTATTTGTGTTAGATATCCTTCAGAAAAAATTTGGTTGCCCTTAATTTTATCATTTTTAACTTGTTTTATATAAGTACGTATAAAAAATAGCACATATATTTCGGCCATCCTCAAATAGTCCTTCCAGTGCACAATCACGATATGCGTCTAATTAAATTTTAACTTCACTTTTTTTGTTTTCGTATTTTTGGGGTTGTCCATATCTATATTTATCTATTTAGTTTCTTTTAACTTGTTAATACTACTTTACTCTGATAAAATATTAAATTTGAATCATTGTAATCTGATATCTAAATTCTTGGTCAAAAAAAAAAAAAATCTGATATCTAAATAACAATATAAAATGGGAAGACGAAATGAAGAAGATGATTTGTGCCAACCAGCTCAATCCCTTATCCAAGATACTTGGTTTTGTGTGAGATATATACACACCATCTTAAAATAAGTAATCAAATTAAGTGACCACCTATTAAATAAATGAAAAATAACACAACGTGTATAGATAACAAACAATTAAAAGAGGAAGATAAAGAGAAGGGAAGAAAAGTGTAATTAAAGTTGAGGTGTCCGTTTCGATGATTGTGTGGGAGGAATCAATCATATATAAGGGTTACCTACCAAACATATAAAAATGAGATCTTGCAGAAATCAGACGTACAAGACAAGAACAACAATGTTGGGCATGCAATGGATTTGGAGATTGTTAGGTACACAATTTCAAAGGGACTTTCAATTTGAACTTGTTACTTATCAGGAGGTGGCACTAGTAGTTGTTTTAGCTGCAACATTATCATTTATCAACACTTGGCGATATATGTGTCAGCGAGACAGCTTTAATTTGTGACTTCGATTAGACCCGGAAGATTAATTAGGTCCCGCGGGCAACAACAAACCCTATTCACATTCACATTCACATTCACATTTATAGTCCCATGATGTTTTCTTTCATGTGTGGGAATCCACACAGCAACTTCGCCAACCTAGCTAGCCACTCGTAACATTTAGGGTTTCCATTCACCGACGACCGAGGGTAATCAAGGCTCCTTCACTAAAACTTCGTCGTTTGAACTTTGAATATGGGGAAAATATCTGGAAGAGAGAATGTTGTGAGGGAAAAAAATGAAGAGACATCATATATATAGATGATAAAAAATAATAGGCATATTAAAAATCATCATCCAGTCATGCATATTGTCAGATTTTTTTTACGGCATTATACATGATTGGATGATCCGGGTATGTCTATGGAATACCCCTCTAATCCTATTTATAAGATAGAGAGAGAAATATTTGTTATCCTATTTATAGAGTTGAGAGAGAAAAATTTCAAATGAATGTATGACAAATGAATGTGGACAACCGAGAGAGCTGGGAGATCACTACCACCACCAACTTCTATTTCTTTCACCACAGACTTGTATCCTAGCTGTCACACACACCTCTTCCATCTCCGCCGGTCGTCCTTAATTTTCCAGTATTCCGGCGAGCTTCCAGAGCACCGTGGCACCATCAATATTCCCTTGTCTTCTTCGGTTGCCACCTACGCTTGTTGATTGCAGAGGAGGCTGTGAATTTTGAATTAAATTTGAAGATACCTTGTGTTGTTTAATTGTGGTTCACTCTGTTTCAATTTTTCTCTTCCGTGGTATTTTCAATGCTGGTCATTTGAATGTGAACATGATTTTGCCTCTTGAAGATGTATCCATGAGTGGCAGTGGCTAAATTTCTCAAATCTTTTGAAGATGGAAGCTTACGCTTGAGTTTTAAGTACCGAGGAGTTTTATGTTTTAATCCAGTTTATGTTTTAATCCATTTGTTTAGCTTTATAATTATGATTTTCTGTCTTAGAAATTGTATTTATATTGTTAGACCTTTATTACTTGGTTAAATACCTAGGTTAGATTAATTGTGATTTGGATTAGTTGATGTTGAACTTTGTGCTCATCGATATATATGGTTACATATATGTTTAAATGTAATTTCATTGCTGTTAAAAAAATGTAATTCCATTGATTCTCTATTGTTTTACATGGTATTGTTTAAATACTGAGTTAATTTTGGAGTTGCATTGAACCAATTACATTAATTAATTTAAATCACACACTAAAAGTGTTTAATAACATCTCTAAAGTAGGGGTTCATTTTTTTTTTGTGCTAGACTCATCGGTTGATGAAATTTGATATTTTAGAAAATTTAGTGATTTCATAAATTTCATACAAAATGGTTTTTAATAGTATTTTAAGAAGTGATTATTTTCTAAGTCTAGGAATCACCATCGATTAAATGTACTAGACTCAACAGTGTTTGAGGTTTGGTATTTTGAGGGATTTTATTTGCAATTGCTAATGTTTTATATTGAGTTTCAATTAGAGGGGTTAAACCTTGCTTGGTGTGGAAGTGTTTAATCAATCTAACTCAAACTAGCTCAAAGGGTCTTCTAGGCATTTTTGACTAAGCTATTAAATTGAACTCCCATTATTATTAGAGGAACTATGATTGCCCTTACAAGCCATTTTCAAGAGATTCACTTTATCCATTTCATTTCACCTATTGTTTTATATCCAAAAATATTTTAGTGTGGGTATTTACATTTTCTTGCAACCTATTTGATATTTAAAAATCTAAAAATCATTTTTAACTCATTTTATGCTAATCATCACACCTAGTTTCTAGATAATTAATAAAAGGATTTTTGAGAAACGATCCGGGATTACACCTTGTATTGCAATCCCTAGTTTAATTTATGAAAAGATTACCAAGGCACAAAGTCGACAACGGATTTCTTCAATGTACAATTTTATTCTTTATATATTTATTATTGTATTGATTTTGTTCTCACATACCACTTTGATCCTATTTATAAGTCCATTTTAACTAAATCTCACATATCAAGGAGAGGTAGTTAACTCAATGATTATGAGGTAAATTTTCAACTATGTCCTCATTTATGAATAAGTACTTTTCAACTTTTTCTTCTCTATATATCTTTAAATTATTTTTTATTGGTACAATAAATAGGACAAAGTTGTTACAATCTCATTTACTACACTAAAACTGAACTTATAAATATGACCAAATCTTTTGATCAAAAAATACTTATAAATAAAACCAGAGTGGTAGGGCATAATGTACATTAAATAAGGGTAAAGCTAGAAAGTTGTTGAATTTTATGGAATGGTTAATGAAATTTAAAGTTTTTTTAGTCCGTGTGAAACATGCTAGAAGTATCTTAAAAATAGGACCAGAGGAATATTTAATCACTTCATTCTGTCCATATTATAGGTAATCTCAAGCTAATCTCTAACTAAATGACAGAACCATGAAAGTTGGTTTACTTGTTTATTTTATTTGAAAATGACACATTTTTTCAATCTTGAGTCTTTGACCATACTTTAGAGTACAGAGAAACACCGTATTAGACTTCAAATATTCTCTTAATAAATTATAATAGAGGTAATACTTAGAAAAAAAATAATTAATCACCTGCCAGGTCATTTATATTGTTGATCAAGAATTTCTTTTAGAAGATGTCGCCTATACTCCCTCTAGTCCATAATATAAATTGTTTCTTAAAAAAATGATTTGGTCCACAATATAAATCACTACTACAACAAATAACGTTTTTAACATATGTTTTTTAACTCTTATAACGTATGAAAATAGGGGTACACCTATGCCAGGAACATAGAAAAGTCAGGATACGGCTTCCGTTAAAAAAGGAATGTCGCAAGTGACTTATGACTTCCCTTTTTGAAAAAAGGGACTCCGTAAGTGGGTTACGGAGTCCCTTTTTAAAAATTAAAGGATGTCTAAAGATTCATTTTTTTTAAAAAAAAAATCGTTTATATTTTTCACTATCCAGCAATTAAAACCTATAGAAATAGAATTGAACAATTCTTCATAAACCAAAATGTCTTTACAAATAGTAAGAGAACATCCAGCACTAGCTAATTAAAGTGTTGACTCCTACTAATACAATGTGCAATAATTACCACAAAGTGTCAAAAATTTGTCTACACAACTATTAACTAATAAAAATAAACTTATTAGTTATCATCAATTTATCACAAAATACCAAAAGGGAAACTCAAAATAAAAAAATAAAAAGATTAATATTGGTGAAGAATGATAAATCAAAATGCATTTACAACGATGATAAATCTAAATGAAAGCACCAACAAAATGCATTTACAATAATCCTAGTTCAGAACTTAGACTATAAAAAACAAAAATAATTAACCATACCTTTTGATAGAGCTGGTAATTTCGGCTAGGCTGGTGGGTTGGCCCACCAGCCTGCCAAAAACAGATGGGTTTCGACAGCCCGTTTCAATTCGGGCTAAACAGGCTCAGGGCTGATGCGGGCTGGCCCGCGATATTTTTTTTTCTCCTCCTCAAATGCCCTCTTAGTATCCTTTACCTCCTTTTCTTTGATGATGTGTTTAATTAATTTCCCATATTTTTTATTTGACACTTATTTTCATATTATATTTATTTATTCTACTATTATTAAATTTAAAAAAGATGTATTTATATAGTTTTGTGATGTGAATATATGAAAAAAAAAGGAAAGTAAGAATGAAATTGACTTCATAATATAAATGTATAAAAGAAAAGAAGTGTGATATGAGCGGGTGAAAGACAAAGAAAGTAAAATTTTTTCAAAAGAGTGAAATTTTAAAAAAAAAAATTGGCGGGCTGAAGCGCCAGCCCGCGAGATGTAGCCCGCCCCACCTCAGCCCACAGCCCGCATTACCAGCACTACCTTTTGGCGATGGTGGGAGAGAGAGGAGGAAGGAACCAACGATGTTGAAGATTGAGGAGGGACGATAGCGACGAGCTTCAACAATGGAGAGGGAGAGAAGAGGACGATGGATGATGGTGGTGGGGAGAGAGGAGGATGACCTTCAAGAGAGAGTGATAGTAGTGAGAGAGAGTGACAGTGAAAGACTGTCATTTTGAGCTTCAACAGAGTGACTGTAGAAGGAGAAGTTCAGGAGAGAGTGATAGTAGTGAGAGGGAGTGACGGTGGAAGGAGGAGTTTCAAGAGAGTGATGTGAAAGGAGGAGCTTTAAGAGAAAATAAAAGTTCTAAATAGAGGAAGCTAGCTTGCAGAGGTATACATGACTTTGGAGAGAGTGATGTCAGTTTGACTAAAATGCATTGGGCACCTTTAGGTGTCCCAATTGAGATAGGGAAGCCTAAAGCCAACCTTTAGGTGCCCCATTTTGAATTTGGGATGCCTAAAGTAAAAAGAAATTACTCTAGACTTTCCAAATTCAAAATGGGACATCTAAAGTGTGATTTTACGAGTAAAAAAAAAAAAGGACTTCAGAAGCCTAGCTTGTGGCATCCCTTTTTTTTAGAAACACCTAAAAGCACATTTTAGGCATTTCAATTCAAAATTGAAATGTTTAAAGGGTGTCTTTAGGCGTTCTAAATTCAAATTATTGGAACATCTAAAGCTATCCAACCCCCCCTAAAATTAGAAAAATATTATCGTCTTTATTTTTTACTTCCCTTTTTTTAAACCGAGAAAATTACATTCAAGTTCCGCACGAGAAAAAATAAAGAAATTGTCCTCTAAACTTGTCAATAACACCCCTGGACTTTGTCAATGGGACCATTTCTTCACTTCTTCTCTTATGCGTGACCTGAATGTAATTCTCCCTTTAAAAACGGACATTCTTTGGGATAGTAGAATCTATCTCTTGTAGTAATACACTTGGAGAGCAATTAACTTTTTTGTTTTTTAATTTTGCCCCTGTAATTAATGTTTAAAGCTGACTTATTTTATATATATATATATATATCATTCAAAACCCTATTAAATATAGGTAAAGTTGTAAATTTTCTTCAATTTACTACAGATTTAATGAGATAACTATAATTTCTTTAGTTATGATGAATTGATTAAAGTGATTTACATTGAGAACGGAGTTTTTAAAATCGAGAAAACTATTTTTTATCTTTAAATTAAATTATACTTTTGGGGAAAAGGGGGCATTAAAGGCAACATTAGAAAAGAGCATTGGAGGACACTTAACCCACCATATATTCACATTACGTTGAGAAAAGATCGTCACTTTTCAAAATACTTTTCACATTAGATTAAAAATCAATCCATCGCCTGCATTATTATTTTAATAATATCTTTCTTTCTTTCTTTTTTTTGGGCTTTCAACTATGTGGTTGGCTCTGCAAAGCAAGGAGAGTCTATCCTGGTTGTTCCCACTGTTGGGGATATGAACCACGCCAGTAAGCACTAGACATGGCGATATGCATATGTGGTGCCTACATGACATAATAAAACGTAAAATATAGCCCTAATTAATGTGAACTTGCTTTTCTATTTTATTTTTCCCAAAGTAATTGCTTTAGGGAAAGTTCTTCGCAAAAGTTGAAGACAGGATCACGTTTAACTTTAATTTGAATTATCATCCCTGACGTACCTCAATTAAATCAATTATACTATTCTTCATTATTTTTTTCCCGAAAGCATCCGATAGACATGCAATCATGTCCACCAATTTTTATTGGAACGTGTCAATTTTATTTTAAATTTATTTTCTTGAATTTTCTTATTCTTTTTAAATTTAAAAAATAGCATCAGGCTTTTTTTTTTTTTTTTTTTACCGAATAAAAATAAAACAACCAATTTCTCATATTTTTTGGGGTCGATTTCTTGATAGGCCATCCTGTTTGAACCTACTTGGCCCGTTTTAACACTTTCTGCTTGAATTTCTATTGTTCCAGAAATATTGGAATTTCATTTTAATGTGAAATGATATATAACAAGTTAAAACTCTAAAGAAATTAAATTTTCAAGCATATGCATTACAGAAAAATTATTGTTGGTTTTTCTAAAGCACCCTTTTAATTATCAAAAACGCTTATGAAAAGATCATAAATGAGACAAGTAAATTTAGTTGTTATATTCAAAACTAAATTGAACTCTTTTACTACCTCTTAAATTTAGGATCAGATCGAAAAAGTGTATCATTAATTGTATAAAAAACATCGTAGGGAATACTTTATCTTAAAGCTGGAGGTTTGTTTATTTTTTATTTGATCAAAGGTTCTTCTCTCAATACTTAAAGAGTAAAAAGTTCTCAATTTTTTAAATAAATATGCTTCTTAAGATTTAATCTCGTACTCTTTTTTTTAATAGGATAAAGCGCCTTACCAGTTACCACTCATCAAGCCAACCAACAATATAAGGATGTTTATTTTAACAAGGTAGATACTTGAAAGTGAGGCCTACGCAAATCATTAAAAATAACGTGTGTGTGTGTGTGTCACGCGCGCGCGCATGTACCGCGTGCATGCGAGTGTGGCATGCACGAGCGTGTACGGGCGACCTCAACTCCTCTGGACATGCGTGTGGAGGGCGAGGCCGTGGGACTACAGTCCATGTAAAATTTTTAATTTCCATCTTTGAATGGAAAAAATTATAGGGAAAATCTTATTTAAATCTATTTAAAATATCTAAATTTAAAATCAGGTCTGTATTTTGAATAAATCCTTAATAAGACCTATAGGTTTGATTAGGGATTTCTGAATTTGTTAATTTGACTAATATGTCATTCTGCTATTTGTTAATTTGATTTATTTTATCTTGTGAGACATGGTGCTATAAGTTAATGAGATTCAAATATTCATTTGCATTTATTCACTATTCAAGATTTTGTCCCTTGGATTGTACTTCATATAACTGAGGGATTTGATTATGATTTTTCTCGACACTTACATGGCCTAAATTTTATTTTATGGCCAGAAAAGGACCCTTGCAAGTTTTGAGCGTAGGATCAAGGAACTCATGATATATCGTTTCTTCAGCAATGGCAAATTAAAGTTGTGGATATTCTTTTCATCTCACTTTTATTCCTAGAAGAATGTAAGGCAATGTTAATTAAGAGGTCATATGGGCTATCAAGGTTTTTCTAAAGTTGAGGTCCCAATAGTTCTAATAATTCAAAGAAGTGTAGATTCCAGGGTTAGGGTTAAAAGTATATGAAAATCTACATACTAAAGATCTTCATTTTTTAATTGAATAAGGATATTTTGGTTTTTCAACAACATTCTAAAATCCTTAATTAGGTCTCACGGTCTAATTAAAAATTTGTTGAAAGTGTAGGCCTCCATTTAAATTTTACAATTTCAGAAGGATTTAATTAGGATTCTCCCAAAATTATATGTACAGGCCATTTTAATATTTTAAGACATTTCTATTTATTATTTTTTTAATTACACTCACGTTAGAACCAGTAGCTAACTCATTAAATCAATATTATATTATGGGCCAAGGGACTAGATAAATAGAAATTAGAAAATACTCCCCCCAAAAAATCCATGACTCCTCGATCTCATTATAAAATACTAGAAGAATCAGTAACTAATTTGCAGAGCTTAAACAAATTTGTCAAGCTAATTATTTGTAAGAGATGTGTGTTGGTTTATAAAACCCTCATATAATAATAATTTGTATTGAAAATTATCTCCAAAGGAAACTCATTTAATAAGTATAATTAACTAGACGAATCGTCATGAAGTATTATAAATGTGGGAGACAGGATAAATTAGAGTGTCATATTTATGACTAAAACAAATCTTTTCATTATTTTTTACATTTAGGATGGTAGAGTAATAAGGAAAGAGAGGGAGTGATAATTTATGAATGTGTGAGTGGGCGCAAGAAGGGCGCAAAGAAGTTTATGCTTCTTCTAGAAAGAATTTTTGAGAAGATACGAAACATTCATAAATAAATGTTGCTGGGCTAAAGATTAAAGTTCCAGTAATTTGTCATTCTTTTAAAATGTAATTGCAGGGAATGTAGAACGCAGTTTGTAAATAATTTTACAGTAACTTCTGTGTGTTATATTATATAAGTTGCACAAATTTGATATTTCATCTAAAAATAGTTCTTGGAAACATATACACAACACTAATACTACCTCCGGTTCTAAATATAAGATTTTTTTTTTTTTTGCTCAAGTCCTGAATATAAGATCTAGTTGACTATTTTTTGGAGAGATTAAGAAAACTAAAAAAGTTACACAATGTTATATTCACAACCTAGTTAGAATGTGATTATCCTTATTAATTGTTGAGACCAAATTCAGTCATCGCTATCTCCTAAGACAACAATTTCAAATCTTTTTGTAAGAGTGCTATTAACAAAAAAGCTCATGTGTCGTGCAATTCTATGTGACTAGCTAAGTAGCCAAACGTTATTGGTCACAGTTCACGCGCGCGAACATGAAAGCTTTTGAGTTTTGACCTATCATAGACTAAAATATCACAGCACAACGAAATTTTCCCGTAATAAATCTAGGAAAAGAGACTAGGAAGTAAGTGGCAGCTAGCCAAGATTACATTTACTTCCGTTTTCACTTTTAATTGTTTCTCTTTCATCGAATAAAAATGTGTGGTGTCACTTTCAACATGTTTTTGTCCATTGCTGTAACATATTAATCATAATTTACGACTTGGTGGGCATTTCACACGAACGGTGCAAATTGCTTTTGTTGATAATCTTGAAAGAGAAAAAAGGGAAAGGGAAAAAAAGCAAAAGCAAAAGCATAATCAGAGTTAGAATCTCTTCATGCAGGCTAGCTAGCTATGAGCTTTGACAAATAACAACATGGGGACAATTCGTACGAAACTGCCTTATGAGGGCCTTTAACTTTAATTTATAAGTGTAGACAAAAACATAAATTACATGAAAATATGGAAGCATATTACAAAGTATTAATCATATATAGAGAGATCATGGATATAGATTCGTAGAAATTTACATCGTCTGGTCTCCCTATATACGTTTCTTAAATAGTACATGCAAGCACAAAGGAAGTCTCACTGGCAGACGCAGAGAGAGAGAGAGATGGTCATCCTGAGAGAGAGACACAGCCAATAACACCGGCAATTCCAAATCTTAATTTCCTCGAACCTTGGAACTGATGTCCCTCTCTCCTTCAGTATTGTTGTTGTTGTTGTGCTCTGTCTGATTCTTCTCTCCAACCTCGATATCTCCAGCTGGCTGAGAGATCATGACCAGTTGTTTCTCATCCACGGTGGTCACGGTCGTAATGACGGCGTTTTCAATGTCCCCTTTGTTTTCTGGGAGCTTCTGGTCCTGCGCTGCGGGCTTGTGATTTCTGTACACCGCATACAGCACCATCTGAATCGTCCCAAAAGCAATACCCACAAGGTTCGGGAGCTGTCCAACAAAATAATAACACAAGATAATAATTAGTATCACCATGTTAATTATCATAGACTTCAAAAAAAAAATGTAGAAAGATCGTATATGTATTAATCATAATATATATTGTATATTATTATATTATATATTAGTTTATAAATCAGTCAAATTAATTTAAAATAAAAATTATAATTATAAATACTTTAAAATAATTTATTCAGCTTCCTTACTTTATGGCTGATAAAAGGAGCTACTAGATGGACTCTGTCTCTTCAATTTGAAAGAAATTGAATTGGAAAAAATACTAGATCTTATATTGAAAACCGGAAACAATACTTTAAAAAAAATAAGTGAAACAGAGAACTTACAGAGATAAAAATATCTTTGAGTAGAACACCATAGGCGAGCCAATTCATGGCGCTGACGGTGAGGAGGAGAGAAAGAGTGAAGGGCATGAACTCCACACTCTTGGTTCGAACAACCACTCTCTGTAATTATAAATATGAATATGTAAGTAACAAGAATCTGATTACATGAGATCGATGCATGCAAGTATATGTATAAAAAATGAAAAGAAAAAAAGGCGATACTAATTATGAGGAGGTAGTACTCACAATAATGCTTAAAGGAGCAACAAAAACACTAATTGAGAAGACGACACAAATCCAACCAAGAAGCTTGATACGAGCAGCACGCTCTTTGGAAAAGAGATGAGTAAGGAGGATGACGATGCACATGCCACCAAAGTTCAAGAGCAGAATCATCCTCAACGTGAAGACCCTAGCTTTCTTGGGGCAGTAAGTGATGTAAATGACAAGGTAAATGATCTCAATGACACAGCCCACGGAATTTATGGTGATGATCAGGAATTCATCAGTCTTTATATACGCATAGAATATCCAAAGCATTGCACTGAACAAAGCTGCCACATAAGGAATAGACTGAAACCCTTCCGTTGTTTTCTTCTTACACACCCTGTAAAACGTCGGCCTGCATGCAATAATATCTCTCCATTTAATAACTAATACGCATCTCACAGAAATATTACCTCCGCTCCTTAATATAAGATATCATATGAACTAAACGAAATCTTATATTAAGAATCAGAGAGATAGAGGTAGTATAATGAAATGATGAATGAGTCATACGACCGTATATTTATACTTACAATGGTGCAAGGAAGCACATGAACGAGACAATGTTTCCGACGACACCAACGATGAAAGCGGTGGGAGGAGCCATGGATGCTTGATTTGGTATGTGAGAATCTCTCTCTCTCTCTCTCTCTCTCTCTGAGTCTAAGTTTGAGAAATCCCTAATGGGAGGGAGAGGAAGGGAAGGTAGGTGAGAAGCTTTGGAAGCTTGATGATGATACCCTGCCACGGAAGAAACACAAAAGGGAGGTGCCTTATATATAGGGCAGGTCGCTCGAACATGTCATGCAAGCTAGCTAGCGAGCTCTATTATTAATAATATTATTGGCATGAGATTGCATGGACACCATGCAATTCAATTGTGTGTGTGAATCAGCAGTGAAAATATCGAAAAGGGATCGCTTTCAAAGAAACAAGTAGTAGTAGTAATGGCCATCTGGGTGTACAGAAGACTCATGCACCCAACTATCCTCCATCAATTATTGCCAACTCAGCACATTATTATTGGAAGCGGTTGGTGTATTGTAGTTTTGCATTTAATTCTCCGCCCATCCCCTTTGCGGCACGGAACGTCTCCATTGCCTCTCCATTTCAATCATACGGTGTCGTTTTATTATAAAATTTGGGCTGATTCCTTGTACCCATACAATCTCTCGTCAAAAATATATTTATACATTTTCTTATAAACAAAAGTTGATGATTTCCTTTACTCAACCCAGCTGCTGGGTTTCAGGTCCCAAAAAGAAAATCCAGCCGCTGGGGGTTGCAAATATATTTCAGCCGCTCCTGTTCGTTTGGGTAGAATACCCAAAAGACAAGAATTTCATTTTTTTTTTTTTGTTTACAAGAATTTCATTATTTAAATCTTCTCATTTGACAATCAGTAACCAATGATGAGTGAATGATACAGTGTATTAAACTCAGATTCCAAAAACTATAAGCTAGATCTGTCGAGTGTTTGTAAATGTTAAGCTCCGAAACTCTTTATAATCAACCGTAAATGAGGGTTAAATCCATAACGAAAACCTTCGAACATTTAGAAGTCTCCGTTGGGGATGGAGGGCGGCGATGATAATGTTTACAATTGAAAAATGCTGATGAGGAACATCTATAGAGTGGCAAGAGGGAGGAGACGAAGGTGAGTGCTTAGTCTCCTTAGTCAAGCAATGGTCAAGATTAGACTTTAAAATAAATGGATGAGATTCCACCTAATAACAAAACGGCGCCGTCTAGTTTAAATGGAGAGGGAATGGAGACATTATGAAACGGAGACACTCCATGCTGTCCCCCTTGCTTCTAGCCTTATACGACGCGTTTCCTGTACCCCTCATCATGCATGCTTTAATATTTACCACTCCCAAACGCTCCCTTAAATCAGGTTCCAGACCATATGAAATAAACCGACTCTTGTTTATTATTACCTCTTGGGCC